>OX382315.1:12448750-14897500 GCA_947507805.1 Aporophyla nigra | reverse complement strand
GGGGCAGTTTCACTTAAACCTACATGAGCACTTATGAACTATGGTAGATGGCGTGATCCCTACCGCCTAGGTCCCTACACCCTACTATTTTGACAATTCGATCATTCATTCTATTTCGTGGTTATTCATGAGTTTGGAGTTATTTCACTATTTCGTTATTTTCGGTGATTTCAATATTTTAAAGTATTTGACATGGCAATTGTTGTTATTCAAAACCTCATATTTACTTCAAAACGTTTCTTAACACTCGAAGTAAACTTTTAAAATCTCTAAGAATAGCTTTAAGAGGCCGTAGGTGGCCGATTTCGCTGATTTACTTGCTTTTACAGACGTGCTTTTACTATTAAAATACTGCTTTCTCATGACTTTTAATGAACAACATAAAAGGTCGTTTCAGTTGTAATCTAATGAATTAGCTCCTTTTTTAATCTTGTCGAGAATTCTAATGCCAGATTTAGGTTATTTTGAATGATTATTTACTACTGAATTGGTAGTAAATAATCTTTAATAATTTGCTTTTTTTGGTAAATGGATTGATCTTGAAGTTTATTTCTGTTGTTTTAATTTTATAAACGACGAGAGTTCCGAGTGACCGTTAAAACGATTCGTAAACATGTTATTCTAAACCTTTTACCGCAAAATGTACAAATCAGTCATCGGTTTGAGGTCAATTAATTAAAATCAAATGATAAAAATAAAAAAGTAGCTAATTCATTTGAACAAAATCAAAATGATTTTTCATATAGTGACTTAAAATTGATAGAAATAGAGTATTTTAACTGTGAAAACCCTCCTATAAAATCACGTAAATCAACAAAATCCGAAAAATTTCGTGTAGGCCGTACACGAAATATTTCGGATTTTGTTGATATACGCGATTTTATAGAAGTCAAGCCATAATCGTTTCATTTTTAACCGACGAAAAAAAACGGAGGAGGTTATCAATTCGACGCGTATATATTTTTTTTGTTTTTTTTTTATGTATGGCCACGCATAACTTTTTACATAGTAGTCCGATTGTGATCATTCTTTTTTTATTGGGAAGGGTATACTCCGAGGGTGGTTCCATATAAATTGGGAAAACAAAATCAAAATCAAAAGGTTAGAAAACAGGGGATGATTGATTGTTCACTCACTGATTGTAATGTATAACCACGAATAACTTTATACAGAGTAGTCCGATTTTGATAATTCTTTTTTCATTGGATAGGGTATACCTTGCCAAGTATTATTAATACATTAAAGCCACAAAAAAATTAAAACTTTTTAACAAAAAACTAACCGCCGAAAAAACTTAAAAGCAAAAAATAATAAACCTTAAAATTTTGAGTCGGCGCTGAAAAATCAATGAACAAAGATCACTCAAAGCGCCGACTCATAATTTTAAGGTTTATTATTTTTTGCTTTAAGTTTTTTCGGCGGTTAATTTTTTGTTAAAAAGTTTTATTCTAGTTGACTCTTTAACATGGTATCTAAAGGTTCCGAAGATCAGATAAGTTATTGCATATACCTCCACAAGCAAGACACCGACTACCGAAATTAAAGTTATTTTTTACTTTGTAGTAAGTCGGTTGTAATTTTTTTTAAGTTTTAGAGAGTGTCAAGTGGTCAGCGGCAGGTTGTATGTTGATTAAAATATTATTGACTATTTCATGATATATCCATTCAAATGTAAAACCATATTTGTTATGGACGCGAATCATATTTTGTCCCACATACAGCCTGGCAAATTGAAAAATGCAAAAAACGGGCTACCTAGCATTTTTTTTTTGTGAGTGGGAAACCATCAAATGAAGTCTCCCACCTGGGGGTGGAGCGGGAGGGCTTGTCAAACTTTTACTGACTAAAACCCACCCGTGTTGCTTCAGTTTACCAGGGCCGCGGTTGGCCTACCTAGCTTCGACCTTAAATCCTGCACAAGATTCAACTGGCAGATGTGAGCGGAAACGCCGGGAGGGGACATCGTAGGAGGACATATAGAGGGACCTTATTGGTGATGTTCTTCAGAAAGGTCAGGTGCGTAGTACTCGCAACCAGAGTGAGTGTTATGACCAGAGCATGAACGTAAACGAGGCAAAAGGAGTATGTTAGGATCGTAGCAAGCGTATCTTTATAATGTTATAAACAGGGGTCAAAATATTTTTCCTCTACTCAAACCCAGTTGTAAGCAAAAAGTAACTGATTTCCTGAAAACTCTTTCGTATGAGGACACAGAGAAATTGCTCCACTCAATTAAATAAAACTTGTATTCAAATCATTACCTTCACATTCACTACCATTCACCTACACATTCACTTCTATTCACATACATAGTCACCTCCATTCACGTACACATCAACAACATCCATCTACACATTCACAACCTTAATGTTCACAATGCACCCTTTGACTGCTTCAGTTGTGTTATTTTATTTTCTATTTTATCTTGTGTTAATTTTTTTATTTTTGTTTTAATTGTTTAATTGTGCTAGTTATTTATTATTATTATTATTTTCTTTTTTGGTTTTAATTGCATTTTTACGTAATAATAGTTTAGTAAGAAACACATCTTACCCACCTGTCTACTAGTATCATGCCACAAAATGGGGTCTGGTGACCTGTAATACAGGTTTTTCTGAAACCTACATCAGGCACCAGCTCTCACAATGTGAATTATTATCTATAGTCAAAACTGTTATGCTACAAACCATTGTGAGAGAAATAAATAAACTTTTTTTTATTTTTTTTTTATTTATTCAAATTAGGCTGAGGTTGAATAAATTTGCTGGTGGCGTTTTATAGTTTCTGCCTATCCCCATGAGAAAAGATGTGAGTTTATGTACGTAGGTATGTAAGTTTCATATAGTAGGTAGGTCCGGAAGTGTAGTTCTTGAGATATTACCATAACACAAACTAGTTTTTTTTTCATTCAATACCCTACTAATATTATAAACGCGAAAGTTTGTATGTATGGATGTATAGATGTATGGATGTGTGGATGTTTATTACTCTTTCACGCAATAACTACTGAACGGATTTGGATGAAATTTGGCACACAGATAGTTTATAACCTGAAATAACACATAGGGTACTTTTTATCCCGGTAGTACGTTCCCGCGCTATATTTTCCGACCTCCACGTGGGCGCAGCCGCTGGCAAAAGCTAGTATTATCATAATATAGAGTTTTCACACAGTATTTATAAATAATAATAATTACTTTATTTCCAATTACACAATTTACATACAGGCGATAGGTTAATACTATAACACAACTGTTTTCAAATTGCATAAATCACTAAGTATCTCCACTGGCACCCAAGCTAAGATTAAACTTGTGTTATGGATGCCAGGGCTCTCTCTATCAATACACTTTCCAATTTATACAAACTTGTGCGGAGTTATATTGGGTAAGTCTAAGTACATATCGTTAAGTACAAAAGAGAATAAAGTTAAAATTAATAAAATAAAGAAACAAAAACATACTGTTGATTGATGAATAATAAAACAAAAAACAAAATAAAGAAGTATTAAAAATAAAATAATAGCTTCTCTCGGTGTAAGTTTAGTATGTGTATGTATTATGTGTGTCTGTAGTGTGTCTGTGTGGTGTGTGTGTATGTGGTGTGTGGATGTGTGTGTGGCATGTTTGAGTTGTCTGAATGAGAGGAACTATTAAAAAAGCTTTCCTAGTAACTTTTTAGTCTCCTCGTAGGTAAGAGTCATAATCCATTGATTAATTTTCTTTTTACAATCGATTTTATTTAAACCATAAATATTGCATTGTTTGTTAATTGCATTATAAATTCGACTACCCAATACTCGATTAGTGTCTTTCAGCCAATTTAGTTCTGTAACGTTCTATAGGACAGACATATTTTGAAATAAAATAAAATAAAGATATCACTAGGATTTTATTTTTTTTATCGCGAAAGGATTTAAATCTTGACCTCAGTCTTGACTGATGGGGACAGATGGATAAGGTCTATTATTCTGCCCCGTCAATGAATTTAAATCGCGGGAAATCGCACTATTGTTTCAACATTTTTAAATTGGTGCGTCTAAAAGATTATAGCAGATAACCCAGCACCCCTAGCCAAGTTGATAATCTGCAATCGTTAACGCTAGTCGCGCAACGTTAAATCACGTGGTTAGAACAAACGAATATAAAATTTGTAGCCAAGTTCACATCGTTCAAAATGATAGAATGATTTTTTATCGTTTCTACAATGTTAAACGCTACATCCTTTGTTATAATGTGTCGTTTTTCTAAACTCAGCAGTTTAATATTGTACCCCCGGCAACCAAACCATTCGAAATAGTTCATATGGATTTATTCACTGTTCATAATGAAAAGTATGTTACATTTATAGATGTTTTTACCAAATATGGACAAGTATACCATCTTCGAGATGGCACGAGCATCAGCATACTTCAAGCATTATTACAATATTGTACCCACCATGGAGTTCCCTTAAATTTAGTGACTGACAACGGAACGGAGTTTACTACTCAACTGTTCCTACAATTCACACGCCTTCACAAGATAAACCATCATAGAGTTTTACCGCATTCGCCTAACGATAACGGTAACATCGAAAGCTTTCATTCAACTCTCCTTGAACATATAAGAATATTAAAGTTACAGCACAAAGAGGAGCCTATCGTAAATCTGATGCCCTTTGCTATAATTGGTTATAATTCTTCAATACATAGCTTCACTAGATGCAGACCATTCGATTTATTAACAGGACACTTTGATCCACGCGATATTTTAGACATAGATTTTACCCAAAAATCCTTACAACAGTACGTTCATAATCATAGGGCGCAAATGAAGGAAGTCTATAATATTATCAACAAAACCACTTTATCAAATCGTACTGCGTTGATAGAAAATAGAAATCAGAACCGCGAAACCGAAATAGAATACGTTCCTCAACAATATGTATTTATTAAGAACCCTTCTGCAAGCTGTCAGAAAACCGCACCGCGGTATACCCAAGATACTATCTTGGCTGATTCACTCATTCACGTTTATACGTCCAAGAAACGTGGGCCCGTAGCCAATAATAGATTAAAAAGAGGCTCTAAGGAACCTAACTTGTTGCAGGATTCTACTATTCAAATTCAAAATTTTAATTTAGACCAGGGATCCATAGTGTCAGTAAGAACTTAATCTATGTTAGTAAACTCAAACTTAATAAAATAAAATAATAACAGACACACTATTGCTAGTACTTCGCGAAATCCAGGAATCGGAGATAAAACCTGAAAGCTTGGCCAATAGACCTGGCTTATTACCGTATAAACTTGGACCGACGAGAATGACCACTCATCATCATACATTTCTTCAGTACGTAAATCTAAGGGACATTGAAAATCAAATTACAACACTGCAATATCAGATATTAAAATACAAAAGTCGGCTTAGTAATGACACTTATACACTATTTGAATTCCAAAACATTTATCTTACTAACAAAATTGGCAAAGTATCTAATCAGCTAAAATCTTTATAGCCTGGTCGTGTAAAGAGAGGTCTAGTAGATAGTCTTGGATCGGTAATTAACAGTATAACTGGAAAGAATGCATGTCTAAGCATGATGGTGTTCTAATACAGTTAATCGAAAATCAAAGTAAAATCGATAACACCTTAGAGCTACTATTAAATAACACTTATACAACAGGAAGTTTAATAGCATATGCAAAGTTTGGTCAACTCATGTCCATTATAAGTGAAAATGTAGAAGATTTAAGATTAGAATTAGAATAGAAAATATGTTAGCGTTTATACATGCATCAAGCAGTGTTCATTCTATGATAGACGTAGATACACTTAGATCTATGGTAAATAGGTTAGAAAAAAAATATACAGTACGCATGAGATACTAAGATTACAGCTCAGAGAATATTACGATATCATCCAGCCAGGATCATATTTCAATGAAAAACAGATAGTTATAGTTTTCAGATTTCCCACAAATTCCAAAATTGTTTATGATTTTATATAAGCAACCTATCCCTTTATAGCAACTATTGGGGACTCTTTCGTGTACATAGAAGCAGAATGCTCGAAGTTTAGTAACTGGTATCTCTGTAAAAAGGAAATAGCCCATCAAATACGAACAAAAACTGACTGCATACAAGAACTTATCATGAACGAAGCCCTCAAGAGTTCCTGCCAATTTAGTACAGTATTTCTGGAAAAAGAAGCGATGGAAAAACTAGATGACCAGCACTACATCTTATCGTTTCTAAATCCAACGAAAGTGCAATTAGTCTGCGGGAGAGAAGACTTCAATTCGCTACAAGGAAGCTACCTCGCTACTATACCTATCAACTTTGGTTTTGCAAATGCTCTGAAACGTCCAACACCAAGGGACGTACGAGGAACGTGATTAAAAGAAGAGGACCGCGCGCCCAGAGGACAAGTTCCAGCAACATTTTCTCTCGAAGTTCTAAAATAGTTCCTGATCTGCGGGTGAAGATGTTACACGCAGCTGCATAAGGGGGTCGCTCACTCAGCACTCAATACTTTCATCATAGATACATACGCTGCAAATTCAACGAAATCGGCGAGATGAGATAGCACTTTGTATGTTTGTTTGTAACCGACTCCTTAAAGCGCGATTTTGACCCACTTTTAAACGACCAGATTTCATTCAAACTTTGCACAGCTGTCAAGGACCGATGACAATGCAATAATTTCATAAATTTGTGCCATTATCCTTGCCAGGGTTACCAGAACAGCAAAAAAAAAACTGTCATCGAAAACTACGCTGACATACGTCTCAAAATTCGAAACACCCTAAAAATAGATATAATAAAATAATAGTTTAAAAAAAACTAAAAAACACGCTTCCATTGAAAACCAAACTAAAAAGTAGAAAATAACGGAAAAAAAGCGTGGGGTGTCTGATATCAACAAAAAAATACCTTAAAAAGCACCCCACGCTTTTTTTCCATTATTTTCAACTATTTTAAACTATTATTTTATTATACTTATCTATTTAATTAATACGTATCATGAACTAAAAAACATGTGAGTAGTTGCATTAAGGGGGGGGGGGGGGTAGTACAAAAATAGGCATGTTTTTGTGATTTTTTTATGACGACACAGTTAAAATCTCTTTATTAAAACTAATGATACATTAAAGTATAACAATCGAAGAATATTGTATAAAATTTTCACGAAGAAATATTTAAAACCGGCCAACTGCGAGTCGGACTCGCGCACTGAGGGTTCCGTACTAACCTGTAGGTATTCACGGTTTATGCTGTTATGCATAAGGTTTAAGTTTATGTTTTTTTTTTTTTTTTTAATTTTTATATTTGAGTTGATTGAATGAAAGGTAAATCTCGTTCAAACTAATTTTTAGTGGAACTTTACATGGTAATGTACATCACATATTTTTTTTAGTTTTATCATTCTCTTATTTTAGAAGTTACGGGAGAGGGGGTACACACATTTTACCACTTTGGAAGTGTCTCTCACGCAAACTATTCAGTTTAGAAAAAAATGATATTAGCAACCTCAATATCATTTTTGAAGACCTATCCATAGATACCCCACACGTATGGGTTTGATGAAAAAAACATTTTTGAGTTTCAGTTCTATGTATGAAAAAAATTTTTGGGGAACCCCAAAAATTTTTTTTTTCTATTTTTGTGTGAAAATCTTAATGCGGTTCACAGAATACATCTACTTACCAAGTTTCAACAGCATAGCTCTTATAGTTTCGGAAAAATGTGGCTGTGACATACTCGGACAGACAGACAGACAGACATGACGAATCTATAAGGGTTCCGTTCTTTGCCATTTGGCAACGGAACCCTAAAAATACGGCAATGTCAGCAATTATTCGGACGTGTCTCGGAAAAAAATTGAATTGCGGTCCCCTCATAACTTGGTGCTGGATCATCTGAAATTAAAAAAAATGAGTTCATTCGTTAGATAATAGTTTTCCTCAGGTAACGCTTAGAGGGTTTTTTGAAATTTCAATTTTTCAGTTTTTTGGAATACTTTGAAGGGAAAAACCCGGCTAATTTGTTATTGTAAATAAAAATTATAACAAATTCTAAAAAAGCTCTCCAGCGTTACCTCGTAAACTATGTAGAGAATCAGTGTTCAATGTTTCAAAAGAATCGGTGTAGTAGTTTTGAAGTTATGAGGGGCACCGACTTTGAAAACGTGAGTTGTGGGGTAAACGATTTAAAGTTTTGAACACTAAAAAATCAGGTATAAAACGTTCCTAAGAGAATTTTATCGGCTTACCCCACACTGAATCATCAATTCCAGGGTCATAAAGGATGTTGCTATCATCCATGATATTTGTCTATAGTGTTACTAAATTTCAGATAGAACCATATTATTTTTTTATACTTATTATTATAAATATATTTTTTCATTTAATAATGTATTTCTATTCAAATAAAGTACGGTCGAATTTCGACCAATGGGTGATCACTAGTTTATAATAAGGTCTGAGCATTTACTAGTCCTTCAACTAGCGGAAAAGTGTTGAATTTCTTCATTTCAATTTTACAGATATTTAGTGTATGACGTCATGTAATGTGTATGGTAAGTACGAATTTGTGCATCCAACCATTGGAGAGTTATTCAATAAAAACTGTTTTCGCTGGAACTACGTCATCCCAGCGACACATTTTTTTTTTCCTCGGGACGTACAAGAAAATAGTACATTAAATAATAATTAGTGTGTAATGAGAGGTGTATGATTAAATGAAATTTGTGTGTCAAAACTCATAAGTTCATAACCATAAGACTCCGAAGATATTCACATTTCCGCTGCGCTGACGTTTGGTAATTTGATGAAATCCTACAAAACGGTATGGTACAGAGTTGTAATTTTTTACACAGCGTTTTGCCCGACCTGGGAAAAGAGCCCACATCATCATCATCATTTCAGCCGATAGAAGGCCACTGCTGGATATAGGCCTCCCCCAATTTGGGAGGGCTTTCCATAATCGCCACGCTTGGCAGGCGGGTTGGCGATCGCAGTGTGGTGGTATAATGCATAAAGAACGCTGCTGCCTATTCTCTAGTAAGTTCCATAGTCGCCTCTTACGACACCCATGGGGTGAAACGAGTCCATATAGTAGTGTATTTTATATCTTTAGTCATATGAACAGTGCTTTTTTTTTGTGGGTGGAAAATTATTAGGCTTGTAACGAATATTCGGTTACTATTCGGTATTCGGCCAATTCGGCTGCTTTTATTATATTCGGCCGATTACCGAATATCTACATATTATTCGGCCGAATACCGAATACTTATGTAATACATTTTGTTATGGGAAGATAATTGGTAAAATGAAGAAAAAAAATCGATTAATTACGTATATATTCATCTTATCATTTCTCTTAAAATCATTTAAGTAGTCATTGGTACATAACACAGGTACATAATCATCTTCTGTATTAGAAAAGTTAAGGATTCTATGTATTTGAATTATTTTCGTAATCAAAATTTAGAAGGGTAAGGTTAAAATATATCTTTTACAAAAAATTCTGGGACCTTTAATGATAAAAATGGGACGAAAATAACAAAACTCTTTTTTTATTTAAATGATACTCGTTTAATTCTGAACCAAATTACATAATTGTCATACACCGAATAGGAAAACTTGTACACATTACGAAACAGTCACAATCTTATATGGGTTTTATAGTAAAATATCGAGAAATTGGGGTTTAACCACAAGTGGCCCGAAAAGTTGCGGGATCTCGTCAAGGCTGTTGGCAAACTATATTTTTTGATGTTCGACAGTGACAGCGGTAGAATGGTTACCTACCGAACAAACGAGCGCGAAACAATCACGTCTACATGTACAAGTTTTGGCGCTAAAATCTACTACTTTTGCCTAATATTCGGCTATTCGGTCGGGGGGCTTGCCGAATATTCGGTACTCGATATACTGCCGAATATACTATTCGTTGCAAGCTTAGAAATTATCAAACGATGTCTCCCGCTCAGGGTGGAGCGGAAAGGTGTGACAGACTTTT
Organism: Aporophyla nigra; assembly: GCA_947507805.1. Classification (NCBI taxonomy): domain Eukaryota; kingdom Metazoa; phylum Arthropoda; class Insecta; order Lepidoptera; family Noctuidae; genus Aporophyla; species Aporophyla nigra. The sequence goes on along the minus strand of OX382315.1, from coordinate 14,887,494 downwards.
ACTGACTAAAACTCACCCGTGTTACTTCAGTTGCACATGTCATGTGAGCACATGCTAGGGCCACGGTACCTCTTTCGAACAAATCTAGCGACCTTGACAGGATATGAACAATGCTGACTCAGCCATTATTCGTGTACCTACAACATTTTGGTAGAATGACGCGGCAGTTCAAGGTCGTTTACGTTTTTAGATCAGGTTCTGACGTAAGTAATTATGGTGTAATTGTCGAAAACCTTGTGGTCGAGGGTTCGATTCTGGGGTCGGCAGTGTCTCATCATCCTTAAATCTAGATTTATACCGGTTCAATGTCGTGAGGAAGGTTTTGAGTATGAATGTCGATGGTTATAAGAGTAGGGGACACCAAAGAAACGATGAATGGTCTGTGTGAATGATGATATGGTTAAAAAATGGGGTTATTACTGAAATGACGACTAATAGAGATACGTATGGAAGAAAAAGACATATTAAGCCGACCCCAAATAAATTCGGAGAAGGGCAGACGAATGATGACATGACAAACTATGAAAAGTTCTACGTTTAAGCTGCACGGTTGCAATTAGTAGATTCCTATGAAGAAGAGCCGGAAAGAAGCCAAAGTAAAAGAATCTACTATAAGCGGTGTAGTGAGGATACACTTACGTCTTTATCAACCTATTCAGGCATAACACTTATAGGCAAATCATTTAAGTAAGTAGGGAGTCACAAGTAAAATTTTGAGTGGTGATTTAGGACCACTTCAATGAGGATAATGGACATTCAGTATTTACTTGAATAATATTCCACCTTGACTGTAGAAATAAATCGAAAGCAGCAGATTAATATTTGTTGTGTAATCGCAACAAACGATGACGTGTTGTGCTTCAAACTGTTATCTTAAACATCCAGATAGGAAGTATATTTCGAAATTAGTCGAGTTCATTACTATCATGTCTTTTAATTCGCATCTGGTTCAACAAAACACCGATACCATCGTTTCGGAGTTTCACATATACAGGTCTGTGAATCAGTCGATCGTTATAGTAGAGCTGCGAGCTCGGCGACTATTATTGTTGGCACGAAGTGGGCGTGCTTACGAATTCTGACGCACTGTAAATCAAACTCACCCATACGAGACTTCTCTAATCCAAATACGATGAATTGCGATTTGTCGAAGAATTATCCAAATGTATTGGGGCATACATTTTCAGCCAAACACAAGACCTGAAAAGAAAATGGACAGAACATGAAAAGTCATCTCGACTTGCATATCTAACGAAATGGGACCACTTCTTTCGTTTTATTTATGTAACAATTACCATCGTGTAAAATATTACCTTGGGCGGCGGATCACTTGGCTCGCGGGTCGATGAAGAACGCAGTTAACTGCGCGTCATAGTGTGAACTGCAGGACACATTTGAACATCGACATTTCGAACGCACATTGCGGTCCTTGGAAACACATCCAGGACCACTCCTGTCTGAGGGCCGGCTGTATAACGTACAAATGCTACATTGCGGTTCTTAACGTGCACTAACGTCTCTTCCTGTTTCAAGGTGTGAGATGACTGAGCACGATGAACTGCAAATGACGGTTCTATGACGCAGGACAACTGCGTCCTCGTTTTAGTCCGTTTAAAAATGTTACTGAGTACATACAATAAGACATAGTCACACAAGTGGGTGTAGTCGAAAGCGGTGTGAGTGCGGAGCGATCTCCTACGCGTCTTGGCATCATCTCGTCATGCGATGGCGTCTGCTTTAGCACACACGCGGGACTCTTTGGTCGGTTATAATGACACGAACCTGAGGGCCGCGAAGATCGCGCTGCTTTTGATCTGCTTCCTTACGTTGGTTCATAAAAGGACTGCAAAACGTCACGTGCGGGCTGCATGAAACTGTCTATTTATATGTAACAATTAAGAAGGCTCGATGTATACGAGTCTGCTTCTTTAACGTTGGCCTCAGATCAGGGAGGATCACCCGCTGAATTTAAGCATATTAGTAAGCGGAGGAAAAGAAACTAACCAGGATTTCCTTAGTAGCGGCGAGCGAACAGGAAAGAAGCCCAGCACTGAATCCCGCCGTCATCCAGGCGGTGGGAGATGTGGTGTTAGGGAGATTCCGTTTCTCGTCGCGATGACACCTGTCCAAGTTCTTCTTGAACGGGGCCGTTTTCCCGTAGAGGGTGCCAGGCCCGTAGCGACGGAGGATCGCGGCGAGAGGGACCCTCCTTAGAGTCGGGTTGCTTGAGAGTGCAGCCCTAAGTGGGTGGTAAACTCCATCTAAGGCTAAATATTACCGCGAGACCGATAGCGAACAAGTACCGTGAGGGAAAGTTGAAAAGAACTTTGAAGAGAGAGTTCAAGAGTACGTGAAACCGTCCAGGGGTAAACCTGCGAAACTCGAATGAACGAACGGAGAGACTCATCGTTATTCCGTGGCGGACGGACGTGCGCTTCGATGCCGGCAGCTTCGCTCGGTAGGCACGGCCGCGTTCGTCGACGTCCACGGACAGCGTGCACTTCTCTCTTAGTAAATACATCGCGACCCGTTCGATGTCGGTCTTAAGCGCTGCACGGGAACGCCGCTGCCCCTTCGCGGGGGTAGTGGCCCCGCAACAGAGGCCGACCGGCCGTCGGACGGTAGATTTGATGAATCATGCACGCGTTTTAGACGCGTCCGGCCCGACGCAAGTCTACGTCGTATTCTATGTCCACGCCTCGGTGCGGACGTAAGTGCGTCACGTCCGTTGTTGGCGCCGTGATGTCTCGGACTGTGCGTGTCTCTCTCTGCGATGATTCAGTTTCGGGCACTCGCAGGACCCGTCTTGAAACACGGACCAAGGAGTCTAGCATGTATGCGAGTCATTAAGATAGTAAACTTACAGGCACAACGAAAGTGAAGGCGCGCGCTCGCCGCTCGCTCAGGGAGGATGGAGCGTCGATCTAGGTCGATCTCTCGCACTCCCGAGGTGTCTCGTTTCCAATCCGTGAATGCAGATGCGCTCTGAGCATAAATGCTGGGACCCGAAAGATGGTGAACTATGCCTGGTCAGGTTGAAGTCAGGGGAAACCTTGATGGAGGACCGTAGCGATTCTGACGTGCAAATCGATCGTCGGAACTGGGTATAGGGGCGAAAGACTAATCGAACCATCTAGTAGCTGGTTCCGTCCGAAGTTTCCCTCAGGATAGCTGGCGTCGATTTCAACAGTCTCATCCGGTAAAGCGAATGATTAGAGGAATTGGGGCCGAAACGACCTCGACCTATTCTCAAACTTTAAATGGGTGAGTACTCCGGCTTACTTGAACGATGAAGCCGGAGATCTGATGACGGTGCCAAGTGGGCCAATTTTGGTAAGCAGAACTGGCGCTGTGGGATGAACCAAACGTAGTGTTAAGGCGCCTAAAAAACTCTGAAAGTTACCAAAAAGACGTAAGGCGTTAGAGACACTAGGACGGTAGCCCTGGAAGTCGGTATCCGCTAAGGAGTGTGTAACAACTCACCTAATTAATGATGCCCTGCTCTGAAAATGGATGGCGCTAAGTGTTTTGCCTATACACTACCGTTACAGGCATGTGCGGCGTTCTTTGTGACGTCATTACGCCGTAACGAGTAGGACGTGCGCGGCGGAGAGCGCAGAAGGGTCTGGGCGTGAGCCCGCTTGGAGCCTCCGCCGGTGCAGATCTTGGTGGTAGTAGCAAATACTCCAGTGAGGCCCTGGAGGACTGACGTGGAGAAGGGTTTCGCGTAAACAGTAGTTGCTCGCGAGTCAGTCGATCCTAAGCTCAAGGAGAAATTTTATGTCGATGTGGCGTGTTTTTCAAAAAGATATTATCCTACAGTCATGTGGTTTTATGTTCAATGATAAATAACGCCCTTTGAGCGAAAGGGAATCCGGTTCTTATTCCGGAACCCGGCAGCGGAACCGTTTCAATAATCGTTCCTTCGTTTTTACAGCGAGTGTTCGACGGGGTAACCCAAAGTGGCCTGAAGACGCCGTCGAGAGGTCCGGGAAGAGTTTTCTTTTCTGTTTGAGCGTTCGAGTTCCATGGAATCCTATAGAAGGGAGATATGGTTCGGAACGCGAAGAGCACCGCTTCTGCGGCGGTGTCCGGATACTTTCTGCGGACCTTGAAAATTCAGGTGAGGGATGTACGTGGAGATGTCGCGCCGGTTCGTACCCATATCCGCAGCAGGTCTCCAAGGTGAAGAGCCTCTAGTCGATAGAATAATGTAGGTAAGGGAAGTCGGCAAATTGGATCCGTAACTTCGGAATAAGGATTGGCTCTGAGGACCGGGGTGGTCGGCGTAGGACATGAAGCAAAGGCAGCTGTTGTTGTGTCCGGTTGACACGCATGGGCCTCTCGGGGCACGTGTGCAGTCTCTAGACCAACGCTTCAGCTTTTTGTAGATTTTCCTAGCTTAACAGAACGTGTCGATTTCGCCTCGTGCGCGATCGGCGCAGTTTTATAAGACCGCCGTTCAACGGTCAGCTCAGAACTGGCACGGACAAGGGGAATCCGACTGTCTAATTAAAACAAAGCATTGCGATGGCCCTCGCGGGTGTTGACGCAATGTGATTTCTGCCCAGTGCTTTGAATGTCAACATGAAGAAATTCAAGCAAGCGCGGGTAAACGGCAAGAGTAACTATGACTCTTCAAAGGTAGCCAAATGCCTCGTCATCTAATTAGTGACGCGCATGAATGGATTAACGAGATTCCCACTGTCCCTATCTACTATCTAGCGAAACCACAGCCAAGGGAACGGGCTTGGGAGAATCAGCGGGGAAAGAAGACCCTGTTGAGCTTGACTCTAGTCTGGCATTGTAAGGAGACATGAGAGGTGAAGCATAAGTGGGAGATCGTTCGCGCGATCGTCGCTGAAAAACCACTACTTTCATTGTTACCTTACTTACTCGGTTGGGCGGAAGCGGCACGCGGTCGATTAAATCGGCTACCGTGCGGTTTTTGTGATTCAAGCGTGTAGAGTACAACTCCCGCGTGATCCGGTTCGAGGACACTGCCAGGCGGGGAGTTTGACTGGGGCGGTACACCTGTCAAATAATAACGCAGGTGTCCTAAGGCCAGCTCAGCGAGGACAGAAACCTCGCGTGGAGCAAAAGGGCAAAAGCTGGCTTGATCCAGATGTTCAGTACGCATAGGGACTGCGAAAGCACGGCCTATCGATCTTCTTGTTTAAAGAGTTTTTAGCAAGAAGTGTCAGAAAAGTTACCACAGGGATAACTGGTTTGTGGCAGCCGAGCGTCCACAGCGACGTTGCTTTTTGATCCCTCGATGTCGGCTCTTCCTATCATTGTGAAGCAGAAATCGCAAAGTGTTGGATTGTTCACCCACTAACAGGGAACGTGAGCTGGGTTTAGACCGTCGTGAGACAGGTCAGTTTTACCCTACTGATGGCATGTCGTTGCGATAGTAATACCCGTTTATTCCCAAAATAACCACGGTGTCGGACATTTGGTTCATGCACTCGGTCGAACGGCCGGTGGTGCGAAGCTATCATCCGTAGGGAGCAACTCTGATCGCCACTAAGAGTGAAACCCATCTAGGCAAATCCGGCAAGGATATTACTGTGGAGCCCCGGGAGTCGGGAGGCTCTAAACAATGTGACTAAACTAGTCGCGCTTTACCACGTGAGGTGCGACGTCGAAGCCCATTTGAATCGCGGAGATCGATGCTGTCCGTGAACGCGTGCATCACGGCTCCGCAGGTTCGAATTTACCTCAGTTCGATGTCGGGGCTCGGAATAGTCTGTAGACGACTTACGTTCCTGGCGGGGTGTTGTGCTCGGTAGAGTAGTACAGCTACGATCCGTTGAGACTCAGCCCTAGCCAGATGTTTCGTTTTTGCAATTATTTAATACACGAACCATTTGTAAATATTTCTCTTTCCTAGTTATATTATAATAGCAATCATACACAGATACTCCACACTATTATAATGTAGATAGGTAAGTAACGGATAAGTAGTAATAATTAATGAGTGAATCACGCAATATAAGTGGGGCAACCAGCCAAATTTTTTTTTATTTCACATTAATACTCAATACGCTTATTGCTTTACCATAATGTGAACTTAGGTGGTAATTATATACTTTAAATCATTATGGACCCTGTAGGGCACAGCAAAAGGATAGGAGAGCGGAAGCTCTGTTTTTGAAAATTATTTGGTCAGGAGATTGTGTAAAATAAACCAACATATCGCTTATTGATCTATACAATGTATTAACACAATTTATATGATTTTTATATAAGTATCTATGTATTATAATAATTGTTTATTAATTTATATGGATTGTTGTTCTTTCAAAAAAAAAAAATTAGCTATATTATTTAATTTATTAAGTATTTAATTTTTTTTATAATTAAAGCGGTTTTTTCATCAAACCCATACGGTTTGGGGTATTCAAAAATGATATTGAGGTTTCTAATATAATTTTAAAATAATGAATTTTAGCAACATTTTTCTCATGTTCCTAGTAGTTAGTTTACAACATGTAACGTAATTAACGCACACCCTCTTAAGGGGTCATTGTAGTCATCATTATGAACATCTTTTACTATGGGACCAAACATGAAATCGCGAAAAAAAAATTGCTGTTTCATTCAAAAGTTCAATACCTACTCGACTAAAATGTATGAAACAGCTGATTTTTTTTCGCGATTTCAGGTTTTGCCCTATAATAAAAGTTGTTCATAATGATGAGTACAATGGCCCCTTAAGAGGGTGTGCGTTAATTACGTTACATGTTGTATAATGTACCTAGGTCGCCTTATCGCTTACACTGACATGATACCTTTTCGAGTAGTAAATAAGGTTGGTTTTGTGTCGCTATTAGATCGATCGATCAGGTTAAGCTACGCTTGCCGCGGTTGGTTCGTGGATGGGTGACCACCTTTACATACCAAGCCCTCCGTGCCTCAGAACGCACACTAAGCCGTTGGTCCCGGCTGTTATTTTGTGGATTTTTGACAGTCGTTACGGGTCGTCAGAATCTCGAAAGCTAGTCTTACCGATGGGCATCGTATTACCCAGTAACTGGGTTGTGAAGGTCAGACAGGCAGTTGCTCCATGTAAAATAGTAGTATTCATCTGCATCCGGTTAGACTAGAAGCAGATCCCAACATAGTTGGGAAAGGCTAGGCAGATGATGATTGTGTCGCTATGTGGTGTGAACCGACCCTTCGACAAAAAATTGTGGTTTAATAATCGTTTACTAGTGTGAGTACATCAATTAGAGTATTCCATGTAAAGTAAGTTTCGTTCATGGAATCAAACAAGGTAAATCACTATTAACTCGGAAACTACTATTTGGCATCGTGTAGTTTCAAAGTTTTAGGTCATCAGTCATCATTGTCCTGTCCTTCTTCCAATTTATTTAGGGTCGGCGCAACATGTCTTATTTTCCATACTTATCTCTATTCGTCATCATCTCAGTAGTCACCCCTTTTGTAACCATATCATCATTCACACAGTGCATCCATCGTTTCTTTGGTCTCCGCCTGCTCGTGTTACCATCGAAATTCATACTCAAAACTTTCCTCACGACATTTTTAAGTAGTTTTATGTGATATAAAATATTTTTAATTTGAATTTGACCAACATTTGCTATTAAGCGGTCGCAAATCTAGATTTAAGGATGATGAGACACTGCCGAATCCGGAATCGAACCCGAGACCACAAGGCATACGTAAATTACACCATAATTACTTACATCATCAGCTAATCTAAAAACGTAAGCAACCTTGAACTGTCGCGTCACTCTGCCAAAATATCGTACGTACACGAGTAATCGATGAGTCAGCACTGTTTATATGACTAAAGATATTAATACACTACTATCTGGACTAATTTCCCTCCGTGGTTGTTGTAAGAGGCGACTAAGGAACTTACTAGAGAAAGGGCATGACCATTCTTTATGCATTTTACCACCACACTGCGATCGCCAACCTCCCTTTTAAGCGTGGTGATTATGGCAAACCCTCTCAAATTGGGGGAGGTCTTTGTCCAGCAGTGGAAATTTATCGGCTGAAATGCTGATGTTCTATTGTGGGTTCTATTCCCAGGTTGAGCACAAAGAATAGCATTTTTCCGTCAAAGATGGCTTAAATTATATTATCAAATAGCTTTTGCCCGCGGCTTCGCCCGCGTGGATGTCGGAAATTAACGCAGGAGGACGTACTATCGCGGTAAGATGTGTTAATTCAGGTTATATTATAGGTAATAGCTGTTATCCGCGACTTCGTCCGCGTGGTATTTAACAAAAAGTTTTTCACAAAAACTGTCTTTGAAAACTAAGCTGACATACGTCTCAAAATTCAGCGTGTTTTTAGTTTTTTTTTAAATATTATTTAGTTTTTCTAAAATAAAAGTAGCCTAAGTTACTCATTGTTATATCAGCTATCTGCCAGTGAAAGTTCCGTCAAAATCGGTCCAGTCATTTCAGAGATTACCCGGAACAAACAGACAGACAGACAAAAATTGTAAAAAAAATTGTTTTGGTATATGTATCGTGTATACATCCATATACACTTAGTAAAAAGTGGTTATCTTAATATTAAAAACAGACACTCCAATTTTATTTATTTGTATAGATATAAATAAGGTCTGAGCCATTTGAGTTCCTTCAACAGAAAGTCTGAATCTTCTATCTTTTCTATTATTCTTACAGGTAAAATTTGTTTATTTGTAATTTTGTATTTCGAAAGAGTTACCGAGGCCCGTTTTTCATTTTTTATTTGCAGGGTGGGATATCATCAAATGACGTCCCGGCTCTTGGTAGAGCGGAAGGGCGTTGCAGACTTTTTCTGACTAAAACCCACCCGTGTTCCTTCAGTCGCGTATATTCCAGGGCCACGGTAACTTTTCCGGACAAATCTCGCGACCCTGGCAGGCATCGGTCCTAGCGGACCCCTTCAGTACTGCTGACATCTCTTTGAGGCGCGCGTGGAACACTACGCGCTGTCGACACGGGAATGGTCCTTACTAGGCGGCGAGGGTAAAAGGGTAATCTCTGGAATTATCAGTTAGATTGAAAAAAAATGCTTTTGTATATTGACCCTAAGGAACCGAGTAAAAAAAAAAGTCAGAAATAACGCTTAAGTGAAAACGGAAGTAATAAAAATTTCGCGGGCGATACTTTGTTATACGATATGCTATATTTGATGCACAAGAAATTTCACGCGGGCGAAGTCGCGGGCAGAAGCTAGTATGTAATAAATCATAGACAATGGTGGAGCTCATTTCGTTAATGGCATGTCGGTGTCGCTATACAAACTTTTTGTCGGTAAACACGTTTGACCTTGTATTGCGGTTTATACTCTACGGTTGAAGAAGTTTCTGTCAATGGTGCCGATTCCCTTATTCACAAACTAAAATAAATTTAAGTTCAGTGCATCTTTTTCTTTCTATTTCATTAAGGAAAGGACAGAAGATAAATTTTAGTTTAGTCCTGTCAAATTAATCAGTGCTTGACGTAAATTGACGTAATTTTAGTAGGCAAGTTTTTAATCACGTCTAAACTTGTATGGAGTAGTGACAGGCGCTGATTAATTTGACAGGACTAAACTAAAATTTGTCTTTTGTCCTGTTCTTTATGAAATACATAGAAAAAGATGCACTGAACTTAAATTTAGTTTAGTTTGTGAACAAGGGAATCGGTACCATTATAAAGGTTTAGAGGTTTTAGTTGTTAGGAATAAGAAGGCGAATAATGATCTGTGTAATTTATTAGGATTCACTCCTTATATAGCAATACTCGTAAACATATTCATAATAAAAGGGTACATGAATAAAACTTATAACTAAGATAATCAAGTAACGACGGTAGACTGTGCCGTGCTCCCTTCGTCGTGCGAGCGCGATGATATAGTCCGCCATTGAGTTCGAACTATTATGAGTCGCAGTACAGTTTTGTCGAACAAGTGTTATTCGCACATCCATTTGTCGAGCTCACGTAGTACAGCCCTCCTGAGATGTTGGTCGAGGCTCTTCGCTATTATGGCCGTCATGACTGCTGCATCCACATCCCACATGTCGACAACCTCGCGAGCCAGGTCAAGATACTTCATCTGCTTATCTTTTTTACACGCTTTATATTAGCTTCAGTTGTATTTTTGTATGTTTGTTTGTAACCGACTCCTAATAGCGCGATTTTGACCCACTTTAAACGACCAGATTTCATTCAAACTTTGCACACCTGTCAAGGACCGATGACAATACAATAATTTCATAAATTTGTGCCATTATCCTTGCCAGAGTTACCAGGACAGCAAAAAAACTGTCTTCGAAAACTACGCTGACATACGTCACAAACTACGCTGACATACGTCACAAACTACGCTGACATACGTCTCAAAAACGATTTTGTACTTTTGAGTTTGGTTTTCAATGGGAGCGTGTTTTTTATTTATTTTTTAACTATTATTTTTTACTCGTAAGTCCAGGCCAATACCTCTGGGCCACCGCTGCTCCCTACTTGCTCCTGCTGCGTTCTACCATAAATAGGAGGCTTTTGTTCTTACACGCTGTTTGTTTATTTGTATGTGTCACGTCATCTCCAGTGCGATGAATGATATTATTACTCACTGCGTAGGAAATCCTCAATTCAAAAATTGCCACGTAGTTCTTGTTATTGTAATTCCGTGCGCGTTTAGATTCACTTGTTGATAGATGTCACGTAGATTTACTAGTGGAGTACAGTCGACACGAAAATCGTATGCTTTGTTTCTGTACGTTTGTTTAAAGTTAATTATTTACCTTTTTTTTTACCACGCTTTTATTAGCTTCACCTGTATGTATGTTTGTATGTAACTATGTAACCGATGCCTTTGGACTTGATTTTCACCCACTTCAAACGGCCACTTATCGAGGACCGATGACAATACAATAATTCCATAAAATATGTCCCATTATCCTTGCTAGAGTTACCAGGATAGCAAAAAAAAAAACCGTCTTGTTAATTTGCTCTTTCACGGAAACTACGCTAACATACGTCAAAAAATTCGAAACATATCCTAAAAAAAAAAAAACAACCGACTTCCTTAAAAACACTACAAAGTGAAAAATAACTTTAATTTCGGAAGTCGGTGTCTTAGGATCTGTATTTATGGTTTTTTTGCCACCGACTTCCGAAATTAAAGTTATTTTTCACTTTGTAGTGTTTTTAAGGAAGTCGATTGTTTTTTTTTGTAAAAAAGTTTTTATTTTTAAATTTTTAGTTGTGGTATCCACCCCGCACTAATTCCAAACAAACAATGCATTTTTATGCGATAGCAGAAATCGCGGTTGATTTGCTGTCATTTTTTAAAGAGTTCCGGTGTCTGTCTCCCGAACTCGTCAACGAGTATGTCTATCTAGGACAAGATATCTTCTAACTCCTGATCGATAAGGAGTTGTACCTTCCATCATCAGCTCAACGGAATATAAGAATACAAGTAACGGTCTAAACGTGCCTATAATATTCAAAGAATTATCCCCTAACCTTCTAACCTTTCACTGTAAGTTCCTATAAGTACTGTTCACCGATGAGGAGTTCCATGCGGTATCTTCGAAGACTATAATTAGTTCACCACGGATGGATAGATAGAACCAGCAATTATTTTTGATCTTTAGTACAATATCCAAATCACATTACGTGTACTGTTTGTTTTTGAGGAGTTCCTTCGTTTATCTCCCAAAGTATACATCAAATCTTCACAAAATTAATATGGGACCACCTCAGGAGTATACCCTTACGAATAAAAAAAGAATTTTCAAAATCGGTTGACAATTGGCGGAGAAATCGGTGAACATATATAAAAAAAAAAAAAAAAATACATTCAGTCGAACATATAACCTCCTCCTTTTTTTGAAGTCGGTTAAAAATTGAAAATAAATATAATTTTTATCATTATTTTTTATAAACACAATATTATTTTTATAAAATTATGGTCTAGTGCTCGCTAGTGCTACTACTGAGCCTACTACTAGGTCATGGGTTTGATCACCAGAGGGGTAATTGCGTAACTTTTTATCGGTAGGAATTGGTTTCATATTGATAGTTAAACCACATTCATTGCGTTATTTACGTTGCTGAGCCGACAATTTAGTCGAACAAATGACGCAATGGTTTAGAAATAATCTTCAAACCCATTCAGATTCTGATAAATAGTGTATTTCGCAATTAGGGTGCAGGTCAAGCAATGTGTTGTTTTCCATCTTAAGTTTTACAGCAGCAGCCCGGAGTCTATTTGAGGCCGTTAATGGCAAGAGAGTCGCCCGCCGGTTCCTCTATATTACATGGGACTTAAACATAACTGGCTAAATGTGGATATACTATAGCAGGGTTTCTCAAACTTCTGGCTCCACGTACCCCCATTCAAGTTTCCAGATGACAGCGAACGCCCAACCCCCCCCCCCCCCCCCCAACAAGAAAATAATAACATTGTATATAGAATAAAATAAAAGTTTATTAATTGAATAAAAGGTCACGCGCACCGTGTCACGCCACGAGCGAGCGACAGTCGCGGGCGCGCCTTCATGCTTTCCGCATGCGCCTACTATTCACCCAGCCGCCATTACGTAAATTTTGTCGCGAACCCCCTACCGTCGCACGGCGAAACCCTAGGGGTTCGCGAACCCCAATTTGAGTAACCCTAAAACTTTTTGGGATTACAGGGCGAAAAATTCCTCTTCGAAATGTCTGCTCGAGAACATGGGTTTTAATTCAGGGCCGTGTAAATGTGTATTAAGGTTTTTCACATACGAGGATTTCAGCTCGGAATTTACATTTAATCCTACGTATTTTGTAGTTATTAATGCGTAATTATTTAGTTCTGCCTATGACTAAAACAACATTCTCGAAATGACGATTTAAATTGTAGAGTATTAAAGGCAATAAACGATAGACATAGGCACCTATAAAATTATATAGGTACCTATTGTAGCGAGACGGTTGAGAAAAAAAAAAAACCAATTCACCACTTTTAAAAATTACTGTATAATTTTGAAAAATAAGAAAAACAATAGTATATAAAAAGGTATATGTTAGACTGTAGATTGAGAAAAAAATGGATTTTAAAAAAGAGGGACGAGTCAAACTTAGTGGTTAAACAGATATAACGGAAATTATCTTCGCGCACGACCTATCCCTAAAACGATTGCAATCGATTCAAAATATAGGCCTATGCACGTAGATCAATATGATCCTTTTTGTAACGTACACTAAGTTAAACCGTAAAATACACGTTATAATTATTAGTATGCGAAGTTAGATAACAGAGTAAAAAATAATTATTAGATAATCTACTACAGTAAAATGAGAAAATAGGTAATGTAAAGAGGTCCCTTAAACTAGCTGGATGTGACGCTCTGGAAGGTTGCCGTTGGTGCCGATGTCTAGCGACGCCAATGGATCGGTGTCAGCGAGGTCACCAAAACTCTGCGACGGGAGTCGAATGTCCGCAACTATGTTACGACGACGTCGACTGGACACGTCGTAGACCTCACAATGAGCCGGTTCCCAGAAGCCCGTCGGGGAAAAGCCGAAATTCGGCTTGTATGGTCGTCGTCAGCTAAACGGATGAGTTGCACACAGAACTTTTCACTTTGAGCGGATAGCACTTAATACAACGTAGACTTATTTAAAATATAGGGCTCAATAATAGAAATTTAGGCCTGGAGGTTCCGAAAATAAAAAATTCATCTGATTCGTTCGGATTCAATCTGCAGTCTGCCCGTTGACAAGAGAAAATTTTCGCCTTCAATTTTTACAGGTTCGAAATTTGAGGTAGAACAAAAAATATAAAGGCCAGTGTTTCAAAAAAAGGTTGATTTAGAAACCAAAAAGTTTCGTCCGCAGCGGATTTACGCTGCAGTACCCCTTTTCCAGCAAAAAAAAAAGGTGTGTGGCAACCCTTAAAGGAAGTGACAACCCTAAGTGAGTGACACCATATAAGAGTGCCAAACCAATAACACTCAAATGTATAAGCAGGAGACAACCCTACAGGGGAGGACTGAAATAAACTAACCTAAATAACCTAACTTAATAAACCTATAAATAATATGACTCAGCAAAGGTATTAAAAACTAACAACATCGCAGTGCAGCTGATACAGAATAAAATTGAAAGTCGACCTTCACTTAAACGTTATCAGTGCGAGCTCCAGATGTGTCCACTAAACCTAACAATAACAAAAGACATAAAATCTAGGAATTAATTAATGAACCTAATTAAATCCTGGGAATCCCCTAAATATATACAAGAACAAAGAAAAATAAACGACTTGCAGTCAGACATAACGACTTGCAGTAAGACATAACGACATGCAGTCAGACAAAACGACATGCAGTCAGACAAAACGACATGCAGTCAGACAAAACGACATGCAGTCAGACAAAACGACATGCAGTCAGACAAAACGACATGCAGTCAGACAAAACGACATGTAGTCAGAGAAAACAACATGCAGTCAGAGAAAACGACATGCAGTCAGACAAAATGACATGCAGTCAGACAAAACGACATGCAGTCAGACAAAACGACATGCAGTCAGACAAAACGACATGCAGTCAGACAAAACGACATGCAGTCAGACAAAACGACATGCAGTCAGATAAAACGACATGCAGTCAGACAAAACGACCTGCAGTCAGACAAAACGACATGCAGTAAGACAAAACGACATGCAGTCAGACAAAATGACATGCAGTCAGACAAAACGACATGCAGTCAGACAAAACGACATGCAGTCAGACAAAACGACATGCAGTCAGACAAAACGACATGCAGTCAGACAAAACGACATGCAGTCAGACAAAAAACGACGTCAGTCAGAAAAAAAATGACTTCTGTCAGACAAAAAATGGATATTAAGAAGGTTAAATAAATGTAATTAATCATTTAAGAATATCTTTTATATGATATTTGCCGGTATGAGAGGAATCACAGTCTTGTAGGATATATGTAGTCCTAGACACGACCCTGATCACTCGGCATTTAATGAAACGAGGAGCAAGCTTTCCAGAAAAATATTCACTAGCTGAAGACTTGAAAAATTACGCCTCCATACAATGTCACCAGTGTTAAGTGTAATTGCTGTCCGGTTTGTATTATAAGTTCGAGAATTTCGTAGGAAAGCAGAAGAAAGATTGTCTGCCACTTTCGCATAAATCTCAGCCAAAGAAGTCAGATTCTTCGCGTGTTGTTCCCGACTTTCAGCTAAATTAGTGCTTAGAGTCTGGCTACTAGCGCGAAATGAATCCATACAGACCTATCACCAGAGAAACTAACGTGCCATTTCATAGGTGAGAATCTTTTTTGGGGGTAAGGCGGACAATCTTCAGTTTTCATAGGAGATGGAAGACTAGAACCTGGAGTTGCCCTAGGTGGGATCGGTGGTGGTCTAGAAATAATCGGGCTTTGGCGAAGGGGTGTCTCACTAATAGAAGCTTCTTCTGCCATGTTTATAACTCAAAAGGAAAATCCAGAGATAAATGACAAGTCTGCTGAAACTAGCTGGAACGCGTTAGATACCGAGTAGTAAGATCGATAGGGAGATAGGACGACAAATAAACGACAAAGGTAAGAGCTGGGCTCAGAATCTAAAAAAAAAGAAAATAGACACTAGCAAACCAACATTCAAAAAACTTACCTTATTATCGCGACGCCTAAACATCCACACATCAAACACACACTACGGGAAACTAACTACAGCTACCTATAGGAATGGAATAAAACACGGGTTAAATATGTATTTCTTTGGGGGAGAAATAAAAGAGATAGATATTGGGTATGGTTACAAAATTATTCTTTGAAATAATAATGCACAAACATCACATTAAAACAAGGAAAATAAACTTCAGTAAGCAGTTCCGTAGTCCACACGCGTATGAGGTATATTCAACGAAGCATCCGAGACAAAATCCTTTCTAGTTCCACACCGGTTTCTGCCGATTGTAAAATCTGAAACTCACAATAAAATTAAAATTTGCTCATATGGAGCAACCACACACAAGGTAACAAAAAAATTAAATTATTAGTAATGAACTTACCTTTAGTTCGGGCGCCATTTTGTAGCGAGACGGTTGAGAAAAAAAAAAAACCAATTCACCACTTTTAAAAATTACTGTATAATTTTGAAAAATAAGAAAAACAATAGTATATAAAAAGGTATATGTTAGACTGTAGATTGAGAAAAAAATGGATTTTAAAAAAGAGGGACGAGTCAAACTTAGTGGTTAAACAGATATAACGGAAATTATCTTCGCGCACGACCTATCCCTAAAACGATTGCAATCGATTCAAAATATAGGCCTATGCACGTAGATCAATATGATCCTTTTTGTAACGTACACTAAGTTAAACCGTAAAATACACGTTATAATTATTAGTATGCGAAGTTAGATAACAGAGTAAAAAATAATTATTAGATAATCTACTACAGTAAAATGAGAAAATAGGTAATGTAAAGAGGTCCCTTAAACTAGCTGGATGTGACGCTCTGGAAGGTTGCCGTTGGTGCCGATGTCTAGCGACGCCAATGGATCGGTGTCAGCGAGGTCACCAAAACTCTGCGACGGGAGTCGAATGTCCGCAACTATGTTACGACGACGTCGACTGGACACGTCGTAGACCTCACAATGAGCCGGTTCCCAGAAGCCCGTCGGGGAAAAGCCGAAATTCGGCTTGTATGGTCGTCGTCAGCTAAACGGATGAGTTGCATACAGAACTTTTCACTTTGAGCGGATAGCACTTAATACAACGTAGACTTATTTAAAATATAGGGCTCAATAATAGAAATTTAGGCCTGGAGGTTCCGAAAATAAAAAATTCATCTGATTCGTTCGGATTCAATCTGCAGTCTGCCCGTTGACAAGAGAAAATTTTCGCCTTCAATTTTTACAGGTTCGAAATTTGAGGTAGAACAAAAAATATAAAGGCCAGTGTTTCAAAAAAAGGTTGATTTAGAAACCAAAAAGTTTCGTCCGCAGCGGATTTACGCTGCACTATGTATACCTATACATATTATTAAGCAGGAATGTTTGTTTTCTTTTTTATTTGATCAGTCAGCCCCTATACTAACAACGTAGATGGTAGGCAGCAACTAGGTACAGACCGCCATTTTTTACGATATTTACATACCCTCTACATCTCCGTATCTGGACCTAAAAGATAGATCAATATTTTTCTTTCCCATAGTGGGCGATAACGCCTCCTTGAGTGCGCTGCAGGCCTTAAAGGGGGGTGGTAAGAGACCCAGAAAAAAATGGGGGCGTTGTGTATCCTCTACACAACGCCCCCATTTTTTTAGCAGTGTAGACTCTAAACAACGCCCCCATTTTTTTTGGCCTGCAGCGCACACAAGGGGGCGTTATCGCCCACTTTGGGAAAGGCTGGTATAGGGGCTGACTGATCAAATTAAAAAGAAATTTACAATTTTTATTAAAGACGTTTCATGGATGTACAGCAGCATATAATAGATGATCTACGAACTCCCAAACTAAGTCAACCTTGTATTTTGGAAGTTGATGGTTCTCAATATGCACGACTTCGTCAGCAACCTATAATGTTTCCACTGCTGAGGCACAGGCCTCCACTCGGTGAGAGGGAGTGGGCCATAATCCACCACGCGGGCCCAATGCGGGTTGGTAGATGTCACATGTCTTCGAATTTTTGGTTTCCAGTGGCACACATGCCGGTTTCCTTACGATGTTTACCTTCACCGTTTTGAGAGCGGTGGTGATGAAATTATTTACACAAAGTAAAGCGCCTGCTTGGGTTCGAATTCACGACCTACTACTCGTTAGTTGCGGCCGTTACCACTAGCCCACTACTGCTGATGCAGGACTTACATAGACACAACCTTGTAGCTTAGGAAATAAACTTTTCGAAATATTCATTGTGAAACAAAAACATTATCGCGATTATCTAGAACTACAATTTACAAAAGATGTCATGTCACGTGATCAGACTCTTCAAACGGTTCTCTACAAGCCAAACAGATCAAAAAGTATAGACACTCCGTTGACGCCTCCTCTCAGACCAGAAAACAGCATGAAAAGATCAGATTAATTGAATTATGTACTTACCCAAAAGGAAAAAAAAAAGTTGTACTAAGTAGGAGAAGGGAATTCACAATTTCTTACTGGTTTGACCACTTCCAACGTCTCAAGTCCATATATCCGGTTTTCCCTGAACGTAAGTCATCTGTGGTTAAAGTGGTTATTAAGTACTTACTCACCTTGCACGACAAACGAGATCTAGTTTCCGGCAAATAATTGTTTGTTTACTTCAATCTTAACGATTTAGTTGCATAGAACTTTAAATGTAAGTTCTTGCAAAGATGTCTGTAAAACTTACATATGGATATGCAGGTCTAAATTAAATCTGCCTAGCCTTGTCTCAACTATGTTGGGGTCGGCTTCCAGTCTAACCGGATTCCGGATGCAGCTGAATACCAGTATTTTACATGTAGCGACTGCCTATCTGACATCCACAACGCAGTCACTAGGTAATACGATTCCCTTTGCTAAGACTGGTTTGTCAAACTTTCGGGTTTCTGACGACCCGTAACGACTGTCATAGATTCACGAATGACAGCCGGGACCAACAGCTGAACGTGCTTTCCGAGGCACGGAGAGGTCTTGGTATGTAAATATAGTCACCATCAACGATCAACCTGTGCGTCTGTTTACTTAGCTCTTGTATGTAGGTCTAGGTATTAATTTTAGAACAGGTACAATTCAAACAACTAATTAGTCTAACAGAGGAAAAAAACGAACTGAATCATTATTTATACGTAATATTGTGGTTACAGTTTAACACACTGTCATTGACTGTACTTTATCACGCCGTATTTTCCTGTAGGAAGATTTTAATATATGTTAATAAAAAAAATATTAACTGACTAGGTGACTTACATTTCGATGTTTTTCCTTAACCCGTTGTTCTATATAAAAGCTTCTGAATCCGTCATTTGCATCAGTCGTTTGTAAACATCCGAAGATGTTCGTCAAAGTAATTGCAGTGATCAGTTTCGTGGCTGTGGCTTCTGCCGCAGACCTCAGCGTGGGCTATGAAGGCGGGAAATTAATATTCGAACAGAATGTCACCGCCAGCCCAGCCATTTGGAGACAAATTAAGACTCTAACTGTGAACGCTACAAACACCACCGACGAAGTCATCAGCCGAGTAGTTGTCACTGACAACAGGCCAGAAAAGGATGGAGAAGCTACAGTGATCGAAGGAGGAGAGGGACAGAAGAACGTCACACTCGAACTGAAGAGTCCAGCCGTATTCAGAGGATTGGACTTCAACGTTCAAGTGTTTGCCGCTGAGGAGAATGTGAATGCGCGTCTCCCTAACCACCCTAAACCTACTGGAACTGACACTCAGAATCCTCAAGTGCCAAAGGACCTTGACGTGAACGAACACTCAAACCAAGAACCTCAGAATGGTGCTGACATTCTTATTGGATCCATAAAACCTACGGCCAGTTCTACAACAGAAGCAGGCGAAGACGACCAACAGAAAATCAACCCAGCTTTAGAAGGCAAGGACCAAACACGAATGAACCGAGACACTCAGGAACAGAAAACCAAAGACCTGACTCCAGCTCCTACACCAGTGGAAGTTGATGCTACTAAAGATATTAAAGTCAACGAAAACGCAAACAAAACAGTACAAGCAGAAATCGACGAAGACTTGAAAAAAACACTGGATTCTATCTTCGAAAACAACTCTACACAGAATAATGAAGACACACAGAATGTACTTCCTGTCATGCCTCAGCCTGAAGGCGATGACCTGAACAGCTTCAGGGAAGAAGTCCGCAAAGAACCCGTTGTGCCAGCATTACCTAAAGAATTAACAAATGACGACCACACGACACCTAAAAGCGATGTTTCAAGTACTACAGAGAAGAATGTAGGACAGGAGAAGACTGTGCCAAGGATGGTCCCAGTGACCGGTGATGCCAGTGAAGTTACAACCGCGCCATCAGACGAATTGACGACCAAATTGCCTGAGAATGTGAAGGCCACGCAAGAACTTGAGCGTAATATTAAGGGTCATCATCATTTCGGACAACACCACGCGGTGCCCCTACCTTACATAAATTAAATCCTCTTTCAGAATCGTGATATCTGCTCTAAGTTTCAATTATTATGTCTAAGTATTTATGTCGTCTCCAAGACGTTTCTGTACAGCTTTCAGTATTTTAACATTTAATTTCGATTAAAATAAATGTTTTAAAATTACTTTTAATGTTTTAATTCACCTATGATGACTCCTCCGTTCGCTGAATATATTACTCCACAGAAGTAACTACACACAATTACATAACCACTATCACCTAACACATTTAAACAAAACTGCAGAACATAGAATTAACTAAGTAGTGTCATAAGACATTTAGGACAATTTACTAAGGAATTATTTTAGTAGATTACTGCATAAGTACATCTCTACACAGTATAAAACAAAGTGGCTTCCCGCGTCTCTACACTTAGATCTTTTAAGCTACGCAACGGATTTAAATGCGGTTTTCATCAATAGAAAGAGTGATTCAAGCGGAAGGTTTAGTACGGACGAAACCACTGGTTAAAGGTAGTAAATAGTAAGTAATAAAAACATGCTGCATGCATGACAAGAGCTAATGAAAAAGCGGATTTCCAATTAGGTACCACCACGGTCACTGACGGTCGTCCACTTTTCAAACTTATTAAATAAATAAATATCTTTGGACAACCCACACATCGTTATCTGATCCCAAACTAGGCAGAGCCTGTACTATGGCAACCAGACAACTGATAAATATACTTATATATTTCTAAATACATACATATTATAGATAAATAACACCCAGACACAGAACAAATGATTGTGCTTATCACACAACGATTTGTTCTGGGTGGGAATCGAACCCACGACCTCAGTCTTAGCAGTCAGGGTCACTAACAACTAGACTAACAGGCCAGTATTGCTAGAGACATAAGGGTGAAAAGTGATCCACCGCTATTGTCAGCGTTTGTTCATCTGCGTAATAACAAGAGCTAATTCCATTCCAAGTTTGTTAAGATATCCATTCCCGAGGACGCTACCACGACGTAGCAAGCTCACAGGCACCCTCAAAATACACTCACACAGACCGCCGTCCTTCCGTCCTTCCGTCCTCGCTGCAGAGGCCCGCCGCGACGACCCAATGAGACCCAATCCATCCCCGCCCCAACCCTTGCTCGAGCCAGCCAGCGTCATTAAGCCTGTAGTTGTAAATTTGTCCCTAAATAAGAATAATTCCGATACAGACACGCCCAATCCTATGAAATATGGAACAACCCCACTGTCATCAAACGGACACTAATCCACACTTCGGGCTGCTACTGAGGAAGTCCTGATGGGAAAATCCATTAACACTTTGCCTGACCTGGGAATCGAACCCAGGAACTCATCCTCAGCAATAGCGTCAAGGCTATAGTAGAAATCATCATGGAAATTCCGACCCTTCAACACTGAACAGTCTTTCGAAAACAGGAGGAATCTGTCCGTTAAATTTTGTTTATGTATAAGGTACTAGCTTTTGCCAGCGGCTTCGCCCGCGTGGAGGTGGGAAAATATCCCGCGGGAACTTACTACCGGGATACAAAGTACCCTATGTGTTAATCCAGGTTATAAACTATCTGTGTGCCAAATTTCATCCAAATCGGGTAAGTAGTTTTTGCGTGAAAGAGGAACAAACATCCATACATCTATACATCCATACATACAAACTTTCGCGTTTATAATATTAGTAGGATATGTGAATGTATGATTTGAATACAAGTCATATAAATTCCCGTTTCATGTGGTGCCTGACGTAAAGAATTCCACCATCCCATTTCCCGTGGGTTTCGGAAAAGGCGACTAGAGGACTTACTAGAGAATGGGCAGCAGCGTTCTCTAAGTATTTACCACCATACTGCGATCGCCAATCCGCCTGCCAAGCGTGGCTATTATGGCGAACACCCCTTTTGGAGGAGGCCTATGTCCAGCAGTGGACGTCTTTTGGCTGAAATGATGATGATAATGAAGTGTGAATGGGTGATTGGAATAAAACATTCAAATAAATACATTTAAAACTTTAATATACAATACAAATACACTACATCCTGGAATGATTAGTTAAAAAGTCATTTAATATTAATATCATAATAATATACTCGTAGAAATGCTTGTACGCACGACTACACATCAAGCTATGCATTTCCAGTATAAACTGATCTCACATTGTATAAGATTTCCGTATATTGAGAGGTCAGCTTAAACTGGAAATGCATCGCTTGATGTGTAGCCGTGTGTACAATATGTAAAATGAGTCAACATTAAAATTGAGCACTATTTTGTGGATAGAACATTACATATACAATACAGGGGGCGTTGAAATTTTTCCCCGGTTATAAAAATAAATAAAATAAAAACTATTTAATAGAAAAGTTCGATTTCTACGCGGTCAAAATGTATGGCACAGCAATATTTGTTTTTATAACCTAGTAAAAGTTCAATACATAAAAATATTGAAATATAAAATAATATCAAAATATACCATGTACAAGACCACAAAAAAAAACTATATACTTGTCACGCTTTCGCGCTTTCTGTACACCCTCAATAATACCAGCCTTTTAATGTCCTATTGCTGGGTAAGAGCCTCTTCTCAAACAAAGAAGGCACGAGCATTGATCACCACGCTTGCTCAAGACGGGTTGGCGATTTCAGACTTATATTAGCTACTAGTCCAGGTTTCGTCACGATGTGTTGCTTCACCGATAGGAGTAATATCCAAGATAAACTCAAAAAGCACGTCATCATCATCTGCCTAGCCTTTTCTAAACTAAATTAGGGTCAGCTGTGAGTCTAACCAGATTCAGCTGAATACCATTATATGTATATGGAGGGACTGCCGATCTGACGTCCACAATCCTGTTGCTGGGTAATACGATATTCTTTGGTAAATAAATAAATATCTTAGGACAACCAATACACCGTTATCTGATCCCAAACTAGGCAGCAGAGCCTGTACTATGGTAACCAGACATCTGATAAATATACAGATATATTTCTATATACATACATCTTTGTATATACAATTCTACTGTACGTGTGTATGTCACTGAACTCCTCCTAAACGGCTGGACCGATTTGAATGAATTTTTTTTATGCGTTTGGGTGGCACCCTGGATGGTTTAGATTCACAAATCAGCCCGACAGATGGCGCTGCTATCGAGTTCTAGGAAACAGGACAACGTCTGTACGGTCAGCTAGTATTATAGATAAATTACACCCAGTTACAGAACAAATGATTGTGCTCATCACACAAAGATTTGTCCTGGGTAGGAATCGAACCTACGACCTCAGTCTTAGCAGTCAGGGTCACTAACCACTAGACTAACAGGCCAGTCAAATATGTGAAAGAAAAAGTCACATTGTTAGGTACTTGTCCGGATTCTAACCCACAACGTCGTGCATGAGAGTCAAGGCATCACGACCACGATAATCACGACACCTACGTTGGGTACTTGCATTTAAAAAAAAATTACATGCTAAAGTCTATGAGAGAAATACTGGCATTAAAAAAAATATTTTACTTTTTTATTTAAAACTTTTTGGTCAGAAACGGAAGCGTTCGTGTGAACACTAGAGTCATAATGCAAATGTAGAGTAAAATACAGATAAACCAAATTGGCGGTAAACAATATATTTAACTTCAAAGCAGTGCAATTACATATTGCTATATAATTTCAACGGTTATTTTGAGATGTTACTGTTTTTGCAACAAACCAAATAGGATACACAATGAAGCTGATTTGACATTGACAAACAGCATTCAATGTTGCTATCATTGAAAAATAGAATTACCAACATCCTACCCAACTTCCTTGCTTCGCATCTATATGACTCCCTCATTCAAATAACATTTTACTACACATTAAAAAAGCACTCGTGCTAAACAAGCCTTATAAAGTAAATAAAAAAACACTTTGTCCTTAACCCTTGCCCTGCTTAGTACGTGTTTAAACTTCAACATTTTAAACGCGGAAAGAACGTGACGGGACTTCGCACGAACATTGGCTTCATGTATGAAATGATATGTACGATAGATAGTTCAGACACCAGCACATCAAGCTACTCGAAACTGACAAATTCTGCCAATCAAACTTTAACCTAATGCTTTAGCGATAAAGTTGAAAATCTATTAAAGAAATTTGACAGATTGTAGTAGCTTGATGTGCTGGCGTCTATACTTTTAGAATTCAGCTATTCAATAGTTTGTTTAGATGTGATTCACAAAGAAACTTTTTTTTTCATTATTTCACCGAAATAAAACATACAGTGTACTATACGTATTTATGGGCTAGTACTTGGTGGTGTAGCATCTGTAGCAGAACTAGGACGAGTCCTGTATTTCGATATACAGCTCCAGTCACCTCAAAATGGAGAAAAAAGATCTACTCACATAATAAAAATCTTAAATACATTCGTTCACTGACAGACAACGCACACAGCGAGCAGGGGTGGTCATTTGGTATTGGCCCCGACTTGGTAAAGTTCACAGGTTCACTTTACTATGTGTATTTAATTTCATCACCACTGCTCTAAAAACGGTGAAGCAAAACATCGTGAGGAAACCGTCATGTCTTAGAACCCAAAATTCGAAGACATGTGACATCTACCAACCCGCACTGGGCCTGCGTGATGGATTATGGCCCACTCCTGTCTCATAGAGAGGAGGGATGTGTCTCAGCAATAGGAACATTATCGGGTGATGATGAAACACTAAACAGCTGGGAATACAAACCTCATATTTTGCATAGTAGTTCGCCACAAAGCGAAAGTGAGCACTAAGGAGAGTTTTTTTTTTTTTAATTCATCCCTAAATGAGTGTCATAAGGGATGAAATGTTGTATGGAAGTTCGTAATTACACGCTTTATATTAGCTTCACTTGTATGTTTGTTTGTAACCGACTCCTTAAAAAACACGCTTCCATAGAAAACCAAACTAAAAAGTAGAAAATAATGGAAAAAGCGTGAGGTGCTTTTTAAGGTTTTTTTTATTGATATTAGCCACCCCACGCTCTTTTTTCCATTATTTTCTACTTTTTAGTTTGGTTTTCGTGAAGCGTGTTTTTTTCGTTTTCTTAAACATTTTTTTTTTACATACCTACCTATATGCATGTCAGAAATCCCATCGGTCATACAGAATGTTATACAAATTAAGAAGCTGCTGAGCGAAGTTTTCGTCTCATTTCTTCGCGAAGGGTCAAAAACTAAATAAATATAATTGTAATTACATAATATAACAAAATGCAAGACATGTACACTATACAGTCAATAATATCTTAATAATAATATGTATATGTAAATTATATTATCAAATAAATCGTATTTTATACGTCAATTATTGAAATGAAATGTTTTGTAGATAATTACAAAAATAATAAAAACAAAATTATGATGCGAGATCTTTGGTTACAATGAAATAGTACGAATCAGCTAATAGAGGATAGAAAATGTCCACTTATGTACAGACGCCGCACATAAAACTACTACAATCTGTCAATTTTCTTTAATAGGTTTTCAACTTTATTGCTATAGCATTAGGTTCAATGTTGATTGGGAGAATTTGACAGTTTCGGGTAGCTCGATGTGCTGACGTCTGTACCTTGTTGTCTAATGTCATTAAATAGTTGTAAATCAACTTCTAACACTTTTTTGAAGTTCCACCAGGAATTACCAATCCATTCTGGCTTATTCCTTAAAAACAGCCATTCTAGGGTGGGTACTAGGATGCGCGTTTTCATTTGTCCAACCCAGACCCAGATAATCGGAATTCATATATTATTTCTCTTTTCCGTCGGCTGTGTACAGTCATTTAAAAAACATAAATAGAAACTGGCCCATGATATCTATACAACATGTAACGTAATTAACGCACACCCTCTTAAGGGGTCATTGTACTCATCATTATGAACAACTTTTACTATGGGACCAAACCTGAAATCGCGAAAAAAAAATCAGCTGTTTCATTCAAAAGTTCAATACCTACTCGACCAAAATGTATGAAACAGCTGATTTTTTTTTCGCGATTTCAGGTTTGGTCCCATAGTAAAAGTTGTTCATAATGATGATAATATTTTTCTTTCTTTCTTTCTGAGGGTGTGCTTTAATTACGGGACATGTTGTATATAGGCAGCCTAAAACCATATACCTTCTGAGTATCCACCCTAGGGTGGCTGTTTTCGCCTGCCAGGGTCGCGAGATTGTTCGAAAGAGATACCGTGACCCTGGCACATGGGCAACTGAAGGAACACGAGTGGGGTTTAGTCAGTAAAAGTCTGACACGCCCTCCCGCTCCGCCCAGAGCGGGAGAAGTCATTTGATGATTTCCCATTCAAAAAAAAAAGTGTGGCCGTTTGAGGGTGGACAAACGGAATAACGCTCCATTGTTACTAAATTATGGCTCTAAATAGAAAGGCTCTTACGAATAATATCAGTAGCTTTCGCAATGATACAAGTTGGTGCTATTACAATATCCTCTACCTTTCCATTTTGTGCGAATTGCACTTAGGAAACTGAACGCGATCAGCACATTTAGGGTGTTTTCCGAATAAGAAAATATCGCTCACGGCGTTCACAGCAATAAATTGGCGTTCCGATTTGGTTAACACGATTATGACAGTTGAGAACCGTCACAATACGGAACGTTTGTGAACACGCTAACGGTGCTCACTTGACGTCAAAACCAATATACGCCATTTAAAACTTGTTTAAGCCACAAATTTCTTCTTCTTATTTGGTTTGATGGCGACTGTAGCCAGAAGCACAATTTCTAATTAATCCAAGCTAGTTTAACATATGATGCGACCTAAAACATACATCCTCCAGATTCCCGCGATGCAGAAGGCTGTCTTCCTTAGCTCAGATTTCTGGCCGGCAGGAGTTGTGTACAGACGATACAGGGAAGCACGACCGAAACCAAGCTTCCAAGTGTAGTGTGTTTTTATGGTTTTTATAATTATGTATGTTAGTCTATAAGGTATTTATATTATGGGTCTTTGTTGCCTGAATTAAATGATTTATTATATTATATTATTATTATTATTATAAAACCAAACAGTACAACTGTCATTTTTGACAGCGCTCACGGTGATATCGGTTTAGGGCATGGTCGACGTTATCGCAAGATGGCGCCTGTCATGACGTCATCTATGCCGATTCACGGGACAGCGTTATCGCGCTCACGCCAATTCGGTACGGACGTTAGCAAGCTCAAATAGATGTGAGCGTAATACGGAACGCGGCGTTAAAATGCGTTCAAGAGCTGTCAACCTGTCAGTGTCAATGTCAATCTTCTATTTTATTTATTTTACAGAAAATAATGAAACTGACACCTTTCTAACGTGGTTTATGTGCTGGTCGCGTTAACTATATCCATCGACCTTAGTTACTTATATCTTTCGGTGATCGTGTTAATAAATATTTTACCTACGTATGGCTGCCATAAACTTAACCATAAGACCACATCAAAAAGGCATGATTACAAGAACACAATTATTATATCATTTACTTACTTCAGAAGAAAACATATTCGCAAAAAGCGCTCATCTGTAATAGACCTTAGGCTTCAACCCCCGTATTTTTAGGCTGGAAACAGTGCTTGACCGACGGTCAGCGCTGACCGTCGATCGGCGTAGCTATATCTATGCAAGTCTATGAACGCGCGCACAGCTACGCTGACGGTACGCGCGTGATTTGGTACGCGCGTACGGTCGCTCGAGCCGTCGTCGGTCCGGCTCGTCGGTCGCGCGTGTTAAATAAGTGTGGTATTCTCAACATTTATTTATAATAGCAACATTGCTCTTTACGTCAAAGTTTGACTGATTGAAAAACCTCTGTGGTTTACTTCCTGTTGAATAAATGTCTGGTCTGCAGTACCTAAGACTTGCCCAATCTCTATCAATATAATAATCTACTCTAATCTATGTTTTGTGATCAATCTAAATTAATCTCAGTAATCTTAAGTCATAATTGTATTTGTGTGCCATATTATAAAATATAGTGTCTCAAATCGTACCGCAGTCGTATACTTTGCCTTCCCTGATATAACCTTAGAAGCAGTACTCCGCTACAGCGCGTACGCCGGTTGACCGACGAATTATGAGATTGTATGGATGCGTTCAGTGCTTCGCTGACGGAGCGACCGACCGTACGCACATATTAGAGCATTCAGTAAAAGGATTCATTTTTCTTGTGAACTGTACACACGCGTCGCAGTTCGCCGTCAGCGTAGCACTGAATGCATTTTCGCAACCGACGGTCAGCGCTGAGGTTCAGAACGTACGGTCAGCGCTGACCGTCGGTCAAGCACTGTTTCCAGCCTTAAACGTTGCTTAAAATTAAGTAATGACTACCGTCTGTATAACCATACATTCTGACCTTTAAACATAAACGTTAAGCAAAGTTTATAAATAAGATGGTTAATTTATACTAGTGACGTTAATAATGTATAATCCGCGGATACGGATATTTGGTGTCTAGATCCGCGAATACGGATCTTACTCTTCGGCGTCGATGATAGTTGACGCTATTTGACGATTTGCTTGACAGGATATGTCTCGACTTTCATTGCACGGATCGTTCTTTTGTTTTGTTTATAGTTTAGTCACTATAAATATATCAGATTTTAAGAAAGTAAAAATAATTCGAATGGAATTATTTAACAGTTTTTCACTGCTACCTAATCACCTATTCCCTTCAACTGTCAAGAAAAATTTTAGTCATATTTCAGCTGCCGTATACCGTAGGCTGCCGCTGGAAGGCAGAACTTTATCTATGTATTCAAAATTAATAAGGTAAGCATCCGCTAAAAAATTTACGGATACGATTACGGATATTTCTTATCCCTCGGATATCCGCGGATACGGATATCCGGCACATCACTAATTTCTACGTTTGAACCTGCGTCCTCTACAACGACCTACGAATACCTGATCAAGGCTTGTACAGGTATTTCCTTGGGAATGTTGTCGCGGCCTCTCAGTGACGTCAGTTCGATAACCACCAGACAGCCGATGACTTCAGCCCCGCAAGACTTAAGAAGATGACTGGCGGCTGTTATGGTACCCCCGGTGGCTATCAAGTCGTCGATAATGAGGCACTTCAGTCCTGGACGGATTGCGTTCCTCTGAATTTCTAGGACATCCTGGAATTTTAATGAAGGTAGAATTAGGTTAGGTCATCAGAATGTCCTGGAATTATAATGAAGGTAGAATTAAAGTTTGTTAAAACTAAAATTGTTTAAGGTAATTATTGTTTTTCAATTCTTTTACCTGTTGTGGTATGGTAACTTAATTCTAGGTGCATCGTCTTCACATATAATTATCTAAATATTTTATAAAAATAATGAAAAACGTTTTAAAAGAGTAACTGTGGAGGTTTTCGCCCATTCTTCTCTATAAGAATCTACCTTTTGGAAGGGGCGACTAGAATCAATTCTATTTTTTTTAAATATAACTGTTGACGTTCAAAAGAGCCTATTATGTGCCTATTTGAAATAAATGCTTTGAGTTTGATTGTAAATGTGTCCCTTTTATCAATAAACAATTTATTATATTAGGTAAGGTCATCAGGTGTACTCAGGCTGAGCAAAAGACACCGGATTTTTTCCGAATTAAGCTTTATTTTCAGTTAAATAAAGTGCATATTTGTACGAATATCGATGCTGGCAAACAATTTCTGTGTCCCCGATAGCTCGCGAGGATTCTGTTTCATTGAATGCCATAATAATACTCTGTTCTGAGCTCCTTTTTGGCATGCGCTGAGCCTTATAAATAGGTCATGAATTGACAATTATAAAATATTTTACTTGAAAATGTTCAAGACATCAATTGCACGAAATATGTTCCTCTTTTAATTAGTACCTAAGTAAATAATTTCTGTATATAAGAGAACATACATGTAAACGAGAGTTCCAAATCATTCGTTTCCGAATTCCGTTTATTCATTAATTCCACATTCGCACGGATGTAAAAATATCACAGGCAGGATTTTTTCGCGCACTGAATCATTAACGCTCTTCTAAGCGCCGAGAGTTGAAAATCGAACAGTGTGTATTTTCGACGCGCTGTGTATTATCGACGCGCTGTGTATTTTCGACGCGCTGTGTATTTTTGACAAGCTGTGTATTTTCGACGTGCTGCATACACTCTGTTGGATCTCTCAATGCTCGGTTCAACACCGAGAGATGAAAATCCAGTGCGCGAAAAATCCAGCCGCGATATTTTTCGTCCGTTCCATTGTGGTTTACAACCACCCTAGCCACTCCTAAAACGATTCAAATTAGTATAAATAGCCACTTACCGTCCCATACTCCAACTCATATTTATAAGACACGACTTCTCCTGGCAGCTTCCCCTTCTTCCTCACTGGTAGGCAGCCAATACCCAGCTCAGCAGCCACGGAGAAACAGAAGAGGAACCCTCTCGACTCCAACCCTATGACAGCTTCTACGTCAGGGAAGTGTGCCTTGATGGTTTGTACAAGAAGACTCTGCAGTAACGTGCATGTGGAACCGTCGGATATAGCAGAAAATATGTCCCTGTAATGAAAGGATTTTATGGTTAAGTTTGAGGCAATTTTAAACGTATAGGTTAAAATCACACCCTCTGAAAGGCATATGGTTTGGTCATGTTGAGAGGATGAATGAAGTACGGCTTTTTTTTTTTTTTTGGATGGGAAATCATCAAATGACTTATCCCGCTCTGGGCAGAGCGGGAGGGCGTGTCAGACTTTTACTGACTAAAACCCACCCGTGTTCCTTCAGTTGCCCATGTGCCAGGGTCACGGTATCTCTTTCGAACAATCGCGCGACATGAAGTACGGCTTACAAAAGGTATTTTTACAAGGCAGATATAAGCGGAAACACCGGGAGCGGACGCCCTAGGAGGACATACGTACATACATTCACGCCTTTTTCCCATGGGGGTAGGCAGAAACCACGGAACGCCACCTGCTACGAACTTTACACACTCCTTTTGCCTCGTTTAGGTTCATACAATTGGTCATACACATACAGAGGACATATTATAGTGACCTTATTAGTGAAGGTCTTTAGAAAGGTCAGGTGCGTAATACTAGCAACCGGCGTGTGTATGACCAGAGGGGTAATTGCGGAACTTTTTATCGGTAGGATTCATTGCGTTATTTACGTTGCTGAGCCGACAATTTATTCGAACAAATGACGCAATGGTTTAGAAATAATCTTCAATCCCATTCAGATTCTGATAAATTGTGCGTTTCGCAATAGGGAAGATGCAAATATAATATTTATGAAAATTTTATGATTAAAATGTTAAAAAAGTATAAAAGAAGGGCCACTGCAATGTTTTTATGTTACATAATGTTCATTTTTAACAATAATTACGAGTTAAAAATGACTTGAAAAAACCAAACCAAACCAAACCAACCAACCAAACCAACCAACCAACCAAACCAACCAACCTGACCAAATGATTTTCAAAAACAGAGCTTCCTCTCTCCTATCCTTTTGCTGTGCCCTACAGGGTCCATAATGATCTAAATTATAGAATTACCACCTAAGTTTACATTATGGTAAAGCAATAAAGATATTGAGTATTGAAACACCAATCAGCGTTTATAACAAGAGTGACGTCACCTCACTTCTGTTATGACAACTTATTGAGGCTATGGATGTAAAAGTTAATATTATTTTATGGGAATATTAATTGCATTTTTATTGTAAAAAATGGAAGGTAGGTTTATAAAAGCAGATTCCAGGAATTCACTAAGAGTTATTTTTCAGAAAAAGTTTTCCTCCACCCATTTTAAACTTTAATCCAATTTTTGACGTCATTCTCCAACTATAAATGTAATACATGTTATAGACAAGTTTATAAGTATTAGGTAGGTTACTAACGTGTTTTCACGTACAAGCAGATTTACTAAACATATAACAAGTATATTCGCTGACTTATTACGTCAAAGTGATCTTCACAGTTCACAGCATCGAATAATGCAAAAAGGAAAGAAAGCTATGCAATGAAGAGTGAATGATGCATGATGATGATGTGATGTATTGTGGATTGCAATAAAGTTTTGAGTATTGAAATGGTGTTTGGAGAAAACTGAAATTTCTTTTCGCAGCTTGAAACCAACTTTTTCTCAGTTTTGGGTCTCAAGGTCCAGTCAAAAACAATTTATTTGGAAACTTTGTTTAAGTATACACGGACTCACTGGCTGGATTATTAGTGGTATTGTTATGATCACCTGATGTTGACGGATAGTCCATTTTACATTTTTCAAAAAAAACTATCTCAAAAGTCGAAAAAATATGCAAAAGTATGAAAGCCGACCAACAAATACAACCAGTGACAGACAAGAATGACGTCATCGGAACTATAGGTCCGTTTTCGCGGGAAAATTTAAACTGTCAATTTAAAACCTCATTTTTTCCGATAAATTACAATATTTTAATTTTTTTATATATTTGTGGTCTATTCTACATGGAATTCTTTAAAGTGAAAACAAAAATAAAAATATTGCATGTTGCCTATTAGGGTGCAGATGTATGAATCTCGTTTACGAGGCAAAAGGAGTATGTAAGGATCAAAGCAGGTGGCGTTCCGTAGTTTCTGCGTAGCCCCATATGGGAAAAAGGCGAGAGTTTATGTATGTCATAATAACGGTTAGCTTTAAAATAAATAATAGTTTAAAAAAACTAAAAAACATGCTTCCATTGAAAACCAAACTAAAACGTACAAAATAATGGAAAAAAAGCGTGGGGTGCTTTTTTAGGTATTATTGATATCAGGCACCCCACGCTTTTTTTCCATTATTTTGTACTTTTTAGTTTGGTTTTCAACGGAAGCGTGTTTTTTAGTTTTTTTAAACTATTATTTATTTTCTATTTTTTAGGGTGTTTCGAATTTTGAGACGTATGTCAGCGTAGTTTGTGACGTATGTCAGCGTAGTTTTCGAAGACAGTTTTTTTTTGCTGTCCTGGTAACCCTGGCAAGGATAATGGCACAAATTAGTTTGTGACGTATGTCAGCGTAGTTTTCGAAGACAGTTTTTTTGCTGTCCTGGTAACCCTGGCAAGGATAATGGCACAAATTTATGAAATTATTGCATTGTCATCGGTCCTTGACAGGTGTGCAAAGTATGAATGAAATCGGGTCGTTTAAAGTGGGTTAAAATCGCGCTATAAGGAGTCGGTTACAAACAAACATACAAATATACAAACATAAAAATATACAAACATACAAATATACAAACATACAAATATACAAACATACAAGTGAAGCTAATATAAAGCGTGTAAAAAGAACCTTATGGTCATTGTATTATGCTTTTAAATCAATACTCTAATTGGGAGTATGAGATCTTGCGTAAATTATAATACACGTCGTATAAGTTTACTCGCTTAGTAATAAAAACCCATAACATTTAATATTATAAAGTTTTCCAGTCAAAACGAATACAGCTTTTGACAAAACAAAAAACCCCAATAATCAGAAAATTAAGCATAAATTAATTTAAATAATAGAACAATATTTATTCATATGCTGTTGGTAAATACAAAAGGTAAATATCGACGCACGTTTTCGAGAACAAAGGAAAACCACAGGAAACTGAATGAACTGATTGAGACATAGTTATAATGAATTATTTCATCATAATACAACACATGAATGAGTGATGTGTTAACCGCTATGACTTTATCTCGGAACAATTCTCATTAAAATGCCTTCATTTATTTTCTAATGAATTATGTATGAGGGAGAGAAACTTTATTGAATGACGGACGTTCTTTCCTTTTAAAAACCGGCCAAGTGCGAGTCGGATTCGCGCACCGAGGGTTCCGTACAAACCTGTAGGTATTCAGGGCTTATGCATAAGGTTTATGTTCATGAAATTAAATGTTTTTTGAAGTGAAAACTTCTTTAGCGGCGTTGAGCACTTTTTCTGTAATAGGTATAAAATCTTAAACTCGCGTCAGGACACGTGACCTGATCGAAAAAGCGTAGGACGGATGGAGAGTAGACAGCTATCCCCTCTCTACGGCGCGGCGAAAATGTATGCCTGGGCCTACTGTTTCGTTTAGGCGGCGCAGGGCGCTTGCGCGAATGTTCGTCTATGTTACAGCGTGCCACGCGCATCCATGGATGGTGACAGCTGATGGCTCGACCGTCTGTGTAGTGATCACATTGTTGTGTATTCGTAAAATTCGTGAATATAAAGTGCTTAAAATATGGAAATTGAACAACAAATTATTCCCTAACCATTCCAAAATATCAAACATGCTCAACGTTAATAATCAAGTTTTCACTTCTGCCGGCACTCCCGGAGTGCAATTTTTTTTTTAATGTTTTTTATTTGAGTTGATTGAATGAAAGGTAAATTGCGGTTTACGATTTATGACGTGTTAAAAAAAAAAACTACTAACTAGATCTCGTTCACACCAATTTTCGGTGGAAGTTTACATGGTAATGTACATCATATATTTTTTTTAGTTTTATCATTCTCTTAATTTAGAAGCTAAAGTAGGGGACACACACATTTTACCACTTTGGATGTGTCTCTCGCGCAAACCATTTAGTTTAGAAAAAAAATGATATTAGAAACCTCAATATCATTTTTGAAAACCTATCCATAGATACCCCACACGTATAGGTTTGATGAAAAAAAATTATTTTGAGTTTCAGTTCTAAGTATGGGGAACCCCAAAATTGATTTGATTTTTTTCTATTTTCGTGTGAAAATCTTAATGTGGTTCACAGAATACATCTACTTACCAAGTTTCAACAGCATAGCTCTTATAGTTTCGGAAAAAAGTGGCTGTGACATACATACGGACGGACGGACGGACGGACAGACAGACAGACATAACGAATCTATAATGGTTTCGTTTTTTGCCATTTGGCGACGGAACCCTAAAAAGTATTGAAGGGGCTTTTATATTAATTATGGCCTTTACAAGCTGCAATGCAATGTGTTTTAACTAAGGACGTTACCTAAGTACGTTGTTTTGCAAAAAATCGCTGAGCGAACGTTTGTTACGCAACGAACATTCATTCGCGAGACAAACATTCGTTCGCGGGCACAACTATAAAGAATTTGTTTTCGTGTTTGGGTTCACGTGCTTATCAAACTGTTCGTTTTAAGGCTAGATGGGGATTTATATGAAAACACGCTTCCATTCCCCCCCCCCCCCGCCCCTTGTTTTGGGGGAGGCCTATGTCCAGCAGTGAACGTCATTAGGCTGAAATTATGATGGTAGATATAGATTTGACTTAGCAACTACTTCAAACACATACAAATCATGATAAGGTTCGCCTTGAAAACGCGATAGGTACTTTAATCTCGATGTAATATCGTATCACAACTATTAATAAGTGTAAAAAGAAGACACTTAATAACATGCTGAGTCCATTATGATAAGAACAATGTGTGCGATAAGGAAAATCAGATAGAACATAGAATTCCATTATACAGGGTAAGTTTTATCCAGTGCGCAAGTTGTAACCATGAATTCAGCATATCATTCTAGACCCCCTTGTGCAGAAATTTTTTGTCGGTTTTAGAAAACAAAATCAGCTGTTTCATAGAAAAATGCAATACCTACAGGGTCAAAATGTATGGACCAGCTGATTTTTTTTTTTTTGTATAACCAACAAAAATTTTCTACACTGGGGGTCTAGAATCATATGCTGAATTCATGGTTACAGTTTGCGCACTGGATAAAAACTTATCCTGTATAAAGCACCACACAGATGCTATTTATCGAGCAACAATGGCGTATCGGCGAAGTATTTAGCATATCACAATAACATCACGCTTGCATTTACCCAAAAGATTAAGCTGAGGTATACCAATAGTATACCGAGTAGACGTCCACTGCTGGACATAGACCTCCCCCAAATTGGGGGGGTTTGCCGTAATCGCCACGCTTGGCAGACGGGTTTGCGATCGTAGTATAATGGTAAAATGCATAGAGAACGTTGCTGCCCATCCCTTCGTCGCCTTTCACGAACACCCACGGGAAGATATAGGGTGGTGCTATTCTTTACGTCGGTATGACATCGAACAATTGTGTTGCACAAATTGAGCCTATTTTGTAGAGTTGCGCACGATTTTTTAGAAAATGAATATAGATATGTAAGTATAGGAAATCGTGACGCGCTTGTGTGTGGCCCAAAAGGACAACTTTATAAGTAGGAAAATTAGTTGGTATTTTAGATACTTCAAACTGATCTATAGGTAGACCTACAATGATAATATCAGTCAAATCTGCTACAGGTATGGTTGCTAACTGTACTCTCTAGAGTACTCTACTTCTTCGTCAGCAGACTATAACGTTCCCATTGCTGGGACACAGGCTTCCTCTCGGTGAGAGAAAGCGGGCCATGATCTACCACGCGGGCCCAGTGCGGGTTGGTAAATGTCACATGTCTTCGAATTTTTGGTTCTAAGGCATGTTGGTTTCTTCACGATATTTTTCTTTCACTGTTTTGAGAGCAGGGGTGATGAAAAATTTACACAAACTAAAGACCATGCCTGGTTTGGAATCAAACCTGTGACCTACAATACAATCCACGGCCCTTTCTACGGGGCCACTACTACTTCCTTATAAAGCCTAAAATATTAAACCTATTTCAACATAAATATGTTTTTTTTCCTACACTATACATAATATCAATGAAATAACCCCAATCTATACTAAGGTCGACTCGGGGAAGACCGTCGGGCGGATAGCAATACGACGAATTCTGAATAGCTACAACAAAGCCAACCCAAGATACAAAAACTTTAAACTGGTAGTTAGTAGTCTTAAGCTTTAATCTTGGGTTGGCTTTGTTGTAGCTATTCAGAATTCGTCGTATTGCTTAATATACGGTCCTATCCGCCCGACGGTCTTCCCCGAGTCGACCTTAATATTATTGTTTTCCTTGCTCTGCTCGTTTAATTTAAAACGATACCTATGTATAAATGCCTGCACCTTAATTGCGTAAAACTCAATCAATCAGAATCAGAATAATTTTAAAGGATATTGCTTAGTAAACATAAAAAAATGCAATGAATGTTGTTTGATCTGTCAAAAAACCGGCCAAGTGCGAGTCGGACTCGCGCACCGAGGGTTCCGTACAAACCTGTAGGTATATAAGTAAAAGTTCACCCATCACGACAATGGAAAGGGGTAGTACCTTTAAAATTATTAAAAATATTTTAATTATATGATGTAACTAAAAATTTACGGTTTTCGCAATTTTTCCTTTATCTGTGCTATAAGACGTTGCTTCGTACCAAATTTCAAAATTCTAGGTCGACTGGAAGTGCCCTTTAGGTTTGATTCCCTTGCGAGTTTCGAAAATTTGCGGCATAAACGGCTATATCTTTTGATTGCGTTAGTTTAGAAGTTTGATTTTTTTACAGCTCCAAGGGACAGCAGACTCGAGTATTTGATATAAATTTCAGCTTGATACCTCTACGCGTTCCTGAGAAAAAGGGTCTTGACAGACGGACGGACGGACGGACGGACAACAAAGTGATCCTATAAGGGTTCCGCTTTTTCCTTTTGAGTTGCGGAACCCTAAAAATGAAAACCGTTCTTACTGTCTGTGTGTTACACAATGTACGGTCTCATCACCATACATTTTTCTGCTTACTATAAAACCTACTTTAGGCCAGCAATGCACATTATAATTTAGCATAATAAAACAACTTGACTAGTTAATATAAATATAGTGTACTTGTGGGTAGATATCATCAACTGAGAAAAATAATCACCGTCCACTCTACTACGGTTACTTACTCTTAACTTAAATAAATTGACTACTTAATGCTACTTAGTGGAACACGTTTTTCTATGTAACTAAACTTAAAACCTTCATGACAAATTAGTGCACGGAGTTAACTATTACGTCCCGTACACACAATTAACCGGCTAATATGTGTTCATAAAGTGATTATAGTAGGTATAGGTAGTCATTTTCTTGACCTCATTGATAACAGGAAGCTAGTCATAAGGTTGTCTTAGGTATTGCAGAATGAGGAAAATTACACAGTTATCCTACTAATGTAATGTAATACATAAATGTGAAAGTTTGTAAGAGCAGTAGTCCCCCAGTGGTATAGGCCCCCAACTTAGAAGTTGTCGGTTGTGGGTTCCAACTGAGGCAGGCACTAAACTTTTTGTAAATAATTTGATCGCTACTGCTTTCAAAATGGTGAAGGAAAACATTGTGAGGAAACCGGCATGTCATAGAACCAAAAATTCGAAGATATGTGAAATCTAACAACCCGCATTGGGTATGCGTGGTAGATTATGGCCCACTCTCTATTACTGAGAGGAGGCCTGTGTCCCAGCTTTGGGAACAATGTAGGCTGATTATGATGTGTGTTTGTTTGTCAATCATGCGGTTGAAACTACTGGTAAAAAACGGTTGAAAATATTGGTATGAAATTTGGCACACAGAAAGTTTATAACTCGGATTAACACAAAGGATACTGTTTATACCGGCAGTTCGTTCCCTTGAGATCATTACCTTTCCTTTGGACCTACACGCCAGCGAAGTAGCAAAAACGCTTGGTAATGAATGTAATGGGTATACACGCAACGAAAAATATTTCATGTAACGACCTAACTCATGTCAATAATTATAGACATACTATGGGGGAAATACTGGTACATAAAAATGATAGAAAATTAAAAGATATTACCAAAATAAAATTCCTGGTTTCGGAAAGTCGGGGATGCTCTTGATTTTGCACATTAGTGCTAATCTTTGTCTATCGTAGTCTCGCTCCATAGTTATGTAAAGTTATGCCTCTTTAGTCAGATTATTTTGATTCGGTTCCAGTTCCAGCTAGAATAAAAAGCAAGTAAATATGAATGATAAAGATAAGTTTAGAGAGACGTAAAGAACCACGATGAGTGACTGGATTGTAATTAATTATTATTCCAATTTACGTACTTATTTAATCGTGATTATTTGAAATATTCCTCAAGTACCTACTAAATCTAAACAGTCCGTATCGAATGTGTCAATTTATTTATTTTTGAGGTTATGATAAGCAGTGTTGCCAACTGCTAGCTTTACCCAGTAGCTAGAAATTTTCAAAATGTTGCTAGATTTCCAGTTTTTTTTACCCTAAAAAGTTGCTAGAAATTGCTAAATGTTACAGTAGTTATGTAGGTTACAATAAAATGTCAATTTCTGATAATCATTTTTATTTTCATTAATTCCAACAAGAAGTTAGATTGTCTTGTGTA
The DNA here is from genome assembly GCA_947507805.1 of Aporophyla nigra. Lineage (NCBI taxonomy): Eukaryota > Metazoa > Arthropoda > Insecta > Lepidoptera > Noctuidae > Aporophyla > Aporophyla nigra. Next base: position 14,848,191 of record OX382315.1, on the reverse strand, counting down.
CGCAATTGAATTAAAAAAATAAAACAATTAAACAGGAAGATGTCGATGGCTGGGGTTCAGTATCTTTAATTGATTTTAAATATTTTTCAACGGTGCCCATTTTATGCAGTACGTCTTTAGGCAAAACACAGTTATAGCAGCATTTACCACTTTTCCTGAGGGAGTCTAATGAAGAGGATTGAAGTTCAGAGTTATCAAACTCATTCTGTTTCATTGCTTATTTTTAACTAAATTCATTTGAGAGAATAACCTTTCTGCCTCTGCATTAGAATATGGCAGTGAAAGGCAAGTTAAAGCAAGTACTAATATCTTGATATATGTTGTCACCGGAAGAATTTCTAATTTTTTTTACTTCGACCCAAAATTGAACTATTTCTTCAGAATGCCACTTATTTATATGCAGAATGTGCCACTGTTGCGTTATCTTGTCTATTATTTCTGGTGTAAATCCCAAAATGTCAGCAACGTCGATGATAGTGTTTGACTTGATTGGTTTTATTGCCTCTTCTGGACTTAGCAACGCCATTGATTCTAGCTGCTTGTAGTTGTCTGGAAGCCTTTGTTGCAATTCCTTAAGTAATTGCAGTAAGAAAGCGGAGCAGCGTTGTCGTATTGCATTTAAAATTTCGGAGGCTAAATTATGTTGAGCAGTTTCAAACATGTAGCCCAACAACGCAGAGGAAACGGGGAATTCGACCTGTACTTACCGTAGCATGTATGACCATAGATTTTTTTTTTCATTCAACTCGGCACACTACGCGACGAATTTCGATAGACTCACGTCTCATGATGAAATGAAAAGTTGCTAGAAAGAGTAGCTAAAAAGTTTAGCTACAAGTTTTATTAAATTGTAGCTGTCTGTCACCAAATAATAGCTAGATCTAGCTATAAAGTTGCTAAGTTGGCATCACTGGTCATAAGGTTATGTCATGTCTCATGAAAAGGGATGCCATCATATTAAAACAAATAACCCAGAAAGGTCGCCCACAATATTAAGCTTGATAAGTTTAAGGACGCTCAAAGTTCAAACTACTCCAAAGTCTAAGTCACCCATATGGAAACAGAGGGGACTATGCTTGCAGTTACCCTGCGTGAAATCACTGAAATCAGACTACGGCTAGCAAATTAAGCTGAGGATCAGCATTTTTTGAACGCCGAAATTACATAAGAGAGTCCCCCAAAACGGCCCGCTCTTCACCACATCGTATTGCTTTGGTTGGGAAGAAAGTGGCGCAACAAAGTTACCAGCAGCACAGCTGTCTATTTGGTTAGATTACATACGTAGATTGATGAATAGATTCAGAAATGAGAAGAACCTGGTAAACCCCTTGATGTGAAAAGCATAACATCTAAAATCAAGGTAAACTCAATTTCTTTTGAAATTCTATTAAACTAGCAAAACGTGACCAGTGGTATAGGTCCCGACTTACAAGTTGTTGGTCATTAGTTCGAACCCAGACAGGCATTGTACTTTGTAAATTTGATTTCATAACCACTGCTCTCCAAACAGTGAAGAACATGTGGCATCTACCTATCCGCACTGGGTGTCTGGACCCGCGGGGTAGGTTATGACCCACACTCTCTCATACGGAGGAGAACATATTAGGCATGTATTCCAGCAGTGGAAACATTATAATGTGATTATAAACACCAACTATTAGTAAACCCCACAAAAACCGAGATGATCCTCTTTACAAAAAAGAGAAAACTCGCGAAACTCGAACTGCCGCGACTGTTTGGCACCACCCTAAGCCTTTCATCTGAAACCAAATACCTGGGCATATTTTTGGACAAACAGCTGAATTGGGCAAAACACACCAACTACATAACTACAAAAGCCAGCATATCCCTGTGGCAGTGCAAGAGAATGCTTGGCAGGAATTGGGGAATCAGCCCCAAAGTCACCCACTGGCTATACACCACAGTTATTCGACCAATCATCACATACGGCTCAATAGTCTGGTGGCCCAGAACAGACCTGAGCACAGCCCAAAAAGACCTTGAAAAGGTGCAACGATTCGCTTGTGTAGCCATCACTAGCTGCATGAGAACTACACCCACCGCTGCCCTACAGGTAATGCTCGGGCTACCACCTCTACACCTAATCGTGCGGGAGGAGGCTGCCCTGGCTGCCCTAAGACTGAATATAGCAGGGACCCTAAGCAATGACTCGAGGGTCAAGCACTCACGCATTAGGGACGATGCGATCAAGCGACAACCAATGATGGCATCACCCTGCGATAAAACTCCAGAACTACACTACTTTCAAAAGCACTACAAAGTTATACTCACAGAAGAACAAAACGACCTCTCGGGCCCGGAAGAGCTAAGAGTCTACACTGATGGCTCAAAGACCACCTCTGGGACCGGAGTCGGAGTTTTCTCACACGACCTTAACATAAAAATATCCAGCCCGCTGGGAATGCTCAACACCGTCTACCAGGCGGAATGCGTGGGCATTATACAGGCGGCGTATGCCATAGAAGCCAGAAGAGTTACGGACACTCATATACGTATACTCTCCGACAGCGCTTCAGTCCTCCAATCCCTAGCCAAACGATACATAACCTCAAGCCTTACACTAGAATGTCACAACGCATTAGAACGGGTAACAGTTTCTAATCGCAACAAAGTGACACTGCAATGGATAAAAGGACACAGTGGATCACTAGGCAATGACGCTGCTGACGAACTGGCCAGAAAGGCATCCAGCGCGTCAGTCTGCGGCCCCGAGCCCATCGTGCCCATCCCCTTCAACCAGCTACGCAGGTGGCTGCAGGAATTTACCCACACACAAGCGGAGAGCTGGTGGACCTCGGCACCAGGCTGCAGGCAGTCCAGGGAAGCGATGCCATCCCCGGATGGCAGGCTAACCAGACGTCTGCTACGCCTGGACAGGGATGGTCTGCGTCTGATGACGGGCACCATCACAGGACACTGCCCGCTAAACAAGCACTTTCACACAATAGGCATAACGGACAGCCCCCTTTGCAGGGCCTGCATGGAGGCTGAGGAAACCGTTGCGCATGTACTCTTCGAATGTACAGGCGTCATCCAGATTAGGACAGATACCCTCGGGACATCCAAATCATACACGGACGTTCTTAGCAGACCAGGAGACACAATCAACTTCTGGAGGGAGGTGGGCTGGTTGGAGTAAATACCGACGGCCGCCATGGCCCACGCACAATGGTCCACTCAAAGGACTAAGTGCGGAAACCAAACCCCCATAACATAGAATGTGATTATAATGATGATGATTATCTAAACGTAATCTTTCTTATTCTTGACAGTGCTGGTTTAAATAATTGCTTGAAATCCTTTTTTTTTCCTTTTCCATACTGGCAAGTTTGTTTAAAGCAACCGTAATGTCAACTTCTTTTAATGAAGCTTTTTGCCTCCTTGATTTATTTAAATTAATATAATAGATAAGTGCTATTGCTGAAAGAAAAAAAAATATAAGTTTGTAGCGGGTATGATAAAAACGTAGGCTCAATATAAACAATTAGTTTATTCCACGAACAATGTTGTTTACAAATAGCGGCTTATCTATGTACGATGACTATAAAACTACACGATACGTTCCCGGCCAGTTCGTGACGTGAGGTGCGTCACGAAACAAGAAGGATACGTCACCGTGGGGCGCGAGGGGAGAGGAGCGTCTAGGCTAGGCGAGCTCTTCCAATGCGTGGAAACAGCGGCGCGCTAACGTAGACTGAGGCTCGTGGCCGCGGCGTCCGTTTATATAGGCGAGGTGGCGGCCTAACGTTGTGTGCGTGAGTCACGTCCCGACACAGTAGTGTTGTGTGGCGCGTAGCTGTAGGCGTTCCGCGTTCGGTGGTGCTACAGGCTCCCCCTCTGGATGCGAAGTCGCCCCGACGAGTAGCCAGTCAAGATGAATGTTCCACCAACGAAGCTGGGCGAGAACCGCGTCGCCGTGGTCGTCCTCGTCCACGAGAGGGCGGAGTGGCGCCCTCAGGGTTAGGCCTAGGTTTAGGCGGACGCCCGCGTTTTTTCAGTGGGCGAACCGGCGGAGGAAGTGTGCTTGCCGCATGGCCTTGGAACGGGGTCAAGGCAGATGTATGATACACTCCAAGAGGTTTGTCTGGAGCAGTGGGATCTGAAATCAGATAAGATGAAGCACCATGGCGTGCTAGGATTAGATAGGGACCATCCCTGCGAGGACAGAATTTAGCACTTATTCCTCGAGCAGCATTACTGATTGGATGAGTAGTGGCTAATACTAGGTCACCGGGAGTGTAACCGGGATCTTCTCTACGTCCTTGGTCTGCCATCTTCTTCCTGCGTTCTTCTAGATTCTCTCTGACATCTCTAGCCTTGGCCAGCGTATTAGCGAGTAGTAGTAACTTCGGCGTAATTTCAGGCACAAAATTCTCAGACAGTAAAATCTGACGAAAGTCGTGAGCATTGTCATCCGGAGTACGCAGTTCTCGTGCAAATGTCAAATACGCTGGTGTTTGTCCTGTAGTGAGGCAGGTTGCGGTATTCATCGCAAACCGTATGCTGGGTAACATATCACTCCAACTTCCATGTTCATCTCCTACTAAAATGGCCAGTTGTGTCTTCAAATCTCTGTTTTTCCTTTCCACCGGGTTTGCTGCCGGGTGATACACTGGTGTGAATGTGTGCTTTATTCGCAGACAAAAGGTTAATTGTTGCAATACAGCACTCACAAATTGGGGTCCATTGTCGCTTATCAGGCGTCTGGGCACACCGTATCGAAGGAAAACCTCGTTCATCAAAACTGTCGCACAATTTTCAGCGCTGGCAGTTTCCAAAGCAAATAATTCGATCCATCCAGAAGCAATATCTTCAGCTATCAGTATCCATGTCTTGCCGCTAGTCGTTGACGGCAAAGGTCCAAACAAGTCAAAGGCGAGGGTTTCGAATCGTTGGTTGACGGGCGTGGTTTGGAGCAAACCAGCTGGTTTCAGGTTGGACGGCTTAAATCTCTGACATGCAACACAGTTCTTAACATATGCTTCGATATATTTTCTCATACCCTTCCAATGATATCGCTTCGAGATGCGTTGATATGTCTTATCAGCGCCGTAATGCCCCGCCAAAGGGTCATCGTGGTATACTGAAAGAACGTTTGCCCATTCATGTTGAGGAACTACGAGTTGAGCCTCATCTGAGTCATCCGACGGGTGATATCGGTACAACAACCCGTTGTTCATGACGTACCCTTTGTTGCTCCAGTACACAGCATTATCTTTACGATCTGCATCCTCTAAGGCAGTTACGATGCTAGTGATGTGTTCATCCTTTAGCTGTTCTGCCCTAATTTCAGATGTTGGTCTCTGCGGCATATCCACGGCTATACTACACACTCCACATGTGTTTTCGGTGCTTTCATCGCAAATAGGCCTGGACAGCGTGTCTGCAACTACATTCGTCCTACCGGGTGTATACTTGATAGTAATATCATACGCCTGTATCTGCAAAGCCCATCTAGCTAATCGACCAGTCGGAGACCGTAACGACATCAACCACCTCAAGGCTTGATGGTCCGTAACCACTGTTACTGGGAGACCTTCGATGTATCCACGGAATTTTTTGATCGCCCAAACTACTGCGAGAGCCTCCCTCTCGGTTGTCGAATAATTGCGTTCTGCAGGAATCATCAGCCTACTGGCGTATTCGACGGGATGCTCGTCCTGTCCCTCCCCCTGCACTAGAACTGCTCCAAGTGCATAGTTGCTTGCATCAGTTTTGATGATGTAGCCTCTCGTCTCGTCGGCTTGACGTAGCACAGGGGTGGATGTAAGACGTATTTTGAGCTCTTGATAAGACTGCTCCTGTTCCGCTGACCAAGTCCAAACCGCGTTTTTCTTAGTTAAACGGGAGAGTGGTTCACTGATTCCGGCAAAGTTTGGTATGAATCGCCTATACCAGGAACAGGTCTGCAGGAACGTCATAAGATGCTTCAAATTCTTGGGTGCTGGATAGGCTAGTATTGCTGCTACCTTCTCAGGATCAGCCTTCAGACCCTCTGGAGTAATAAAGTGCCCTAAATATTTAATTGTTGAGCAACAAAATCGGCACTTACTAAAATTTACATAAAGGTTGCTTTCTTTCAGCTTGCTTAGCACCTTACCCAAATCCGTTAGGTGTGCTTGATAAGTAGACGAAAAAATGATCAGATCGTCTAGGTACGCCAGCATCTTTACATTCTCCAAGCTTACTCGAATCCTGTCTATCAGACGCTGGAATGTAGAGGGTGCGTTGCGAAGTCCAAAAGGCATCCTCTTAAAACGGTACATACCAAATGGAGTTATAAATGACGTCTTATCCTGATCCTCTGGCTTTACTTTCACTTGCCAGTAGCCAGCGCGTAAATCCAAGGTCGACATGAAAGGCGTTGGCTTAGCAGCATGAAGCAGATCATCAATGCGAGGGATAGGATACTTGTCGGGGACCGTTATGGCATTAAGTCTACGGTAATCAATGCAAACTCGTACTGAACCGTCCTTCTTTGGTACCATGACAACGGGTGCAGACCAGGGTGATGAGCATGCTTCAATTACTCCACTGTCCAACATCTTCTTTACCTCATTCTTTAACACAGCCATGCGTGGCGGTGAGAGGCGGTATGGAGGTACAGAGACGGGGTTATGCTCACCTGTGTCGATGCAGTGTTCAGCGAGGGTAGTCGGTTCTCCGCCTTCACTGAAAACTTCTTGATAATCCCATAGCACTTCCATCAGCTGTGACTTTTGATTTGCGTCTAGCGTATCCGATGAGACCTCTTCAACTTCCAAAGATCCAATTTCAACATCATTGCTGCTATTACTTTGGTCACTAGGGAAGAGCGCCTTGGAGTGTGGGGATAGTTCACACGGAGCATCGTGAAGCTGCATTTGGGCATCACGGACCATAAAGTCGACGAACCTTGGAGAATACCCATCGAATAATGGTCGGGATCGCTTCCTTGGAATAGGGGACAGCTCAATTGGCACTACACGATATGGCATCGTGTTTGTAGTGCAGGCACTCGTGGTCGGGAGTGCTGGTTCTCCGCTGGATAACGGACTGCCAGTGCCAGTTGCTGGGGTGCATGCACTGGATTGTGGCAGCGCCGGTTCCAGTACTCCTTCGTCTCGTGGAGTTATCGACAGAGGAGAAATAAATTCAGGCATCTCGACATCTTTTAACATAGACCGTAACTGAGGATCAAAATAAACGGGCGTAGTCTCTACTTTGGCCATTGATATTTCCTCATCATCTTCGTCTTGGAGGTCGAAGATGTCATCAGGGTAATCCTCGAAATACCATGTCTTTTGCGGAACATTAAGTACCATCTTGGCATCTTCTATAAAGCCGACACCTAACAGTGTGCGAGACTCTCGAGATTCCGGAAACACGATAAAATTCGTTTGCACAACACGGTGACAGACACTGACAGGTGCATTTACAGTCAAAACGTCTCTCGCCGTCTTCGTGCCGTCAGCCAGTTTCACCACAAACTGTTGTGTGTGGAATGCAAAACCGAGTCTTCGTAGGCATTTGTACAGCGTGTACGATGCAACGCTGGCCTTTGCGCAAGTATCCACGTAGGCGCTGCCGGTTATTTTGCCTATGGCAATACCAATAACCGGCCTAGGGCGTACATCTGCTTGAGGATTAAAGGCACAAAAACTTACTTCAGTCTTTCCCTCCTTTGGCACAGCCTTGGCGCATGTTGTGCACTTTGACCGGACCACTCCCGGTGTACCACATCCGTAACACGAAAACTTTGGTGTAGAAGGTGATGGCGCTTGGGTGCCTATAGCGGCATTTGCAGGCGCAGGTTTCGCGGTGGAAGTGCCACTACCGGAAACGAGATCCTTCTTCCCCTTTTTCCGACATGTCTCAATTGAGTGCCCAGGCAATCGACAGTAAGTGCAACGCTTCTTTTTGAATGATACCTTTTCTGTCTCTTTCCCCTTGTCTGTCTCTTTTTCTGGCATCTCCTTTTCAACCAGGAGCTCTTCCACTCCTCTGGCTGCCTTCACTAGGGCATCAAGGGTATTGACAGTCTCGCGTGGCAATTTTACCCTTATTTTGTACCTCAATCGCCCGTAGATCATGTCAATTTGTTGGGTCTCTGTGTGTGGCTCTGGCATTTGTGCAATAAGAGCCCTCTTCTTAGCTACAAACACTTCCGTAAGCTCATCCTCACCTTGTTTGATGTTGACAACGTTCTGGTACAGCTGGTAGGCAGGTCTTTTAGGAGCAAAGGCGTGGCGAACTCTTGACACAAAGTCGTCCCATGTTTTCACCTGTTCCTTGATCCCATTCCACCAGGTGGCTGCCTCTTCCCTCAAGATTAAGGGTATGCTCATGATCGCATCTTCGTCAGAGATCTGTTCTACGGACTTAAACACTGAAGCCGCAGCAAGAAAAGATTCCACTGATTCAGTGTCTCTGGCCCCATTAAAACTAACCTTGCAAGTGGTGAAAGAGCCTCGTCGCTGTTGGTTACCAATCACTGACAGTAACTTCTCGAATTGCTCAGTTGTCAAATTCATGGTCGTTTGCGGTTCCTCCTTTATTCTTCTTCGTAATCTTGATATAGGGCTAGCCTGCTTCCGGGCCTTTACGTTGAGCGCCAGATTGTAGCGGGTATGATAAAAACGTAGGCTCAATATAAACAATTAGTTTATTCCACGAACAATGTTGTTTACAAATAGCGGCTTATCTATGTACGATGACTATAAAACTACACGATACGTTCCCGGCCAGTTCGTGACGTTAGGTGCGTCACGAAACAAGAAGGATACGTCACCGTGGGGCGCGAGGGGAGAGGAGCGTCTAGGCTAGGCGAGCTCTTCCAATGCGTGGAAACAGCGGCGCGCTAACGTAGACTGAGGCTCGGTATGGGAATTCGCGACGTCCCCGTAAGGGGGCGTGGCGGGCGGCGTCGGAGCTGTGCTCCCTGGCCGCGGATGGTGTGCGGTGGCCCGCTAAAACGGGCCCCTCAATATGTTGCCCATTGGGCTAACAACATAGTGGGACGCGTTAGTTGACGCGTCCCTGTGTGTGGCTGCTATTTTGTGTCTCTGTGAGCGCGCCGCGGCGTTGAATTATGTATCAACGCCGCTTTCTTCACGACGCCTTGGCGGTCAGTCCCCGCCAGGTGAGACCCCCGGTTACCCGGGGGAGGCCCGGCGAGAGACGACCAGCGACAAGACGCCGACTCGACGCTCCCACAGAGTAAGGTGCGCGCCCCCGCTTATCCCGTTTCCCAGAGCGAGCCGGTAGCGGTCTAAGCTAAGGGGCAGTATGTGCGTGTGGGCGGTAGTGTACTGTGTAACACCGCCCATGAATACGTGACAACGCAGGCCCGCCCGCGTGTACACGTGTGAGTCTTAGTGCCTGTTTAGTGGTGGTTGTCTGTTTTACGTTACGTGACATGCCTATATTAACTTAGAACACGCCACGCAGCGGATGTGTGTTGTGAATGTAGAGTTCACTTGATTCAGGTAAGCCGCGTGTAACCTGGTTACGGCTTACCCGGGAGTCAGTCCGGTAGTGGGGTCAGTCGTCCCTTACCAGGTCGCGGGGCAGTGGTCTCGCGTCAGGGGGCCGCGTATGCCAGGGCGCGATCTGCTTGACATGTGGCCAATCAGACGCGCCGGCACGCGCGAACATCCCCTTCGCGAGACGCCGCACATGGTCATCCAGGCTCTCGATCCCGAGATCCCGCTGGATGACATCGTTCCTCACGTAGCGAGGAGCGTCAATAATGGTCCGCAACGCCTGATTCTGTTGCGTGCGGAGCAGCTTCCGGCTCGACTCGCTCGTGAGGGCGAACCAAGCGGGTGCGGCGTACGTCAGTACCGGGCGTATGTACATCTTGTACACGCCCAGCTTGACGCGCGCCGGCATTCGGGACGAGAGCACGGGCCGGAGGAGGTAGCGGGCTACCCTCCCCTTGGCCGCGACCTGACGGACGTGCTGACCCATTGTGAGCCGACGGTCGATGGTGACCCCCAGGTACTTGACCCGGGGCGACCACTTGATGTCGGCTCCTTGTAGATTCAAGGGTGGTGGGAGGCGGGCGAAGCCGGTGACCATCGCCTGCGTCTTACCCACGTTCACCGACAGTCGCCATTTGGCGAGCCACTCGGGAAGGAGCTCGAGCGCTCGCTGCATTTTGACCGCCGCGTACTTCGCGTTAAGCGAAGTGGAAATGTACGCGGCGTCGTCCGCATACAGCGCGAGCATCACGTCCGGAGTGGTGGGGATGTCGTCGGTGTAACGTGAGTAACACGCCGGCGAGACGCAGCTGCCCTGTGGTACGCCCGCGAGCACCGGCCTGGCGCTGGAGAGCGCCCCATCAACCACCACCCTGAATGTCCTGTTGGTAAGAAAAGTAGAGACCACTTTTACGACGCGACGGGGCGCGTCCGAGGTGGCCATCTTGTAGACGAGGCCTTCATGCCACACGCGGTCGAAGGCCTTCTCCATGTCGAGGAATACTGCGACCGAGTATTCCTTCTTGTTTATCGCGGCTGCGAGGTGGTGCAGTACCCTCGACAGCTGGAGCGTCGTGCTATGCTCCGCCCGGAACCCGAACTGTTCTGGGCGCGGCGTCACGTGGGGGAGCAGGTGTCGCAGCAGGAGTGCTTCGAACACCTTGGAGACCGTCGGCAGCAAAGTGATCGGCCGATAGCTCTCCGGCTTCAGCACGTTCTTTCCCGCCTTCGGCAGCATTATGACGCGCCCTTCCTTCCACGAGTCGGGGAAGGCGCCGGTGCGCAGTATCGCTGTGAACAGGCGCGCCAGCGCCGCTACCATTCGGTACGGCAGGTGGCGCAGCACTGTGTTAGTGATACCGTCAGCACCGGGGGCCTTCCTGGGCTTCGTCCTCAGGATGGCGCGTCGTACTGCGTTAGGCGAGAAGAAGATCGGCTCTTCCTCGGGAGCTATCGGCGCTGCGAAATAGTCTCCCAGGTGTTTCTCGACTGCTGCGACATGGTCTGTGTCGTGAGTCGGGTTGGGGCGGAACTGACGCTCCAGGTGTTCGGCGAAGACCTCCGCCCGGTCCTCCGCTACATATTTGAGCGCCCCGTCGCTGTTCAGCAAAGGACGCACCGGGGCTGGGGTATTGGACAGCTGGCCGCAGAGTTTATGAATCGACGGCCAACTGTCCGTCGTCTCGTCGATTCGTTCCTCCCAGCCCGCGGCGGTCATGGCCTGTAACTCGGCCTTGACCTTCTCCGCGAGACGGTTTAACTGCGTTTTCAGTGTGGGACATCTCAGCGTTTGCCACTGCTTGCGAAGGCGCCTCTTCTCAGCGATCAACCTAGTCAACCGCGGAGGTAGAGGCGGTAAAAGCCCCCCCCCCCGCGGCTGTTCGGTGGTCGCCGATTGCAGGGCGCGCTGAATGCAAGCAGTGATGTCGCGAGACGTCCCATCAACGTCCGCGGAAGTAGTCATAGGCCGAGTCGGCACAGTGGTCTCTACTTCCTCTTGAAACTGGGTCCAGTCTATACGTCGACGTGGCGCCAGGGGCTTCAATCGGGTCGGCACACCCGACAAGACGACGAGTACAGGGTGATGGTCCGACTGTAACTCGTCGTCAATCACGTGTTGCGTGATCTGACAGTGTAGCCCTCGGTGGACCACAATGTCCAGCACATCCGGCATGTGTGTGTCCACGTCCGGATAGTGCGTGGGCGTCTCTGGGCCGGACACTGTGTAGCCGAAGGCTTCGGCATCAGCAAGGAGCCGTCTTCCCCCGGTATTCGTGCGGCACGAGTTCCACGCCGAGTGCTTGCAATTCAAGTCACCGGCGAGGAGAGTGGGACGCGTAGAGCTACTTATAAGGGCCCGCAACTCAGATGTGTCTAAGTGGGTCGCGGGCGGCTTATAACAAGCGTACATGTCTATGTCCTCACCGGCTACGTGCAGCTGTACACCCAGCGCGTAAAACGTGCCGAGTGACGGCGAGGGGAGCTGTTGATGGACGACTCGGCGCCTTACCAGTACCGCCAGACCACGGTATGTCATGTGCGCCGACCGCTCGTCCTGTCTATAAACAAGATACCCCGGGAATCTTATCCTATCCCCGGGGCCCAGCAACGTCTCGCTTATTAACGCCACATCGACGTCCTGCTCTCTCAGGAGGTGGCGGAGGGGGGCGACCTTGTCCCGAAGGCCGCGGGCATTCCAGTGTAACACCCTCAACGGCCTAGCCATGGTACAGGGTGAGTAACTTGGCCAGGCCGTCGAGGATGACGGTCTCTATGTTTTGGCCCTGCCTGATGGCCTTAATCAGGTCCATCAGCAGCTGAATGGCACAGGCCGTGAAATCGCTCCTGGTAGTAGGACCAGGAGTTCGAGTGCGGTGGGCGTGGGCGTGGGCGCCGGCATCGCCGCGACTCGGTTTGGGCTCGGGGTATTTTATGGTTTGGGTTTTGACCTTAACCTTAACCGGCCGCGGCGCTGTGCCGGCGCTGGGGGTGATGTTCACCTCCGCGGCCTGTGCCCTGCTGTTGGCAGGGCCTGCCCTCGGGACAGCTATGGTTGCGGTTGTCATTGTGGTCGTGGTCGTGGTCGCCGCGGGGGGTTTGGGCTTCTTGCCTTTCCCTTTGCCCCCGCGCCTCTTCTTCCTCCGCCTGGAGGATGGTTGCGTGTCTCTAGGTGTGGGCCCGTTGGCCGCCGCCATCAGTGACGTGCCCTGGGGCCCTTCTGGCTCCACCTGCCTCTCGGTGGCCGCTAAGGGCCGGCGTGTAGGGGCAGACTTGGCGACGGTCCCCGCCCGCCTGTTCCTTATTTCCGCTTGGTAGGCGGGGCACTTTATATTGCACGCGGGGTGCGGGCCACCGCAGTTAATGCAGGTGGCCGGCTCCTCCCGCGGGCGTGGGCAATCTTTAGCCGTGTGCTCGCCCCCGCATCGCACACAGGCGAGCGGGCGGTGACACTGGTGCGAGCTGTGTCTGAACTGCTGGCACCGGTGGCACTGAGCGGGCCCACGCTTCCCACGCCAGGCCTCGATCTTGACCCCCCGCATCATCATGAATACGGAGGTGTCGAAGATGGCCCGGACATCTGGGGTCTTCTTCAAAATTGCGTGGAATACGCAGCCGGGTCGTCCTTGTGCGCCCTTGATATGACGCACGTACTCCGGCTGGTATCCCAGCTCACGCAACTCATCCTCAATTTCCTGAGGGCTGGTATCGGCAGGCAGCCCCCTGATGGCCACCTTCATGTTTCGCTCCGCTGGTAGCGAGTAGGCGAACCAAGCAACTCCATCCGTCTTCTCAAGGCCAGTCAAGTACCGCTGGACCAGCCTGTACTCCTCCTCAGAGTCGGGGGTGAAACGGACCCCCCCTCCATAAGGACGAGCGTTTGGAGGCCGGCCCAGTTTGGCGGCGATGGCCCTGAAGTGCGTCGCCCAGTTCGGCAACTTCTCCACTACCAGCGGAGGGTATCGTAACTTTTTCACCTTCTTACCTGCTGGAGCCGTCGTGGTCGCGGCCCCAGGGGCAGCGGTGGCGGCAGCAGGTGGTGTGGCAGGGGTGGCAGGGGGGAGCCGCGCAGCAGCGCTGGACCCAGCTCTTCCTCTGCTCCGGGTGGAGTCCGTCGGAGAAGGCGTGTGGCGCGCCGCCTCCGCAAATGTCGGCGACGTCGGCGTACCCCGACCCCGCGGCGCGCTGTCGCGCTGTGGTCGCGGCGGGTCGAGGCAGTAGCGCTTCGCCTCCTCCGTCTGGTCACCCGAGCTCCGTCGTCTCCGGTGTCGCTGGGGTTGGGGCTCGAGCTCAGACTCGTAGCCAAACCCCAGCGATGGTGTCGGCGAAAGGGCCGGGTGAGCCGCATCGGCCTCCGCGTCTCTCGGCGTAGGCCGCCGTCCGGATCGCGGGGTCGTCTCATAATAGACGTCCTCGCGACCAGACCCGGCCGAGCCCACGGATGCGATCGACATGCTCGATCCCTCGCGAGACGAGCACACCGACATCACCGCGGGCGAGTCGTACGCGGAGGCGCGCGGGGGTGCGGGCGATGCTGGTGCCAGCGGCACCGCTCTCGCCGGGCGGCGGTGTGGCCCCGTGCTAGCCGGACGCTCCTGCTCCCTCAACGCGCTTGGACCCGCTGGCAAGAAGCGGGGATCCAACGCGGAGGTGCGAGGAGCTGGGCCAGCACGGGACGGCGTCGGTGCGGGTACTGGCGGGGCTCCGGTGCATGCCGGCGGCGACGCGAAGCGTGGCGGCGGCGCAGCAGAGCGCATAGGTGGCGCGCGGTGGCGCGCGGTTGCCACCGGGTGCGCCGGTGGCACAGCAGCGCGAACACCGGGCGCAGGCTGCGCTGGTGGCGCGCTAGTGCGCGCGGAAGGCGCGACTGGGTGCGCCATGGGCGCTGGGTGCGTGGGCGACGCGGCGGGGCGCCCGGTAGACGCGGGCTGCGCGGCCGGCGCGGCGGGGCGCGCGGCCGGCGCAGCGGAGCGCCCACCCGGCGCAGCGGAGCGCACGGGAGCGGATGCGCGAGCGGGCGGCGCCGCGGGGCGCGCTGGGTCACGGCCCACACTCGCGACAGGGCCCGGGGCCTGGATTGGCACCGGACGAAACGCCGCAGGGCGGATGGCCACCGCGTGCTGCCGGCTCGACGACGGCGCCGGCGCAACGCGCGCAGGCGCCAGTGACGTCGACGTGCCCGCAGTCGCAGCGGTGCTCGACGCAGCCCCTCCCGTTCCACTTACTCCTTTCTTCTTCTTCCCTTCTTTTCTTCTGGGGTCTTCCCCCCCTCTTCTGGGTGCGGCCGGCGGCGCACCGGACGACGCAACGCCTATATTAGGCATCGACGTCGCCCGGTCCAACGTCGGACGATCCTCCTCTTCAGTTGTTCCGGCATCGCGGCCCAAAGAGCCGCGCTTGCCGGGCTTGGACATCACGGGGGCGAAGGCCTCCCGCGACCGCTGCGGTGGCTTGCCACCGGGCAGCAGACTCCCGTCCGTGTCACCCCAGGTGCCGGCTGGTCCCTGGGACGACACACACGGAAGAGGTTAAAATAACACTGGGTGTTACACAACACTGGGTGCGGTCCGCGCAGGATTCACAGAAACGGTTACGTTGTGATAGCAACCGTCCTGTTTGGCCGACGAGCCAATCCTACTGAGGCTCGTGGCCGCGGCGTCCGTTTATATAGGCGAGGTGGCGGCCTAACGTTGTGTGCGTGAGTCACGTCCCGACACAGTAGTGTTGTGTGGCGCGTAGCTGTAGGCGTTCCGCGTTCGGTGGTGCTACAAGTTTACTTTTGTATGTAAGAAACGATTTAATATGATATTGAAACAGCTGTCAACAATTTTTGCTTGCATGGTGTTTTTTTTTTCTAGTAACAACAATAATCGCTGTCAAGTTAATGTCAATTGATGAAAGCGTACTGAAGATGAGGCGGTATGGTCTAAGACCTTAGCCTGCCCAAGTAGGGCGAAGAGAAGAAAAAAAAAAAAAAAAAAAAAAAAAAAAAAAAAAAAAAAAAAAAAAAAAAAAAAAAAAAAAAATGATGAAAGCGTCGTAATGTCAAATTCAAATTGTAAAACGATTTTATTTATTTTGAAATATTTTCTTTCAGTTTGTATCATTATTATCGATAGTAATTGATCAAGTTATTGCGTAAAATTTCAAATCACGTCACGATCCATAACAACAGCCGGGGTTTAAGTTCAATACAGTAACAAGTTTCCCGCGGAAAGTGAAACTTTCGCCGTACGCTCATAATAACACAATGCTATCTTCATCTGATATAGAAAGGCTAATTGCAGAGAAAAGGTGTGAGATACAGAGGGAGAAAATTGTGCTGGGACTGTCGCCGCCGCCGCAAGAACATGTAAGTTGCATAGTTGTTTTACAAAACACCACCACCTGTCGCTGCTTGCCTAGTACCGCGGGATCGTGATATTGATTTCCTTCAACGCTCAGCTCAGTTGATAAGCTACCATGTATTGATTCTGTTCGCTCTCCAAACGCTAGACGGTTCCTCTGTTAAAATATTTTTGTTTTGTCGTTCAACTCAAATAATTTGTGTGTTCCTTTAGTTTGTATTAAAAGTGTAGTGTTTTAGAACTTAGCTGTGTGGAAATACGCTAAAATCGGCGTTTGTTAGCGTTAAGGAAAATAAAAGGTTTGTTTTTATGCATTGTTTACTTCAAAGTTTATTTATCTTTACTTTGTGAGTTTTTGAGTTTTCTTTGCTGTTAAGTTTAAACTGGGTATTTTCATTCAGTTTATAGAGGCAGACCCATAAATTATGTTATGTTTATTTATATTATAACATTATTAATATTGCTTATTTATTTGTCTTCTTGTTTCTCCCTCTTACCTTCCACAGTTAAATCAGCTATTAATTTCTGATATTTAGTAATTATTTGAGGTCCAAATTGTTTAAGTTTCAAATCTTTTGACTGATACTTCTTCATAATATGTGGAAATAGTTTCCCAACTTAATCCAAGAACTTAAATTTAAATATAAAATTACTTTATTGAAACAAAATGACCAATACATGATAAAAATTTTTCCTTATTTATTTAATCATGTAATTAAATAAACTTATACTTCCACTGGTTTGTTACACATTATTTTTTACAAGATGGTGTAACTTAAATTAAATTCTTATTTTAAATCCCAATCCACAAAAAGGTTCCAAAGCAAAGCAGTATGAATTAAAACCCTAAACATTTGATAAAATTCCAAGATTTTTTCATTAAACCGTTTTCTAGGCAGCCAGTAACATCATAAATTTTTCATTGCAATCTAAATGCCAAGGAGTATTGATTAGACATCATAGTTCATTGCTCTGGCCCCTCATGAACCAATACACTTTTCTACAGAACATTACTCATTGAGGCCACTTCATCATGAATATATAAACTAGTATAGTTACTTACTGTGGCTTAGATTAATATCTTAAAGTATTATATAAAAAATCATTAAGACAGCATAGTTTTAGCCAGTATTTTATAAAGACATTGTATAATGTGTTTATTAATTAACTGTTACAACATTATTATATTTTATAATCCATTAAATTGGCTAATGTTGTAACTGGTTAACAGTTTCCTTATTAATAAATACTAACTACTAATATCTATCCGTTTCGTAAGAGGTGACTAAGGGACTTACTAGAGAATGGGCAGCAGCATTCTCTATGCATTTTACCATCATACTGCCTACCCGCCTGCCAAGCATGGGATTATAGCAAAGCCCAAAAAATTAACTGGTCAAAGTGGCGGTTTTTGGGGGAGGCCTATGTCCAGCAGTGGACGTCGTTCGGCTGAAATGATGATGATGATGATGAACCACTAACAAAAAATTTAGCTTGAAACTATATTTTTTATTCAGATAAACCAGTTACCATTGGGTTTAATTCTGCTAATAGGAAATAATTAATATTGGTTTGTTAGATGAATATCTACTTGTTCATTAACTTTCAATACCATTTGTTCTAGGACCTTGAAAAAAATGTCAAACAAACCACGGAACCATCAAACAAATGTAAGAAACAAGTAAAATTTACTGAAGATGGAGTTCTGAGTAACCGCAATGACTCCAGAGAAGATCAGGAAGAAAAGCCACTCCCAGGAACAACACACAAAGAACTTGATGACAGAATTCCACCAGATCTAGAGAGATACATTCGGGTAAGTCTTATTATCTACAAGGACCATTATACATATGTACCTTTAAGACCAATAATCCACCAAAAATTTCTCATACTCCAAAAACTACCCTAGTATTGGTAAAGAAATGAATGCACATTTCTTTTATTTCATTTAAGTGTGGTATCCAACCTTGTAGTATCTTGATCGAGGAGCTTGTGGCAAAGTAATTGCAGCTGCACGGGTTGATCAATCACGTTTGGCTACCCTTGTAACAGTTACTCCCTGGTTGGGTGACCATCTTTACATACAAGGAACCCTACGTGCCTCGGAAAGCATGTGAACTGATGGTCCCAGCTGTCATTTGTAGATCTTTGACAGTCACAATGGGTCATCAGAATCCTGACTGTGTGACAACCTTTCTTACCAATAAGTATCGTAATACCCTCTAGGAACCCAGTTGGGTTGTGGGAGGTCAGTTAGGCTGGTGTTTTACATGGAGCGGCCATGTAAAATACTGGTATTCAGCTGCATCCGGTTAGACTGAAAGCCGACCCCAACAGACTTGGGACGAGGCTAGGCGGATGATGATCCCACAGGGTAGTGTATTAGAGCCAGTAGTTCAGTACCTACTTCTATTATGATTATCAAGTCTTCTATCATCTAACTGCAACGCACAAAACATCTAAGACAAAGTTCTTTCGAATGTCAGTGGAAGACCATGTCAAGTTGACTGGCCTAGTCTTATCCATTTACCAGATTTCATTTGTGAAAAATTTGAATGAGAGTAAAGTTATCAAGTTAACCTTTTGTCTGTATGTCCATGTATGCCCTTTTCACAATGTATTTGGATCATGACGCGACCCATATATCGCGGCTATATATATTTCCGGATGAAGGTCGGAAGTCCTGTTCTACATTTTGATTAAAATCTAAGAGGCTAAATATAATTGATTTTGTAACTAAGATTGGGTTAGAATTACGACTTGCGTGTGGAGTTTTGGCAATAACTGGGGGAAAAGGATTTCCTGGTGATAAGCCTGGTAGTGCCAGGGTCCCGAATTTGTTCGTAAGAGATACCGTAGGCAACTGCAGGAACATGGGTAGGTTTTAATCAATAAAAGTTCGACTCGCCGCCCCGCGCCCCCCAGAACGGGAGACGTCATTTGACTTCGTACCTGGAAAAAAGGATGATTGTTCATCTAATAAGTATAAATAAATGGAGAATCTGATTGACTGACTGACATATCAACGCACAGCCGAATTCCGAAACTACTGGGACTATTAACATGAAATTTTCCATAAGGCTTCGTTTTATAATGTAGGGGAGCACTAAGAAGGGTTTTTGTAAATTCTACTTTTTAGTGGGCATTTAATTTCTATGAAAATTCATAATACTTGAGTTAGTTAAATTGAAACATGGCACGAATACTTATCTAAGTAAATATTAAAGTTTGTATTTCTAATTTTTGTAATAACTTCGTGAAGGGGGATTAGGGGGTGTTAAGGGAAAATAATACTAAATCTACACGGACAAAGTTGCAGACAAAATGCTAGTATATGTATAACGATACCCCATTCGAAATATTAATTTTGAATGTTCGAGGTGCGCTATACTTTCGAAATTAATTTCAATTACGATACTATGTGCTGTAGTAACGACTATCGGATGCCCAAAAGTCCTATTTATTGTGCATTCCCTTGTTATAATGCTGCAGACACTACCTGGCATTCACTCTACGTAAAAAAAATATATTTTACCGTATTCGTGTCGACTGTACATCGACCCAAACAGTTGGGCCAAAACTATGAGGAAAAGTTTTCAAACTCATACAACCAGACGATTTTGGTTGAAGGCAGCAACTTTTCTAGTTTTAAAGTATTCAGAATTAATTAAGCCCTTTGTTCCTATTACGGCATTTCGTGCATGAAATAACAGTGAGTAGATGCGCAATGCATAATTACTTGAGTATAAGAAATTCTCATTAGCATTTCATAATGACGGTGTGGACGTTTGAAGTTGTAAGCAGTTTGTTTTGGTTAATTGGTGCTTCATAAGAATTCCGTGTTTAATAAGAATGTTGTTTTAGTAGAATTATGGTAGTCAATTAGCTGTATGGCTTAGAAAGCGCTTGGCATGCCCCAAGAGGGACAAAACAAAATGCCCTCCAATCATTCTCAGCCTATAATATTGTTCCCACTGCTGAGACACAGGCCTTTTCTCTGTGAGAGAATCTACCTAGCGGGCCCAATGCGGGTTGGTAGATGTCAAATGTCTTCGAATTTTTGGTTCTAGGACATGCCGGCTTCCTCACGATGTTTTCCTTCACCGTTTTGAGAGCAGTGGTGATGGAATTATTTACACTAAGTAAAGCGCCTGCCTGGGTTCGAACCCACGACCTACGACTCGTAAGTCGGGACTGACATCATCAATTTTTGGCAAATAGGAACCTATCTGGTCCATGTTATATAATCTGCTTAATAAAAATCTTAAAGTTCACTCATCCACTGACAGACAACGTATAATCTAAACTTCTGGGTCTAGAAGCAAGAAATTTTGCACAAGATTTCTTAATGTAACGAAACTGAGCTAGAAGACGGTTTTTTATAAATTCATCCCCTAGACAGGTTAACTTCATTTAAATTAGTATGGAGGCTGGTAGTTTTTACGATGGGAAATCCTATCGAGCACATGGCTGTAGGCTCAAACCTCTTTTATTAAATATCCCCTTTCATTGATACAATTAATCGCCCTTTACTTCTTCTGACAGGAGACATATAGAACACTTTCTGTTGGATTCAATGCCATCACTATTAGCAGTGCACATTTCCCGACTTGGTGATCAAACCTTGGAATTATGCTTCAGTATGACAATGTCAGTCATGTATTACACACTAACTAACTTAATATACACTAACTATTGCACAGTATACAACATGATATCACGCACGATATCCTCTAATAAACTATGCTATCGTTTTCAGAAATATTGCCGAAAAATCCTCAAAAAACTTGTGAAATTACTCCTTAAAAATACGACGTTGCATACGTCTGAGACGTCTAATTCTAGTACCAACAAAATAAGTTTAGTAATATCGTGTGCGCTATTTTATAAGACAGTTATTAATCGTCTATTGTTCGACTAACTTCGTTATAAATTAATTTATGTTGTCACGGACTCATGGCCCCAGCGAATGGTGGCGTAGGCTCTATAAATAGCATGAAGTTAGTGAAGATACCGGTTAGTTTCATGAAAATTCAGACCATATGAAAGGTTTGGTTAAGGGTTCCAACCTACAGCTTCTACATATTATATCGGGTCGATTAATTAGACATAGGCTCCTCACAAGTTACGACACACTAGGTCTTAGGCTGCATATAAAAGATTTGCCCTTTACTTCTTCAAAATTATTAGTGAGACCAGTTGTCAGGGCATTGGCTCGCTGTACGTACGTACTGAAAGATAGCATGCAGTTAGTGAAGATACCGGTTAGTTTCATGAAAATTCAGACCATATGAAAGGTTTGGTTAAGGGTTCCAACCTACAGCTTCTACATATTATATCGGGTCGATTAATTGGACATAGGCTCCTCACAAGTTACGACACACTAGGTCTTAGGCTGCATATAAAAGATTTGCCCTTTACTTCTTCAAAATTATTAGTGAGACCAGTTGTCAGGGCATTGGCTCGCTGTACGTACGTACTGAAAGATACGCCAACCTCGGAAATTATATGGACCCATCATTATGTACATGTCTTGCTTAGTGAATAATGTGTGTCATCTTGCTTTGCTTTGAAGCCGTTTCAAGCGTTGCAAGGCTATTTCCTTTTATCCTGAATCTTCACAGGATAATCTATCAACTTGTCAATTCTAGGACATGTTACTGCAGAGCTATCTGTTCATTGTAATATAGTTTGCTATTGAACAACACAGTATTTCATTAGTTTTGGAGACCCATTTCTAATATAAGTGACAATGCGCCGCCATATAAGCCGCAGACCCGGTGCCCATTGGGGTAGACGTGTTCTTAAACGGAGACCGTGAATCAGTAAACGTAAGGTAGGACGCCCTTGGCGTCGGTGGAGTGTCGACCTTAGCAGGGTGGCTGGTAGTAGCTCATAGAAGTTGCGAGGATCGAGTTAAATGGCTTGCCAATGGAGAGATGCTGGGACCGATTTCTGTTCAAAAAGTTATTTGGTTCTAAATCATTGCGTTTATGCCAATCTTTCCATTATCTTAATTACATTTTATGTATAGAAGTCGTGAAATGGCAAATAAATGTTACCGTAAAACAATTTAATGGGCCCACAAAAAGCCTATATAAAAGTCATTATTTTCCATTTAAGTACCGGTTGTCATAAACTCATAAGGGTAATGTGGGTGTGTACGAAATTATTGCCTACTTACGCATAATCGAAATACCGTTTCGGTTCAATGGGTGCCTTTGATATATTTACCTCTTTTAAATCCATTATCATCATTTCAGCCGCAAGACGCCCACTGCTGGACCTAGGCCTCCCCCAATTTGGGGGGTTTTGCCATAAACGCTACGCTTGGCAGGCGGGTTGGCGATCGCAGTATGGTGGTAAAATGCATAGAGAACGCTGCTGCCCATTCTCTAGTAAGTCCCTTAGTCGCCTTTTACGACACCCACGGGAAGAAATGGGTTGGTGTTATTCTTTACGTCCGGCACCACACGGTACAAAATAAACTGTTTTGAATCCGCTCGCACAATATTAGCAGCAGCCAGCAAGGACAGAATTATGATTACGTACAACGATGCATGTGCATATATTACAATTAAATCAATTTTCCGTGTGGTACCACCATCCCATTTCTTCCCGAGGATTTCGTAAAAGGCGACTAAGGGACTTACTAGAGAATGGGCAGCAGCGTTCTCTATGCATTTTACCACCATACTGCGACCTCCAACCCGCCTGCTAAGCGTGATGATTTTGGCATACCCCCTCCAAATTAGGGGTCAGGCAGTGGACGTCTTTTGGATGAAATGATGGTGAAGATGAACTCCAATATGTATTTCACTAAAAAACAATATGTGGTCAACTGTTCGGTGAGTCCTCAGTATTTCACGATTACTTAAAATCTAATGTTGCTATTTGATGTCATAAAATGTCAGCGAGTTTTTCTCGCGCCCAGTGCGCGATCTTCAACGCAAAGATTAGCGCCGACAGTTGAAACTGAAACACTGTGTTTTTTCGACACGCTGAGATGGACTCTGTGGGATTCTCAATCCTTGGTTCAACCCGAGGGTTCATAATCCAGTGCGAGATAATATTATCCCGCCGCAGTTTTATTACGTCCGGGACTACGACTAAAAGTAGAAAAATCGCATAAGTATTTTAAGTAATCAAGCGATTTGTAAGTACAGCAATCATGGGTAAAATTGTTGTCGGAAAGTAAATATGGAGTTGACGTATTTCAAATCTTTTTGTCCTTTTTAACCGACTTCAAAAAAAGGAGGAGGTTATCAATTCGACTGTATTCTGTTTTTTTTATGTTTGTTACCTCATATCTTTTGACTGGGTGAACCGATTTTAATGATTCTTTTTTTATTTGAAAGCTGGTGTTTCGCGATTGGTCCCATTTTAATTTGGTTCCATTCGGACAATGGGGTCCATGTGAAAACCATATAAGTCTTAAATTTGCATTAAGTATTTGCGCGACAAATGAACGAATAACGCGATTAGATTAGTGCGGGGTATCTACCATAACTAAAAAGTTAAAAATAAAAACTTTTTACAAAAAAATAACAACCGACTTCCTTAAAAAACCTACAAAGTCAAAAATAACTTTAATTTCGGAATTCGGTGAATATTTTTGTAAAAAGTTTTTTAAATTCTCAAGCAATCCCAACTCGTACTTGACAATTGATACGTATAAACAGATCCAACGTGACTACTCTAAAATAAACACAATGATGATCTTAATAAAGTGCACTGTTTAAAATGAATGACAGCGCCAGGGCCAATGCCATATCAACTAAGGAGCTGTAAACTAGATGGATGTAACGCCTACATGGCCAGATTGATACGAATTGCCTCTAAACACCACTCTGCTTTAATAAAGTGCACTAATAAAACTAGTCTTAAGCCTATAAAAGTTTACCGTGGCCGTGGCTGGTTTACTATAGGCAACTGAAGGAACACGGGTGGGTTTTAGTCAGTAAAGTCTGACACGCCCTTCCGCTCCACCAAGAGCGGGAAAGGTCATGTGATGATTTCCCACCCACAAAAAAAAGCCTATAAAAACTGAAAAGCAAAAAATAATAAACCTTAAAATTATGAGTCGGCGCTTTGAGTGATCTTTGTTCATTGATTTTTCAGCGCCGACTCATAATTTTAAGGTTTAATATTTTTTTGCTTTTCAGTTTTTTCGGCGGTTTAATTTTTTGTTAAAAAGTTTTTATTTTATTATTTTTTTGTGGCTTTGATGTACTAATAATACTTGGCAAGGTATACCCTATCCAATGAAAAAAGAATTATCAAAATCGGACTACTCTGTATAAAGTTATGCGTGGTTATACATTACAATCAGTGAGTGAACAATCAATCATTCCCTGTTTTCCGACCCTTAGGGTTCGATTTTGTTTACCACCTTCGGAGTATACCCTTTCCAATAAAAAAATAATTATCACAATCGGACTACTATGTAAAATGTTATGCATTGTCATACATAAAAAAAAAAACAAAAAAAAATATACGCGTCGAATTGATAGCCTCCTCCGTTTTTTTTCGTCGGTTAAAAAGTTGTATGCTTCTGTAGATTTCTCGACATTATGTTGACAAAGAAAGAAGTTATGATAAAGGCTTGGCTTTCGCAGTCACTTATTCACTAAGTACTTTCTCTGGATGCTGGAAGTGCGGCGATGTGGTAATGCTTGACGACTCTTGTCCAGAAGTTGCAGTCCTTCGGCTGAATAATGATCCCGCTGGATGGTGACAAGTGATAGAATGCTGCACTTGTATTGATGATTTCAATTGCAAAAAGCCTTTATTAGCAATCTTAAAACTAGTTTTACAATTGGACGTAGTTAACGAAAAGGATCCAATCCACACCCAGTTACTTTTGAGATATTGACGTTTGAGGTTCAAGACACTGAAAAATGAAAAAGTACCTTTTTAATTTTTTTTTTTTAATTTTGTCAGTGGGCTATTAACAATTTTTTTATTAGTAAAGATATATTTACATATTCTGTTAGAAATACTAGTTGAGAACCAGAAATTTTGAATTGTTTATCTGAAAAAAAAGTAAGAAGCACACCATTGGTTCTAAAGTTTAAGTATACGAAAATTAAAGCAATTTTAAGCTAGGTCGTTTTTACTGACTCGTAGTATGTATAATTTAGGTCAGTTTGATATACTTAACTTATTTTTCAGCAAGTTGTAGATTGGATCCTTTTTGCTTAAGTACATCCAATTTATTTAAATTAAAGAGCAGAACTTTGCAGATTGCTTTGTTTTTTTGCAAAATGCGTGACTCAAGCCTATCACAGAGGCCCTGCTCGCCCGCAGGGTTTTCCATAGCTCACGGTCGTGACTTTTTCTCCTCCATTCCCAGTGATGATTATAATTCTTAAATACAGATTTTTACGGTCGCGAATTATTTTTCGCTGAACATACCACCTAATCTACTAGAATCATATTTACACGCTCTTTGTGACAGTGCGACTTTTACAACAACTAAATCGCACTATGTAAATCAGGCTTTATAGAGGGCGAATAGCACCAATGAAACTGATCGCGACCAGCACTTAAACCACTTTTAAAAGCTGACAGTGTCATTATTTCCTGTAGAAGATTGGCAGTAGAACGCGGTTGAGATGTGCTGATACCAATAAACGTAAACAAAAAAATAATAGTTTAAAAAAACTAAAAAAACACGTTTCGCGTGGGGTGCTTTTTAAGGTATTTTTTTATTGATATCAAGCACCCCACGCTTTTTTTCCATTATTTTGTACTTTTTAGTTTGGTTTTCAATGGAAGCGTGTTTTTTTAGTTTTTTTAAACTATTATTTTTTATTTTATTTTTTTGGGTGTTTCGAGACGTATGTCAGCGTAGTTTGTGACGTATGTCAGCGTAGTTTTCGAAGACAGTTTTTTTTGCTGTCCTGGTAACCCTAGCAAGGATAATGGCACAAATTAGTTTGTGACGTATGTCAGCGTAGTTTTCGAAGACAGTTTTTTTGCTGTCCTGGTAACCCTGGCAAGGATAATGACACAAATTTATGAAATTATTGCATTGTCATCGGTCCTTGACAGGTGTGCAAAGTTTGAATGAAATCTGGTCGTTTAAAGTGGGTCAAAATCGCGCTATAAGGAGTCGGTTACAAACAAACATACAAACATACAAGTGAAGCTAATATAAAGCGTGTAATTAAATTACATGAGCTACCCTTTTTTTTGTGGGTGGGAAAAACATCTAATGTCGTCTCCCGCTTTGGGTGGAGCGGGAGGGCGTGTCAGACTTGTACTGACTAAAATCCACCCGTGTTCCTTCTGTTGCCTGTGCCAGGGCCACGGAAACTCTTCCGAACAAATCCGAGACCCTGGCAGTTACGAGCTACCCTGACGCTTTTATCTAATGTCTACAATGGCATAAAGATAATTTATTATACATTCGACCTCCCCATACTAAATGTTGCTTTACCTGTCGAATTATTTAAATTTGAAAAGGGTTCAGAATAGAACAGGTAGGTAAATAAAGTTGTTTACTCATTCAACTAAAGTTCGGTGTGCTTCAAGGTCCAGGCTAGGTCCCATCGCGTTATATTTCTTGTTCTTGGATTATGACAGAGCTCCAAGTGAAGCATTACGTTTCTACAGACCCAATAAATTGATATCAGTATACGATCTGTCGTAATTGCAGTAGAAATGAACAAAGGAAAGCCTATTTATTGCCAACTTCCTACTTCCTCGGAAAGCACGATAAACCGTTGTGCCTGGATGTAGATCTTTGATAGTCGTTACGGGTAGTCAGGAGCCTAAAAGTCTGCCGACCAGTCTTCATCATCATCATCTTATCAGCCCAGATTCACCCACTGCTGAGTATGCCTCCCCCTTTTTCCTCCAAACATCTCGGTGCCGTGCGTCTCTAATCCATGCGTTTACCGTGACCCTGACGATATCGTCAACCTAACGCGCTTTTGGACGGCTTTGGTTTCTATGACCTAATTTTGGCATATAACTGACAATAACCAGTCTTACCAACGGGGAATCGTGTTACACAAAGTTTTTGAGGTCGGATAGGTAATTGCTCCATATAAAATACTAGTAATCAGCTGCCTCAGTTAGATTAGAAGCCGACCACAATATAGTAGGGAAAACGGCACATTGATTGGCAATTTATTTATTTATTAAAACTTTATGCACAAGTAAAACTACTGCACAAAGGCGGAATTAATGCTTGAGGCAATTTCTATCAGTCAACGTTAGGGTGACGCAGATAAAAACATGGCAGATGCAACGTATGGGATAGATAACTAGAAATAGAATAAATACTAATACAAAGATACATACAGTCATACATATAGCGAAAATAAACTTTGTCAGGAGAAATAACGATAGGTAGACGACGACGTCGACGAAATTATTGGTGCAGTTATCCTTGATGCCCCTGTTTTGCAGGGCAATTTTGTCATTACTCAAACCCTTAGTAATAAAAGACCATTCTTGGACAACAGTTACTTCAATGTATGTTCTATTCAAACATTACCACATTACGCAAACGACCCGCATTAGTGAATAACTAATGTTATTTAGACTTAATGATCAATAGTTTTTCTATTTAACTGTCTGCCATGAGGTAGACGTACACATCATTCTTGTTCAAATAGGTATTTCGTTTCAAAGGTTACATTTGCCGATGAGGTGGAAAATTATTGAAGAAAATTGTTGTGTAATTTCATTTGTGTTAAATAGCTTGATTTGTGTCGGAAATATGATTAAAGGAATGACAGAACAGGTGAGTTTTCGAAAATCTCTGTTCATATACTCCCAAAGGACAACACTGTTCTGCTATAATTAATCTTGTTAGAATTATTTTTTGTGAAGCAAAAAGGTCACGTCACGGCGAAAGGGGTTAACGGGTCTATCAAGGGCCACATCGCGAATCTAGAACAATGAGTTTAGCGCACCACTGTATCAGGTTCGCAGACGCGCGTAGGAGTCAATTTAATACACGAACACAGTTCAAACGAACTCCGAGTTCGCAGCATGTTTTTGTTATAAAATCCGCGTACTGTCCGTCATCTCATCACGCATCATGAATATCATGATGTCCTTGTTGATATAACAATGTGTTTGATTTTCCTGCAATCCGTGTGCTTCCATACATGAACCATGATGTAAGTATAGAACGTAATTATGCCAAATGGGGTACTTGCCTAGTTAATGTTGCAATTTCGGGTCGGATTCTTTACTGGTCTGGTGACTTTCTGGTTCGATATTAACAAGGCAATGTTTTAAGTGTTCAACTAAAGAAGGGATTAACGAAGTGCTAATAGTAGCGCTTTTATTAGTGTAAGTGACCCTGTGTGCTGTAATATCGGTAATTTCCTGAAAGCTTTGATACTTGTATTTTTGCTCGTCAGCATGAGTCGAGTTGACTGGCGTATTTTGGTCCTTTTGTTGTTAATTTTGTGGTTCATTTTCGAAGGTTTCAGTTTCATCTAACCTTGCCCTACTATGGAACCATATATTTTGGATATTAACATCGGGTAAATCGTCTGTTTGTTATCTCATTTTGTGATCGTGAAATTATGTGTTATTTACATACAAATTACTTTACTGCTGTGCTAGATTTAATAGACAACATCGAAATACTGTTACTTTATACGTAGTCCATATCGATCTTACACGCGTATGACGTCTACAATGCACAGTAATTATAGAATTTTGTTTTTATAACTACACGATTTCATAAAGTTACGTAAATGGTGAAATATGGTCCTTTAATTTTTGAGATACCAATATGCTATAGTCCTTGGCTCCGAAATTGTACAACTACAAAAAAAATAAGAAAGAAAATACGTTTGCATGCGACAAACATGACGCGAAGACCAAAGCATACAAAAAAGAAAATGATGGGGAAACATACGTCATATCCACGCAAAACCCAAAAGCCAAAGAAAACACTGTGTGTCGATAAATTAATGGAAATAGGTTGTGATTTTCTTAGAAATACACGTTACTTACAAAGAAGAATAAAAAAATCTTCCCAATCTATAATCCTGTAACTCACCATTATCATCATCTCAGCCCGGAATCACCCCACTTCTGGGCATAGGTTTCCTCCTTTTTCCGCCATACATCTCGGCTCCGTACGTCTCTCATCCATGCGTTTCCCAAGACCTTGACGATATCGTCATCCGCACGCGCTTTTGGACGGCCTTGGTTTCTTTGGCCTAATCTTGGCCACCATTCGATCACTGCGTTACTCCATCGGCCATCTCCTCGTCTTACTGAAACTACTTGAACATCAAAATATAAAAACGGACGGCGGAAGACGAATAGGTTCATGAACGCTTCTAGTGAGAGTTACAAAAACCGGGACCGGATAGTAGCGATACCTAATATAAAGACATTGAAAACAGCACCATTTAACACAGAGTGGATTGAATTGTGAAATAGCCGAGAAGGCAGTTGAACTACGCTAAAGTATTCATTGGTGAAGCTCAACTTCTTTTTTTTAACGTGGAGAAATACTCATGCATACTGCGCTACCACGGGGAGATCGCGCAGTTATATGGGACTCCAGCCCACTTAAACTCCACGGTGTCCGCCTGTGGCGAGAACACGGGCACGCTTAAGCATTCTTCCGCAAACCCGCCTCGGCTGTCCGTCACCGGACCCTCCTCTGCGGGATACCCCTCATCACCGGCGCACGTTTACACATAGCACGTCGTGACCACACCAGGGACCAAATAGCACATGGGTGCCAGACGACCCTGTGTATGGCACCCTTGATGCCACTGCGACGGGCCAGGTCAGTGGCCCCGCCGCCGTCTAACAGTTATCGGCAGCAGGGGCTCGATTTGAACCAACCTGGCTGCGACGTCATTAAAAGATCCCCATAGATTCCCTACAATTATGGCACCCTTGGGTATACTCTTTGATAGGCAAAGGTCTCTGGAGCACCATGCAATATGTGGCTCCAAAGCCTAGCTTGACGTTCATTCGATTTATGGAGTCTGGTCAAACTACGCTGGGTGCATTTCATTGATTCATTCATTCATTAGTCGAGTATATTTTTTATTAATATATTATATATTATAATAGGAGGTTATTTTTAAAAACCCCAACTGGTTCTTGCATCCTCCTTCTCCATGATTTTCGTTGTCCGGTGCTATATTAATGTTCGTTATTTTTTTAAAGTATTTTCAAATCGTTTTTGCACGTCGTCGCCTCAGAGAATATGTTTGTTTTCCGATTCAGAAAAACCCCACGGGTTGTTGTAATCAATCAATCTTGCAAAGGCGCTTAAATCTTTCTGGAACTAAGTAAACTGTATATATCTTGATCGTATGAGGGACGCGGAAAGTTTTATTAGCATTTGGTATAAATCCTTGACTGAAATGTAGAAGTTAAACAGGTTTATAACTATTTCACGAAAGTTAGACGGCGTAGATTTTCGCGTAAACTATTAGGAATTAATCTGATCTTATCTAAGTGTGCATAATGTCCCCCAGTGATCGTTCTGTCCTTGTGAAATACTGGTATTTTGCAGCATCTTGTTAAACTGAAAGCCGACCCCAAAATAGTTGGGAAAAAATTCAGCCGATAACGCCAATAATGACGATCCTTTAATCTGCTGTCTGCCTGTATTCCTGCAATTTCAGTCTGTAAATAAGTCATAATGATTCCCAGTAGGCCCCAGCTTAATTAAGCCTTTACATGATTTCTGCCCATTTCAACGAAGCGGGGAGTTGAAACTTTTCTTGGCATCCCAAAACCTGAATGTCGCAATGTTGGTCAAGGCCCGCAATACAGTACAGAGCCTTCTGCAGCCAATTATTTTTAATTGGAAAATTCTCAAAATTGTATTTGATTTGGTGCCAAACGAAATTACGGCGAAATTTTCAAGCTATGCCGATGTATGTTAGTGTAAATGTGGCGTTACTTCTCAAATTAGCTTTGCTCTTAAGTATCAAAGTATACTTACTATATTTCATTATAGTTCACTATACATATTTAGTTAGAAGCACATAAAACAGCCAATTTATTGTAGTCTGTCTTAAATATAGTACGTACTGTCACGCAAGGAATACAGTTCAACTGCGGGTACTAGGGAATCATAAAAATTATAAACACATTACCCTCCGCAATCGAGTAATAAGAAAGATTCTTGTGAATGTTGTAAAATTCCACAAATAATTTTGACTTACTTTTCTACATCAAAGTTTTCAGACTCCACCATATTTTGATTTAGAAGATTATAAAAATGTCTCTTCATGTGGCAGGTGTGACAAAATATAGTGTGTACTGTCACGAAAGGAAAACAGATCAACCACGAGTACCAGGCAATCATAAAAAGAAGGAAGATTCGTGACGACGCAAAAACATTTATTGCGTAGTAATAACGAACCTAATTTGCTAATGTTTCGCCTAATGTCCGCCCCGCCTCGGTCGCGCCCCGTTGCGTGATCCACCACGCCTAGTATTGTCAAGCGATGCGCCAAAATACCCTGTCTACATTATTATTTTTATAGTAACCGGTAATGTAGACCGGCTGTTACCCTATTTATTCCGGGTAACGATATATTGTTTTTGTTCTGCGCCGTGTGCCATTGTTACTGCCGCGGTGTCTAACCTTTAAAAGGCTGAAGTAAAACGTTTCTGGAAAGTAAAATGATATTAATGGTTAACAGAGGCGTATCTATAGTACTCCCACATTTTAGTTATGTTTAGGTACCATGAAACAGGGGGCGAGCCTATTGCCTTTAATGGGGTACAAATCCAGATTTCCGATCTAGAGGGAAGACCCTATAACTCTTTGCCCTATCTGGGACCGAAATCCAGGTCCTCATGCTCTACAGTAGCACTTGCGACCTCTAGACCAACGAGGCAGAGTAGGCAGCAATGGTTAAAAAGAGTGTTTATGTCCAAATACTGTACTGCTGTTCCGTGTGGCGGACGTAAAGAATAGTACCATCCCATTCTTCCCGTGGGTGTCGTAAAAGGCGACTAAGAGACTTACTCCAGAATTGGCAGCAGCATTCTCCATGCATTTTGCCACCATACTACGATTGCCAACCTGCCTGTCAAGCGTAGCGGTTATGGCATTATTCACCAAATTTGGGGAAGCCTATGTGCACCAGTGGACGTCACCCGGCTGAAATAATGACGATGATGATGATTACTGTTCTGCTGCACTTTTCTCTCAACACTCCCAACAAATTGCAGTCGAGTCTAACCGAAAGTCGAATCGACGAAATCACTTTTCGCGTATCACATTAGGTTAAACTTGCTTCCTTTAGGTAAAAATTGGGCTTTAGTGCTGGACTTCATCAGGGTAAGCACCCAAAATATTTAGAGTGATTTATGAGCCGTAATTCAGTAAAACTAGCTATATAAACAGGTACACAGACAGGTCATCAATCAGCCTTAGTAGTCTTAAACGAGAATTTCCAAGCAGCGAAGCCAACAAGACCGTTATGTATGCAAATATTATACGAACAACTATTGTGATAAAAAGTCTTGAGGAAAGGGAAGTGAGTTTAAAGTGTGTAACACCGTTTATGTATGCAAGAGTAACTCTGGTTACGGGTGGTCAACAGTTGCATATGCATGTGACAAAAACTTGGGAGAAATTCTCGCACTTAGGTTATTAATTAAAATTATATAAAAGCCTGTGTTGTCCCGCTCCATGGCTTCTTTCCCTTTTCCAATTTTCTCTGTCTACTGCGATTGTGGGCCAATCCTTTAAGAAAAAGTCCAGCTCATCCTGCCATCTCTTTCTGTGCCTGCCACGTAGTCGTTTCCTGAGATTTGGGATCCACTGAGTGATGGTTATCGCGTATTGCTGCTCCCATATGCGACCAATGTGGCCAGCTCAGTTCCACCTTAGTCCAGCAGGTGTGTGGCTTGCGTCCGCTATTTGTGTTTTGGAACGAAGTGTGGCGTTCCTAATGCGGTCTGTGAGTTTGAGAAACCTAGTATACTTCGTAACATAGCCCGTTGGCAAACTTAGACTATGGCTATGATAAATGAAATATGGAATACATGTGCACTATATTACGTAAGGATCGTCGAAGGTTCTGCGATTGGCGAGGCGTTCTGTACTTTCTGTTTCTGCCTACGCCCATAGCAATTATGTACATACTATGTGCGTGGATACACTATATTTTAGGTTGCACGAGTTTTGTCTTTCAGGCTAGATATAGACTCTTTCGATGTGCCTAATAATCACCTGATTCTCAGCCTTCAGCATCGGAGCTTGATGAGGCATCGAGAGGAGCTCGTAGCGAGTTATGTTTGCCGTTGTCGGTTTGTAGATGGGTGACCTTCAATTAAGTACATATCGAGATCCCCATCAACGTAGATTTATTTTTTCTCAGCCTTCAGCATTCCATAATCCAATTAACCACAAACCCAGAACTTACGATTTGCTTACACTCGACAATTTCCTTATTGTACTTGTATTTAATTGTTTCGCGTGTTAAGCTTTTGCTCTATAATCTTATGATTCTTATCCCCAGTTTTATACCGATAAGCTTGTAATTATTTCCATTGACAAAAAAAAACATTACAAAATATAATAGAAGGAAACCTGAGCTCTGTTTGTATGTTAGACAATGTAGCCGTCACGCTTGTGGTAGGTGTTCTGCCATACGTCTAGTCAAAGTATCCGATGACGGCATTGAGTCCCAAGGGCGCCAGCCTATCGCTATTTATCGGGCACCGCTCCAATTCTAGCAAATAAAAACGCAATTACTCTCTCTGCATAACTTAGGGTCGTAGAGTCGAAGCCAAGGTCCACAAAACACTCTTTAGACGAAAATAAAACGTAGTAACAAGTTAGTACTAAGGTTTGGAATTCCCTTTGATTTAGTTCTAGCTTTTGCCAGCGACTTCGCCCGCGTTATTATACATGTAAACCTTACTCTTGAATCACTCTGTCTATTCATGAAAACCACATTAAAATCCGTTGCGGAGTTTAAAAGATCTAAGCGACGCGGGAAGCGAAAACAAAGTTTTATACCATGTAGAAATTCAAGCCGTGATATATTGCTAATAAACTTCAGAAACAGCGTTGTTTTACGACCCATGTGTTTCAATAATACTCATTTAGCCAAACCCATTACTAGTGCAAACTTCCCCATAGCGTTGTACCCATTGCTGTTAATATTTCCATTAATTTGTCGACTATATCAATACGGATACATGATACTAAACTAAAGGGGGCTTGCCCCTCCCTTCGACGAGTATGATGAATACGATTTGGTTACGGACACTCGGAAGTCCAGACTAGGAGCGTGACAATTAGTTGACTCCTTTAGTATCGGTACCTGGTAATAATTTGATCAGTCATAAATTGTTCACGAATCACAAACCGCGTATACAAAAAACTGGCAAAATGTTCTAGGATACAAATATCTGGAAAAAACATACAAAAAAAAACAAATCTCTTTATAATATTAAGTTAGATAGATTGAGTGGCTATGGACCCGCACGGGTCGATGGATCAGATAAAGCTACGCTTGCCGTCGTTGATCCTAGGATGGGTGATCTGTACATACCAAGACCCCTCCGTGCCGGAATGCACGTTAAGCCGGGTTGGTCCCGGCTATCATTCGTAGATCTTTAACTGTCTCTACGGGTCTTCAGAAGCCAGAAAGTAACAATCAGTCTTACCACGGGGTTTCGTATTATCCAGTAACTGGGTTCTGGAGGTCAGTATCATCATCATTCATCATCATTTCAGCCGTAAGACATCCACTGCTTGCTGCTTGCTGCTGCTGTCCGCTTTGCCATAATCGCCACGCTTGGCAGGTGGATTGGCGATCGCAGTATGGTGGTAAAATGCATAGAGAGCGCTGCTGCCCGATCTCTAGTAAGTCCGTTAGTCGCCTCTTACGACACCCACGGGAAGAAATGGGGTGATGCTATTCTTTACGTCTGGTACCACACGGACGAGGTCGGTATAAAATACTGGTATTCAGCTGCATCTGGTTAGACGAGCATAGTTGGGAGAAGGCCATTCAGATGATGAGATTGAGTATTGAGTGACAGCGCAGTAGCATTACGGGCACTTTGGGCTATAGTCGATAGGCCTCAATGAAAGACTAGCAGAACCATGAATCAAATAACTATTATAGTGAGTTCTTTTCATATGATGTCAAGACGCAAAATCTTTTAATCCATTAGATTTAGCTACAAGCTATTAATACATTTGACAACAAAGTCAAACTCATCATAACTGACCTCGAGACTGCTTTGCAACGACAAATTGAGGCAGACAAGTTAAATAACAAACTTGTAAGAACCAGCCGGTCATTACTACGGAGTAAAAAGATGACAGCGAAATTACTTAAATGCTTGTCGCCGAGACATGCAAAACGACGCTTAAACCTTCTTTGAGTTTTGTCGATAAATTGTGCTAGAGGGACAGACGGGCACTGTTATGATTGGTGTTTAGTCTGTGTATGTTTAGGTCTTGTTTGTTTAATATGTTTAAGTGTGTTCAGTTTCTATTAAAAGCATATGGTGGTCTGTGTGCCAAGTTATGGATGGCACTCCAGTCCCTCTAGTAGAATCATTCTAAGTTGTACTCCGTTGATGAGCAAAGATCTTGTTTTTCTCCGTCCAAATATATCTATCATTCTCAGGACATGAATTGCTTGTTGTAGTCTTCTATGTTCCAAGTTACCTACAATTCCTACAAATCCGCTAATTCCAAAAACCGTTAACCGTTTTCATTGGTGCTATTCAGACTGAAAAACTCCAAAGTATTTATTTCAATTAACCCATTTCATCATCATAATCAGCCTATAATGTTCCCACTGCTGGGACATAGGCCTCCTCTTGGTGAGAGGGAGTGGGCTGTGATCCAGCACGCGGGCCCAGTGGGGGTTGTTTGATGTGAATGTCTTCGAATTTTTATAGTTATAAGACATGCCGGTGTCCTCACCATGTTTTCTTTCACCGTTATGGGAGCAGTAGTTATGAAATAATTTACACAAAGAAAAGTGCTTGTCTGGGTTCGAACCTACGACTTACAACTCACCACTGCTCTTGACAGCCAGTTTTTAACTCTCCAATAATCGATCCGAAAGTTGACGCTAGTTGCCCATCTCAAAACCCATTGTTGATCTCTATGGAGAAAATTTTGAGTCCAAGTCCTGAATAAATACTTCATTGGTTTCTTTAAAAACATATCAATAATCTGCGTATTCAATCCATATGTGCCCTGCAAACTAAATAATATTCAGCTTATAAAATATAGACTTCCCATCCTTACTACGATGGAGTTGTTAGCCCGCCCTATGTGCCATCAAAATGGGTCGGCGACTCGCTTCGCGTGTCCCGCCGGGTTTAGTTTCGCGAGCGACTCCTATGGAGTTAGTTCGGTTCCGATGTAGGTCTCTCAACCCAAGGACGGTTTCAAGGCACTTCGGAACGAGAATTTCGTGAAGTTTCAATGTTTAGGAGAATGTCGTGCTAAATTGTACGGTTTAGTGTGATTATTTTTGGGTTTGTGTCCAAGTGTAGGGCTGTTTGCCCCGGAAATCTGGAAGTCTGTGGGTAAGTTGGAGTGATAAAATCATGTTATATTTTAAGAAGAAGGGTAAGTAGTTCCCATCCAGCCTACCAGTCAGTCTTACCAAGGGGCGTTGTATTATCCATTTGCTGGGTTTTAGAGGTCATATAAATAGTCCATCCGTTGGACTGGAAGCCGATCCCAACATAGTTGTTTAAAGGCTAGGCAGATGATGATGAAGTAGCTCCCATACGTATCTAGATAACGATAGACACGAAACAGTCATGTACAAACAATTAGATTTTTGGACTCATTTAATCTTGGGTAGATTTGGGGTGTCCCATATTTTAACATTTTTTTTTTCTGGCATCTGACAATGGTACCGATTCCCTTGTTCACAAACTAAACTAAATTTAAGTTCAGTGCATCTTCTTCTTTGTATTTCATTAAGAAGAGGACAAAAGAAAAAATTTAGTTTAGTCCTGTCAAATTAATCAGCGCTCCATACAAGTTTAGACGTGATTAAAAACTTGCCTACTAAAATTACGTCAATTTACGTCAAGCGCTGATTACTTTGACAGGACTAAACTAAAATGTATCTTCTGCCCTTTCCTTAATGAAATAGAAAGAAAAAGATGCACTGAACTTAAATTTAGTTTAGTTTGTGAATAAGGGAATCGGCGGCATTATCCTCGTGAAATCCAATATTAGTTGTATTCAAGAAACAGTGAGAAAATCTGGTACTAATAAAGTGCTGTAGTACAGTCAGCATCAAAAATATCGGGACGACTGTTGAAAATGATCTCAACGACTAAGAAAATTAAACTCTATCTCAATTGGATAAAGTTCTTGTCAGGATGACAGTTATCGTGTACTGTCTTCATTCTTTAACATTCCTTGTGTCATTGAGTTAATATTTAATTTTCATAGTTGTTTAGATCATTTGAACAGTGTGTTCGTTCCTATATTATTGAAACTGACTGTAAAGTAATTCGTAACAGGCTTTCTACGTCATCGCCTGCAGTTTACAGCCGATAATGCGTTATCATCATCGACGCAAACGATTACCCTAATCGATGCAACACACTGTTCACTTTCACTGTATTGAAGTATCTACTGAGTTGCCTTCACAACACATTTGACCAAAGTTAAGAATCCATAATTTATAAGGTAGATTATTTTTCTTCTTGTACCCACATACTATTGTCTACATTTCTTTTACACTTCTAATTTCACAGGCTGGAAGAAATTTCTTAAGAAATAAGCAGTACCTTTGTACTCAAATTATTGTTATTTCGTATCCCTATGTATTACTATGAGTACATAAAAAAAAAAAAAATGAGTACTCTTTAGTAGATTTTACTTGGAATACTGACACCAAATTTCATAGTTATTATGGGGTTTTACAGTGGGCACTGAACACTACCCTAAAAGCTATCCGTTCCGGAAATCCTCCTGCTCTCAACCCAATTTATTTAAGGTCGGTGCAGCATTTTTTATTTATTCACACAGCTGTTTTAGTCGTCAGCTTCTTGCCATAATAATCTTTCACACAGACAAAGTCAAAGCATTTATTTCAAATAGGCCAAAAAAGGCACTTTTGAACGTCAACAGTTACATGAAAGTAGAATTGATTCTAGTTGCCCCTTCCAAACGGTGGATTCGTATGGAGAAGAATGGGCAAGAAACTCCAAGTCCAACCATTGGCATCGTTTCTTTGCTCTCCCTATACACTTATCCATTCATGTCCATAACAGTAAGTCAAATAACAAATAGAAAATAAATAATAGTTTAAAAAAACAGGGGTGCTTTTTAAGGTATTTTTTTAATGATATCAGGCACCCCACGCTTTTTTCCATTATTTTCTACTTTTTAGTTTGATTTTCTATGGAAGCGTGTTTTTTAGTTTTTTTAAACTATTATTTATTTTCTATTTTTTAGGGTGTTTCGAATTTTGAGACGTATGTCAGCGTAGTTTGTGACGTATGTCAGCATAGTTTTCGAAGTTTTTTGCTGTCCTGGTAACCCTGGCAAGGATAATGGCACAAATTTATGAAATTATAGTATTGTCATCGGTCCTCGATAAGTCTACAGAGTTTGAATGAAATCTGGTCGTTTAAAGTGGGTCAAAATCGCGCTATAAGGAGTCGGTTACAAACAAACATACAAGTGAAGCTAATATAAAGCTTGTAAAAACCTTAATTTAAAAATAATAGTTTAAAAAAAACTAAAAAACATGCTTCCATGGAAAACCAAACTACAAAGTACAAAATAATGGAAAAAAAGCGTGGGGTGCTTCTAAGGTATTTTTTTATTGATATCAGGCACCCCACGCTTTTTTTCCATTATTTTGTACTTTTTAGTTTGGTTTTCCATGGAAGCGTGTTTTTTAGTTTTTTTTAAACTATTATTTATTTTCTATTTTTTAGGGTATTTCGAATTTTGAGACGTATGTCAGCGTAGTTTGTGACAGTTTTTTTGCTATCCTGGTAACCCTGGCAAGGATAATGGCACAAATTTATGAAATTATTGCATTGTCATCAGTCCTTGACAGGTGTGCAAAGTTTGAATGAAATCTGGTCGTTTAAAGTGGGTCAAAATCGCACTATAAGGAGTCGGTTACAAACAAACATACAAATATACAAACATACAAATATACAAATATACAAACATACAAACATACAAGTGAAGCTAATATAAAGCGTGTAAAAACCCCCGACCAAAACGAAAACCTCTATAAAGAAAAAAAAAATACATATTGGCCTCTCTAAATTTAATAAGACGTTTAGGTAATATTTTGATCAAAGGATCGTT
This sequence comes from Aporophyla nigra, assembly GCA_947507805.1. Classification (NCBI taxonomy): domain Eukaryota; kingdom Metazoa; phylum Arthropoda; class Insecta; order Lepidoptera; family Noctuidae; genus Aporophyla; species Aporophyla nigra. The sequence continues at coordinate 14,809,054 of OX382315.1, read as the reverse complement.
GTGCCGAAACGGCTGAATTGATTTAGATAAAAATACGTCTAAGAATCAACGCTAGAAAACCTACTTTTAAATTTTAAAAACCGCACCTAAATTACTCCGCCCGTTTAAGAGCTATGGTACCACAGACAGACATATAGTGGTTAAACTTTCTAAGTTATAACACTCCTCTTTTTGCGTCGGGGGTTTAAATCAGCAGCTATTAAAAATCCTGTCAATTCCGATTATTCTCCAGAAACAACTGCAGAAATTATTACGGTCTCGGCACTCAGTCCCATACCGGCCCGACTCGCGTGCCTGGTTCTCCCCAGCCTGCATATGCACATAATGTGTCGTTCAATTAATTGAGTTGTTAGTCTCGCTACGCCTCTGATTAATGGCCGATGCTCACGCCTCAATTAGTCAGGATTTTACAACTGGTATTTACATGCTGTTGACACAAGAGTTTCGTTTTTGTTGTGGATTTTTATTTGCTTTGACATGTTGGCTGATAAATTGCGGCGGTAAATGTGATTTTATGTTGTAGTTTTCACGTATGAAAATTCTAAAATTCTAGGAAATGTTCTTCATCACGTTCATCATCATTTCAGCCCAAATGCTGCAATGCAATGCTGCTGGACATAGGCCTCCCCCAAAAAAGAAGGGTTTTGCCATAATCACATGCCAGCGAAGCCGCTGGCAAAAGCTAGTAACAAATAATTCTTCTTCATAAAAAAAAATTACCATTTCATAATAAATCTCAATTAAAGCAAGAAGCTGCAAGTCTATATACATTCGTAAACTCACGCTTCTTCGCATGGGGGTAGGCAGAAACTATAGAACGCCACTTGCTACGATCCTTACATACTCCTTTTGCATCGTTGACGTTCATACATCTGGTCATACACGTAGTTACGTACTATTCACTTGACCTTTTTAAGGAGTATCATTGTTAAGTCTACTGTATTTGGAACCTCGTTAAAATTGCCTTTTTTTTTGGGTGGGAAATCATCAAATGACTTCTCCCGCTCTGGGCGGAGCGGGAGGGCGTGTCAGACTTTTACTGACTAAAACCCACCCGTGTTCCTTCAGTTGCCCATATTAATAATTCCGGGCAAAGACCTCTCCCAAAACCTTTCAAGAACTATAGAACTACTCTCTAAGTCTCAACGAAGATACGGGCCAGTCTGAAGGTAGTTCGATACTTCGGAATGAACTCAACTCCCGATTAATGAACTTTTTCTCTTGCGCAAAAAAACTTCGGGAGAAAGGACTACTGTCAAATCGTGTTGTTCAATTCATTCTTAGTTCGGGCCCCGATCTAAACGTTTGTCTGAAAGTGATACGGAGTAGCAAACGCCCGTAACTTTGGTCGAAACTACGGATTTCTTGCTTTGAAAGTAGACCCCCAGTCTTCGCCATACACGACCTAATTATATCACGACCTCTTTGTCTGCCTCTTTCATTCAAATACTTACTTTACATTTCATACATGGTTAAGTACCTAACATGCAAATTACTCTTATGTATACTAACGCCCTACCTTCCTATGTTAAGGTCGGCTAACCTCGTAACCAGATAAGCCAGTAAATCAAATTTCCTTTTCGCTAGACGGGTTTTGTACCATTCCTCCGCATCCTTACTGGTTTTCATTCATTGTCACTAACTATTGTAATGTTCAAACCTGTTCTTGTTTCTCTAAACTAATGCCACCGCCGCCTGTGTAGACTGAATGTCTGTTGCCTAGTACACACGGCTACAAGTCAAGCTATAAATTTCCAGTTTTAGCTGACCTCGCATTGTATAGGCTTTTCGTACAATCAGATGTCATCTTATACTGGAAATGATTAGCTTGATGTGGGGGTGTGCGTACACTTGTAAACAGGGTTGTTAGTACATTGGTACTGCCCCGTTGGTCTCGTGGTCGCAAGCGGGACTGCTGAGCGTGGGGTCCTGGGTTTGATTCCCGGGTAGGGCAAACTGTTACTGGGTTTTTCCATTAGGAATTTCTTAGTAACAGCCCGGAGATTGGAAGTTGGCGGTGTGATACCCCCGTTCCTCGGAAAGCACGTTAAGCCGTTGATCCTACGCCTGATCTCTCTCCGGTCGTGTCGGATTGCCGTCCCATCGGACTATGAGAGTGATGGAAGAGTGAGTGCTCCTATGTCTGCGAACACACTTGAGTACTATAATATCTCCCGCGCCGATGATGGCTAGTCTCCGTTGAGATTGGCCTCCATGGCCGAAATATGGTCTGAAGGACTATACAAGATGCAGTTTTGGAGCTGCAAAACATTTCAGGAGGTAATTATGTTAGTGATTCTCGACCCGAATCAACAATAAAATGGGCAGGTATTTTTTTTCTCATTTTATTCTTATTTATGGAAATCGGTAAGTGTGAACTCCCTTTTTTTAAACGCGGCCAGTCTGTACGTGTCCTTAAACTGCGCTTTCACACACACAAACAAACACAACCGACATTTCTTTCATAGATCCAAAGCCGCGCTCCCCATCCAGAGTTATTCGGAAAAACAATAAAATTGAAAAATCCAAAATAATAAGTATTATTGATTATTGACTTGGTATCGTATTGTTATATGATTATTTACGAGTCTCATAACAACCTTCTGAAATGTTTTGCAGGTTCAAAACTGCATCTTGTATATATAGCATTCACGATGCTTCTAGTACTGGCGATTTTGCAAGTTCATCAATGGAGTATCGCGTTTTTTCGGGTCTTACCAGATAGTACATTTTTCTTTCCGCCTTACTAACGCATACCATTTCTTCCATTCTAGCGCTACATAGGCCTCCCCGTAATGTTGAAGGCCGGTGAGTACTCCCCCAACAACCCCTTAGTGCGGGGCGAGCGGGGTGCGGGGGGCGACGCCTTCCTCGGCCTCGGAGAGTACGAGCGGAGGCGGAATACGCTGCGGAAGATACGGCAGCAGCAGTACAGGGAATATTTAGATCAGGTATAACAACGCTAACCAACCCGCACTGGGCCCGCGTGGTGGATTATGGCCCACTTCCACTCACTGAGAGGAGGCCTGTGTCCCAGCAGTGGAAACATTATATTCTGCTGATATAGCTATACTCGTACACACATCTACATATCAAGCTACACATTTCCAATGTTTGCTGACCTCGCATTATAAAGGCTTTTCGTACAATGACAAGTCAGCTTATACTGGAAATGTAAAGCTTGATTTTTCGCCGTGCGTGCATTCGATGGTAACCAACCAGTTGATGTTCAAAAAGGTTCGGTTAGCTGTTCACATTGCTGTGCTGGTGCCTAAAAGCATAAAAGAAAACCGAATGCTGTAGTTTCAGTAAATGGGATGTACCGGTCAGATAGGTAGTCGCTCCGTGTAAAATATTGGTATTTAGCTGAACCTGGTTTGACTGGAAGCCAACCCCAACACAGTTGGGAAAAGACTAGGCAGATGATGACAACATAGCATACCTATACTACTGACGGCTACTTGTTAAAATGTTGAAAGCGTCAAAGGTCTCACCACACGAATCCGTGTCGCGCTTCAGAAAGTGTAAACAATACCTAACGGCCCGGCCACGCCCCTGTGTGTGTGTGTCACTAGTGTTGCAAAGGATTCAAGTCCTCGAGTCGTAATTTTAAAAACTCGACTCAATTATGCAAGACTCAGTGTGCTCAAAAGGCTCGGAGTCTAGAGTCAAGCCGAGCCCGAGTCATTCTCGAGTCTAAAAAAGGGACTCGAGTTTTAAAAAGGCTTCGAGTCTTAAAAACGACTCGAGTCTTAAAATAAACTCGAGTCTTGTTGTAGCTCGAAAAAACTCGAATAACTCGTCAGATTTTTTTGTACGCAAAGTTACATCATATCCACTAATTTGAATTTATTGCCTTCTTTCGAGTCTTTTCGAGTGATGAGGTACAAGTTTCATCTTCATGCTCCGAGTTTTTCTTTAAGACTCGGGTTCATTTTAAGACTCTAGTTCTTTTTAAGACTCGAGCCCTTTTTAAGACTCGAATCCTTTTAAAAACTTGAATCTTTTTTAAGACTCGAGTGCTTATCTGTAGACTCCGAGCCTTTTGATCTGAGCACACTGAGTCTTGCATAATTGACTCGAGTCTTTAAAATTAGGACTCAAAAACTCGAGTCCTTTGCAACTCTACCTGACACGGCACAGAAGTGTGCGGTTACACCTTAAAACTTTTTGAGAGGAGCTTGTGTTGTGTTGAGCAATAAAATACTACATAGCAACACCATGGCTCTTTCTCAACAATATGGGTGATAAAAATCCATAGGCCTATTCTTTGGGAGAGGGTCATAATCTACCACGCGACCCCAGTGCGGGATGCTTGATGTCACATGTCTTCGAATTTTTGGTTCAGGGACATGCCGATTTCCTCACGATGTTTTCCTTCACCGTTTTGAGAGCAGTGGTGATGAAATTATATTCACAAAGTAACCAGGCTTGTCTAGATTTGTCCCCACGACCCACAACTTGTAAGTTGGAGCCGTTACTATTATTTGACGGTAATTACAAGCAAAATCTAGGTATAAAAATCATCGCAAGTTGGAATAACGCAGTTTAGAGACGAACACGAATTCTGTTTTTTAATATGCGGATAATGCAGTGGGCTACAATATTGTTATTTGTACCAATTTTTTGTTATGTTAAAATTATATATTGCAGCTGTTATATTGTCCCTTAATAAAATAAAATAAAATAAAAACACTCACACTCCCTGTTACAGAGAGGAGGCTTGTGTCCTAGCAGGGGGGACCTCATGTCCTTATGCTTAACATAAAAATAATTGTGATTCCTTAAAACATTCCAGCAAGCCAAAAAGAAGCAAGAAGCCAAACAACAAGCGGAAAAAGAACGTCGCGAGCGAGAGGAGAAAGAGAAAGAACGAGAGGAGAGGGAGAGAGAGATTCTGATAGAGCGAGACAGGTTTAGTGCTGAGCGACGCCGCAGCGTACAATATGTATCGGATACTACGAGCTACTCTAACAATAACAAGTAAGAACCCGTACTTTTATATTGAGGTTCATAGATCAAGCTTTTACTTTACAAAGAAGGTAAGCGTTCCATACGAATACGCACCTTATTCTTATGTTTATAATGTTCATGTTGTAAAGGCAAATGTGAGCAATCGTTTGATTTGAATAATGCAGAAGTGATCTACAAATCACGATTTTTGTGTGGTGCCGGACGCAAAAGAATAGCACCATCCCATTTCTTCCCGTGGGTGTCGTAAGAGGCGACTAAGGGACTTACTAGAGAATGGGCAGCAGCGTTCCCTATGCATTTTACCACCATACTGCGATCGCGAACCCGCCTGCCAAACGTGGCGATTATTCCAAACTCCATTTTTGGGGGACATCTTTGTTCAGCAATGTATATTGTTGGGGTAGGTAGCAAGGTGTCGGTGTTTTTGAGGAGAAACAAATGTTATGTTGAACACTATTTATTGACTCCGCTCAAAACTGTTCTTAATGTTAAAATGTTAATAAAATGTTTGAATACACCCGGCTAACGCGGTAGACGAAAGTGCACTGAATCTAATATAAATGATTAGTAATAAACTACTAAAATTAGGTCAACGCGTCGCGCCGATGTTGCTAACTAAGGTGTTCGGTGAAAACACCGAACATATATCTTTCGGCTGAGATGATGATGAATTGTAAAGGGTAACTGTATGCCGGCTGTCGCTGAAAACCAGCGCTAAGGTTCAGTCTCGCATTTTGCTGAGCGATGGCCGTTTTGTGTGGATGTCACACGTGTTTTCCCCTAGTTTTTTTAGGGTTTCGTTGCCAAATGGCAAAAAACGGAACCCTTATAGATTCGTCATGTCTGTCTGTCTGTCTGTCTGTCCGAGTATGTCACAGCCATTTTTTTCCGAAACTATAAGAGCTGTTGAAACTTGGTAAGTAGATGTATTCTGTGAACCGCATTAAGATTTTCACACAAAAATAGAAAAAAAAAAACAATAATATTTGGGGTTCCCCATACATAGAACTGAAACTCAAATTTTTTGTGTTTTGTTGTGTGTGGGGTATCTATGGATAGGTCTTCAAAAATGATATTGAGGTTTTTAAAATCATTTTTTTCTAAACTGAATAGTTTGCGCGAGAGACACTTCCAAAGTGGTAAAATGTGTGTGTCCCCCCCGTAACTTCTAAAATAATAAAACTAAAAAAAATATATGATGTACATTACCATGTAAACTTCCACCGAAAATTGGTTTGAATGAGATCTAGTAAGTAGTTTTTTTTTTAATACGTCATAAATCGTAAACCAGAATTTACCTTTCATTCAGTCAACTCAATTTTTTTTTTTTTTTAATAATTTCATAAACACAAACCTTATGCATAAACCGTGAATACCTGCAGGTTTGTACGGAACCCTCGGTGCGCGAGTCCGACTCGCACTTGGCCGGTTTTTTGTGAGTTTCTTTCCGTCATGTTTACCGCAAATAAACGTATTTTGTTACTTCTATTATATGAGAACGATTTGGGTTATTAAATGAAAATGTTGAATGTTCCAGTAAAGTGGACACAGGTGTGCAGGTGGACGGCTTCACGTGCCCGCTGTCCGTCGCCGTGCAGACTGAAGACAATGACATGTACCGGGTAAGTCTACAATATAATAATATCTTAGGACAACCAACACACCGTTATCTGATCCCAAACTAGGCAGAGCCTGTACTATGGCAACCAGACAACTGATAAATATACTTATATATTTCTAAATACATACATATTATTGATAAATTACACCCAGACACAGAACAAATGATTGTGCTCATTACACAAAGATTTGTCCTGGGTGGGAATCGAACCCACGACCTCAGGTCAGGGTCACTAACCACAAGACTAACAGGCCAGTCAATATACTGTGAACTTCTCTGTTAGTACAACCCTATTACTATATTGGTTACTAGCCTCTGCCTGCGACTTCGTCCGCGTTAAATTACTTGTTCCTCCGACCCTCCGTGTCGCATCGAATCGCCTGCTCTCCTCGGGTCTTCGTATTCGTGACTTTGGATAGGCTGTAGCCTTCCTCGATAAATGGGCTATCCAACACTAAACGTAGTTCTTGAGATTAGTACGTTCAACTAAACAAACTCTTCAGCTGCATAATATTTAGATTTAATTACAATTAAAAACGATATTGTGAGCCAACCTTAAACGATAGACATAATATACTATCGCGGACTTTTTTTAGAACTTTTTTAGAGGATTAATCCGTTCTTGCGTTACTTTAACCGTTTACGTAGCGCATACAACGGAAACTCTCAAAAGGAATATTTTGCAACCATTTTGCAACCATTTTCATTGATGCTCCGCTCCTATTGGACATAGGGTGATGTTTTATGTTATCGAGGGAGGCTATATAAGCCGTCTTCGATAAATGGAATACTAAATACTAAAATAATTTTTCAATTCGCACTAGTAGTTCCTGAGATTAGCGCGTTCAACCAAAGTCTTCAGCTTTATAATATTAGTATAGAGAACCTGGATGAATAAAGTGGGCTTTTTTATCGTGGTAGTTGGTTCTCGTGGGATGATTTTCAACTTCCACGCGAGAGGATTTGCGGGCAAAAGCTAGTACTTGATATTAACTTCATAACCCCTACTTCCAGCTGTCTCCACGTCCCACAAAGAGTCAGCTGATGCTAACTCAAGCAGAGCGAGAGTTATCTCCGCGCTCTGTGCACGACGCGGCGCGGGGCTGGCCCGCCCCGCACACGCCCTGGGCAGGCGACACCCACTGCGAGAGGCGGCGGAGTTACGGAGACTTTGACGGTAAATACAAGTATTTAAGGGGGTATCCTAGCTTAGAGGGCTAAATTTTAGGTACGTTTTTAAACGCTGTAAATAAATAAATAATAGTTTAAAAAAACTAAAAAACACGCTTCCATTGAAAACCAAACTAAAAAGTACAAAATAATGGAAAAAAAAGCGTGGGGTGCTTTTTAAGGTATTTTTTAAATGATATCAGGCACCCCACGCTTTTTTTCCATTATTTTGTACTTTTTAGTTTGGTTTTCAATGGAAGCGTGTTTTTTAGTTTTTTTAAACTATTATTTATTTTCTATTTTTTAGGGTATTTCGAATTTAGAGACGTATGTCAGCGTAGTTTCTGACAGTTTTTTTGCTGTCCTGGTAACCCTGGCAAGGATAATGGCACAAATTTATGAAATTATTGCATTGTCATCGGTCCTTGACAGGTGTGCAAAGTTTGAATGAAATCTGGTCGTTTAAAGTGGGTCAAAATCGCGCTATAAGGAGTCGGTTACAAACAAACATACAAATATACAAACATACAAATATACAAACATACAAGTGAAGCTAATATAAAGCGTGTAAAAATAACGGCAAATTTTAGCATTTGATTTTTATATTTGACTAAAATGAGGGCTCATTTTAGGCAAAAATAAAAAAAAATTGTCAAAAGGCATTTATTCAAATTAGGCTGAGGGTTAGCACTTTTCGAACGTCACGCTCGCCCTTCACCATTTGCTAGAGCTTTAGCTACGAACAAGAAGTGGCGCAATAAACTCCCCAGCAGCACAGCTGTCTGTTTAGTGAGATAAACTTGGTTCTATACAGTAGTAGAACACATTAATTACCATTACGAGACCCAGGAGATTAAATTAAATCATTTTCCATATTTCAGCTAACCATGCCAATATACCAACAAATAAAATTAAAACTATACTCCACCAAAAAATATATAAAAATGTAAACATAGCATAAAACAAAAATAAAAGCCTCGTGGCATAAAGGGCGTGACAGCTTACATAGCAATCCTGGATTAAGTTCACATAGCTGTTACGACCCGAGTTACAACTCATCAAACTAAGTTAGCTGTGTCACTCTCGCCATCTTTCATACAATACCTTATCTTGGTTCCAGAGCGCACATCGACTCTGGTGAAGAAGTCAAACCGCGACAAGTTGACGGCCGACCTCCGTCATCAGTACATGCCCTCCATATTTGACGCAGATGCTATACAACTCAGGAATATGCAGGCTGAGAAGGTATGTCTACTAGTCAAACTGTAGTCTAATCGCCTTAAGAACGCGAATAGACTATTATTCATAGATGCAACGATATATTGTTTTCCAAGCATGCCTTTCAATACCAGAAAAGCTTGAGTAATGACCAGTGATCGGATATTCGGATGCATATTTACCTAATGTTACTATTTAGCTGTGTAAGCACGGAAGCGGCTTCGTATTTTTTTATTAAAGCCGGGTTTCTTGGATCATATTTATTTAAAATTAATGTTTAACCCCAGATGCAAATACAAATGTGTGTAGGGTGGTATGTGTTAGTTAAAACAACACACAAAAAACGTTAAAAACGCGCATTCCATATTAGCCAAAATTTCAACTTTAGGTGAATATGCATCTGAATATTCGATCTCTAGTAATGACATAATAATAATTAAAATAATGTTTTAAAGTCACACAATATGTATTATGCAGGAGGCAGCGGAACGTCGTCAGTTCTACCAACAAGAGCTTAGAAACCAGATACTTGAACAGCAGAGAATAAGAGAAGAAAGGAAAACTAGAGAGAAGTGAGTCCATTATTTATACCTACTTTATTCGTAAATACACTACATGTTCCTATTGATATCCTATAATTTTAGAGTTACCCCCCAAATCGAGAGAGGCATTATGTTCAGCTGTGGACGTCTGTCGGCTGAAATGATGATGATGATGTAACCTAGGGTATTAATGAGATCATGTCAAATAATCAACTGGCATATGATTTAAAAAAAAATAAGTAACAAGTATTTTTACACGCTTTATATTAGCTTCACTTGTATGTTAGTATGTTTGTTTGTAACCGACTCCTTATAGCGCGATTTTGACCCACTTTAAACGACCAGATTTCATTCAAACTTTGCACACCTGTCAAGGACCGATGACAATGCAATAATTTCATTAATTTGTGCCATTATCCTTGCCAGGGTTACCAGGACAGGAAAAAAACTGTCTTTGAAAACTACGCTGACATACGTCACAAATTACACTGACATATGACACAAACTACACTGACATACGTCACAAACTATGCTGACATACGTCACAAACTACGCTGACATACGTCACAAACTACGCTGACATACGTCTCAAAATTCGAAACACCCAAAAAAATTGAAAATAAACAATAGTTTAAAAAAAACTAAAAAACACGCTTCCATTGAAAACCAAACTAAAAAATACAAAATAATGGAAAAAAGCTTGGGGTGCCTGATATCAATAAAAAATACCTTAAAAAGCACCCCACGCTTTTTACATTATTTTGTACTTTTTAGTTTGGTTTTCAATGGAAACGTGTTTTTTAGTTTTTTTAAACTATTATTTTTGTTTTCAATATGGGTGTAAGTTTCATTGAAAAGTACGAGTAAAATTTTCATTCAAACCAATCATTCAAATTTAAAGCTAAGAATATGAGACGTTATTATATGTCATGTAAGGGTGTTTTATTTTATATAAATAATTGTGACGTCGAATTCGTTTGTATGAAAAACTAAAATAAAAAATATTCATATGCCAGCAGACATTGTATAGTCCGAAATTGCATGTGATACATTCAGGGAAACTTATTGTTTACAAAATTGACACCCTTCGTCAATTGGACTTGTTATAGCCGTTTCTTACAACTGTCAGACAATGACCTGTTGTGCTTAGTATACATTGTATACGGTTAATTAAAATTGATCGTCAATTCGATCATGAATCAATTTTCCTGACTAGTAAAGTCTTTACTACTTGGTGGATTTAGGTAGTCCACAAAGTCAATAATTCCCTGAGGTTCCCACTGCTGGGACTCGGACCTCCCCTCTGTGAGAGGTTGATGCCACATATCTTCTAGGACATGCCGGTTTCCTCACAATATTTTCCTTCACTGTTTTGAGAGCGCCTGTCTGGGTTCGAACCTACGACAAGTCGGAAGTCGCGGCCGTTACCATTCCATTCATAAGAGTAATCAAGCTTAAAATGGCGACTTTTAAATGCCGCATGCTAGAAGCCTGTAACATATACGCAGATCTATTTGTATTGTCTTTGGTCCGTAGCCATGACATCAACAAGCAATGGATAATATTGTACACCTTTTTTAAATTTGGATACTTGGCTTTTGATTGCTTTTTTTTTGATTTTGTACTGTGTGGTGCCGGACGTAAAGAATAACACCACCCCATTTCTTCCCGTGGGTGTCGTAAAAGGCGACTAAGGGACTTACTAGAGAATAGGCAGCAGCATTCTCTATGCATTTTACCACCATACTGCGATCGCCAACCCGCCTGCTAAGCGTGGTGATTATGGCAAAGTCCCCCAAATTGGGGGAGGCCTAAGTCCAGCAGTGGACGTCTTACGGCTGAAATGATGATGATGATGACTTGGCTTTTGGCTACCTTGTATGTGTGCATTTTCTTTTTTGTAAAAAAAAAAAATTCTATTTCATAATGTGCGTTTTGTTTGTGCCGAAAAAACATTTTTTTTCTTCTTTTTATATACATAATGTTGCCATGCGTCTAATTTCAGGATGTTAGAACAAGCAGAGATGCGTCGCTTAGAGGAACAACTGCGCATGCTGCGAGTCGCACAGGACAGAGAGGTTGGCAAACATCATGAATTAACTGCCGCAGTGAGTTATCTACTTCTTTACTTACGACTGGCTTCTGCCCGCGACTTCGTCCACTTCGTCCACGTCGAATTTTGGCTCCCCTGACCCTTTCCATCGCGTCGCATCGAATTGCCTGCCAGTTTTCGTCATTTTCTCGTTGCTGCTCCGCTCCTTTTGATCGTAGCGTGATGTTATATAGCCTTCCTAAATAAATAGGCTATCCAACACAAAAAGATTTTTTCAATTCGGACCAGTAGTTCCTGAGATTACTGCATTCAGCTAACCAAACAAACAAACTCTTCAGCTTTATAATATTATTAGTACAGATTAGAGAAAAGAAATCTTTCATTTTCTTAGAATGAAAACTATAAATAAAATAAAAAAAATAAAGCTTTATTAATTTTCCGTGCATAATTACAATCAAGTATGAATATACGTAAAGGAAAATTATACTATAAATAAATTAACAATTATTATTTTTTTCAACTCAATGAAAACTATACCGACATAAAATCAGCGTATAATGTTTCCACTGCGGGGAAACAGGTCTCTTCCCTTCGAGAGGGAGTGGGCAGTAAATCCACCACGCGGGCCCAGTGCGGGTTGCTAGATGCCGCATGTGTTCGTGTTTTTGGTTCTACGACATGTCGGTTTCCTCACGATGTTTTCCTTCACCGTTTTGAGAGCTGCGGTTATGAAATAATTTATACGAGGTTTGAATCTAAGATCTACAATTCGTAAGTCGCGCCTGTTACCACTGTGCCACCGATGTTCTCAAATAGGAATAGTATGAAATAATGATTTTGCTTAAATATAGGTTAGGTTAGCTGGCTAACTTTTTTTTTTTTTTTTTATCACGAGGTGGAAATTCTCATGGATGTCCTCCGCCCAGGGGCGGGTGGAGGGGTCTTTCAGACTCTTACTGACTTAAACCACCCCGGTGTTCCGTCCCACACCTACGTCGGGGACCACGGGAACCAATATATCTTCCGCGATCCCCGACCGGTGCCTCACGTTGGGGGGGAGTGAGGTGTTAAACTCCCCCCCATACATCACAGAGAGGCGCGCGTGGAACACTACGCGCCACCATCTCGGGTCCGTAGCGATAGGGGGCGACGGATGTCCCCAGATCTGTCGCCCCTGGACCCATTTAGGGGGGCTGGAAGAGGGCGTTGTCCGCCCTCCGCCGACGCCCGGTGCGCCTGCTGCGGGCTGGGTGAGCGGAAGATATCTCCCACTCCCTTTCCGCAGCCTCTTTCTGCGACATAACTAATTCGCAGAAGGATACCACCGCGTCCCAGGACTCCTCGCTACCAACCATGGCCTCGACCACGGCCGGCAGCGATAGGTCACTGCCTACTTCTGAGACGAGGACACGACGCGGCTCCTCCCAAGCGGCACATTCTGCCAGCGTATGCCGCGCCGTGTTCTCCCGGCAGTCGACGCAGTGGTGACACCGGGCGTCCGACTCCCTGTTTATGCGACACAGGTACTTCCCGTAGCAACCATGCCCCGAGAGCACCTGCGTCGCCCGAAACGACAGGGAGCCGTGCCTCCTCCCGAGCCAGGGCCCGAGTACTGAAGAATGACCTATTCATAGATAGCCGACACGCATGGGCTTGATGAAAAAAAAATAATTGAGTTCAGTTTTAAGTAAGGGGAACCCCTAAAACTTTTTTTTTCTATTTTTGTGTGAAAATCTTAATGCTGTTCACGGAATACATCTACTTATCAAGTTTCAACAGCATAGCTCTTATAGTTTCGGAAAAAAATGGCTGTGAAATACTCGGACAGACAGACAGATAGACATGACGAATCTATAAGGGTTCCGTTTTTTGCCATTTGACAACGGAACCCTAAAAACATACCTAAAACGAAAAACACTCAAAACCGAGTACTCGATAATCTTCCAAACACTCAAACAAAAGATACGGAAGTGAAATTCACAACCTTTAAATCAAAACACAGACATTTATCTGAAACAAAATAAAAAATCCCTAAGAAAAAACAAACGGCCGGTTTATTCTCAGTTTATTCCAAAATAAAAGGTGGGGTAAGGTGAGTTCTCACTGCCGCGCGCCGGGAGCAATCGCGTGTAATGTATAGCCTCGTACATTCGCGTGCTATGTGTAATGTAATGCTTCGGACAGATAGGTAGAACGAAATATAAAATGTATGTGAACACACGTTTACAAATACTTTAAGTCGTTGTGTAACATTTCTGGTTGCGTTGCAGTTGGGACGGGTCACTTGTGTTTGTGCTTTATAATCACTATCACGACGTGCATTTACCGTCTAATTCTCTTCATGATCATACATAGTTTTTCTGTTGTATTTTTCTTTATTAGTCCCTTTTATTATCTTCTTTATGCACGTGCTTCTGTGAAAAATCAAACTATTTTTACACGCTTTATAGTTTTGGAAAAAAGTGGCTGTGACATACGGACGGACAGACAGACAGACAGACATGAGGAATCCATAAGGGTTCCGTTTTTTGCCATTTGGCTATGGAACCCTAAAAAGGGCGAGATGTTTCATTCATTTACGTCAAATAAATAGAACTCCATAGTGAAATAACAAGCAAAACCTGTCATCATTCACTGTTTATTCCTATGTTATATTTGTTGTTTTAAGCACCTACGTTATATCATCATTATATTCGAACAAGACAATCTATCCCACTTGAACGGTCAAGATATTAAACTAACAAGCAACATTGGTTTAAATACACACAACTAGCATCTACCCAAAACGTTGTCATCGTGACATTTCGGCCCCGACCCCATTATATCGCATTCCATCGCCTGCCCGGGCCCGCGCTGTTTCTTCGTCTTTGCTTAGCTTTCTCTGTGACTATTTTTCTTTTAACTAGGCTATAATATTTTTGCCTAATACGTCTGAAGAAGAGCAAAATGATAAAACTTAAAAAAACATACTATCTATGTAGGTACTTACAGAAATCAGGTGTTGTTTGGAACGTTAATGAAAGACGCGGGTTAACGACAGACTGGTATATTAACAAACTATGACAACCCACCACCATACAATTATCCATATCGACCGTTGTCACATCTTTCCTCATCAAGTCCAAGATACATCTTACAATTATCAATTTTATATTACTAATTTTATAACTATTGTGGTAAATCATTTACAGCTTGTCTAGCTCGGTTGAACGCACGCAGTGCACGAGCTGACACGCCCTGCGGTGGTGGTGATACCGTCGACGCAAGCCGATCGGGTCGAACCAGCCGCGACTTTGACTCTTCCACCGGCGTGTCCTTGGTATCACTATCACCGCTTGATGCGTCTTCAAACATCTCATCATCGGCTCCGCTATAGACCCCCGGTTTGGCTTCCCCAGAGCCCGTAGTCTCGGCTACGGCCACGTCGCTCACGCGTGACAATGAGTACCTATTTTTGATACTTGCTGAACTGATTTGGTCGGCATGTCTACGCCACTCAACCCCGTTACCTAAACTTACTTTGTAAGAAACTGGCCCTGTCTTTTTAATAACTGTGGCTTCGGTCCACTTGTCTCCCCTCGCCGTGTAATCGCGAGCAATTACCGCATCCCCAACGCGGAATTCCCTATTGGCCCCCGAAGCGCGGGCGACCTGACGCTCTTGCTTCGCACGTACCATGCGGCTACATCCGGCCGTAACGCAGCCAGTCGACTGCGCAAGCGTCGCGTCGAATTGATAACATCCTCCGTTTTTTTTTCGTTGGTTAAAAATACTACACACCCTGGCACCCCGCGCAGCGTCTCCTCCATAATTTTTTGAAACTTTTCCGGTATGACCGACAACCCGTATGGCGTACGCCTGTACACAAAAGTACCCATATGCGTAGTTATAGCCGTGTAAGGTTGCGAGTCCTCCGACAACAGACACTGTTCATAAGCAGAGAATTTATCTCCCCCACTTAGGTTAGCAAATAACTCCTCGATACGCGGTAACGGATAATAATCTCTTTTTAACTTTGGATTGATGGTTATCTTATAATCTCCACAAATGCGTATGTGTCCGTTTTGTTTTACAACGGGTACTATTGGAGTTCCATAGTCTGAGTAATCAACGCGGCAGATAGAACCGTCAGCCTCGAGACGCTGCAGCTCCCGCTCGACACGTGCGCGCAGTGCCAGCGGCATGGGCCTCGCTCGCATATAGACCGGTTCCTTATCGCACAGCTGTAGTCGTATGGGCTGTTTGTATGTGCCTAACTTATCGCTAAATACTTCAGGAAATTCTTTACATAATTGGTTTACGAAATCATCATCTTTGATTTCGTTGAGGTTTATTTGAGTTATCTTCAGAGCGCGCATCCACTCTCGTCCTAACAATGGCTTTGCCCCATCCTTAATAATATTGTATATAATCGTAATGATTTAGCTTTAAATTGGCCCAAGCAAACGTCTACCTCAATGTAACCAAGTGATTCAATTTTTGAACCCGAGTAACAGCGTAAAACTAAGTTATCCGGTTCAATCTTTTTATTCGCGAACATTCTTTGGTACATAACTTCACTTATTGCTGAGATACGACTACCCGTGTCCACTTCACATTCAATCTCAATGTTATCAATAGACAATTTAATAAAATATGGTTTGTTACCTCGTGCTGCCACAAACAAGTGGAACATACCATCATCCGATTCGTCACTCACATAATTATGTCGACCGCCACTACCGCGCACTTGTTTACACATCACTCTTAGGTGCCCTTTTTGACCGCACTCATCACCATCCGTCCGCCTCGCGCATAACGCAGGCCTTCTCCCGCCTCGCTGCCTGCCGGCTTTGCTGAGTCCGCCGCCGCCGTCGCCGTGGAGCCGCTCACCTCGGCATGTTTCTCCGCAGCCTCTAGAGCCAACGCTAACTCCACAGCTTCTTTGTATTGAACTTCCTTTTCTGCGAAGATTCTCGATCGCATTACGTCACTTGTCAGCCCTGACACGAACTGATCACGAAAATTCTCTTCCAACGTCGAACATGACTTGCACTTTCCGAAACTGCACGTAGACGCCAGGTGCTTCAACGCCTGTAGGTATTCCGTGAGGGACTCGCCCGCACGCTGTCGGCGCAACCTGAACACGTGGCGTTCGGCGATCTCCGACCGTTGAGGTTCTAAGTGACCTGTCTTGTGTATTCTCATTGAACTTAACACAATGCTTCACTTCATCATCAGGCGTCTCTTGTCTGGCTACAATAGGAGACAGACCCTGCAGCTCTCGACTATGATGCTTTTTCATCACGCGATTCGGTTCTAAATTAACCTTTAGATTCGGCGTGACAGCGCTCAACACTGGGCCTTTCTCCTTTTCATTATCTACAAAATGGCGTTGACTACCTTCATCTTCCAAATCATCATCACTTATAGTTATAACGCTGGCATTTTTATCTTTAGCACGTTTGTCTAGGTCTAAGTCTTCACTTCCCTGTTTCGTGGTGACATGTTTCGTGTCGATGGTCATTGGATGTTTGGGTTTATGTGGAACTACTTGGACCAGGCTTCGGTATACTCGTGCTTTTATCTTTAGCACGTTTGTCTAGGTCTAAGTCTTCACTTCCCTGTGTCGTGGTGACATGTTTCATGTCGATGTTCATTGGATGTTTAGGTTTATGTGGAACTACTTGGACCAGGCTTAGGTATACTCGTGTTTTTATCTTTAGCACGTTTGTCTAGGCCTAAGTCTTCACTTATCTGTCTCGTGGTGAGATTTTTCGTGTCGATGTTCATTGGATGTTCGGGTTTTTGTGGAACTACTTTACTTGGACCAGGCTTCGGCATAATCGTGCTTTGTGCGTTAATAGTCGTCAAAGGACGTCGCTTTGGAACTTCTTGCTTACGAACCATTATGGTGTTCACTAGCAAATGTTTCGGCAAGGGTGGTAAAGGAGCCTTCGGTATCGGTATTCTAATTCAATACACATTTTCTTTATCCGCGTCACGGCTTGGGGACGCCATATTATTTAAATTATAACTTTCACAATAAATAAAACTTTTAAATACATTCGATCACTACCAGCATGACCGTTACTGTGAGAGTGAAAATTTCAAGTTTTAATAATGACAAGCACTTAAATTACCCTCATAAAGTTTGATAACGCTTATTCTGAACTTTATGAGGGTATAAGCCCGCGCCAATCTTTTTGACCGCCTTGGATATAGTCGCGAGTCCGAACTTGCGCATGGTACGGTACAGTCGAGTGGACAATACGTAATCAACCAAATAATTTTCGTTTTCTCACATTTTTACCCACTTGAACGGTCAAGATATTAAACCCACAAGCAACATTGGTTTAAATACACACAACTAGCATCTACCCAAAACGTTGTCATCGTGACATTTCGGCCCCGACCCCATTATATCGCATTCCATCGCCTGCCCGGGCCCGCGCTTAATCTTCGTCTTTGCTTAGCTTTCTCTGTGACTATTTTTCTTTTAACTACATTATAATATTTTTGCCTAATACGTCTGAAGAAGACCAAAATGATAAAACTTAAAAAAACATACTATCTATGTAGGTACTTACAGAAATCAGGTGTTGTTGACCTGTCTTGTGTATTCTCATTAAACTTAACACGATGCTTCACTTCATCATCAGGCGTCTCTTGTCTGGCTACAATAGGAGACAGACCCTGCAGCTCTCGACTATGATGCTTTTTCATCACGCGATTCGGTTCTAAATTAACCTTTAGATTCGGCGTGACAGCGCTCAACACTGCGCCTTTCTCCTTTTCATTATCTACAAAATGGCGTTGACTACCTTCATCTTCCAAATCATCATCACTTATAGTTATAACGCTGGCATTTTTATCTTTAGCACGTTTGTCTAGGTCTAAGTCTTCACTTCCCTGTCTCGTGGTGACATGTTTCGTGTCGATGGTCATTGGATGTTTGGGTTTATGTGGAACTACTTTACTTGGACCAGGCTTCGGTATACTCGTGCTTTTATCTTTAGTACGTTTGTCTAGGTCTAAGTCTTCACTTCCCTGTGTCGTGGTGACATGTTTCGTGTCGATGGTCATTGGATGTTTGGGTTTATGTGGAACTACTTTACTTGGACCAGGCTTCGGTATACTCGTGCTTTTATCTTTAGCACGTTTGTCTAGGTCTAAGTCTTCACTTCCCTGTGTCGTGGTGACATGTTTCGTGTCGATGTTCATTGGATGTTTAGGTTTATGTGGAACTACTTTACTTGGACCAGGCTTAGGTATACTCGTGTTTTTATCTTTAGCACGTTTGTCTAGGTCTAAGTCTTCACTTACCTGTCTCGTGGTGAGATTTTGCGTGTCGATGTTCACTGGATGTTCGGGTTTTTGTGGAACTACTTTACTTGGACCAGGCTTCGGCATAATCGTGCTTTGTGCGTTGATAGTCTTCAAAAGACGTCGCTTTAGTACTTCTTGCTTACGAACCATTATGGTGTTCACTAGCAAATGTTTCGGCAAGGGTGGTAAAGGAGCCTTCGGTATCGGTATTCCAGTTCTAGGCCCATTTTCTTTATCCGCGTCATGGCTTGAGGACGCCATATTATTTAAATTATAACTTTCACAATAAATGAAACTTTTAAATACATTCGATCACTACCAGCATGACCGTTAGTGTGAGAGTGAAAATTTCAAGTTTTTATAATGACAAGCACTTAAATTACCCTCATAAAGTTTGATAACGCTTATTCTGAACTTTATGAGGGTACAAGCCGGCGCCAATCTTTTTGACCGCCTTGAATATAGTCGCGAGTCCGAACTTGCGCATGGTACGGTACAGTCGAGTGGACAATACGTAATCAACCAAATAATTTTCGTTTTCTCACATTTTTACCCACTTGAACGGTCAAGATATTAAAGCAACAAGCAACATTGGTTTAAATACACACAACTAGCATCTACCCAAAACGTTGTCATCGTGACATTTCGGCCCCGACCCCATTATATCGCATTCCATCGCCTGCCCGGGCCCGCGCTTTTTCTTCGTCTTTGCTAAGCATTCTCTGTGACTAGTTTTCTTTTAACTAGACTATAATATTTTTGCCTAATACGTCTGAAGAAGACCAAAATGATAAAACTTAAAAAAACATACTATCTATGTAGGTACTTACAGAAATCAGGTGTTATTGACCTGTATTGTGTATTCTCATTGAACTTAACACGATGCTTCACTTCATCATCAGGCGTCTCTTGTCTGGCTACAATAGGAGACAGACCCTGCAGCTCTCGACTATGATGCTTTTTCATCACGCGATTCGGTTCTAAATTAACCTTTAGATTCGGCGTGACAGCGCTCAACACTGCGCCTTTTTCCTTTTCATTATCTACAAAATGGCGTTGACTACCTTCATCTTCCAAATCATCATCACTTATAGTTATAACGCTGGCATTTTTATCTTTAGCACGTTTGTCTAGGTCTAAGTCTTCACTTCCCTGTCTCGTGGTGACATGTTTCGTGTCGATGGTCATTGGATGTTTGGGTTTATGTGGAACTACTTTACTTGGACCAGGCTTCGGTATACTCGTGCTTTTATCTTTAGTACGTTTGTCTAGGTCTAAGTCTTCACTTCCCTGTGTCGTGGTGACATGTTTCGTGTCGATGGTCATTGGATGTTTGGGTTTATGTGGAACTACTTTACTTGGACCAGGCTTCGGTATACTCGTGCTTTTATCTTTAGCACGTTTGTCTAGGTCTAAGTCTTCACTTCCCTGTGTCGTGGTGACATGTTTCGTGTCGATGTTCATTGGATGTTTAGGTTTATGTGGAACTGCTTTACTCGGACCAGGCTTAGGTATACTCGTGTTTTTATCTTTAGCACGTTTGTCTAGGTCTAAGTCTTCACTTACCTGTCTCGTGGTGAGATTTTTCGTGTCGATGTTCATTGGATGTTCGGGTTTTTGTGGAACTACTTTACTTGGACCAGGCTTCGGCATAATCGTGCTTTGTGCGTTGATAGTCTTCAAAGGACGTCGCTTTAGAACTTCTTGCTTACGAACCATTATGGTGTTCACTAGCAAATGTTTCGGCAAGGGTGGTAAAGGAGCCTTCGGTATCGGTATTCCAGTTCTAGGCACATTTTCTTTATCCGCGTCATGGCTTGAGGACGCCATATTATTTAAATTATAACTTTCACAATAAATGAAACTTTTAAATACATTCGATCACTACCAGCATGACCGTTAGTGTGAGAGTGAAAATTTCAAGTTTTTATAATGACAAGCACTTAAATTACCCTCATAAAGTTTGATAACGCTTATTCTGAACTTTATGAGGGTACAAGCCCGCGCCAATCTTTTTGACCGCCTTGAATATAGTCGCGAGTCCGAACTTGCGCATGGTACGGTACAGTCGAGTGGACAATACGTAATCAACCAAATAATTTTCGTTTTCTCACATTTTTACCCACTTGAACGGTCAAGATATTAAAGCAACAAGCAACATTGGTTTAAATACACACAACTAGCATCTACCCAAAACGTTGTCATCGTGACATTTCGGCCCCGACCCCATTATATCGCATTCCATCGCCTGCCCGGGCCCGCGCTTTTTCTTCGTCTTTGCTTAGCATTCTCTGTGACTATTTTTCTTTTAACTAGACTATAATATTTTTGCGTAATACGTCTGAAGAAGACCAAAATGATAAAACTTAAAAAAACATACTATCTATGTAGGTACTTACAGAAATCAGGTGTTGTTGACCTGTCTTGTGTATTCTCATTGAACTTAACACGATGCTTCACTTCATCATCAGGCGTCTCTTGTCTGGCTACAATAGGAGACAGACCCTGCAGCTCTCGACTATGATGCTTTTTCATCACGCGATTCGGTTCTAAATTAACCTTTAGATTCGGCGTGACAGCGCTCAACACTGCGCTTTTTTCCTTTTCATTATCTACAAAATGGCGTTGACTACCTTCATCTTCCAAATCATCATCACTTATAGATATAACGCTGGCATTTTTATCTTTAGCACGTTTGTCTAGGTCTAAGTCTTCACTTCCCTGTCTCGTGGTGACATGTTTCGTGTCGATGGTCATTGGATGTTTGGGTTTATGTGGAACTACTTTACTTGGACCAGGCTTCGGTATACTCGTGCTTTTTATCTTTAGTACGTTTGTCTAGGTCTAAGGCTTCACTTCCCTGTGTCGTGGTGACATGTTTCGTGTCGATGGTCATTGGGTGTTTGGGTTTATGTGGAACTACTTTACTTGGACCAGGCTTCGGTATACTCGTGCTTTTATCTTTAGCACGTTTGTCTAGGTCTAAGTCTTCACTTACCTGTGTCGTGGTGACATGTTTCGTGTCGATGTTCATTGGATGTTTAGGTTTATGTGGAACTACTTTACTTGGACCAGGCTTAGGTATACTCGTGTTTTTATCTTTAGCACGTTTGTCTAGGTCTAAGTCTTCACTTACCTGTCTCGTGGTGAGATTTTTCGTGTCGATGTTCATTGGATGTTCGGGTTTTTGTGGAACTACTTTACTTGGACCAGGCTTCGGCATAATCGTGCTTTGTGCGTTGATAGTCTTCAAAGGACGTCGCTTTAGAACTTCTTGCTTACGAACCATTATGGTGTTCACTAGCAAATGTTTCGGCAAGGGTGGTAAAGGAGCCTTTGGTATCGGTATTCCAGTTCTAGACACATTTTCTTTATCCGCGTCATGGCTTGAGGACGCCATATTATTTAAATTATAACTTTCACAATAAATGAAACTTTTAAATACATTCGATCACTACCAGCATGACCGTTAGTGTGAGAGTGAAAATTTCAAGTTTTTATAATGACAAGCACTTAAATTACCCTCATAAAGTTTGATAACGCTTATTCTGAACTTTATGAGGGTACAAGCCCGCGCCAATCTTTTTGACCGCCTTGAATATAGTCGCGAGTCCGAACTTGCGCATGGTACGGTACAGTCGAGTGGACAATACGTAATCAACCAAATAATTTTCGTTTTCTCACATTTTTAATACTTATTATATTATGTCAATTTATTTTTCTTTGGTGATTATAAACTTCGTGTTTATTTCATAGGTTATTTTATTTTATTTAATATATAATGTATGTGTTATATTATTTGTGACATTTTTTTTTCGCCACGTAACCTTTTATGGATGCTCAAGCCATTTCTATGGGGTTCAAGTCGGGATGGTAAGGTGGAAGTCGTTGTGTGATTGTGTACTTCTAAAATTTTATCAATATTTAATTTATAAAATTTTTCTTTAGAAATTAATCTATACAGTTCTGGTTTCAGCATGTCAGAACTGCAAGGGATATTTTTTGCCGTAAGCCATGCCACCATTTCTGCCTTTTTAGGGTTCTGTTGCCAAATGGCAAAAAACGGAACCCTGTCTGTCTGTCCGTGTATGTCACAGCCACTTTTTTCCGAAACTATAAGAGCTATGCTATAGAAAAAAAAAAACAATAATATTTGGGGTTCCCATACATAGAACTGAAACTCAAAAAAAAATAATCATCAAACCCATACGTGTATCGGGGTATCTATGGATAGGTCTTCAAAAATGATATTGAGGTTTCTAATATAATTTTTTTCTAAACTGAATAGTTTGCGCGAGAGACACTTCCAGAGTAGTAAAATGTGTCCCCCCCCCCCCCCCGTAACTTCTAAAATAAGGGAATGATAAAACTGAAAAAAAATATATGATGTACATTATCATGTAAACTTCCATTGAAAATTGGTTTGAACGAAATCTAGTGATTAGTTTTTTTTTTTTAATACGTTATAAATCGTAAACCACAATTTACCTTTCATTCAGTCAACTCAAATTTAAAAAATAAAAACATTTAATTTCATATGCATAAACCGTGAATACCTGCAGGTTTGTACGGAACCCTCGGTGCGCGAGTCCGACTTGCACTTGGCCGGTTTTTTAAATAATGTAATCGCAAATGTTGACCGAAATATACCGGTATGCTCAATCTACTGTGACATGACCCAAGCGTTTGACTACGTAGATCACAACATATTACTTAATAAATTAGACGCGTACGGAATAAGGGGCAATATCCTCCAACTTATCGAGTCATATTTAAAAAATCGAAAACAATATGTGGAAATTACACAGGTGGATCAAAAAACAAAGAATGAAAGAATCTGTCACTCGCGTGACAAAACAGTCAAAAATGGTGTGCCGCAAGGGAGCGTGCTTGCCCCCCCTCTATTTATCCACACTAATATTATAAATGCAAAAGTAACTCTGTCTGTCTGTATGTCTCGCTTTCCTGCTAAAACTACTGAACCGATTTAAATGAAATTTGGTACACAGATAGTTTAGAGCCTGAGAAAGGACATAGGCTACTTTTTATCTCGGTAGTACGTTCCCGCGGGGTATTTTCCGACCTCCACGCGGGCGAAGCCGCTGGCAAAAGCTATTACTTTATATAAATGACCTGCCGAAAGTAACGGAACATCACATGACACTATTTGCCGACGACAGCACAGTTACCATGGATTGTAAAGATAAATTAAAATATGACAAACGAATATATGAAAATGACGTAACTAATACTATAAAATCGATAATAAACTGGCTAAATAACAATAATCTGAAGATAAATATTGACAAGACCAAATTAATGACATTTACACAACGCAAAAAAATGAATATGACTATACTTTACGAGGACAGCAAAATAAATCAAGTTGACACAACCAAATTCCTAGGGTTAATCATAGATCAACGGCTAGATTGGAAGGCACATACGATAGATTTGGCGAAGAGACTTAGCAAATCCGCGTATGCTTTATATAAACTTGCGCCAGTCATAGGAACGGACGCTATTGCTACGACATACCATGGCATGGCTAGTTCAATATTAAGGTATGGGGTTATTTTTTGGGGCAACTCATCAAATAGGGAACTTATATTTAAAGCCCAAAAAAAGTGCATCAGGGCAATGTTCGGGTTTAAACGTACAGATACATGTAAACCTTTTTTTATTAAATGTAATAGGTTGGGAAAAAAGTTTCTTCTCATTTTTTAAGAAAATTCAAAACATTTTTTAATAAAGTTTATTTACATTTAACTAAAGTATGTAGGTACCATTTTGTTCGATAACTTTTTGCCATCTTGTAGGTAGGGACATGATCCCATTGCTATAGAAATTTTGGGACTTCTGGTCAAAATACCGCGACAAGTGGTTTTGGCAGTCCTCTCGTGATGTTAACCTGACACTGCCTAAAGAATTCTGAAGAGACCGAAACAGGTGGAAATCTGAAGGTGCAAGGTCAGGACTATACGGCGGATGCATTAACACCTCCCAGCCAAACTCTCTTAATTTTTGTTGGGTGGCTAAAGATTTGTGAGGTCTAGCGTTATCATGATGAAAAACCACACCCCCTTCTGTTGATTAATTCCGGCCGCTTTCTCTCAACTTCCTGCTTTAATCTCATCAGTTGTTCGCAGTAGAGTTCAGAATCGATGGTCCTGCCT
Source organism: Aporophyla nigra (assembly GCA_947507805.1). Taxonomy (NCBI): domain Eukaryota; kingdom Metazoa; phylum Arthropoda; class Insecta; order Lepidoptera; family Noctuidae; genus Aporophyla; species Aporophyla nigra. The sequence continues at coordinate 14,783,992 of OX382315.1, read as the reverse complement.
GGTGGTAACAGCTCATAATGAATAATGCCCTTCCAATCCCACCACACACACAGCATCACCTTGTTGCGAGTTAACCCGGGTTTCGCCACAGTCTGTGAAGCCTGACCGGCCTTTGACCACGACCTTTTTCGCACGTTCTTGTCATACGTGATCCACTTTTCATCACCAGTTATCAGCTTCAAAAATGGTTCGGTTTCATTACGTCGTAATAAAGAATCACAAATGAGTACACGGTTCATTAGGTTTCTTTCAGTGAGCTCGTGAGGTACCCAAATGTCGAGCTTTTTTGTGTACCCAGTTTTATTCAAATGCGCCAAAACTGTTTTGTGGTCAATTTCCAGTTCTTCAGCTACGTCGTAACTACTGGTATGCCGATCTTGCTCCACTTTTTCAAAAATGCCATCCATTTTATCCGTAATAGGGCGACGTGCATCTTTGACATCAAAATTTCCGGATTGAAAACGCTTAAACCAAATTTGTGCTACTCTCACAGACACTACACTAGGTCCATAAACATCGCAAATTTTTTTCGCGGCTTGCGTTGCATTTTTACCTTTTTTGTAGTAAAATTTTAAAATGTATCGAATTTCTTCATTAGGTTCACTCATCTTGACGGTACGAAAAACAAATGAAAATCACACATTTTCCTAATTTGAATTTGGAATTATGTTCTTTAAAATTTAAACTTTCAATGATACCAAAACCAGCCAGATACAAATAGTATAGCCAAAGAGATTTTATTACAAGTTCATACATACTATAATGCGAAAAGACTTTTTCCCCAACCTAATAAAATACTGACACTACCCTGTATGTGTACATATTCCAAGTTGCAGTATTTGTTAAAACCAACCCGCATTTGTTTCCAAAGTTATCTGACAGAAATAACCGGAGTCGACGACACGTCACTATGCTGTGCTCGAGACAGTCCAAAACAGCTCTTATGCATAATAGTGTTCTTTGTATGGCACCAACTATTTATGACCATATACCAGAGTCAATTAAAATATTAAATATTCACCTATTCAAAAGACATTTAAAGAACTTTCTGGTAAATAGATCGTATTACAATGTAAATGAGTTTCTGAAGGAAAAAATATTACTATAACTTTAATGATTGACATGTCTGTTTAATTTTTTATTTATTCTATTATTGCAATTTACTGTTTTGACATCCGATTGTGTATATACTTTGATATTACTTGCTTATTTTGTGACGAACTATGATCGTCTTATTTTTAACTGACATCTGTTTATTTATTTAATCTAATTCTGTTGTGACATCTATTATTTAATGATATTTTATATTGACCTCTGTTTGTTTTGTTTTCTTTTTTATTATATGTCAACTAATCTTGAATTGTATTACCTTACTAATTAATTGAAAATTTATTACAGGTCTCTAATTTGTAATGTTATTTTAAGGATATGTCATTTTATTTTATTTTTTTGCATTCAATGTTATTATAAACGGTTAAGGATATGATGTTATATTAAATTCCACTTCTTCTAGGTTTAATGATTGTAGTTAAGATAATCAATGCGTGATAGACTCAGTGATATATAGTTTTTTTTTTTTAAATGGGGCATTTATTTGTTCATTTGTACACTTCTTGGCAAAACACAGAGAATATAACTAAACATATTGTAACATCTCACACACCGTGTAATTACCTGTGTTTACAAATAAAAGTTTTCTTTCTTTCTATATATTTTTTTTTTATACCCGGCTGAAAGATTTCTTATTCTTTCCGTAATTACTATAAATTCAATTAACATAACTTCACGCCTTGTTTCCCCGAAGAGTTGGGCAGAGGTGGAGGTGTACCTATAGTACACACATTTCGCACGTTATGTTTTTTTTTTTTTTTTGTGGGTGGGAAATCATCAAATGACGTCTCCCGCTCTGGGTGGAGCGGAAGGGCGTGTCAGACTTTTACTGACTAAAACCCACCCATGTTCCTTCAGTTGCCTATGTGCCAGGGCCACGGTAACTCTTTCGAACAAATCTCGCGACCCTGGCAAAGTGGCAAAATAGCCAGTTATGTTTAAGTCCCATGTTATACGGGGCGAGCCTAGTCATCAATCGGGCACAAATTCAGAGTCTGGGCTGCTACTGTGAACTTTCAGATAGAAAAACCCGATAACGCTTTGCCCAACTTGGGAATCGAAAATAGGACTTCATGCTCAGCAGTAACGTTTGCTACCACTAGACCAACGAGACAAAAGTTGAAAGACTTTTTTAGTTTTATACTACAAATAATAAACTAGTAATTAATTAATTCTCATTTCCAGATAAAGGAAAGCACAACAGACTACCACAACAAACGCACAGAGCTACAAAGAGACATCGACGCCGAGCAACGGAACCTTAGAGCCGCGTCACAGCCACACAGGGCACACCAGACCCAGCTCAAGCGCAACACCAACACATCCCGAAGCGAAACCAACTCCAAACTACCATTCTACTACCCCAGAGTCACAGAACGAACGAACGAAATCTGTGACAATAGAAAGCCATATTCTATCAACATACCGGACAACTCAATTTTCTCCTCAAACTATGACGTAGACAGTTATCTAAGAAAAAATCTAAACTTCAATAAAGAAAGAACAACGAAATACGAGAAAGACGATGACAGTATAATTTCAGAGTTGCCGGAGCAGAAAAATAAAATTGAAAAGGTTTTAGTGCATGCTCCCGAAGAGAGAACTGACCGTCCGGAGAAACCGTCCTATAAGAAGAATGAAGAAGTCGATTTGTTACCTATACCGGTATTACGACACTCGCCTGGAAGGCATCACGATGGAGGGGGGGATAATCTTATGAGTGAAGCTATGAAGAAAGTAGATGATAAATATAAAGTTCCGGCTGTACAGAAGAATATTTTAAAGGCATTGCCAAATGAGGAAGGGAAAAATGTCAACATATTGACGCAGTTAGGTTCGATAAGACGCCAACTACAGCTAGAACAGTTAAAACTGGATCGAATGATTACTAAAGATGATGAATGAATTTTTGTGTTATTTGTATCTGTTTGACTGAGGTATTTAAATTACTTGTGTACGAATCAGTAAGGTTTTGGAGGTCAGTTAGACAGTTTCTCCATGAAGCTGTATAAGGGTAGACTGAAAGCTGACCCCAGTATATTTAGAAAAAGACAGAGACAAGGTACTTTCTGTACTAAAATTATTTCATCACCACTGCTCTCAAAATGGTGAAGGAAAAATATCGTGAAGAAACCGGCATGTCTTAGAACGAAAAATTCTAACACATGTGACATATACCTACCCGCACTGTGCCCGCGTGGTTCCTCTTCCTCATAGAGAGGTCTGTATCCCAGCAGTGGGGACAGTATGGCCATAAATTACGCCCTCAGAGGATCTAGGTTTGATGCCAACGTTGGGCAGTGATATTGGGTTTTTTCCATCTGAAATTTCTTAGTAGCAGTCTGGATTTTGTGAGTGATGGCAATGTGACTTTACATAGCTGGAGAAATAAATAAGTTTTCTATGCGATACACTTCTGGCGAACCTTTCGGGTAGTTCTATTACCTATTTCTTCTTGAACTAACTGAAAATTACAAACAATTTTGTCTATTGCCCTTGACGGAAGGTTGACCTATCAAAACCAAAGACGATCCAAACAGCGATGTTCCTAAATAGTAAAATATTTTCTTTTGCTACAACGGGAAAAATCGGACAGTCTACATTTTCATAAACCCTCACAAACTCGATATTATTTCTGATTTTTGGGAGTGATGGTTTAGTACGACATATCTCAGTCAAACAAGTACTCCATTACGTCATAAGGTAGGTAATCACTAAATAATCCTTCCAAGCTTGGCTTCTAATATAATAAGTTGATCTCTACAACTATATCCTAACAAGTAGATAAAACTATTAAGTCCAACCCGTAATAAAATTGCGCACCGGATTTTCAACTTTCCGTGTTGAACAGAACATTGAGAATCCAACAGAGTGAGAGTGAGTCTCAAAGCGTCGAAAAAATATACCGTTCGATTTTGAACTCTCGGTGCTTAGCAGAGCGTTGAATATACATTGGGAGAAAATATCCCTCCGCGATTTAATTATGGGCTTACCTCTACAGGATAAGTTTTTAACCAGTGCGCAAATTTTAACAAATTAAACTTAAACGATTTATAATAACCATGAAATTTTTATTTGATATATCTTATTACAAAAAAAATTAAGTTATCGTTAACGAAAGATGTTTATTTTGAAACTGGTTTTTATGGTAACTTGCGCGCGGCGCCAGCGCGGCGGCGAAGGTGAACGACCGACCAGCTGTTCGATCGGTCAAAATTCTAAGAAGTTCGAAGTACCTATGGCGCGCGCGGCTACTGACCCATTCCTATTGTCGATATCATATTACGAAATATGTAGGATGTCCACAGTTTACTGATTTAAGGTCGGATAATTTTTTTTAAAAAGTTTGAAAAAATTGTTTAAATACGTTCTATTACTGCTACTGAAACAAAAAAAAAAAAAAATTGCGCACTGTTTACAAAATTTTCCTGTATAACGTATTCACAGTTATACAAACTATAGTAAGTTTTCTAGTATAACCTTGAAAGGCCTAGGTCTGGGATACTATAGTGAGATATTAAAGCCATTATTGTCCCATTGCGTTAAAGAGGAGGCTTGTGACTTAATAATAACAGTCGTACGAATTTTACGACGGTTAAGCTACGCTTGTCGCGGTCGGTTCGTAGATGGGTGACCTTCCCTTATGTTTAGAGACCCCTCCGTGCCTCGGAAAGCACGTTAAGCCGTTGGTACCGACTGTCATTCATAGATCTTTGTCAGTCGTTACGGATCGTCAGAAGCTCAAAAGTCTGACAGTCTTACCAAGGGCTAACGTGTTACCCAGTTACTTTGTTGTGGAGGTCAGATAGACAGTCGTTCCATGTAAAATACTGGTATTTAATTGCATCCGGATAGACTGAAAGCCGACCTCAACATAGTTTGAAAATAACTGAGTAGATAATTATGATGATTGCAAGCAAGAGGTGGAGCTATACAAGACGAACATTGCTGTCTGTTTTGCAACGGGACAATTATGGCACTAACTTTTCATTATATGGGCCCTATATTTAACAAAAACCTTGTAATAAATACTTAGGTTGTAGAAAACCATAGGTACTCTTCTATATACCCTTTGAATAGATCTGTAGTGAAAATAAATGTATCCCAGTATGTTTTACTGGTTTTAAAATGCACAAATGTGGCATCAATAGGTGAAGTCATCTTCAGTCGTTAAGCAAAATGTGCATTCCTGTGAATTGAGAATGTTTGTTTTTTCAGTGATAATTATTATTTACCTGACAAGCCATGTGACTGCTTCGTTGGACTAGTGGTCGCAATCGCTACTGCTGAGAATGTGGTCCTGGGTTCAATGTCAGGTCGGGAAGTGATAAAGGGTTTTTGATCTGGAATTTCTCGGTAACAGCCCGGGCTGCCACTGAGGAATTTCTGTCTGGATTTGTGCCTGATTGATGGCAATATGCTCGCCCCTATGCTATGCTATGTGAATATTTTAAACCTATGTATGCTATTCTAAGTTTGTTTTCTATTTTTTTGTCTATTTTACTCCCTTTTTCTTCGTCGAGCTATACGGCTTTTAAAATCTAGGATTCAGTCACTATCTGTAAGGCCCGGTTCAGATAGAGCGAAAAATCGTCGTGGGGGTTCGAGCCTTCTGTGGCTGCAATTCAAGCCGAGTCGCGAGCATAGAATATTTTCCTTTAAAGTATGATAATACGTTTCTTTTTTCAATGCAGCCAGCTAATTGCTTAGCCATTTTTCCTTTCTATCTTAAATGGCCTAAGTAACAATCAGTATAACGATGTTATTAACTCGTGTGTAGTATCTTACTAGAGAGTGGGCAGCAGCGTTCTCTATACATTTTACCACCATACTGCGATCGCCAACCCGCCTGCCAAGCGTGGCTATTATGGCAAACCCCCCCAAAAATGAACCGGTCAAAGTGGCGGTTCTTGGGGGAGGGAGGCCTAAGTGTACCTCTAATGGACGGCTTTCAGCCGAGATGATGATGATGTGTAGTATCTTATCGATACATTTATAGTGACGTTACTATTATCGATATCGGTATAGGCAGCGGAAGTAAGTGCAACACTAACAGCTGGCATTGTTTCTCATAAATATTCGCAGTAGTGCACATTTTGTTGTAATAACGAATAGTACGTTATTAATAATTATTATGTTTGAACCCGATATTCCGTGGTAGTATTTGTTTGTTTCAATATTGTTATTAATTAAGTTTGTGCATGTTGTCTGTAATGTTCTCAATTATGTTAATTATTCATTAATTCTATTCTTTGTTATTTTGTAGTCATTGCAGTTTTCAACTACTATTGAAATGGTGAACCAAACATATTGTTTTTAACTTTTCTGATTTCCTTCATTTTTAAATAACTAAATCTTATTTTATTTCTATTGTTCTTTTCTAATTCTATTATTATTTTGGGAAAAAATTTTTTTCAATTACTTAATTTATTTTCTTTTTCACCATTTCGGCAGGGTTGAAATTCTCATAAAATAATTATAATTTAAAATGACACAATTAGTATACCATATTATCTTTAATATTTCATATTCGGCAAGAGAGGTGATACAAACTATTTTGAAGAATTAATAAATATTTTGATAATCCCTCTCTTGCTTCTAATATTCCAATCTATAATAATCTTATGAACTTAGTCTTCTGGAAGATAATCCATTATCTTCTGGGTAATATTCCATTTTACTGCAATTTTGTGCAATATTTATTTTGAATAGGTAGTGCCAAAATTTCTTACATTATTCCTTTTATCTTATAGTGAAAACGAAATGTAGTGCGTTTTGACGCAAAAATTGTTCTACAAAACAATGCGTTGCGCGACGATACGACGCAAAAATTCATTAGAGTGCTGCGTCAATGCGTTTTCGCTCCTACTATCCTTGTAATAGAACCCTAGTTCCTTACGCATAACCAAAGCTTGGAGGCAATTTTGTATAGTTTATATTTTGTTCTGTTAACCGCACAATTTTTATATAAGGTATCGAAAGACTGGATGATAATCGTAAGGAAAAGAGCTTGGCATAAGAAAAGTGAGATTAAATATAAGATATAATTTTAATGTTATTTTTATAATAGCTAATTATATTTTTACATGTTTACGCTTTAGTGTGGATTACACCAAAGAAATTGAACGAGATCAGCACTTTAAAACCGCGTTTAAGACATGTCGAGTGTCAAGATTCCAGAACAAATTTGACACTGACAACTCTTGAACTCAGTTATGTTGAACGCGTTCAGTTTCATTGATGAAATTCGCCCTTAGTCAATATTTGAGCGGTGGGTTTACTAAACGAAGGAATACTCTTATAAACAATCATTCAATGAGAGCAAACCAATACATTATGGCCGATGAATCGTGACGGAACTGAACATTGAGTAGAAGACTGCGCAATAACAGTTTTTACTAACGAAATGATAATATGAGGCGCCTGTGAGTGTAAGGACATGGCTAGAAAGTTCGGAAAGCCAATGGTATAATAAGCCAGCAGGGCGAACACGGCCTACTGTGATAGACATGAATCATACATTTTTATCACAGTTTGGGAGCAAAAACCGTGATAAAATGCGGGACTCAAGCCTATCATAGAGGCCGTCTCGCTCCGATGGTATAGCAGTCCGAGACACAATGGTCACGTGACGTATTACAAGCCTGAAGCCATTCATCACCGCTATTACCAGTACTGTGTAAAAACAACTCCCGAACCACCTTTATAACTTGAGAAAATCGGATAGAACAGTGAGGTTTTAAGTAACGATTACGTTGGTATATACACCGTGACATTTTAGTCGTCTTACAAAGGTTGTCCACTCAATGTATCTGTTCGTCCCAATATTATCGACGCTGACTGTAGTGGAAAACAGTTAATACGTTTACGGTGGTTTCGCAATTGGAAGCATATGTCACTCCCAGAATGCGAACCCTTGCGTAAATTTTGTCGCGAATCCCCTACTGTCGCATGGCGAACCCCACTTTGAGTAACCTTGATTTAGTCCATGGGACAGCCTATGTTCAGACTTTATATGATTTATCGGTCGTCCTATACTGTTTTTCATTATTTAAAGCATATGAGATAGTATTATTCGTTTAGTGAGAACAAAGCAAGTTATATTTTACAGCCAGCACGTTAATCATAGTTTGTTATAATGTTATCAGTGCAATTCCTAATAATAGTCACGTGCATTCGTGAGCCGAATATAGTTCAAAACAAGCGTTTTTTTAGCCTGCGTAATGGTTATTATGTGACCTAAAGGCATAAAAGGGTTATAGTTACCACCAAAAGGTCTTATAATCCACATTCATGAGGGAAAATGGACCCTAAGCTGCCTTTGTAACAAGGCTTGGCGCGTACTCTCCATTGTTGAATGACCTGAACATTTTCCCCGCAAAGATGAGATTTAGACACAAAACTCATTCGTTAAGAAGTTTTAAGTGGAAGTACTCGCAAAGTCTAATGACGTCACAGGTTTATAATGCCTCCGTTGTGTAAGCGTAATTTTAATAAAGGCGTTCCAATTCAAAATATTAATTTTGTTTTATTACTTAGCAATACATTCCTATAAAATATTGCTATACAGCTGCAGTGTGCGTAGTCGCAGCGGAAAAATTACGAATTTGTTCATTTTCAGTTTTACATATATTTAGTGTATGACGTCGTGTAATGTTTTATGGTAAGTACGAATTTGTGTATCTGACCATAGGGGAGTTAATTCGACCATTGGGAGGTTAATCCATCCATTGGGGGGTTAATCCATCCATTGGGGAGTTAATCCATCCATTTGGGAGTTAATTCAACCATTGCGGAGAGTTAATCCATCCATTGGGGAGTTAATCCATCCATTGGGGAGTTAATCAACGTCCATAGGAAAAAAAAGTACCGCTGGAATCCGGCGAGAATTGAAGCCTGCCCCAAAAGTTGGATACGGTTAGGCAAATGATGACTTGGCTACAGACCGAGTAAGTACGCGTTGTCAAGCAGCTGCGTCAAGCCACGAGCCTTTGCGTCGCGCCGTGTGTAAACTGCTCGAGATTGCTCGCGTAATCTAGAGCACGGTAGTGGCTCAGTGTGTTGCCGGACGTAAAGAATAGCACTATCCCATTTCTTCCCGTGGGTGTCGTAGAACGCGACTAAGGTACTTACTAGAGAATGGGCAGCAGCGTTCTCATACATCTTACCACCATACTGCGATCGCCAACATGCCTGCCAAGCGTGGCGATTATGTCCTGTAGTGGACGACTTCTGGTTGTAACGATGGTTCTAGTCAGGCTCGACCAGCCGCGCGAACCTTCGAGACTGTCTAGGGTGCTCAGAGCCTGACAATGAGTTTAAACTGCTAGAGCATTCTTAGGTATTCTAGCGCAGACTCAAACAACCGCGCGAAGTCTCGAGCAATTGTATAGGGTTTCTTTTGTAAAAGAAGTAGCGAAACTTGCTTGAATCATTTGTAGACTCGCGAATTCCACAGGCAGTAATTTATAAACAAAAAATCCGGGGGCTTAACACAAGTAGGCGATGAAAATTTCATTACCAGGGCTATGGATGTTGAAATCTACCGTAAGCGCTAAGGAGCAAAAGTTTAACAACTGAAAATGCATAGAAAAAAATTAAATTAAAGATAAGTATTAAAATTAATCAACGTTTATTTACAAAATTTTGATCTTCAAATAATAATTCTCAGTAGGCATTGAAATTCCAAAGTAAATTTAAAAAAAGCCTTTTTCAAATTACATTTCTTTTTTTTTTTTCAAAACGTCCTATCATTGAAATATACACTAGTAATAGAAAAAATAAGATTAAAGTTTGGTACAAAAGAATTACATTAGTCTGAAATCGCTAACCCGTCCTGGGCAAGCTTGGTGATCAGCTTGTGCCTTCTCCGTGTGAGAAGAGGATTTTGCCCAGCTGTGGGACCTGAATAGGCTGGTATTACTAAAAACTATTTATATGTAACTTAATTAAATTAATTGATAATTTAATTTACAATATGGTGTACAAGTTCGACGAAATATTAACAGTAAGGAGTAATCCTGCATCCTATTTAAATATCTCAGTCTATAAGGTCACTTTTAGTTCGGAGAACCAGAACGCGTAATCGCGCCGATGGAGGGCACTCTCTGGTTTTCCTAACAAAGTGACATATAAATGCGACGATCGCTTTTAAATAGAACGCAGCCATAGTCTGTATGAATAACGCTAAGTATAACAATTGCATTAGAGTACACAACCATTTAAACCAGAATCACTGCAAATACCTGTAACAACATATTTTTAAATACCTACTGAAAAACATTACTCTGGTAAAGTTGGAAAGAAACAAGGAACTCCAAACTTAAATAAATCTATGAATAAAAATCTATACTATGTATATAAAAAAACTAGATATATATCTATTTATCATTCCTCAGCTCACTACATTGGGTGGGAGTATTTATAAACGATAGAACTAACAGAACTCAATTTCTTGGCGAAAACAGTTTATTTAGACAGCGTGTATCTGATTCAAGGGTGCGGTAGAACAAGTATATCGATATGACCAACTTTCTCCATTATACCAACCCCAACATCCTAATCGAGATAGTTTTTGACGTGATAACGTCTTATCTAGATCACACACGAAGTGTGGGACGCCGTCGCTTCCTTCTGCGAGGCGGTGATGGTCGCGAAGGAAGCGGCAGAAAGGGAAAAGGCGGACACAACCTCACTTCCAATCCACAGAAGGGTAACCGGGCGCCGGAGGGCGCGAAATGATCTCCGGCCGCCTTAGGGTGAGGCCTGCAGGCAAAAGACTTGGGGAGTTTGTTGCCTGAACAGAGAAAGGCCCGTGACGGCGGCGCGCCGTGTTCCGCGCGCCCCTCTCTCTGAAGGAACTGCGGCCATTCGTGACCGTTAGGGTGACGGGTCCGCGTGTCTCCATGCGGGCCAACACCTAGCCGGGGGAGCGTGACGAAATGCGCAAGCGCTCCAGCACCCCGGCTAAAGGTAGCAGCAGAACACCGTGTGGTTTTAGTCAGTAGAAGTCTGATAGACCCCTCCACCCAGGGTGGAGGATATCCAAGAGGATTTCCACAAGATAAAAAAAAGAAACACCAAAAAGCATGACTCATTGTCACGTTCCACCTGAGCAGAGCGTGCAAGCGAGAGCGCGGAACAAGCGATAGAGAGGCACCAAGCACCTTTTCACAACTATGTTGGGGTCGGCTTCCAGTCTGACCGGATTGCAGCTGATTGCCAGTATTTTACATGGAGCGACTGCCTTTTTGCTTCCATAATTCAATTACTGGGTACGACGATACCACTTGGTAAGACTGGTAACAGACTTCCAGGCTTCTCTTAACGACCTTCATAGAGCCACGAATGTCAGCCGGGACCAACGGCTTAACGTGCTATCCCAGGCAAGGAGGGGTCATGATATGTGAAGATGGTCACCCATCCACGGACCAACCGCGGCAAACGTAGCTTAACCTGATCGATCAACCCGTGCAGCTTGTACTACTTAGCTTTCTGATACCTACATGCTGTATACTTTTTGAGAATTCAGAACAGATGTGCGTTTATAACAATAACTAAATACAAAGGTAACCGCCATACTCACCTATTTCTATAGAAAAAAACTTATAAGACCCTCAACGACGAGACTCGCTCTTAGAGTATTTCAACAACACTGATGCGTCCGACAAATCTACGGAAGATACGCGACGGGGAGTTAGATGTAAACGACCGGCTAAATTGGGTCCGCTATTTAATTTCTAAACAAGTATTTTTGGAAAACAAATTTTAAACCAAAACAAACAAAGTTCAGGTTACAACTTCAAACATTTTTACGACTTAGCCAACCGCACTAGACATTGTGTAATTTAACTTAATTTAGTAACTATCGACATCGGATCAGTTGCCAAAGAAAAAACCTACCAAAAACAAAAAAAGAAGTTTATGCTAGTCTTATTTACGACAGAAAAAAAAATCCACTATATGCGTGTATGCCCGTGAAGAAACAAATAAAACATTACCTCGCTTTGAGCTTGACTCCTACCGAAAGGACTGGCAAATGATAGATTTCTGTGGAAAAGGGACCTCTCCCTTTAGGCGTGTGTTAGCTGACATATGGAAAATAATTTAATGTATTTTTTGTTTTCGTAATATTAATTACTTACATACTATTGTATAGAATCAAGTTCTTCTAATTTAACAGACAGCGGTCCTGCTGAGGAGTTTGTTGCGCCACTTCTTCTCAGCTAAAGCTCTAGGAAGTGGTGAAGGGCGGGCGTTTTGTGGGACTGTCTTATGTAACTTTGACGTTCGAAAAGTGGTGACTCTTCAGCTTAGTTTGAGTGTATGACTTTTGATTTTGTCCTGCAAAGGGACAATATAGGCTGATGATGAAGGAAGAAGGGATATCTTTGACGCGTGCCTGACGTATTTTTTCATTCAGATCGCCTGAGAACTATTGGCGAGTGCAAGTATGTACTGTACAGTGTTCACAAATTAATATTGTCATGTAGTTTGGATAATCTTAACTAGATTATATATATAATCTTACTGTAGCACCGTATGAACTCATTCCGACACGCTTTGAATAAGAACCGATAGGTAAAATAAAAGTTCCTGTTCTAATAACGGAATCAATAAATAATATCGGTATTTTAGGAACCTGTTCAATCCCTGTACCGAGCTTTACGTAGTAAGCCGAATGACGCGCAAAAATTTACGAATCATAGCCGAATGAAGTTTTTTTGGCGGAAAACGAAGCCTCGTCACTACTTATAGTTGATATTTGTGAAACAAAATCAAATTGTAAACAAGGACGTGTCCTAAAGAAATATAAATCATATATTAGGCTGAAGTTACGTCCCATAATTTGTCTTGAAGCCGCACGCTAAAAATCCGTCACGTATTTTCTGCATGAGTGTCGCTATACATATACAATATTAGCTTTTGCCAGCGGCTTCGCCCCCGTATTATACATATAAACCTTCCTCTTGAATCACTCTGTCGATTAATGACAACCGCATTAAAATTCGTTGCGTAGTTTAAAAGATCTAAAAGTACAGACACCAAATGCGACTTTATACTATGTACAGAAGATGAATAATTGCAATCAAATCGCAGCGGTGACATTTCTGATATGTTGTGTACGCAACCTAAACTAACAAAGATGGCAAACACTCAGTCTCATAATTATGATAACTCAACTGATGATATAATAAAAAATAAAAAAACAAAAATGCAAAGGTAACTGTGTCGTACCTTTCCATGCTGTAATTTACAATTGTAGGGGGGGGGGGGGGGGATTGCAGGGGGCCAGGGCCGATGCCTAACATTGATTTGTTGGAAAGAGTTACCATGGCCCTGGCATAGTTTTATTAGTCAGTAAAAGTCTCACACGCCCGGTCCACCCAGAGCGGGAGAAGTCATTTGATTTTCCACCCAGGAAAAAAGGGGGTGGATCCACTCAGAAAGATGAAGCTTAATGCTAGGTATACCACGACCTGCACCCTATCAAATAGAATCTGAATCATTTTGAATGATATTTACCAATTCATTGCTTCATATGGTCAAAAAATCTGTCTGCTCAGCAACGTAGATAACGCAATGAATATTGTAGAACTATCAAAATCAAAACCATTCCTACTGTTAGTGTGTTAAGCAATTACTCAGCTGATTTAGGTAAGGACATAGGACATTTCTCTAGCTTTTACCAGTGGCTTCGCCCGCTATAAGGTTGGAAATTATCTCACGGGAATGCAATATCGGGATAACAAGTATCGCTAAGTCCACGTTGTAAACTATCTGTGTCCCAAATTTCATGCAAATCCGTTCAGTAGTTTTTGCGTGAAAGAGTAATGAACCTCCTCACAAACACTAAAACTTTTAACATTATAGTTGGAATTAAGATAACCAATTACTTACTACTATAAAATGGGCAGCAGCGTTCTGTATGCATTTACCACCATACTGCGATCGCCAACCCGCCTGCCAAGCGTGGCGATATAGTTTATTATGCTCGACGAGACAGTTTTTTATACTCTCTAGCACACACACTACGCCCGTGGATGTCGTGATTTCATACATTTCGTCGATTAGTGTTCAGTGGGCAGAGTGCGACTAGGGAATACTGTCCTTCAATGTATTAAAATGAGTTCATTTAGTTTACCGATGAGTCTTTTTTTACACACTTAATAGATAATCTGACAGTTTAGTGTACTTCTATGTATAAATAAGGTAACTATATTAAGATTCTGATACAAAAATATGTTCAACCCTGCTGTAAATTTTATCACTGACGATATTTTACAATCCTCTGCGGGCAATTAGAGTTATAAAATACATAGTCCATAACCCCTACAGATTTGCCTGATAAACTTTAGTAGACCACAACATGGATAAATTATTTAAAAATGGAATTTAATATGTTTGAAACAATTTGCACTAGCAGTTCTGTCATATACATAATGTATACTGGGCACACTGTAGCGAGCCCTATCAATACATAGACAATATGTTACTTATTTTCAGTTCGACTGATAGATGGCGTGGGGTGTCTTAGCAACATTTCGAGGGATGGCCCCCCTCGTCCGAAGGGATCTTTAGGAAACATGATCATATTGTTGACCCATGTAAAGGGAAGTATTCTGTTCTCTATGATGTACCGCCATCTATCGTTCTCCTTTAACAAGTCTCGGTAATTATCGCCGGAGACTACAACACCGTCAAATTCTGCTGCACATTGGAGAATGTATCTGTAATAAGAAACATTAAAGTTGAGTTATTATTTAAGGTATAGGCTCATTTTACAGCACCTTATTTAACATTCAGTTATTCGGGAGCAGTGGTGGCCCAGAGGTAGTTCGAACCCAGGCAGGCACTTTATGTAAATAATTAATTTGGATGAGATTTGGCACTCGCATAACTTATAACCTGGATTAACACATTGGATAATTTTTATCCCGGTAATATATTCTCGTGAGTTAATTTTCGACCTTCACTCGCCTTCAGCCGAATGACCTCAACAGCTGGACATAACCCTCCCGCTTATTTTAGTGGGATTTTGCCATAATCGCCACGCTTGGCAGGCGGGTTGGCGATCGTAGTATAGTGATAAAATGCATAGAGTACACTGCTACCTATTCTCTAGTAAATCCTTTAGTCGCCTCTTACCACATCCTCGAGAAGAAATGGCATGGTGCTATTTTTTATGTCTGGCACCCCAAGGAACGGTGAGTGGAAAATAAAATTAGGTATATAATAATAATAATAACCCGCAGGGTAGCATGTGCCGTGCTGTTGGGATCTCCCGGGAGAATTCTTGTTCCTCATCTCTGGCTTTCCTTTATTAGCCGGCTGGAGTGAACACTGATGAGGTTCAGAGCTCCCACCTCATTCTTGCCTTTATTGGCCGGCTTGAGTGGAGATTCAAAAGAGCAAACGTGCTCGGGGAAAGGAAGTATTGCAGTAAGTTCTCGTAGGGATCTTGACCGTTTTCCGGGGTCTGGGATTGTTCTGAAAGCCGTGGAATACCTCTCCACTTCTCAAGCACCTCAGGAAGTGTTGCCCCTTGTCGCTACGTCACTATGTGCTAGCGACGTTTCCTGGGGGCCCATTATTGTTTGTGCAAGTCACCCCCTGCTAATTTATCCGTATATACAAAACATTGAACCGGCAGGGGCCATAGTTCTTCCATAGTTGTGGTTACCAATCCACTGTAGCCATCCAAACCAATAGCCCAATTTGTTTTGTTTCCATATTCTGTAATAGTCCTGCTCCAACCGGGGATTGTCCTTGGGTGCACTTGCATAGTGCATACAGGGATAATCGTCGGTTGCTGCCCCCTCATCATTTAAAATTATCTAAGGAGCCTCTGCGAGTTGGCTTCGGCCCCTCGTACGCCTTCCAAAGGACCGGGATCCCAGGGTCCCGAGATATGTTAATAATAATATCTTAGGGCAACCAACACAACGTTGTCTGATCCCAAACTAGGCAGAGCCTGTACTATGGTAACCAGACAACTCATAATATAGATAAATTACACCCAGACACAGAACAAATTATCGTGGTCATCACACAAAGATTTGTCCTGGGTGGGAATCGAACCTACGACCTCAGTCTTTGCAGTCAGAGTCACTAACCACTAGACTAACAGGCCATCATGGTCTAGGAGTTATCCATTATGCTATTTTACAAATAAATGAGGTAATATATAAGGATACTAACCTGTCATCATAGGGCACGCAGGACCTGCCCTTTATCTCTCTAGACGGAGTGTACACCACAACACCTTGCCGCTCTAGGTAATCGAGCAGGTTCGGATCACTGCTCTTGCCGAATTTGCATCTAGAGTGAATAAAAGTAAGATTATAGACTTGCAGAAAGACTTTTAGATGCTACGGTTTTCTGATCGGTATCCCTGGTTCATGATTAGGTTTGGATGCAGTCATTTGACAATGTCATGCCTCGTTTCCTCAAAGGGTTTTGGAGATGTGGCTTTTGGTACACCCACATTTGTCAAGTTACGTTTAAATCTCATGTAATAAGGGCCGAGCCTATTACCAGCAACCAGAGGGATAATTGCGTAACTTGCTATCAATAGTAATCGGTTTCATTTTCATAGTTAAACAAAATTCATTGCGTTATTTACGTTGCTGAGCCGACAATTCATTCTAACAAATGATGCAATGGATTTCAAATAATCTTCAATACGATTCAGATTCTGAATGATAGTGCATTTCACAATTAGGGTGCAGGCATGAATCTCATCAATCATGAAGACTCCGGGCTGCTACAAGAAATTCCTGATGCAAGAACCCAAATACAGTCCAACTTCTGCAGTCAAATATTTCTTTACAGTGTTGCCAATTGACTTGTGGCTAGGTAATAACAGTCGCACGGATCCATCGATCAGGTTAAGCTATGTATCGCCGCGGTTTGTCCGTGGATGGGTGACCATATTTATATACCAAGACCCCTACGTGCCTCGGAAAGCATGTTAAGCCGTTGGTCCTGGCCTTCATTCGAAGATGTTTCACAGAAGCTCGAAAGTCAGACAGCAATAATATCAAGGGGCTGTGGAGGTGAGATAGGCAGTCGCTCCATTTAAAATACAGGTACTCAGCTGCATCTGAATAGACTGGAAGCCATAGTTGGGAAAAGGGTAAGCAAATGATTAATGATGCCGATTTGCTGTTGCGGTCTTCAAATCAACCATAACCACTTCGTAGTCATGTGGCGCCATCTACAAGGCCACATGGTGAACTATAGATAATACTGACTTCACGGAAAATCCTGCATCTCGCAAGCATAATTTACCGGGCACCAATTTTCTATCATCTTCAAATTTTCCAACTATGTTCTTACTGGATCCAGTGAACAATAAAACAAGTTTGTTACCTGAATCTCGGCACAAACGCCTTTACAACATGGCCTCTTCTCATGAAGTAATCTATGCAAATCTTCAATCCTTCAACGGAAAACATTCTGCCTTTTGTATGCCTGAAACATTTTTAAATTGGCCTTTGTAAGTGTTGGTTGTATTTCAACGATGCAGCGTGTACACTCTGCGGTGGCACCTTGAATAGAAAAATTGCAAATTTACTGAAGACCCAATAGTTTTTCAGAATAATCATCAAAATTTACTATGCACATAATGATTTTGTGTATACATATAACATCATGGCTATATTCTCTATCTGCGTATAGTATTCCCTCTGCTCGGACAAAGGTCTTCTCTATCCAAGAGGGAGTGGGCTTTATCTATCTACCACAAGGGCCTAGTGCACTTTTGGATGACACATGTCTCCGCATTTTTGGTTTTATGACATGCCGGTTTCCTCTCTATGTGTTCCGGACGTTTTGAGAGCAGTAATGATGAAATTATGTACAAAAAGTAAAGCGCCTCCCTGGGTTCGAACCCACGACCTAGAACTCGGTAAGTCGGGTCCACTACCACTGGGCGACCAATTCTCTCAGATTAGTGCAAGGCTGTCATGTTAATTTATTTGGAAGTGAAATTTTGTTATTAATATCAATAAATGATTTTGAATTTACGCTACTAATGTTAAAAATTAAATCACACGGATTGTCGTCACGTCGCAAATTTAAACATAATTTAACATTTAACAAATTTTATATCCTACTGAAAAACTAGCTATGGAAAAGTATGCAAATTATCATTTCAGCCGAAAGACCACTGCTGGACATAGGCCTCCCCCAAGCTCCGCCACTTCGATCGGTTTTGTGCTTCCCGCGTCAAGCGGATTCCTGCGGCCTTCACAAGGTCATCGTTCCACCTGGTGGGAGAGTAGAGTTGGAAAGCCCACAAGGTGTAAGCAAATATACACAGACATAATTTTTAATTAACCACATATACTACTACTTACTCCATTGCAACATTACTTCCATCAATGACAATCATTCGCAAGCCGGTAGAGTTCTTAACATCTTTGCTAGGATGATAAATGTTACTGCCAATACTGTTCCGTGAGGTGCTGACTGCAGATCCCTGAGTCTTTGATTCACCGAGTATCACCTCCTTGATGTACGCATCTTCATCGGTTTCCGTAGCACTACTAGTCTGGAAAATGTCAAAAGAATCTTGTTAAAGGGTCATGGGTCAATAGGGCTTGTGTGAGGGTGATAATGATTCCTGTGATGCATGCCTTAGGACTGGCAGAGAACCGTTTTCATTACTTGATAGGGAATGATTTACAGAGACCCTGTACCGTGGCAACATGTGGCAGTTGTTTTAAAGGCTCATTCTTATAGTATGTGTTTTCTACAAGGGCTTCTTATCCATCAATGAATTCCATTTGTAGCTACGCCTGCTTAGAGGATTCTTCACAGATGGCTTATCGATTTATGAATTTAATTGGCCATTACCCAGCCTGCGGGTAGTCCCGCATACTGTATATGAACTGAAGTATCGACTAAAAAAGCATAATGCTTTTGAAAATAAGAATAGTATAGCTGTGCACATATTTTATCCTGTGTCTGGCATAGTCACGAATATAATGCAAATGGCAAATGAATTCTGATGGGGATTTCAAAACAATGCAAAATATTGTTTCTTTTACTAGAAGAAAGTCCAATATCACCGTTTAGCTGGGGTATTCCTCCCTAGCCTACAATTGAGGTAGTTACGGAGATTAAGTACTTTTCCTTCGACAATTTATAGGGAAGTGAGGAAACACATAGCATTTTTTATAACAGCTAGAAAGTTCAGACTTACCTTAACTTGTCCACTTTGAAAAACATTTTTCAATTTACATCCACTAAAAATGTTCTGAGCTAAAAGCGTCAACAGGTTCGTCTTTTCACTAGAATTCAACTGTGCTAAACCACTGGTCAGTTTCTTTATATGTTTGTTCGCAGATTTCCTCGTATTCTGTAGGACGGTGACATCAGAGTCTCCACTCATGGAAAGACTACTGGTTGATACAGAGATTACCGTACAGTCTGCACTGTCATTTATACTATGGGCATTCTTATCTACGTCTATTACAGAAACAGTAGTATTTGTCTTATTCTCACTCTCAGCTGTCAAATCAATTGTTAAATAGGAATCTTTATTAATGACTTTAGTCCTATCCTCTTCTTTAATATCATTCTGTGACTGTCTAGAATTCAAACTAATGTTAGTTCTAGGAAAGTTTTCAATAATATGATTCTGTAAGGTCTGGCTATCCCGTTTAGCGATTGGTGTAGAACAATTTATATGATTATTTTGTGAATCATTTATTGTAGGAGATATGAGAATGCAGGAGTCATTGTTTTTTGATATATCGTCATCATTGATCACAATCAAGCTGTTGCTTTTTTTTCTACTTTTACTTGGTCCACTAGTCACAGTATCAGGACTTTTCCGTTTAAGTTGCGGATTGAATGATTCATTCTCGACAACAATGGTGAGGTTACGAGGAGTGCAATCTGATGGCGACTGAGTGTTACGTGACTTATTCCTAGAACCGATTGAGTCTCTCTGCAGTCTATTGAATAACTTATTTATATTTCTTCGCACATGTTTGTGATTATTTTTCTTGAGCTGTTCCATTTTGTGAGCACTCATTGCTCCTTTGTTTCTGTGTTTACTTGAACTTGATTGGATGGAACATTCAGAAGTTTTCTAAAATATACAAAAAATATTAATTTACATTTGAATGATACAGTGAGATCTCAATAACTCGCATTTGAAGCGAAATGCAAAAAATGTTGAGTTAATCCATTTGTAACTTAACAAGAATTCAGAGTTATAAAGATGCTAAAGTTTCAACTAACACATCTACGAAAAATCTCTTCTTACGTTTTTGTTTAGTTGTCATGATATTACTACCAAATAGTCAAATAATCCTTCATACCTATTTTTGTGATCTTTTTTCTTATCTGTGTAAGTACATAAATACAATCTGATAATAAACTTTTTTTCAAGCAACAACCCCAAACATAAGGTACACAGATGTTACTTAGAAAGTTTAATTAATAGAATTCATTGCACATGTACAAAATACACACAATAGACCACAAGCACCAAACATTCCTTTTAAATTTTATTGGTATGAGTTTGGAGAATTCCAAGTAAGACATCATTATATTTTACTATTAAGGGAATGGAAATATTAGTTATACAGTATTAATATTATGTTCCTACTATCAATAACTAGCAGAGAAATTACATTATGTTTAACTTATGAATAATTGGATATATTTGCAAAGCCTACTCATAAGTTTTGAAATGGTCTTATTAAAACCATTAAAAACTTAAAAGAATTTTAATGAATTAAAGCAGTAGTTGTTTGTTTTAATTTTCTTTTAACTTGTTCTGCTCGTTGACAAAAAATGTATTTTTCTGTATGCTGTAGATAACAGTGTGAGTTGCACATTTGTATTAATTTTCATTCTATAACATAGTTTATAAGATTTAATGTGTAACTGTTTGTTATTCCTAATAAACTTACAAACTCTCAATTTGAGTTACATATGAAAATGTACTATAATAATAATAATATCTTAGAACAACCAACACACTGATAACTGATCCCAAACTAGGCAGAGCCTGTACTATGGTAACCAGACAACTGATAAATATACTTATATATCTAAATACATACATATTATAGATTAATAATAAATAATTATAGATAAACTATCAATACCTCGCAAGGAAATAACATTATGTTCAATAATTCAAGATGAAAGTTTTAACGGAAGGGTATGGCAAGTATTTAGTCTTACTAAGGATTACAACTTAATAATGTTTGAGTTAAGATTCCACCGTAAATGAAACAGACATTACATAAGCTTTACACTGCAAGGCAGTTGCAAAACAATGGAAGCAAATTATAATGATGCAAGAAAGAGTATTTTATCAACGGAAAACGTGATTATAGACACACTATTGTGCAATGAGAATATGGTTTGAAAATCTGACAACCTGATAATTATGAAAAGAAAAACATGCAGCTTTCTAAGATGATTTGAAGACTGAAATAAGTGTCAACTTTAATTTAATATTAAAACATGAAATTGTGCTACTAAGCTGCGTCACTTTTTTTATTAGTAGGTAGGTCTTTGTTTTTACCAATCAGCAAGCAACATGCTGGATGACAGTGAAACGATATTTATGTACAAAATTTTACTTTTGTATGAATATATATGAGGTCTGAGTGTCATTTATGATATACAATGAAAGAAATTGATTAAGAAGAGTACATTTATGCAGAAGGGTTAGTTAGAGCACAACATCAAGCAAATGTTTTCCATGTTTGAAGGTTGAAAACAAAAAATGTTTTTATATCGGAATAAGGTCCCAAGAACACGCATTTTCCACATAAAGCAGTTTATTCCATTGCCAAAGCCTTGCATGCTTACAATAAATTAAAGATGACATACTTGTATTTTTGTAAATAAACAAAAATGGATTCATAGAAACGCGTAAATGAAACTTCAACTAACAGTCACTATTGAAGACGATGGCTTTCCCATTACAATGCCTTGTAATTTCACAGTTGACACTGTTATATCTTCTAGAAATGTATTATTTCACTTAGTTAAAGTCAATGAGTGAGCAAAGAAAATGTGAAACAGTTCAATTTTTAAAAGTTTTGCCAATGAAAAGATGGCGGACACAATCATATTCACAAACACATGAGTTTTGACTCCACACCACAGATTAATAAACCTCTAAAAGATCGGATACACGTATTCTTAGTTGTGTAATAAATTCGGATACATCATGTTTCTTGAGTTACAATGTTTTGGGTCAAGTTACTTTATATATATACCTTGATACCTACTTCGTGAAAATGCCTGGCTGTACTGTTAAATCTTATAAAAGTGTTCAGATCATCAAACTCTCATAAAGATGGAAAAACTTTCCATATGTTTTTGTTTATTTTTTATTCTTTTGTTATGTTTTGTTACTTTTATTGAAATTCGAAATTAACTAACCTCATAATACATTTTGATTTGTCATTCGATTCAACCCTGGTTAAACATTAAACATGCACACACGGCTACATATCAGGCACTAGCTTATGCCCGCGACTTCGTCCGCGTTAAATTTCTTGTTCCCCGACCGTTCCCGTCGCGTCGAATCGCCTACCAGTGTGATTTTCCCCCTTTTTGCCACATTTTTCATTACTGCTCCGCTCCTCTTGGTTGTAGCGTGATGTTATATAGCCTATAGCCTTCCTCGATAAATAGGATACCCAACACAATAAGAATTTTTCAATTCGGACCAGTAGTTCCTGAGATTAGCGCGTTCAATCAAACAAACAAACAAAATCTTCAGCTTTATAATATTAATATAGATTTCCATTTTTAAGCGGACCTTGCATTCTTTAAGCTTTTCGTACAATAAGAAGTCAGTTTATACTGGAAATGTATAGCTTGATTTGTGGCCGTGCGTACACAATAAATCTTAAAAAGTGACTTGCATTTGTTTTATTTTTTGTTCTCGTTGGTAAGTATATCCACACTAATATTATAAATGCAAAAGTAACTCTGTCTATCTGTCTGTCTGTCTGTCTCGCTTTCCTGCCAAAACTACTGAACCGATTTAAATGAAATTTGGTACACAGATAGTTTAGAGCCTGAGAAAGGACATAGGGTACTTTTTATCCCGATAGTACGTTCCTGCGGGATATTTTCCGACCACCACGTGGGCGAAGCCGCTGGCAAAAGCTAGTCATTTATAACAAGACTACCGAAGGTTTGGCGTCATGTTTGAAACGAAAACTGATATAACAATATATCATTCAATGAAATTATCATTTCTGATAAAAAAAAGCATCTTGGAGTTTACTCCTTTTTTATATTGGGTGGGAAATCATCAAATGACTTCTCCCGCTCTGGCCGGAGCGGGAGGGCGTGTCCGACTTTTACTGACTAAAACCCACCCGTGTTCCTTCAGTTGCCCATGTGCCAGGGTCACGGTATCTCTTTCGAACAATCTCGCGACCCTGACAGGCATCGGTCCTAGCAGACCCCTTCAGTGCTGCTGACATCTCTTTGAGGCGCGCGTGGAACACTCCGCGCCGTCGACCCGAGCCTGGTCCTTACCGGGCGGCGAGCTACCCATTGCTCGCCACCCGTAAGCTCGCGCCTACGGTGGCCGGGAGTCCACTATCGACTCCCGACGCCCGGGGCGTCTCCTCCTGCGGCGGCTAGGGACGTGAGGGCGCAGAGACTGCCACTTCCTCACGCACCCCGCGGAGTTTACTCCTTAAGAATCGATTTTGATATAGACCCGGGGTATGAAGATTTATGGGGAGAAAATCAAATTTTCTCCGTTACGTTACGTTATGCGTTATGTTATGTTTACTAATCTATACATTTTATAATCGTTCGTAAGGAGTAAACTCCAGCTATGCGTCGTTCTTTAAACATAATATTTTATACTTTTTATATAATTGTAACAGTTTTATGCATCAGCTGTTATTTAGCACTTGACTTTGCAAATGTGTGTAGGTACGCACAACGACAAATCAAGGTAAATATTTCCAGTAGACGCTGACTTCTTATTGTACGAAATGCCTATACAATGCGAGGTCAGCTAAAACTGGAAATATATAGCTTGATATGTAGCCGTGTGTACATAATTGGTAAAAAAACAAAGTTATTACATTATTAAAAAATCAGATTTGAAATATTGATTGCGTAACGCAGTATCAATCAGAATCTGAAATATTTTGAAGAAGATTTCCAATCCATTGCTTCATACATACGAGAAAAAATTGTCTGCTCAATAACGCAAATAACGTAATGAATTTTGTTGAACTGTCAGAATGAAAGCGATTCCTACTGATAGTACGTTACGCAATTACCCCACAGGATTGAAGTTATATAATATCGTATTTGTGTAATACGACGCCCATTAGTATGATAGTGGTGGCGAGATGCATCACTGCGGCATCACATGGTGCAAAAGCTGCTTAACACTGTGACGGCTTAGCTATAATGTAAACCTTTTTCTTGCATGTTTCATGAAAATAAAGATTTAATTATTAGTAAGCAAAAAACCAGCACATACCCATTATAAACAGGTTATTTATCTCATAATTGTTATCATTATTTGACGTTATAATGTCCACAGCTTGACCTGGACACCCCCCGAAAATGTTATTTTTGTGTTAGTACGATACCTACCTTTATGTTGCTCTTGAAGTGCTTGCACTCACTTCTCAACACAAATTATTTTCCTACAAGTTTATCACAATAATAACCAAGGAGCTAGAAAAAAAAAACGTCTTTTATGCCTCAGATTCTGATAATTTTTCCAATAGACGGTACGATATTTCTTAGACGTACGTCAAATATTTTTCACATACCGCCAAAAGGCTTTATTTTTTTATTTTTTTTATTCAGGCAGGAACAGACTAGTAACTATTTTGTCGCAGTAAGATTGATTAGTTTGTATTTATTTTTTCTCCGGATTTATGGGTACGTCCCCATTATTTCTTATTCTGCTACTCAGCGCCACTCTCATGCAAAGAAGTCCATGGAAGTAAATCGGCCAAATATGTCAGGGAGTCCACTCTCCTAACATGAATCCGGACAAAAACGAAGATAGGGACGTATTCCACAAATTAATCACTTACGGACGTATGCTTAGTTCGGGGAAATAAATAATAATTAATGACAACATGATTTGAATTTTCCCATCTGACCGTAAGTGAGTTTATGTTCCTTGGCCCCATCTGACATTAGTATTATTGTCTGTCCGAAAAATTTAATTTGACACTAAACTTCTTTTGACGAATCAAATAACCTCTGTGGCTCCGGTTGACGTCAAGGAACTTAGGTTGAAGTACTAACGAAAGTCGACCCCTGACATCATCGGACACGAAGAAAATAAGCTAGCGTTGGGTGTCACTTACTACATTTCGCCTACATTTTGGACCGCAACACTCTGCTATGATAAAAAGTGAAATAAAAATTAAATTTTGTAGCGATTATTTTGTCTTTCTTTTTTATTTCATATTGGTATTAGTGCAGGTAAGAAAGAGATATTTCCCTTAACCTGAAAAGACATCACATGCCGTGACATTATACAGGAAGTTTTCTTTTTTATTAATGGTATTACACACAAATAGAAATAATTTAACAGGGTCGTACTTAAAACACTTTATTTACAAATATCTAATGAGTATTTAACGGTTACACTATTTAGCACTTAAAAAGCTTATGTCTAAAAAAGTTGAACTAACATAATCGTTACTACTTAAGACTTCCTATGAATTTTAAAAATTACATCTAAATTTAAGTACTCTTCAAGCTTTATCACATTATTATAATAATATCTAACTACGTAAAGTAGAATATTTAAAATATAAATACTGAGCAGTGGTGTACCTACCTATAACATTTAGTTTATTTTAGTTTCCATTTCACAATAAATTACCTAGTACAAACATACGAGATTCCACAAGTTAACAACTTAGGTACGCTTTAATCAACGTAGAATTATTAACAATAAGTTGAGATCTATCAAAATTTGATTTCACATAGTTAAAATATTCGACAATTTGGAAAAGGATACAATATAATGTAACACCAAAGGGTGTGAGCAGGATGCTGTTACAGATTATTTACAGGTGTACACTTCGTTGGTCTTGACACAGGTGTTGCACTCGACCCGGCAACACCAGTGGAACTTACATCCACACCTCTCCTTCACAGTCACTCGTCGCGTGTTGTAGCCTCTTCCACAGCACATGAGGGCACAGCCGTCCATGCCTGAGGATGTTCTATTGCACTGGCGGCCAGTCGTGCCGAGGGAACCCTGGGGAATGTTGGAGAGATTCGTTTAGTCTAATTACAAGGGATCACTAAGACCGTAAGACCTATCATAGTGATGCCTTATGCTAAAGAGCAAGAGAATATTTTCATAGCATAAAATAAACTCGCATTTCGTGTTTGTACGTTTTAGATCTTTTAAACTACGAAAGGGATTTTAATGCGGTTTTTATCAATAGCCAGAGTGTTTCAAGAGGAGGGTTTATATGTATACAGTATGTCCGGACATGGACTAGCGATATTCTAAATACTTAAATATAAACTATTTTAAATTACAATTACATTTTAATATTGGTAAAAACATTAAATAAAACTTAATAATGCATGTTGGTATGTGTTTTTATTGATTTCTTGTTTAGGATTCCGACAATTGCCTTTTGTGCTTGCGCATACGCTATGTTCAAACAAAATCTGTCAATTTATGAAAAATAATTTAAAAGTTGTTGGGGGTGTTTTTGGAGTAATTAACAATTATTGATTCAACTCCATAATTTTTCGTTATTTTTTCGACTTTCACAATATTTTTCAAAAGTTATTAAATTGTGAACACACTGCTTTATAATGCAAACGCCAGACAATATTATTTTCTTTCGAATAAACGTATTTTCATCTCAGTATGACTAAAACTTTGAGAGATATGATTTTTTTTTGTACTCGCATGGAAAATATTTCAAAAAAAATAATAAACAAAATGGCTGCCACATAGCGGGATAGTGTATTGAACCCAAGCGTAGAGTATAATTGTACTTTAAAATAGTTTATATTTAAGTATTTAGAATATTGCTAGTCCATGTCCAGACATACTGTATAGTACGCGGTCGAGACCGTTGCGTTGGCAGAAGCAAGAGTAGGATATAATAGCTAGCGAAGCGAGCTTGTAAGATTTTGGACGCCTGCTTCGAAAAGGTTACATTTGCTTACTAAATCCTTGATGACTTCCTGATGATTGTAGGATGCTAGAGTTAGCTTAGAGAACTTAAAGTTAAGTGTGTATTTCAGTTGCGTTATTTAGCGAAACCCCTTTCTAGGAGATGGACTGATTGAATGCAAGTTATGTCACTTCAAAACTATACATTACAAAGGACACACAAGTTAAGTGTGTGTTCAAACTGCATTGCTTATTAATGGTAATGCAGCAAAGTAAAGCAACATTAATTATACAAAATACCACGGGAAAAATGTTCTAGTTACATCGCATAAAACCTGTTATTCAAAATAGGAATGCTAGGGCATGAGATTCCACTGATGAATCATTCCTTACTTATTTACCTACTTAATTAATTTCTAGCCCCTTTGCACTACATTGTAAGCAAAGAGTAAGTGCAACCAGTTTCAAAATTGTATCTAAGTAACGGTAATTTACAAACCACTCGTTTTTGCAGTCGTTTGGTAAACTTGTAATTCGTAGGTCCATATACAGGAACCAGTGGTTATGAGATCAATCGCCCAAAGAATGTAATTTTACGATTGGATTGGCGCTGGTTAATGATACACTTTGATGACAAACCTAGAATTACGTTGTCCAATAGGTCCAGTATAATTATGGAATATGGGCCCTTTGACGTCGTTCGTCATAGTTTTATTAATTCCAACTAGATTTATCAAACACATTCTTGAAATTGAACTCACAGCCTCATCAACTCATCACTGATTCGAAACCCGCATGAGACACGGTTCGCTTCATACTTTGAGGATTTTAGGGACTTTCAGACCGAGATATACTTGATTACCCGCTGATTAATCCTATCTCCAGATAAAAAAGTACCTAACTTTATATTTTCCTGAGGTAATATTCGCTGGTAGGTACTTCAATACATTAAACTTTAAAGTCTAATATTTACCAAAGACTCGTTTTTGACACAATAATTGGGTGATTCCTCAAGGTAGACCAAGTCTTGCGCAGTGGGGAGGGTGTAGTGCGGGTTACCGAGCCGTAACTTTCCTCGTCGGGACACCTTCACTTCTGTCGCCCCTTCATACTTGTCTTTGAGGAAGTCACCTGGTGGAAAGACAAAAATAAATAAAAGTTATGAATTATTTACTATCTATTTATGTTATTCAAATAACACATTGTTACATTAGGACCCTGACCCTATGCCGGAGGTTGTGGGTTCGATTCCCACCCAGGACAAATGTTTGTGTGATGAGCACGATCATTTGTTCTGTGTCTGGGTGTAATTTATCTATAATATGTATGTATTTAGAAATATATAAGTATGTTTATCAGTTGTCTAGTACCCATAACACAAGCTCTGCTTAGCTTGGGACTAGATGGCGTTGTGTGATAGTTGTGGAATATTATTATTATTATTTACTTTGGAGAAAACCGTTTCATAAATATCTTCCTTCCTAATCCGTCCCTGACCGCTCAGAAATCTTTATTTGAACATAAATTATAATAATAAAAGAAACTGCACGGTATTTAACGACAGTAAATTATTATAATAGCTTTTTAAAATGTCTAATTTAGAATCGTGCATGCATTAGCATTCTCTGATAATAAATAAAGTAAAACGTGGCTGTATTGACTAGTTCCGTGCCTTTGTGGGCGTTTGATTTACGCGGCCACCCGCCGCAAGATGGCGTGCTATTAATTTTGTTGCTACTAATTACAGGCATTTTGTCAATACAGCCCATAAT
Source organism: Aporophyla nigra (assembly GCA_947507805.1). Lineage (NCBI taxonomy): Eukaryota > Metazoa > Arthropoda > Insecta > Lepidoptera > Noctuidae > Aporophyla > Aporophyla nigra. The sequence goes on along the minus strand of OX382315.1, from coordinate 14,754,967 downwards.
TTTGTGTAAAGTTTGTTACTTCATGGTTTTATGTTTTATGGCGTAATTAAATTATGTTCTAATTGATTATTTTCTCACTCAGATGTATGGATTGAGAAATTTTGATATTTCCAAAAGTATATTAGGTTGGTACCACTTACTAATTCTTATGTACCCGATGGTAGTTTTCTAAAATTCCCGAGTAAACCGCGAAAGTTAAATTTACTTTCGTCTTTTGTAATTTGCAGTGCAAAGTTGTGTGTCGATTAAAATTTGATTCGCAACCGTATCCAATATGGCTTTATATAATTTTAATAATTTAATTATCAATACAATCCTCGAAGTGTTCCTGGCAGGGTTGCGAGATTTGTTCGAAAGAGATACCGTGGCCCTGACATATGGGCAACTGAAGGAACACGGGTGGGTATTAGTCAGTAAAAGTCTGACACGCCCTTTCGCTCCACCCAGAGTAGGAGACGACATTTGATTATTTACATCCAGAAAAAAAAACCCTCGTACTTCATATAATTCGATTGAACGACTATGTTTATGTATGCTTAGATGGTTTGGTCATGTTGAGAGGATGAATGAAGGGCGGCAAACAAAAGGTATTTTACAAGGTAGATGTTATGATGGATGGACACGCCCGGAAGGAGACTGCCTAGGAGAACATATCGCACCTCCGGTGCAAGTTCAACGTCACATATGCAAATTTTGTCAAAATTGATCTGACAATGATTATGAGAAAAGTAGCTAATGTACTAATTATTAAATAAATAAATAAATATCTTAGGACAACCAACACATCGTTATCTGATCCCAAACTAGGCAGAGCCTGTACTATGGCAACCAGACAACTGATAAACATACTTATATACTTCTAAATACATACATATTATAGATAATTACACCCAGACACAGAACAAATGATCGTGCTCATCACACAAAGATTTGTCCTGGGTGGGAATCGAACCCACGACCTCAGTCTTAGCAGTCAGGGTCACTAACCACTAGACTAACAGGCCAGTCGCCAGCAAATGCCGGCAAATGTTCACTTTAACTTTAATATGAAGTTCAAAGTTGTAGTTTAAATATTACCAGTTAATTTCTTTAGTAACATAGTGTAGTTTACATTATAATAGGATGTGGAATTTTCAAACACTTCTCCTGAAATATAACATATTTTGCAAAAGTGACGTTGTTGCATCGGAGGTGCGACATAGTGACCTTATTGGTGATGTTCTTCAGAAAGGTCAGGTGCGTAGTACTGGTAACCGGCGGCGTGTGTGTATGACCAGATGTATGAACATAAACTGAGCAAAAAGAATATGTAAGGTTCGTAGCAGGTGACGTTCTGTAGTTTCTGCCTACCCCTATGGGAAAAAGGCGTGTGTTTATGTACAAACGCAAGCACAAGCTACTACAATCTGTCGAATTTCTTTAAAAGGTTTTCAACTTTATCGCTAAAGATTAAGGTTCAAGATTGATTGGAAAAATTTGACAGTTTCTGGTAGCTTGATGTGCTGGCGTCTGTACGTATGAACGATTTTTAAATTAAATAGTCATTCAATCGAATAAAATAAAATTAGAGGGTTCTGTTGATGATTATAATTCGGTAAATACACACGGTCTGTTATTATAATATTAATATTATAAGATTGTCTACTCACTATTAATGGAAAAATGTTATTATACTGTAGAAGATATTATGAATTATAATAATTTTTAATATTTCTTAAGCAATAAACACTTATATGTATTTAATGTAATTTAAAAGACTGTTTTCAGATTTTTAAGACTGCTTCTTTTTAAGTTCTTTTTAATTATACATTTTATAAAGTTATTAACAATAGTTCCTTTTCTCATATAAGAAATTAATTTTGTTTTTCTTCTTATATTAGTAGTTTAATGGTTATTTTACGCCTTCACGGCAAAACAGCGCACATATAATAAGTTAAGATCTTTATGTAAATACCTATGTTTCACAAAACATTCTGATTTTGATTCTATGTGTTACGGTCACGAATCATATTTTGTAAAACTTATACCACCTTCATCACCACCACCATCATCATCATCATTTCAGCCGAAAGACGTCCACTGCTGGACATAGGCCTCCCCTAATTTGGGGTGGTATGCTTTAATCCGTACCGTGTGGTGCCGGACGTAAAGAATAACACCACCCCAATTCTTCCCGTGGGTGTCGTAAAAGGCGACTAAGGGACTTACTAGAGAATGGGCAGCAGCGTTCTCTGTGTAATTTACCACCATACTGCGATCGCCAACCCGCCTGCCAAGCGTGGCGATTATGGCATAGCCCCCCAAATTGGGGGAGGCCTAAGTCCAGCAGTGGACGTCTTATGGCTGAAATGATGATGATGATGCTTTAATCGCCACGCTTGGCAGGCAAGTTGGCGGTCGCAGTATGGTGGTAAAACGCATAGAGAACGCTGCTGCCCATTCTCTAGTAAGTCCCTTAGTCGCCTTTTACGACACCCACGAGAAGAAATGGGATGGTGCTATTCTTTACGTCCGGCACAACCTTAACTTGACATAAGTTGGTTTAAAAAAATAAAAGATATCCTATATTTTAATGGCCGCTTAAACGGCTTATTAACTAACTAAAGAGATCCAATTTCATGTTTACGAGCTACCAAAGCTATAATTTTGAATCAATACAAAGTAATATTTTCAGAAGACCCACTCATTCTGCCAGGGTCGCGAAATTTGTTCAAAGAGATACCGCGGCCCTAGCATACGGGCAAATTTAATGTGTGGATTTTAGTCAGTAAAAGTCTGACACGCCCTCCCGCTCCGCCCAGAGCGGAAGACGTAATTTGATGATTTCCCACCTACAAAAAAAAAACACTCTCTGGTACTTAAGGTATTTACAATCTACGTAAAAATCGCAAGTTATTGTAATGTAACTTTTATCATAGTAGGGTATCTAAGTTATAAAATAGAATGGTTGTCGAAGTTTTATCAAAATCAGTGCAATCATTCTAATCTATACTAATATTATAAAGCTGAAGAGTTTGTTTGTTTGGTTGAACGCAGTAATCTTTGGAAATACTGGTCCGAAATGATTCGGACCAGTAGTTTTGTGTTGGGTAGCCTATTTATTAAGGTAGGTTATAGGGTATATAAAATCACGCTACGATCAAAAGGAGCGGAGCAACAATGAAAAACTGGCCAAGTGCGAGTCGGACTCGCGCACCGAGGGTTCCGTACAAACCTGTAGGTATTCACGGTTTATGCATAAGGTTTATGTGTATGAAATTAAATGTTTTATTTTTTTATTTTTATATTTGAGTTGACTGAATGAAAGGTAAATTGTGGTTTACGATTTATGGCGTATTAAAAAAAAAACTACTTACTAGATCTCGTTCAAACCAATTTTCGGTGGAAGTTTACATGGTAATGTACATCATTTTTTTTTAGTTTTATCATTCCCTTATTTTAGAAGTTACGGGGGGGGGGGACACACACATTTTACCACTTTGGAAGTATCTCTCGCGCAAACTATTCAGTTTAGAAAAAATTATATTAGAAACTTCAATATCATTTTTGAAGACCTATCCATAGATATCCCACACGTATGGGTTTGATGAAAAAAAAAAAATTAGAGTTTCAGTTCTATGTATGGGGAACCCCAAATATTATTCTTTAAAAAAAAATGATATTAGAAACCTCAATATCATTTTTTAAAACCTATCCATAGATACCCCACACGTATGGCTTTGATGAAAAAAAAAATTTTGAGTTTCAGTTCTATGTATGGGGAACCCTAAACATTATTGTTTTTTTTCTATTTTTGTGTGAAAATCTTAATGCAGTTCACAGAATACATCTACTTACCCAGTTTCAACAGCATAGCTCTTATAGTTTCGGAAAAATTGGCTATGACATACTCGGATAGACAGACAGACAGACATGACGAATCTATAAGGGTTCCGTTTTTTGCCATTTGGCAACGGAACCCTAAAAATGGACGAAAACTGGCAGTGGCAGGCAATTTGATGCGATGGGAAGGGTCATGGGAGCAAAAATTTGACGCGGACGAAGTCGAGGGCAGAAGCTAGTGCCAATATAAAAATCGTGAATGTGCTGCTTCAGAGAAACTTTTTATCAAGTTGAATGTTTTTATTCTCTATTCTAGTTTAGGTACGATTTCAGAAGAATGGAACTTCTGTGTCATCATATTTTGAGTGTCGTCGGTATTATAGTGATGCTTTATATTTATTATCGGTTTTAATTTTTAATGCGTTACGATAATTTATTGTTTTCGATAAACTTGTTACGGTTTCGGGTGGTCTAATTACAATAGATTTGGTGGTAAAACTATAAAATGTCACGAACATAACATAATTTTAAAACTGTTGAAAGCTACGATTAATTTTAGATAAACATTTTGTTTACGAGTGTTTTCTTTGTAGAAAGTTCATAGGTACCAAATGGTTTAATGGACGGAAGTAGAAAATCAAATCGTTCCCACAATTAACCGTTGTAAAGGACAACAAAAAACTGAACCCTTTTACGTGTGAGAGAGTTCACACGGTCTACAAAATTAATCAAACGACACCTTATCAGAAAACAAAGCAAAATTAATGGTGGCCATTAAACAAAATCCCGGAAGAACAATTAAAACTATCAAGTTAATATCAGGAGTATTAATTCGTTGGGTACCAGGGCGACAGGAGCACAGAAGAAGTAATGGTCACTCATTAACAAAGTACGTTGGAACGTCCGAACAATGTAGACTCGTTTAGATGACGATTTGTTTAATAGAGTGTTAAGACTTGGTTTCCTGTTAAATGGCGGGAAGGTTTGTAAATTACCACAAATTAGTAGAAGTTGCCTTTAGTTTATTGGTTTGGGACCCCTTTTTCTAGGTTTTAGATTGGCTGAATGCAAGCGGTCACCCCAGAACTAAATGCGTTGGACAAAAATGTCAAACTGTCTCTTTGTTTTTATGTGTCTCTGGTCCCTCGGTTCCTTGACACAGGTAGAAAAGATCATTATAAGTTTGGACCACACCTAGAGTTATGGCGTCATTATAAAATTACATAAGTTTGAAGAAATGGGTTTGATGACATTATAATTTGAATTGTATTTTTTGGAGGAAATGGGATGGAACAGTGAAACTAATGACTTATTTTATGGACACTGATTCTGTTCCACTACGGTGAGATTCCATTATTTCTCTTCAGTGATTCGGTGAATGATATAGGTGTCTACGAATCTCTGTCTATTAAAAGACATCAAAGTTTATCTTGGGTACACGTTCACCTTACTGACGGGTCGCAAATTAGTACGAAAACAGCAATTACTGCATCAAGTAATGGAAACAATACAAGATGACACACAAACTGATTTCCAAACCCCACAACAAAGTGAAACATCAATTTCGGAAGTGTGTCTATGGTTTCGTATTTAGGTTTTTTGCGCGGACTACCGAAATTAAGTATTTTTTTTTACTACGTAGTGTTTTCTTTGGAAATCGGTTGTCATTTTTAAATTAAGTTTTTATTTTCAGTTTTTAGTTGTGGTGCCACATACAAATTCATATAGTTATCTTCACTGGCTGAGTAAATAACAGTGACATAAAGTTTTATATAATCATCAACATATACTAAGTGGATGAAAAATGAACCTATTATTCAAGCTAACTCAAAAATAACTAATCAAAACTTTACCGAACTGACATGGGACACAACTTTATAAGATTTTTCCCTTTAAAAAAAAAGAAGAATATTTTAAATCGGTTTTATGACGGAGTCTTGAGATAACAAATATAAAAAAAAAGAATGGAATTGACTATCTCTTTCTTTTTTAATGTCGGTTTATATCCGTAGTAGAATACTCTTCCTAAAAAGCCGATCTATTCTGTAGAAATCTCACCTTGAAAACTTACGTGAAGTAAGCCATTGTTATAAAAAATAGTAGGTATAATATTATTAACTAAAAATATAACTTCTAATTAAGCACCCAGTTTTCTTCCTCCTCTCTCCTACTTGATCTTGCTGTGCCCGACAGGGTCCATAATTGTGACTTAAATAATGATTTCCCTTCCAACTTTGCTTTAACATTATCGTACGCAATAAAGAATTGAGAATTGAGAAGCCTGAAGTTTCTGTTAATTGTATCAATCTATAGCATGTGAAATGACAGCTCACTTCACCTAGATTTTTTCGTGTGGTCCTGGACGTAGATAATAGCACCATTCCATTTCTCCCCGTGGGTGTCGTAAGAGGCGACTAAGGGACTTACTAGAGAATGGGCAGCAGCGGTCTTTATGCATTTTACCACCATACTGCGATCGCCAACCCGCCTGCCAACCATGTCCAGCAGTCTGCCAGGGTCGCGAGATCTGTTCGAAAGGGTTACCGTGGCCCTGGCATATGGGCAACTGCAGGAACACGGGTGGGTTTTAGTCAGTAAAAGTCTGACATGCCTTCCGCTCCACCCAGAGCGGGAGACGTCATTTGATGATTTCCCACCCATAACAAAATAGCGTGTTCAGCAGTGAACGTCTTTCGGCTGTAGTAGGTAATGATGATCATGACGATGATGGGACTCGTCGCCAGGTCGTGGAAACAAGAAGGTACACGATTACAGACTTACCAATCTCCCTGAAGGTGGCAAGCTGTTGCCAGCACGTGATCAGGCTGCAGGAGCCCGACACGCCGTGGCACTTGCACGTCACGCGGGACTTCGCGATAACGGCCTGCGGACAACAAATTAACAATCATGAAAATGAGACGCGATTTCTGAAGAAGGATGATCCGCGCCAGCATCTCCAAAATTGAAACTTATTTAGCAGACTTGAAACGTATCTCATTTAAAAGGTCTTGTCTTACTGATCACTGGTCTACAATAATAAGTATTCGAAATAATTTTAACTAAATTATACTTATCTACATGCGCTAAATACAAGTTGATAAGTAAAAATCATTTTATAGTTTAAGTTTTTGCGATACTTGACATATTCCGAATTTAATGATTCTACCCTTATTGAACTAGATAATGTTTACGTATATTTACTTAGTTGGCATCTGATGTTAAAAATATTGTGTTTTAACGCTCTGTTATATTGATTATTAAGTGACAAAAGTGTTAAAAGTGTAACAATATTATATTTCATAGTAAAATGTCTCGGAAATGTATCAAAAATCCTGACAATTTTTGTTACATTTGTGGCAAAGTGATATTTAGTAAGCAAAGGTGTTCTATATCGCCTACAATAAAAAAAAACCTATTTTTACGATTTTAATGAAAACATAAAACACCAGGATAAAAGCTGGGTTCCACATTTCTGTTCCAATCCGTGTGCTACAGGTTTGAGAAATTGGCTGAGTGGCAAAAAAAACATCATTTCGGTTTGCAGTGCCAATGCAGTGGCCAGAATCGACTAATCATGCAAATATTCTATACTATGGCGACTAATGACTAATGTATGTAGTTTTAGAGGGAAAGAAGGAAATTGTATGGAAAATATGTTTGGTTATTAAAAATAAGTGAACTGAAAATCGTATTGGTTTTTACTTAATGTACTTCATATTGTATTTTATTATCGATGATATAACATATTTACGCTTGTATACCCCGTAGGTGTAGTAAAGATTCTGATCTTTAACTGATATCAAAACTTACAAGGAGACGGCAAGAGAGTGGGGTCCTTAAATCGAACGGAGGTTTCGCGTGTAGTTAGTACTCAGTGAGTGTATTCATATACTTACTCAAAACAACATAAATGGTTGAGGGAGGCCTATGTCCAGCAGTGAAAGTCATAATTTATATATTTGCTTATTTTTTTGTTCTATTAGTTTTACGATATCGATACCTAATATATAGATAAAGGCCAGCTAATTTAATTTGGCCTGTATACATCAGTTTCTGAAGCTCCATACAATAACTTCACAAACCCGCGACATCCACCAAAGAATAACAAACTTGGACTCCCGGCCACCGTAGGCGCGAGCTTGCGGGTGGCGAGCAATGGGTAGCTCGCCGCCCGGTAAGGACCAGGCTCGGGTCGACGGCGCGTAGTGTTCCACGCGCGCCTCAAAGAGATGTCAGCAGCACTGAAGGGGTCTGCTAGGACCGATGCCTGTCAGGGTCGCGAGATTGTTCGAAAGAGATACCGTGACCCTGGCACATGGGCAACTGAAGGAACACGGGTGGGTTTTAGTCAGTAAAAGTCTGACATGCCCTCCCGCTCCGCCCAGAGCGGGAGAAGTCATTTGATGATTTCCCATCCAAAAAAAAAAGAATAACAAACTCTCATTCTTAATACCCACTACAACTTTACGACTATTGGTTACAGAGATATGAATAAAAATGCTATAACAACAACCTTATTGTGGGTTATATAGTTACCAGTAAAATAGCAATAAACGCGGCAATTATGGCAGTTTTACATAAAGATGTCTATACAACGACAGTAAGGCTGTGCGCGTAATCACAACTTATGTCGTATTTACTTTATTGAGAATCTTGCGTTATGGCGGGCTATGAAAACCGCGATTCAACTGAGAAACAATTCTTTACCATTTCGCGTATTTTATTTGGGTCGGTGAATGGTTCTAATGGAAAAGAGTTACCGTTGGGCTCGCACAGGCAACTGAAGGAACACGGGTGGGTTTTAGTCAGTAAAAAACTGACATGCCCTCCCGCTCCGGGAGACGTCATCTGATGTTTTCCCCCCCAAAGAAGGGGGTACGATGGGCTTATTTAATTGCAATTGAAACAATAGTGAATGTTAAAAGATTCTTCATTCTTCAGATCATTTTTACTTAAGGACCTATAGAAGATATTTTAAGCAGAAATATGTATTTACTGTTCAGTTCAAAGTTAATTGCAAAATCTGACAACAGAGAAAGCATCCATCTATACTAAATGATATTGAATTTTTGAACTTTAATTGTAATTATCCTTTTTGGCGTTGTAATAATAATGTTTCATGTGGTGCCAGACGTAAAGAATCCCATCTCTCCCCGTGAGAGTCGCAAAAGGCGACTAAGGGACTTACTAGAGCATGGGCAGCAATGGGCAGCAGCATGCTCTATGTATTTTACCGCCGTACTGTAATCCAAGCCACTTGCCAAGGGTGGCAAATTATGGAAAAATCCCCTTTGGGAGGCTTAGGTGCAGTAGTGGGAATCTGTCGGTTGAAATGATGATGAAACAATCGTTGGCTAACCTAAATACATTTTTAATTTTATCCATTTTCATTATTCCACTTCACACAACCGTCTCTTCATCATTCAAAAGTCAGTATTATTTATTTTGCTACAACGCTGTTTCTATAGATCTTCAAATAAATAAACTAAATGATATTTGCGGGATTACGGTCGTCTTAACTCTTAATACTGCACAAGTTTCTATTACGGATTACTTAAGAGTTTGTAGCACATTGATCCTATAAGTCCACTAATACGATACTAAAATGGCCGCCATATTATATTAGTGTCTCTATTCAATAAAGTTATTGAATTTCCCTTTTATAGTTTGTAAATGGGGAACAGACCTTTCTAGAAGGCTGCATGTCACCGTAAGGGCAATAGAGAGGGGTATGCTTGGAGTTTCTCTACGCGATCGAATCAGAAATGAAGAGATCCGTACCGTAGGAGAACCAAGGTAACCGACATAGCCCGAAGAATTGCCTAACTTAAGTGGCAGTGGGCAGGGCACATTGCTCGCAGAACAGATTGCTGATGGGGCCGAAATATTCTGGAGGGGACACTGCGTACCGGAAGACGTAGATTTGGAAGGCTTCTCACAAGGTGGACCGATGACCGTGTGAAGGCCGTAGGAATTCTCTGGATGCGGGAAGCACAAAACCGGTCGAAGTGGCGGAGATTGGGCGACGCCTATGTCGAGCAGTGGACGTGTTTCGGCTGAAATGATGATGATGATGCTGATGATGATGAAAATGGGAAGGTCGGGCAAAGCTAATGGTTCAACGTGCTCTCCGAGGCACGGTTGGTTTGGTATGTAAAGATGGTCACTCATCCACGGACCAATCGCAACAGGGGTACCTGATTGATCGACCTGTGCAGCTGTTATTACTTAATCACTATCATAATTTTCTTTATCTTTACATAGTATAAGACAAAGTCGCATTTCGTGTTTGTACGCTTAGATCTTTTAAACTACACAGCGGATTTTGATGCGCTTTCATTAATAGACAGAATGATTAAAGATGAAGGTTTGTATGTACAAAACGAGGGCAAAGCCGCTGGCAAAAACTAGTCATTAATGAACTATATTAGTAACATACCCGTCTTCCTGCCTCATTATTATGTCGGTTCATCAGCTGCCTGCCCTGCTCCCGACTGCCTCTTTTCACTTTACGCTCTCGCTCTCTGATGTCGACGAATACTTCTGTAAACCTGGGAATAAACAGTTTTCATTAAAACCTGGTTATTCGCCGCTCGTAGATACATCTTTCCTCTGGATGACATATACACACGGCTACACATCCAGCTATACATTGCCAGTTTAAGCTGACCTCTTATTACGCAAATCCCATACAATGTGAGATCTGTTTATACTGGAAATGCATAGCTTGATGTGTATCCGTGCGTACAACGCTATTAACTTATTTGGGCGCGTGGTCAAAATAGGAATAAACGTCGCCATCTTGTTTTCTCAATTCGATTTTTGAGATTCAATTTAAATAAAATGTTTACCAGGGTGTCAATGTCATTCTGGCGCCAAAATAGAATAGTCGCATTCCACATTTGAATTCGTTTATTCGTGTTTGAAGTTGCAATTTTTTAAGATTTTAATATTGAACCTACTTCTGCTGTTTTTATGTTGTTTTGATGGATGACAAATCTAGAATGTAGGTACTCTACAAAGCTCCATAAATTTTTGCAACTTTACATATGTTCAAAATTACTCCTAAGTATGCATTTCTCACAAACTACTCACAGTCGGGACATTGTATAAATCAAAGTAGAACTTTCCCCGGTTCAAAGTTTTAGAAGAAACTTTTCTTACTCCTACTAGGAGTACCCTGAAAGCGTTTTGAAATGAGCAAAAGAGATATTACCGTTAAAAAGAGATACATAAATGTATGTTTGCTACGTCTCTTGCTGCTACGCCCCTCGCTACGAAATGTCTACGAGAAATATCGACCCTTTCTTGAAGCGTTGGAGATTGAACTGTAAATAATAGGCGTAGGGTACATATTTGATTGTTACTTCACTGTTAACCGTAGGGTGGGTGGAAATGTTTGGAAGGTTAAATTTTCACTCCTGGTACGAGTGTAAAGGAGGTTAGCGTTGGTAAAGAAAAAATTTGCTATACATTGCGCTTTCTCTTCAAGAGTTCGGGGAAAATATCATTCGGGAGAAGCAATGTATAATTTAGGGATTGCTTGGAAGTCTAGTTTTAATATTTTTAGGAGTTCAATAACAGAAAGAATTTCATTATTAAAAACACGATTCTTATTACTCTTTAGTTATTTGTTTTTACTTTATATTAATAAAATAATGTTTGTTAAAATTTCATTCCCGGGACTTTCGTTTTAGCCGGATTAACTCTTTCTCAGGCCTATGCTGTCTTGGTACATGTTATCGGGTTTAAGCTTCCGTAACCCGCTAAACCCGGTTCATATCCGGGTTTATCCGGTGGGCGCTTTACGGAAAAGTTTAGCATGAAATGATCGCGTTCAATTTGAAATTCGATCTCAAACTAAAACAGAGTTTTATTGTTTTTACTGTTTTGTTTTACATAGCACCGTCAGTTCTGTTTATTTTAGGGATAATATTTTATTAGTATTTAAGTTTACACAATCTATAGTTTTTTATTTAGGTAATACAAATTCAAAAACCTGTTTGCTTTTAATGAAAAACCAATGAATTTTAATAGTGTTCCTAATTCGCTCTAACTCTTAATATATCATAAAGTATTCAATATTTCCAAAATGGCCGAAATCCAGACGAAGTCCTTTTGAGATTTTCCCACTTACCACAAGCGTTTCACAAATTCTTCACGACTTCTGCCGTTTTATGCTCGCCTAGTCAGGAAAATATTCGAATGCGGGAAAATCTCCTTTATGTAGCGGTGACCCTTCCCAGCGCTCACATTCTCCATTCCTAGCCGCATGCCAAACATTCTTTAGCTACTAGAAATCATGTCACCCTGGTTTAGAAAATTCAAACAGACAAATCGGAAAAGCTTTTTTAAAGTGTTCCTTTGTAAAAAAGTTAAAACGCTCTCTCTACCTCTATGTTCCTCCCTCTAAAAAGCTTTGCCCTATGTTTGTGTGTGTATCTGGAAAACTCCGCCCATTCGTATGTGTATGCATTTTCCTTCGTTTTCCACACCCACACAGATATATATTAGAACGGGATGTTGTATTTCATATGTTCCTGGTAAATGGACCTCGCTTTTTTACGAAGTCTAGTCCGGTCCCGAGGAAAGTTTACCTACCTCAAACAATTTCGTGAAACTCTCGGACGGACGCCGGACGGCGGGAAGTCGCAGACCACTTTTGAATGGTTTTGATGACCATTTGTTTATAATAATTAGTGGTCGCCTAGCGGTCGAAATTTGACCATGTTTTAGGTATACAGGGTGTGGCTTAAGTAATGGTCCACCAGTCAGGATTCGATGAACCAGATAATTAACTGTAACAATTAAAAATTTTAATCATTTTTACCCACTTTTTTTTTTTACAAACTTGCTCTTGATCTTGATGGTGTGTTAAAAATTGGGGTTAAAATTAGAGAAGAACCAACTTTTTCTTCAAAAGAGCTGAATGTACATAAAAAAGTCATAATTTATCATGATAGCTCTAGTATTCAGCAGTAATTAACAGAAATCAAAATGAGAAAATAATGGTTTTTGTTGAAACTACAAACAAATATGTAATAAAAGGTAGAAATTTCGTAAATAAAAGACAAAAATGAAATATTTTCGGAACCCTTGGGTAAAAATGTTTAAAATTTTTAATTGTTATAGTTAATTATCTGGTTCATCGAATCCTGAACGGTGGACCACTACTTACGCCACACCCTGTATAGACGTTTTATTATAGGATTGGTAAAAGATTTTAGACCTTATTTCATAACTTAATTCTTAGTTGATTTTCGGACGGCGTATCTGATAAAACTTTTGAAAGAGGTTTCAGAAAACTCCCTGGAAATAATATGTCCTTACGACAGGACTGTGAAAAGAGAAAGAAACGGTGAGCCGTTTGTAATGTAGAATTATCGGCTGTTTACATGTTCTAGGATGTCATAGAAGCTTGTCATAGGATCAGTTTTGTACAAATTAATTTTCATTCAAGAAGGCAGTTGTGTTTAGATTAGTAACTTTCCACATAATCATTGTTACTAGTGGTCGCCCACGGGTTGAAATTCGACCTGTAGGATTTACTAATGCATTATTATATGCCTAAAAATATTAGCATTCTGCACTCATTCTCCTATAAACTCTAACTGTGCCAAATTACATACTTCTCCGTCCGCGCAATTTTCGTAAAAAGGGATTTAAAGTTTTTGCTTATTATTAATATAAAGATTTAGACTAATAAGACTAGCATTTTACTAAGCACAGGCTTAGTACGGACACGCATGGGTAAAATAGACACAAGGCCTTGAAAATGGACTGAAACCAAGTAAATAAACTTTCTTCTATCTCCTGAGTTCCTGGTAAAACAGCCTCTAACCGTGACGTGTCGGTATTGAAATAAGCGTGGGAAGCCCAAACCAAAGGCAACTGCTGAAACGTAGGATTCTTTGTCTTTTGCTACCCTGGTAATGGTGGCTCGAAATATGCAGAAAATTCCGCGATTTTAGGAAAAGTCGTTTAAAAAACAATCATAATTTAAAGAGAAATTGACAGCAATGTTTTCATTTGTTTCGTTTATGGTTTTTTCAGTGGAAAAGCTCCGCTTGTCTGTGTGTTCAATTTGAAAGCGATAAAAATGGTCTTTGTATTTCATTTTATCCTGGTGTTTGGAAATGTTTGACCTGAAAAAAATACAGTGGAAGCACTCGTAATCGGTATAAAAATAAATAAAATGTCAACTTTTTTAACATAAAAAAAAAACATATTACAATAATTAGGAGAAGAAGTTTTTATTAAATTAAATATGTACAGGCATTATATTTCAATTTCACGGAAATAAAACTCCTGAACTTTTTTTGAACAATACCAAATATTTTCATGAAATGAATTTCAACCCTTTCGTTTTCAGCGGCGGTTAACCCTTTCAGTACGTGAAAAACTCCTAGGATCGCACGCCTGCGTAGGAGGTCGGCTACAGTGCTTCGCGTTGCTACGTGACGCCACGTAGATTATAACAGGTTCCACAAAAGAAGTCAGAAGCGAGATTCCTCTATTCCCATTTAAGGTTTGTTATATTATTTGCATTTATACTTCAGCATTTTTAGTTAAAACGTCAATAAACGGGTTCTTAATAAAAATTAAATAGTGTCGTTTTTAACTAAGTAAATTAATAGGTCAGGTGCGTAGTAGCAACCGGCGTGTATATATGAGCAGCACACGTAGCATGACCACCGTAGAAATGGGTTTTGTCGACGGAAGAATAGACAAAATTACAGATTGTAGAAAGACTAAAGACAAAATTAAAGTGTTATGCTGGCGTAGCATGACAATTCTATCTCTATTCTACCAAGTATAGACAAAACCCATTTCTATCGTGGTCATGCTACGCGTGCAGATGTATAAATCTAAACGAGGCGAAAAGGGTATGTAAAAGCATCAAAACAGGTGGCCTGTCATGGGAAGGAGCCTGAGTTTCTTTTTGTATGTAAATTATTATGCAGAGTAAGCATCGAGCATATCATTTAGCTGCAAATGACCAGTTTAATTAAACCTTCATCTTGTGTTGTGTCTCTCAGCATAAATCTAACTTTAAAGAAACATCTGAACCGTGTTATACCCGTAGTAACCGTAGTAGCCGTAGCATGAATGGTGCTACGTGCTACGCCACGATTGCCGCGAACTCCTGTTGATTTATGCGGTCCTAGTACCCAACCTGTCTTTAGCCATGGTTTGACATCCGTGAAGCGAGTCTGACAGCTGATTAACAAGATGTTTTCCTTCCTCAACAAGTACTCATCGAATAAGTACTGTTTTTAGGGTTCCGTTGCCAAATGGCAAAAAACGGAACCCTTATAGATTCGCCATGTCTGTCTGTCTGTCTGTCTGTCCGAGTATGTCGCAGCCACTTTTCTCCGAAACTATAAGAGCTGTGCTATTGAAACTTGGTAAGTAGATGTATTCAGTGAACCGCATTAAGATTTTCACACAAAAATAGAAAAAAAACAATAATATTTGGGGTTCATACATAGAACTGAAACTCAAAATTTTTTTTTTCATCAAACCCTTACGTGTGGGGTATCTATGGATAGGTCTTCAAAAATGATATTGAGGTTTCTAATATCATTTTTTTTTAAAACAATAATATTTGGGGTTCCCCATACATAGAACTGAAACACAAAAAAAAAAATTCATCAAACCCTTACGTGTGGGGTATCTATGGATAGGTCTTCAAAAATGAAATTGAGGTTTCTAATATCATTTTTTTCTAAACTGAATAGTTTGCGCGAGAGACACTTCCAAAGTGGTAAAATGTGTGTCCCCCCCCCCGTAACTTCTAAAATAAGGGAATGATAAAACTAAAAAAAATATATGATGTACATTACCATGAAAACTACCAACGAAAATTGGTTTGAACGAGATCTAGTAAGTAGTTTTTTTTTAATACGTCATAAATCGTAAACCACAATTTACCTTTCATTCAGTCAACACAAATATAAAAATTTAAAAAAAAAACATTTCATTTCATAAACGATGATGACGAATGATGATGATGATGACCTGCAGGTTTGTACGGAACCCTCGGTGCGCGAGTCCGACTCGCACTTGGCCGGTTTTTTTTTCTGTTTTGTTTCAATGTGTTTTCATTTATACGTTTGATTTGGCTTGTTTTATGTGGAAGAGTTATTTATTCTTCATTATGACACAAATTTCCCTAATTAGATATTCATTCATGGGTATGTTTTCTAATGTGGTACTTTAAGTACCATGATTAGTCCTTCAGTTGCATTGATTTCAGGCTACCATACCACCAATATCTTTATTTTTTTTGTATCTTATATTTAAATCAATTAAGTTGTACTACACCTTTACCTGTACCGACAAACGTGGTTGATTTTCAGGCAGGTAAGACAACTGTCACCCTGAAAGAGCACCTGTAACTTTTTCACCTGTCTTACCTCTCACCTTGATACTAGGACATAAGAACATCGCAGGAGTAAAACCCACCTTTTCACGTGAATTTCAGGTGCACGCACACCATTACAAATCACGTTCACCTTTATATCTCTCCCGGAAACGGGGAGGTGAATTTTAAGTCTGTAGTAGTAAGGGATGGGGTGTTGCATCCCTTTCTAGCACAATGAGGAAAACGGGGAAAATGTTCGTTCACTCAAACATTGGAAAACCTTCCTCTGTGTGTGTGATATCCACGTAGATTTTACCTTTTGGCCTCCCCCATAAGGACAATTCACCCAGGTAACGTATTATTCGTGACGTTTCAGTGTGCGAGGGTAAAACAGGTAAAGATACCTTCGCCATGGTATTGCTTCCCTAGTACTCAGGTGCGTCATGAAACAGGTGAGTTCTACCTGAAGGTATCAGGTGACATCCTGAAAAGGTGGAAATGTCATGGGCGTACTGAGAAATGGCGCTTTCAGAAGTGACGTCATTAGGAAAATGTAGTTTTCACCTATGTGAGGAGGAGGTTCTGGTATCATTTACTAGTTTTCGGTTGCAATTAATAATTAATTATGAAAACATTTCCAATAAAAAATGTGAGCTAAATTAGTTCAAATAGTTTTATCAATATTTAAAAAAAAACATGTTTTGTTTTAGTTATTTGTCTTGTTGTTTGTCAGTCAAGTATGGCTTCCAATTTTCCGCGGGGAAAATTTCGATAAAGTGGGGGAAAAGTACTAGGCGCTCATATTAAACGAAGAGATGTCGTTATGTTGCTGTAGGTCAGGACCTTGGGGGTGGACTGGGGAAAGCGTATTTAAATAAAATAATAATTTTCGCACGGGGCAACATAATCACAAGAGGGTTGCCGTATATAATTCTACAACTAGAACTCATTTTCAAGGTTCTAGTTGTAGTAGAATATAGTAGTACGTACACGGATAACATAAGCTGTTGGATGTATAATATTGTTGACTTTATAGTTTGCTTGTTGTGTTTCTGTTAGTTTATATTTTTTCCGTTATGTGTCCATGGGTGGTGTCACACTCTGAAGCACAAATTGTCATTGAAATCATTTTACTTTCAAAATTCATTAAGCCTACCTATTCTCCGAAAGTATAGATAGAAAAGGTAAACTCACTGAATCGTGTTTACGATTTCTGTAAATTAATTTGGCTAAAAATGACATCGTCAAACCTACGTCTTTTCGATATGTAAAACTTAGCTGAAATATGATTAAAAATTTCTTGACAGTGGAAGACTTATTTACAACCAAGGATCAAAGAACTTATAACCTCATTCAAAAGCATATTCATACAATAATTGTTTGCGTTCCTAAATTACTCAATTTAATTAACTACTCCACAGCCACACATGAACAGAGTACACACACGCGGTTGACTAACCCTTTAACCTCAGAAGTACCAGGAGAGCATACTTACTTGTAGCCATACTCGAGGTTATCGCCACATCCTCCCCACACCCAATCCGAGTGCAGATTCCTCGGTCTTGTCGCCCGGCTACAACTGCAACTTGACAGCCGGCCATCCCGACAAGCCCGTGACACGGAGAGCGATACGCCGGCCGCAGTAATCGCGTGTGTGAAGGCCGTTTCCCGTGATGCTGATGAGGAAAATTGAAACGGTTAAAGTGTATAGTTACGTTTTATGTGGTCCTGGTACTTAAATTGTATTTATTACTGTCCAAATCTGAAAAACTGTGGCGTTATTATTTTATTAACTTTGAAATTGTGTCACGGTTGTCCGTCGCGGTTTGTAGGTGGTCCCTCCCATCATATTGTTTCCCATGGAACTGCAATTAGGGACAATTAAACGACGCAACTTAATGTGGGCATTCAAGTGAAATCTTTTCAAAGTCAGAGGGTTAATTGCGTTACTTGCTATCAGTAGGAATTGGTTTCACATTGATAGTTAAACAACATTGATTGCGTTATTTACGTGCTGAGCCGGCAATTTATCCGAACAAATGACGCAATGGTTTAGAAATAATCTTCAATCCGATTCAGATTTTATGTATTCATACCCAAGAGGTGTTTCAAAGGTATTCTGTGTGGTGCCGGGCGTAAAGCACCATCCCATTTCTTCTCGTGAGTGTTGTAAAAGGCGACTAAAGGACTTACTAGACAATGGGCAGCAGCGTTCTCCATGCATTTTACCACCATACTGCGATCACCAACCCGCCTGCCAAGTGTGGCGATTATGGCAAACCCTTCCAAATTGGGGGTCCAGCAGTGAAATGATGAAGATGATGATGATAGGTAGGTATAGATAGTTACGTATGGAGAAAACTAAGCAAGAAACTCCATAGTTACTCTTTCAACATAATGTCTATGTCATAATTTAAACCCTAATTACTATTATTTAGGGCTTAAATTCGTCTAGCCAAGCTAATCTAAGACGACAATAAAAGCTTAATATGAAACCATAACGATACGACATCTCATAATTCTTACGAACGCTAACAAATGTCCCTATCTAAGTACAGACGTCCTTCGATAATATCTCAGCGAATTTTCCTAGAATCTATTTTCTATCTAGACCAGTTGGAAGTGGGGATGGTGGGAACAGTACCAATGTCACTATAAATCACTAACTGTCCTAGTTGTCTTCCACAAAGATTTACAGCTCTGTTTCAGGGTAGATTTTCAGCACATGTGTACCGAGGTAACGCGAGATATAAATGGGTAGTTTTTCGCTCTAGCAGGGCAATAGAGATGTTGTTTTAATTTACAGATCGAAAACATTCCTACATTACACACTATTTATATTGCTTGAAAATAAACAATGAAATACCTGACAAATAATGGCAAGGAAGCCAAAGGGCATCATTCAAGTTTCGATCATTTTGTACTCAAAAATAAGATTACCGGCCAGAAAAAATTATATAATGTCAGTCAGCTTCGACTTAAGACTGAAGTTTATTCCTTAAGAACGATTATAAAATATATAGATGAGTAAACATACACGCGTAATGTAACGCAACACATAACGTCACGTAACACACCACGTAACGTAACATTGCGGAGAAAATATGATTTAACTCCCCATAAATTATCATACCCCGGGCTTATATATGAAAATCGATTCTTAAGGAGTATACTCCAAAAAATCTGGCTTCCTATGGGAACCCTTTACATTTTTTCCATAACAGCGAAAGTAATACAATTATTTATTTCTTTCTTTATTTATTTAAACTTCCCGCACACAAAAAAGGTACAAAGGCGGACTTAAGGTGACATATTGAGAAAACCGTGCTTTTTCTTTTAAGTGTAACTTTCTTACCGGTTGATAGCCGAACTTAATATTAAAGTGTATGATTTTTGACTATATGACCTAGTATCCTGTAAAAGGAATACAAGATACGATAAATTTTTCTGGATACAAAAAAATCGCAAAGTTCTATCCATGTTTATGATTTTTTTAGCCTCAAGGCGCAATGCGTTAGATTTATTAAACATAGTTTACTTTAAAACATTGTGAATAATCTTATCTAAGTTTTTGTAAAACAGTTTTCGTTTTAATAACACTTTTCATTCATAAATGACGGCGATTCGTTTTGGCACATACGTTATTTTATTCCAAGCGCATACACATTATCGCCATCTCTTTTTTTGCCTATAATAAGTAGTGTCATCATTCTCGTTCGTTCATAAATCAGTCGCCCAGTAGGGCTCATCGACGACGGATCTATGTCACTTTTTTACAAATCGGTGCGATCAAAATCACGTTTTTTAAATATTTATGTCCACAGAAAAAGGAAGTAGGGAAGTATTTTGCTGTAAATATTTAATATAATAAATGTTGGCTTTCTAAAAACTTTATATTTAGACTGTATACTCGTATGTGTCTATTTTTACACGCTTTATATTAGCTTCACTTGTATGTTAGTATGTTTGTATGTTAGTATGTTTGTATGTTTGTTTGTAACCGACTCCTTATAACGCGATTTTGACCCACTTTAAACGACCAGATTTCATTCAAACTTTGCACACCTGTCAAGGACCGATGACAATGCAATAATTTCATAAATTTGTGCCATTATCCTTGCCAGGATTACCAGGACAGGCTTCACTTGTCTGAGCGTCTTTTGTATGTTGTCCGCTAGAGGGCGCTAGTTAGTTAGTTGACGTACGGCTGTGACGCGTTCGAGCGGTAAAAACACGCTTCCATTGAAAACCAAACTAAAAAGTACCAAATAATGGAAAAAAACCGTGGGTGCTTTTTAAGATATTTTTTTATTAATATCAGGCACCCCACGCTTTTTTTCCATTATTTGGTACTTTTTAGTTTGGTTTTCAATGGAAGCGTGTTTTTTAGTTTTTTTAAACTATTATTTATTGTGACTGTGAATAATATAACATTCTTTTTCTATTACTATTTAGTGACGACCTAAATTATGTATGAAAATGGGAAGAACCATAAACCAAAATTGAACAGTACCTTCAAGGTTAGGAGTACCTGGGTGCTTACTCTCGAATATAATTCCAATAGTCCGACATTGGAATTGTCAGTTAAACGTCAGTGATTGGCTGGACTCACTGAGTCTAGCCAATCCCTGACGTTTAACTCAACCAACTGACGTTTGACCAATGTCGATCTATTGGAATTATATTCGAGAGTAAGCACCCTGCACAGGGCAATTAATTAATTCATTTTGCAGGAATTCAATACCAATAAGATGATGATAACAGTAAGAGGAATTCACCACCTTCACTAAAGCATTACAGCAACAATCTATTCTCACTTTTTTAAGTAATATTGAGTTAACACCCTATTTTTTTAGAGAAGAACGTCTGTTTTATCCCAATAACTTGTAATAACCGTTCATTTAGAAATAAATTAAAATATATGATTAGTTTTTAGGTTTGAAGTACGTCAACAATATATCTATATGTCAAGCAGTACTTTTCAATAGTTACTATACTTCAAGTACTGACACTATAAATACAAGAGCACAACGAAGGAATAGAGTAGCATTACAAGTGTGAAAAAGGTGAGGTTTTATAACTGACGGCAGCTCAAAGGAGGGTAATGATTTTACCAAGCAAATGTATGGTAGTGATGTAGCGAATATACTTATCCGCGAATATTCGCATACTTATTGACATTGGCATTCGTAATCGCATTCACAGACTTCATGCGAATATGAACGTCAGGAAAAGTACGTAAGGTGTAAATAATATTAGGTAAATGAAACCAAAAAATCTTATCACTTTAATCAGATTGTTTTTCTCCTTCTAGCTTTACTATCTTAACTTCGCAATTATATCGGCAATGCTCGGCATAAGGAAAACGATGACATATTCGCATTCGCAATCATCGGCGGTAGATATTCCAATTCACGTTCACGAATGCTTAAAAACCGACATTCGTTACATCACTAATGTATGGTGATCAGTGAAACGAACTTGGAGTTTATCAATCTCTTATATACCAACATCCATTTTATTTATATACCTCTAGAAGATTAGTTCGATATTTTTAATTTCATGTCGTAAATAACAAAGGTATGCAAAATTTACCTTTTCGAAAATTACTAACAAAGCTACTACTTACACATTTAGATTTTCATGACGTTTAGCATTAACTTGACTCACAAAATAAACGGTTATAAATCCTTGTAATACCTTATTTGCTTGTCACTGAAGCTTCTTTATCATATTTGACATTAAACATTTTCATTAGCCCGTATAAATCTTTACAGTAAAACTGAATCACCGTTTTGAGCAAAAATTGGGACAAAAGCTTTTTCTCTAAATCTATACTATGGAAAAGTAGTGCCCGTAGCCAATTTTTTTTTTCTTTGAGTCGAGATCCTAAAAGTTCTGCTGCAATTTTAGAAAGATCTAATTTACGCACTAAGTTGTTTAATTCTGGTTCTGTAAATAGCTGTGGCTCGGTTTTGTCGATAGAGAAATCAATCAGTCGACAGTCAATCACATTTACTAAATATTTTTAACAACTACCAACAAGTAAAATAACAGTCGAAAATAATAATTGTTCATCATCTGCCTAGCCTTTTCCCAACTATTTTGAGGTCGGCTTCCAGTCTAACCGGATGCAGTTGAGTACCGGTATTTTACATGGAGCGACTGCCTATCTGACTTCCACAACCCTGTTACTGTCCCTTGGTAAGACTGGTTGTCAGACTTTTGACGACCCGTAACGACTGTCTAAGATCTACGAAAGACAGTCGGGCCCAACTGCTTTTTTTACACGCTTTATATTAGCTTCACTTGTATGTTTGTATGTTAGTATGTTTGTATATTTGTTTGTAACCGACTCCTTATAGCGCGATTTTCACCCACTTTAAACGACCAGATTTCATTCAAACTTTGCACACCTGTCAAGGACAATGCAATAATTTCATAAATTTGTGCCATTATCCTTGCCAGGGTAACCAGGACAGCAAAAAAAACTGTCTTCGAAAACTACGCTGACATACGTTACAAACTACGCTGACATACGTCTCAAAATTCGAAACACCCTAAAAAATAGAAAATAAATAATAGTTAAAAAAAACTAAAAAACACGCTTCCATTGAAAACCAAACTAAAAAGTACAAAATAATGGAAAAAAAGCGTGGAGTGCCTGATATCAATAAAAAAATACTTTAAAAAGCATTGAGCCTTTAGTAACAATATATCATGGCAGTGGCAAGTAGAAAGTTAAAATAAAGTACTTCATAATTTCGGCAGTTCCCATGACTGCCTATATTATTTTTTGTACTGGCAAATGATCCTGCTCTTGACCTCAGATCTTGCCTGATGGAAAGTGATGGATGAGTTCTACGACGAATGAGTATGCCCAGATGTTGCTTATTAACCTCTGTTAAAATACATTAAGGAAAAGCCACCAAAATACCTAAGTTAAGATAAGAAGTTGGGGCATCACAATATTATGCATATCCTTTTCATAAGGAATCATCATCATTATTTGAGAGAAAGAAGAAAGAAAAAAAATACATTTATTAAGCACAAACTCAAGAGGCACACAAAATAATAAAGGAAAAAATACATAAATTAACAAAACACAAAATTTAAAAAGAAAATCAATAAAAGTGTGATGTTATAAACTAGCATTTAAGTGTGCCCCACGGCTGCGCTAAAAAGGTTCAGTTCAGCAAAAATGCCAGACAACTAGTGCCTGACGCTGATTTTCAACTGGACCTGAAGTGTGAATTGACGGATGTAAATCAGTTTTATACAAATACTGCAATGTGGCGATATGCATACTTAAATAAAATAAATTAATAGTGAAAAGTTGATAAATATACTAAGTTTAGTAAGTATCTAGTGTAAGTACTTACTATATTAAAAAAATAACAAAGTAAACTAATTTAACTGTTCATTTTATTATTTATTTCAGTCGAGAACGTCCACTGCTGGGCATAGGGACATCTGACGCGTAAAAGTGTTTGTAAAAACCTACTTGCAAAAATAAGGTCATTTATCATTAAGGCCTCCCCCAGTCTGGGTGGATTTGCCATAATCACCACGCTTGGCAGGCGGGTTGGCAACGTCAGTATGGTGGTACCATGCGTAGAGAACGCTGCTGCCCATTCTTTAGTAAGTCGCTTAGCCGCCTCTTACGACACCCATGGATAGAAATGGGATTGGACTCGGTATAGCGAGATTTTGACCCACTTTAAACGACCAGATTTCATTTAAATTCTGTAGACTTATGGAGGACCGATGACAATACTATAATTTCATAAAGTGCCATTATCCTTGCCTGGGTTACCAGGACAGCAAAAAAATTGTCTTCGAAAACTACGCTGATATACGTCACAAACTACGCTGACATACGTCTCAAAATTCGAAACACCCTAAAAAATTGAAAATAAATAATAGTTTAAAAAAAACTAAAAAACACGCTTGTTTTCCATTATTGTCCACTTTTTAGTTTGGTTTTCTATGGAAGCGTGTTTTTTAGTTTTTTTTTTAACTATTATTTTTTACGTCCGGCACCACACACACACGGTAACAGGAATAGCAACTCTCAGAAAATCTGTCCTTACTACAAGAAGCATACGCAATTACCCCTTTCATCATCTGCCTAGACTTTTCACAGCAATGTTGCGATCGACTTCCAGGAGTTCCAGGCTAGCCGGATTCAGCTAAATACTAGTACTTTTACATGGAGTGACTGCCTGAACAACTCAGGGGCCATCCATAAATTACGTCAAAAGTTAAGGGGAGGAGGGGGTCGACGAATTGTGACATTGTGTGACAAGGGGGTGGGATGGGCCCTAAATTTTGTGACGTCACATTTCAAAATTTAATATACATATTTAAAGTACAATTAAAACACGAAATAAATAAAAATAAAAAAAACGACAGAAAAATTTAAAAAAGTTCAATGTCCAGATGTAAAATTGAAAAATATGTGACGTCACACTAGGGAGGTGGGGTAAAAAATCATTAAACTTGTGTGACGTAATTTATGAATGGCCCCTTATTGTGGAATACGATACTCCTTGGAAAGACTGGTTGACAGATTATGAGCTACCCAATTTATCAACTACCTCATTAGCATATAATGTTCCCATTACTGGGATAGGCCTCCGCACTGTGAGAGGTGATTGGGCCCTAATCCACCACGAGGGCTCGTTCTGGTTGGTAGATGTCAGTGATCTTCGAATTTTCGGTCCTAGGGCATGCCGGTTTCCTCACGATGTTTTCCTTCACCGTTCTGAGAGCAATGGTGCTGAAATTATTTACGCAAAGTGAAGTGCCTACTTACGACCGAAATTGCGACCTACAACTCGTATTTCGCAGTCATTAGCTTTGAGCCACCACTTCTCTCACCACTACCACAAACCATTATTTCTTCAAAATAAACCAACAGACGACCTATGAAACGGAACCCCTTTTTCTAGCCCCTATTCATATGTATACAACTAACCATACAATTTTCTACTAACTTTATATAACGTTCACTAAAACAATATTCGGTCTCGGCTCCGTCGGAGCCTCAAAATTGTCTTTACGATATTTTTATTACGTCCTATGTCAATTCCTTTTGTTCTAAATAAAAGAGAATTTATATCTGTGTTTATCTTGATACATAGACTAGTCTATCGTAGTAGCCTTGGGTAGATATTTTACTGGGAATTTATATGAAAATGTTGGTTTTCTAAGAGAAAATATAAATGAGAAAAGGTAGCATAGAATTATTTCTATATTAGTGGAAGATTTTTTGATGTACTCGTATCTAAAGGTTGAATAATACAAAGTTGTAGACATTATTTTAGTGTATTATTCAGGAGAGTTTAGATTTATTTTTGTACACTAAGGGACTTACTAGAGCATGGGTAGCAGCGTTCTCTATGCATTTTACCGCCATACTGCGATCGTTCATTCGTCTGCCAAGAGTTGCTATTACGGCAAAACCCTCAAATTGGGGGAGGCCTAAGTCCAGCAGTGGACGTCTTACGGCTGAAATGATGATGATGATGATGACAACATTCATTGCGTTATTTACGTTGCAGAGCAGACACATTTTTCGGACTTTAGATTATTAATTTCTTTCAAATTGATTCTGATTCTGACTGATAGTGTGTTACGCAATTAGGATGCAGAATTGCAGAGTCACATAAGACAATTAAAACATGGGGCTGTTGTCAAATACAGCTAGACGTAAGACGTCTTTAATTTTGATAATTCAACTATATTCATTGCGCTATTTACGTTATTGAGCAGACGAATTTTTCAAACATATAAAGCAATGGGTTAGGAATTTCCATCAAAATACTTTGGATTATTACAGCACGTGTGTTACACAATAGGGTACTGACCCCGTTCTAATTAAAAACAGCATAATCCTTATCAAAAACTCACCAATCAAAGTCAAAGGTCCAAACACAGTTTCATCCCCCGTCACAGTGCAATTCCACCTTCTCCCTTGGAACTGGTACTGGCACTCATTGATGCCCTGTTTCACTCCGGAGCTGACCACTGGCATATGGTCCTTATGACGTCGGCAGACTCTGCGCTGGCCCGGCGTTAGGCCATGCAGTTTGGCACACACCCGGGACTTTTCGGTGAAAAGGTCTGGCTGGTTCGACCATTTTTCGAATTCAAGAAGGCCCATGTTGCTGTAACAAGGAAATGTGGTTGTTGTGTTATCTGTCATTAGCAAGGTGGTTAGGTAGCTCGCTAAAGTCACATTTTCTTTCGTTTTTTGTCAATGATGTTGATTAAAATATGTTCATTAATGTTATTGATATAATTAATTGTTAACAGTTCATTTAATCCCTGTTAATGAGTATTTCATGAAAATTATACATTGAATGGGATAACAGATTAAAGGTAAGTATTGATAATTATAATTCTGTAAAGTCATATTTTACCGGGTGCCTATAATATTTTATTTAACTTACAAGATGGCACTGAATGTAAATAACAAAAAAAGTAAAAAAAAATAATGGATTTTGCGGGATATCCTGGAGCTTCCATTTTCCAAAAAAAAAAAGATTTATTTATAACTAACTTTTGCCAGCGGGTTCACCCGCTTATTATACATATAAACGTTCCTCCTGAATTACTCTGTCTATTGATGAAGAAACCACATTTAATTCCGTTGCGGAGTGTAAAAGATCTAAGCGTATAAACGCGGGAAGCGAGTTTGTTCTATACTATGTAAAGATATGTAAGTTTAAAATTAAATAAATAATATCTTTGGACAACCAACACACTATTATCTGATCCCAATCTAGGCAGACCCTGTTCTATGGTAACCAGATAACTGATAAATATACTTCTATATTTCTAAATACATACATATCGCTGCCCTAGTTCAACAGTAAGATATCTTAAAAAAAAAACAAAATTGAGTTAAGTTTTGTTTCATGTGAAAAATTTGCTCTTCTGTCCGGTTCAAAAATCGGATATTTGTAAAACGCAACCAAATTGCCTAACTTTCAATGTGTCACTGAGACATTTAAGCATATTTTTACCGACCAGTTCAAGATTCTGACATCTTAAGATATTTATAAAGTCAGGAAGATTTCCGTAACACATTAAACTAAGCTATAGTTTAAAAAAATCAACCACATTTCAATTAACAACGAGTGAATTAATGACACTAAAATCATAAAAGTATGAATAACTCAAAACATACTTTGTTCAACATATCTTACTGTTGAACTAGGGCAGCGATATTATAGTTAATTACACCCAGACATAGAACAAATGATTGTGCTCATCACACAAACATTTGTCCTGGGTGGGAATCGAACCCACGACCTCAGTCTTAGCAGTCAGGGTCACTAACCACTAGACTAACAGGCCAGTCATGTAATATTCACATAAACCTTTCTGAATAAATTATGTAAATGACGGTGAAAACCGCATCAAAATCTGTTACATAACCATGATTACACAGGGTCAAATTAAATTAGCTAGCAAAACTTCAACCACGTATTGGGTATATCGGCAACTTACGGAAGAAAATAAAAACAACTTTCCAGCATGTGAAGGCCAATGCCCATAATCGATCAGCTGTTTTTGTATTTTTTCGTGGAAAATAAGTAGATATTTTTTGTAAATTTCGTAAAACTAAAGCATAACAGTCGTTTGGTTGATGTTAATGTAGGTACAGCCAGTGCCCTGCAACATCTGACCCCTCCTACACGGAAGAAATGAAGCTGGCATAGAGGATACCGTGATCAATTAGGCGGTTCCCCCAGGGCGAGACCTTCCCATTGCACTGCGGTTGGGTTGGGAAAAAAAAGAGGGGTCAGGTAACGCAGGGCACTGGCTGTACATGTCAGTGTCAGTTAAAGATTTGAACAAAGTTGGAATTATGAATATTTTATTTTTATTTCATTTGTTTGTACCGTGTGGTGCCGGACGTAAAGAATAACACCACCCCATTTCTTCCCGTGGGTGTCGTAAAAGGCGACTAAGGGACTTACTAAAGAATGGGCAGCAGCGTTCTCTATGCATTTTACCACCATACTGCGATCGCTAACCCCAAGCGTGGCGATTATGGCAAAGCCCCCCAAATTGGGGGAGGCCTAAGTCCAGCAGTGGACGTCTTACGGCTGAAATGATGACGATGATTTCATTTGTTTTCGATAACGATAACCAACGCCGGCTGGCATGCAACAACAGTATCCTCAGTTTATTTGCAAATCAGTGGAATTGGAGATTTAAAAAATAATACATTAGAAATACATTCTCAGTTTTAAATGAAATATGGTCGAATTTCGACCACTGGGCGACCACTAGTAAATTATAATTATTCTTCAGCGGTGACTAGTGATAATATTCTTGATAATAAATTAATTTGTATGGCCCTGCCCTCCACTATTGGAAGATGGTCATTATAATTATTTATGGCCTGTAATTTGGCCTCGACGGTATTTGTAGTCTACTAATGGCCTTTAATTAAATATTATTTATTGATTGTTATTGTTTAAGAAGAAGATGTGGTCTTTCGTGTAAGGTAGTGTGGTAATGGTGCTGGACATAAAGAATAGGATTTCTTCCCGTGGGTTTCGTAGAAGGCGACTAAGGGACTTACTAGAGAATAGGCAGCCGCGTTCTCTATGCATTTTACCACCATACAGTGATCGCCAACCCGTCTGCCAAGCGTGGCGATTATCGCAAAAGCCCAATGAAAAATGACCCTATGTTCTGTCCAATTTCGTTTTATGTACAGTCAAGAGAAATAATAATAATGAGTAAGTTCAAAAACTAAAAATCGACTAATGTCGCGCTCTAAAAAGTATGAAATAAGAAAATATTTTCAGCTGAAAGCCGTGCCCTTATACCTGGTCTCTAATACGTATACGTATACGTACGTATGGTCTCGCGACACTGGCAGAAAATTATAGCCCTCAATTTTGTATCGCCATAGTCGGGTACAAACTAGAAATTTCACACGGAAGAAGTCGTGGGCAGAAGCTAGTATACTTATATCACGCATGATTTTCACAGTTACATCGAAGATCACGACTTACCATCATAATAAGATATAGGAACATATTATGAGCCAAACACGACAACGTGAATTGTTATCTGAATGCAAAGTGACGTCACATGTTTTCTTCTACATGTTAAGATATTATTATGTACTATGCAACTATTGTTATTAGGTGATTCATCAATGTTCTACTGTAATATGACTGAGAAGTTCACGTGGTATGTAAATTAGCATGTAATACCATGTTCCGTGTTCTGTCGGACGTGAAGAATAACTCCATCCTATTTCTTCCCGTGGGTGTCGTAAGGGATTTGCTAGAGAATGGGCAGCAGCGTTCTCTATGCATTTTACCATCATACTGTGATCGCCAACCCGCCTGTCAAGCGTGGCGATCATGGCAAACCCACCCGCATTGGCGGAGGCCTATGTCCAACAGTGGACGTTCATCGGCTGAAATGATGATGAACTTTTTTTTTGTGAGTGGGAAATCATAATAATGGCTTCTCCCGCTCTGGGTGGAGAGGGAGGGTGTGTCAGACTTTTCCTGACTAAAACTCACCCGTGTTCCTTAATTCCGTGACCTTAGCACAGGCAGTGCTGGGGTCTGCGAATCAGTCATGTCGCAGAAGGAGGCTGCGGAAAGGGAGCGGGAGATATCTTCCGCTCACCCAGCCCGCAGCAGGCGCACCGGGCGTCGGCGGAGGGCGGACAACGCCCTCTTCCAGCCCCCCTAAATGGGTCCAGGGGCGACGGATCTGGGGACATCCGTTGCCCCCTACTGCTACGGACCCGAGATGGTGGCGCGTAGTGTTCCACGCGCGCCTCTCTGTGATGTATGGGGGGGAGTTTAACACCTCACTCCCCCCCAACGTGAGGAGGCCCGCAAAGGCGGGCCGGCACCAGTCGGGGATCGCGGAAGACATATTGGTTCCTGTGGTCCCCGACGTAGGTGTGGGACGGAACACCGGGGTGGTTTTAGTCAGTAAGAGTCTGACAGACCCCTCCGCCCACCCCAGGGCGGAGGACATCCATGAGGATTTCCACCTCGTGATCAAAAAAAACTGGGGTCACGGTAACTCTTTCGAATAAACCTGTGACCCTGGCACGCATTGGCCCTAGCGGACAATAGCCTGACAGTGCTAGAGGGTGGCTCTTCTAATCATTATGTCGAAGTTCAAGTTGAGAATTGATTTAATTCCCGTTGTAGGGGACATCAGATTTTGTCATTTCAGTTTAAAACTCAGTTTCTAATTAAGGTTAGATTAATAAGTGACCCACACCATGTTATCAATAATGCATACTTTTTTGAAGACCCGTATACTAAGAAACCATTATGTACCTAAATAAAAAATTTCAGCATATTAAATTCATAGTTGGTTAGTTCATTGATTGACTGGCCTGTTAGTCTAGTCGTTAGTGACCCTGACTGCTAAGACTGAGGTAGTGGGTTCGATTCCCACCCAGGACAAATTTTTGTGTGATGAGCACGATCATTTGTTCTGTGTCTGGGTGTAATTTATCCATAATATGTATGTATTTAGAAATATATAAGTATATTTATCAGTTGTATGGTTGCCATAGTACAGGCTCTGCCTAGTTTGGGATCAGATAACGGTGTGTTGGTTGTCCTAAGATATTTATTTATAGTAAACAAAACTTACGGAAGCCCGAAGGTTTAGTACTAGTATATACACAGAGCTATGCTTTTCACATTCTTCTAGAAACGTGTATTTGAACCGTAAAACCCATATTGCCTCGTTGGTCACGGACTGCCTCACTGGTGTTCGCAAGCGCCACTGTTGAGCATAATGAGCATGTGGTTTGATCCCAGGTCGGGGAAAGTGTTATTGGGTTTTTTATCTGGAAGTTCACAGTAGCAGTCCGGAGTAGATTTATGCCTGGTTGATGGCAATAAGCTTGCCCACTATTGCATTGGAAACATAACTGGCGAAACGAGGGTGTTCTATAGTACAACTCTGCCGAACTTTTTTGGGGTTACAAAGAGTGTTGTTATAGTATGATATGTAAATCCCAATAAAGACATCAACGGGTAAGGAGATAGGGCTTTCTATTCCAAGGACAGCATAGTAACTTCCAAAGTTCCAGTACTTACAAATGTTGCAAGAACCCACAAAGGCAAGAACTGTTTTTGTAAACATACAAAGCACACACCAGTCTAAGGGCATGTGTACGAATATAGGGTAATCTTAACAGACTCTTGACAGCTGTCAAGATAAGGAACACGTCAGTCTGCATTATGACTTAGTTTAATTAACAAATACCAAATGAGTTTTAAATAAAGAACGTTCTATTGTCTGTTCTAGAAACACCTGATAAAAATGTAAACAAACTCTTTTCAGGTTAAATTCTTACGCAATCTGTCACTGAAGATTGTATCACATTAATTTGTATTCAGAAGGGTCGACTTCTTCTTTTTCTTAGCGTGTCAAAAGCAATCTACATATATATACAGCCAGCCCTGAATTTAGCTAGGAGCTTAGCTCTTTCAGTAGCGTCTATCAACTCCTGTAGCGTGCAAACAACAGAACACGCTGGACACAATATTAAGTGCCACATTTTTTGTAGGACAGCACCACGTTTATACTCCACGGCGGAATCATCTGTGAATTCCTATATGACCAGGGTTTGATTGCTTCAACCTGCCTGAGTCCGAAGTCTATTTATAGACTTCCAGGCAAGCCAAAGCAACTTATGACCAGATGCGAGATTTTCAGCAGGTGGAACTAATGGATTTGGTAGGAAAGCACTATCTCGCCACAGGCTTAGAGTTTCCTTAAACCGATCGCCAGACACAGTGTTAAAAGCTAATTTCACCCGTTTTAGATAAAAAAAAAATGTATTTGAAAAATCATCGATGAAAATTGAAGTTATTTAAAGTTAAACTAAACTGTCAATGGAAAACATCTTTAGGGTGATTTAGAACTAGAGATTTTGGTTTAAGTCAACCAATAAGAGTTACAAACTCTTAGTGGCGCTACAAAGTGGCATCGGGTACGTTTTCTGACTCATTTGTTTACATTTTTATTTGATAGTTTTGGAGCAGATCATGCACATGTAATGAAAGTATGTTAGGATTATGCAAGGGACATACTCGAACGAACACGCAATTAGGGTGCTACCTTAGTTTCACAATGATGGCTTTTGCTAATATTTGTTCGTAATACATATGTTCGGAAAATTCGTCTGCTCAACAACATATCAGTAAACGGTATAAGGCCCGACTTCCAAGTTGTGTAGATCGTGAATTTGAACCCAGGTAATTATTTTACTTTGTGTGTTTACTTTCATCATCACTGCTCTCAAAACGGTGAAAGAAAACATCGCGAGGAAACCGGCATGTTCCAAAACCAGAAATTCGAAGACATGTGACTTATCTACCACCCACACTGGGCCCGCGTGGAGGAATATGGCCCACTCCCTCTCACAGAGAGGAGACCTGAGCCTCAGCAGTGGGAAAATTATAGGCTGATTGTAATGAAAGTGCTTGTCTGTGTTCGAACCTACGACTCTTATCTCGTAGGTTCAATCAGGTTATCTTCAAGAAAGAGTTTTCTTGAAGATAACCTGATTGAACCTTCCATGACTCGGACCTATATCCAAAGGAAAAATTTACTAAAAATCTAGCCAAAATAAAACATAAAACATTTATTATTAAGGTGCACTTTAATAAGTAAACAAAATAAAAGAATAATTATACATAACATTAATAAAACTGATCAGTAATAAAATAAAATAAGGCTAAATAAATAAGAATATTATTCGTTATTCTCTGCCCTCAATCCCGCATATTATATTTATCGACTAGTATATAATTTTACGTCAATTTATAGATTTCCCGCCATTGTGCTAGATGTGCATTTGTTTTGGTCATAAATAAGTTTAATTGGAAATATTTTACAGCTGTATTTAGCGGAAAATATGACTTATTACACACACATCACGGCACATAGTTGAAACTATAATATTTGACGATTAAAGACGATCACTTAATCTTTAAAAAAAGAATATTCGAAGTGGCCATCTTGAAAACTAGTGACGTGCCAAATTCCTTAGGTATCACTCGACGTCCACAGTCTTTCACTCATCCAGAAACGGGTTCCCTTAGTATCTTCCGTAAATTGAAATAGTGAAGTTCAGTCCACTGCCTCTCTGGGATTTTAGCTTGAGTTTCACGAACCTCTGACCAATACCACCAGATGAGACGCTTGGCCATCCTCCAGAGCCGTCACGATCATTATCCTTGATATATATAGCTTTGATCATTGCGTAATTGTTTAGTCCTGGCTCCGGAAATTCGATAAGACTCGATCGTACGATGAATGGGAAGCCATATTTGACCTCGTCAGTTTTATACACGATTACGTCACCGTAGGTTGCCTGACCGAGAGCCAGGTCGTGGCTCTGGCAGGTGGCAGCGACCACAAGGCAGAGTAAGATGGCAATACTTGAAGTTCTCATTTTGTTCGTTCGTTTAGCACTGAAGTGATAATTTGTTGGTGGTGTTTTATATAGATCTGGATGGTGGTATGTGAGATGGAGGCAGTAAGTAAAGGTTGGTTTTATAGCCAATTAATTTATACTAATATTATAATGGGTGAAAGTGTAAGTTTGAATGTAGGAGGAAATCTCCTAAATTATAAAATTCTATTATTGATAGGAAGCTACGCAATTGCCGAGTGCCATAGGATATGTTATGTGTTAAAGCACGCGGACGTAGGGGCTATTATTTAGTAAATTGTACATTTGCATACTTTTCAAATAAGCTAGACAATAATAGTCATTTTACTCTGTTGAATTCAAATTACACTTACTTTATTTACCATCTGTCATGATGGCAAATACCTTTTTCTTTTAATTTCATAATATAACGTTTTAAGTAAATAACCTTGGAGCCTATCTGTAATCGATTTAACTAAACTTATTCTTTCTTTAAATGAAAAAAGACTTTTGCCCGGCGTTTAAATAATTGCTGGTTGCAACTTCTACTTCTAACCAAATAAAAAATAATACAAGTCATTTATTCAAACTAGGCTGCCAGTCAAAAATTTTTAACGTCAAAATTACATAAGACAGTCCTCCAAAATGCCCACTCTTCACCATTTCCTAGAATATGCACACACTACATACTGCGTGGCATGTTTAATTTAATTTCCTGCCTGAAAGTTCTTGGCTCCCTCTAGCATAAACCGGTCCTCTAAACAAACTCCCTGAAAGAGATGTATCCATCACGCTAGACATGTCATAAGACACGGGTTTGCTCAATGTCACGGACTAACAAACATGTTTATAGGAAAACAAGAATTTCCGCTGTACCGGGAAATTTTACATTGTTAGATATTATTAATAGGTTGTATTACCTTTAATTTACGTATTTTCAACTGAAAATATTGTCTGCTGTTTTTTGACACGCTGCAGCTTTCCTAAGTCTGTTATTTAAGTCCCTAAATTTATTTTTTGCCTGCCCTTTGCTTATAATATGCATTTTACAATAACACTGCGATCGCCAACCCGCCCGCCAAGCGTGGCAATTATGGCATACACCCCTGTTTGGGGAAGGCCTATGTCAGGCGTGGGCGTCTTTCTGGTGGAATTATGCGGATGATGGTGGTACTTCAGGTCGGCACAAAAGGGTTGTATTTCGCTTTCTGAAGACCAGTGAAAAACCCATACCGATGGTTTTAAAAATGCATAGAGAACGCTGCTGCCCATTCTCTAGTAAGTCGCCTTATACGACACCCACGGGAAAAAATAGAGGCTGTTCTTTAAGTCCGACAGCACACAGAGCCTGACCGGAATTCGCTGGATGCGGGTAGCAGAGAATCGGTCGAGAATCTGTCGAAGCTTGAGGGCCTATGTCCAGCAGTGGACGTCTTTCGGCTGAAATGATGATATTTCTTTTCCCCTATCTCTCGTGTTAGCTATTCGAGATTATGGCCAACGGGGGTGATAGGTCAGCCAATAAACAAAGTTGGTAACGGGACTTCCTAGTATCCATTCTTATATCCGTTATGTCATTAGAACTACAACTCATAGCTGTTGACTTTCATTAACAAATTATGGAATAAATAATTGATTCTCAGTATTTTTTCAATCTCAGGGTCTCCGGGTACTGAAGGGGTCTGCTAGGACCGATGCCTGTCAGGGTCGTGAGATTGTTCGAAAGAGATACCGTGACCCTGGCACATGGGCAACTGAAGGAACACGGGTGGGTTTTAGTCAATAAAAGTCTGACACGCCCTCCCGCTCCGCCCAGAGCGGGAGAAGTCATTTGACGATTTCCCATCCAAAAAAAAAGGGTCTCCGGGTAAATATGTGGAAGAAAAAACAATTTTCTTTTAAATGTTTCCGGAACAGGAAACAATGCCTAAGGCTTTTTGTACACACACGTCTTTCTTGCCGTGAAAAACTACGGTTGATTCGCCGTGTGTAAACATGGTTGTCAGTGTTGTATGGGAGCTTGGCCATGGGTCCCGCGCCTGATCTCTCTCCGGTCGTGTTGGATTGCCATCCCATCGGACTATGAGAGTGAGGGAAGTGTGAGTGACCCTGTGTCTGCGCACACACTTGTGCACTTGACATTAGACTCCGTTGAGATTGGCCGCCATGTCTAAAAAATCGAAGCTTTGACGGACCGTTTCTGTCTAAGCTTCCTACAATGGCAGGCCCTAAGACCCTTAGTACTCACACATTTATCTTGCCGTGAAAAACTACGATGATTCGCCGTATGTAGGCATTGTCGTCAGTATTGTATGGAACCGCCGTGTCATCACCAATTTACGTAAGGTTGTTCACGACACTGCGGCTCTCAAAACGGTGAAGGAAAACATCTTGAGGTAACTGGCATGTCCTAGAATCAAAAGTTCAAAGGACATCCACCAACTCGCAATAATACTAACATACATAAGTACTATACAAAACTTGTGTTAATAATATAATCTTAAACTATGTTAGTAGCACTTCACTTCACTAGCTTGTCCGTGCGCTGTCCTGTGGAACTTGTCCGCGGAAGCGACGGAACACCATGTCCTGTGGCCAAAAGTCTTCGTCCATGACGACGGGCGGATAACAATTCGGTACACGCACCACAAACGCCTTGAAGTTGACATTGCGGTGTGACTCCAGCAACTGCACCCCCGGCATGAACTTCGTCTTCCGGCAATGGGCCCGCGTGTTGGAATATAGCCCACGCCCTCTCACAAATAGGACACCTGTGTCCCAGCAGTGGGAACGTTGCAGGCTGAGCATGTTACGGCGGTTTCTGTATGGTGCCGGTAGTAAAGAACAGCACCATCCCATTTCTTCCCGTGGGTGTTGTTAAACCGACTAAGGGACTTACTATTGATTGGGCAGCAACGTTCTCTATGCATTTTACCACCATACTGCGATCGCCAATCCGCATGCCAAGCGTGGCGGTTATGGCAAATCCTCCCAAATTGAGAGAGGCCTTTGTCCAGCTGTGGACGTCTTTATTTGATTTGTCAATAAACACTGATAAGGAAGAAGTTTCTATAACACATTTAAATTATTTGTTCAATATTAATAATGTTAACAAACAAAACTGAATAGCGTACTCAGAATTTAAACGTGTGAATCAATTGTTCAAATAATTGTTAGTACATAATTTAGCTGTGTTTACTTCTACATAACATGCCGTGGAACTCGTGAGGAAAACATGTGAGCAAGGTAGGTATGTGTTACATCTTGCCTTGTTTTAACGATAAAATTATCAGCCTATATTATTCTCACTGACACGTAATACATTGGCAGTAGGAATGACTTACATTGTGACAGTTCAACTACGTTCATTGCGTTATTTACGTTGTTGAACAGACAAATTTTTCGAACAAATGGAGCAATGACTTAGGAATATTCTTCAAAATGATTCATATTGTGATTGATAGTGTGTTACGCAAATAGGGTGCAGGTTGGTTGATGAGACATGTCTTGAATTAATTGGTTCTAGGGCATCCCGGTTTCCTCGCGATGTTAGTGTTTTGTAGCTCTCGGGACTCCCGGTTTCCTCACGATGTTAGTGTTTTTTGGTTCTAAGGCATCCCGGTTTCCTCACGATTTTAGTAATTTTGTTTCTAACGCCTCCCGGTTTCCTCACGATGTTAGTGTTTTCTGATTCTAGGGCATTCCGGTTTCCTCACGATTTTAGTAATTTTGTTTCTATGGCTTCCCGGTTTCCTCGCGATGTTAGTGTTTTGTAGCCCTCGGGACTCCCGAGTTCCACACGATGTTTGTGATTTTTGGTTCTAGGGCTTTCCGATTTCCTCACATTTTCCTATACAGACGCTTTATCATAAGAATACGCAAACATTTCCTTATGTTTGAACACAAGGGACTTTACTTTCATGACACATTCCAGGAAAATGATAAAACAATACACCGATTGTCGAGGTCTTAAGATGCGGTCAAGATTGTTCACTGGATGACGTCATTTCTTCAAACAAGGCGTTCTGTCATTTGTTTTGTTGACACTTCCTTACGTTATAATGTGTAATTTTCAATTGTTTTTATGATGATTAGGTTACAACTGCAACTAATATAGTAGCTGGTGAGGTAAGCGTTGAGTGGTGTAAATTACAAGATTTGTCATCTTATGTGATAACCATAAACGAGCTACTTTGTTGGTAATAGAGTCGGCTGCGACTCATGATTTGTAGGTCGTGAGTCGCAGCCCAAGCAGGCGCTTAACTTTGCGTACATTATTTCATCACCACTGCTCTCAAAACGGTGAAGGAAAACATCGTAAGGAAACCGTCTTAGAACCGAAAATTCGAAGACGTGTAACATCTACCAACCCGTACTGGGCCCGCGTGGTGGATTATGGCCCACTCTCTCTCACTGACAAGAGGCCTGTGTCCCAGCAGTGGGAACATTATAGGCTGTTGATGATAGAATCTCAATAGACTGGTAAAATAATAACACACTTTTTCTACTTTTCTCGTGAAATTATTCGGACTTTTTCTTTTTCGTGTGTCAATGGCAAAAAATAACACGAAATATATAACATCGTAAGCTGTTTTCCTTCACCGTTTTAAGAGCAGTGGTGATGCAATTATTTACACAAAGAAAAACGTCTGCCTGAGTCCGAACCTGCGTCCTAAAACTTGTCAGTCGGGGCTGTTACCACGGGCAACCAATGCTCTCTGCGGGCATAATATATGTTAGTCAATTATTACATTGTAAGTATTTCTAAGAAAATAATTTTAAAAACATATAAAATTATCTTCTTGATTGATGCAACTTACGTAATTTCCGTTACTCAAAGACGTCCGTCTCATTATGATGAATCGTTTTTTTAGATGCTAAAATAAACAGAAGAAAGTCTATAAATAAAGTTTGCACAATTTAATTATCTGTTTATCTTTACTTAGAAGTACTTAAGTAGCCAATCATTCGTTCACCCCTCACTAGGCGAATAACAGGAGCTACTGTCTACATCCCATTTTTCCAAATCCGAAGGATATTGAAGAAAATTCTTAATACCTATAATACATTGTTTGACAAATGTGTATCTTTATGTATTTTTGGAGTGTTCGATTCTCATGTCTCTTAGTCTGGTTTTAGCTACAAGTAAATCCATGGTGTATGGTGGGTACACATGACGGTATGTTCTTCCTTAAACCGCATAAACTTTTTAACTATTCTGCAGGTTTGAGATGGCAGTTTTCTATAGGTAATATAAGCGGATTTTGCTAAATCTATTCAGGTTACCTTAAAGATAGTTAAGATAGTAACATCTGTCGTGGAGAGAATTATACCGATTATCATAATTATCATCATAATCCGCCTATATTGTTCCCAATGCTGGGACACAGGCCTCCTCTCGATGCTACTGTTGACGTTCGCCACCACACGGAATGGTTACGTCCGACAGTCAACTGGTTACTTCGATTTGATTAAATAATTACGTAACGCAAGTAATATGATACCTCTGATTCAACACAACTTAGCGGTTTTATACACTTCTACACTTATTAAAATATGGATGTTGATAAAAATAACAAAATAATATATTAACTTAACTAAGACTACATATACACAAACTAAAATAAGGCGTCGAAAAATTCATCCTCACCGCTGTCGACCGGCAATGTACCCAAGAGACTGCCGGCATTACCACGCTGTATAGCAATGCTTAGCCGCTGGCCAAAATAAAAACCAGCCCTTGGGTCACGAGAAGTGTCAACCAGCTGTTTTGATATTTCTTTAAAGAGGCCATGAGCACTCTGACCCCACGGCCCGAGGGTTTCAACCCCAAACGGCTTAAAAATATAATTACCAATAAGGTTGCTATACTTTCGCCGCTTGAGGTTTTCCGCAGCCGCAGCGGCAGCGCCAGTGCAGCAAGCCGAGCAAGGAAGATGGGATGGCGCAAGAGTATCGACACACGCTGCATCCCACACTAAAGGCCTACCCACCTTCCAAGGAAACAAAGACATACCGTCCGTTCTCTTGCCATCGTCGCGTGCCAAGCCCGGGTTCTAATACAGCTGGAACGCCGACGGTGACAAGAGCTCGTCGGATGATGTCGTTAATGTTCGCGTGCCGCACTAAGCAACCCGCACTTCGACTACAAGACAGGTCGTGGTGTCCTAGACTGTTGACAACTTCGCCACAGTGGCAGCGATGAGGAGAACAACAAGGAGCTCCTAGTCTTAGAGAAGCAGCGAGGCGACCATTCTTAATTTATTTATTCGTTATTCTATATAGGCGCCACAATTTGCATAAAAGACCCAATCCTAATGTGTAATGCTTTTAGAATAAGACCTTATGCTAAACGAAATAAATTTAAAAATTAAATAAATTAAACAATTGTTGTAACAAAGAAAAGAAAAACAAGAAAAGAAATCGACCAATTTAATCAATAAATAATCAAAACCGTACAGTCTGTGAAATCACTTAAAACTTTCTCGCGTATTGCGTATCACCAAGATACTGTGCCCCTTTACTGAAAAACCCTTCATTAGCGTTATTTGCAAACACCTCTATTTCGAATTTGTATCCGCGTAAAATAGACGGACTCTTCAATCCAACTGTAACACTTTTCTCACCAATTCCGCCACTTTCAATATACGCTTCCCCATCCTTGTTTTCTCTAAGATCATTGATGTACACAGCATCAATAATTTCGTTGTGTGGTGCGTTGATTATGACGTCGTCAGTTCTTCTCCATAGTGCAGGATCAGCTTCCTTAATTTCACCATATATCTTCTTAGCTTTTGGTGACGCGTACCCAATTCGGATATCGTTTGATTCTGCTACACTCAAATACAGCATTAGTACAGAAAATATCACTTTAGAATACATTTTGACTGTTGATCGTAGACTGTTATCGACAAATGAAACGTTTGGAGTTATTTCCTAAGGTTTATATAGACAGAAGTATATGGGTTCTTCAATGAGATCATACCTACGTTACTTCTTCAGTATTGGTCAATTTGCAGTAATATGTGAATTAGTAAACATCGCTATAGTTGGACATGTCGTGGATTTATTTTAGAGATACTGGGAAATAACAGCTCATCGTAGATGTAAGGCGTGCTCCACATGGATACAGATTTTTCAGATAGTCATTTATTTATTTATTAGTTAATAATCAACTCATAGTAGCAGCTTGCACCACACAAAATACATAGTAATCGGCCAATACCCATAGTTTCACGTAAAATCATAAATATGGCTAAATTATGTAAATTATTTCACATTAATTTTCGTGTGGTGGCAGTCGTAAAGAATAGCACCATCTCATTTTTTCCCGTGGGTGTCGTAAAAAGCGGCTAAGGGACTTACTAGAGAATGGGAAGCAGCATCTATGCATTTTACCACCATACTGCGATCGTCAACCCGCCTGCCAAGCGTGGCGATTATGGCAAACACCCCCAAATTGGGGAAGGCCTATGTCCAGCAGTGGATGTCTTTTGGCTGAAATGATGATGATGACGATGTAAAATTAGACAAATAATGACAACATAGACTAAAATTATAAAAATAATAAAAAATAGAATTACAAAAAATAGAAAATAAATAATAGTTTAAAAAAAAACTAAAAAAACACGCTTCCATTGAAAACCAAACTAAAAAGTACAAAATAATGGAAAAAAGCGTGGTGTGCCTGATAACAATAAAAAAATACCTCAAAAAGCACCCCACGCTTTTTTTCCATTATTTTGTACTTTTTAGTTTGGTTTTCAATGGAAGCGTGTTTTTTAGTTTTTTTTTTAACTATTATTTATTTTCTATTTTTTAGGGTGTTTCGAATTTTGAGACGTATGTCAGCGTAGTTTTCGAAGACAGTTTTTTTGCTGTCCTGGTAACCCTAGCAAGAGTAATGGTACAAATTAGTTTGTGACGTATGTCACCGTAGTTTTCGAAGACAGTTTTTTTGCTGTCCTGGTAACCCTGGCAAGAATAATAGCACAAATTTATGAAATTATTGCATTGTCATCGGTCCTTGACAGGTGTGCAAAGTTTGAATGAAATCTGGTCGTTTAAAGTGGGTCAAAATCACGCTATAAGGGACTCCGTACCTGGTTACAAACAAACATACAAACATACAAGTGAAGCTAATATAAAGCGTGTAATATACTAGCTGACAGTATAGAAGTTGTCCTGTTTCCTAGAACTCGATAGCAGCGCCATCTTTCGGGCTGATTTGTGAATCTAAACCATTCAGGGTGCCACTCAAACGCACACAAAAAAAATCATTCAAATCGGTCCAGCCGTTTAGGAGGAGTTCAGTGACATACACACGTACAGTAGAATTATATATATAAAGATATTAATTTATATTATAAAGAGATAAAGTATGTTTGTAGGAAGTAATCTCTGAAACGGAGAGGGAGAGGGCTATGCTTGGAGTTTCCCTACGCGATCGTGACATACTTTGGTCGTGCAGAATAAATAAACTACCTACTTCCTATATAAACAAATAAATAAGCTCTCAGTAAGCTGTTGTCAAAATAGTTGTCAGAATAGTGTGACAAACAAACACACAATAAGGTATTTGGTCACCAATGCCCAAGGACATCTACACTACGATATTGATAGCAAATATTTGTATTCACCCAAAGAGCAATGGAGAGGGCTATGCTTGGAGTTTCCCTACGCGATCGAATCAGAAATGAAGAGATCCGTAGGAGAACCAAGGTAACCGACATAGCCCGAAGAATTGCCTAACTTAAGTGGCAGTGGGCGGGGCACATTGCTCGCAGAACAGATGGCCGATGGGGCCGAAAAGTTCTGGAGTGGCGACCGCGTACCAGAACACGTAGAGTTGGAAGGCCTCCAACAAGGTGGACCGATGACCTTGTGAAGGCCGCAGGAATCCGCTGGATGCGGGAAGTACAAAACCGGTCGAAGTGGCGGAGCTTGGGGGAGGCCTATGTCCAGCGGTGGGCGTCTTTCGGCTGAAATGATGATGATGAATGATGAATCTCTGAAACTACCAGTGGCTTTGAAAAAATCATTTTCCATTCGTTAGCCCAATTTTTGAGGAAGGCTTATTGACTATATTTATCATCACGTTATGGTCCTTAGGAACCGAGGAGTTAAAAAAAAACAGAGCTGGAAAGAACGCGCAAAACGAAGTACCTAATAGCGCGAGCAGGCGACGGAGTGGGCTGCAAAATCGACGCGTCTTTTTCTCCACGTTGGTATGCACTCCGATGGATTCTCAATGTTCATTCAGTACCGGGAGTCGAAAATCTAGTATCAGATAATGACAGACCTTTAGTA
Source organism: Aporophyla nigra (assembly GCA_947507805.1). Lineage (NCBI taxonomy): Eukaryota > Metazoa > Arthropoda > Insecta > Lepidoptera > Noctuidae > Aporophyla > Aporophyla nigra. The sequence goes on along the minus strand of OX382315.1, from coordinate 14,712,005 downwards.
AAATTATGTCCTCTCCCTGATGGGCATAATTAAATTTTCACGATTTTTATATCATAATTTACTATTGTATTGATAACATACACATCATATTATTTGCATATCCATCAATGATATAATTTATAATAATATCAGTTTTTGGCTTAAATGGACGTAGGTTCATTGTAGAGTTCAGGCTCCATAATTTTGCCAGCACGGGGGAAGAATGTTAAAGTATCAAAATAAATATTCAATCGACTAAATGCACCATCACACCACTTCCTCCTTCCAAATTATTCCTCGTTCCGCTCACTCATTCTTCACTTCCGGAAACAAGTATTCAACAACAACGCTCTCGAGAACTCAACAAGCAAGATGAGTGCTCATGCGCCGGCTAAAACATTATCCATCACGTTTTAACAAACCTACCTACGCAAAGACTCATAACAATTCTGTGAAGTGATAAGTGTGTTCCAAGGGACGTCCCTGAACTGTGTGTGGGACCAGAGTGATACCACGAGAAGCCGTTGAAAGTGCAGATCCGTGAGTACATACCTGTTCCTTCCATACAACTCTCTTATTCCAATCCTGGTGATTGGGCACGACTGAAGGCTCGCCTATGGCCACAGTCCCCTCGGAAACATTAACAGATAATGTCCTGCCGCGATATACTCGTATTTTCACGTTCGAATGTGCATGGTCTAAAGGTCTGCCAGTGTCGCAAGATTTATTCGAAATAGTTACCGTGGCCCTGGCATATCGGCAACTGAAGGACCACCGGTGGGTTTTAGTCAGTAAAAGTCTGAAACGCCCTTCCGCTCCACCCAGAGCAGGAGACGTCATTTGATGATTTCCTACCCAGAAAAAAAAACCGGCCAAGTGCGAGTCGGACTCGCGCACCGAGGGTTCCGTACAAACCTGTAGGTATATAAATAAAAGTTCACCCATCATGACAACTCGATTGTCATGATGAAAATTTGCGGAAATTTGCGGAATAAACAGCTATATCTTTTGATTGCGTTAGCTTAGAAGTTTGATTTTTTCACAACTCTAAGGGACAGTAGATTTGAGTATTTGATATAAATTTCAGCTTGATACCTCCACGCGTTCTTAAGAAAAAGGGTCTTGACTGACGGACGGACAACAAAGTGATCCTATAAGGGTTCCGCTTTTTCCTCTTGAGGTGCGGAACCCTAAAAATGGTGGAAAGGTGTCAATATTTTTGCAAAATGGATCTGACGTAAACGCGTTTGATGACAGATGATAGGGTCCACACTTAATTCGCCATCTGAACAGAGCCTTAACAGTCACGTTAAATTATTTATACACCAGTAATCATTTTATGTATAATCATCCATTGTTATTTTTGTTATGCATTAGTCACAGTTTCCTTCGCAGAATCGATATTTTCCACTTTATAGGAAATTTTACGGTTTTGTAGATTTTTAACGAGTTTTTATGGTTACCTAAGAACTGTAACATCGTTATAGCTTGAAAGACGTAAAAAAAAATTATATATATAAAAATAATTAATAATTATTAAGTATTTTCGTAGTTGGTGCCTGAGGAGCGAGTTTTCATACACAACTTCGTGTCACTACGCAGTTCAATAGGGCGTTAACACTAGAAGTGCGGGCGTCCCAAATTTGACCCATTTCGATTTTCTTCCTGCTCTAATTAATATTTTATTATGCATATAATCGTAACTTTTTATGACTTTTCATGAAATATGATGATTATTATTATTTATTATTTATACGAGACTTCAACCACGTAATTGCAATATACATATTTTTTATCCAAATTTACCTCAGTCCGTGTGTTCAGCGTTTCTAGTGTTAATATACTCGTGAAGGAGCATTACTTCTCGTTGTGAGTTTCTTCTTGTTACCGTAATTATACAGGGTTATTTGTAAAACACCGGCAACCTCTCAGGTCTATGTTACTAACATCATAATCAACAACTTTTGTTCTATGACTTTTAAAAATTCATCATATTTTAGTGCATCAGATTTTCATACAAAAATCGGCTGCCTGTAAATAGGTCAAGTTCAAGCGCCCCCGCCGCCCTAACCCCGCTCCCCTTGCTAATATACTATCGCTTTCTTTTGCTTCGCATAGACTCCGTAACATTTAGAGCGTTTAATGTAAATATTTTTATTTTTGTTTGAAAATCTGATGAATTAAAATATGATGAATTTTTAAAAGTCACAGAACAAAAGTTGTTGATTATGATGTTAGTAACATAGACCTGAGAGGTTGCCGGTGTTTTACAAATAACCCTGTATAGAGTAGGTACCTACATAATCTCACGCTTTTTTTCTCATGGGGGTTGGCAGAAACTACAGAACGACACCTGTTACGACCCTGACAAAGTCCGTTTGCCTCGTTTAAGTTCATATATCTGGATATACACGCACGCCGGTGGCAAGTACTACGCACCTGACTTTCCTGAAGAACATCACCAATAAGATCACTATATGTTCTCCTAGAGCGTCCCTTTCCGGGATTTCCACTCGCATCTGCCTTGTAAATATCTCTTGTTAGCCGGCCCTTCATTCATCCTCACAACATGAATAATCGTCATTTATTTCAGTAAGTATGTATTTATTTTCTAGCATATGTATGTTTGTATTTCTGTGTACCTTTTTTAGTAGTATATTTGCGTTAGTGCAAAAAATAAATTGACCATAATTATATTGCCCCATTTTATGTCCAAGCAAATCACTCTTCATTCAAAGGTTGCCTGGAAGAGATCGCTAAAGCGGTCCATTGTATATTCTGTAGTGGTCAATCATGAACTTATTGTGACGTATTATGATCGTGCAGAATAAATAAACTACTTCATAAATACACTCTCAGTAAGCTGTTGTCAAAATAGGTGTCAGAATAGTGTGACAAACAAACACACAATATTTGGTCACCAGTGCCTAAGGACATCTACATTACCACAGACATTGTGGAGCGCTGCCATCACATAGATAATACAGTATTACCTACCATCACTGCAAGATTTTCAAAGAATAGATCGGGTAGACGCACTCTTTTTCAAAGTGCATCTTTTACCGACAATGGAGATAACTTGCCGTTATTGATAGCAAATATTTGTATTCACCCAAAGAGCAATGGAGAGGGCTATGCTTGGAGTTTCCCTACGCGATCGAATCAGAAATGAAGAGATCCGTAGGAAAACCAAGGTAACCGACATAGCCCGAAGAATTGCCAAACTTAAGTGGCAGTGGGCAGGGCACATTGCTCGCAGAACAGATGGCCGATGGGGTCGGAAGGTTCTGGAGAACGGAGGCCTGAGTCCCAGCTGTGGGAAAATTATATGCTGATTATAGAAACGCCAAAGAGGCCCTTAAAATTTTTGCTCCCCTGACCCTTCCCTTCGCATCGAATTGCCTGCCAGTTTTCGCCCATTTTTCATTGCTGCTCCGCTACTTTTGTTTGTAGTGTGATGTTATATAGCCTATAGCCTTCCTGAATAAATAGGCTACCCAGCACAAAAAGATTTTTTTAATTCGGGTCCGTAATACCTGAGATTAGCGAGTTCAAACAAACAAACTCTTCAGCTTTATAATATTTTATTTATTGAGGATTGTGAATCACTGTTCTAAATTAGTGACCTTGTGAGATTATAGTCTAAATTAGACTTCACTTATCGTAGATAGTATCTGCCCGCGACTTTCTTCGCGTTCGTGGAAGTTGTAAGACATCACAATATTCGAAATAACAGCCATATTTCCCTAGATTTTATTTTGTGTTCGGCTTCTAAGTGTCGCACAGTGGGTCGAAACTATGATTTTAGTGACTTAGGGCTCAACTTTGCTTTTTCACTTTTTTTTTATGCGGATGGGTAGAGCTCATTAACCTCAATAATAATTGTTCTGATGTATTTTTTCCTAAACTTTATACTTTGGGTAGAAAAATGTGTTTTGTTATTTTTTTGTATGGAGCGGCTCAAATAAACTTAAATTCCTGCTAAGTAGCGTGTGATCCCGCGTTGAAACTTTATTTTTCATATACCTTGTCTGGTCTATTATCATTTGATGCTATAAACAAATGCATAAAGTTGCAACTCTGCCAAATAAATGGATCGAAAAAAATGAAAAAATACATAGAATAAAAAGCTTCATTTTTTACTTTCGTAAGTTATTTTAAGTTAAATTTGATATGGAATAGTAAGTAAAAGCACGTAATAATACACATAATTACTTAGCAACTAACAACAATACATTTAAAAGGTCCCTAATTAGCTTAAATTTACTAATACTACATATATTAGTAAATTTAAGCTAATTAGGGACCTTTATTTAAAAATGTGGATATGAAATCAATTAATTTCTATTTGTGTGTTTAATTACTGTAATTAGCTTAACCTTTTACCTTATAAAAAAACAATGTTTTTCACTTTTAGTCATTACTGTAATATTAATTAGGATAATTAGTTAATGAGGGTAGTAGAAAAATTAGTAAACATTGTTTGTCACTGGATTCTGGAAGTATAAAATGACCATAATTTATTATATACTAACTAGTGTTCGTTTATTCGTACTACTACTAACATCTCGTGATTCTGATCGTCCCTTTTTCGTTATAATGGATAATTTAGTTAACAATTTAGATTTATTTATGATTTTAAGAGAGCAGGTCAAGTCACTGTCGGATAGTCAAAAATTCTTTCAATTCCTACAACATAAAATAAACGTGACCGAAGAGAACAGTGTTGAGCTCCAAAAATTCTGTACGCGCTTTTGTTCAAATATAAGTGCAAGATGGGAACGAAGTAGTCGCACGTTAGCACAGTTTGTAAGAAAAAATGGTGATTGGTTGGAACGTGCAATAAACTGGCCCGAAGGAATGATACCTGAAGCTGTGAACACTGAACAGGAAAGGCTCGAGATTTGTAATACTGAAGATGTCGAAAATCTACCACCATCTACTACAGAAGCTTCGACATCTACATTTACACCTCGAAAACCTTTCGAGGAATTGGGCTCCAGGCAAAAACGAAGACGCGTTGATCAAATTAACCAATCGCTTTCGTTATCCCCGGATGAACTTAAAGCTACTACAATTGCTAGTTTAAGAAACACCGGAAATGAGGATGTAGGAAAAATTATGAACCATTTACTAAATCACCCCGAAGATCTAGAAAAAGTTAAAGAGTGTTTAAGTACAAGTAAACCGAAAAGTAGTACATATTCACCCGATAAGGCACTGTCTTTATTAGTTTCACTTAAATTAAGTAAGTGGCAGTATATAAGCCTAAGAGAAGCAGCAAGTGAAAATAGGTCTGATTTATACCCTTCTTATTATAAAATAAAACAAGCGAAGGCAAAATGTTATCCAGGGAAAGAAGACATAATTATAACTGAAGAAGGAGCTGCTATTAAACTGCAAGCTTTACTCAACTTGACGGTATCTAGGCTTTTAGAAGTGATTACTTTAGATTTGGATTCGCCAACTGAGTTACTGCTAATAAGCAAATGGGGTTTTGATGGAGCCTCAGGTCAAAGTAATTATAAACAAAAGACTGAAGCAGAGTTTGATGACTCAACTATCTTCATGGCCAGTCTAGTTCCTATAAGGCTTCAACAATGTGATGGAACAATTGTTTGGGAAAACGATCGACCCTCATCAACTTTCTATTGCCGTCCGATAATGTTCAAATTTACCAAAGAAACGCAGTCAACAGTGGTAACTATAAAAGCTAGCATAACCGAAGAAATAGAAAGACTTCAGCCAATCAAGTTCAATCAAGTTGAAGTTAAGCATCAATTGCACTTGACGATGATAGACGGCAAAATATCGTCATATTTGTCAGACACATCTTCAGCTGTCTGTGATATCTGCAAAGCAAAACCGTCAGAGATGAACAATTTAGAGTCACTTGCTCAAAAAGAGAACAACGAAGAAGTGTTCCAGTATGGAATGTCATCTTTACATGCCTGGATAAGAAGCATGGAGTGCTTACTTCATATCGGTAAATATAATTTTATTAGTTCATAATTTTTTTCACGTTATATAGTTACTTGTGAGATTTTTATTTAAGTGATATTTCTTTTTGTTTGCAGCTTATCGTTTGGACTTCAAAAAATGGAGTTGCAGGGGCGATGACAAAGAAAAAATGTCACTCAGAAAGAGCGCTATACAGCAAGCGTTTAAGAAAGAATGCGGTTTACTTATTGACGTAGTCAAGCAAGGAGTAGGCACAACCAATGATGGCAATACTGCCAGAAGATTTTTTAGGGATGCAGAAACAACAGCTCGCATAACAGGAATAGATAAAGATTTAATAGAAAGGTTTCATGTGATTCTTCAGACGGTTGCATCTGGAGAGAGCGTGGATCTTTCTAAGTTTTCCGAATTTTGTAGAGATACTGCACAATTGTACGTTCACTTATATCCCTGGTATTATATGCCTTCCAGTATACATAAATTGTTAGTACATGGGAGTGATATAATTAAGCACTTTGGTGCCATACCTATAGGTAAACTGTCGGAAGAGGCAGCGGAAGCTCGTAATAAAGATTTCCGGAAATATAGAGAGAGTCATTCTAGAAAGGTAAGTAGAACGGCGACAAATGAGGATATTATACACAATCTTCTTTTGTCTTCTGATCCAAAGATCACAAGTCTAAGACCTCGAATGGTGAAACAAAATATAATGGTTCTCTCTCCAAAAGTCAAAGAGCTTCTGCTAATTTTTCCCACAGAATCCGATATAGATTTTATTGATGTAGATAATTTACAAGATAGTCATAGCGATAGTGAATAAGATTTTTTGGTAGTTTGTAAGTTTCTTGTTTTTTTTATTAGTTTATAAATGTCAAACTCATAATTGAAAGGAAATAGTAATGTTTGATGTTGTTTATAGTTAGTTTTTAGTTTGCTTGTGTTAGTTGTAGTAATGTTAGTTTACCTTTACTAATTTGTATTATTATGTACCTATCTTTACTTACTATTCAGTATTAAATCTAACTTAAAATAACATTTCATAAACATGTTAAAGTCATTAAAACAAAGAAATTGAAATTCATAGATCCCTAATTAGCTTAAATTTACTACTACTACATATATTAGTAAATTTAAGCTAATTAGGGACCTTTTAAATGTATTATGATTAGTGTGATTAGCTTTAAATTTACTAATACTACATATATTAGTAAATTTAAGCTAATTAGGGACCTTTTAAATGTATTATGATTAGTGTGATTAGCTTTAAATTTACTAATACTACATATATTAGTAAATTTGAGCTAATTAGGGACCTTTTAAATGTATTATGATTAGTGTGATTAGCTTAAATTTACAAATTTACTAATACTACATATATTAGTAAATTTAAGCTAATTAGGGACCTTTTAAATGTATTGTTGTTAGTTGTTAAGTAACTATGTGTATTATTACGTGCTTTTACTTACTATTCCATATCAAATTTAACTTAAAAGAACTTACGAAAGTAAAAAATGTAGCTTTTTATTCGATATATTTTTTCATTTTTTTCGATCCATTTATTTGGCAGAGTTGCAACTTTATGCACACGTTAATAGCATCAAATGATAATAGACTAGACAAGGTATATGAAAAATAAAGTTTCAACGCGGGATCACACGCTACTTAGCAGGAATTTAAGGTTATTTGATCCGCTCCATACAAAAAAATAACAAAACACATTTTTCTACCCAAAGTATAAAGTTTAGGAAAAAATACATCAGAACAATTATTGTTGAGGTTAATGAGCTCTATCCATCCACATGAAGAAAAAAGTAAAAAAGCAAAGTTGAGCCCTAAGTCACTAAAATCATAGTTTCGACCCACTGTGTGTCGTAGCGAAATGTAAATGCCTTTCTCAACAATTGGGCCATCACATGCAAAAATATTTGATCAAATCCGACCATGGATTCAGTTCATGATTTTGAATCATTAACTGAATCCTGGAGGGGGATTGAAATTTTTTGTCGGTTGATAAAGCATTTATTATGTATTTGGTTGCCACGTCTCAGTCTGGTGTTAACTGCTTTTACGGGCCAAAGCCAAGTAAAGGCAGTATGTGGTGTGTACAATGAGGTTTTCTTCCTCTTTTTGGTGTTCCACCAAAAATACAAAAATGAAATTGTGAATTTTACAGACATCTAAGTAAACAGTATTACATTTTGATATCGACGTAAATTATTAATAGGGAAGATGCAAATATAATATTTATGAAAATTTTATGATTAAAATGTTAAAAAAGTATAAAAGAAGGGCCACTGCAATGTTTTTATGTTACATAATGTTCATTTTTAACAATAATTACGAGTTAAAAATGACTTGAAACAAAACGTATTTCAAAACACCAATCAGCGTTTATAACAAGAGTGACGTCACCTCACTCCTGTTATGACAACTTATTGAGGCTATGGATGTAAAAGTTAATATTATTTTATGGGAATATTAATTGCATTTTTATTGTAAAAAATGGAAGGTAGGTTTATAAAAGCAGATTCCAGGAATTTACTAAGAGTTATTTTTCAGAAAAAGTTTTCCTCCACCCATTTTAAACTTTAATCCAATTTTTGACGTCATTCTCCAACTATAAATGTAATACATGTTATAGACAAGTTTGTAAGTATTAGGTAGGTTACTAACGTGTTTTCACGTACAAGCAGATTTACTAAACATATAACAACTTAACAAGTATATTCGCTGACTTATTACGTCAAAGTGATCTTCACAGTTCACAGCATCGAATAATGCAAAAAGGAAAGAAAGCTATGCAATGAAGAATGAATGATGCATGATGATGATGTGATGTATTGTGGATTGCAATAAAGTTTTGAGTATTGAAATGGTGTTTGGAGAAAACTGAAATTTCTTTTCGCAGCTTGAAACCAACTTTTTCTCAGTTTTGGGTCTCAAGGTCCAGTCAAAAACAATTTATTTGGAAACTTTGTTTAAGTATACACGGACTCACTGGCTGGATTATTAGTGGTATTGTTACGATCACCTGATGTTGACGGATAGTCCATTTTAAATTTTTCAAAAAAAACTATCTCAAAAGTCGAAAAAATATGCAAAAGTATGAAAGCCGACCAACAAATACAACCAGTGACAGACAAGAATGACGTCATCGGAACTATAGGTCCGTTTTCGCGGGAAAATTTAAACTGTCAATTTAAAACCTCATTTTTTCCGATAAATTACAATATTTTAATTTTTTTATATATTTGTGGTCTATTCTACATGGAATTCTTTAAAGTGAAGACAAAAATAAAAATATTGCATGTTGCCTATTGTATAAACAGTTTTATTGTAAGCTGGCATTGGAAGCATAAACCACATTTTTGTTAAATATTTGCCACACATTTATAACACAACTGCTGGTATCGCAAATAAAAGTGTATAATATTTTACTTCCGATAAAAAATAGACAGTCAGATCGAGGTCGGACCGAGAACCGAGGACCGTGACAAATTCTATGTACATAGTATAAAGCAATGTCATTTTTCCTGTCAGTCTGTGTTCAACTAGATCTCCTAACCTACACAAATAAATACTAAAAATTAAAAATTGTTAAATAACAGCATAAATCTTAGAATAGAATAAAGTAGTACAAAGTATGATACCAGTGCTAGGATAAACCTGCACCCTAATTGCGAACGCACAATTTATCAGAATCTGAATGGGATCGAAGTTTTTTTCTAAACCATTGCGTCATTTGTTCGAATAAATTGTCGGCTCAGCAACGTAAATAACGGAATGTATGTTGTTTAACTATAATTTTAAACCAATTCCTACCGATAAAAAGTTCCGCAATTACCCCTCTGTATCGCAGGCGGCTTGAGTTCTTACAAGTAATATTAGGTCAATTGATTTCACGGAGGTCAAATGTACTTTGATGCGATATTCACTGTTGTTTACAGCATTTATTCCAGTAGGTTTATATGTCACTATCAGACTATAAAATTCCCACAGCTTGGAAACAAGCCTCCTGTGAGAGGAAAGCCGTAATCCATCACGCGGGCCCAGTGCGGGTTGGGATGTCACGTCTTCTAATTTCTGGTTCTAGGACAAACGGTGATGTTTTCCATCACCGTTTTGAGAGTGCTGGTGGTATTATGAAATACATAAAGTAAAGCGCCGGCCTCGGTCCTAATATTTAACTGAGATGAAGCTATAAAATTTCGACGTTATGAAATGTACTCGTACGTGACGTACATCGCGCTCGCCACTCGCTAGTTAACAAAAACACTTTTTACAAAAAAAAAAAAAAAACTAAACAGTTTCCGAAAAAAACACAATGACAGTGACAGTAAGATAATATGCAATCGATCGATAGACACCGACTTCTGAAATTAAAATTATTTTTTGCTTGGTAGTGTATTTTCGGACGTCGCGTCGTCGCGTCGGTTGCTTTATTGCAACAAGTTTTTATTTTATCTTTTCAGTTATGTACTACCTCACACCAATTCGTATACCCACTAATTACTATGTAAACAATAGTGACAGGTCGTATCAGACCATCGTCAAGTGGATTAAATGCGTATTATCGACTCTAACGCAAAAACGATCCACGCAAACTTAATAAAAATTAAATAGGACCACCCTTTAGGTATACCCTATCCATGAAAAAAATAATTATGTTTATCACGAGACATATGTACATATAACAACAAAAACATTGGAGCACCAATTGAGAACCTACTTCGTCTTGAATCCTGTTTATAATAAATAAAACCAAATACTTAACACAATTATATTTAATTACAGAGAGAACGAGTCACGGTGTCACACTTCCTTATTTTCTTAACAAAGACACTGAAGGAATTTAACTGCCTATGAGTATTAAAACTTTATAAACACATCACACACGTTTACGCAAAGATTTCAATCAAATACTTAAGTCCGGAACCTCTTTCACTTTTAAGCTTTATATTGACATATCCGAAGCCCAGTCCACCACGAGTAATCGAGGCTTCCGCCTTCGACTCAGCCAAATCCTTGATAGCAATCCCTTTTATCTTCTGATCTCCTGCTGGATACTCGAAAAACACTTCTTGTTCCCGCTTTATCAAGGGTATAGATGTGGCCTCGACCATTTTATCGTAGACCTTGCGGACCAAACCGGTTTGGTCGTAAAGATGTCCTACATATACACTGTTGCATTGAACTAAGGCTATTAAAGAGGAAACTAAAAAGATTTCTTTAAACATTTTGATCGAGGAGTGTTCTCAGTGAGTCTTGTAGTTCAACTGTGTTGTTTTATGCCAGTGCGTGAATGAGACGGATTGATATGCAAGAGGGAAAGGTCAAGTGGTCAGTAATTTAGCTCACCGGTGTTGGAAGGCGTTTACATGGAGTTTAGTGGGAGATTTACCTTAATTTTGCTGTTAGGATAAATTTTTACAAATGGTGTTGATTTAGTTGTGCACCAACTAAACATAATTTAGTCTTTTGCTATATTTTTCCTTCTCATGAAACAAGAAAAAGATGACCCCATATAGGAGCTGTCTGTACCTGAACTTAAAATCATGCTCAAAATCACGCCAAATTCAACGTAATCGAACCGTAATTTAGTTTGACAGTTTTAAAGCGTCACTTGTCTTTTTCTTTCGCGGTGTGTCAGTCAGAGATAGCAATACTCTTAGTTTAGGCGGTGAACAAAAGAATCAGAACCATTGTGTTAGTTAGTAGTGTCGTAACAAAATGATTATTACAGTAAAAAGAGTAATATATTGTAAAATTAAAAAAACAAACTCTGTATTGTTGAAATCTGTAATTAATTGTACACATGCATTACAGACAATCAGTAACTTATCATAATATTATAAAAATTCACGATAAAAACATTTAGCACTCATTTACGTACAACACTGCTTCACAATGTCCATTATCAGCAAATATTGAACTTTTAAATTGGCACAACGAACGAATCTTGAAAAATATCTTCAGAAAATCACGCGTAGATTTCAATGAGAAAGTTGAAACCAGATCCCCTTTGGCTCTTTAGTTTGAGGTTCACGTAGTTAAATCCTAGTCCTCCTAAAGTGATCGATGGTTCTGCTAATCCATTATCCATGTCCTTGATAGCAATTCCTTTAATCTTTGCATCTCCAATTGGATACTCAAAAGTGACAAATTTTTCTCTCTTCAGAAGCGGAAATCCACTGGCATCAACGGTTGTCTCATAAACTTTCTTTATGCCATTCTGTTCCCAAGTTTGTCCAACTATGACACTTCTGCAGTAGGCCGTCGATATGACGGCACATAATAATAAGATTTTATACATGATTCTTTGTAAGTACGTGTCGACGCGTGAGCAAATCGTTACTGACTGATATTTAGTGCAGAGGTCAATTGTTCGTTTATTTAAGACTGTGTTTACATGACTGTTGTTGATAATATTGTAGTTATTTAAGGGATAATAATAAAGAAAAAAAAATCTTTTGGGCAGCAAATTGGTACTGGGATTTTTTGAGGTCGCTAAAGTCAGAAAAATGGAAAATTAAACTAAATTGCATGTTATACGATCTGAGAAATATGTTAATTTGAGTGCGGTTTTTTTTTGCACAAATTATAATTTTGTTTTTATAACATTATTTTAAATAAATCTTAACTAAATACACCCCTACATATACGATTGATTTCAAAAACAAAACAGTAGAAAAACTTTTTCTCAACTCAGCTTTCCGCTCCCATATAACCCCACCCTAATATTGTTTAAAACACGAGCGAACGATCGTATACAAGGCTGCGGAGGTCACAATCATATCTGTGGACACCTAATCGATAACCATTCAAATATAAACCTTAAGCTCTTGAAATAAGACCCATCTTTTTGGGTATTCCCGGAGAATTTTGAGACAATAATTTGATATGTCTTACGTTAATAAGTAAACAGTTTCATCAATACATTTATCTGTTCAATGAGTACTAAGAATTATTATCTCCTTATTTGTTTAGGAAAATATTGTGAACGTTATATTAGTTGTATATTAGTCATACCTAGTTTTTTTTTTCTGAGTGATTCACAATTGTGTTGGGATTTGGCTGACTAGTCACATAAGTCTTAGGAAATACTGGTACAGTTTTCCTGTAGTGTACATATTAATCTTGACTTTATAAGTTATAATAGGATGCCATTTATATTAAGTATTTAGAATATCTGTAATTTTTTCATCTCTTCTGGTCAATGGCTATACAGGAACATTTTTTAACCAGTGTGCAATATTTTTTTTTGGTGGTTCGGTATCAGTAATAGAACACATTTTAATTATTTTTTAAATGATTAAAAAAAAAAAAATTATACGACCTTAAATCAGTAAAGTGTGGACACCCTACATATTTCGTAATATGATATCGAAATAGTAATAGGTCAGTAACCGCGCGCCGGCGTAGGTACTTCGAACTTCTTAGAATTTTGACCGATCGAACAGCTGGTAGGTACTAGTAGCTACGCTCGGTCGTACACCTTCGCCGCCGCGCCGGCGCCGCGCGCTAGTTGCCATAAAAACCAGTTTCAAAATAAAGTTAACGATAACTTAATTTTTTTGTACTAAGATATATCAAAATAAAAATTGCATGGTTATTATAACTCGTTTTAGTTTAATTTGTTAAAATTTGCGCACTGGTTAAAAACTTATCCTGTGTACGGGGGTCACACTGAACATTTTTAGGATGAGCCAGTAACAAAAGCAACTGGTTAAATTTTTTTTTCAATTTTGAATTATGAACTTTTTGGGAATCAGTAGAAAGTAATGAATTCTTATGTCATTTGTTTTTACAAATTGGCGGCAATTTAAAAAGTGTCTGTCGTGCGCCGAAATGGATTTGTTGTGAGGCTTACGATAGAAGCTAATAGAAGGGTGGCATATCATAAAATTTGGGTAGCTTTAAGCAATGGTATTGTATTATCGTAAGAGGGCAATGTGGTGCTACATGATGTATTATATCGTAAAACAAGTAATTTTGTGAATGGATTATGGAGTCACGGATAAGCTAGTAGCTTTTAATGTCTAGCATTAGCCTAAGAAAAATTAGCTAAGTATTCAGGTTAATTTTATAACCTCAATTTTTGTCGATGATTTATTTCCCTTACTTACCTAAGTACGTACAATTACAATCTAATAATTTTATTGGATAATTGTTGGAAAAACTGGTTAGTTTTTATTTTTATTACATTCAACTGCCGCACTCCTGGGCAAAGGCCTCCCTCCACTCCTTCCATCTTCCGCGAGCCCCCTCCTTCCAGTTTTCACGGATTTTATCCAGCTCGTCCTGCTATCTCCTACGTGGTCAGCCGCGACCCCGCCTCATTGTCACATAACAGAGTTCTGTACTACTTGGGCTCACAGGTTATCACAGGCATGCGGCAAACTGTTTTAAGTTAGATAACCTTTATTTATTTATCAGGAACAATTTATATTGTGTTTGATACATTACATATATCATCATTATTAGTTTTATATATATTTTGTGTGTGAACATGCAGCATAAATAAAGTCATGTATCATTTATCAATAACATAAAAAAAATTAAAAAAAACTTAATTAAGATATGAAGTTGAAACCTTGTAAATTCAGATTAATGTGTTACTATTTTCCTATAATGAGTGATTGCGTAAGAATTGGACCCAGGGACAGTGTTGGTTTACACTTTCATTAGATACTTTCGGGACAAATAGTACTCAAGGTTAGCAGAGGCCCTTTGCGGAGGACAAGGATCGGTATGGAACTCATTGAGGATCATTATATTCCCCCCTATTTAAATGAGTACGGGAAGTGTGAGTCAATCTGCTGGGCCGTTTCACAACTATGTCGGAGTCAGCTTCTAGTCTCATACATACTCAATGCGTTAATTTCAATTAAACCATTTACAGGTACTATGAATTGTAAGAAACATGAAGCTATTTGCTCATTCCAAAGAAAGAGAAGAACGGGCAAGAAACTCAATGGAAACACTTTTAATTCATATATTTACAAAAATATGAGTTACATCATTGTCGGTTGTCGGTTAAATGTGCCCGATAAATAAATCGGACACCGTCTTCTGACGGTCGCCGGCACAATCTTTTTGCGCAACTGCCATCTAAGAGCGCCTTCACACTAGCGTTTGTTCAGCGTAGGCGTTCGATAGACTTATGCGTAGCGCAGACGCCGCGACTATGCGGCGCAGGCGTCGCGTTGTTGCGGCGTCAGTGCAAGGGTAAAATACGCTGCGTTAGCACCGCAGGTGCGCGACGCATGCGCCGCGTTACTGCGGAGTCATGTACAATCCTGTTCACATTCGACCTCTCCCCGCCACCCGCAGCCGCGCGCCCCTGTGATCCCGTTGATTTGTTTGTTTTTAAAAGCAAAGCCAACAATAGAGTTTCCTCGTCAGAATCCATTTTGTGAATGATATTTCCGAAAAGACAACGCAATTGTGTGACGTCTGCGCCGCGTTAGCGCACCGTTCAATTGACTCCAGAGGAAACGCCGCGACAACGCGACGCGTACGCCGCGTTGTCGCGGCGTCTGCGCTGCGCAACGTTTATCGATCGCCTACGCTAGACAAACGCTAGTGTGAAGACGCTCTAAGACTGTAGCCAGAGCCGAATCCCGTGTCTGTCGTACATTAAAGATACTTAATGCCCTTCTGACTGCCAACCCTGAATGTGATGTGTTTGTTGATGAATGGAATAAAATAATGCGTATATGTCTGGTGTACTGTGAAAGAAAGTATGCAAGGGAGTCCTCTGTTCCGTGTTTGAGTTTTTAATTTACGTAATTGTTTAAATTTATATTAGTATTGTCAACCTATCATCTGTTTCTATGTTAATTAATGTAAATGGTGTTGTACCGTTTTAATTAACAATAAATAAGTCATTAATGTTGAATTTATTATTACGTATATATGAAAATGATATAAATAAGACGTACACCTTAAAGAGTCCAATCCGCATCGAAGGGTCGCTTCTCGAGGTTGTGAAGGAGTATGTCTACCTTGGGCAAGTCATACAGCTTGGTAGACACAACTTCGAGAAAGATGCCGACAGGAGGATCCAGTTGGGTTGGGCAGCATTTGGAAAACTTCGTCAAGTCTTCTCGTCGCCGATACCGCAATGTTTGAAGACCAAAGTCTTCAACCAGTGCGTCCTGCCCGTCATGACATACGCTGCCGAAACGTGGACACTGACGGTTGGGCTGATCCACAAATTTAAGGTCGCTCAGCGCGCTATGAAGCGGGCTATGCTCGGAGTTTCTTTGATGGATAAGATCAGAAACGATGTTATCCGGAAAAGAACTGGAGTTACCGACATAGCTTGCAGGGTAAGCAGGCTGAAGTGGCAGTGGGCTGGCCATGTTTGTCGAAGGACCGATGGCCGATGCAGCAGACGAGTCCTGGAGTGGAGACCGCGTATTGGCAAGCGTAGTGTGGGACGCCCCCCAGCTAGATGGACCGACGACCTCAAAAAGGTAGCTGGGACAGACTGGATGCGGAAGGCGGAGGATAGGGTGTTGTGGCGCAGCATAGGAGAGGCCTATGTCCAGCAGTGGACTGCGATAGGCTGATTTGATTGAAGAGTTCAGAGTACAGCAACAAGAAAAAAATAACATCACGCGGGTCGGGTGTTTCAGCCCTAAACGGTAGAAATATATAGCTCTCGATCCCAATAAGGGTAATCCTACTATTATTATAAATCTGAAAGTTTGCATGTTTGTAACTAAATTACGTAAAAATGGCCGTACGGATTTGTATGGACACACTGATAGTTTATAACTTGAATGAACACTTATGATACTTTTATCCCGTTCGTTATTTCCCGCGCGATAATTTCCGACCTCCACGCGGACGAAGCCGCTGGCAAAACCTAGTATTTGCGTCGTTTGATATTGGAGCTTCATTGTAGACAGTTCCAGCAATACGTATCAACTACTTAAGAGGCACTAAGAGGTCATACAGTGTACGAAATGACCTAACAAGTCTTTCGAAAATAGCCCTTAATCGCATTGAATTAAGGTTTAATTTGTGCAAACTAATTAGCGAAATGGTTTCCCCGTTACAGCAGCAGGCCGGACTGTGCAAATGTTTGATAACAATTTGATATTAATTACACGTTTGTGAAGATTTTAATTAGCTTAATTATTGTTTGTTTGTTTTATGTGCTCTTGAGTATGACGATTTTCCGATTTTTTTTTTTTTTTTTTTTTTGACTGGCCTGTTAGTCTAGTGGTTAGTGACCCTGACTGCAAAGACTGAGGTCGTGGGTTCGATTCCCACCCAGGACAAATGTTTGTGTGATGAGCTCAATCATTTGTTCTGTGTCTGGGTGTAATTTATCTATAGTACTTATGTATGTATTTAGAAATATATAAGTATATTTATCAGTTGTCTGATTACCATAGTACAGGCTCTGCCTAGTTTGGGATCAGATAATGGTGTGTTGGTTGTCCTAAGATATTTAGATATTCATATGTTGGGGATTTAATTTTTTGGTCTTCTTCTATTCGTACAATCATCCACATTACACACTTTTTTAGGCCATGTCCTATATTCAACTGCATCCAATCAAACAATATTGCTAACTAACTTGTGCCTGCGACTTCGTTCGCGTGGAAGTCGTAAGACATCACAATCTATATATATAAAAATGAATCCCTATTTCCCTTGGTCACTCCATCACGCGTGAACGGCTGGACCAATTTCACATTTTTTTGTTGTTGTTGTGTTTGTAATTGTCAGTAGAAGGTTCTTATGAGAGAAAACAATTAAAAAATTGCGCGGAAAATTAGAAAATTTAAGAACACTTATTTAAGAATACTTAACAACCATATAATAGGACAATGTAAACTTTTTTAATGAAACAATAAGACATTTGACATAGAATTGACAGAATGCGTGCTCAAATATCATCAAAGAGACAGGACAACGTCTGTCGGGTCAGCTAGTGACCAATAACATCCACGTTTTTATAAAACACAGGGATGTTTTATAAAAATGTGGCTAATAGTGTGGTTAATAAATAGTATAACCAGAATTCAAAAATAACCAAAATAATTTCAAACCATACAAAACAATTAGTTATCAAAACCACAACGCATTATCACATTAACACTCCTATATAAAGCAAGCGAAAACCTTTTCAACCAACACACCGATCCAAGATGGCCGCCAAACTGATTCTCTTTACTGCACTTCTGTCATTCCTTGCGATCCTAGTACAAGCCAATAGTCGAGGCAGCTTCTCCATAGGAAGCGCTTATGGTGCACATCTGATTTACCACGAAACTCACCATAAGTTTCCTATACCATTAATCAAAAGAGACGAAGATTTCACCGTAAAAGCAGCCAATAATGAAATTATTCAAGCAGTGATTGTGAATGATTTGGAAGGCAATGGGTTGGGTTATATGGTGGAAGGCGGTATTGGGCAGAGAGAAGTGAAAATACATTTGGAAGGCAAACGGGGACATGGATACAAGTTTCAAGTTGAAGTGTACGCGATTTGATGCGGTTGTGTTGGAATAAATTGTTTCGTAAAGATTTTTGTTTAATTTATTGTTAGCTAGTTTACCACCATTTATTGTAGGTACCTAGTTGACCGATATCCTTGTAAAGTGATTAGAAATTGTACCAAAATTGTTGTTTTAGTTATGTTAGTCACTCCACACCAATTCTTATACCACAGACCGCTACTTGCTATGTAAACAACAGTTACAGGAAGTGTGAGAACATCATCAAGATACACAAACTGGATTAAATATGTATTATCCAAGCTTACCAAGCAAAGGTAATATAATTTATGTAGAACAATACCCACGGAAAAATATTTTTTGAAACCGATCCTCATTTACCGGTGATATCGCGGAACAAAACTATACAGATGAATGGAGAACCGCCTAAATGAAGTCGGTCTAAAAGACTGATGGTCGTTGGAGCAGAGTACTCCATAAATTTTTTTTCTCGTAATTTTAAGAACGTTTACTCTCTGAATTCAGTCTCAATCTGTCAAAAAGACACCGAGTTTTCATACGTTTTTGACAAGTTTTTGACATTAGATTGTCGCAGAGACGAGACTACGACTATATTTTGAACGTTTTGAATTACGGGAACTGGCCTTCTGGTGTTGCGGCACAACTTGGGAGAAGCCTAAATCTAGCAGTGGACTGCGTTAATAAATAACTCTAGATATCTATTGTAGTTGAGTCGTGGAAACTGTGAGTTCCATATCAATTGTGGTCACAATGTAAAAGTGTTTCTGTGACTGATATGGTCCTCATTTAACTATTAATATTCCCTATTAGATAATATGCAGATCAGTGGTAGGTAGCCCAGTAGCACTGTTAAATACACAAAGTAAAGTGCCTGTCGTCACCACTGCTCTCAAAAAGGTGAAGGAAAACATCGGCATCGTGAGGAAACCGGCATGTCCTAGAATCAAAAATTCGAAAACATGTGACATCCAGGTAATTATGGTCCAGTGGATTATGGTCCACTTCCTCTCACAGAGGACACAGAGTCTTACCAAGAGGTATTATATTACCCAGTAACTGGATTGTGGAGATCAGATAGGCAGTAGCTCCATGTAAAATACTGGTACTCGGCTGCTTCCCGTTAGATTGGAAGCTGGACCCAACATAGTTGGGAATAGGCTAGGCAGGTGATGATGATAATAATCAACAAACAATGGATAAAATACTATACACGTAGTGTTATATAAATATTTAATTTGTAATTAACGAATGTGATATTAATGAACGTTCAATATCGCTAGTAATAATTAATTGATGGTTAATTTGATTCCGTCGGTGAGCCTGATAATTATAATTGGTTATTGGAAGTTCGTGTTATGATTCCATTGATTTGGCTTTAGGTCTTTGGTTTTTCTGGGTGGGAGATCATCAAATGACGTCTCTCGCTCTGGGCAGAGCGGGGTGTCAGACTTTTACTGACTAAAACCCACCCGTGCTCCTTCAGTTGCCTGTGCTAGGGCCACGGTAACTTTTTCGAACAAATCTGTGTCTCTGCAGGCGTGGTCTTAGCGGACCCCTTCAATTGTGCTGACATATCTCTGAGGCGCGTGTGGAACACTACGCGCCTTCGACCTGGGCCTGGTCCTTTCCGGGAGGCGAGCTACCCATTGCTCGCCGCCCACTAGCCCACGCCTACGGTGGCCGGGAGTCCGCAAGGGATTCGTGAGGGCGCAGAGACTGTCCCTCCTTCATGCGTTCCACCTCCTCCTTCGCGAGCATAACTGCCGTCTGATCCGCCTGCCAAGCGTAGCGATTATGGTAAAGCCGGCTTTTTGGGAAGGCTTATGTGAATCAGTGGACGTCTTCCAGCTGATAAAATGATGATGTTATGTGATCTATAAAGATATGTTGGTAAGATCTAAATGAGATTTCTACAGACCAGACAGTCAAGAGCGCCTACGATTTAAAGCAAGACAAATCGAACGACGCCACATTTGTTGAAATCATTCTAATAGGAGGTAACCAACTTACCATCATCTGCCTAGCCTTTTTCTAACTATGTTATGCTCGGCTTCTAGTCTAACCGGATGCAGCTGAGTACCAGTATTATACTTGGAGCAACTCCCTATCTGACCTCTACAAACCAGTAAATAATAAATAATAATAAAATAAATATCTATGGACAACCAACACACCGTTATCTGATCCCAAACTAGGCAGAGCCTGTACTATGGTAACCAGACCACTGATAAACATACTTATATATTTCTAAATAAATACATATTATAGAAAAATTACACCCAGACGCAGAACAAAATGATTGTGCTCATCACACAAAGATTATGGGTAATGCGATAGCCCTTGGTAAGACTGGTTGTCAGACTTTCGGACTTCTGCCGATCCGTTACGCCTGTCTAACGTTTGCGGATGACAGCCGGGATCAACGGCGCGGCGTAACGTGCTGACCGAGGCATGGACGGTTTTAAGTACGTGAAGATAGTCACCCATCCACAGCAAAACCGTGGCAAGTTTAGCTTAACCTGAGCAAACGACCTGTCCAGCTGTTGTTACTTAGCCACAAGCCCTGCAGGTAACTAACTAAGTCACCTTTTTAAATCGCCCACAAGTAAGCGATTGGCTATCAAAGATTTTCTCGCTCAAATAATTGTAGGTTTCAGGACAGAGTAAACGTCTGTGTCTGTGCTAGTTTAAACTGTGTTACAGACACAGGCGCCTTCCTCTTAATTCATTACTACTAGTGTGACAGGTGCGTTATTTACGTAAACTATGCGTATATGTGAACATAAGTTACAATAAAACAATTAAAACAATTAACTTAACAATTTATTTAAACACAACCAAATCAAATAGCATAAACTTCAACAAGAAACTTATACCCATCTCCCCGTTGACTTTCCAAGTGTATCGTCACATTGTGCTGCCCGATTCCACCATCTTTGATATAGCTTAGACCAGTACCTTCTAAATCGTTCACAATCACAGATTCGATAATTTCATTGTCTACTCCTTCCACGGTAAAATCTTCATCTCTTCTCATAAGTGGGATTGGGTATTTGTGGTGCGTCTCGTGGTATATAAGATGGGATCCAAAAGCATTTCCAATTCTGAAGCTACCACGAGCACGGGCGTGTACTAGGATCCCAGATAATGACAGAAGTGCAGTTAACAGAAGCAGTTTGGCAGCCATCTTGAATTGATCTGCTGCTTGGTGTTTCGTGGTTTCCTTATAAAGGATTGCTAATGTGTCAACTCGTTGTGGTTTTCTAATGTCTGTATTAAAACGATTTTAGTAATTTGTTGATGCTCTTTTGGTTTAGTGATGTTGATATGGGCTTAAAAATGTGCTCTCACGCAGACTTAAAATTATCAAGTAATAAAACTATTGTCGAAGAAAACCTCTTCACACATCTTCAATTTATAACTCACAGATAAAACAAAACATTATAAAACGTCGCAACGACCATAAACTACACATTATCACCTACCATAAATCCATAGAGTATAGTCTATGGTCCATAAGTTACCACATCTTTGAACGAGGCGTGATTATAATGGCCCATAATAATGTTTAAGTAGCCCTAATGAGGGTTCTAGAGATCAAAAGGGTGATCGGAACCGTTTTTGTAGGGACAACCGGTTTCGAGAAGGTTCTATTAATTATTCACTTATGTAGATCCTCGTTATGTATGAGTTCGTTTATTGTGCGTCATAAACTTCGGATATTTGAAGTTTTTATTGGACTTTTGGTACGGTGAGAGGCTGATTTTGTTTTTATTTTTATTTTGTCAGTTGTTTTAGTTTTTCACTGTTGTGTGTGTGTGTTTGTATTGATAAATGGTTTTATTTCTGTAAGTAGATTTGTAGAAACACACACAAACGTCAAACGTCGTTTTACATGTCCATCATATTTTTTAAACCAGATGAGGTCGGCGTTTCTTAACTGACTCCTCTGAGAAGAAAGGCCGAAACAAAGTCAGAAGTTTAGACAAAATCTTAGTCTCATCATGTGAAGACCATGTGGATTGGTGTCTGGAATGGTCTTTTGAGGAAAGAACGACACAGAATGAGTGGACCTGTCCAGTCAGTAAAAGCATTTATCACTAATCGTGCAGCTCAACTCAACTAAATATGAGAGTGTCTCCCGGTGCTAAAAGTAAAAATCCCGCTGTGATATTTTACGTCGACTAACTGTCATAACAAAACATTGGCATATCGTTTTAATAAGTATGGCTGCCAACATCTGCTCATGAGGATCAAATCGAACAATCTAATCACCCAGATACGCGTAATTTACGCTTGGTACCTACGTAATCGCCACAGACGCGTGTTCACTTCGACAGGACCAGATAAGACCAGTACGACCATAGCATTTATCACCAAAATATCGACTTTTATCACTAAATATTATTTTAATTACATTCGTAATCAGGGTTAATTAATCTTACATTAAATGTGCGGACGATATGCTCAAAGTTTTCGTTTTCACGCCGTTTCTGTGTCTGCGTTATGAATGGGAATATTAGAATTTTAATATGTGTTTCCGTGTTCTATGTGGGTACTGTGAAAAGTGAAATAGTGCAGGTTATTAAACCGGAGATCGAAAAGTATAATGCTGTGAATGAAGTGAAATTCTTTGGCAACAGCAATAGTAATAATAATGGAGGAAGAGTCCAGTCAACAGTTTATAAGACGGTCAACAAGTATTATTGTTCGTTGGACTCTTTAATTGAAGGTGAGTGTTGAAAATATTGAAATTATGATTATGTAAATGTATGGTCAAAAGTCCTTGGAAATGTTGTGTCTACTCCAAAAATAATAAAAATTAATTACAATACCAGCAAAATACCATTCTGTTTTCAGGCTATATATTTCACTGTAAGTACCTATCTATATATTATGTGAAGTAAAAAATGTGTACCCTTTTTTACGAAAATTACGAGGACGGAAGAAAATGAAATTAGCTCAGTGAAATTTTATATGGAGAAGGTGTGCAAAAACTATTTTTTTTTTTAAATATTGTAGATTAAAATTTTAATGAATTATGATTGAATTTTGATTTCTCAGGGCGGCCTAGTATTTACAAAATTATGAAACTGTGCAATCAACTCGGTTAATAATTTTACCTCTTACGATAGTGCAACAAAACTTATTTTAATGCAATTTTTCAGTTCCGTTCTCTATCTCATCAATTATTATTCACTGAAGATAATATATACGTAGTACCTAATATTAAATATAATTGTTGTTTGTAACAAACTTATAATTTAAAACCTGTAGGTACGTCGGTCCCTGGGTACCCAGTCTTAGTCGTGCCAACTGGCGAATAGATAAATCACATGATCTGCCTAGCCATTTCCTAAGCATATTGGGGTCGGCTTCCAGCCTAACCGGATGCAGCTGAGTACCAGTTTTTTACATGGAGCCATCGCCTATCTGACCTCCACAACCCAGTTACTGGGTAATACGATACCCCTTTGTAAGATTGGTTGTCAGACTTTCGGGCTTCTGACGACTCGTAACGACTGTCTGAGATCTACGAAAGACAGCCGGGACCAACGGCTTTCCGAGGCACGAAAGGGTCTTGGTATGTAAAGATGGTCACCCATCCACGGACCAACCGCGGCAAGCGTAGCTTAACCTGAACGATCAACTCGTGCGGTTGCTATTACTTAACTAAAAGCCCTTCGTAATATAAATCACATAATGCACTATTATTGCATAGCTTATAGACGGTGGAAATATCCTACTAATATTATAAATGCGAAAGTTTGTGAGTATGTTTGTGTGTTACTCTTTCACGCAAAAACTACTGAACGTATTTTGATGAAATTTGGTACACAGTTAGTTTATAACCTGGATTAACACAGAGGGTACTTTTTATCTCGGTAGTACGTTCCCGCGGGATATTTTACGACCTCCACGCGGGCGAAACGGCTGGCAAAAGCCAGTACTAATATTTCTCTAAAACCACTTTTGTACGGATGTCAATATATCGCAGCGAGATTTTATTCCGCATTGGATTATTAACTCTCGGTCTTGAACCGAGCATTCAGAATCCATCAGACTGCATCCAAATCCTCGAAGAATCGCATTATTCGATTTCAACTCTTCTCTAATAAACCGTCTTAAAGTTAATCTCCTTCTGCCAGGGTCGCGAGATTGTTCGAAAGAGACACCGAGACCCTGGCACATGGGCAACTGAAGGAACACGGGTGGGTTTTAGTCAGTAAAAGTCTGACACGTCGTCCCGCTCCGCCCAGAGCGGGAGAAGTCATTTGATGATATCCCATCCAAAAAAACGTCAATCTCCTTTGTCAGTATTCTTTTCAGTAACAATTTCAATACAATAACTGACTTTATTAGCTATATCCAAAATCCACTAACATTAGGAGTTATCAGTTAGATTATGATAGTCTATAAACATTGATAAGGATTTATTTTTGAATATGGTAGGTAGATGACGTAGCCATAAATTTTAACTTTTTTCCCCGTATGCGTCAGAAACTATATTTCCTGGAGTAGGTACAGTGATAAGCATATGTAAATATGGATAGCTTGGCAATAGTATCTGAAGCATTGAATTCATATTGAAGGATTGTTCGCGGGAAATTCTGTACTCACGTAGGTACGTGAATTGATAACCGAGAAGAACGCAGCTAGTCGTTCCTACGATTCTTTTCCATGCTAACAAAGCCCACATGCGCTAATGACAGCGTGCTGTAAAGTATAGCGGAGAATAGTTTCGAAGGCTGGAACAAAATGCTTAGCGAACTCAAGACCACTCACCAAGCCTTCTAGCACCCTTCTCACGAAACACCCCTCTCACAAAGCTGATGGCCGTGATCTTTAATCAGTAACAACATCTTTCCACAAGCATGGAAATAGGCCATCGTTATCGGTATCACCAAGCTAGGCAAGCCCAAGTCTCAGCCCACTAGTTACCGTCCCATCAGTCTCCTCAATGTCGGCAAAATCTACGAGACGGTTATTTATAATCCTCTGACAGAATACCGATGCAAAGAGCCTTATTTCCAACGAGAAATTCGCCAAACTCTACCATCATGCGTCCAACAGCCCACGACCACATAAGCGCTGGCTTTCAGCGTAATGCGAGACGGTGCGTTATTCTTCGACATAGCGAGGGCTTTCGACCAAGTCTGTCACAACACCTTATTATACGAGCTTTACCTGCTCGGTGTGCCTGACCGTCTCATGTTTATTTTATGAGGCTTTTCGTCAGATCGCACCTTTCGTTATCGAATCGAGGGTTCACTCTCTTCTCCTCACAACGTTCGCGTTGGAATCCCTCAGGGTTCCATGTTATTCCCAGAAATGCCTTCCTCCAAAAAAAAAGATAATAGTCGCATTTGATTACACGATTCATCCATTAATATCTGTTGTCAAGATAACAGCAAACATATTTGATCAGTTATGGAAGCCATATACAAGTGGCAACACATAATATGTGACGTAACACCAAAAATATCTGACTAACACGCGACGCTAAAATATAGGATGCTGCATCGGCTTCAAAGAACGCAGTAGTATGAGACAAGTCTTGCGTTATATATATATCTGCTTTCTCGGTTGAATTTAGAAGCAAATGATATCTTATTGTGATCAAAATTTGTCTGACATCATCATCATCATCATTTCAGCCTAAAGACTGCTGGTCATAGGCCTCCCCCGTTTTTGGGGGGTTTGCCATAATCGTCACGCTTGGCAGGCGGGTTGGCGATCGCAGTATGGTGGTAAATTGCATAAAGAACGCTGTTGCCCATTCTCTAGCAATTCCCTTAGTCGCCTCTTACGACACCCACGGGAAGAAATGGGATGGTGCTATTCTTTACGTCCAGCACGACACGTAACCCGGACGACTTTACTTAAGCAGTACAAAATCGATTCTTTTAAGCTTATCAGCCACTATTTCAGTCCTTACTCCTGCTTTTTTGCCAAGAAGATTATAATATCATCTTTAACAAAAAACTTTTTTTTTACAAAAAATAAAACCGACTTCCTTAAAACTACAAAGTGAAAAATAATTAACTTTAATTTCGGAAGTCGGTGTCTTAGCATCTGTATTTAAGTTTTTTGCGACCGACTTCCGAAATTAAAGTTATTTTTCACTTTGTAGTGTTTTTAAGGAAGTCGGTTTTATTTTTTGTAAAAAAGTTTTTATTTTTAACTTTTTAGTTATGGTATCTACCCGCACACAACCGCACACTACATATCGTATCTTTAGAATTATAGAGACCTAATTAGAAATTTAATGATTTCAAATTTGACTCATAAAATAATAACGCTTTTATTAAAAACAGAGCAGATTATTGTGATATAGAGATCTATTTTGATAAAAAAATTATCATTTAATGAGTCAAAGTTGAAATCTTTAAATTTCTTTTTATGTCTCTATAATTCTAAAGGTGCGACATATGGGTGCAAACTTCTCATCAATAGAAATGAATTAAGTCCAAACACCGGGTAATTACTGTAATTCGTTGAGGAGTTCCCTCGATTGTCTTTCGGCTTCATCATCAGAGCAACTTGAGACCTTCATTAAATAGTAGTGCTTTAAGATAATTAATGAAAAAAATAATAAACGCACTAGTCGCCACGACAATTTTCGAAGGCTCCCATCGACTTCTCCGGGATGCCATCATCAGATCCTGGTTTCCTTATCATGGTACCACCCTTGGGCTATCTCCTCCAATTAAGTAAACAAATACTTAGCGCGTTTTTGAAAGTCTATATATTATAGTCGAGCGATAGGTAAACAATTGATACGAAGTATTCGTCATAGTGAGCTCTTGATAATGTCGATAAACTAACATACCTACCTGACATCTAGCTATCAATGTTGCAATAGCATTTATAAATGGATAAAGTTATTTATTTTGACACATATTTCCCTATTCAATTGAATTATGACGGTTCATTTTCGAACAAGTAATAAACGGTGTACAGCTCATGGGATGAATCTTGGGTTTGGAAGAAAACAGTATCGAAATTTCGTTATCATTTGCTTTGCCCTTTTCACAAGTGTGTTGGGGTTTGCATTTCCTTATAAGTAAATGTTACTATAGTATAAGCGAATACTTAAATGATAAATTATAAGTAAATGATAATATACGCCTACCAACTTATAATTGTGGAAGATACAATTAAATAAACTTACCATAAATAAGTATTAAATAAGTAATAAATTATAATAGTAAATTAAACAATAATTAATCATAAATAAAAATATATATTATATAAATATATCGTTTTTATCAGTCTACAGTTACTGATAGAACAAGTGTATATATTGTAATTAATAAAACAATAATAAAAATCCTTAAATTCTATAGGTACATTCTTATAAAAACAGTAGGTATATTATTAACTAGGTAACTAAAAATATAATTTACAATTAAGCACCCAGTGTTCTTCCTACTCTCTCCTACTTGATCTTGCTGTGCCCGACAGGGTCCATAATTGTTGTGACTAAATAATGATTTCCGTTCCAACTATGCTTTAACATTATGGTATGCAATAAAGAATTGAGAATTGAATTGAGAATTGGAGTTGTCTGCCAGTCAATCCCCTTGGTAAGATTGGTTATAAGACTTGTGGCCACTAAGTCATCACCATGATTATCTGTCAAGCTTTTTCCGACTAGGTTAGGGTCGGCAGCCAGTCTTACCGTTTGCAGCTGAATATCAGTATTTTACATGGAGCGACTGCCTATCTGACCTCCACAACCCAGTTACTGGGTAATACGATACCCTTTGGTAAGACTGGCTGCTAGACTATCGGGCTTCTCCCGACCCATAATGACTATCAAAGAAAACCTTTTGTGACAAAATTTTATGATATATCTACATTTCCTCAGGCAGTCATTTGCTGGTGTACGGGAGCAAGGGCTGGACGTTTCCCGTGCAAGATGTGAACCTCACACTCCGATATCCACCAGAGGACAAAGTAAGAACTACTTTAATTTGGTTCGATACCTCTTTATAGTTTGACACACACACTTATAAATAAAAGCAGTAGTAGCTCAGTGCTAGCGGCCCCGACTTCAGAATCAATCGTGGGTTGGGACCCAAGCAGGCACTTTACTTTGTGTATACAGGGTTATTTGTAAAACACCGGCAACCTCTCAGGTCTATGTTACTAACATCATAATCAACAACTTTTGTTCTATGACTTTTAAAAATTCATCATATTTTAGTGCATCAGATTTTCATACAAAAATCCGCTGCCTGTAAATAGGTCAAGTTCAAGCGCCCCCGCCGCCCTAACCCCGCTCCCCTTGCTATATACTATCGCTTTCTTTTGCTTCGCATAGACTCCGTAACATTTAGAGCGTTCAATTTAATTTTTTTTTTTTTTTTTGAAAATCTGATGAACTAAAATGTGATGAATTTTTAAAAGTCACAGAACAAAAGTTGTTGATTATGATGTTAGTAACATAGACCTGAGAGGTTGCCGGTGTTTTACAAATAACCCTGTATAATTTCATCACTACTGCTCTCGAAACGGTGAAGGAAAACATCGTGAGCAAAACCAGCAAGTTCAAAAACCAAAAATTTGGAGACATATGACATTTACCAACCCGCACTGGGCCCGCGTGATGGATTACGGCCCACTCCTTCTCACAGAGGGCAGGCCTGTATCCCAACAGTGGGAACATTAAAGGCTTATTATGGTATAGTATAAATCCTTGTCAGTGCATAACTTCATAGGACTTTTGTATACCGGAGAATATGGGATTCTTATCCTCACGAAAATTAATTGGGGTGATTTAATAATAACGTACCTCTTGCATCCCATAGTAAGGAAATGAAAAGAAAAGCCTGCCTGCCTGCTGAGCCTTGAAATGAAAATGCATAGCAAGCATTGGCAACAATTGAAAAATTTCTTGATGTTGGATATATTTTCAGGCTTAGGACCATCCTAAGCCAACCTGTAGGTACTTTTCAAAACTTGCACTATTTGATAAAATATTTTTTTTTCCTTTTAGGCCTCCAACTATTTTGAGTTCATCAATGCTGTAAGTGTTTATACAAACCTTAATCTGTGAGTTTGGTCGCGAAACCAAACTAGAGCTATCAGCGATGCAAATTCACAAAATTGATTCATTTTGTTGTAAAAGATTTGATATAATGTGAATCTTTACCAAATACTTTGGAAATATCTACCAGTATTAAAATGGTCTTCCGAAAGTATAATATAATCTTCATGACACTGAAATCTGTCATTTTATTTATGTACATAACTTTGTAAGGAAGAATCGAATACGTTGCTTAAGTGTTTTTTTTTTGTGGTTTGTTATTAATTATTCCGTCTTGCCTGAGTTCTTCCTCATGAAATAAACTCTACCTATTTTGTTAGTTTCGTTTCCTACCAGTTGTTTGGATGGAGACTTAGTACGGATATCACCATTATAAGACCGTTTAAAAATTGTCAGAGTCGCGTACCAGGGCTGTCAGTGTCAAAATTATTGAGGAATTTGACAATGACAGCTTTTGAACGCGGTTTTGAACAATTGAACGCGTTCAGTCACATTGGTGAAATTCGCCTTCTCCTTTATTAGTAGTTATCATGGCATTCAAGTATGATTTAACTAGTGCGTGCGATTAACTGTAACCATATTGATATGTTCCAGGAAACATTAACAGAAGAAGACGAAGATTACATCATAACAGGCTTCAAGGTGATCCTGTTCATAGACGGGCCTAAAAGTGAGGGGTTTATTAATGATGGGGGAGTTCTGCAGGTCAGTAGAATCTATGAAACAACACGATCTTATGATTAATAATGCTCCTGGTCCATGGTATTTGAGCTGAATTATAGGAGGTTACCTTACACTTGTCTTTGGTCCGTAGCCGTGACATCAATGAGCCATAGGTAACATTCTACAACGTTTTTTATCTTGAATACGTGGCTTTTGGCTACCTTGTACGCGTGCATTTTTCTTTTTTGTAACAATTTTTTATTTCATGTTGTGCGTTTTGTTTGTGCAGAATAAACTATTTTTCTTTCTTTTCTTTCTTTCTTTCTACACCCGATTAAGCAATATTATTTCCAAAGCATTTTTCGTTGTTTTTAAAATGCTATGCTATGAGATATACAGTTTCTATGTGAAGAAACTAAAATTAGCGCCTGACTGAAAGTTAATTCATACAATTCGCAAGCACAAATTTTGCGTGTAGTTTTTCTGCAGGCGTTTCGATAATTTCTTTTACAATGAACTGATGGATGAGTACAGTGTAGCTTTCTGACAAAATGACGTCAGTAGCTCCTCAACCTACTCTTTAACAAGATCTCTATGAATAATAAAACGATTGTCCTTTTCAGGATTCTATAACGCTGTCGTTTACAAGCAGCCAGTTGAAATACCTGAGCTACGAGTTCTGGCTGTACGGAGCTAGGAAGGACACCCCCGGCATCGTGGAGCTGAACTCTAATTACCGTCTGTGTTAATTAATTAAATGGTTATCGTTGAATAGCAGGATTGTTTTACTATTGATTATTCTAATCTTAACATAAATTCTAGTATTTTTTATATAGGTTCTTTGTTGTCTTTGTAGAAGAGTAGGTTCTGCCCAAGGCTTCACCCGTGTGGTATGTCGATAAAAAGTAGCCGTTGCCCTTCCTTAGGGCTCAAAGTATTCCCAAATAAAGTTTCATGAAAATCGGAGATAACTTACCCTACCCCGTACAAACAAATTTTACCTCTATAAAATATTGGTGTAGATAGAGGACGAGCTACTCTTCCCGTCCTTTAGCGGAACCAGCTGGTAGGTCGATATATAGACATACATTTTTTCCACTAAAACCCCACAGAACATATTTTGCCAGGCGCCAGTATTATATCAACAGCATAATAGTGTATAATAATTTAAACCAGGAATTGAAACTATTTTCTAAAACTAAATATGAATACAAATGTCCATTAAACAAATACTTGGCGAAATTAAGTCATGATAATACAGAGGATCTCCTTTTAGACCACCGACCCTTTAATTGAATATTTAAAATTATACTTGCACTTACATATAAACCGCCCCGCCCCACCCCCTCTCATACACACCCTACTCACACAACTCACACACATACATACTCAAACACACACACTCACACACGGATCAGAGATTTAATGTATTGCGCACAGCATAAGCCATTTAGTAAAAAAAAAAAAACTAATAAACAATTTTAGCCCTTCACCTAAATTACTTACAAGTCGTAGGAGGCCCTTTGTCTAACTGTGGGATGATGAACCCTGACAGTTACTAGTAAATAGTAGTTGTTTTCGTTTCGGTTAAAAAAAATCCTGTATAATAAAAAAAGACAGAGTGATATTTTTTAATAGTTTTCGACGGTGCTCAAACCAACAGTGCGGTCAAAATGAAAATCGCCGAGACTTGAAAATCGAACACCATGTTTTTTCAATCCACTGCACACTGGGGCGAACGCTGTTGGATTTTCAATGATCGATTCAATACCGACAGTTAATAAATCATGTGCACGGCAAAAAACCACCGCGATATTTTTACGTCTGAACGAACTTGGTCTGACTTCTTTGCTTTAATAAATTGCTTGGCTAGGAGCACGACCACCATACAACGAATAACGAATAGACTCTCACATGGAATTATTAAAATGAGACCAAAAAGGATGCAATGCAACTGAATATAATATGAACTCTTCGACACCTGTACCTAATCCACAAAACTCTCGCTTCAAAGAGCTTGCTCCTATATCCAATCTGATTCGTCACAGCGTCATATAAAATGAGGGTTTATTATAGCTTTAACTCCACCTGAGACACGTCTAGACTTGCTATAAAACTTATATACATATGTACAGACGCGAGCACATACAGCTAGCACAATCTGTCAAATTTCTTTAATAGATTTTCAACTTTATCGCTAAAGTAGATCGTAGATAGTCCTAGGATATGAACACTAACAGTGTCTACGACAAGAGCGTGACCAGTATAATTTAAATTTTCGACCTTTCGATTTTCTTATCTTTTTAAAAATAGCAAGTAGAGGGATTTTTTGTTTGGAATACTTCATAGCAACAAAGTCCGTTCGTACAGCAGGTTTTTAAAAACAAGTACTCCTCTAGTCGAGTCGATAAGATGCATAGGTGGATTCACAGTACAATGTCGGGACGCTATGCAAATCGTATTGTATTGTCATCGAGATTTCACCCTATCAACCACGCTTGATAGATGAATTTCTGGTATACGGAAGTTTTTTATAATAGGTTGACGAGAACGCTACCAGTAAATTAAAAGTAAGTCAAATTATTCGCACAGTGGTATCACAATCAAAAACAAAAGAAAAATATACTCACAACCAGCTGCCGTTAGTCCAGGGGTATGGTCTCCGTGTCTCGTTCTTTTCCTCAGCCAGGATCCACACCAGTGCAGCCAACAGCACCAGAAATCGGAACACACCAAGCGACGCCATGTTGTATTCAAAATGGCCGCCGTCACATCATTGAACTGTCACTTGATACACATTTATTGTTCGTTATTTCAAAAACTTATGTGATGAATAGACATATGCGAGTATTTAATGCATAGGAAACCTATAAAATTAATTAATCTAACACTGAACTACGAAAAGAACGAAATGAAATGAAAAAATAGAGAGTCGCTGCCATGCGCGTGCTCACGCAGTGTGGCGACATATGCAAATTTAGTTTGGCTCAAAAATTGTTATAAATATGACCTATTTTTTGAAAGCTCAAATAATAGTCTAGTAAATTCTCGTAAAATCGTTATTAGCTGACATTATTAGCTGACATCTTATATGTTTTGTCGATCAGAAATATTGAACTTACTACCAGTACACCGAGCGAAAAGACGTTTTCACGGCCAAAAAATAATCATGGTACTCAATGGAACTACGTTATCTGCCATATTGAATTTTCGTTAAGTAGACGTTTTGGATATAATCACATTCAAACTTTGTTTCAAGAAACTTCATTTGCTGAAATTATTTGCTCCGTGGTAGTGACTAAATCTCAAAAGAGTATCCTACTTAGATGGAGAGGACGAATGAAGAGCGGCTAACAAAAGGTACTGACAAGGATGATTTTACTGGACACGCCGGAAGTGAAGGCACTAGGAGAACATATAGTGAACTAATTGGTTATGCTCTTATGAAAGGTCAGGTGCGTAGTACTGGTAACCGGCGATCGTGTATGACCTGATGTATGAAATAAACGAAGGAAAAAGAGTATGTATGGATCGTAAGAGGTGGCGTTCTGTAGTTTCTGCCTGCCATCATGGTAAAAATGTTTAGGGTGTTAGACGTATCAAACTGTATCATCATCATCATTTCAGCCTCCCCCAATTTGGGGGGCTTTGCCATAATCGCCACGCTTGGCAGGCGGGTTGGCGATCGCAGTATGGTGGTAAAATGCATAGAGAACTATATATTTTTTTAAATATCTTATATCGCCTGTGTCAACATCCCAATAGGGTAAAAATACATATACAGGATAAGTTTTTAACCAGTGCGCAAATTTTAACAAATTAAACCTAAACGAGTTAAAATAACCATGAAATTTTTATTTTGATATATCTTAGTACAAAAAAAATAAGTTAGCGTTAACGAAAGATGTTTATTTTGAAACTGGTTTTTATGAAGGTGAACGACCTAGCGTAGCTACTAATACCTACCGGCTGTTCGATCGGTCAAAATAAGTTCTAAGTACCTATGCCGACGCGGCGGCGAAGGTGAAAGATCGAGCGTAGCTACTAGTACCTACCTGCTATTCGATCGGTCAAAATTCTAAGACGTTCGAAGCGCGCGGTTACTGACCTATTACTATTTCGATATTATATTACGAAATATGTAGGGTGTCCACAGTTTACTGATTTAAGGTCGGTCAAAAATTAAAAAAAAAAACTAAATAAATAATTAAAATGTGTTCTATTACTGATACTGAACAACCAAAACAAAATAGAGCACTGGTAAAAAAAAAAAATCCTGTATACATTTATTTTATTTTATACAGATAGCGGCTTGAATAGTAATCATCCCTTATACGGCAGATAGCTAATTTCTTGCAAAAGTTGAAAAACAAATCCCTTGTAAGGACATAGTGCTATGGAAATCAACCTAGATATAAATCTAGATTTGTACCGACTAAGTATATTGGATAGATAGTTAGATTCTAGTGGGTGGACATTGGAAGATTAGATAGAGCAAAGCTCGTCTGTTTGTCGTGGGAAATAGACTTGTGTAGGACACGATTTACCTTGTTATTTTATTCCTGGAAGGCTTCTTGTCTGCCCTGGTACTTATAATTAAATACGGGTTGTAATGGGCATCGACTCGAAATTTGTTTGAATGAATTCAGCACATTGATTCTAGACTCACCACCATCTCGCACCTTATACCTTATTATTTCGCAATTGGATATATATTTTTGAAACGACCTATCTATCCAGCGAAACCAAGTAGAACAGAAAAAAACATACCTTACGTATAGAGAAAAAATATTTTTGCGAGTTTCTCGGCGTGACTATAACGTACGTCGGTATATCTATGACAAATTCCAGCTTTCTAGTAAAAAGAGTCTCTGATAGCTCAGAGACGCTTTTTACTGCTGCAGCTGCGGACAGACGGAAGGACGGACAGGCGGACGGACATGGCGAAACCTTGAGGGTTCTTTGTTGACTATGGAACCGAAAAAAACAGCGATTCCATAGATTATAACCGTGTTTTTTTGTATGCAACAGCAGTTTTTTTTTTGCTGGGTAGTCTAGGGCCATGTGCTGAATTCATAGTTACTATATTTTATTTATTTACCTCCTACTAATATTGAATGAGAAAAGAGAAGAAAATATTATTACATTATCAGCTTACAATGTTTGTTTAAAGCGCATACATTTTATTACTACGATTTAATGTGAGCTTCACAAAGCAGGGTCATGTCTGGAAGGAACTTTGGAAGAAAGAGCCACTGCAGCTTAGAGCTGACCTGTTCCAACAGACGGCATGCATCAGTCATAGTGTAGCTCCACCCTACCTTATCCGATGGAAAATTATATGATATAAATTATATTTGTTGTTTTTATATAAATGAAAACGTTAAACTGTTTGTTGCTAAGCGCATCAGTTGAGTTTGGCAGGTCCGATTTCGCTTTTTTATAGTTAAAAATATTCGTAATAGTCGTTCGTATTTATATTAAGAAAATTTGAACGAAAATCTTAAAATCGGGAAAAATTAAAGTCCTTTTCTCTAAATGATTTTTATATAAATATTTGAAATCAGAACAAGAAAAGGTCTGACGGGTAAAATCACCATCTGCCTGCCCGTTACCAAGTATTTTTGGTGTCGGCTTCCTGTCTTGCCGGATGCAGCTGATCGACTGCCTATCTGACCTCGGCAACTCAGTTACTGGGTAAGACTATACCCCTTTCTAAGACGGGTTGTCAGAGTTTTGGGCCTCTGACAACCCGTAACTGCAGTCAAAGATCCACGGATGATAACCGGGACGAACGGCTTAAGGCGCGGACTGACTACGATTTTAAATGCTACAACTACATGCTACAGCTCCAACAAATAAGGTTGAAAATTGAATAAATATTTGGATTGACGATGTGACTAAGCTGCGAATTGGCATTTATTTTACGGTTTTATTTAGATTATTCGGACTACACACATTAAATTAAATAATTGTCTGATTAAAGTTTTAAAGTAATGTTTATTCTATTGAACTCTTAAAAAAAAATGTTGTTATCGCTGAAAATACAGAGATGTTCGACGTCAAAGTTTTTTTTGTGAAACAATTTTTATTGGGAATATCAAACAATTTTTCACTATTCTATTCGGTTAGAATTTTTCTTTAAACCCTTCTCTGTCCACTGTATTGTGTCGTATATTTTCATTGCGTTACGTCATACTCGATTGTCAAAGACACCAGTGTTTTGTGAATATTGAGGTAACACCGCGCCTTAAGGTGCTTTCCGAGGAGCGTTAAAACTGATCGATCGACCCGTATGAAAGAAAAGAAAGAAAGAAAAATGTGTTTATTGGCATTATATCATTAACATAAAACTATAAAAAAAAGCAGAAAACATGGCATGGCATTTGTATGGCTATCAAAGACCAACAAATGAAAGCTGGGAACAATACCTTAACGTGCTTCAGCTATTTCCAAATATTACCAAATTATTTCGCAATGTATGTAAAGTGTCATCAACCTTTGATTTCTAATAAACTCTAAACATCTGAATGTCATTGCCCTCTAACAAGCTAATTTAATACATACATCACTAATTGGACTTCTTCGTAAGTATTTTTTAATCGCATATTACAAAAAACATATTTGTTGTTTGTGTTTTTTGAGGAAAATCGTCATAATCGGATGATTGGTTACCAATTAAGCATTTTATGTTATCTTTGGCTGACTAATACCTACCGTAGATACATCATAAATGGATTTATTTAGAATTGTGCAATATAAAACACTAAAATAAAAAATAAAAATACAGTCGAATTGATAACCTCCTCCTTTTTTTAAAGTCGGTTAAAAACTAAGAATATTTTTTGAGAGCAGTGGTGGCCCCGTGGCCCTGACTTACGAGTTGTAGGTCTTAGGGACCAAAGCAGGCGCTTTACTTAGCGTAAAAATAATTGCAGCACCACTGCTCTCAAAACGGTGAAGGAAAACATCGTGAGGAAACCGGCATGTCTTAGAACCAAAAATTGTAACACATGTGACATCTACCAACCCGCACTGGGCCCGCGTGGTAGATTACGGCCCAGTCCCTCTCATCGAGAGGAGGCCTGTGTCCCAGCAGTGGGAATAATATAGGGTGACTCTGAAGAATATTTTTGAAGTGAAAACTTCTTTAGCGGCGTTGAGCACTTTTTCTGTAATGGGTATAAAATCTTAAACTCGCGTCAGGACACGTGACCTGATCGAAAAAGCGTAGGACGGATGGTTTTAATTTGGAAAAGCGCCATCTATTAAAACGAATACGAATCACTTGGCTAGCCTTGGTTAGTATGGTTATGGAATCATAGATGACGCTAATATAAACTACTAAACACGAAGAGTTTACAGTAAAATATATGTCATTAAAAGTGTGTCTAATTCTAAAAAAATAAAATCGTAATATAGCATAAGCCATAAAATAAATATTACTTATGAATTAAATAATTGTAACAAATAACTTTTTCTAAGACAGCAACTCGATTATAGATGGCGCTCAAACTAATCATTCAATTTTTGAAGTGAAAACTTCTTTAGCGGCGTTGAGCACTTTTTCTGTAATGGGTATAAAATCTTAAACTCGCGTCAGGACACGTGACCTGATCGAAAAAGCGTAGGACGGATGGAGAGTAGACAGCTATCCCCTCTCTACGGCGCGGCGAAAATGTATGCCTGGGCCTACTGTTTCGTTTAGGCGGCGCAGGGCGCTTGCGCGAATGTTCGTCTATGTTACAGCGTGCCACGCGCATCCATGGATGGTGACAGCTGATGGCTCGACCGTCTGTGTAGTGATCACATTGTTGTGTATTCGTAAAATTCGTGAATATAAAGTGCTTAAAATATGGAAATTGAACAACAAATTATTCCCTAACCATTCCAAAATATCAAACATGCTCAACGTTAATAATCAAGTTTTCACTTCTGCCGGCACTCCCGGAGTGCAATTTTTTTTTTGGTAATGGTTGAATCAAAATTCACTATCTGGCGACTTCGTTCGCGTGAAAAATTGGCCATGCTCATTGCTTCGTTTTCTCTAAGCGTTCTTTCCAAGATTTTTTGGTTTTTTTTGGCTCCTAAGTTGTAGCGTGGATAGCCAATAACACCCCTCTAGAATTGGGCTAACAAATGCAAAAATATATTTTTTTTTAATCCGACTCGGAGTTCCAGAGATTACCCTCTACATACAAACTTTCAAACAACCTCTTTATGATGTTATTACTATGAATGATGGGTCATCGACGCTGTTGAGAAAGTCTTGGTTTTGGAATGATAAAGGCCATGCAGAAAATAATTATGTGATTGATCTTTAACAATGCAAGATACAATGCACCTTTTTGCCAGAAATAGAATGACAAAAAGAGAAAAATAAAAATGTGTTTGTCAGCTCCGACGCACGACTGGACTTTACTTCTTACGAACGATTATAAAATACATATTTATATAGTTTAGTAAACATAACGCATAACGTAACGTAACGGACAAAGTTTGATTTTACTCCCCATAAATTTGCATTCCCCGATTTTCAATCGATTCTTAAGAAGTTAACTCCAATAGAGGAAGTGAAATGCACATTGCACACATTAATAAACAGAACGCCGATTCGTCTTCACCGGTTCCAATTAAAAGCCGTTCAAGGATAAAATAATCAACGAAATCTACATAAACGATAATAAGTTAGTCGCCACGGACTAGGAGTTGGTTCAATGTTAACTAAGTGAACGCTTATATTACTGGGCCTACATAATATGTGCATTAGATACTGATAATTTATAGAAAGCCGCAGAGCAGATAAGATAAGGGACAAGAACTGATGATATTTATTAGTTTAAGGGAGAGTAAGGTGGCGCTTCTCGGGAACATGATGTGAATGTTGGACAGCTCAATAAGGCTCTATCTTTTAGTTGAAGATGTCTCGGAGAGCATTGGTCGGTAGTTGAGAGCGCTTGAACTGCTAGATTTTGTGTATATTTGTTTCTGACATAAAAAGTACCCTATGTGTTAATCCAGGTTATAAACTATCTCTATGCCAAATTTTATCTAAATCCAATCAGTAGTTTTTGCGTGAAACAGTAACAAACATACATCCATACTCACAAGCTTTCGCATTTATAATATCAATAGGATTTTCTCAGCATGCTCTTAAAAACAATAAGCCCTATCTTTTGGTATAAGATTTAAATGCTTTAATGATAAAATCTCTTCAAGATACATGTTTTAAATAGCAATTTTGTGTCATCTTTATGATATTTTTTATCGAACACGTTTCTATTTTCATACAGCGCTTGACAGTATGTTAAATTTTTCTAAAATATTTTTTTTTAAAGGAAACTTGTCATTTTGCTAGATTTACAAAGGTTTAATAAATTTAAAAAGTACTGCAACCTCGCCTTAGAGAATACAAATTACTATGTAACATAGATATACGTCCTGAGTACACTGTGGAAACAAAAGACAGTCAGTGCAGAGAAAGTACCTCAAGTGTTGATGATGATATTAGCAGACATCGAAAGGTGATATTTCTGATGAACTTTAAGAGAAAATTGTCTGTGAATATGAGTACCATGCACGCTAGATTGAATACATGACTTAATTATTTTCTGGTGGTTTTGAGTATTATGTGTATGAACTCCAAAAATGTCCTGTAGATCTGGTAGCGTCTGGTGACGAGTCATTGAGCTCAATAAAATAGGGTTTAGCTGCACTATGACTGATCTATGTATGCCGTCTGTTGGGACAGGTGAGCTCAAAAGCTGAATTGGTTCTTTCGCCAAAACAACCATCCAGACTTGACC
This sequence comes from Aporophyla nigra, assembly GCA_947507805.1. Classification (NCBI taxonomy): domain Eukaryota; kingdom Metazoa; phylum Arthropoda; class Insecta; order Lepidoptera; family Noctuidae; genus Aporophyla; species Aporophyla nigra. The sequence goes on along the minus strand of OX382315.1, from coordinate 14,672,040 downwards.
CACCATTGTTATACTCACATAAAATCCCAATATTATTTGAAATTTATAAGATAAGCCGCAAGATCTGAGGATATTATATTTATTAGTTCAAGGGAGAGTAAGGTGACGCTGTTCGGGAACACAGTATGAATGTTGGAAAGTTCATTAAAGAATAGAAATTACAATGTAATATGGATATATGTTGTGAATACATGGTTGAAACAAAAGACAGTCTGCAGCGAAAGTACATTCGCTGCATTGTTTTTATGACAATAGCACAAATTTTACACCTTTATAGAATTAGTAAAGATTCTATGCTTCTTTGAATGAAAAGCTAACAAAATGTATTTAGTAGAGAACGCGCCAGTGCGGGCTGGTAGATGTCACATGTCTTCGAATTTTTACTTCTACTGGGTCACCACTGCTCTGGAGGACGTATGGTGACCTTATTGGTGATGTTCTTCAGAACTGTCAGGTGCGCTGTACTCGCAACCGACTTGCGTATATGAGAAGAGAGCAATTCCCGAAATTTTAATAACGTTCAAACTTTTACCTGTCTCAATCTGTCAAAAATACCTCGAATTTCTATACATTTTTGACAAGTTTTTGACATTTAATTGTCGCCGAAATGAGACTGCGACTAGATTTTGAACGTTTTTACACGCTTTATATTAGCTTCACTTGCATGTTTGTATGTTATTATGTTTGTTTGTAACCGACTCCTTATAGCGCGATTTTGACCCACTTTAAACGACCAGATTTTATTCAAACTTTGCACACCTGTCAAGGACCGATGACAATGCAATAATTTCATAAATTTGTGTGTTCATTATCCTTGCCAGGGTTACCAGGACAGCAAAAAAACTGTCTTCGAAAACTACGCTGACATACGTCACAAACTAATTTGTGCCATTATCCTTGCCAGGGTTACCAGGACAGCAAAAAAAACTGTCTTCGAAAAGAAAGAAAGAAAGAAAAATATTTTATTTGGGACACACACAGGACATAAAACAATAAAACAAACAAGAAAACTACGCTGACATACGTCACAAACTACGCTGATATACGTATCAAAATTCGAAACACCCTAAAAAATAGAAAATAAATTATAATTTAAAAAAACTAAAAAACACGCTTCCATTGAAAACCAAACTAAAAAGTACAAAATAATGGAAAAAAAGCGTGGGGTGCTTTTTAAGGTATTTTTTTGTTGATATCAGGCTTTTTAGTTTTTTTTTAATATTATTTAATTATGAGAATTGGTTCATTCCTTTTACTTCGTTTACGTTCATACATCAGATGAACGTAAATGAAGCAAAAGGAGTATGAAGTTTATACCTACCCCCAAGGAAAGCATTAGTTTTTGTATTTATTTATATGTTGATTGTGTGTAGGGAAACTCCAAGCATAGCCCTCTCTATTGCCCTTTGGGTGACTTTTAGCCTTCTTATGAGGTCCATTGTGAGCGACCCCGTCTCAGTGCCATATGTCATCACTGGCAACACACACTGGTCAAAGACTTTTGTCTTGAGACACTGCGGTAAGTGGAACAAGAACATGTTGCGTAGCTTTTTCGTGTTTCCGAGTTTCCCTACGCGATCGAATCAGAAATGAAGAGATCCGTAGGAAAACCAAGGTAACCGACATAGCCCGAAGAATTGCCGAACTTAACTTGGCAGTGGGCAGGGCACATTGCTCGCAGAACAGATGCCCGATGTGGTCGAAAGGTTTTTGAGTGGCGACCGCGTACTGGAAGACCTAGCGTTGGAAGGCCTCCCAAAATATGGACCGATGACGTGAATGCCGCAAGAATCCGTTGGATGCGAGAAGCACAGAACCGGTCGAAGTGGTAGTGCTTGGGGGAGGCCTTTGTCCAGCAGTGGACGTCTTTCAGCGGAAATGATGATGATGATAATGATGATGTACGTAGTTGGTAATCTTCGGCATTACTGATCCGATTCCGAAAATTGTTTCACTAAAATCTAACTGTGGTATTGCCGAGTGTCATCTATATATTATTATATACAATTCAAAGTCCTGAGTGAGTGAGTGACTGACTGACTGATATATCAACGCAGAGCCTAAACCGCTGGTCCTAGAGACATGAAATTTGGAGGGTGTATTCTTTGTAAAAAGTAGGTATCCACTAAGAAAGGGTTTTTTGAAATTCCATCCCTAAGAGGGTGAATTGGGGGGTTGAATTTTCACGCGGGCGAAGCCGCTGGCGGAAGCTAGTAGGATATATTTGATGTTAAAACTAGCTGTGCCCGTGGTTTCACCCGCGTGGATTTTGGAAATTATCCCACAGGAACGGGCTACGCAGACAAAAGTCGAGCAGTTTTGGAGATTAGCCAAAACAAACAGACAGACAAACATTTTGAAAAATGTTTTTTTTTTTTTTTTGTTATGCGTTTAGTAAAAAGCTATTATTTTGACGTTTCAAACAGTCAATTTTAAGTTCCATTTTGTTTATTTGTATAGATATTATGATACATGATATGAATTTGAGTTTTCGGCTAATAGAGACGTAACTGTGGAGGAAGATGCTGGATGCTTGCCAGAGGATGAAGATAAATAAGATAGGAAATTTTACCCAATAGAAACATTTCTTCATGTTTTATTTTTTAAGAGAACCAAACAATGTTGTTTGTAACCAAAAGTATGGAATTGTTTCATAAGACATTTACATGTCACGACTTTCAAATCAGAATTTAATTAAAAAATAAGTGCTTTTTATTTTTACTCATGAGTCGCCGCTACTAACGAGTTGTATGTCGTAGGTTCAAATTTAGATTGGAACTTTTCTTTTTGTAAATTATTTCATCCGCACTGACATGTTCTCAACACTTAAAGAAAACATTGTGAGGGAACCAGCATGTCTAAGAATCAATTTGCGGATTAGCGACATCTAGCAACCCGCACTGGGCCCGCATAGTGGAATACGACTTACTCCTTCTCACCGAGAGGGCCTGTGTCCTAGCAATGGGAACGGTTGATTTAATGAATGATTGAAGTTTAAATCTGTTTGTCATGTAAACTAATAATACTCATGTATTAATGCATGTCTTGGCAACAGAGGACCTACAATTAGTATCTAGTTTGAATTTAAATTAAGAAATAATTGGTAAGGAATCGTGAACAATTAATCGCAAAGGCTGCGGTGCTTTCAAACACTTATGTTAAAAACCTCGTTGGTCTAATGGTTTCATGCGTGTATCCTATACATTAATTCCTTCCTGGTTTCAATTTCTAAGTTGGGCAAAGTGTTATTGAGTTTTTAACCGACGAAAAAAAACGGAGGAGGTTATCAATTCAACGCGTATATTTTTTTTTGTTTGTGTTTTTTTTTATGTATGGCCACGCATAACTTTTTACATAGTAGTCCGATGTGATAATTCTTTTTTTATTGGAAAGGGTATACTCCGAGGGTGGTCCCATATAAATTTGGAAAACAAAATCGAACCCTAAGGGTCGGAAAACAGGGGATGTTTGATTGTTCACTCATTGTTTTTTTCGGCGGTTTAATTTTTTGTTAAAAAGTTTTTCCATTAAGAATGTACCAGTAAGTTCGCGCCTATTTCGGATACTTAAACATAAACGGGGAAGAGGTGGCGAGACGGCCTAGACGTATACCATAAGGGTTGGATCGAGAAGGCTCCGGAAAAGGATGCCTGGAAGGATTTGGGAGTGGCCTTTGCTACGCAGTGAGGCAGTGTAGGCTAACTATAAAAACTTTTTTACAAAAAAAAAACAACCGACTTCTTTAAAAACACTACAAAGTGAAAAATAACTTTAATTGCGGAAGTCGGTGTCTTAGGATCTGTATTTATGGCTTTTTTGCCACCGACTTCCGAAATTAAAGTTATTTTTCACTTTGTAGTGTTTTTAAGGAAGTCGGTTGTTTTTTTTTTTGTAAAAAAGTTTTTATTTTTAAATTTTTAGTTGTGGTATTTACCCCGCACTAATTCCAAACAAACAATGCATATTTATGCGATAGCAGAAATCGCAGTTGATTTGCTGTCATTTTTTAAAGAGTTCCGGTGTCTGTCTCCCGAACTCATCATCAGATCTATATGAAATTTACATGGGACCATTTCGGAATAAACCCCTTTCGAACAAAAAAAGAATTTTGCAAATCCGTCTATATATGACGGAGTTATAGCCGAACATACATAAAAAAAAAACATAAACATCCGAATTGAAAACCTCCTCCTTTTTGAAGTCGGTTAAAAAACATAAGTGGCGAAATATACGAGTCAATCAAACCTGCCTAGCGTTTACTCGACTATGTTGAGGTTGGCTTACAGTTTAACCAGATACAGCTGAATACCAGTATTTTATACCGGGTGACATTTTTGATCGTCTTGAAAAAAAAATGGGAGTAACAGGGGAACGGAGTGGAAGCCTTTGGCATAGAAATTTTTATTATTTTTATGTTTGAATAACATAAATTGATCTAGCAATAAATACTATAAGCAATACATACTAGAACAACAAAAACAGTTTTTTTTTTTTAAAAGAAACAATTAAAATCAATCGAAACTCAGATCATACGCTCCGTGCTCAATGCGCGGCATGTATCAATGATTTCGTAGTGCGGTCCTACCGTTTGAAGCCGGCCGACAGGTGGCCTCATTGATCTTTCGCAGGCGCACGAGCCGCACACGCATCCCCGTCCGCCCGCGTCCCGCGCTCCTTTACTCACCTGCGATGAATCTGAAGGCCTTCCTGCCTTCTATTCTACTTACACAACACACCATATGAAGGTCCAGACGGTAAAAAATTTCATCCGGTATAGATGACTGCCTATCTGATCTCTACAACCCATTTACTGGGTAGCACGATACTCCTTGGTAAGACTCATCGTCACCCTTATTGGTTTCTGACTACCCACAACGACTGTCAACCATCGACGAACAACAGCCGGGACCAACGCCTTAACGTGCTTTCCGAGGCATGGATGAGTTTCGCTATGTAAAGATGGTCACTCATCCAGATACCGACCGCGGCATGCGAAGCTTAACTTGATCGATCGACCCGTGTGGCTATTATTACTTAGCCACGAGCCTCTTTGCCCGAGCCAAAATATCGTATCGTAGTCGTGTCGCTGATATCAAAATGGCTTTCCGAATCGTTCGTCTTCCATAAAGAAATTAGTAACGCTTTTGACTATGTATTGTGTTCGAAATTCAAATTATTAGGGGCGGCGTGACAACCGACTTTTGGGTTCCGAGATTATAGTCAAAGGTTACACGCTCAGTCTGGCGTCAGTTCAGTCCATCAGTTTGGTCCGGCTAAGACTGATGCCAGAATGATGGATGAAAAACACGGTTACACGCTCAGTCTAGACTGACAGCAGACTGATAAAACTTACGTTAGTCATCATTCGTAAAGTGAAGACGACAGTCAAGTGAGTCATCTGATCCTGCCTAGCCACGGATATTTTGAAAAAAAAAAAAAGAGCCTGTGCTATTATAATTATCGCTTTACTGCTAAAGAAACGCGTAAAAAGGAAGCGATGGATGAAAACCTGGCTACAAAAAAGAGAACATTACACGCATTTAAATTTATTAAATGAAATACGACAACAGGATGAAGAAGAAGACTTGGCACGTCTTGCTCCATTGCGTCGGGGACGGTGAATGACTGACGCGAGAATGATTCGAGCGGTTACACGATCAGTCTGGCATCAGTCTGCTGTCATTCACAACAGAATGATAGAAAATATTTAAATTATTTAATTTTTATCATTCTGGACCATCAGTCCGTCAGTCAACCGGTTAGACGATAATTCTCCCGTCATTCTGAGCAGACTGATGGACCAGACTGACGCCAGACTGAGCGTGTAACCTTTGTCATACGTTGAAGAATTTAATTCATACATAACTATTATTTACAAAAAAATGTTCGAGTGTGTTCTATTTCTTGTCCGTTCTGTCAATGTGTTTTGAAATTAGATTCTTTGTGATTGTTGTTGTGGAACGAAATATGAATGCAAAAACACAACCACAGGTTTATAATTATTTGAAATCGAGGTTCCAGTAAGTTTTACTTAAAATCCTAGTAATATTATAAACGCGAAAGTTTGTATGTATGGATGTATAGATGTATGGATGTTTGTTCCTCTTTCACGCAAAAACTACTGACCCGATTTAGATGAAATTTGGTACACAGATAGTTTATAACCTGGAATAACACAAAGGGTACTTTTTATCCCGGTAGTACGTTCCCGTGGGATAATTTCCGACCTCCACGCGGGGGAAGCCGCTGGCAAAAGCAAGTATAATATAGCATTACGCCAGTACTTCTCGAAGGGTTGAGCAGAGGTGCACGCTATATAGTATACTCATATTTCGCCAGTTATATTTCACTATCATCACCATAATTTCAGCTGAAACACGCCCACTGCTGGACATAGGCCTCCCCCAGTTCGGATGGGTTTGCCAAAACGCTTGGCAGGCGGGTTGGCGATCGCAGTATGATGGTAAAATGTATAGAGAACGCTGCTGCCCATTCTCTAGTAAGTCACTTACGACACTCATGGGAAGAAATGGTATGGTTAGCACCACACGGAACAACAGTTATATCCGCGGTTATATTTAAGTCCTATTAAATAGAAGACAAGTCCATTCCTATCAACTGGGCGCTCTAGACTGCGGACTACTACTCAGAAATTACAGATGGAAAAACCCAATAACTCTTTGTTCGATCCGGGAATCAAACCCAGGGACTTAGCGGTAGCGCTTACGACCACTAGACTAACTATAATAAATTTAATATCATTTTCAGTTTTTTTTTTTTGTTATATTTCAAATCAGCTGTAAGACGTCCACTGCAAAACATTGGCTTCCCCCAATTTGGAGGGCTTTACCGTAACTGTCATATTTGGCAGGCGGGTTTGCAATCGCAGTATGGTGGTAAAATGCATAGAGAACGCTGCTGCCTATTATCTACACTAATATTATAAAGACGAAAAATTTGTATTTTTGTTTGTTTGGTTGTAATGGAGAAACTCAAAAACTACTGAACCGATTTTAAAAATTCTTTCACCATTAGAAATCTACATTACCTGCAAGTAACATAGGCTATATAACATCACGCTAAAACTAAGAGGAGCGGAGCAGTAATGAAAAATGTTGCAAAAACGGGGAAAATCGCACGGGTAGGCGATTCGACGCGACGGGAAGGGTCAGGGGAACAAGAAATTTAACGCGGACGAAGTCGCGGGCAGAAGCTAGTATATTATAAACTTAGTAACAAATCATATTCCGACAATGCCAAGACCTTGCACCCGCAGATACTTATCATGATTTAGCTACTGTCAAGAGAAATTATAGATTGATAAATTATGTGTATGTTATATCTTTCATATTATTTATCATAAATCTACCTTCTTAGTTATTAGAACGGTAGGTACAGTCAGCGTCAATAATATCAAGCCGAATAGACTGTTCAAAATGATCTAAATCTAAACAACTCATCTGCATCTGCCTAACGTTTTCCCAAATATATTAGGGTCGGCTCCAAGTCTAACCGGATGCAGCTGAGTACCAGTATTTTACATGTTGCGACTGCCTATCTGACCTCCACAACCCAGTTACTGGGTAATACAATACCCCTTGGTAAGACTGGTTGTCAGACATTCGGGATTCTGACGACCCGTTACGACTGTCTTAGATCTACGAAAGACAGCCGGGACCAACGGCTTAGCGTGCCTTCCGAGGCACGGTAGGGTCTTGGTATGTAAAGATGGGCACCCATCCACGGACCAACCGCAGCAAGCGTAGCTTAACCTGAACGATCAACCCGTGCGGCTGCTATTACTTAGCAACAAGCCCTTCTTCTGATCTAAACAACTATGAAAATTAAATATTAACTCAATGACACAAGGAATGTTTTAGAATGAAGACAGTACACGACGACTGTCATTCTGACAAGAACTTTATCAAATTGAGGTAAAGTTTAATTTTCTTAGTTGTTCAGATCATTTTGACCAGATTTATCGTCCCCATATTTTTAACGCTGACTAGCACACACATTTTTTTTGTCTTTTTTTGTGGTTGGGAAATCATCAAATGACGTCTCCCGCTCTGGGTGGAGCGGGAGGGCGTGTCACACTTTTACTGACTAAAACGTACCCGTGTTCCTTCAGTTGCCTATATGCGAGGGCCACGATACCTGTTTCGAACGAATCTCGCGATCCTGGCTGACTGGTACCTAATTACGTATTCTTAGTAGATTCTACAATCTTGAACCCTGCACTCTAATTACGTAACACACTTTCAATCACGATCTAAATCACTTTGAAGGATACTCCTAGTCCATCTGCTGTTAGAAAGATAAGACAGTTAACAGATGTAGAAACCGCGCGTTTGGTCTATTTTAGCTACTTCCACAGCATTATGTCGTATGGCATTTTACTGTGGGGTAGGGCTGCTGACATTGAATCCATTTTTATTTTGCAAAAGCGAGCTGTCAGAGCCATTTATAATCTATGTCGCGGCGAATCCCTCAGGGAACTATTTAAAAGGATTAATATTATGACGGTACCTTGCCAATTCATTTACGAAAATATTATGTATGTAAGAAAAAATCTACATCTTTTTAATAAAATAAGCGATAGACATAATTTTAATACTAGAAATAAAGACAAGATAGATCAACCATTTTTCAGATTAGCAAAAGTACATACATCTTTTATGGGGTACTGTGTTAAATGTTACAACAAAATACCTTCTGATATATTGCAATTAAATGAAAGGAGGTTTAAAAGTCATATTAAAAGTACACTTTGTAAACGAGCTTATTACAAATTAGAGGACTACATCCAAGATAAGAACGCTTGGAAACATGCTGGTCTCGCTCCATAGGACCGTCTTAGAGTTTATCAAACTAGTTGCTCACTTAATTGTGTAGATAATATTTATTTTTTCTTCTATGACACTGTTTTACATTCTGTAATTACTGTAACTCACACACTGACAGTTTATATGGGTAGTTCATATAATTGTTTTTTTATTTAACTGCTTTTGTTAATTTATTTTTATTTTCTTTTAATTTCATTTGTTGTGTATATGTATCATTTGCATCGTTGTATATGTAAGCGGGCACGCCCTTTATGCCTGGAGGCTTTAGTAAGGTTTTAAGTTCTGTTTACGATTTTGTTTCATTATTCATTTCAGCTTGAGTTTAGTTTTCAATGTTTTGTTGGTATAATGGCGTGTGCTAGCTGACATATGGCGAATAATGTATGTTTTGTTTTATTATATTAATAACTTATACAATATTGTATAGAATCAAGTTCTTCTAACTTAACAGACAGCAGTGCTGCTGGGGAGTTTGTTCCGCCACTTCTTCTTCCCAGCCAAAGCACTAGGAAGTGTCGAAGGGCGGGCGTTTTGGGGGGACTGTCTTATGTGACTTTGACGTTCAAAAAGTGCTGACTCTCAGCCTAGTTTGAATAAATGACTTTTGATTTTGAAAAAAAAAAAAAAAACATCACTTCATTTATTGGAAAAAATTGTCTGCTCCACAACTTAAATAACGCAATGAATGTTGTTGAACTGTAAAAATGAAAGTCATTCCTACTGATAGTGTGTTACGCACTGCCAGGGTAGCGAGATTTTTATTTTAATAATAAATTAATTAGACATTCATCATCATCATCATTTCAGCCGTAAGACGTCCACTGCTGGACTTAGGCCTCTCCCAATTTGGGGGGCTTTGCCATAATCGCCACACTTGGCAAGCGGGTTGGCGATCGCAGTATGGTGGTAAAATGCATAGAGAACGCTGCTGCCCATTCTCTAGTAAGTCCCTTAGTCGCCTTTTACGACACCCACGGGAAGAAATTAGACATTGGTAAGATGTAATTTATGTCCATTAAAATTTAATTCTGAATAACTACTGGCTAAGCTATACTAAGAATTTCCCAAGAAATTGTTCCCATATCTGCCCGTGGGTTTCGTAAAAGGCGACGAATAGAAGAATGGCCAGCAGCGTTCTCTATGCATTTAATCACCATACTGCGATCGCCAACCCATCTGCCAACCGTGGCGATTATGGCAAAACCCCCAAATTGGGGGATGCCTATATCCAGCAGTGGATGTCTATCGGTAGAAATGATTATGATGACTAGCTAAGATATCCTACGGCAAGTTAAATATTTTGTATGACCGTTTATATTTTGATCGTAAAGCTTGATTTTAGAGTAATGTTAGCCATTACAGCAGAGTGTAATTAGCACCACTTAATAACATAGATAGCGAACTAAAGATCAATCATTGTGAACTAGTTTAACTTAAACGTAGCTTGTAAAGTTAAGTTCTTGTTAAGTTATTCGTATAATGTTTTAGTTTTCTTTACAGTTATTAAGTTTTAGTTTACTTATTTGGAAAATATTTAACTTATGTTTAGTATGTATAATTATTAATTATAGATCATTATTCTTTTAAATGTAAATAAAATTGTCTGATTTTGAAATCTTGTCACTTATTTTAGCAGATAACATAATTCGATATTGATTTGATTGACTTTTACTATTATAATAACATAGATGACATTGCTTAACATTGTTTGTCCACGAATGTATTTTCTTTTGTTCCTAATTAACGGTTATATTATATCATATCTGTTATAACAATCATGAATTATTTCAGAAAAAGATCGAATTGATTTTAGAAATTACCTATAAGGTTGTTATTTTGCTAATTTTTTTTAATAGCGTTATTGTAGCTTTTCCTATCATTCGTAAAAAGTGGTCTTATTAGGTTAGTTTTTGAATTAAAATTAGTGCAGTGGTTGAAATTGCCCCATTTTTGCACAATACCATTATCAAATAGGTTAAGTGTAGTTTTACGAGAGTATTACTCCACACAATAGTGTTTGCAATCACTAAGTAAAAGTTAAGTAAGTTAAGTAACACAACTTAAACAAAAACCTCGCACATAACTGATACAGATATGAGCACTACACTTAAAATTAAACATTCCACTACCATATCAAAGAAAAAAATCAAAACAAAAAGTTTGCACTCGCTAACTTAACCCGCAAACTCAACTTAACTGTCACTTAAGTTAAACAAACGTAACACTTATACATCACTGTCCACTTAGACACGGTTTGTTCGTTATTGTTTATGTTATCTTCGAATTAAGTTACGATTTAAGTTGGAATTAAGTTGCGTTAAGTACGGGCGTGCGGGTGGCGCGGACGACGAAGGCTGACTGGCCGTACAGCCTCAACTTGAGTAAGTAACTTGACTTAACTTAGCGATAAAGGCGAGCGCTCACTTGCGGAGATTATCTTGGTAACCTTTTGTATTCCGAGGATTGATTTAATCTATGAAACTTTTCATAAAGCATTGTAATGGGTAGATATCGTTAAGTGGATGAGTATATTGACCTTTATTAAATATTTTTCGATATTTCTTTGAGGTATCAAAGTTTCTGTCAAAACAAAACATCACGACATTCTTGTACTTCACGAACGGGTGGCCCGATGTGGTTAGAAAGTACCCACATATTATCAAAATTTTAAACGTTCTTGACGGGGTGGTAGGAACAACGGCTCGCAAATTGTAACTGAAACCTTGTATTCAGCAAATGATTCTAAACCCCCAAGCGTCGTTGTTTCGTAGGTAAAAAAAAAACCTCTGTTTCATAGAAAAATGCAATACCTAGGCAAGGTCAAAGTGAATGGAACAACATTTTGTTTTGAATAACTGTTAACGTCTGGTTTAGGTTCAGAATCATATGCTGAATTTATGATGGCAGGTTGTGCGGAAAATGTCCCTACCACCTTATATAAAACGGATAAAGGATTAAGAGTTTAGTTTATTGCTATCTGTCCGGCACCAATCCACAGGGCAAAATCTGGTAATTTTAAAAATATTCACAGTCTGACCTCAGTCTCAATCTGTCGAAAATACCTCGAGTTTCCATACATTTTTGTCAAGTTTTTGACGTTTTATTGTCGCCGAGACTCATCTCGGCTCTAAATAAAAACTTTCAAAATCTAGTCGGTCTCAACAGCTCGTTCGTTTTTCATTGCGATATTTGATCTTCAGGAGGCTGCTACTGAATATTTCTGGATGGAAACTTAGTCCAACACGTGCCGCAAGCTCCATGATCACATGCCGAGCGAGCAGTTGTGCTTAAGGTCAACAATAAAGAACAGTATACAACAAAGTCATGGTGTAAAACAATGAAAAGGAAAAAAGTCATCATCATCATCATTCATTTCAGAAAGACGTCCATTGCTAGACATGGCCGCCCCCCACAAGCCCCACCACTTCGACCGGTTCCGTGCTTCCCGCATCTAGCGGATTCCTGCGGCCTTCACAAGGTCGTCGATCCAAATTGTTGGGAGGCCTTCCAACTCTACGTCTTCCGGTACGCGGTCGCCACTCCAGAACCTTTCGGCCTTACCGACCATCTGTTCTGCGAGAAATGTGCCCTGCCCACTGCCACTTAAGGGCCGCTAGGGGCTATGTCGGTTACTTTGGTTCTCCTACCCCCTCTCTTTCATTTCTGATTCGCTAACGTAGAGAAATTTCAAGCATAGCCTTGTCCAAGGCCCTTTGGGTGACTTTTTGCCTTTCAATAAGGCTTATTGTGAGCGACCACATATCAGTTCCAAAGGTCATCTATCACTGGCACCACGTTCTGGTCAAAGACTTAAACGTAGTTATAATCCTGAATGGACTCTTTGTAGTGTTTAAGACTATATTGCTAGATAAATGTAGAGAATCTTCCTAATTTTAATCTTTTGAAGTTTTGGATAATTGCTTAAATAATTAGTTTTTTTTTTTTTTACTTAATGTAAATGTCATACTGTTTGGAAAAGGAACGGCCCAGTGGTCAAGACCGCGACTTACCTGCGAGTTGTAGGTCATAGGTTTGAACTTAGGCTTGTGTCAATAATTTCATCGCCACTGCTCTCGAAACGGTGAAGAATAACATCGTGAACCAAAAATTTTAAGAGAAGTGACGTCTACCTATCCACACGGGCCCACGTGGTGGGCTATGGCCTACTTCGTGTCCCCGAAAGAAGGCTTGTGTTCCAGTAGTAGGAAACATTATAGGCTGATGCTTTGTTGAATCAGTTTAACCCAGTTTAATCCTAAGACAACCTTGATTATAAAAGTAGAGTTGAAACCAAATTCGGTTCCAAAATCAAAATCAAAAGTCATTTATTCAAACTAGGCTGAGAGTCAGCACTTTTTGAACGTCAAAGTTACATGAGACAGTCCCCCCAAAACGCCCGCCCTTCGACACTTCCTAGTGCTTTCGCTGGGAAGAAGAAGTAGCGGAACAAACTCCCCAGCAGCACAGCTGTCTGTTAAGTTAGAAGAACTTGATTCTATACAGTATTGTGTAAGTTATTAATATTATAAAACAAAACATACATTATTCGCCATATGTCAGCTAGCACACGCCAATATACCAACAAAACATTGAAAACTAAACTCAAGCTGAAATAAATAATAAAACAAAATCGTAAATAGAACTTAAAACCTTAATAAAGCCTCCAGGCATAAAGGGCGTGCCCGCTTACATATACGATGCAAATGATACATATACACATTAAATGAAATGAAAAGAAAATAAAAAAAAACTAACAAAATAAAAAGCAGTTAAAAAAAAAACAAAAAAAAAAAAAAACAATTATATGAACTACCCATATAAACCGTCAGTAGGAAGACTAATTCTGGATTGAAAGAACATAAACATTGTCTTGAGTTGATCACAGCGACCAACTATTCTTATCGTTTAAGTTATAGTCGTTGATAGAATAGTATGCCTTTGAACTAAGGTTGGATTTTACTTTAGCTTTAAACTCATTAAACTGCAAATCTAGCAAAGGAGAGGGCAGCTTGTTATAAAAGGTAATACCAAGACCAACAAAAGAATTATGAACCTTATGAAGCCGGTGAAAGGGAGCACGTTCAAAAATCTGTCTTTAATTGTTGAATGTTTCGCCAACGAAAAAAATAACAAGTCTTCATGGCGTCAATGCTGGACTTAGGCCTCCCCCAATTCGGGGGGCTTTGCCATAATCGCCGCGCTTGGCAGGCGGGTTGGCGATCGCAGTATGGTGGTAAAATACATAGAGACCGCTGCTGCCCATTATCGAGTAAGTCCCTTAGTCGCCTTTTACAACACCCACGGGAAGAAATGGGTTGGTGTTATTCTTTACGTCCGGCACCACACGGTACAATGTCGATCTAATACCTACCCATGAAATTACAATGTCAAGTGTCAAGGTTTCTGCCAGGGTCGCGAGATTGTTCGAAAGAGATACCGTGGCCCTGGCACATGGGCAACTGAAGGAACACGGGTGGATTTTAGTCAGTAAAAGTCTGACACGCCCTCCCGCTCCGCCCAGAGCGGGAGAAGTCATTTGATGATTAATCCAGAAAAAAAAAAGTGTCAAGGTTTCCAGATGTTACAGAATCAGGGGAGTTGATCAAATGCCATGAAAATGTGTGCAGGAGTGGTTTATTACCCATTATTTGACGACTTTGCCGTCTGCTTTTGAAAATCATCACATTTTCAGAAAAAATCTGCTTCAATGTTCTAGTAGCCACAAAAGCGACTACTAAAATTTGGTGAACTGGGTTGGATTCCCAGATCAGGAAAAGTGTTATTGGGTTTTTTCAGTAAGATTTTTTGGAAACAGCCCGGAGTTCAGCTCAGCAGTCTCGCTTGTGACCACGAGACCAACTGGGCAGTTTTTTACATACACATAATCGACGTTTGAACAGAAAACTATTTTTTAAATTACGATACTACGCAGAACTGATTTCCACAGAGAACTTAGTGCTTCAGAAGTCGACCAGTAAACCTCCGGGTGTAACTATAACAATTAGTTATTAGGTCCTACAAAATACAACGGTACTTATACAGTGGAATTACTCCCTAAGAATAATGATGAGGTTTCCGCAAGGTTTCCAGCTAAATAATAAATCTGTGTAGCTGTAGCCTGTCTCTAATGAGCTACGATGACTGTGAAGCAGTGTTGGCAAAGACTAACTATGCTTTAATAGCGTTCGTGATTGAGGAGTGAGTATTCAAGCATTCCATTGATTTTAGGGCGAGGAATTACTATTAGCTTTTGCCAGTGACTTCGCCAGCGTGGAGGTCCGAAATTTTGCCACGGTAACTGTAACGTATTACTGGCATTGCATTGATTTTAGGGCGAAGAATTACTAATAGCTTTTGTCAGTGACTTCGCCAGCGTGAAGGTCCGAAATTATGCCACGGTAACGTATACCGGTATCGTAACGGCGTATACGGTGTTCTTCTCATTGTTTTTATGTCCTGTGCGTGTCCCAAATAAAATATTTTTCTTTCATTCTTTCATTCTTATAACTGGGATAAAAATAAATAAATAAATATCTTAGGACAACCAACACACCGTTAACTGATCCCAAACTAGGCAGAGCCTGTACTATGGCAACCAGACAACTGATAAACATACTTATATACTTCTAAATACATACATATTATAGATAAATTACACCCAGACACAGAACAAATGATTGTGCTCATCACGCAAAGATTTGTCCTGGGTGGGAATCGAACCCACGACCTCAGTCTTAGCAGTCAGGGTCACTAACCACTAGACTAACAGGCCAATCGAAAAAGGATCCTTTGTGTTAATCCAGAATATAAACTATATATAAGGCAAATTTTATTCAAATTCGTTCGGCTGTTTTTGCGTGATTGAGTAACAGACATCCAAACATCAAAATTTATATGGGGTTGGCGCAACATGTCTTTTTCTTCCACACTTCTCTATTAGTCGTCATCTCAGTAGTCACCCCCTTTCTATCCATATCATAATTCACACAGTTCATCCGTCGTTTCTTTGGGCTCCCTCTACTGACTAGAGCCATCGACATTGGTACTTCCAGAAATAAAATCATTTATCCATCTTAGGCTTACTGTTATATGCTTGCCATCCACGTTCATATTCAAAACTTTCCTCTCTACATTTCCCTCATTCCTCTACATTACATGACCACCGATTTCCACACAACTTGCCGGTCACTGGTAGCTATAGACACAACAGTCGACGATTCATCGTTCTTATTCGTGTAATGTTGACTAACATCAGCGTTTGGCTCAGTACTTACCTATTGATTTTATGATTGGTCAAAAACATTGAGAACAAGCTTTTTCTTGTGAATTCGTCCGTATTGAAGTGAGAAATTATGCCACGAGAATGTATTACGGTGGAGCGATGATCTTCGCAGAGTGGCTGGTAGCAGCTGGATGAGAGTTGCCGAAAATCGAGCTGAATGGCGTGCAATTGGAGAGGCCTATGACCAGCAGTGGACTGCTATAGGCTGCTGATGAGGATGATGATGAATGTATTACTTATCCCAGTAATATTTTACGGTAAAAGTATCCTAGCAAGTTCCGTGTGGTGTCGGACATAAAGAATAACACTATGCCATTTCTTCCCGTGGCTGTCGTAAGAGACGACTAAGGGACTTACTAGCAGCTGGGCAGTAGCATTCTCTATGCATTTTATCACCGTATTGCGATCGCCAACCCGCCTGCCAAGCGTGGAGATTATGGCAAAGTCTCCCGAATAGGGAGGTATATGTCTAGCAGTAGTCGTCTTTCGGCTGAAATGATGATGATCATGAAATGTATGCAATGTCCTAACCGTGGTTATGGTCTGCCCGAATGCCAAATTCTATACAAATCCTTTCGTATCTATAAGTGTTTTCTGCCCGATAAATTTTTTGCTCTCTTTGCGTGAAATTTTTTGTTCCATCGACCAACCCATTGAAACGCGTCGCCTACCCGCCCGTTTACTTCATTTTCGCACAGGCTTCCTGGCCTACCTCAAGAATTGAGTCATAAAACGCAAAAATATATTTTTTAATTTTCGACTGCTAGTTGCAGAGAAGAGCGCGTTTAAACAGACTATTCGGCTTTACAATATTAAGTAGACAGATAAATATTTATTTAGATATATATTTATAATTATAAAATAATACTTATTATAACTATAGTATAGCATTTAATATGGATTGGTAGCAATTTTATGCTGTATTCTAATAAGTATTTTATTATGGTTCTGGAATAACTAGAGCTTTAGACTCGCGGACAATATGGCGGCGATACAGCCAGACGACGAACCACAAATTGACACAGAAACTCAATGACAAGAGATAAAATCGATGCAATCGCAAACAGAAATTACACAAAGGCAGCTATAATAGCTAAATCTATCATCGTTTATCAGAAAATCGTTATCTTAGTTATTATAATTAACAACAATAATAATTGCATAAACTATGGTCTACACTTCTAAAAATAAAATATATTAAATACGCAACAAAAAACATCGATATATCTAATAAAATCGAATAAAAATATTCTAACGTTTCAAGCGCAGTTCTAATCGGAGGTACCAGGCGCGCATAAAACCGAAGAGACAGCTCTAACGAAGTTGTGTTAATGTTCTAAATACACGCGATTTCTATGCAAATGTGCGCCACTGTCGATCTGTGACGTAGAGTTATTGATGTTTATCTGTAGTAGCATCACTGGTCTTATAAATCTTTGCGTTCTATGTTAATAAGAAAAAGTTTTGATACGAGTAAAGGAGCATAGTTCAACTGATACAGTTATATCAAGTCAATTGATAAAATAATATAAAGCTAAAGACACCTAACTGCATTCTAAATTTAAACAGCTATTAATTAAACTGTTAACGTGCTGAATGCAAAAAAAAAACCGGCCAAGTGCGAGTCGGACTCGCGCACCGAGGGTTCCGTACAAACCTGTAGGTATATAAGTAAAATTTCACCCATCACGACAATCGAGTCGTAGTTCTGTTCTGTTTCTTGGCTTGGTTTTATTTCTGTCTGTGTTTTGTTCTGTTTATTAAATGATGTGACTAAAAATTTACGGTTTTCGCAATTTTTCCTTTATCTGTGCTATAAGACGTTGCTTCGTACCAAATTTCAAAATTCTAGATCGACTGGAAGTACCCTTTAGGTTTTGATTCCCTTGCGAGTTTCGAAAATTTGAGGAAATTTGCAGTATAAACGGCTATATCTTTTGATTGCGTTAGCTTAGAAGTTTGATTTTTTCACAGCTCCAAGGGTCAGTAGATTTGAGTATTTGTTATACATTTCAGTTTGATACCTCTACGCGTTCCTGAGAAAAAGGGTCTTGACAGACGGACGGACGGACGGACGGACGGACAACAAAGTGATCCTATAAGGGTTCCGCTTTTTCCTTTTGAGGTGCGGAACCCTAAAAAAGAAGAGAAACACATAAAAAAATACTCTCATACATCTGTTCATATGGAAAATAGAGAAAGAATTAAAATGTGAAATCGAAGTAAACAACTAATCCAATGCTGAAAATTAGCTGGTCGGTTTCTGACTCTCTAATTTCACAATGAAGAAAGCGTACTTCGTAATCATTTGATCAGTAAGATACAAATCCATTAGGTAAATGTTAAGGTTGTCTGCAAAAGTCGACCATGTGTTGTACAGACTGGCAAATAAAATAACTAGCTGCATTCAAACAATCAAGTAAATTTGAAAATGGAATTAAAAAAAATACGGTAGGTCTTCTTCGATTGTCAGATGTGCTAACAATCGAAAAAGACAAGACTAAAAATTTAAAAAAGATCTTAGAATACGTATTGATATATCACGTGATATACGACAAACAATGGTTTAATTTAATCATCCCGGTGCTGTAGGGGTGCGAAACTTTCACATTTTGGTCGAGACGCTGATTTATTCTACGTTTCCAGCGTGCAAACCATAATATTGTGTGAAGAAGAAGGGAACATTATCATAGGGTAGTTTATCCTACCTGAGAAAATGAAAAGAGATGTTCTACGTTCTATGTTCTTACGTGAATGTGTATGAATCCCAATAAAAACATGTAAGTATCATGAAAATATTAGGGCATCATTATTGCAGCCGAAAAAGGGGGCGAGACGACCTGGACCGGTACTGCGAGGGCGACTCTCAAGCACGAAATAGTAGTTTCGGCCGAAGTTACGTTTATCACTTACGACAATATGATCTCTTTAGAGCCCGAACTAAGAATGAATGACAACACGATTTGTCAATTGTCCCTAGCAGGGACGCTGGGTCGCTTCTTACGACACCCACGGAAGGAAATCGGATGGTGCTATTGTTGTCGGCACCTCACGGAACGTGAGTATTTGAATGCTATGATAGATATAAGCAAAGCATGTATGCTCTTCAATATAGTTTTAATAAAAACCATTTTAATTACCATGTTTTATGCAAATAAATATTATTTTTATTTAAAACAAAAACACTAGTAATTGAAAAATAACTTTAATTTATTTTCAAAAATCTTAGGATCTGTAATTTAGGTTTTTTTGCCACCGACTTCCGAAATTAAAGTTATTTTTCAATTTGTAGTGTTTTTTGTTTTTTTTAGGAAGTCCGTTGTTATTTTTTTTTTTTGTAAAAAGTTTTTATTTTTTACTTTTTAGTTATCGTAGATACCCCGCACTAATCTAATCGCGTTATTCGTTAATTTGTCGCGCAAATACTTAATGAAAATTTAAGACTTATATGGTGTTCACATGGATCCCATTGTCCAAATAGAACCAAAATAAAATGGGACCATCCAGAAAGCACCAGCTTTCACACAAAAAAAAAGAATCATCAAAATCGGTTCACTCAGTCAAAAGTCATGAGGTAACAAACATTTAAAAAAAACAGTCGAATTGATAACCTCCTCCTTTTTTTGAAGTCGTTTAAAAAGGTTTAAGAGCAGTTACAAAAAATAAAAAATATGTACTGAGATGATGTCCAATACAGAAGTATGGATGAAGAAGACTACGCTGACTCCTAATAAATTGAGTAGGTACTTAAAGAAGGCCTTTCCATAATCTTGATGCACCAACCATATCTTGCACCGTTCTAACAATGGTGCCGATTCCCTTATTCACAAACTAAACTTAATTTAAGTTCAGTGCATCTTTTTCTTTCTATTTCATTAAGGAAAGGACAGAAGATAAATTTTAGTTTAGTCCTGTCAAATCTATCAGCGCTTGACGTAAATTGACGTAATTTTAGTTGGCAATTTTTTAATCACGTCTAAACTTGTATGGAGCGCTGATTAATTTGACAGGACTAAACAAATTTTTTTCTTTTGTCCTCTTCTTAATGAAATACAAAGAAGAAGATGCACTGAACTTAAATTTAGTTTAGTTTGTGAACAAGGGAATCGGCACCACTGTCAAACAAACGCCTGTCCCGCTAGAGCGAGTCGATTGAGTCTGTTGCCTCTCGAGTATTTGCTATAAACTCTAATCGTTTTATTCTGTTTAATATTTACTTACTATCAAGTATTCATGGCGACTTACGGTTGTACAGAGATGTACTTCATCCTCTTAGTATTTACAAGCGAACCACCGTCAGCCTAGGTCGCTTGTAAATACGATTTATGATTTAACAACTTGACTAGAAATCGATATTTTGTTATTATACAGGATGGCAGCGAATTTTAACCGTAAACTGTAACCAAAGATGTAGTACCTACATGATTCTGGATTCAGAATAATTAACGCAGGACCCTAGTCGTCGACAATTTTGTGAGTTGAAAAAATAAATAAATGGCTGTTGCCCTTTTGCACTTTTCTATGAAACAGCAGGTTTTTTTTTTGATATATCTGACAAAATATTTCTCCGCAAGGGTTCTAGAGTCATCCTGCCAGGGTCGCGAATCGTGGACAGGGGCCTGATTCCTACTAGAGTCGAAAGACTTACCGTGACCCTGACACAGGCAACTGAAGGAACACGGGTGGGTTTCAGTCAGTAAAAGTCTGACGCGCCCTTCCGCTCCACCCAGAGCGGGAAATCATTTGATGGTTTCGCACTCTGAAAAAAAAGGGGTCTAGAGTCATAAGCTGAATTCATGGTTATAGAATGCACATTGATGTTTCTGCCACCCTGTATGTCGCTATTCTCTGCGTGTCCTCCCCATTTCTTATAGTCCTATCTAGACCCACCCAGATCAATATCCCACTGCTGGGCAGGGCCTCCCGTTATTCTCAAATACCCTCACATACTCTCTTTCTATCTATCTCTGTCCAGAGGGGTAATTGCGTAACTTACTGTCAGTTCAAATCGCTTTCATTTTGACGGTTCCACAACATTCATTGCATTATTGACCTTGTTGAGTGGACAATTTTTTCGAACATATGACGCGTAAGATTAGTAATATTCTTCAAAATGATTCAGATTTTGACTGATAGTACGTTACGCAATTAGGGTGCAGCTGTAGAGCTGCCAAGGACCAATCTTTAAAGGAGTCATCCAGCCAATACCATACTCAGGGATTCCAAATCCCTCCCTGTGACACTCAACATTATTTTGTACACCGGTGCGCGTTCACTTGAGCCTCTCTGGATGCTGTTATCAAATAATAATACTTACCCGACGCGCGCCAGGCACAACGCATCTTAAAATAAACATTATTTTTATATGCACCGCTTAGAAAACAATTAGGCAATTGTCTGGTTAACTTTCCAATGAGATAAATGTTGAAGTTCCGAATGTGTTTCCTTGGTCATGTAGTTCCATGTAATGCTGGCGTATTTGCCCAAATATTCGCGTATTTTAACGGAAAATTAACTTTATTTAGATAATCACAGGGTATATTTTTAATTGATCATGTTACGCGAATATTTGGGCGAATACGCCAAATGAAGTGCCAGCATAAAAGACTGGTACTTATTCAGTTTCATCCAGTTAGATTGGAAGCTGACTCCGAAACAGTTGGGAAGAGGTAAGGCAGATCATGATGATTGGTCTATTCTGAAAGTCGATATTGCCTGATATGACAGGCAAATAGATGGCAAAAAACCAAGAGTACCTAAGCAGTTTAAAGCGATGGTCAAGGAACTGCCTGTAGAAACAACAATTTCTGTTGAATTCGGCTAAATGGACAGCCATAGAGATTGTAGGATGGATTTCAATGGATAGATAGAGTATTAAAGAGTCCGTATTCTCAACAGTAAGAGACCGATCCGGGAAAAGAATTGCTTTGTGGCAAGCAAAGCTTACACCGTCGTCTATTGGTAATTTAAACCACGGATTTAAACAGTTTATTTTAACGAAAGCGCCATCTTGTGTGCAAATTGTTAACTATTAAGAGAAACGGGAATGTCTGTGATGATTTTTGCTATTCGCTACTAGATGGCGCTGCTTGAACAAGGTGTACGTATATGTCTACTGGCTACTAGATGGCGGTAAGAGGGTAAGAGCAATATTTTTTATTTTCTTACTATGAGTAACCAATATGTAAACCTAACAAAAAAGTATACTCTTTGTCTTATATTTACAAACACAAAATTATTAGCAAAATATCATATTTACTTTATTTGAGGCAAAAGTTGTATTTAAGGAATGTAGCAGGTAGCGTTTTGTTGTTTCTGCCTACTACCATGAGAAGAAGGCGTGAATATATTAAGGGTGGTTATCCCAATAAATCCTGTGATTTTTTTGTGCAGGTAGGCAGTAGTAATGGACTCCATGACAACAATCGAATATACAGGCTCACTCGTCAATAGGAATTTAATTTTAAACCATATTGTACTCTCATCAAGAGAAAAATCGTGGTGTTTTATCGTTAGGAGCTGAATTTAAACCATCTGTTCTCCACTCAGACAGGCCATCAGCTTATTTTTCGTAGCGTGTCGATAGTAATCTGAATATAGTAACAGAATTTGGCTACGACCCTAGCAGTTTCAGGAGCGTCCATCAACTCCTGCAGCGTGCAAACAACAGGACACGCTGGATAAGATATTGAGTGCCCCAGTGTTTGCGGAACAGCACCACATTTACACTCCAGGGCAGAGTTATCAATGAATCTCCAATGGAGCAGGTTTTCTTTACCTCGGCCTTACGTGATACGAAACGACAAGTCCCATGTAGAGACCGGAGTCTATTTAAAAACTTTCAGGAAATCCTTGAGAAAGTCTTCATTAAAAAGAAGGGAGAGATTATTTCATGAATTCCTTAAGTAAATCGGTTATATTTATACATAATATTTAGCCATTATAAATCTAGCGGTTTGAACTTTGAAAGTTCCTGTTAATAAAAAAGTAAAAACGAATCGTAAATTTTAGTTCATTTTTAGTAGATACCTGCCCCGTCTGACAAGCTTCTCATGATGTTTCATATTTGCGTGTTATTTTTATTATAAAACTCAAGATCTGAACCATATGGGTCCTCTCAGGTAGGAGGTAAAAAGTGATCGCAAAAAAATTGCTCCGAGCATCCTGTTTGCTAAAAAAAGAACCTTACATTCACGAGGTAAGATGCGCGGTGACGTCGCAATATATAAAGTTAGGTATTAATTCTTGTGTTATGTGTCTGTGGGCATATAGCGCAATTCGGCTGTTCAATTTTAAAACCGAGTTTGTATTTTTTTTAAACGGTTGTTTTTGAATTTTTCGACCTTAAAGACCACCCTCCACATACTAGGTTAGCAAAAATTCCCAGAAATTAGTCAAATACGAAGTTAAGTACACAAAGTCGGAAACCTAGTGTCTAGAGCAAAAGTTAGTTCAACAGAAATCGTTTTTCGGCTCTTCTGAAATTTTTAGTTTTATGCAAATACTGGGTTTTGATATTTCACAGCCGAATTAAGACACCGATAGAAGGACAATACTCAAAAATTAAAACGTCCAAAATCCAGTCGCAGTCTCATCTCGGCGACAATTAAATGTCAAAAACTTGTCAAAAATGTATGGAAACTAGAGGTGTTTTTGACAGTTTGAGACTAAGATCAGACTGTGAACGTTCTTAAAATTACGAGCATAGTCCCTCTGATTAAAAATTATATTTCGTGTTAATAGCAACGCTCTTGCCATAAAACTCCGTCTTTTCAAAACAAAACCTACTCTTATTAACTTGAAGGTTCATTCTAAAACCGATCAAATATTCTAATGTCATCATCATTATCAGCAGCCTATAATGTTCCCACCGCTGGGACCCAAGCCTCCTCTCAGTGGGAATATTCGAATGTGACTAAAGTTATTTAATCGCCAGGCTATACTATGTAAGGTCGTTTTTTGCAGACAGTCTTTAAAGTACCTAGGTGCCTATATCTTATTGAAAACGCGAATTTAAAATTACGGTTTCTCAAAATTTTTACCATGCTGTTACGCATGTCGATTCCTTTGCTATCATTTCGTTTTCCAATTATCTGTTTACCTAGTACATACTTACCTATCTCACAATAGAGCCTATTGTTATCATCATCATAATCAGCCTAAGTTGTTCCCACTGCTGGGACACAGGCCTCCGCTCGGTGAGATGGAGTGGGACGTAATCTACCACGCGGGCCTAGTGCGGGTTGCTAGATGTCACATGTCTTCGAATTTTTGGTTCTAGGACATACCGGTTTCCTCATGATGTTTTCCTTCACCGTTTTGCGAGCAGTCGTGACGAACCCACGACCCAACTCGCAAGTCGGGGCCGATACCACATTAATTGTAATTCATGTATTTGGTAATAGAGGAGATAAAATACCAAAAGATTCATACACTACACACTCACACCCACTCACTCCATCACATCCATACACTCACACCCACTCACTCCTTCACATCCACACACATGCTTCCACACATACACTCATCCAGCATTTTTGATTTTTAATTATTATTATTTTTTCTTTCTTTTTCTCAATAATTTTGTAACTCTGTAATTAAGCAATCCAGCCTTCAAACCGTTAACTAATTTTTGTCTTTTAATGTAACGGAACGAAGTAATTAGATCCCATGACATTGAGAATCCTAGTGTGGGATCTAGGGGGTTCCCAAAGTTATTTACAGTGGTTACTGTAAATAATTTTTAAGACAATAAATACTATTACTATTCGAAGGACCAGCAACCCTAATTGCCTAACACACTATCATATCAATCATATTCTGAATCATTTAGAAAGATACTGCTAATCCATTGCTTCATCTATTCGGAAATGTTGGCTTGCCAAACAACGTAAGTAACGTTATTTACGTTGTTGATGTGAAAATGATAGCCATTCTTACTGTAACTATTACGCAATTACTTCTCAGTTTTCAAAAATCGAAACCCGTTGCTTAGGTATATTTTCAAACTGCCAAGCAGGTTTTTAATGCCATCTCGCTGGTCAACCAATGAGGTTGTCGGCTGCTTAACCGGACTTGCCTGTGGCTACCTTAATAAGTTAAGGCTTCCAGCTAGGGCTTAAAAAAAACTCAAAACTAGAACGACTACTCGCTAAGGGCACCTCCTGTAGAGTACGGACCTCGGCTGAGGGAATCGCTGGTTGAGGGCAACAAGGGACGGGACGGGATCAGAATGAAGAAGCAGGCTTACCTGTAGAGTGCAGTATATTATCTTGTTCATCATTCATCATAATTTCAGCCGAAAGACGTCCACTGCTGGACAAAGGCCTCACGCAATTTGGGTGAGTTGGGTTGGCGATCGTAGTATGGTGGTAAAATGCATAGAGAACGTTGCTAGCCATTCTCTAGTAAGTCCTCTTTGTCGCCTCTTACTGACACCCACGGGAAGAAATGGGATGGTGTTATTCTTTACGTCCGACCACACAGAACAATTATCTTGTTAATCTGGAATATATATTTACCTGATGTGTATTTACGGACATTCTTAGCCCCAAGCAAAAGTTAGTCTGAATTAAAATGAATGCAATAAACGTTTTTAAGCAGGTCTAGATACTAATATTAGCTTATAAATATAGACTGGGTGTTTGGTATACCTTTATTATAAATAAATATAGGGTTGGTTCTCCTCATAATCATGAGAAAAAATCAAGCCTTGTCGTGGCTATACTCACCAAAGTTTTCTCATAGAATGAGGCCGAAATTTATAAAAGTTCAGTTCTCAGTCTCAAGTTTGTGACAAAAACTGTGTTTTATTTTTTTATCGATATTCACATCGCGGTAAGTAATCATCTCCCTAGCCTTGTCCCAAATATGTTGGGGTCAACTTCGAGTCTAACTGGATGCAGCTGAATATCAGTATTTTACACGGAGAGACTGCCTATCTGACCTCCATAATCCAATTAATACGATACCCCTAGGTAAATCTGGTTGTCAGAATTTTGGGCTTCTGACGACCCACGAGCTACGCGAGAAATTGGTGAGACCGATGTCCAGCCGTGGGCTGCTGTAGGCTGAAGTTTATGATGGTCTAAATCCAATCCATCCATGGATTTTCTTGCTCGTTCTTCTCCATAAAGATCTACGTTTAGGAAGAGGCAATGGGCAGAGTATCCAGGCGGTCACCTACCCAAGTACTGACTGCGCCCGGGCTTGATCGTACGAGAACCGGTGTTTTCAACGGTGCATCGATGTTGAAATTTGTATGGAGATAATACTTGTTAGTATAGATAGTAATAGATAATACTAATCTGCTGCAAGAGGGTCTTGTCGCTATGTAATAACAGCCCTAAAGATCGATCGATCAGGTTAAGCTGTTCTAGACGCAGTTGGTTCATGGATGGGTGACCATCTTTACATACCAAGACCCCTCCGTGCCTCAGAAAGCATGTTATTGGTCCCGACTGTTATTTCTGCATCTTTGACAGTCGTTACCGGTCGCCAGAAGCTCAAAAGTCTGGCAACCAGTCTTACCACGGGGTATCGTATTACCCAGTAACTGGGTTGTGGAGGTCAGATAGGCAGTCGCTCCATGTAAAATACTGGTACTCAACTGCATCTGTTTACACTGGAAGCCGACCCTAACATAGATGAGAAATAATAGTTTAAAAAAACTAAAAAACACGCTTCCATTGAAAACCAAACTAAAAAGTACAAAATAATGGAAAAAAAGCGTGGGGTGCTTTTTAAGGTATTTTTATTGATATCAGGCACCCCACGCTTTTTTTCCATTATTTTGTACTTTTTAGTTTGGTTTTCAATGGAAGCGTGTTTTTTAGTTTTTTTTAATTATAATTTATTTTCTATTTTTTAGGGTGTTTTGAATTTTGAGACGTATGTCAGCGTAGTTTGTGACGTATGTCAGCGTAGTTTTCGAAGACAGTTTTTTTGCTGTCCTGGTAACCCTGGCAAGGATAATGACACAAATTTATGAAATTATTGCATTGTCATCGGTCCTTGACAGGTGTGCAAAGTTTGAATTAAATCTGGTCGTTTAAAGTGGGTCAAAATCGCGCTATAAGGAATCGGTTACAAACAAACATACAAGTGAAGCTAATATAAAGCGTGTAAAAAGTCTTTGTAGATGATGATGATGATATTGTAAAGTTTCTTCATCAAAGCAAGTGCACCCAAAAAGCGACTCTAGTGAAAGAAAAGTTGCCAATGAAAAACACAAGAACCCATTATCTGATTACAGTGTTTAGTTGGAACGTCGTCCACCGTCCGGTGTCATTGCAGACTGTGTCCTCAGGCCATATCAACATGCTCTAGTATTAACCCCACTTATTGCCGTCGACAATAAGAAAATTACATGTTATATCGATAGCACGAAGGAAGTATTCAAAAGAATAATGTTTTTATTTTATAGGAGTGTTTGTCATTTATAAGGGTACTTACTTTTTCTGCAAAACGGATATCAGTCAAGAGAATTGGCTAATTTTAGACTGCACGAATGAATTCGCCCGAATTGTATGATTTGTCACTATTAAATGTTTTAATATTTTCTATAGGCGACCCATGGGCACTCAAAGCACTCAGAGAAAAGCCAGGTGCCAAAGAGCAATGGAGAGAAGCATGGCAGGTTCAAAGAGACAGGACAGAATTAGGAACACAGATCTCCGATCCAAAACAAAACTGACCAATGTTTTAACAAGAATAGACCAACAGTACCGGTACCGTGAGGTGCCGGACGTAAAGAATAACACCACCCCATTTCTTCCCGTGGGTGTCGTAAAAGGCGACTAAGGGACTTACTAGAGAATGGGCAGCAGCGTTCTTTATGCATTTTACCACCATACTGCGATCGCCAACCCGCCTGCCAAGCGTGGCGATTATGGCAAGGCCCCACATATTGGGGGACGCCTAAGTCCAGCAGTGGACGTCTTGCAGCTGAGATGATGATGATGATAATGAGACCAACAAAAGTGGAAGTGGACAGGCCACATGATGCGAGATACTAAAGGCAAGTGGGGCAAGCTAGTGACAGAATGGTATCCAAGGGACGGAAAAAGAAATCGGGGTAAGCAGCCTACCCGCTGAGAGGAAGAAATAAAGCTGACAGCAGGTCCAAACTTGCGGAGAGTACCTCACGACAGACGTCAATGGAAATTGTTAGAACCTAAGCCACAAGGCACACCGAATTTCGAGACATTTTGTGATTTTTAGGGTTCAGCACCTCAAAAGGAAAAAGCGGTACCCTTATAGGATCACTTTGTTGTCCGTCCGTCCGTCCGTCCGTCCGCCCATCCGTCTGTCAAGACCCTTTTTCTCAGGAATGCGTGGAGGTATCAAGCTGAAATTTATATCAAATACTCAAGTCTACTGTCCCTTAAAGCTGTGAAAAATTTAAACTTCTAAACTAACGCAATCAAAAGATATAGCCGTTTATGCCGTAAATTTCCGCAAATTTTCGAAATTCGCAAGGGAATCAAAACCTAAAGGGTACTTCCAGTCGATCTAGAATTTTGACATTTGGTACCAAGCAACGTCTTATAGCACAGATAAAGGAAAAATTGCGAAAACCGTAAATTTTTAGTTACATCATATAATAAACAGAACAAAACACAGACATAAATAAAACCAAGCCAAGAAACAGAACAGAACTACGACTCGATTGTCGTGATGGGTGAACTTTTACTTATATACCTACAGATTTGTACGGAACCCTCGGTGTGCGAGTCTGACTCGCACTTGGCCAGTTTTTTTGTTTTAACCATTTATTGTTAGTGTAATTGTCTGGTTTCGGAATAAACACAAAGATACAGGAAGGTTACGATCAGCATCATCATCATTTCAGCCGAAAGACGTCCACTGCTGGGTAGGCGTCCCCCGATTTTTTTTATGGTGTTTGCCATAATCATCTCGCTTGGCAGGCGGGTTGGCTGCTGTTATTTTAACCCTAGATTACTAAACTATCCTACAAGTGACGTTGTTACTAAACATTCGTAAAAAATACGACACGAAAATAAAACAATAAATCTACGAATTATAAATTTTAATTATTTTAGAAATTACAATTACTTATTCTTTGGGTTTAAGAGATCACATAATGATAATAATGAAAATAGTTTAATTTTTTTTTTTGCTCTACACAGTTTAAACGGGGTGCGGGAACGACGCGAACTTTGTTTTTTCCAGGAATCATGATTTTGCCGTCGTAAATTTTACGATAGTTTAGTAATCTAGGGTTAATTGCCCGTGGTATCTCTTAAATCATCAGTAGGTGTGATCTAGATTACTTCGTATGAAGTCTCAGTGCAATGTATTAAAAAACCATTTTAAACCATCACTAAACCGCTAAGTGTGGTTTTAAAATCGTTTCGAACCTAAAAGATGGTTTAGAATCCATTTTGCATCTATAAAGTTGGTAGCAGAGTTTACTGCCATTTCTAGTAGACATTAAAACTGTTAGAAAATGTGCATTTCTTCAAGATTTATCAATTTTTCGGTACCTTCTTATAATAATAATAATACGGCAGGTATTTAGTAGGCAGTTATTGTTATAAGAAGGTACCGAAAAGTGTTATTGTCCTACTGCACAGCAGTGCAAGGCCCTCTTCTGATACAAGGAAGGTACGAGTGATGACCACCACGCTTGCTAAAGAGTTGACGATTTCAGACAAAATAATAATTAGTC
Source organism: Aporophyla nigra (assembly GCA_947507805.1). NCBI lineage: Eukaryota > Metazoa > Arthropoda > Insecta > Lepidoptera > Noctuidae > Aporophyla > Aporophyla nigra. Next base: position 14,642,219 of record OX382315.1, on the reverse strand, counting down.
CAGGTTTCCTCATGTTGTTTCCTTCACCGATATTAAAAACTTCTTGGTGTCCCAGATAAACCCAGAAATTACGTATGAATTGAAAGATTGAAGAGTTAAGCGGCCAAAAGTGTTATCTGACACTATAAAAAAATCTGACTTTTTTGTGTTAACACATTTGCAAATCTGAAATACCTATATACCTACTTGATTGACAGTTAAAACCTTTGCTAGCGTTTGTAACTATGTAACGAAATATAATTAGTGTTTTTTTTAATCAATGAATCAATTTATCATCAGTCAAAACCTATGTTCATGCAAAAATGTCTTTGTCAAAAATGTCTGTTTTTTTATTTTGTCAGATAACACCTTTTTCCAATTAACCCTTCAATTATGTTATCTAATCCTACTATTTATTCCACGTTAATATTATAATTATAAAAATTTGGATGTTTGTTACTCAATCACGCAAAAACCACAGAACGGATACGGATGAAATTTCACATAGGATATTTTTGTCCCGGTAGTAGGTACGTTCCCTTAGGATAATTTTTAAAAACCACGCTCGCATATATACAGCAAAAGTTAGTTCGATTTAAGTATCTACAAAGTTTTCAAATTGATTGAAAATAATTTAATAACTTTAACAAAGTTAGAAGATGTTATAATATAAATAAAATAACAGTAGTTTATAAGGGACACTCTCGTATTTCCGGTTCGAAGTAAGCCGTTCTCTTGATTTGTGAAAACCTTTTCTCACGATCTACTTTACGATTGATCTGTTTGCATCATAACGGGGAAATATTAACTTCGATTTAATTACTTCTGTGCAATTAAAGATTTTTTATTAGAAATCTATAAAACACCGAAGAATGTAGGTACAAGTAGATGGTATGAAATCGCAAAGGTTTCTAAAGGACCAATCACAGAAGATCTAAAAGGACCAATTCTTCATTTGAAATAAGGACCACATAGGCCCGTTAATTTTCTAAACGGTTCGGTCCGCTCGCCAACTCGCTCGCGTTCCATTCTGGAACACGTTTCAATTCGAAATTCATATTTGGAACGCTCGCAACCGGTCGCCCTTGTAATAGTTGGCTGGTGTTATCAAAAAACCAATTTATCCTGGCCTGTGTCACAACATGGACGTCTTCTTAAGTGTATAGGGATAAGGAACGTCACGCCGGTTGACAGGGTTCTTTGTAAAGTGGTCGCAAGTCGTCGGCAAGTGCACCGCGAACGAAAATATACGTCGCGCCGAGTTGTTTTGCCGCCTTATCACTGGGGTCAAAGATTGCATGGTCTTAGTTGTTTATGTATTCTGCCTATAATTTGTACGACTCCTCGAGAAAAAGAGTAGTTCCCGTTAATTTTTCCACTGTATTCAATGGACAATCCACCGGGTCACCCAGAAAAAGTAGTAAGAAATTATACTGTCCAGTGAGAAATCACATTATGATTCACAGACTATCTGTATTTCAACTAACAATGTTTTTATAATGGCTCATTTTCACATTTAGGAATATTCCAAATAAGCCTTTCGACAGTAGTAATCAGTAATATTTATCAAAGATACTTAAGACTTTGCTTTAGGTAATTAGGCATAATGCAAACGCATTACCCATCTGCGCGGCTGCTTAGTATATCACGCGGGCGTCGGGGGCCGCGCGGGGCGAAGGCGGGCTCTCGGCCCGCCAACTTAAAAATGCCGCCGCAGAGCCTCCGAATCGATACGACGCGCGTCACGTGCCGGCGAGCGCGACCAATAGCCGCGCTCGGGCGGCCGCGGGGCGCCGCGGGGGGGCGGCACTCTCCGACAAGCGCCAGTACACGAGGATACACCACGCGGCACGGACGTACGCCGCGCGCGCTCCCCACTATACGAGTTTCACCGAAAACCGGTCCGATGCATCGTGACATGTTATAGTGTGCAGTGACGCCGCTATGAGTGCGTGGACGGAGGAAGTGATGTCCTGGCGGGATGATCGGCTCGGACTTACGGAACTTAGGGAACCCAGTACGAATAGAAGAAAACTACGCAGTGCGCCTTATAGACTACACCGGCCGCACTTGCCCGTGCCTCACGTGCCCGAGATACCGCCGGAGCCTCAGGGAACACACATCACAAGGTTGTACCCGGAACTGTTAGCTCTCATATTTGAAAGGCTGCCAGTTCGAGACAGAGGCCGCGCGGCCCAAGTTTGCCGCTCTTGGCGGGACGCAGCTGATCGACGGTCCGTGTGGCGCGGAGTGGAAGCTGCGCTGCATCTAAGAAGACCCGCACCGGTGCTATTCGCGTCGCTAGCCAGGAGAGGAGTACGGAAACTACAGGTGCTGTCCCTACGAAGGGGACTGAGGGACGCTGTCGCCGCACTACCGGGACTAGAGTCGTTATCTCTCAGCGGATGCTACAGTGTGACGGATGCAGCTCTGGCCAGCGCTTTCGCAGCTGAATTACCAGCTTTACGGCGACTAGACCTATCACTATGCAAACAAGTAACAGACTCGTCGCTCGGCAGGATAGCGCAATCACTTAAAAACTTGGAAGAGTTAGAACTGGGCGGCTGTTGCAACATAACAGATACCGGTCTGTTGCTTATCGCATGGGGACTCAGGAAACTGCGTCATTTGAACTTGCGGTCGTGCTGGCATGTGAATGATGCGGGGATAGCGCATCTGTGTGGCGGCGGCGAGGCGCGAGGCACACCAGAGTTGGAGCATTTGGGACTACAAGACTGCCAAAGGTTGACAGACGAAGCGTTGAAGCACACAGCTACAGGTCTTCCTAAACTTAAATCTATAAATCTTTCGTTTTGCGTCGCAGTCACAGATGCAGGCTTGAGGCATCTAGCGCGACTGCCCCATTTAGAGGATATTAATTTGAGAGCTTGCGATGGGATATCTGATGCAGGGGTGGCCCATCTAGCGGAGAGCGGAAGACTGAGAGCTCTGGACGTGTCGTTCTGCGACAAGGTTGGTGACGAGGCACTGTCACACGCGACGCTGGGCCTGTCAGGGCTCCGGTCGCTGTCTCTGAGCGCCTGCCGTCGCCTCACAGACGAAGGCCTGGAACGGGTCGCCAGGCTATCACAGCTAGAAACGCTAAATATAGGACAGTGCACGAGGGTCACTGATAGAGGCCTGCGTGCGCTAGGGGACGGCCTCCATAATCTGAAAGCGATAGACTTGTACGGTTGTACGTGTATCACTCCGCAAGGCTTGGACCACATCGTGAAGTTGCCTCGGCTTAGTGTACTTAACCTCGGTCTGTGGCATGTGCGGTGACCACACACACACTAGGTAGTGTCTGTACGCGCGTGTGTGAGTGCGACGGCCATGTTGAAGTGAAGGAGCGCCAAGGTTGTAGGTATACTCTGGACAGTGAATAAAAGAATTAACCAATTTTAAGATATTAAAACTATCGAATTATTATTTAGGATATGGGGCTGCTTTCTGTTGTATGTTTCTGTTTTTCTATCAGTTGTGTTATCTGTTGTGTCAATTTCAGTTTGTGTTAGTTAAAAGACAAGTTTTGGTTAAGTTTCTCGATGAAAGTTGCCCCAATACCTAGTCGCAATGTTGAGTCAGACCTTTTTGAATGTTCTCTGTTTCCTTGATTGTCTTCATTTAAGTTTGTTATTACTTGAGCGTGACGCAACTCTTCAACTATGTTAATGTCTAAAGTTTTGTAATACTTAAAAAGGTCTGGTTTATCAAAATAATTTGCTCCATTAGTTAGGTAGATATTTAGCCATTCTTCAAATTTATCAATGTTTTTAATTCGATCTTGTGCGAGAAGTTAGGAAACTATCCAAATTTGTTAAAAGTTAGGTTTTATATTTAATTTTGTGATGGAAGCGTGATTTGGGAGATTTGAATTGCTATAACACACAAACTCTTCCAGAGATGTGAGAAATGTATGACTTTTAACTGACGATTCGTTTATAGCTAAACTTTTACAAATAATACATTGACGAATGTTAGTTCTAACGGCGGCCATGTTTACTGGCATTTTACACTGTAGTTGATTGATTCCTTAATGGCCAATATAAATTAATCTGTAGTATTGTTCAAAAAAGTTATAGCCAAATTGAAATAACCATTAAAATGAATGGCATTAACACTTCCTTTACCCAAAATCGTTTAAAATATGAATATTTCAACTGAGGGCCTTGTTTCTTTGAGAAAATCGAACATGGCATAACTATATATAATAGGAATAGTCCTCACGGTGGCCAGATGTATAGCCCCATGACTAGACCTACAGATATGCAAAAAGTTGAAATGAATAAAGAAATTGTTTGTTAAGAACTGTGCAGAGATTGAACCAATGATGTTAATATATTTTGCCGGTATGACGCAACAAACAGTTGACAGTGATATATACTAATCATTTATCATGTGGCCGGGCTGAGATTCATAGAAAAACATTGTACAAATACTGAAATCAGCTGATATTATTACTACTCTACGTTTTATTCCATCCTTTATGTTTTTATTGATACTTATAGCTAGTACTTTTTGATAAATATCGAATTAGAGGGACATTAAAATGTAATTTGCCAAATCGTTTCTCAATTTTGAAGATTCCTGACAAAAGTTTGGTGGAAAATGACAAAATAATAACAAATGTTATTGAGAAGCCGAGGGTTTTATCTTATCAAAGCCAGTGTGATATAATACGCAACTGATTACTAAATTTGCGATAAGGAATTCAAAATATTTTGTAGCGTGACTGTGTCTCTGCTTCAATTCTAGTTTATAATCGAGAAACTTTTCTTTTGGCATAATTTTCTCAAACAATGGCTTAACTGTTTTCGCCTTCCGTAATAACAAATAGTTCTTTATGTTTCTTTGGCCCAATTTTAGGATAAATATCAAATATGGCTTCCAATCTGAACCGCAAAAACTTTTTACAATTTTTTCAACTTCTTGAATGAAAATTGTGATGTATGTGAATGTTGTTCTTATAATTTGTCAAATTAAGTCTCCCAATGTATAAAGATCTCGTCTATACGTAATTTTTGATATTATAATTATTAGTGTTTAATTGTTTTAGAGTACGAATTGTGATGGTCGTATGAGGTCGAATTAAAAAATAAAATACGTTGTATACTTCATCGATACGTTGTTTTTGTACAAAACGAATGTAATATAGGAGAAAAGTGTATTAAAAGTCATCGTTTAAGTTACAAATTACTTTGGACATTTTATTTCTTAACCTTTTGAAGCCTATACATTAGTAGCAATGGAATTTTTAGTCAGATTTCTAACTGTAAGCATGACTGGTCTATTGTTATAACTATATTTCTAAAGATTATATAGTGTATCTATGTAATAGATATGTAAACACTATCTCATGCATATCAGACTGTGGTACCTGTCACGACCAGTCTTACCAAGGGGTATCGTACTATCCAGTAACTGGGTTGTGGAGGTCAGATAAGCAGTCGCTCCATGTTAAATACTGGTACTCAGTTGCATCTAGTTAGACTGGAAGCCAACCCCAAGATAGTTGGGAAAAGGCAGATGATGATGTAGCTGTCACGAATGCCAACTGTAATTTCTCCACAAATGGCGAGAAACAGTGAAATACGATGCGTATCGCTTAGGTGATAAGCCAGTGTAATAATATTCAACTAAAATACAGAATCAACACGGTTCTACAGATAGTCATATGATCTCATAAGCTACTGAACTAAATAGTAACAAACAAGTAACGGATTAGCTACAGTAGTAAAGTTTCTAAGAATTGCTAACTTAGTAAGAATAAGAACAAGTGAAGTAGCTAAAGAATCTCTTTGAATGAATACGAGAATGTGAGTTTAATTTTCAAACAAACTTATTGTGAACTAAAATTTGGCATTGTAATTACAGATAATTTTAGACTTTTAGAAGATTTTACTCTAGTTTAATTACAGTTTCAGACCTAGGTTTGCCTAGAATCAAAATTCCAAGACAAGTAACATCTCCCAAACCGCACTGGGCCCGCGTGGTGGATTATTCCACACTTACTCTCTCACAGAGGAGGACTAATTTATTTTTTTTATTCGGAAGAACAAACTCCAGCGAAAGCACTAAGAATTGGTGCAGGGTGGGCGTTTTGGGGGACTGTGTTATGTAATTTTGACTTCTGATTTTGATTTTAACAATAAATTACACCAATTATTTTACAAATAACTAGAAGATAAAGAGTTGAAGATAAATGTGAAATTACGTTCTCCATAGATACAAAAAATGAGAAAGACAGAAATAAAGTAAAACCGGACAGAAATAAACGCCAGCACATAAAGCTACTACAATCTGTCAAATTTCTTTAATAGGTTTTCAACTTTATCGCTTAAGTATCAGTATAGGTTCAAGATGGATTAGGAAAACTTGACAGTGTCGGGTAGCTTGATGCGCTGCCATGAAATAAAATACAAATGAAATACAGCTAATGCTAAGGAATAATAGAGAAATTTAATATTATTCACATATTTTCTTGATTGAGGCAAGCAATATGTTTCTAAGTTTTATTCCGTCTCCCAGAAGTAGGAACATTATCGGCTTATAATTCTAATAAATTCAAAGACAATAACGAAAGAATATACTCATAGTCATATGATGAAGAATAACATGAAATCAGACAGTAAAAATTCCATAGTAATTCTGAAAGTTCCTTTGCATGACCGTCATATCTTTGAAATGAATGTCGACCTTGAAGGCAAACAGCACATTATCTTGATTACTCATACAAGGACAGCGGGGAACGAAACAATGTTAAAAAACCATGCAAATATGTTAAAAGACTTTGTACACGGAAAAATATTGCCTCTGAATGTCATAAAAAGGTTTATTAAAGACTGTTTTCTGTCTGCAATTTTGTGCGCGTAGAAATCGTAAGATTCGTCGCAATATTATAATCAAATAAAATATAACAGCGGCATTTTATAAAAAATCCCCTCGGCCGCCGACTTGTTCGATTTCGGTTAGCGTTCTTTCTCACTTTGTTTTTGTTTTGCTCGGCTTCAATTATAATATTTTTTAAATCCTTCTGGACTACCAGAAGGAAAATTTGTTTGTTTAATCTCTAAAACTATTTAGAGTTTAAACAAACAAATTTTTCATATTTCTTATATAACTACTAACTTCTGCCTGCGAATTTGTACTTATGCATGAAATTTTGGCCCCTGACCCGTCGCGTTCTATCCCATCGCCCGTCCGCGCTATTACTTCATATAATTTTTTTTTTGCCTTATAAAATATCACATTTGATGATACTTTATTCACATTACAATCTAGCCTATTAGCTAATAAGTAATTTAAATATAACTTAAACTGCTAAGTACATAACTATATAACTAAGAAATCGTCCAATAACGTCTTTCTTATTCACTATAAGTTAGAGGGAAGACACTTGATTCACGTGTTCTTTATAAGACCACTGCTTTATATCATATACATGTTCTTCCTGACTTTTTTTTCTATTTGCTCAGCTCCTAAGGGTTGCACCATAATGTTTAATCTAGTTTATAACCTTTTTCAAGAAATAGACTATCAAAGGCAATTAGATTTTTTCAAATTCTACTGGTACTTTTAGAGATTGCCGAGTTCAAACATAAGAAAATATTCAGCTTTATTATATTATTATTTTTTGCGATCTGCTTCGCTCGCGTATTATACATGTATAGGTAAATCATCCTCTAAAATCACTCTGTCTATTGATGAAAACTGTTGTGTTGTTTAAAAGATCTAAGCGTACAGACGCGGGAAACGTCGTTGTTTTATACTATGAGATTTATTAAGTCAAAGTTTTTATTTGTAGAATAGAAAATAGATGAGTATATAAACAGGTTTTGTAAATGTAACATGTACAGGTACACCACGTATTGCCTTTGATTGCATACAAATATCGTGTAAATTATAAGGACATAATAATAATTATATCATTATCATAACGTTTCCACATAAACATATATATTTAGAGGTTGACAAATATAAAACAATTAAGTATATTTGTAGAGATATTAAATAATTTATAACAGTGAACAACTGAATTGAATTAAATCTAAAATAATTATATAAAGAACAAAATGACCTAATTGAACAATAACATAATATTGTCGTAACTTTGTGTAGTAATTACTCCATGATGTAAAATAATGATGACTGTGGAATTGCTATATGACACATTGTCATATATCAACAAATTGTTTTTCCTGCCTACATACTATTTACGTTGAAGCTAGTAATATACATGTTTTCATGAAAAAATAATAATGATCCTACTTAAATTATAAATGTTAAAGTTTGCACATGTGTTACTACACAATCACGCAAAAACGGCCAAACGGAGTTGGATGAAATTTGGCACACAGCTAGTTTATAGTCTGGATTAGCCCAAAGAATACTTTTAATCCCTGTAGTACGCTATCTTGGGATTTTTTCCGACGAGCACGTGAGTGAAGTCGCTGGCAAATGGTAGTGAAAATATAAATTAAAAACTAAAGTAGTACTCACTATTACTCACAACTTCGTTCACGATCTAGGATAAAAAGAAACCTAATGTTCTAACTAAAATCGAGTTTTTAAAGTAATACTAAATATTTTCTTTCAAATAGTATTATAGCTCAGTGTTTTGACTAGACTATAAGCTACGTAGTCCATTTCACTCAAGGAAGTCTGCAAAGCAAAATTTCAATTTATAGTTTTCGTTTTTGTTTTGTAGGTTGTATAGAAAAATTTAAAAAAATTTTTCGAGAACCATATATATGTATTTCAATAAGTGATATTCAAATGGCAATATCGACACAAAACATTAGATATCCTTAGTTAAATCATCCATAAAACGATTTAGTAAACTATTTAAAACTAATTTCGTCTTTAGTAATACAATTTACTAAGAAACCTTTAGCGAAACTGTTTGATTTGACATTAGAGTCGGCCATCTTGAATCTTCAAGATAAGTAGGAATGCGATAATCGAGACTGATAGACGAGGTGACTCGATAACCCAACAACATGTTTATAAGGAAAACTGCATAAAATAAAACATATTATATCTACACATATGGTGACGTAATAGGGATAAAAGATAATACTTTGAAGTATATCCTCTAATGGTCGATGTTTCATAATTTTAGTAATTGGAGCATTATTACGAAAGGACCAAACGGGTAATTCCGCGGGTTCTTCATTTTGACAGTTCAAAAACTTTCGTTGCGTTATTTACATTGTCGAGTTGACTAACGTTTCGAACGTATAAAGTATTGGATTAGATCCTTCAAAATTTGATTGATAAGGAAAAATTAGGGTGCTGATTTTACATTAATATTTGGTCCTTTGTGATAAGTATTGGTTTGCCAAATAGGCGAAGTTAATAAACTAGAACATTATATTTAAGTCTAGTATGTGAAAATATGTGTACTATTTCTACCTACTCTATTATTCAGTAATCAGTATGGCTAATAGTTTAATTGAAGAGTCTGTTTTAGGCCTTTCTTCTCAGAGTAGTCAGATAAGTAACGCCGACCTCATGTAGTTAAAAAAAAAAAATTGACTCTTAAAGTTTTTGTATATACCTCATTACAGAAATAAAATAATTTATCATTTAGTCTTGGAGAATTCATAACGCAGAAGTTAACTCTGTTTTGAGTTTAATAAAAACCATTAATAAGTATAATTGAAACAATTAAAATAAATATAAATAAAGACAAATTGATGAAAATGAAACAATATGTCGTATGAGCCATCTTATTGTTCATAAGAAAAATACAGTCGAAACTACTATAAACCGTGAGTCGTGAAAACCATTGAGCGCTTTCTTGCAAACAGCTTCTTGTAGTTGATCTTTTGATGGGTTAACTATAAGAAAAAACATGATTTACCATTTAAAAAGAGAGAAGATTGAGCTTGTGAACCTATCCGTGATTCTATTCAAACAGTTCAAGATCATGTTGTGTTCTATTTTCATAGCAATTAATAATTTTAATGAAAGGATGCTGCAAACCGCAGACATTAACATCTACAAAACAGTCAAGACAAAACTTTTAGAATTCCGAAAATTAATATTCTTAGTTTTTTTTTTGTACTTTTTTGGCCGTCGCGCGTTGCTTGCACACTCCACGACAAGTTTGAGACCCTCTCCCTTTTGAACTTCAACCTCCCCAGAGACAGGACCAAGTGAACTGCGTCCCCCTGGTTAAGGCAAGCTCGAGTTTCAATTGAAAAACCGCTTTTATAGTATAAGGATTAGAATTTTATTAATTTAGAAGACTTTATCAATAATTTAGAAACAAGTTTCATGTTTGCGGTGGAATTGTCTCTTCTAAGAAGAAGTTTACTTAAATTTTCTTGAAATCGAAGCTTCAGATTGAAGGACCAGTTTTAATGGTTCTGAGAAAGATGATAGATTATTAAATCGTAGCAAGTCTACTGACAAGTTTTTCTTGAATTTAGCCTTATCCCAATTATGATAGGGTTGGCTTTGCCTAGTTTACCCGCTAGCAGCTCAATCCCCAAAGCAACCCAAAGCATGCATTTTATTTATTTATAATTTTTATTTTAGAATAAGTTAGATTATAAGATAAACAATAGGTCCTCATCTCTACCTACTGTATTTTCCTTTGCTGTGCCCGACAGGGTCCACGATTGTGTCTAAATGAAATGATTACCACTTAAGCATATACATTGTGGAATGCAATAAAGCAATGAGTATTGAGTATCCCCAATTAACCATAAAGAAAAAGAATAGCACCATCTCATTTTTTCCCATAGGTGTCGTAAGAGGCGACTGAGGGACTTGCTAGAGAATGGGCAGCAGCGTTCTCTATGTATTTTACCACCATACTGCGATCACCAACCCGCCTGCCAGGCGTGGCGATTATGTCACAGCCCCCCAAATTGGGAGAGGTCTATGTCCAGCTGTGGACGTCTTTTGGCTGAAATGTCAGTGATGATGAGGTCAATCCCAGTAGGTATTTGACATGGAGCGACTGACTACCTGACTTCCACAGCCAACTTATTGGGTAAAACAATAACTCCTTGATAATACTGGTTGTCAGACTTTTGGCTTTCTGACTACCCGTAACGACAGCCAAAGATCTACGAATGACAATCGGGACCAACGGCTTAACATGCTTTCCGATGCATGGAAGCTTTCTACATGTAAAGGATGGTTACCCATCTATGAACTGGCCGCGGCAAGCATAGCTTAACCTTCTCTCAACCCGTGTGTGTATTATCATTTAACCGCAAGCCCCCTATAATTTATTTCTCAAGTGTTTTAAATTAATTGAGTACTATTACAGCATCTTAGCATTTCCTAGTATTGACTCATACAATTTCAAAGAACCTGATATTCTTAATCATATTTCTCTTCTATGTTGTCTGACGTCATCAGACATATCAGTTGTTGACTGCAGATATTTGAATTTCTTAGAACTTCATGTCCTTTCTTTTCGTAAGAGAAGTATTTTGAGTTTATTAAGTAAATTATGAACGCAATCTGTTTACGTGTGAGGTTGACGTTCAAGAGTGCCTTTTATGTGCCTATTTAAAATAATTGCTGTGACTTTGACTTAGACCAGGGTGCTTACTCTCGAATATAATTCCAATAGATCGACATTGGAATTGTCAGTCAAACGTCAGTGATTGGCTGGACTCACTGAGTCTAGCCAATCGCTGACGTTTAACTCAACCAACTGACGTTTGACCAATGTCGATCTATTGGAATTATATTCGAGAGTAAGCACCCTGAAGGGTAAAAGCGTAACACACTAACAGAAGGAATGGCTTTCATTTTTACAGTTCAAGACTTCAAGCGTATACTGTGTGTATGTATAGCGCTATCACTAAAGCCATCTTAGCTAATACATATATTAGTAGTAGTTAGTCGAAAGACGACCAGCTGGTTGTATGTAAAAAAGTTAAGTAAAAGTATTTTTCGAACAAAAATAAATTGAGATAAATTACAATGGAAACAATGATAGCCAGCTAGGTAATGCCCAACGGCTGCTAACGGGACCCTATAACTAAAGCTCTGCTGTCCATCTCTCCGTCAGTCTTAAACTTATGAACCGTAATAGGTAGACACCAGAAAATTTCACAAGAGCATGTATTGTACCAGGAATTGGTACAACATTCAAGGTCGCTCGGCGCGCTATGGAGCGGGCTATGCTCGGAGTTTCTTTGAAGGATAAATCACAAATGAAATTATCCGGAAAAGAACTGGAGTTACCGACATAGCTCGCAGAGTGAACAAGCTGAAGTGGCAGTGGGCTGGCCATTTCTGTCGAAGGACCGATGGCCGGTGGAGCAGACGAGTCCTGGAGTGGAGACCGCGTATCGGCAAGCATAGTGTGGGACGCCCCCCAGCTAGATGGTTTGACGACCTAAGGAAAGTGGCTGGGACAGACTGGATGCAGAAGGCGGTGAGCAGGGTGTTGTGGCGCCAGGTGGGAGAGGCCTATGTCCAGCAGTGGACTGCGATAGGCTGAGTTGGATTGTTCTACTATGCCCGCTATAACAACAATGAATAAAATTAAAATGAAGTTAAAAATAAGGGTCGCAAACAACACACGTGTTTTTGTATTACTAAGTAAGTATTTTTTTTTAAACCGAAGCAGTGTTAAATACTGTACGGTGGTACGGAACCCTTCGTGTTGACCACTTTTTAGGGTTCCATTGCCAAATGGCAAAAAACGGAGCCCTTATAGATTCGTCATGTCTGTCTGTCTGTCTGTCTGTCCGAGTACGTCACAGCCACTTTATACCGAAACTATAAGAGCTATGCTGTTGAGACTTGGTCAGTAGATGTATTCTGTGAACGGCATTAAGATTTTTACATAAAAATAGAAAAAAAACAATAGTATTTGAGGTTCCCCATACATAGAACTGAAACTCAAAAAAAAAAAAACATCAAACCCATACGTGTGGGGTATTTATGGATAGGTCTTCAAAAATGATATTGAGGTTTCTAATATCATTTTTTCTAAACTGAATAAAGTGGTAAAATGTGCCCCCCCCCCCCCCCCCGTAACTTCTGAAATAAGGGAATGATAAAACTAAAAAAATATATGATGTACATTTTCATGTAAACTTCCACCGAAAATTGGTTTGAACGAGATCTAATAAGTAGTTTTTTTTAATACTTCATAAATCGTAAACCACAATTTACCTTCCATTCAGTCAACTCAAATACAAAAATTTAAAAAAAACTTTTAATTTCATAAACATAAACCTTATGCATAAACCGTGAATACCTGCAGGTTTGTACGGAACCCTCGGTGCGCGAGTCCGACTCGCACTTGGCCAGTTTTTTGTCTAACAATTTCTAATTCTTCAAAAAGCTGAACTCTTCAGTAAATGCCTTTAATAGCACATAATAACATTTAAAATTACAAATGGCGGCCATATCTGGAAACTAGCTGTATCGAATGAAACAGTAATCGGATTTTCAAAACATTCCTTGAAGTAACAGAAATTGAGAACAATTGATTTAATCCCGTTACCTGTTCAAGTATTCAAACAATGACAACCGTAATTACAAGTGTGTTTGTAATTCTTAGAATTCGTTATCGGGATTTTCGTCATAATAGTGATTATTTTTACATTCCTTCCTGGGCAAAGTTGTCCTTTCATGTTTGATAATCCTCTTTAGTTGATTATACTCGTCGTGGAAGTGAAATGCTAATATTAAAAGTTTATTAACAACTATCTGCTGCCTGTAGCTTTGCCCGTAACGAGGTCAGAAATCCCACAGAAAAAGGGGTGCCTAGACAAAACACCTATGTTATTTATACTATATATTATACATTTATCCTATTATTATATACTAGCTTCTGCCCGCGACTTCGTCCGCGTTAAATTTCTTGTTCCCCCGACCCCTCCCGTCGCGTCAAATCGCCTACTCGTGCGATTTTCCCCGTTTTTGCAACATTTTTCATTACTGCTCCGCTCCTCTTAGTTGTAGCGTGATGTTATATAGCCTATAGCCTTCCTCGATAAAGGACTACCTAACACAAAAAGATTTTTTCAATTCGGACCAGTAGTTCCTGAGATTAGCGCGTTCAATCAAACAAACAAACTCTTCAGCTTTATAATATTAGTATAGTAGTATAGACGATTTTAAGAGCTGAAGAGTTTGATTGTTTGGTTGAACACGCTAATCTCAGGCGCGCGATCAGTAACTAGGTACTGGTTCGAATTGAATAGCAAATTTAGTGTTGGATAACAAATTTATCATAACACTAGTACCCTTAGGAGCCGAGCAAAATGAAAAACAGTCACAAATAAGAAGACGTCGCACGGGCAGGTGATTTAATGCGACGGGGTGAGTCGGGGGAGCAAGACATTTGATGCGGACGAAGTCGCGGGCAGAAACCTAATTCCTTATAATATCAGCATCTACCAGTGAATGCCCCGTCAAAATTGATCCTGTCGTTTTGGATATTAACCGGAGCAAACAAACAGACACAAAAATATACAGTGTCAACTTGAATTAGATGGCTATACTTTATGATAACATATTTTCCCTACCCAGGAACCAAACCCAACATAGCATAACACTTTTGCTAACCTGGGATTCGAACCCAGGAGCGTATGTTTTGTATTAAGCTACTAAATTCTTCCTCAATAAAAGCAGCGTTCATGAACGCTGCTTTTATTGAGGAAGAATTTTGGTGATGTTATCTAATAGAAAACTGATCGTTAGTACTGCTCTCAGATTCAGGCACATATAAGGAAAAAAATTGCTTTCATGATGAAGAAAATAGCTTCACCTAACTCGAAGTTGACGTGGACACATAACATTTAGTAGTGGAATGTGTCCAATGTGGCGTGTGCGCAGACACAGGGGCACTCACTCTTTCCTCATTCTCATAGTCCAATGAGACGGCAATCCGACACGACCGGAGAGAGATCAGGCGCAGGACCAACGGCTTAACGTGCTTTCCGAGGCACGGGGATATCACCAACTTCCAAACTCCGGGCTACTACTAAGAAATTCCTAATGGAAAACCTAAAAACACCTTGCCTGACCTGAGAATGGAACCCAGGACACCACGCTCATTAGTCGCGCTTGCGACCACGAGACCAAAGGGGCAGTTTAGGTTACGATGGGACTGACATACGCTATGCGTAAAAGCCTTATAAACAAGTAAGCTAAGCTGAGGCCCTTTTGGCATTAGTATCATTGTTTTAACTTTGTTTTGTTAGTGTCAGGCGCGGTCCGAGGGGGGGGGGGGTCCTAGGGGTCATGACCCCCCCCCCCCCAAAGACAGTCATTCTGTCGAAACCCTAAACGATTTGCCTGTCTTACTACCTAAAAATATTCTTCAGTACTCATGGTGACCCCCCCCAAAATGTTAGGCTGCGACCGCGCCTGGTTAGTGTTAAGGTGTTTTGTTTATTTTGAAATGAAATACTGCATTAAACGCAATTTTCTTTCTTTTCTTTCTTTCAAATAAAGAAAAAAAAGCGGCTCGAGTAATATTGTAGTTAAAAGTAATAAAGTTAACGACTTTACAGTGCAGTTACTCAGTTCTCGTAATAAAGAGCGACGTTGTCTCTTGTCTTATAAACTCTTTTGTTGACAGAAATATTCTCATGCGCAACTTTCTACTTTACACCGAGTTCACTTTCGTTTACATTACTTTATTGTTTTATGGCAACTTCTTTTATGGTTTATTTCTTATTTAGAACAGATTTTCTTATTGCTACACTTTTAGTTGTATAAGTTACTTTAAAATAATTAAATGTATTATTTATTTATCCACAAGCTCCGCCCGCGAGAACTTAGCCAACGGGAACGTGCTACCGATACAAAAACTAGCCTATGTTACTACTTATAACATCAGCGATCTGCCGTCAAAATTGGTCCTGCTGTTTCCTAGATTAGCCGGATCAAAAAGACAGATAAGCATACATTTTCTACTTCATATAGGCATTTAGTAAAATGCAGTAATTTGACTCGTTTATTTTGTCTATTTGTAAAAGCAGACCCTTCAGTTTTAGGTATTTCTATTTGTTTACCCATACGTGTATAGGTATACGTAGGTACTAGTATTAGTATTATTGCAAAAAACTAGTTTCCTTAATCTGCAGAATGTGTGACAACCGCAACGAAACCTTGAAGACTGTGGCAGATAGGATCATGCCTGGAGGAATAATCATCTTTGGAGGTCTCGTGTAGTATCAATCATATATCATCATCATATATCAGCCTATAATGTTCCCACTGCTGGGACCCAGGCCTCCTCTCGGTGAGAGAGAGTGGGCCATAATCCACCACGCGGGCCCAGTGCGGGTTGGTAGATGCCACATGTCTTCGAATTTTTGGTTCTAAGACATGCCGGTTTCCTCACAATGTTTTCCTTCACCGTTTTGAAAGCAGTGGCGATGAAATAATTTACACAAAGTAAAGCGCCTGCTTGTGTTTGAACTCACGACCTACTACTCGTAAGTCGCGGTCGTTACCACTGGGCCACCACTGCTCTAGTCATACATAAGTAATTATAATTTTAAACTCCGTTTTTGTAATATTAATTAAATATAATTTTACCATCTGGATCTTGATTTCTGAAATTAAATATTTTTGTAAACATACACACAGGAAGAAAATAACAAAATAATATGTACGGTTACCAAAAGAGTTAACTAACCAGGGTCGTTGGGTGTAATTTATCTATAATATGTATGTGTTTAGAAACATATAAGTATACTAGCTGACCCAGCAAACGTTGTTTTGCCGGGTGAAAAAGAGTGAAAATTTAGAGTTGTATGTATTTTTTAATGCCAAATCATAATAAAAGAAAAATTTTAAAAATTGTCAATAAAATTAAAAAAAAATATTTAGGAGTGGGTCACCCTTATCATTTAGGGGTCTGAAAAATAGATGTTGGCTTATTCTCAGATCTACCTGATATGCACAAAAAATTTCATAAAAATCGGTCAACCCGTTTCGGAGGAGTTTGGTAACAAACACTGCGACACGAGAATTTTATATATTAGATTTATCAGTTGTTTGGTTGCCATAGTACATACAAGCTCTGCCTAGTTTGGTATCAGATAACGGTGTGTTGGTTGTCCTAAGATATTATAGATATCTATTATTATTATATAGGTAGTTGAAGTTTAGTAAGAAACCGATGGAAGGTTTCGAATAAAATTAATTTAATTTTCTATTTTTTGTATAAAAATAATTATATTCGGAAACGTCCATCGGTTTGTCACAAGTGATGCTTATTTCTTAAGAAATCTCTTTCAACAAACCTGCGACAGAAAAGTACATAAAGATATGTAAACACCGCCGGAAAGACTATTGTTTCAAACAGTGTTAAAATAAAAATTTGTTACTTTGATCTAAATTTCTAATCGTAAATAATGCCGACTAGGATCAAAACAGGTTCAGAAACGTCTTTCCGTCACAGTCGGAATTATTTTAAAGCAATTTAACTTTCATTTTTAACACCAATAAAAACATTTAAACGCAGCAAAATACTGCTATTATTATAGTTTTTGTTGACTGCCCTTGTTACGAACCCGCCATTACAAGAAGACCTTGAGTTGTACAATGCAATGACATTATGACAGTAAAGATTTTGTACTTTAAAGCTGCCTTCCGAATTAGAAAATATCGCTCACAGCGCTCACCTCAATAAATTGGCGATCCGATTTGGATATCACGATTATGACAGTAGAGAACTGTCACTATAACAATACGGAACGCTCGTGAACGCCGTAACAGTCCGCGCTCAACGTCAAAACCCATATAAAACTTGTTTACACTACAAATTTCTTCTTCTTCTTTAGTTAGATAATGACTGTAGCCAGAAGCACAATTTCTAATAAATCCAAGTTAGTTCAATATATAATGCGACTTAATACAAAACAGCACAACTGTCATTTTTGACAGCGCTCACATTGATATCAGTGTAAGGCATGGTCGCCGTAATCGCAAGATGGCGCATGTCATGAGGAAGGACATCGATGACGATTCACGGCCCGGGACATCGATATCACGTTCACGCTAATTCAGAACGGATGTTAACACGCTGAAATCGATTTTAGTGTAAAACGGAACGCAGTTTAAGAAATCCTTGCTCCGTTAACAAAATATTTGACTCTTTTGTTATTCTTTCGTTAATGACATATTCGTTTTTGTTCTAAACGACTTTGTTTGCGCCATCTTTTAATTATACTGTTAATAATTATTGCTTTCTTTGTTTAGAGTTTTGTTTTCCTTTATTTGTTTGCTTTGAACCTTTGAAATGGTCTGTTGTTGTATTACAGCTGTAGCGGTAAATGGAGTATGAATAGTTTTTATAATCCTACTTAATATTATACATTTGAAAGGCTGTGTGTTTGGATGTTTGTTACTCAATCACGCAAAAACGGCTGAACGGATAAAAATGATGTTAGGCACACAGATAGTTTATAACCTAAATTAACTCATCATCATCTTCATTTCAGCTGTAAGACGTCCACTGCTGGACATCTTAGGTCTCCCCCAGTTTGGAGGAGTTTCCCAAAATCGTTACACTTAGCAGGCGGATTGGCGATCGCAGTATGGTGGTAAAATGCATAGAGAACGCTGCTGCCCATTCTCTAGTAAGTCCCTTAGACGCCTCTTACGGCACCCACAGCATTAAATGGGATTTTGCTGTTCTTTACGTTCGGCACCACACGGAGTACTATACAGCACGGACCACTAGACCAATTAAACACATTTTTAACAGTATTCTTGGAACTCTACTATTTTTATTTTTTTTATTAGCCAATACTTTCCCACTACTGAGCAAAGGTCTCCTCCAAATCCCTCCAGACATCCTTTTTCAGGGCCACCTTAATCCAGCCTTTGCATTACTAGTCTAGGTCGTCTCGCCACGTCTTCTTGGGCCGGCCTGGGTGGCGCCATCCATCCTCACGCACCCACTGTGTGGTGACTATTGCCCAGTGGTCACTATGCATGCCGCTGGCGTGAAGTTATTAAACCCTATATAAAAACACATTATATCAAGCCCAAATACATCACAATTCGAATAATGTAACAAGCTACCTATTAACCCCAAAATTTTCTAAAGAAACGATAATAAAGAACGTGGGTGATGATATAGCGAATATTATGATAAATTATGATACCCCATACATTGAAATACAAAGTTAATGAACGCGAAATGAAATTAGGATAATGAGGGTTCTATGTGCTGAAGAAAAACAGAACTAAAGACATAAGGATCCATTCATGAGTTCTTACTAATATAAGAAAGCCTTATCTATACTAATATTATAAAGCTAATGAGTTTGCTCGGTTAAACGCGCTAATCTCAGGAACTACTGGTCCGAATTGAAAAATTATTTTAGTGTTTGGTAGCCCATTTATCGAGGAAGATTATTTAGGCTATATACCATCATGCTATGATCAATAGGAGCCGCGCAATAAGAAAAAAATCACGAATAAAAAAACCTCGCACGAGCAGGCGATTCGATGCGACGACGGTGTGGGTCGGGGAAGCAAGATGAAGCAAGATTGACGCGGATGAAGTCGCGGGCAGAAGCTAGTTGTAAATGATAGCCTAAATATAATAAATATACAATTTAGTCGTTACAGAAAGTCAGAAGCGCCGTTAGACTGATAACTAGTCTTACCAAGCGGTATAATGTAGTAGTTTAGACAGACCTGTTGGTCTAGTGGTTAGCGACCCTGACTGCTATGCCGGAGGTCGTGGGTTCGATTCCCACCCAGGACAAATGTTTGTGTGATGAGCACGATCATTTGTTCTGTGTCTGGGTGTAATTTATCTATAATATGTATGTATTTAGAAATATATAAGTATGTTTATCAGTTGTCTAGTACCCATAACACAAGCTCTGCTTAGCTTGGGACTAGATGGCGTTGTGTGATAGTTGTGGAATATATTAAAAAATATTAAATGTCACACAGTTGCTGGATTGTGCAGGTCAGAAAGGCAGTCGTTCCATGTTAAATACTGGTTTCAGCTGCATCCGGTTAGACTGGAAGCTGACTCCAAGGCTAGGCAGATGATGCTGACACATTGCAGTGGTCAATAAGGATCACAAATTCAGAAGTGGATATTTTTGGCAAAAAAGATTTTTATAAAAATGAAGTAGTCGTATGTTTGATAATAAAGAATGCACACTTAAAGGTGATTTAAATCTTGGTAAAGATTTTGACAAAAGTTAAGACAAAAAAGTTAATGAACTTGTTGTAGCCGATAACGCTGATATTATGTATTCAAAGAAAACACAAATCATTCAATTTATCGTAGTCACCCATAAAAGATAACATACTATAACATTACGCCTTGTTGCTTCGAAAGATAGGACAGAGGTGTACCTATAGTACACCCACATTTCGCCAGTTATGTTTAAGTCCCATGTAATAGGGGGCGAGTCTAGTGCCGTCAACCGGGCACCTTTTCTTATTAGAAACTAGCTTTTGCCCGCGGCTTCGCCCGCGTGGATGTCGGAAATTAATGCAAGAGGACGTACTACCGCGATAAGAATGTGTTATCCAGGTTATATAGGTAATATAGACTCTGTGTGCTATTTTCGATCCAGATCCATTCAGCCATTTTTGCGTGATTGAGAAACAAACACCCAATCATACATATTTTCACATTTATAATATTAGTAGTAGTAGGATTATAATTCATATTACTTAGGATTCATAGTTTATGAAAACATCATGTGTGTTGGTGTTTTTAAAATAAGAGTAATAGTATTCAGAGTAAGAAGACTGCGACATAGGGCTTGGTTTAGTTGAATATAAGTCTTCCTGGTTTTTTCTTAACGCTCCTATTTTACCTATACAGACACTCAATCATTTACCAGACACCGAACATAATTATAGGAATAGTACTTTTGCCAGTGGCTTAGCCCGTATAGCTGTCGGAAAATATCACCCGGGAACCTACTACCGGGATAAAGTAGGTATCCTATCTGTTACGTATCCATGATATAATATATCTTTGTGCCAAATTCGATCTAAATCCGTTTGGCCGTCTTTGCATCATTGAGAAACAAACATCCAAAATCTAAATAATCTAAACATCTAAGCCATTTCGCGGTCTCTTACTTGGAATAATACTATTAGGTTTATTTTGAGTATAATGAACACACATGATATTCGCAATTACTATGAAGCCAAAGTAATATGAATTACAATCCTACTTATCCTGTACTACCCGGCCGCTGCCAACGGATGGACGGGACGGACGTACGTACGACCCGCTAGCTGCTCTGCGCCCGCTTTTTAAATCTCTAATATCTTCTAAGATATTCATTTAAATTACATGCTGCAAAGGGCCATATTGATCTATATTAAATGCACAATGTATTTAAGGTACTTAATTGGATAAGGATTAATGCTGTATTGCTTAAAATCGCTTCGTAAATAAGCCCTTATTTCTCGTAGAAAGTAAAAGATAAAAAATGGTTATTGTGGGTTATCACTAAGAGATAGACATATACCATTGCGACATTCTTGTAGGCCTTTTTTAAGGTGTACAATACTGTAGTACATTATTTTGATCTATTTCGTAGGATTCAGCCAGGGGTTTTCGAGACGTAATTTTGAGACGTATTTCAGCGTAGTTTATGACGTATGTCACCGTAGTTTTCGAAGACAGTTATTTTTTTCTAAAATAAAAGAATCTTTCTAAAATAAAAGTAGCCTAAGTTACTCCTTGTTACATCAGCAATCTGCCAGTGAAAGTCCTGTCAAAATCGGTCTAGCCATTTCAGAGATTAGCCGGAACAAACAGACAGACAGACAAAAGTTGTAAAAAATGTTGTTTTGGTATATGTACCGTGTACACATCCAGTTAGTAAAAAGTGGTTATCTTAATATTAAAAACAGACACTCCAATTTTATTTATTTGTATAGACTAGGAGATAATGAAACTAATTCTAGGTATTCAATCAATCAATAACATTTATTTCAGAAAATCAAAATCCAAATTATTACTTAATTGTATAAAAGTCGAAATATGCCAATTGCCTAATACGTTTTCTGGAAACGTCCATTCACTAACATTTTAACTGAATTAACTACGTGCAAATTGCTGTGTCTTTTCACCGATTTCGAGCGAGTAAATTCCTACGAAATCGACAAAATGATCGACGACCGAACGACCTACGCCGAAATTTTGCACTAGCATTACACAAATCCTCACACATCCATTCATTGCATCTAAACAAAACATACACAGAGAGAAACCAACAAAACTACAACTTCGCCAAATTTAGTACAGTCATGAATGAAACCACAAACAAAAAAATTTTAAGCAACAGAAATAAATAAATGACGGAGGCGGCAACAATGGCGGACCTTGACACAGCTGATGGATGACGTCGAAAAGTAAGTTCGTTCGCAATCAGTGTCACTTCTAATGCTTCGGAGTTGAGATTATAATTGATACGGCCCACTGGTCTGTAGCTCTGTCTAATTCTGACCTCATTCGTGTCAGTTTTAATTGCGTAATACTTATACTTTACTTAGTTAATCTTTTCTAGCTATGAGTAGAACCAAGGTAACCGACATAGCCCGAAGAATTGCTAAACTGAAGTGGCAGTGGGCAGAACAGATGGCCGATGGGGCCGAAAGGTTCTGGAGTGGCGACCGCGTACCGGAAGACGTAGAGTTGGAAGGCCTCCAACAAGGTGAACCGATGACCTTGTGAAGGCCGCTGGAATCCGCTGGATGCGGGAAGCATAAAACCGGTCGAAGTGGCGGAGCTTGGGGGAGACCTATGTCCAGCAGTGGACGTCTTTCGGCTGAAAATATGATGATGATGATGAGCTATGAGTAGTGGTGGCCCATACCACTGTATCAGCCGTGGCTTACGAGTTGTAGGTAACCAGACATGTGGTTTACTTTGTGTAAATTATTTCATCACCACTGCTCTCAAAACTGAGAAGCAAAACATCGTGAGGAAACCGGCATGTCCTTGAAATAAAATTTTCGAAGACATGTGACATCTCATCATCATCATATTTCAGCCGTAAGACGTCCACTCTGGATATAGGCCGATCGCAGTATGATGGTAAAATGCATAGAGAACGCTGCTGCCCATTCTCTAGTAAGTCCCTTAGTCGCCTTTTACGACCCATGGCAAGAAACGGGATGGTGCTTTTCTTTACGTCCGGCACCGCACAAATTATTTGCGCGTCCCTTTGTGTAAATTATTTCATTATCATTGTCCTCAAAACTGCGAAAGAGAACATCGTGAGGAAACCGGTATATCCTAGAACCAAATTCCGACGACATGTGACATCTACCAACTTGTACTGGAACCGTGTGGAGGATAACAGCCCACTCTTTCTTACCGAGAAGAGGTCTGTTTCCCAGCTGGTGGTAACTTTATAGTTTGATTATGAATACTTATTTTAAAGCTGTTACAAAAATAGATGGTTTGCAAAAACAGCAGTGGTGGTTACCTCCTAGGCTAATTATGGTACTTATTTAACCAACCCGAACAAGGACCACGTCTCACCGAAGGCCTGTGTCACAGCAGTGGGAATATTATCGGCTGGTTATGAATGTTTTTTAGAGTTTCTTCAAACCTACATTATACTTGTCATTTCTATTTAGGACTAGCTGTTAGCCGCGACTTCGTCCGCATTTAAGGCTAGGTGATTCGACACTCATACAGATTTGAGGGGGTGAGGTGCGTGGAAATCCGCGGGGCGCCTCCCGCGCGTCCTTCTTGTCGAACACGATAGCGCGCCAAAAGTTCGGGCGGCGCGGCGGCGGCGGGCGTAGCACAGACAGGTCATAGTGTAGCGACATCAGTATGTCCACAGTATTAGAAACCACAGAAGAAACGATAATACAAGACTAATATTATAAATGCGACAGTTTGTGAGTATGGATGTATGGAAGTACGCGGATGGCTGTTTGTTATTCTTTCACGCAAAAACTACTAAACGTATTTGGATTAAATTTAGCTTGCAGATAGTTTATAACCTGGACTAATATTATAAATGCGAAAGTTTGTGAGTATAAATGGATGTTTGTTACTCTTTCACGCAAAAACGAATGAACGGATTTGGATGAAATTTAGCACGCAGATAGTTTATAACCTGGAATAATACAAAACACACAAATAACTTACTTACACAAAAGACTTAGTCACACAAAAAACAAAAAAAAAAAAATATAATTGCGAAAGTTTGTGAGTATGGATGTATGGATGGATGTTTGTTACTCTATCACGCAAAAACTACTGAACGCATTTGGATGAAATTTAGCACGCAGATAGTTTATAACCTGGACTAACATTATAAATGCGAAAGTTTGTGAGTGTGGATGTATGGATGGATGTTTGTTACTCTGTCACGCAAAAACTACTGAACGCATTTGAATGAAAAAAAAAAAACTTTAGAGGTGTCAAGGGACACCCGAATGGAACGAAGTTCCTTTCCAGGATTCATAATTGTTATAATTTTTTTATTACCTATTTATTCTGTACAAAAAACCTGTATACACTCAACAAAAATATTCTCTCTCTCTCTCCCTCTCTCTCTCTCCCTCTCTCTCTCTCTCTCCCTCTCTCTCTCTCACTCCCTCTCTCTCTCTCACTCCCTCTCTCTCTCTCTCTCTCTCTCTCCCTCTCTCTCTCTCTACTCACAACAAAAAATACAAACAACAAAATATATACGGTCGAATTGAGAAACCTTGTCCTTTTTTTGAAGTCGGTTAAAAAGTGTCGTTATAACTTTTCGTGAGATTTTTTTCCGTCTAGCCCCCTTTCACAATGCCCGATAAGGAACTTCGTTACAATTAGCAAGCAGATAGTTTATAACGTGGACTAATATTATTATGAAAGTTTGTGAGTATGAGAGTGTGGGTGTATGGAAGTATGGATGGATGTATGTTACTCTTTCACGCAAAACTACTGAACAGATTTGGATGAAATTTTGCACCAAGATAGTTTATAATCTGGATTATTACATTGGGTCCCTTTTACCCCGGTAGTACGTTGCCACGGAATAATTTTCGACCTATTTCTATTCACGCCTACTAAGATACTCATCAAGACGAATCAAACGAGCCCAAATTTGATGGGGTTACGTCGTTTAATTACGGAGTTACTATAGCCACCTTCAAGCTCCATCATCAGACCCTGGTTACCATATAGTATCAAAGTACTCGTCAAGACGAATCAAACGAGCCCAAACTCGATGGGGTTGCGTCGTTTAATTACGGAGTTCCTATGGCCCCTTCCAACTCCATCATCAGACCCTGGTTACCATATAGTATCAAAGTACTCGTCAAGACGAATCAAACGAGCCCAATCTCGATGGGGCTGCGTCGTTTAATTACAGAGATCCTATGGACAACTTCCAGCTCCATCATCAGATCAGCTCTATGTCATAATAATATTGCATTGGATTGCAACATTGTTTTTAAAGTTTTACAAATATTTACACAATGAGAACCACACACAAAACAAAAGCTTAACCAACTATGGTCTAAATAAATTCTTGAAAACAATATTTATTTACAATTTATTTTGTTTTCTCTTATTATTACTTACGCAGCAGAAAGGAAGCGCGCGCGCAAAAATTTGTCACAGGTCTCACCTCGATAACGTCTCGCAGGACACTGGCAAGTAGTGGCAAGCGACGCGCCGATCAGAAATCACTTGAACGATCGATATTTTTTTTAAGAAATAAAATGAGAAAAATTGATCGGGTTCAATCGATTCTAAAATAAATTACCTATACATTGATACTAATTATAGAAAAATAGGAGTATTAGTACTTCTTTAAAATGAAATTAGGCTTGTTAAAAAACTGCAAATCGAAGTAAGTTCGGCTTTTTTTTCTATCGAGTAAATTTGATTGTATCGTGTTTTGATCGGGTACAATCTAAGGAGAAAGAATGTATCTTAAATATATATTTTTTTCAGATTCTGGACGTAATAATTTGCCTATTAAAAACCAATTCTAAAACAGGTGAAAACGGTGCCACCCGGCCTTAACAAAAATGTTTTTAATAAGTTTTTTTTTTCGTGTGATCCTATTTTTTTTTCTAAAATAAAAGTAGCTTAAGTTACTCCTTGTTACATCAGCTATCTGCCAGTGAAAGTCCCGTCAAAATCGGTCTAGCCATTTCAGAGATTACCCGGAACAAACAGACAGACAAGAATTGTAAAAATGTTGTTTTGGTATATTATTATGTACCGTGTATACATCCATATACACTTAGTAAAAAGTGGTTATCTCAATATTACGAACAGACACTTCAATTTTATTTATTTGTATAGATGGGCAGAAACAGTGGAAACCACATACTATAAATATGTGCTTTGCTTTATGATAGTCACACACGATACACGTGCGCGGGCAAAAAAGAGTAATGGTTGATTCAAACCGATTAGGGCAAATTACTGCAATCGGCCAGAGTTTGTTAATAGTTGAATTCGATGATTCACACCTAATAGAGTAATGATCTTCTTTGAATATAATTATAACAGATTGAATTATCTTTGAACTAGCTAATATGGTTTGGTCATGTTTAGAGGATGAATGAAGGGCGGTTAAGAAATGGTATTTACGAGGCAGATGTGACTGGACATGGAAAGGGACGCCCTAAGAGAACCTATAGTGACCTTATTGGTGATATTCTTCAGAAAGATCAGGTCAGATCAGATCATCTGCCTAGCCTTTTCCAAACTACGTTGGTGTCGGGCTCCAGTCTAACCAGATGCTGGTGAGTACCAGTATTTTACATGAAACGACTGCCTATCTGACATCCAAAGCTCAGTTGCTCGTGTATGACCAGATATATGAACCTAAACGGAACAAATAGAGTATGTATGGATCGTAGCAGGTGGCGTTCGAGTTTATATATGTATGTATGAATTATCTCTTACTTTAGTTGAATATACGAACCCAAGATAACGAAGTACTGCCAGGGTCACGAGATTTGTTCGAAAGAGATACCGTGGCCCTGGCGTACGAGCAACTGAAGGAACACTGAGGGTTTTAGTCAGTAAAAGTCTGACACGCCCTTCCGCATCACCCTGAGCGGGAGACATCATTTGATGATTTCACACCCACGAAAAAAAAGATAACAAAGTAGCTAACATTTGAAGATGAAACAATGAACTGAGTTCTACTTTCCCTCTCTGAGGAATCGAAACCGCAGCAAGGTGATCCGGCAGAGTATCAAAGTGGTCGTCTAAGCTGTCAGAATAAGCAAGCTGAAGTAGCAACACAGTAACAGTAGGAATGTCTTTCATTTTGACAGTTCGACAACATTCATTGCGATATTTACGTTGCTGAGCAAAAAAATATTCGAACATATGAAGCAATGCATTAGTTTTAGCACTATAACTTTGAAAACTTTTAGATTTTGACTAATAATTTGTTAGGCATTTAGTGTGCCGATGACCGTTGGGTTAGACGTGTACTTGAGTGGAGACCGCGAATCGGCAAACGTAAGGTAGGACGCCCTCAGGCTAGGTGGAGCGTCCCCAATCAGAGCTTAAAACTGAGCGACTTCACGCTATGGGCATCCCCTGTGTTGTTGGGTACGGACCTCGGCGTCCAAAAGCAATTGCATTTTACATCTTCTAGTTGATTTAGCAGGCAATGCAAATAAATTGTCTTAACCATTCATATCATTATTGTGATGTGCGAATATATTCCGAGGTCATCGCACCCGCCCTGTTATATTAGTTGAACTAGCGTCAATTGTTGATGCACAATGATCTCACTCAGACTTTGCCATTACAAGAATTAAAGTTCATTAAACGCGCCTGGTTCTGTATCTGGTTTTGTTATAAACTACTATTGGTCTTCGAATTTCAAAAAAATAACAACAAATTAATATGAAATATAGTCGTTCAGTAATGTTCCAAATATTTATTTATTTCTTTTCTTTTTCTTTCTTATTATTGTATTATTAGGATAGCCAGTCGTGTCCACAAAACTGTTTATTTTTTCTAATTCAATTTATTATTAATGTATGATCAAGATCATCCTGTAATTAAGTTATTTATTTATTGTTCACTTCAGGTTATAGACATCATTGTAGCCCTGGCTCTTGTTCTAGGAGTTCCTGTATTTAGTTTATAATATTAATTATTAATCCATAGTTACTAAATTTCACTTATTTTTGTAAACAGGAGCCAATAGCGCTTAGCAATCCATTAGGAGAACCTAAGCATAATACTGACGGTAGTATTGTTTTATGTATGTGTTTACCTACTACTAGCTTTAATACTTAAGACAGTATATATACTTGATTCTATTCTATTCTGTTTTGTGCACAAATCTAAGAGGAGGGTCACAATATATCTACAAATGCTACGGACTACGGAATGACTTAAGACTGCACTAAAAAGAAAATTCTAAGGTTCCCCCTCTGATTACCAAGTTTTTTGGAGCGATCAATAACATAACATCACGCCTTGTTGTCTCATAGGGTTGGGCAGAGGTGTGCGTCTACATTCCAGCCATATTTCCCGAGTTATGTTTAAGTCCTACATGTAATGAGGGGCGAGCGGTCTGCAGTCAAGCGGCCACAAAACCAGACTCCAAGCTGCTGCTGAGAAATTCTAAAAACGACAACCAATTATACATTGTCCGACGTGGGAATTGTACCCAGGGCCGCAAGCTCAGTGGTAGTGCTTGCGAGGACTAGACCAACGAGGCAGTCAGTGATAAGTATTTGTGTGAAAATAAGATCTTTCTTTTTGTTTGGTGGAAAATAAGCTGACCGCTCTACTGTAGACAAGTGACACGACTACCGATGGATGGAGGCAATTCTAGAAGCAGCGTAGATTCGTTGCCATCCTAGAAACAAAGCCAAAATATAACATAAACCACGGGGGCAATAGTCTGATCTCTGTCTCAATTCGTCAAAAAATACCTCTAGTTGCCATACATTTTTGACAAGTTTTTGACATTTAAGTATCGCCGAGATGAGACTGTGACTACATTTTGAACGTTTTTAATAGAAGAATAAACTAGGTTCACTCAATCTGCCTAGTCTTTTCCCAAGCGTCGTGGGTAGGCTTCCAGTCTAACCGCATGCAGCTGAATATCAGTATTATACATGAAGCAACTGCTTACCTGACCTCCAAAACCCAGTCACTGGGTAATACGATAGCGCTTGGTAATACTTTCGTGTTTCTGACTACCCGTAACGGCTGTCACAGATGTACAATTATCAAACTGCCAGAGCCACGAAGGAGGCCACCCATCCATGAATCGACCGCATCAAGGGTAGCTTAACCCGTGCGGCAGTTAATATTTAGCCAAGAGCTCCTCACTCATTTAGTGGTACTTTGTTTACCGAAAATATCGGCTATACGTCACCTATTTCAGGTCGAATCTAGTCTAAACCACCTTAGTCAGTCTCCACTCATTTACAAATTAATGGATTGATCGTGAAATTGGCATAAAATCTATAGTTGCTTTTACCGATCCACCGGTCGATGGCTAGCACCTGGCCACATAGTGCAATTATATAATTATCATATTTTGACCTACCACATTCATGCCAAACGTGATTTTCACGACTCCTTTCAATGTTACTGCGTAAATATATTTCGTGACCAACAAAAGTCAAATAAACGATTCAATTATCAAATCTTCACGGTTCTTGAGGAAAAAACATGAATTTGTTGAATGACTTGAAATTCAACATTATTTCAATCAAATACGCTTTAATATACTTGATCATTGTAATAGAGTATTTAATTAGGTTCGTGTTTTCTGGAATTTAATGTTTTGTGAAAAATTCTTTAGCGCCATTTTGAACGATTCAATATCGTATATCAAACTGCTAAGTCTGGATTAGTGATGTGTGTCGGATAGCCGTCTCCTTATCTGTATCCGCGGATATCCGAGGGAGAAGAAAGATCCGTATCCATTAGTTTTGGTGGATCTTTTACAGATATTTTACCTTATTAATTTACAATACATAGATGAAATTCTATAAATAGGTGATTAGATAGCCATGAAAAACTATTAAAGTCCATTAAAAATATTTTTTATTTCTTAAAATGAAATAATTAGTGACTAAACTATACACAAAACAAAAGAAAGATCCGTGCAATGCAAGTTGAAACATGTCCTGTCAAGAAAAGCGTCAGTTTAGATCCGTATACGTATCCGCAGATCTAGACACCAAATATCCGTATCCGTATCCACGAATATACATTTTCAACGATCCGTCACATCACTAGTCTGGACATATAAAAATGAAAACAATTCCAACCACGTAAACTTAACGCAAAAACCTATTAAACTCGGTAACATTTTAGCTTCTTTATTTTAAAATTCAATAAACTACTACGTTAGTTGCATAGCTCTGAATACCAACTTATATATACCGTTACACGTTGGCTTGTACCAGGGAGTCATATAAGCGAGGATAATTTATTCGCTAGCAATTAAAAAGTTGCGTTTCTGCCCACTGCCCGTAGCAGACTGGTTTCGCCTACTTCTGATAATGATCTCAGCTCTGAGCGAGTACATAGTTTATTTCGCAACATTCCCTAATGCTGTGTGGCAATACTGAGTCACTGTGGTTAAGGTCTCGTAAAAAGAAAAATGGTTAGTTTTATTAGGGTCTGTGTGAAGACGACATACGGTGCATATTTTTTGGATTTCTGTCATTGCTTTTGTAAGTATATACCAAAATTCTGAAGAAGATAGCAATATTGTTCGAAGTGATGTGGGAATTAATATGCAAGAAGAAAATATCTAAATGGATTACGTTTAAAATACTCGTCAATGATAGAAAGAAAAGAAGAAACTGTCTATGCTAATAGTAATCAAATTATTAGACGAATTTAAATACTTAAATGGCAAATAATTTAACTTTTTGTGTTTCGTAATGTTACTAGCATATTATTGTATAGAATCAAGTTCTTCTAACTAAACAGATAGCTGTGCTGCTGGGGTTTGTTGCGCCACTTCTTCTTCCCAAGTAAAGCAATAGGAAGTGGTGTAGGGTGGGCATTTTGGGGGACTGTCTTATGTAGGTAGTTTCGAAGTTCAAAAAGTGCTGACTCTCAGTGTAGTTTGAATAAATGATTTTTGATTTTGCATCGCAAAAAAAAGATAAGATTTTCGTCTCTTAGTATCTTAACAGGCACGACACTATTCCAGCACAGGATATTGCTGTTCCATTACTTGTAATGTAAATAATAGTGACAAGAAGTTTTACAACATCATCAAGATTGTGAAATCAACTTTGTGTAAGTTGATTTAATACGTATTATTGAAGCTAAGTCAAGAACTACCCAAACAAAGTTAATTTAAGTCGCCTTACAAACAACACAAAAAAGCGGTTCAGCCGCCGACCGGGAGCTATGATGCCAGTTGCCACATACAGATACACAGGTTAAACATATAATACTGTTTCCACCAGGGATTACAAAATTATATAGGACCACTGCGCAAGCTTCTTTTACCAAAAAAAAAAAAAGAATTTTCAAAATTGGTCCACAATTGACGATAATATCGATAAACCTCTATTAAAAAAAAAATATGCAGGTGAACATATTTATAATCCATCCGATATTTAAATAGGTTAAAAATCAGTTACAAGGTGGCTGTATATAGAATTGGCTGTCCATAAAGGTGTTTTTAACAATATTTTTTCAATGTAACAGTTCTCCAGTAGGTGTGTAATATGAGGGGCCGCGGTAACCTAATAATTTTGGCAGGATGACGTCACCAGTCACCGTAACCCGCCCACAGCGACATTCTTGCATTAATCGGAGTCCAGTTCAGATATAGAGGAAATATAACGTTATCATTGTTTATTATTATGTTGGTGGCATAAGGCGGGGTGTATGCTGTATCAGATTTGCTTGGCTGACTATCTAGACTATGCGGATCAAAAGACCAGAAAATGTTTTTGATAGAAGAGTCAGGACCAGAAAGTATGAACGATTAATTTATTATTGAAATGTAAAGAGTTGGCTGGAAACACAGGTTTGAATGAACTTATATAACATTCTAATTCCGAATAATCATTATTTGCACTTGTAATTTTCGTTTTTTTTTTTAATCGTTTTTCTTTAAGCACCTTAATATAATGATTAATATTAATGTCGATACATTAATAATAATCATTCTATTTAATATAATAATGTTTACAAAAAAGTACCTACATTTAACAGTAGTAAATTTTCCATACAATTAAGGTGCTTAAAGAAAAACGATTAAAAAAAAAACGAAAAGTCGTTTACACTTTCTGCTGGTCTTCCAAGCCGAAGTTGACATTTTATTTTATTTCAATTCTGTGACTTTTTTATACATATTTTTATTCTGTGACTGACATATTATTCTATTCTGTCTGTTGCGGCATTGTGATTTATATGTATTTTTTTTTTGTTATTTAATTTATTTATTCCATCCAGTGTCGGTTGGTGTATGTCTACCTTACCGGTTGGTGGATGTAGGTATACCTTCGATTTTTTTGTGTCTAGGACATGCCGGTTTCATTTAAAGTCCAGACAAAATCTTTGTCACATCATGTGAAGACTGTGTAGATTGGTGTCTGAAATGGTCTTTTAAGCACCACACAGATTGAGCGGACCTGTCCAGTCAGTGCACGCATTTGTTTGGTTTTTTTGTTTGTGGCGTTCATCTTTGGAGGTCATATTCGTGAATGGGCACCGTCAGTTGAGACTGGTCATCTAGCTGCCACGGCTTATTTTTAATTTCTGAATTGTTATTTTATTTGTTTTTATTACGGACGCTTTTAATGTGCACGTCTTTTTGTATTGTTCTCACATGTAATCAACTTTTTGGAACAATATTTTGATTTAAACGAGTGTCCATGGAGTTTCTTGCCGGTTGTTCTTCATAGGTAGTTGACGTACATTTTGACTCATTTGGCAAGTTCCACAGAACAACCGTTACCAATGTGTAGATTTACTTCGTGTATTTTTTAATATAATTTTTGCCTTCTTCTGTAGTATGTCATTGACTGATTTTAATCTTAATTTTTTTTTTGTTTTTTTAATGTTTCTTATGTACTTTAATTTTAATTTTATAGCATATTGCAAATTTGTATCATAGTTCTTACTTTTATGGGGCATGCGGTGCTAACCTATGATAAACTGTAATACTAACCTTAGTTAATAGAAAATCATGTTTATATTGTATGAGTAGATTTATACAGTTGTTGGTAGGCCAAAAAAAAAAAAAAAAATAGCTACCTACTATGGTTTGGAATGGGCAACTAGCTTTATTTTCCAAAAGTGTCTGTGATTGGTTAATTTCAAATTTGAGTTTGGAGTCTAGTTGAAAATAGAATAAGTGGTCATGAAACCAAAGAGACTTTACAGAACAGAATAATATCTCGACCTACACGAATATTGATATTTGAGCGCATTTATTTTCATTAGCTACTTTGGTAGCTTGATTGATGATCGTTTAATCAATATATAAATAAACAATTCATTTATCTAGATTAAAAGCTAATAAAAGCTTCTAGTACGATGTTGTATAGGAAAAATAAATCTTTCTGCAACGACCAAATATTTGACACTATTAAAAATACACCGAACCAAATATTTTATATTCTTTGTTTTAAATCAAATCAAAATATGTTTATTGAACATAAACCTACATGGTATATACTTATGAAATGTCATAAAACTGCATGGTTACTTTTCTAAAAATATGGGCTTTTACAATGGTTCCAAATAACAGTGTTAATAGGAATGAGAGAACAGTGCAGGCCTGTCAACAAGTACCTAATAATAATAATAAATAAATAAATATCTTAGGACAACCAACACACCGTTATCTGATCCCAAACTAGGCAGAGCTTGTACTATAGATATTATTACCGTGCCTGTACTATGGCAACCAGACAACTGATAAATATACTTATATTTCTAAATATATTAATATTATAGATAAATAACACCCAGGCACAGAACAAATGATTGTGCTCATCACACAAAGATTTGTCTTGGGTGGGAATTGAACCCACGACCCCAGTTTTAGCAGCCAGTATCACTAAACACTAGACTAACAGGCCAGTCAAACCTGGTTCTTAATAAAAATAGAAAATTGTCTCCAGTACAGAAGGCCTATGACGTTTTCACATTCACAAAATATAAAAGAATCTACACAAATGATAATATTTCAAAAATAAATATTCTACGTTAATTCTCTCTCTATAAATGGTGACAGGGATATTCACATGCAACCTTATATTATGAATTCAGTACAAGATTCTGAAAAACCATGCGTTGAATTTTTTGATAAGTTATTAAAAAAAAATCGTGCCATACATTTTGACTGCGCAGGCACTTTTCTATGTAAAAGCATATTTTGGTATTATAATTATCTGAGGAAACATTTTCTACGCTAGGGACCCGAGCGTAGAAAATGTTTCCTCGGATTAGACATTGTGTATACATTATTTCATCACCACTGCTCTCAAAACGCCGAAGGAATACATCGTTAGACAACCACGGCATATTATAGAGCCAAAAAATCGAAGATGCGTTACATACATCAATCCGTACTGAGTCCGCTTGGTGGACTGTGGCCCACTCTTTCTCACAGAGAGGAGGCTTGTGTCAAGTTGTGTCCCAGCAGTGGGAACATTATAGGCTGACTATGCTCTTGTTTATTTCTACCATCAATATATTATCAGGCTGTAAAACGAATAGCACGGCTAAAAAACCCAGGTTGTAATTTTTTTGAAAAAAGTCTATATTTTTAACTTTTTAGTTATGGTATGAACCCTGCACTAATCTAATCGCGTTATTCGTCAATATGTCGCGCACATACTTAAAGACTTATATGATTTTGTCATGGATGCCATTGTCAGAGCTGACCAAATTGAACTGACCACACGGAAAGCACCAGCTTTCAAATAAAAAAACAATCATCAAAATCGGTTCACCCAGTCAAAAGTTGAGGTAACAAATATTTAAAAAAATACAAACGAATTGAGAACCTCCTCCTTTTTTGAAGTCGGTTAAAAATATAAAACCTTCTCAACATCACTTCGGTTTGCAGATGTTGATGACGTATATGTGGTAAAGTATATGGTATGTGTAAGCTAATGACTTAATCAATTCTTAACAAACAAACTACCAAGAAGATGAAATTCAAAAATGGAACAGAACAATAATTGTCCAAAAGACTTTATCCTACTCATTCAAACCTTCAACCAGAACAGAGACATTCAGACAACACTAAACTTAGATCCAAACAAACTTTACTCCGAAGACCAATCGCAGGTAGACATAACGGTGAAAGAAGCTTACATATTCATGAGTCTCGTCCCCCGAACGGATAAAACCGAGCCCCTTTGTCACTGCCGACGATTTTTTCCGACCAGACAAGCAAACAAAGGACCAACAAAAGTATGGAGCTAGGATTTTTTTGCATCGGTCACTTTCAGACGGCGGATCAAAAGTTCCAAGTTTCTGGAAAGAGAGATTATTATGGTTATTGTGGGCAATCGATCATAATATTCTGAATTTTGTTCAGAAAACGGACGGAATTGTGCATTTAATACGGGACAGATTTTTTTGTCTTTCAAAATGGGTTTGCGCCTTTAGATGGTCGGACAAGGAAGAAATAAATGGCATCGATAATTTTTACGGCTTGTAACTGTTAATCATTGTATTATGGGACCGATCATAAAAAGATTTAAAAAATACCACGTGTGGTGGAAAAGTAGCCAGATATTCTAAGTATGATGTTGTCACTATCCAGTTTGCAGGTTCTGTTGTCTATCTTCCTGGTATAAATGGTCTTCACTTTTTAGGCCACGAAGATACTAAACAACATTCATACGGTTTTAAATCCTACTCAACTCCCGCTTAAAAAGTAAAGGATCATCTAGATTTGTGAATTCCTCCGGGGTCATTGCGTCACACTAACGGTAGAGATTGTGACTAACATTTTTATAGTAACAACATTCATTGCGTTATTTGCATTATTGAGCAGACAAATTATTCGAACATATGAAACAATGTACTCGTATGTAGCAATTTGCTTCAAACTGATTCAAATTTTGAATAATAGTGTGATAGGTTATAAGACAGTTTGGTCTCTGCATAGACCCGCCGGGTAATTGCAAAGTAACACACATTGGCAATGACTTTCTTTCTGATATTCAACAACATTCCTTCATTTTGGGTTGTCTATCGAGCAGCAGGAGAGACCTTTTAAAACTTATTATTAGGAAGATTTAAAATCCTTCGTATAGTGATTGAAAATACAATATATTCCGCAATTGGGGGTCCTTCCCTTTTCGTCCGAATTTGTAGTTAAGTCTAGCTTTCACTATAAATCATCATTCGGACTAACTTGTTTAATAAGCGTTTGCCTTTTGTTTCCAATGACTCAAACGCGTAATAAAAGTAAATTAACGTAACCGTTAACATTACATAATTACACATTAGAAATTAGGTTTCAACGACTGTGGTACGCCAGACATTTCATGGTTCATTAAATTATTTGAAACGGTGACATTTTTCTGTTGTACTTGTATAGTTGTGATTTTTTGTCTAATTTACTGTTTAATTAAACGTCGTCTTCTTCTAAACCTACATACTTCTGCTATTTACTACTGATTCAGAATATGCAATTGTATGCTTTGCAGTAATATACATTTTTATTCTTGCTAGTACTTCCACCTCTCTTAGACAAACCATAAAGAACTTACCATAATGCTACTCATATATCGTGCTCATCCCTGTGGTGTTGGATGTTAAGAATAAGGGGGTGTCGTAAAAGGCGACTAAGGGACTTACTAGAGAATGGGCAGCAGCGTTCTCTATGCATTTTACCACCATACTGCATCGCAGTAAATGCGTGGTGCTGCGGCGGATTGGTGCTCGCGCCAACCCGCCTGCCAAGCGTCTGCGGCTGAAGTCATGACTCATCATATATGGTGGTCAAAAATGGTCTTTGCCAATCAGTAGTGGTCGGAACGGAGTATTCTGGGTATACATTATAACAGTTTAGGTTAGAAATGAACCGTGTGGTGCCGGACGTAAAGAACAACACCACCCCATTTCTTCCTGTGGGTGTCGTAAAAGGCCACTAAGGGACTTACTAGAGAATGGGCAGCAGCGTTCTCTGTGCATTTTACCACCATACTGCGATCGCCAACCTGCCTGCCAAGCGTGGCGATTATGGCAAAGCCCCCCAAATTGGGGGAGGCCTAAGTCCAGCAGTGGACGTTTTACGGCTGAAATGATGATGATGATGAGGTTAGAAATTAGACCATCCGTTCCAACACAAAAATGATGATAATGATGTCACTTGGAAAGCTGCCACGCTAAAATTGAAACGTGCTGGACAAAACTGTCGTATGTCAGACGACCAATGGGCCAAACTTACGACCCAGTGGGTCCCCGCTTGGGGGCCATCCATAAATTACGTCACACGAATTTCATGATTTTTGACCCCGCATTAATATAATTAATAAAAATTATCATCAAATCAAACATTGCAAGAGAACCTTATATCTCTACAGAAAGAGTTTCAAATATTTTTGAGTTTTTCGTTAATAGTTCAAAGTTCGTGTTTTACTTACGGATGGCTGGCCGACCGTACTTAACACTTAGATTAAAATAGATTTTGAAATGTGACGTCACGAAATTTAGGACCTTGCCACCCATGACTTCTCCCGCTCTGGGCGGAGCGGGAGGGCGTGTCAGACTTTTACTGACTAAAACTTCAGTTGCCCATGTGCCAGGATCACGGTATCTTTTTCACGTGACCCCGGCAGGCATCGGTCCTAGCAGACCCCTTCAGTGCTGCTGACATCTCTTTGAGGCGCGCGTAGAACACTACGCGTGATTGACCCGAGCTTGGTCCTTACCGGGCGGCGAGCTACCCATTGCTCGCCGCCCGCAAGCTCGTGCCTACGGTGGCCGGGAGTCCGCTATCGACTCCCGACGCCCGGGGCGTCTCCTCCTGCGGCGGCTAGGGACGTGAGGGCGCAGAGACTGCCACTCCCTCACGCGCCCCGCCTGCTCCTTCATGAGCATTACTGCTTCGCAGAAGGAGGTGACGGCTTCCCATGTCCTCTCGCTCCGTACCATGGCTCGCACCAGGGCCGGACGCGAGAGGTCGCCGCCGCCGATCGCTTCTACGAGGACACGGCGGTGCTCCGCCCAGGCAGGGCACACTTCTACCGTATGCTCCACCGTGTCCTCTAGACGATCCTCACAATGGAAACACCCGGGCGTTTCCTCCCGCTTTATCCTGAACAGGAACCCACCGAAGCACCCATGCCCGGTGAGAACCTGCGTCAGGCGGAAGGTGAGGACGCCATGGCACCTCTCTATCCACTCCTCAAAGAGGAGACTTACCGTCGCAACTGTGGCGTGCCCTGTGCTGGGTTGCGACAATCGTACCCGCCATGTCGCCAAGAGATCCTGCCGAAGCTCTGTCCGCCGTGCCGCGATTTGTCGTGGCAGCGGAGTTTCGCCCCGGCGTTTCGCCTCCTCGCGCCAATCCCACATGTGGGCGAGGACCTTTGCCTCCAGTTCCCATGGCGGCACTCCGGCAAGGAGGCTCGCCGCCTCGCAGGAAACCTGCCATCCCCTTGTCACACAATGTCACACTTCGTCGACCCCCTCCCTCCCCCTTAACGTGTGACGTAATTTATGGACGGCCCCTTAATGGTTAGCGATATCATGGTAGGCCCAGACTGAGATGGCGGGATGAGCTGAACTCTTTAGCAGCGTTGAACAGAGAGAAGAGAAAACACAGGAGGAAGGTTTTTGCCCTACAGTGAGACATCAGGGACTTTTAATAATATAATTATATTAACGCTACATAAAACCACAAATATTTTTGAACTCATTGAATTTAAATTTCTGAAAAGCAATCGAATATTGTTTCTTTTATAAAAGAATAGGTATATTCAAAACATAAATAAATTAGAGGCAAGACAACCACAACTAGGGGCAAAGGTACTCTTTAATTAAAATACTAAGAACTACTAAGCTGACATTCTGAGTTAATTTAATAATGAGTTGATAATTATCGATATGCGACACCTGTATTTTAACTTCAAAGAGATTCTGTAACCAGTTTCGTAGACGAAGAGGACTCTATTAAAAATTTCATTTAAAGTGAGAATTTTGAAGAAGTAACACGCTTTGAATCAGTTAACAATAAGTGTTGTGAAACGTAAATAAAAGACATTAATCCAGAGAGTCAGCCGGACAGCAATTTTGAAGTCAATAATATGTCTAACAAAGAATTTGAAAAGACAATAAAATTAACAAAGTATGCGCTCCTAATTTCTGGAATCAAAACCTCGCAGGGCCATAACAGTAAAGCAATAGACTATTTCATAAACCACCATCTATTTTATTGCAACTTCATTGCTCTTTACTCAGTTATCGTCGGTGAAACCTATTGGATAATAGACGGCATACGAAACGGCAAACCGTTCGTGGAAATATCCCTAATATCACCATGTATAACAATAAGTCTGCTGGGCACAATAAAATCTTGGTTCATCTACTTGAATAAAGGAATATTGATGCAGGTAGTGAACAAATTTAAAGAAATACATCCGATGTTCGATGAGAGTGAAGCAGACGAATCTGTCGGAATCCAACGCAAAATTATGAAGAAGTCAATGAAGTTATTGAAATTCGTTCAAGTTTTACTAATGAGTATATACATACTCGTTCTAACGACTTTCTGTTTTATTCCTGTTTTATTGTCAGGATATAATTACCACAAAACTGGGGAGTTTGTGGTAGCATACCCTTTTGAAGTAAAATACCCTTTTGATGTTCACAAATCTCCGTTTTGGCCGTTGATTTACTTCCATCAAGTTTGGGCAAGTAAGTAGAATTCATATTTATTGAATATTTGCGACTATTATATATTATATTAGCATCCACGTCATGTTTTTTGTTTTAACATATAATAAACCCTAAAGCATCGTATTACTTTCCCGCGATATTTATTATTTCTGACTTTTTTTTCTTTTTCTCGGCGTTTTAGGGACGTAGCATGATTTTAAATAAAAACTGGGCTATCAAACGCATTTTTCTCATACCTTAAGATTACTTCCTACTTACGATCTTACAAAGAAGCAAATTTGACCTCTTTATAATATTAGAATAGATAAAAAAAGTAACGTAAAGCTATCAAATGGGCAAAGAAAACATCATGAGGAACCTGGCATGTCTTAGCTAAGTCATATGTATTGAAAAGACGTATAAAGATATCTTGCAACATGCACTTAACCCACGTAGTGAATTACAACCCATTCCCTCTCACAGAGAAGACTGACCTGGAGTGGAAACATTAAAGGTTTATTATGCTGTTAAAGTAAAAACACATGAATTATGTAATGCTAGTAATAATAATGCTGTTACATTACGTAATTTCAATAGAGAGGTTGATATAGATGAAGATCATAGCAAAACTATAATAGAAGCAGTTAGATGATTCACTCATAATAAACCAGCTTCCAGTATTTATGAATTACTCGCGCGTTGCTACTTACTGTATTGTAATATCTATTGTATTGTGGAGCCTTGCATTCACTCTATTGAATTATTACTGTAAGAATAGTTTTTCTAGATCTTTTCTGAGAATTTAATGGATATTGTTGTAAAGACGTCGATGTCATCATGTTTAAGTATTGAATTCGTAGAACTGGAGTCACAATACGTTCGTAACCCTACATTTAGATGTCAGTCGTGAACTAGATTTCGAGTTATGTCCATGAATGAAAAATTTACAATAATTTTAGGTCGAAAATGTCACTGATGAAGTTCGTATTTTTCTGTCGAATATGATAGGTACCTCTCATATGTTACACATACACAATGGTATAACGAAAAAGGTCTGAACCTCAACACGATAACCTAATGACGAAAAATTACACCACAAGGGGTTCAGAATCTTGTGATTTATTCATGGTTACAGTTTACGCATCGATATTCCTGCCACCATATATTTCTCGGTTATATTTCTTTGGTAACCATTGGTTAAGTTCATAACTTCTTCATGATTTCATAGTGTATGTGTAACGTATGAGGGACACCCATCAGATTCGTCCCCTGCGCTACCTGCCATACCTGTATAAGAAATCAGTAAAATAGATTTTGAGAAGTACACGGACCTATTTATATACTACTGTACCTCTCTTATTTATAATTCATAATTATACATTTTTAATTATTGCTCCTCTCAACCAAAGCACCTGCCATCTAATCTCTTCACCACTCTTGGTTGACTGGTAGAGAATGCCTAAGGCATTAAGTACTCCTTTTTACTATGTTGTGTGCGAGAAATTTAAATAAATAAATAACCTGTGTGGCGACGGACAAAAAGAATACCACCACCCTGTTTCTTCGCGTTTGTGTCGTAAAAGCCACCAAGTGAGTTACTAGAGAATGGATATCATCGTTCTCCATAATTTATTTGTCTAAACCATACTACGATCACCAATCTGCCTGGTAAAGAAAACCCCGCTGAAAATTACAAGCACAAAAAGCAAATGGCTCTAGGTGCCCGGGGCGCCTTGCCTACCCTTGGCTAAACTAGCGGTAAATTTTTGGGGGATGCCTATGTCTAGCACTAGACGTCTTTCTACTGAAATGATGATGAAGATATAGACTTTGAAAATAACCTTGACCTTTCAGCAGCCATAGTAGTATTCAACGTATTCGGATGCGACACTCTGTTCTACGCGCTTTGTGTGTACCTCAACATGCACTTTCATTTCCTGGGTCTGCAATTTGAGAATGTAGTGTCAACTTCGAAGCATGAAACACGGAGGAACTTGGCGAAGGCTGTGATTAGACATAAGGAGCTTATTGAGTAAGTACATACATATATTAACTCTCGCCTTTTTTACAGATGCCAACAATTACAATCCTTGCATGTCTAATACATAAAAATAGTAGTTTAAAAAAAAAAAAAACACGCTTCCATAGAAAACCAAACTAAAAAGTAGAAAATGCGCTTTTTCCATTATTTTCTACTTTTTAGTTTGGTTTTCTATGGAAGCGTGTTTTTTAATATTTTTTTTAACTATTAAGTATTTATTTTCTATTTTTTAGGGTGTATCGAATTTTGAGACGTATGTCAGCGTAGTTTGTGACGTATGTCAGCGTAGTTTGTGACGTATGTCAGCGTAGTTTTCGAAGACAGTTTTTTGCTGTCTTGGTAACCCTGGCAAGGGTAATGGCACAAATTTATGAAATTATAGTATTGTCATCGGTCCTCGATAAGTCTACAGAGTTAAAAAGAAATCGGGTCGTTTAAAGTGGGTCAAAATCGCGCTATAAGGAGTCGGTTACAAACAAACATACAAGTGAAGCCAATATAAAGCGTGTAATAATTAGTATATCATAAATAAATAATAGTATAAAAAAACTAAAAAACACGCTTCCATTGAAAACCAAACTAAAAAGTACAAAATAATGGAAAAAAAGCGTGGGGTGCTTTTTAAGGTATTTTTTATTGATATCAGACACCCCACGCTTTTTTTCTATTATTTTGTACTTTTTAGTTTGGTTTTCAATGGAAGCGTGTTTTTTAGTTTTTTTATACTATTATTTATTTTCTATTTTTTAGGGTGTTTCGAATTTTGAGACGTATGTCAGCGTAGTTTGTGACAGTTTTTTTGCTGTCCTGTTAACCCTGGCAAGGATAATGGCACAAATTTATGAAATTATTGCATTGTCATCGGTCCTTGACAGGTGTGCAAAGTTTGAATGAAATCTGGTCGTTTAAAGTGGGTCAAAATCGCGCTATAAGGAGTCGGTTACAAACAAACATACAAATATACAAACATACAAATATACAAACATACAAGTGAAGCTAATATAAAGCGTGTAAAAATAGATAAGTGGTTGGGTGCTAAATCATTTGCCTTCCGATCTCGGCCGTCCCTTGCTGCCCTCTTCCAGCGATGCCCTAAGCTGGGGTTTGTATCCAACAGGGAGACCTTAGCGTTAAGCTCTGGCTGGAGGACTTAATTTATAAAGGTAGCCACAGGCAAGTCCGGTTAAGCAGCCGACAACCTCATAGGTTCACCACCAAATGTAATAAAAATAAAACAGATTCAGTGCTAAAGTAGCCCACGAATTCCAAATTTTCTTCCGTCTTTTTGCAATTTGCAGGTCAGTGTCAGTGTCAGGCAGGCTGACACAAAATATGTTTTTTTCATAAAATAGTCATTCAATGCTATTAAATAAAAAGGATAGTTAGAGAGTTCCTTTAGTTGTTGGTAATGGGGCGAAGTTACTATGGCGTCACTGTGGTGTGACGTCAGATGCTAGTTGTGCTATCTCTATCTAGCATTGATTTTAAAACGCATAGAACTCGCCATTGTTTGAGTTATTTTGACCGTCTAAATATTCTCCTAGGTTTTGAATATAGAGGTAAGGAGATCTGTCTCTATATACAGGGTGTCCCAAAAATCAACTTCAAGCCGAAAACGGTTGATAGGCCAGTGACAGTTATCAGACAAAATTATGAAAAAAATCTGAGTTAAGTACTTTTCAAATTATTGATAACACTTTTCATATTTTTTTTTTGTGAGTGATGTAACCCTGAATAACCCTTCTGTAAACTACAGTCCAAAATTAAAACACAACTACTTCAGTTTTAAAGAAAACATCACTTTTTTGCTCCACCATGTACTAAAAATTTTTACATCGCCCAACTTTAACTGACTGTACTGAAAAAAAAATGCTTAACTTAGATTTTTTAAATTATATTTCTGATAACTGTCACCACCTAGCCTACCAACCGTTTTCGGCTTGACGTTGATTTTTGTGTCACACTGTATTTATTTATTTATTTTTATTTATTTATTTTGGCCAACCAACAACTGTATATACTCATACAATATAAACATGATTTTCTATTAACTAAGGTTAGTATTACAGTTTATTATAGGTTAGCACCGCATGCCCCATAAAAGTAAGAACTATGATACAAATTTACACTATGCTAAAAAATTAAAATTAAAGTACAAAAGTAACATATTAAAAAAACAAAATTAAGATTAAAATCAGTCTATGACATAATAAAGAAGAATGCAAAAACAACATTAAAAATACACGAAATAAATCTACACATTGGTTACGGTTGTTCTGTAGAACTTACCAAATGAGTCAAAATGAACGTCAACTAGATCGCTGTAGCTGTTCAACAGTTTACAGAGCCGAGGGACGACAGAGCCTGAGCCCAGTACTGTTCTACGGGGAGGTGGGTAAAAGAGAGTGATAGGAGCACGAGGAAATCTAGCAGGAGTCCGAAACCGAAATTTTGCTAGTAATTGGGGACAATCTATTTTTGACCGCAATAGTTTAAACAAAAAAATTGTATTAGCAACTTTCCTACGTTTTTCCAGTGATATCATCTTGAAATGAGAAAGTCTGGCCTCATATGACCGCTTTTTTTTAAGCGATTCTGCTGGCATAAGCGAGATGCCATAGAAATCTCTTTTGGATTCGTTCTAATCGTAAATTATGTGCTACATAATGAGGTCTCCAGATTGTGCTACAATATTCCAAGATACTTCGAACAATACTGTTGTACATTAG
Source organism: Aporophyla nigra (assembly GCA_947507805.1). NCBI lineage: Eukaryota > Metazoa > Arthropoda > Insecta > Lepidoptera > Noctuidae > Aporophyla > Aporophyla nigra. The sequence continues at coordinate 14,597,677 of OX382315.1, read as the reverse complement.
GATGTATGATAAATAGTCCGATAAAATATTTTAAATAAGGGTGGCACTACAGTAGTGACTGGGTAAATTTCTGACAGCCTTCATTATAGTTTATATTTACAAAATTATTTTGGGTTACGTAAATAGTTGAGTTTGGTATACTGGACTGTCGTTTACTACTCTAGTCACTTAAAATATTAAATTGTCAAACTGAGCTCACTTCAATCTGTAAACAATAGCTACATTCATACCACACCCTGTGACTACGCTAGCGCCATTTTGGCACGTTTCGGAACTGACATTTACTAAGCAGTAAATGTCAGTTCCGAAACCTGCTAAATAACTGGACACTTTTTCAACTTTCCCACTATGTGAGACGGTTTTATCCTCCGTAGTTTTGAAAAATAAAATCCAGTCAAATTATTGCAACTTTGTTCTAACCATTGCTACAGTTACCCCATACTTGTCTTCCGCTACAATCTGAGCCATTTTCACATCGCATTCAACCTTGACAATGTCATAAGCGCGAAAGTTAGTTTGTTACCTAATAACCTAGATGTGCATACCTGTAACTTATTCATGCAGTAGCTAAGCATAAAACGTAAAATTAATTGCAAACTCGCTGTGATTTGAATAAATAAATAAACTTAGCTTGGTCATCGTTCTGCCTAGGCGAAGTGTGTGACGAATAATAATTCATATCGCCTAAACGGCAGTAACGTCATTCAGCAGTGTGGTCCTTTTGAATATTTTCCACGGAAAGTGGGAATCTGACAAATAAATGTCCATAGTTGATAATTATATTATTTGAAAGAAAGAAAAGTAAAGAAAAGTATTTATTGTGTCTCGCACAAGAAGATCACATACTAAACACACACAATCATAAAAAACTAAGAAACACACATATTAAAACACACACACACACGTACACAAATAGGATGGGAGTGGCCGAGAGTCAAGCAGAATAGCGTGAAATTTGAGAGGCCTATATCAATTAACTAACTAATTACACTTAGTACTAAATTAAATGACTATAAATCTAACTATATAAATAAATACAAAAAGACAATATGACGTTGCTGTCATTCGAAAAGTATGTCCAGAATACTGGCAGCTTTGCCCTCTTGAATGGCACTGATAATTCTTTAACCAGGGAACAAACCCAGCCCTGTAGTAACGTGAAGTGTCCACCAGTCGGCGAGAAATTACCTTTAAAAGGAGACACGCACTCGTGCCCCATGACCCGATCATTTCAACCCCATACGGCTCAAAACTGTAATTGTCTATAACGTTTTAGGATTTGCACTAATTTCAAGGCAAAAATCTTGAAAGATAGAGAGAGATATAGATAGAGACAAGAGAGTTTTGAGCATAGAGAAGAAAAACGTTGTTTTGCATTTAAACGGAAGAATTTTAGACTAAAGAGTTATGGGGATATTATGAGGAATAAAGCAGTAAAACATACTGCAAATAACCTTCAGACAGATCAATATCTAGTAAAAAACGCATTTTCAACTGGAAGAACAATACCTACTAGTGCAGTAAAAAAATGGCCGTGCGTTACCGTGGTCGACTTGGAAATCTCTAAATAGACTTCGAACCCAACTTGGCCGGAGCAAGTGTAATCTCCACAGATCGGGTTTACGGAGGGCTCAGATCTCAAGTGCGTATGCGACACCTCCCCACAGACAATGGCCCACATTCCATCTTGCACCGCATGTCATGCATTTGATGATCTTATGACTGCCTCAGTGAGCGGAGTTCGCCGGGTTGAGTTTTAGGCCAAAGATGTTTGGAGTTTTCGGCATCGATACGCTAAGAAGAAGTAAAGAAAATAAATGACGAAACACCTAATAAAATAAAAACAGCTTTCTTAGCCAATGCGTTTACTAGCAATTAAAGGGAATACAGAGAAAAGACCATAAAATTTCATCATTACTGCCTTTATGGGGTTTTGAGTGACTGCTAAGGCAATTTATATTCCAAGAATTATTCTCCATGTTGAAGTAAAAGGCTACCGGTAGGAAACTGATGCTGAATAAATTTATTTACAATTATACTATACTAGATTCTATCCGCGACTTCGTCCGCATCAAATTTTTGCTCCCCAGAACCTTCCCGTCGCATCGAGTTGCTAGTTTGCGTCCATTTTTTTGTTGCTGGTCCGCTCTTTTTGATTGTAGCGTGATGTTATATAGCCTATAGCCTTCCTCAATAAATAGGCTACCCGACTCAAAAAGAATTTTTCAATTCGAACTAGTAGTGCCTGAGATTATCGCGTTCAACCGAACAAAGAAACAAACTCTTAACCTTTATAATATCTATTAGTATTGAAGTATAGCTATGTCGAAGAAGTTATCATTTAAATAGAGATAAATGGTTTGTTTGTTGTGAGAGCAGTGCTGGCCTAGTGTTATCAACTTATCAGCCTAGATTTACGAGTTTTAAGTCGTAACTTCGAACCGCTTTACTGAATGTAAATAATTTCATCACCGCTGCTCTCAAAACGGTGAAGGAAAACATCGTCAGGAAATCGGCATGTCCTAGAATTCGAAGACATGTGATCCTATTTACTAACCTGTCCTGGGCCCGCGTGGAAGATTATTAGACCTAATTCCTATCACCGAGAGGAGGCCCAGCAGTGGGAATATTAAAGGCTAATTATGGAGCTTGTTAATTAATAATGAGCAATTCAATAAATCAAGAGTTTTAAATATGTTGCACGGCTTTACTGACTCAATAATCTAAATGCAATTTATGGAAAAAAATACAACGTTCATTTTCATCTAGAATATATTTTACATACAAACGCTATTGCCGGCCCATCGGACTAAGAGAGTGAGGGAAGACGGAGTGCCCCCGTGTCTGCGCACGCACTTGTGCACTATAATATTTCCCGCGCCGATGGCTAGTCTGTTGAGACTGACCGCCATGGCCGAAATACGGCCTGGAGGGATTATATACATATATTATATATTTCGGGACGAATTTAAAGCTACAGGATTATTTTGAACTGTTCTCCCTTCGTAAACTAAAATTTTAATGTTCTCACTTTTCAGTCTCGTGGATCAGTCAGAGATTTTATATTCAAAGTCATCGCTATTTAATTTCGTGACCAGCTCTTTACTGATATGCCTCAGTGCCTTCAATATTACAGTAAGTATTAAGGAATTATTGTCATTAGTTTACCTTCAATACCTACGTTAAGGTTTGAGGTTGTTACGGAAAAGCACTACAAAAAAGTTTATGGTATTAATAATCTTGCATAAATGATGTTAGAAAGGCAACGCAGCCAAAGCAAGGGGGGATACCGGAACGAAGTCAATGTTTTTCTTAAAGATAGTTCGCTTGATGCGGGAAGCACAAGACCCGTTGAAGTAGCGGAGCTTGGGGAGGCCTATGTCCAGCAGTGGACGTCTTTCGGCGGAAATGATAATGATGAAATATTTCTTCTTGATTCAGGTTGCCGATAAAACCAGCAATATCATTGCATTCATCACCTTCCTGCTGATGAGTCTGTCACAAATATCAATGCTGTGTTACTTCGGGGATCTATTGATGAAATCGGTAAGTTAACAACCCGTGTAAAACAAAGAAAAAAGAAATGATATTTATATAGCACAGACTCAAAGGAATACAATATAGCAAGTTAAGATAGCAACAAAAAAGAAAAAAAAAAGAAAAAACAGTAATACCTCTAAAGTGCGATGTCAGAAACTAGCAATAAAGTGTGCCTCACGGCTGCGCCAAAAATGCATTTTTGGTTAACCGAGTTAAGCAAAAATGACAGACAACTAGTGCCTGACCTGATAGTGTGAACAATGCGTTATCCCATCGGCAACATAGCTAACTTGCATCCTAACTTTTATTCCCTTTTAACCACTTTAGGGGGCGTCCATTAATTACGTGAGGTGTTCTAGGGAGGAAGGGGATCAAGCTAAATCTTTCCAAATCTCACTTAGGGGCGTGGGGGGGTCTTGGCAAATATCACGTAATTATTTTTCTCGCAGAAAACGGTGTAAAATTGCGTGAAAAATTAATTCTACAATAAAATATGGCCAAATCTGAGACAATAGTACACTGATAAAAAAACTAACTTGACTCAAGACCCAAAATCTTGAATCAAGAATAACATTTTGAAGAAAATGATTTTCTTGAGTCAAGAGAATAAATTTTTGAGTTAAGAAATTATTCTTGGTCTTAAAAAATTTTCTTGTTTTTGTTTTTTTTTTTTCTCAATAATCCAACACGTTTACAGCCCGAATAGAAGTTTTGAATAATCTCGCGTTATATTAGGGGAGGGAGTTGAGGAAAATCTTACGATATCTCACCAAGGGGGGAGGGCGGGTCGAAAAATTGTCAAAAATGCCTCACGTAATTAATGGACGCCCCCTTAGAAGATGAACTGACTGGCCTGTTAGTCTAGTGGTTAGTGACCCTGACTGCAAAGACTGAGGTCGTGGGTTCGATTCCCACCCAGGACAAATCTTTGTGTGATGAGCACAATCATTTGTTCTGTGTCTGGGTGTAATTTATCTATAATATGTATGTATTTAGAAATATATAAGTATGTTTATCAGTTGTCTGGTTACCATAGTACAGGCTCTGCCTAGTTTGGGATCAGATAACGGTGTGTTGGTTGTCCTAAGATATTTATTATTATTATTATTATTAAATTTTAAAAATTAGGCCTTTTTTTTGGGAAAGACATTTCGCTAGTCAGTCTTGGAGGTTGTCGGGTGCTTAACCGCTGCCTCAATAAATTAAAGCCTTTAGCCAGGACTTAAAACTAAGCCACTACACGCTAAGGGCACTCTCAGTGGGTACTGACTTTGGCTTAAGGCATCTCTGGAAACCGGCAGCAAAGCAGGGACTGGATCGGAGTGATTATTATTTAGGGACGAATTTAAAGCGGCGCGCCCCTAGCTCGAGCAAGGGGGATCGGGGTGGGATTATATAAAAGTCATCAACATCAGCCTATATTGTTCCCACTGCTGGGACACAGGCCTCCTCTCGGTGAGAGGCAGTTGGCCATAATCAACCACGCTGGCCCATTGCGGATTGGTAGATGTCATCATGTGTTTGTATTTTTGGTTCTAAGAATTTTTGGTTCTGCTCATATAACAGTGCTTGCATTCTATAAATAAGAAATTCTTAAGCATATCATGGTATTTCTTATTCTTTATGCATCGATGGTACCTAATTTTCTTCAATGTTTTAAATTTTTGAGCACAGTCAATCTATTCTGTAAAAATCTCACCGTTTCAATTTGTCAATAAAAATTTCCTGTTTGGTTTATTGGAAAACTATTTTGACTAGAACTGAGTTGAATACATCAATGTATGTTATACTAATATTGAACGTCTATAGGCTCACAATTCTGTCCAGACAGATGATCCCATTGATACAGCGGCTGAAGCGGAGCTTAGTGTTGGTTCTAATTGAATAGGTTGCCAAAGGAGGCATTATGTCCAGGAGTATTAGATAGTGTGAGGCATCTATCGCTACTAAATATATCTGAAATGTTATTGACGTTATAGCGTGCCCAAGTAGCCTTAAAAATTGTTATTGAATTCTTTTATTCAACAAGTTTGTATGTAACAAGTAGGTATCTTTAATTTTTTCATTTCATTTTGTTCAACAACCTATTATCATATGGTGCCTAATTAATTAGGATTTACAAGATCTTAAAGATTGAGAGAGAGAAAGATCGCTGGAATGCCTAGAGAAGAAGCGAGTGTAAAAGGTTGATATAAAAGGTAAACTATAGGTTTACATCCAATATGTTTCATCCAGTATCAACCTATTGGGTAAAAATTACGATTATTGGACGGGTTATTTGTTTACTTCGTTAGGGTATCAAATATTGTGTGTCATCTACTCGTGTAAGTAACATATTCGTGGTGACGACCGTGACTGACGAGTTCAAACCTAGACAGGCACTCCACCCTTTACTTCCTCATCACCACTGCTCACAAATCGATAACGGAAAACATCGTAAAAAAACTGGCATGTCCTAGAACCAGGAAAATTCGACGAGACTATTAACACACATAGACCCGGCGTGGTAGATTACGACTCACTCACTCTCATGGAGAGTAGGTGTGGGTCCCAGCAGTGGGAATATTAGAAGCTGATTAAGCTACTAATATTACTCTTTTATATTACAGAGCGTGGAAATAAACGACTTTGTGTACAACTGCCCATGGTACGAGGCTGACAAAGACTCCAAAAGGACCATATTGCTTGTCATGATGAGGTATGTAACTTAGACACAAGTTCTCAGGACATGCTTAAAAAAGCTCCGAACCCAAAAGGTTTAGTATTTAATTCCATGCTTTTCTCGGTAAATGTACATTTGATAACCCTAAATGCAATATAGTTCTCATTTAAATGACTTTTCTTTGGTATTGTTCGAATCGAATTGTTGAGCTACTCAAGTCCTGGGTCGACATGCATAATTACTGATGAATGACTGGACAGGTCCACTCAGTCTGTGTGGTTCTCAAAAGACTATTTCAGACACCAATCTACATGGTCTTCACATGATGTGACAAAGATTATATCTGGACTCTAAAACAGAATGTGAACTCTGACTTTCTTTCGGCCTTTTTAGGGTTCCGTTGCCAAATGGCAAAAAACGGAACCCTTATAGATTCGTCATGTCTGTCTGTCTGTCTGTCTGTCTGTCCGAGTATGTCACAGCCATTTTTTTCCGAAACTATAAGAGCTATGCTGTTGAAACTTGGTAAGTAGATGTATTCTGTGAACCGCATTAAGATTTTCACACAAAAATAGAAAAAAAAAAACAATAATATTTGGGGTTCCCCATACATAGAGATGAAACTCAAAAAAAAAATTTTATCGAACCCATACTTGTGGGGTATTTATGGATAGGTCTTCAAAAATGATATTGAGGTTTCTAATATTATCTTTTTCTAAGCTGAATAGTTTGCGCGAGAGACACTTCCAAAGTGGTAAAATGTATGTCCCCCCCCCCGTAACTTCTAAAATAAGGGAATGATAAAACTAAAAAAAATATTTGATGTACTTCACCATGTAAACTTCCACCGAAAATTGGTTTGGATGAGATCTAGTGGGTAGTTTTTTTTTAATACGTCATAAATCGTAAACCACAATTTACGTTTCATTCATTCAACTCAAATATAAAAATTAAAAAAAAAAACTTTTAATTTCATAAACATAAACCTTATTCATAAACCGTGAATACCTGCAGGTTTGTACAGAACCCTCGGTGTGCGAGTCCTACTCACACTTGGCCAGTTTTTCTCAGAGTAGTCAGATAGGAAACGCCAACCTCATCTAGATTTTAAAATAATATGATTAATGTGTAAAAGTGTAGACTTACTTACAGAAATAAAATCATTAATCATTTAATGCTTTTATTAACTAGAACACTGTAACTCAAAAAAAAAAAAATACTCCCGACGGCAAAAGCGGGGTATTATAAGTTTGATCGCTACTTGTGTCTTTCTGTGGCACCGCAGCTCTTAAACGGGTGATCCAATTTGAGTGAAGTTTTTTTATTTAAAAGTAGGCTTTCTAGCGGTGGTTCTTAGATATGTTTAATCAAAATCGATTTAGCCGTTTCGACGCGACGATCCTTTGATTAAAATATTACCTATAATTTCTTATTAAACTCAAAGTGTCAACACGTCGTATTTTTTTTTAACTTTATTTGTAGATTTTTGTTTTGGTCGGGGTCTTTTAAATTTTACTTTAATCAACTTTCATAGCTTTATATTATTATAACCCTTACAAGAGTTCACAGTTTAAGTTCCAATAAAATAATCTCACAACATAAAAATTGTATAGGTATTTCAACTACGGTCTTCAACCCTCATCTTTGTAACTAACCATGTACAATGATTGTAGGTCTCAGAAGGCATGCCGACTGACGGCATGGAAGTTTGCGGTCCTCAACCTGGGGGCATTTACTACGGTGAGCGAGTTATTTTTAGCTACTAACAATCCATAACATCACAGCGTTGATAACGCAGAGGATCGTACTAAAGAACCACAACATACCTGCGATAGACGAGAAGATAAAGAGATGTAGACAGAGTGTGTTGTAAAACATAAATAAAATACATACAAGGTGCAGTTTTGGATCTGCAAAACATTTCAGTAGTTAATTATGTTAGTGATTCTCGACCCGAATCAACAATAAAATGGGCAGGTACTTTTTTTCATATTATTCTTATTTACGGAAATCGGTCGGCTTTTTTAAAACGCGGCCAGTCTGTACGTGTCCTTAAACTGCGCTTTCAAACACACAAATAAACGCAACCGACATTTCTTTCATAGATCCAAAGCCGCGCTCCCCATCCAGAGTTATTCGGAAAAACAATAAAATTGAAAAATCCAAAATAATAAGTATTATTGATTATTGAATTGGTATCGTATTCTTATATGATTATTTACGAGTCCCATAACAACCTCTTGAAATGTTTTGCAGGTTCAAAACTGCAATTCCCTTAATAGAATTAAAGAAATTGGAAATTTGAGCGATTATAAATTTACATACAGACTTCAAAAATAGTTTTTAGACCATTTTTGTGTTAATTGACTATTTTCAACGCACTGTTCTCATCTTTTCAGATCCTGAGTAGATCGTGGTCATACTTCGCTCTACTAAAAACAGTTTACAAGTAGATCTAACCAGTTGATAAATAGATAAATAATGAGTTTAATGTACAGAGAAAAAGGTTTAAGGTTACACATACACTAAATATTGTAAAAGCAGCGGTCTAAAAGGATCAACATAATATTAGTAAAACTAATTGCTCTATCAGAAATGATGTTTAAAGGATGAAAATTTGGGTAGGTAGTATACAGGGTCACATTAAATTAGTTAGCGAAACTGCGCAAACGTGATAGTTAGGGATATCTTAACAATAAACAATGTAAAACAGAATTGAACCAGACTGTTTTTTTATAGGGTCGTCAATCGAAGTTATTGTTTTTTGTTTTTATTCCACAGACGTGATTTCTAATTACGACAGCACTAAAGAAAAAAGTTTTTTTATTATAACTCATACTTAAACAATACTACCAAAGTCGTTGACCTCCAAAAAGAAAACATCTAATCACTTAAATTTTTATATTATCGTGATTAAATATTGATACCCACCACGCCTGCAGAATTGACTAGTTAATTTCATTTGAAATCGCCACTAATATTATAATTATGTTTGTTTGTTTGAACGCGCTAATCTCAGAAACTACTCGTTCGAATTGAGAAATTCTTTTAGAGTTGGTAAGCTTATTTATCGAGGAAAGCTACAGATTATATAACATCTGGCTACGACTAACAAGAGTGGAGCAGCAATGAAAAAAGTTGCAAAAACGGGAAAAAAATCTCTTGAGAGCTTCCATTTCGTGCTCTGCGTAAACGGTTAAAGTATCACAAAATTCATGCATGACGGAACTGTTCCTCTTAAAAAGTTCCAAAAAAAAGTCTGTGATAGCATATGTCATTTTTTAAAGACTGGGTTACTATAACGTTTTTAATTGTAATCAGATCTAAATATTATGAAGTCTGTTTGGTTCAACATACTAATCTCAGCAACTACGTTTAGTGTTGGATACCTCATTAATCGAGGAAGGTTACTGTATAGGGACTGAAAGGGACTATATAACATGACCTAAGGACCCTTAAGACCCGAGCAAAAAGAAAAAAAAAGTGGTGAATACGAAGACCTCGCACGGACAGGCGATTCGATGCGACGGGGAGTATCGGGGGAGCTAGAAATTTAACGCGGACGAAGTCTGGGACAGAAGCTAGTAGATGATATAGATCTTTTAGGCAGAAAATAAATTGTTTTTAAACGATCAGTTAAAAATCGTAGTTCTATAGACCAATCCAATACAGGGTTGGTCTTATAACCAAAGACCACACGAACTCTAATCCTATACAAATTAAACGCAAGGTGCAAAGGACCACACCGTTGATTATTTTGCATAATATTATGTAGATTGTTTCACATAGATAGCGAATTTCGTACATTTCGTAGGCGCGTGTTATCTTAACTATCTAATAGTTAGCGATATCCCTGTTTTTGTTGCCAAGGCGGAAGAAAGGCTTTCGTTATGTAGATATAATATTATGCGGGATGTCATTGAAACTTGAAATAGGAGGTTCAGTAACTGTTACATAATCATTAGAAATTGTCATTTCCCAAAACTAAATTCTTGAAAAAAAAAATCGAGAAATCATCGTTTTAAATAGTGTGTTCTGCGAGAGTCAGGGAACAGTGAGTGCTCCTGTGTCTGCGTATACACTTGTGCACTGTAATATCTCCCACGCCGATGGCTAGTCTCCGTTGCAATGGGCCGCCATGGCCGAAATAGACCATATTTGAGTAAATTAGAATAAAAATTAACCACGTTTGAAAAAAAAAAACGTTTCTATAATGTGTAATTTAATGTGTGTGTTCCATTTCTTGATCCAAGTTTTAATTTAAATGACTTAATACTGTTTATCTTTAGGACATAAACACAATCAGTTCACAGCTTAGTGGTCTTGAATACTTTTTTTTTTGTGGGTGGGAAATCATCAGATGACGTCTCCCGCTCTGGGCGGAGTGGGAGTGCGTGTCTGACTTTTACTGACTAAAACCCACCCGTGTTCCTTCAGTTGCCTATATGGTAACTCTTTCGAACAGATATCGCGTCCCTGGCAGGTCTTGACATACCTTACGAGACATACGTTTATAAGATTTTTCGCAGTACCTTCACATAATTTGAAAAATTTAGAAATAGGGAAAAATACTATTTTATAAACGTAGCTAATTTTCATTCTAAGTTACTAACGCGACACTGAAAAAGAAAAGACTTTTGAAAAAGAGTAATTTTGCAAACGCGACACTCTGCGAAAACGACATTATGAAAAAGAAAGAAACATTTTATGATCAGTAGACATTTTACGAAAGAGACGTTTTGCGACTAAGCCAAACGATAATGGAAGTGTCCAAAATCAGAAAAAGCTCAGTCAGAAGCCCGAAAGTCTAACAACCAGTCTTACCAAGAGTATCGTAATACCCAGTGACTGGATTGTAGAGGTCAGATAGGCAGTCGCTCCATGTAAAATACAGGTAATCAGCAGCATCCGATGAGACTGGAAACCGACCCCAACAAAGTAGGGAAAGACTAAGCAGATAAGAGATATCATTTTAAACCCAAAGAGGAACACAATAAGGACCAACTTTCTCTCCCAGATTCATAAAACTCTTTACTCAGGTGAAGTGGGACGCTGCTAGTATTTCACACATTTTAAATATATGTTTGTAGAGTGTTAATTATAAATAGAATGAAGGCACAGGTGTGAACCATCTCGTACATTCTGACATTAACCTAATTGAGAGCACTCTGCTCCGTAATGTTATACAGGGCAGGCATTTGTTTTTTGTGACTACTAAATATAGTATGTAGATTTTATGTGCGTTTTTTATTTCGTACCTTGAATGTTGGAGAGTTTATCTGATGTAGTTTTGGTGATAGCGGATTTAAATAGCGTTAGGTGTCGACATATGAATCAATTCTAATCTCTATTTGAAGGAAATTATTAAGCCATTTTGATGAAGTTCTTCAGAAAAGTCAGGTGCGTAGTGCTCGCAACTAACGTGCGATCAGATGTATGACCGAAAATGAGGCAAAGGCAGTATGTCAAGATCGTAGCTGGTGGCGTTCTGTACTATGTGCCTACTAAAAATACCTAATAGAAAATAATTACAATAATAACAGAAAACAATGGCTATAACGCCGAACGGGCTTCAGATCAGCATAATGGCAGATGACATCTGACCAAGATTATTTTTGGACTTTCAAAGACTGTGACGTCTGAGTTTGTGTCTGCATATCTTCTCAGAGCAGTCAGATAGGAAATGAAAACCTCATCTAAATTTTAAGATATGATTGTCTTGTGAATGTGTTTGCTGCCAGGGTCGCAAGATTGTTCGAAAGAGATACCGTGACCCTGGCACATGGGCAACTGAAGAAACACGGGTGGGTTTTAGGCAGTAAAATCTGACACGCCCTCCCGCTCCGCCCACGAGCGGGAGACGTCACTTGATAATTTCCTTACAGAAATAATAATACTTTATGAAACTGTTTTACAAATTACAGTACCTAGTTGTGTACAGTTTTATACACTACTTTATCGACACTGATACATTAGGATTCATCATTTCAGCAATGAATCATTTTCAATTTGAGGGGCTTTACCATAATCGCTACGTTTGGCAGGCGGGTTGAAGATCGCAGTATGGTAGTAAAATGCATAGATAACGTTGCTGCCCATTCTCTATTAACTCCGTTAGTTGCCTTTTACGACGACGAAGAAATTGGGTGCTAATGTTTACTTCCGGCACCACACGGAAATTGGGATTGAACCTACAAAATTAAAGATCAAAGTTAAAAGAGTAAGAAATAGTTTTGTAATGCTGCCTATACAAATAGTGCACCCCGCTTCAGTGTGCCATTTGAAAACAATAGAAAATTGTTGATGGAAACTCCGTGGTGATATTAAGTTCTTGAGTTTGCCCTTTATCGTATTGGTAAAAAAAATATGTTACATAGCATTATTTTGTTAGAGAAAAAGTGTTATACAGTAGAACGCCGATTATCCGAACGCCGATTAACCGAATTGCCAATTATCCGAATCGGGCCTTACCTCTATTATTGTTGTGAATTTTGATACTTTGTATTTTTGTTAAGGCCTGATGGGGTTGCAATTTACTCTGATCAAGACGTTCAAGTGAGTTTTATTGTAGAACTGTGTTTGTTAAACTTAATAAAGTTTATTCAATGTGTGACAGTTCGTTTTTCTTTATTACCAGTCAAGTCAGATTATACGAATTTTCGATTATCCGAATCGAGCACGGTCTCAATTAATTCGAATAATCGGCGTTCTACTGTAATGTTATTCTAATTTTAAATTTCAGTATTTTGTTTATAAAGTATGTCAAGATAAACTCGTTTTGAAGTTTATAATTCGAATTTCCAGTTAAGAGCGTAGATAAAACCCAATATGACCAAACACATAACATTTTTTATATAATCGGTGCCAATAACCTGACAGGCGGTAACTAGGCATGACATTGTGCACGCTACGTTTCCACGGCTTTCGATACAATCGTTGGGAATTAGTATTCATCCTTCATACACACTGGTATTCATGAGTATGACTACAAATTTAGTTATAGTAATTGTGTCGTGGAAATACAAAGGTTAGGAGAATTTGTGTGGTCATATTTGGTTGGAATGTTTAAGGAAAATCAGGGCATCGTTGTGATTAGGTAACTTTTGATGTTGACAATAGGGAAATTGTAATAAACATAACGCCTGTTGGGTTAGGCAGTTAGTCCTTTCTTTGGTATTGTTCGTCGAATTGTTGAGATCCTTCAGTTCTGAGTTGAGCTCGATAACTGATAAATACGTGTACTGACTGGACAGGTCTACTCAAATCTGAGCGGGTCTTTCCTAAAAAGCCTATTTCAGAAATCAATCTACATGGTATTCACATCTTCTGACCAAGATTATGTCTGTTCTTTAAAACTAGGTGAGGTCGGCATTTCCTATCTAACTACTCTGAGAAGAAAGGTCGAAACAAACTCTGAGATCACAGTCTCTTTTAAACTCCAGACTTAATCTTGGCCAGATCATGTGAAGGCTATGTAGATTGGTGTCTGAAATTGCCTTTTGAGGAAAGAAACACACAGATTGGGGTGTGCTACGTGAGCTCGACAAATGAATGTGCGAATAACACTTGTGCGACAAATCTGTACTGCGACTCACAATAGTTCGAATGCACGCTTTTGCGACACACTCGAGCTCAAATAGTACACTAGGTTAGGTTAGGTTAAAACTGTGACCTCCTATGCTAGAAACGATTAGATTCAGTGTGTCGCACAAGCGTGCATTCGAACTATGGTGAGTCGCAGTACTGTTTTGTCGCACAAGTGTTATTCGCACATCCATTTGTCGAGCTCACGTAGTACACTCCGCAGATTGAGTGGATCTGTCCAGTCAGTGCACGCACTTATTACTAATCGTGCAGCTCAAACAATGCGATGAAAAATACCAAAGAAAGGACATTTGGGTAGGCCGCATAAATTATTCAAATTATCAGATCATGATTACAACTTAGTTGAGAAACAAAGAAAAAAAAATACCCACATATTCTTCACATTCACGATAATTAAAACCATATAATACTTTTTGCTTGCTATGAAACAACTTATCTAAAATAATGCGTCGAAAAATTCGTCTACATCGGTGTCGGTCGACTGATAATGTACTTACTCAAGAGACTAGCGGCACTACCACGTTGTATAGCAATGCTTAGCTACCGGCCAAGGTGCTTAGCCACAGCGAACCTTTGTGCCACGGGAAGTACGACCCAGCCATTTTTTTCACTACAACTAAGTAAGTACTACAACCAGCTTATTCAGTGCCTACATCCATTATATTATTTTACATTATATTATTTCTACAAAATTCTGTAAACTATACAAACCGTTACTTACTACGATCATGACCTTAAAACAGTACAAAATGCTACGCATACATAATTTAATGAGCTGTATCGTGCGTAGTCTTAATATCAATTGTATGCGTTCTACGTGGCTTTTTATTTTATGTAAATGGTTGCTCACACCTGGTACTATTTGTAGGAATGTTAACTGTTTGATAAAGTGCTGTTTTCCTGGATATTTGATATGTTGTTTTTTATTTAGTAAACACCAGATGTTGGGGTGCATAAGGTTGACTGTCCACTTGAGCGGAGCGAGTAAGCGGGGTTGTCCGAAGAAGCAGTCCGGAGCTGTGTAGCGGTGTACCTGGTCATTAAAGCGTGAATTTTGTGGAATTCTATTAGTTATGTTCTCTTATATCTACCTCTCCGCTCAATTGAACAGGTGGCCTTTAGTTAGCATCCGTGTGGTATATTGTGTTGGCTAGCTGGCATATAGCAAATCATTTAATTTAATGTTTTGTCTCTCTGAATGTTGATTACTTACTATTGTATAGAATCAAGTTCTTCTACCTGGACAGACAGCTGTGCTGCTGGGAAGTTTGTTGCGTCACTACCCAGCTAAAGCACTAAGAAGTAATGAAGGGAGGGCGTTTTGGGGGACTGTTTTATGTAATTTTGACGTTGGAAAAGTGCTGATCCTCAGCCTAATTTGAATAAATGACTTTTGATCTTATTTATTTTTTGAATAATGATAACTTGCTGTTTGCGTAACACATGAACAGTAGGCTGGCTTTCATTTTGACAGTTTAACAACATTCATTGCGTTATTTACGATGTTGGGAAGATGAAATTTTCGAACATAAGCAATGGATCGGCTGCATCCTTCAGTATGATTCAGATTGTGATGAATAGTGTGTACACAATTAGGGTTTTAGACAGTTAAATACTAGTCCACTCAATCTGTGTGGTTCTTTCCTCAAAAGACCATTTCAGACACCAATCTACATAGTCTTCACATGATCCAACCAAGATTACGTCTGGACTTTAAAAGAGACTAAGACCTCTGAGTTTGTTTCGGCCTTTCTTCTCAGAGTAATCAGATAGGAAACGCCGACCACATATAGTTTAAAAAATATGTTTGACGTGTAAAAGTATTTGTACGAACCTACTTGCAGAAATAAAATCATTTGTAATAACCTCGTTGACTGGCAAGTCGTTTTTATCACGGTAAGCATGCTACTGGTGTTTCCACGTGTGACAAAGAAGATATGATGTTACTGAAATTAATTGTTTTCCAAGTATTTGCCATAGACTAATCCTACTATCCTTCCTACTATCCTATAATATATTATAAACGCGAAAGTTTGTATGTATGGATGTGTGGATGTTTGTTCCTCTTTCATGCAAAAACTACCGACCCGATTTAGATGAAATTTGGCACACAGCTAGTTGGATACCTGGAATAACACATAGGGTACTTTTTATTCCGGTAGTATGTTCCCGCGGGAGAATTTCCAACCTCCACGCGGGCGAAAACGCTGACAAAAGCTAGTTAAATACTTTACATACTAACACGTGTCCATGCCTCGGAAGGCACGTTAATCCGTTGCTTTCAGTTGTCATTCGTAGATCTTTGATAGTCGTCAGAAGCCCGAAAGTCTGACAACCACCAGTCATACCAACCCTTGATATCTATATAAAATGATATATAATTGTGGTTGTCACAATTATTTCAAAACAATGACGGCAAACCTGATTAAATTGTAAACAAATTTTGTTGTGGGGATAAAAATTGTCACATATGATGACTTTGTCTTTTGTCCAGGTGTGATTCGTGAATCTTTGATAGTCGTTACGTGTCGTCAGAAGCCCGAAAGTCTGACAACCAGTCATACCAACGGTATCGTTTTACCAAGTAACTATGTTTTGGAGGTCAGATAGCCAGTCGATCCATGTAAAATACTAGTATTTCAGCTGCATACGGTTTTACTGAAGCCAATCCTAACATAGTTGAAAAAGGCTAGACAGATGATGATGTGCTGAATCAAATTATACTTTAGCGTCCAGAACTTACTACTCATAATGAATGATTTGGGAAAATAAAAGACAATCACCAGACTTTGGGACCTATGGACGATGGAAATGTTGGTGCTATTAACGTACAGGTGCATATAGTAGACTCCAATTCCCCTCCCTGATTTGGTTTTATATCCTAGTCAAACGCATAGGCGAGAAAGAGACGAACATAGGTACAGATCCGAACACTACCTCGCCGAGTGACCCCTATACTTAGGACGAAATAAACTATAATTTAGTAAATGATTGAATATATTAATATGAAATTATCATCACGCTAACTCACGAGACATGCATAAGAATGTTCCCAATAGACAATGCACGGGTGTCTCAGTAAAAACTCAGGTAAGTGGCTATTCACATAACTAACAGACTCTTTCATAGTAAATCAACCTTATCACTAGGCACATAGAGGTTAAATTCCTTGTGTTTAAGATAAAACACATCTACAGCTACTCATTCTGCCTAAAGATTAATGCTGTTGTTTACATCCCTATTACGACGCACTAACGGTCATTTTTGAAGCGATATAGAGCAAATGCAAAGGCATTCGACTACAAAATTAAATTTTCAACCAATGTAAACCTTACTTGAACACTCTAAAGCTGTTTTTTCAATGTGTGAGCTGATGATATAAAATGGCGGGGCAGCGACGGTGCACAAAATTATCGATGCGGTTTCTGTCACCTTTATCTAGAAGCGGTAAAGAGTAGATTGCGTGAGCTGAGATGTAGATGATATTGTGGTGGAGGGACACGACAGCGGCAACCCGTGTGCGACGGCATGCAACGATACCGGATTCTGTGCTGTACACGAGATTGGGACGGAGAGATAAAGCCTACACTGTTTAAACGTAGAATTTTTAAGTAAGTTATGGTTTTCGAAAATAGCGGTTCTGGAGTTGGCAACAATAGGAATAGATCTTGCTTAGCTAGTAATACGTAAATGAGGTCTAAAACAAAGGAACAGGAAGAATTTTGAAGAAAGGTACACATGAAAAGACGAAGAAGGGAAATATTCTATACTAGCTTTTGCCACCTGCTTCATTCGTGTGGAGGTTGAAATTGTACCAAGGGAATGTACTACCGGGATACAATGTATTCTATGTGTTAATGTAGGTTATAATATATTTGTGTGCCAAATTTCATCTGTTTTGGCGTAATTGAATAACAAACATCCGATGCATATTTTTGTTTTTCTGTGTGGGAAATCGTCAAATGACTTCTCCCGTTCTGGGTGGAGCGGGAGTGTCAGACTTTTACTGACTAAAACCCACTCGTGTTCCTTCAGTTGCCTTTGGCCTTAGTAACTCTATAAACAAATCCGGGACCCTGGAGATCCATACATTCTCACAAATTCTCACATTTACAATACTATAGCTATACAGCAGAATACCCAAAAAAAAAAACAGGAATTCTTAACAACCTATTTTATTACAAATGGTATCAACCTGATACCAGACACGAAATTTGATGAAGTACTCTAATATTATGACGTCTAAGTTGATTAACTTTTGTTAATATTCTCACATTTTTGTTATAGACAACAATAGGTGCCAAAGTCATAATAGAACACGCATTAACTCCTACACTATTACAGGTTGATGATTTAGGTACAATAGCCAGTCTAGACGATTAAATATTCGAGCCAAATGCTATTAACCCCTATAAAAATTCCAAACGTGCTATCAAGTATAATTTCTCTAACTACTGTATACATATCATTTTGGCTACTAGCATTTTGCATGACTTTGCTGTTTACTGTTATTAGGGGTCGTTGATGCGTAGAATTTTAATTATTTTGTCTTTATTACTAACCTACGCTGTCCCACTCCTGGCCAAAGGTTTCCTTCCATTCCTTCCATCTTTCGCGAGCCCGCACCTCCTTCTTCCAGTTTTGACGGAATCTGTCCAGCTCGTCCCACTGGCCATCTCCTACGTGGTCTTCCGCGAACCCGCCTCACTATCTCAGGCTGGTGCCCTTTAGTGCTATTTTGTCCCACAGTTTAGTCCTATATCTAGATTATAATTAACAGCGAAGTGACACGTATAAATTTCTTATACGCAACTATGTGTAAATAACATAGGATGATTATACTGCTGCTTCTTATGGAGATTCTTCGATTCTATATACAATTACGTCAAGTATTATCATGCTTAGTTCTCCATTAGCCTAATAGCAGGTGTCTGTTTTTCTTCGGTTATTACTCTGAAGAATGCAGACAACACCTAAAAATCTATATTTTTTTATTTATTTTATTTATTTATTTATCATCATACATCTACCCTTACAGCTAACCAATGCGGTAAATGTGCCTTAATTAATACTTTAACATAATTGTTCCTTAAAACTAATACCTATAACTAATAACAAACAAAGCATTCCTTGTGAATTCACTCAGAAAACAACAGAATAGGTCTGTCTCACTCGCTATGATGTTGAGCGTGCGGAGTGCACGCGTCAGCGGCGCCTCCTTCAGAAGATTGGTCCTAGAACGCGGTTCCACCAGCAGTCGTGGCTGCCGTCGTCGCCACACGTACCTGTCCGGAACACACAGACTCACCTGGCCTAAAACAACTGCATTATGCACCTTCCCTCTCAGTATTTTAAATATATATGAGGCGAGTGCAAGATCCCTCCTAACCCTTAGCTCGTTGTATCCTACCATACCTAGAATAAATAAGGTTGGATACATTAACGGGTAAAAGGGATAGACTCCGTAATAGCGCATATATAAATATCTTATAAATTTATTTTGTACCCTCTCCAGCATGAGACTATATTTAGCTTCATGCGGAGACCAGATAACTGCGTTACATTCTACCTGGCTCCTCACAAATGCATTATATAATAATTTAAAATGTATGTAAGTGGTTTAATTGAATTCATTGCTTTGAGTTTGAATCCTCTAAAGCCTTTAGCACTCTAACTATTCGGAAAGTGGTAAGAATTAAAATTCATTCTTCTATCTTAAAGTATTGATATCTCGTGAAATTTCTCCCGTTTGCATCAGTCGGTCGCGACACGAGGCAGGCGGGGCCGTCCACTCTTTTTTCCTTGACGTTTTTTTTAAAACAGTTTTTTCTTCGTGAAATCTGTATCGCACGATACACGAAGTCTTTTTACGTGTTTCTTTAAAAAAAGTATTCGTGGGGCTCTACAAAAAATTTGACACGGATCAAACTAGACAGTTTAGAGTTGGTGAAACTTGGTACTTTTTTTTCGGAATACATGAATTCCGATGCGGGAGCCATTGTGAGTCAGTTCCATTAAATTTTAGGTACCCATCTGAACTGTATTTTGGACGGGTATTAGTTATTGGTATTTGATATGCATGAACTCAAATGGTTGTATCGAAAGTACTACGATCATTTAGAGAAACATGATTAGTTTATTCAGCATACAGATAAAGCATCATCATTATCATCATAATAAGCCTATAAATGTTTTTCTAGAACAAATTACAGCTAACACAACACGCAAACTCACGCCTATATTCCTGGTGAGTCAAAAGAATGATCCACATGGTGAGGTAGAAGTGTAAATTACAATACCCCATGTAATGGGGGTCACCTCGTGCCATTATTTGAGCATAAATTCAGACTTCGGGTACTGCTGTAACCACTAGACCAACGAGCCTTTCGGCATAAATAGATAATGCTCTTCTAAGTACAAGGGATGTATGGTGTACACGAAAAGGTGTTAGACTAATTGATAGATTATGAAATGTGTACATGCAAAAATTGTTACGGTATGGGAGTGTGATGCGGAATTATGGATAAAACTGTCGTGCGAAAAGTTTTGAGAACGTCGATGGCTATAAGAGTAGAGGAAGACCAATCAAACGATGGATGGACTGTGTGAAAGATGATATGGCTAAAAAGGGGGTGACTGCCGAGTTGATGACTAATAGAGAAATCTTTACTATAAAAATAATTTATAAAGCTGAAGAGTTTGTTTGTTTGATTGAACGCGTTAATCTCAGAAACTACTGGTCCGAATTGAAAAAATATTTTTGTGTTGGGTAGCCTATTTATCGAAAAATATTAGGATATATAACGTCACGCTACAACCAAGAGAAGCGGAGCAGTAATGAAAAATGTTGCAAAAACGGGGAAAATCGCAAAGTAGGCGATTCGACGCGACGGGAAGGCTCGGGGAACAAGAAATTTAACGCGGACCAAGTCGCGGGCAGAAGCTAGTATTGAAGAAAAATAAAAGTTGCGCCGAACCCAAATAAATTGGGATAAGGGTAAAAATGGTGATACTCACAAATGGATATTTTGCTCTTTCCAGCTAGCTAAATAACTATTAAGACAATAAATACTATTACTACTATTAAGTACTATTAAATCATTTGCCCTGCAACTTGCGTTGCATCAACAATTATCTGATGAATTTTCCTCCAGAATAAGAGTGCATGATATGACAATAAAACGCAAGAACAAAAGATAAAGCTTCCAAACTATACTCAGGTCGGCTTCCAGTCTTCCACATGAAGCGAATGCCTATCTGACATCCACAATCCAGTTACTGGGTAATACGATACCCCTTGGTAAGACTGGTTGTCAGACTTTCGGAGCTTCTGATGACCCGTTAAAACTGCCACAAGACTAACGGTTTAAGGTGAATACTCCAAACCAGCCCGCGAAATTCAAAATTTCTTACGTTTTTTGCAATTTGCAGGCCAGTGCTAGGTTGTATGTTGATTAAAATATTATTCGCGACTATAAGACGTATGTAGTTACAGAATTATAATTATCAAAATCACCAATACAACCCTCCAAGTTCATAAAGGCCTAAGAACAAAAAAAAAAAAGAGAAAAAGTCATTCCTACAGCTTTATGAACTTAGAGCGTTGTATTGATGATTTTGATGATTATAATTCTGTAACTACATATATCTTACAGTCGCGAATAGTATTTTAATCAACAAACAACCTAGTACTGTCCTGCAAATTGCAAAAAACGTAAGAAAATTTGAATTTCGCGGGCTGGTTGAAGCATTCACCTTAATTTACTTTCCGAGACACAGAAGGGTCTGGGTATGTAAAAATGGTCTCGTGTGGTGCCGGACGTAAAAAATAGCACCATCCTATTTCTTCCCGTGGGTGTCGTAAGAGGCGACTAGAGGACTTACTAGAGAATGGGCAGCAGCGTTCTCTATGCATTTAACCACCATACTGCGATCGCCAACCCGGCCCCGCCTGACGTCTTTCGGCTGAAATGATGTAAAAATGGTCACCACTCCACGGATCAACTGCGGTATTTGACTGACAGCCAGACAAAAGACAAAGCCATCACGCGTGACAATTTTAATCCCCAACCAAGTTTGTTCGTAATTTTATCAAGTTTACCGTCATTGTTTTGAAATAATTGTGACAAACACAATTATATGCTAATGTATGGCCACTCGTAGCCACGTGAATATTCATGCTGTATATTAATTTGTTTCGTGTTTGTGTTGGTAGTAATAACAGTTAGCATGTTGTTTTGTTTTTATGCTGATTCGATAAGCAATAGCCAATCCATGGTGTGTTTTTTGACGTGCTGGGATGCACTCTGTTGGATTCTGAATGCTCCTTACAACACTCAAGATATTTTTCGTCCGTGCGAATGAGGTTTTATCTCATCTGCTGAAGAGTTTGTTGCGTTACTTCTTCTTCTCAGATAAAGTATTAGGAACTCGTGAAATGCAGGAGGACTGTCTTATGTAATTTTGACGTTCAAAGAGTGCTGATTATCAGCCTAATTTGAATAAGTGACTTCTGATTTGGATTCCGATCTGGGTGCTTACCCTTTCTTTTTTTTTTTTCTGGATGGGAAATCATCAAATGACTTCTCCCGCTCTGGGCGGAGCGAGAGGGCGTGTCAGACTTTTACTGACTAAAACCCACCCGTGTTCCTTCAGTTGCCCATGTGCCAGGGTCACGGTATCTCTTTCGAACAATCTCGCGACCCTGGCAGGTGGGTGCTTACCCTTGATTTTAATTCCGATCGATTGCCATTGGAATTATGACGTTTCGTATTCTTGAATTCAACGCTAGCGCCAAAATGTGTTTAACTTGGGTGTCCATTTTGGAGAACCAATCGGAATCGAGTTCCAGTGTTGTCGTTGTTCCAATGTTGACACTATTGTTTTCAAGAGTACCGAATCACGTGTATGCAAAATTTACATGGGAATCGTATTGGCTTTAGATTGGAATTAAAATAAGGTTGAAGAGTAAGCCCCCCTGTTCTTCTACAATCTACACCCTAATTGCGTAACACATTGCAAACAGAATCTGAATCTTTATGAAGAATATTGCTCATCCATTGTTCTATGTTATATTAAAAAAATTGTTTGTTTAGCAACGTAAATAATGCCCGTAGGATTGTTTCCGATCTCGGATTTGTTGGAAAACGTTACCGTGCCCCTGGCATAGGCAACTGAAGAAACACGGGTGGGTTTTAGTCAGTAAAAGTCTGACGCCCTCCCGATTGACACACCCAGAACAAAAACAAGGATAGTTTCCAAACTGAAGACCGAAATCTAGTAAGTATACTAAGGTGTAACTTATGTACAAATTTTTTTAAATGTATGAAAAGTGTGGAATTCCTGAGCTCCAAGAGGATTCCAGACGAAATTCAGTATCCATGGCCAAAAAATTCAACAACCTACAATTACAAACCGACTTCCTTAAAAACACTACAAAGTGAAAAATAACTTTAATTTCGGAATTCGGTGTCTAAGGATCTGTATTTATGGTTTTTTTGCCACCGACTTCCGAAATTAAAGTTATTTTTCACTTTGTAGTGTTTTTAAGGCAGTCGGTTGTTTTTTTTTTGTAAAAAAGTTTTTATTTTTAAATTTTTAGTTATGTTATTCACCTCGCACTAATTCCAAACAAACAATGCATATTTATGCGATAGCAGAAATCGCGGTTGATTTGCTGTCATTTTTTAAAGAGTTCCGGTGTCTGTCTCCCGAACTCATAGATCCATATGAAATTTACATGGGACCATTTCGGAATAAACTCCTTTCGAACAAAAAAAGAATTTTGCAAATCCGTCTATATATGACGGAGTTATGGCCGAACATACATAAAAAAAAAAAAACATATAAACATCCGAATTGAGAACCTCCTCCTTTTTGAAGTCGGTTAAAAATGGTCTAAATTCTTATACAAAAAATAGTATACCATAGGTTCCATTTTGCATAAATACGGACAATTTTACTACGGACAACAAATAAACATGTTACGAATCGAGTTTAATCCATTCTTTCCGATACTAGTTCGTGGGGAAAGTTAACAGATTTGGTTCAGGCTCCCTCAGTGGCAAAAGTCACGATATTTCGTGATCCATTTGTCAGTGTTTTGCGTCATGCTACGGGTGGAACAGACCACTCTGTTACTTTCTGTGGGTGGTTGACGAAATAACAGGGCTACAAGGATCTTTTGGTGCCTGAATGACATTGAATGGGGGGCATTTTTAGGGTTTTATAGTCAACAAAAAACGTCATATTTATGGTTTCATTATGTTTGTCTGTCTATCTGCAGCTTAGCTCAGAGACTCTTAGTACTAAGAATCTGTAATTTGACATATACAACTGATATTTTTTTTTGTGATTTTGAAGGTTTCTCCTCTACGCGTGAAAAGGGGATGATTTCTCATCTATCCCATGGTGTAGGGTGTCGATGGATAGGTCTGGTTTAGTAAGTCGAAGAACTTTTTCGTAAAATAATCATTAAATTGAATTAAACGAACTTAGAAAGTTGTATTAATTATTATAATATTCTAAATACATACGTGTTACGGTGGTAGAGCCATTTTGGCTCAGTGGGAACAACCCTGACTTACGAGTTGTAGTTCGCAGGTTCGAACCTAGACAGATGCTGCACCTTTTTTAAACTATTTCATCACCACAACTCTCAAAATGGTAAAGGAAGACATCTTGAGGAAACCGGCATGTCCTAGAACCAGAAAATCGAAGACATGTGACATTTATCAACCCGCACTGGGCCCGCGTGGTGGATTACGACCCACTCCTTCTCGAAAAGAGAAAGCCTGTAGTCCAGGAGTGGATATGTACTACTTATGCTATCTTACTCTGAATTTGATTGCATTTTCTTTCGCCAATCCACTTGTAAAAGTATCATATTATAAATCGCTGGAAAACACATCATATCACACTTCACACTATCACACTTCACATCACACTAATATTATAAATGCAAAAGTAACTCTGTCTGTCTGTCTGTCTCGCTTTCCTGCTAAAACTACTGAACCGATTTAAATGAAATATTGTACACAGATAGTTAAGAGCCTGAGAAAGGACATAGGCTACTTTTTATCCCTGTAGTACGTGCCCGCGGGATATTTTCCGACCTCCACGCGGGCGAAGCCGCTGGCAAAAGCTAGTTTCTCTATAAAGGTACTGTGATATCTTTGATAATAGCAATGTTTCCTCAAGTTCGCGATACGCAAGCAATCAAGTACAAATACAGAGAGCCACTGAGAACTTGCTGACCTCCAAGGCGGCCTAATATTTCCTGGGAACCACAGGATAAAAAAGACAATTTTCAGCCCAACAATGCCACATAATATGGTGTACGACGGTGGCTAGGAGTCAAGCAGCGTCGTCTCTCTATTACCTAACGGATACAACAGATTCCCGAAATAAGTATCCCTCTTCATAAAAGAGGTTTTAATTCATAGAATCAAGTTATAACTTTGGCCAGTGACAAGTTCCAGCTACTAAAAATCTCAGCGTGTAACCATTCTTCTTAGAACTACTTCAAATGAACTCTATATCCGACCTTTTCTGATATTTCTTTTAAAAAAAGTAAGTTAAACTAGTGAGCCCCTCGACTAAGACGATTTTAATTTCTGTGTCATAAATCATAAGGTTTAAATTACGAAGTTCATAATCTAATCCTTGCCAAGCACCATTTGCTGACAATAAGAACCTTATTTTGTTTGTCAAAAGATCTGTTTTTGAACAGGGTCAGTGTGTATTAATTTTGTAAGCATAGACTATAAATAAAATACGAAGTTCTAAGTGACAAAGAACTACCCTCGTGGAACAGGTTGTTTTAATTTATGGGTTGTCAATTTTGTGTGTGTGTGTGTGTGTGCTTGGATGTGTGCACACTTGCCAAACACTGCAGGGGGCTTTGACATGCAAGGGGTGTGATGAGCTAGTTTGGTAGGGTTGTCCGAAATAAATTAAATAATTATATTAATTAGATCAATCATTATAATATCTTTAGAGCAGTGGTGACGCAGTGATAATGACCGAGACTAACGAGTTGTAGGTCGTGTATAAAGAACAGGCGCTTTAGTTTGTGTAAATTATGTCCATCACCACTGCTCTCAAAACGGTGAAGGAAAACATCGTGAGGAAACCGGCATGTCCTATAACCAGAATTTCGAAAACTGGTGAAGTGGTGACCAACCATCTACCAATCCGCACTGGGTCCACGTGGTGGATTACGGCTCCCTCTGACAAAGAAAAGGCGTGATTAAAGATTTATTAGACACGTTTATGATTTTATATATATTTTCAAATGGTGAATAAAGCAATTCTGATAATAGCTGGATTCGGTGAAAGAAAAGAAAGAAAATACATTAATTTAGCACACAATAGGTATACAGCGGGAAAGAGTGATATAAAAATATAATAAAAAAAATGTAAGGTGTGATGTCAAAAACTAGCATTACAGTATACCTCACGGCTGCGCCAAAAAGGCCCAGTTCAGCAAAAATGCCGAACAACTAGTGCCTAATTTAGATTAGGCATTAGTTCTTTTTATTTTTTATCTGACCACCTGACAAAAAACAGTGATTAATCATGATAATAATTACAATAAACTTCTATGTATGAGAAGAAGGTTTTTTACGACATTTTGTTATACGAATAACCCTAAATTCTTTAGCTTTTTAGGGTTCCGTTGCCAAATGGCAAAAAACGGAACCCTTATAGATTCGTCATGTCTGTCTGTCTGTCTGTCCGAGTATGTCACAGCCATTTTTTTCTGAAACTATAAGAGCTATGCTGTTGAAACTTGGTAAGTAGATATATTCTGTGAACCGCATTAAGATTTTCAAACAAAAATAGAAAAAAAAACAATAATATTTGGGGTTCCCCATACATAGAACTGAAACTCAAAAATTTTTTTTTTTTCATCAAACCCATACGTGTGGGATATCTATGGATAGGTCTTCAAAAATGATATTGAGGTTTCTAATATCATTTTTTTCTCAACTGAATAGTTTGCGCGAGAGACACTTCCAAAGTGGTAAAATGTGTGTCCCCCCCCCCCCATAACTTCTAAAATAAGGGAATGATAAAACTAAAAAAAATATATGATGTACATTACCATGTAAACTTCCACCGAAAATTGGTTTGAACGAGATCTAGTAAGTATTTTTTTTTTAATACGTCATAAATCGTAAACCACAATTTACCTTTCATTCAGTCAACTCAAATATAAAAATTAAAAAAAAAAAACATTTAATTTCATAAACATAAACCATCTGCATAAACCGTGAATTCCTGCAGGTTTGTACGGAACCCTCGGTGCGCGAGTCCGACTCGCACTTGGCCACTTTTTTTACTTTCTAAGTACTTACGTTCAAATTCAATCTGCCTTCAAGAAAGTAAAAGTAGTCCTTACAAGATCTTAATCTAGCTGAAAATCTAATTTCCTGAATTTCCTCAGTGTCTAAATCGAGTCTCCTAAGGCTTACATTTTTAAACGATTTCATCCTATCTGGATTCTCATTAGTTATTTATTAAACGTCTTTTTTGAAAGACCGCATTATGAAAACTTGGATTTTGTTGATAAGGCTGTTTTCCTTACTTTAGATTTCTAGGAAATCACAGTCGTAAAATGTGTAGCTCTGTTTTACATCGCAACAAATACAGGATTTTTGTTTAACCAGTGCGCTTTTTTTTTGGTGGTTCAGTATCAGTAATAGAACACATTTCAATTATTTTTTCATTGCTTTTTTTATTTTTATCCGACCTTAAATCAGTAAACTCTGGACACCCTACATATTTCGTAATATGATATCGATAATAGGTCAGTAAACGCGCGCCGGCGTAGGTACTTCGAACTTCTTAGAATTTTGATCGATCGAATAGCTGGTAGGTACTCGTAGCTACGCTCAGTCGTTCACCTTCGCCGCCGCGCTGGCACCGCGTGCAAGTTACCATAAAAACCAGTTTCAAAGTAAACATCTCTCGTTAACGATAACTTAATTTTTTTGTACCTACTAAGATAAATCAACAACTTAGTATAAAAAAAAAACTCGTTTAAGTTTAATTTGTTAAAATTTGCGCACTAGTTAAAAACTTATCCTTATATGTGATTTGTGCCAATGCATAATCAGCCTATTTTGTTCTCTCTTCTGGGACACAGGCCTCCTCTCTATGAGACATAGAAGACCGTAATACCCAACTCGGGCCCATTGTGGGTTGATGCATGCTATAAGTCTTAAAATTTGTGGTTCTAGGACATGCTTGTTTCCTCACGAAGTTTTCCTTCACCGTTTTTAGAGCAGTGGTGATGAAATAAGTTACACAAAGTGCCTGCCTGTCGCAGCTCAGAGGCGTTTCAAACACGGTAAAGGTTTCCTGGGCCACCACGGTTCATTGGTTGGTCACCATTATAACTAACTTTAATAAAAACAGAATCGATTTGATTATTAAAATAGTTTTTTTTAACATTATTTATTTAATTATTTTGGATCTCCAACAAAAGATGTACACAATACATTGACACGTAAACAAAGGGTAACAGTAAAAGTCGGTGTACTCCTTCACTTTTATGAGACCACAGCATGCACAATAGAGTTTACAACTAAGCTAACAAACTTAAAATATTAATTATAGGTAAAATTTGGTAACAGTTTATAAATTATTAAAGGACATACACTAAAAAGAAGAATATGAAATACATTGAAATACTTAAATTAACATCTAGAGATATTTAAATAGAAAACTAATCTATTCTTATATTTAGATAGAGACTCACAAATGTCTAAATTCGTAGTTTTGGCTAATATGTTATATTGCCTACATTATTTAAAAAGATATAAAATTATTGAATGGATATGAGAGCCAACCCTAATCTACCTCGCTACAGCAAGCACAGCAGGGGTTGTCGGCCATACGTCACACCACACACACAGACACTGTACGTACACGAACTGTGCTTGTGCGCGCACATACCGATGCCCAGCTGTGGACCGTGGGCATGTGTCGAACAAGTGGAGAGGAATGACGCATTTTTAGGAATTTTTGCATACTGGGGCGGTATGGTTAGGTAGACAAGTTTTTATGTAAATTTTGTTTGATTTCGTTTCATTATTAAATGGGTTGCGTAAACTGTCTTGTGATTAACATACTTACTACCATAAGCTCACGCCGTTTTCCCATGGGGGTAGGCAGATTAACAAACTCCTTTTGTCTCGTTTAAGTTCATCTGGTCATACATGCATGCCGGTTACCCGTACTACGCACCTGACCCTTCTGAAGAACATCACCAATAAGGTCTTGTGATTTATGTATATTATTTCGTATGGGTAGTAAAATTACGTTTTAAATTAATGATTATATGGCAATGTTTGTTACATACGTACCTAGTAGTAGTTTATTCAACCCTGAAACAATGCTAAATTACTTAATTAAAGTATTTTAACTTAATATACTCGCATCTACATGTATACGTAGATTTATAAATATTGACTTTTAATACGTTGCGACAATATTGTACCAGGTTCTCTATATTTATAGTTACTATAACCAGTTGACAGTCCGGACTATTCACTTTGGCAATTACGGTTGCCAACACTGTCAAGTGGATAAAGTATGAACATTTCATCATCTGCCTAGCCTATTCTCAACAATGTTGGGGTCAGCTTCCAGTCTAACCGGATGCAGCTGAATACCAGTATATTACATGGAGCGACTGCCTACCTGACCTCCACAAACCAGTTACTGGGTAATACGATACCCCTTGGTAAGACTGATTGTCAGATTTTCAGGCTTCTGACGAGTCGTAACCACTGTCAATGATCCATCAAAGACAGTGGAGACTAACGGCTTAACGTGCTTTCCGATGCATGTAGGGGTCTTGGTATGAAAAGATGGTCACCCATCCACGAACAAACCGCAGTAAGCGTAGCTTAACCTGAACGATCGATCCTTGCGGCTGTTATTACTTAGCCACAAGCCCCTCGCAAGAACATTTATTGTAGTTTATTATTTGTAGAGAAATACCATCAATTTATACTTATATACTTATTACATTACTTATATCTATACTAATATTATAATAAAGCTGAAGAGTTTGTTTGTTTGTTTGTATGTTTGTTTGATTGAACGCGCTAATCTCAGGAACTATTGGTCTGAATTGATTTTTTTTTTGTTTTGGGTAGCCAGTAGTATTTATCGAGAAAGGATATAGGCTATATAACATCACGCTACAACCAAGAGGAGTGGAGCAGTAATGAAAAATGTTCCAAAAACGGGAAAAATCGCACGGGTAGGCGATTCGACGCGACGGAAAAGGTCGGGGGAACATGAAATTTAACGCGGACGAAGTCGCGGGTAGAACCTAGTACCTATTTAATAGAATTGCACTATTAGTCACGGGCATGTTAATAAAATGCAATATCGTTAATAAATAGATGTAATTAAATAAATTATTAAATACAATTCCATAATCAGTCATGACATGACTCATGCATGGCGTGTCATTTATAAAATTGTTTACGCTAAATATATTTTTTAGGCATAATTATAATCATAAACTAGTCAAATACATAGATACATTTAATACATAATTAAATAATGAATTCAACTACTAATTGCAATGCCAAATATTTAAACAAATAAGCATAGTTAATATACAATTTTGTGCTCCTCTTCTTTACAATAAAATAAGTAAAGAAAGTAAGTAATTTATTCTAGAAGTATTTATGTATGTTTGTATGTATGTATATTTTTATTTTGTATGTTTATATTTAAATTATAGTATTATTTTTCTTCTACTATTACACACGTTGTCTACATCCTTTTGTATATTCTCTCCCATTGCAGGTATGCTGGAAGAGATTTCTATAGAAATAAGCATTATCTTTGTACATATTTTTCTGTTCCTTTCTTCTTGTCTATTTATATGTGTGCATAAATGGTTAAATAAATAAAAAACTTAATATTTATCCGCTCAACAAATCCTTATGTAAAAAGAAGGTACATAACTACCCAATTGCCCTTTCATATGAGGAAACAGAGAACCTGTTTATGGTTCAGAAATAGTCTATGTTATTGACAATTACACCATTTTATTTTACTTTTATTCTATTTTTTCGGACGTATATACACTACCCAACACCCCAACACCATTCACACTTACACAAAATCACACACATACACAAAATCACACACATACACACCAATTTTTGTATTTTGCAATTGTTTTATTAGTTAAGATAATGATAAGTCATCCATATATTTGCATGTCATTTGGGCTAATATGCTATTGTTAAATTTGAGAGGACTGGCGCTGTACCTATGTCGAGATACAGGACTCGTTTCACGCTTCTTACAGCAAAAGTTATTATAATAACCAGACAAATCATGATTTAAATCAAGCTAACTCCAACTCCTATCTCGATGGCTTATTGTTGACCGCGTAAATTCGTGCAAATCGAGCGAAACGAAACTTTAAAATAATATATTTTTTATACAGGTGACTTACGCGAAGTTAATTTATTTGTGGGCGAATCGACAATTCTAGAAATATGTATTAGGCGACTGGCACGTTTTGAACTTACTGCATCTCGACCCATCCTCATCATCACTTCAGCCGCTGACTTACGACATATTTCAGTTGCCGTGTACCGTATGCTGGCGCTGGAAGGGATTAATAACATTTTTGTGCACGACTGTACTAATTAATTACCTATCTCAAATATTGTAACTGGAGCGGCGCGGGAAGCGATGCAGCAAGATTCCTGATTAAGAATAGGTTAACGGAGTAAAGAGTCACATCACAATCAGACTATGACGTTCCCACTGTTGGGACACAGGCCTCATCTCAATGAAAGCGAGTGAGCCGTAATCCACCATGCGGGCTTAGTGCAGTGGTGGACGTTAGAATTGAAGATGTCACGATATCTTGGAATTGGTTCTAGTAGTATTTGCTCTCGATATATATTATCTCTCTTATACAAAATACATATAAAATTTCAAAAGTGTCCTTAAATCACGACATTAGCTTTCAATGTTCCCACTGCTGGGACACAGGCCTCTCCGTGAGAGGGAGTGGTCAGTAATCCTTTACGGAGGCCCAGTGCGGCTCATAGATGTCACACGACGTTTGACGTTCGAGAATGACTGATACCCAGACTAATTAGAAAAAAAAAACTTTTGATTGAATGTCTTTAAAATTTTGGTTCTAGGACATGCCGATTTTCTCACTATGTTTTTCTTCATCGTTTTGAGAACCGAGATGATGAAATAATTTACACAAAGTAAAGCGCATGTTAGTGTTCGAACCTACGATAGCAAGTCGGATTTCGCGACCGTTTCTATTGTGCCACGACAACTCATACACCCTGTGACAACAATATTCCAAAATTGTAGTTACTAAATAGTGTGGAATTTCTTCATTCGTCTAGCCATTAAGTTGGAAGAGTTAAGAAGTTTACTAATCTATTTTATACTAAACTTTAACAATATCCGACAACCCTGATTACTTATTTTATTGGAACGAATTGGAACGAAGTTCCTTATCGCGCGTTGTGAAAGGGGGCTAGACGGAAAAAAATCTTACGAAAAGTTGTCACGACATGCTTTAACCGACTTCAAAAAAAGGACGAGGTTTCTTAATTCGACCGTATATATTTTGTATGTTGTTTTTTTTTTTTGTTGTGAGTAGAGAGGGAGAGCGGGGTGAGGGGGAGAGGGGGGAAAGCGGGAGAGGGGGACAGAGAGGGGGAGAGAGATAGAGAGGGAGAGAGAGAGGTAGAGAGAGTGGGAGAGAGAAGGAGATAGGGAGAGAGAGAAAGAATATTTTTGTTGAGTGTATACTGTCAATATTTTTTTGCAAAATTCAATTAATGAGTGTATACAGGTTTTTTGTACATAATAAATAATTAAAAAATTATAACTATTATGAATCCTGGAAAGGAACTTCGTTCCATCCGGGTGTCCCTTTTTATTTTTGGAATGACATCTCTGCTGCTTAACTGGACTTGCCTGTGGCTACCTTAATAAATTAAGGCCTCCAGCAAGGACTTAAAAACCTAAGACTAGAGCAACTACCCGCGAAGGGCACCCCTTGCGGGGTGCGAACCTCGGCTAAGGGCTCCGCTGGTAGAGGGCAGCAACGGATGGGCTGGATCGGAATGATAATTATGATAGGGACGAATTTAACGTTACAGGCTCAGCGGCGTGGGCTGGCTCGAGCAAGGGTCGGGGCCGACATGGATTGGGACGTCGCGGCGGGCCTCGGCGGCGAGGACGGAAGGACGGCGGTCTGTGTTGGTGTATCTTTAGAGTGCTAGTGACTTTACTACTCTCTTGGAGAAGGGTTGAAGCGAATTGTTAGGGTATGCCTCGGTTGGCGAATCGTACTAATGCGGGAGGGACTGTAACGGGCGGCTGCCGCGATCAGGGGATTGGGGTGCTTCACAGCAGAGTCAAAGAAATGCTTGAAGAGGCGTTTCATGAACTGCTGAATGGTGGGCATTCTGAGATCTAGGTGGAGATTCTCGTTTCAAACATAGAACGTGGCTCCAGTAAACTTTCGAAGGAAATCGTTTTCGAGGGTCTGCATCCTATGGATCCGGTGTGGCTTAGCGTGCGCGAAGACGACGCACGCATAAGTCATGATATATATATAGGGCGTATGACCGCGGTGTGTATACGCAATTTACACCTAAGGGATAATTTGCTACGGGCGGTTTGAATGAAGTGTCCGAAGCGTGATTATTTGTCTCTTTTTAACCGACGAAAAAAAACGGAGGAGGTTATCAATTCGACGCGTATATTTTTTTATTATTTATGTATGACCACGCATAACTTTTTACATAGTAGTCCGATTGTGATAATTCTTTTTTTATTGGAAAGGGTATACTCCGAGGGTGGTCCCATATAAATTTGGAAAACAAAATCGAACCCTAAGGGTCAGAAAACAGGGGATGATTGATTGTTCACTCAGTGATTGTAATATATTACCACGCATAACTTTATACAGAGTAGTCCGATTTTGATCATTCTTTTTTTATTAGATAGGGTATACCTTGCCAAGTATTATTAGTACATTAAAACTACAAAAAATTATAAAATAAAAACTTTTTAACAAAAAATTAAACCGCCGAAAAAACTGAAAAGCAAAAAATAATAAACCTTAAAATTTTGAGTCGGCGCTGAAAAATCAATGAACAAAGATCACTCAAAGCGCCGACTCATAATTTTAAGGTTTATTATTTTTTGCTTTTCAGTTTTTTCGGCGGTTTAATTTTTTGTTAAAAAGATTTTTGTGACCCTACATTCAAATCAAAACGTCAATTCTTTTACAGTTGTTGTTTCTTTGGCTATAACACAGCAAAGTGAAGCAGTATGTCAATTTGGTATACAGTTAATTTCTCCGACTTTACTACACCAAGAGTTCACAATTCAAATAAGCTCTTAGCGTTAACACAACACCGGTTATTTTACGTAATTACCGGTAACTTTACGAACACGAAGTAAAACTTAGTAAATAGGCTGTAAAATGTAACGAGAAGAATTTGTAATGAATCGTTTGCGTAAATAATTAATTAATTTTATTTGTTACCTTCAGGTTGACTTGTAATGACATAATAATTTAAAAAATAAGATGTAATAGAATATTGTTAGTTATCATTTTATGCTTGTGGCTAAGTTATGTGTTCCGTGTTATACCAAACGCAAAAAATAGCACCACCCCATTTCTTCCCGTGGGCGTCGTAAAAGGGGACTAAGGGACTTACTAGAGAATGGGTAGCAGAGTTCTCTATTTATTTTATCAACATACTCCGAACGCTAACCTGCCTGCCAAGCGTGGCGATTATGGTAAAGTCCCCCAAATTGGGGGAGGCCTATGTCCAGCTGTGGACGTCTTTCGGCTGAAATGAAGATGAAGGCTAAGTGATAACTGCTACACGTATCAATTGATCATGTAAAGCAACGATTGCCGCGTTTGCTCTATGGATGGGTGACCATCTTTACATACTAAGACTCCTCCGTGCCTCAGAAATCACGTTAAGCCGCTGCTCCCAGCTGTCATTTGTGGATCTTTGACGGTCGTTACGGGTCGTCAGAAGCCCGAAAGTCTGATGAGTCTTACCAAGGAGTATAGTGTTACCCAGTAACTGGGTTGTGGAGGTCAGATAGGCAATCGCTCCATTTAAAATACTGGTACTCAGCTGCATCTGGTTAGAATGGAACCCGAACCCAATATAGTTGAGAAAAGGCTAGGTAGATGATGTCGACGTATGGATGTGTCCCCGTATGATTATAAAGGGATTAAATATGATGACCACCATAGAATGCTTTGATACCCTTAGTTCTTTTACCAAAAATATATACTTGACACCAGAAAAATAAAGTCTAAAATTACAATAGTACTATTTTAGTCACGACTGCACTTCAAAATGTATTCGAACACCAAATGTAGTAAATGATCACCAAATCTTAATAATTGGGTGTACTACGTGAGCTCGACAAATGAATGTGCGAATAACACTTGTGCGACACACTCAAGCTCACTAGGTTAGGTTAGGTTAAAACTGTGACCTCCTATGCACGAGCCGAGCGAGCGAAGCGAGCGGTGCCGCGGCAGCGGCCGGCGAGTGCTTGAAACGACTAGATTCAGTGTGTCGCACAAGCGTGCATTCGAACTATGGTGAGTTGCAGTACAGTTTTGTCGCACAAGCGTTATTCGCACATCCATTTGTCGAGCTCACGTAGTACACTCTTAATAATTTGGTGTTCATTAACTATTTTTGGGTTAACAATGATTTTTTTGGAGTCAGTTTGCTTAAATAGGATAGCAAGATGTAAAAACTTTGGTGATAGTTTTACATTGAAATGCTGGTTTAATTTTGGTGATCATTTACTACTTTTGGATTAACAATGATTTATTTGGAGTCATTTTGCTTAAATAGAATATCGAGATGTTAAAACTTTGGTTATAATTTTACATTAAAATGCGGGTTTAATTTTGGTGACCATTTACTCTTTTTGTCTGTTATATGTTACTATATCT
This sequence comes from Aporophyla nigra, assembly GCA_947507805.1. Lineage (NCBI taxonomy): Eukaryota > Metazoa > Arthropoda > Insecta > Lepidoptera > Noctuidae > Aporophyla > Aporophyla nigra. Next base: position 14,561,837 of record OX382315.1, on the reverse strand, counting down.
GCTGGTAAGTTAAACATAAGCCGATTATAAATACTGTTGGCTTATTAATTTATCACGCGAGATTGAAAACTGTCGATAAATTGTAAACTGTATCATACTGTTTACAATAAAACGTATACTATCAATAGTTTTAATCTCACCATGTAAAACAGTCATTTTTTTTTCTTTCTTGTTGTCTGTTTGTTCCGGCTAATATCCGAGATGGCTAGACTGATTTTGAAGAAATTTGATATTTTTTGCCCTGGGAAGGACATGGACCACTTTTTTTTTGGATGGGTAATCATCAAACTACTTCTCCCGCTCTGGGCGGAGCGGGAGGGCGTGTCAGACTTTTACTGACTAAAACCCACCCGTGTTCCTTCAGTTGCCCATGTGCCAGGGTCACGGTATCTCTTTCGAACAATCTCGCGACCCTGGCAGGCATCGGTCCTAGCAGACCCCTTCAGATATGGACCACTTACGTTATTATCGACATAGTACGCGAACAAAGCCGCTGTCGGACGCTAGATACAAATAAATAAGATGTGCATTAGTTACTTAGGTGACGGAAAACATCGTGAGGAGAAATCTTGACTTGTCTATTTAAAATGGCCAACATGCTATAGGGAAGCTAGTGCAAAATACTTGTTCTTTGTATGAGATGACACTATTAATAAGCAAATATACACCTTTTCATAACAAGGGTTTTTTCAATCGGTTGTTTTTGTTTTGCAAAATATTTTTTATTTTTTAGTTTTAAGTTACGGTATCTACCCCGTACTAATTCGTATAACACTACAGGTCAGACAATAGCAGGATTAAATACCTACGTACTTATTATCGAAGCTAATGCACAAACTATCCAAGTTAAGTCAGTAAAATTTACATGGTGGTCCCATATTAATTTTACCTGAAGCATAACCTACATACATTTTAAATCGACTTACAACTGCCGGAGATATTGCGGATCATATATACAAAAAAAAAAAAACAGACGAATTGAGAACCTCCTGTTTTTGAAGTCGGTTAATAAGTAATGCAATGAACAACACAACATATTAGTTATTTACAGACTGCCGTGGTGCCTTGCTTTAGAGGTTCCAAAAGATGCTGAAAAGATACATAAAAAGCTTGAATCTCTACACACGCTACAGCTAGAACTTCCCACCAAAGTCACGGAATTCCTAAGTACTTTTTTTTCTATTTACAAGTCACCAGCTGGCATCCATATGGTACCTATCTAGGCTTAGGTTTCCAAAAGCTACGCAATGTGTGGTATGTTAAAAATGGCAACGCATCGCATCGTGAGAAGATAGCGTAGCACACAGGGGACTTTCGTAGCACTCGTAGCGTTGGCTACGCAGGGCGGTCCCAAGCTACGCTCTACGAATTTGAGATGTGCTACGAGATAACAATATTTTATTTTTAAAATTTTGGCATGTAGTCGTATTAATTAGTATATTTAGTGTTATCTTTTTTATTTTAATTACTAGCTTCTGCCCGCGGTTTCGGGCGCGTGGATGTCGAAAAATTCACTATTTTAACCCCCCATTTCACCCACTTAGGCATAGAATTTCAAAAAAAACCCTGTCTTAGTGGATACCTACTCCTCACAAAGAGCACACTCTCCAAATTTCATGTCTCTAGGACCAGTGGTTTAGGCTGTGCGTTGATTTATCAGTCAGTCAGTCAGTCAGTCACTCAGGACTTTGAATTCTATATATAATAAAATTGGTTGAAAAACTGTCACTACAGTAAAATAAAAAGTAAGACTTATATCAACAAGTTAAGTATATTTCAAACAAAATTACGTAGATAGACAATGAATTGGTCAAACCAATCACGTTATTCAAAATTCAGGAAAAATATACAAAATATACTGCAACGTTGATCATCATCATCATCATTCACCATCATTTGAGCCGTAAGAGGTCCACTGCTGGACTTAGGCCTCCCCCAATTTGGGGGGCTTTGCCATAATCACCACGCTTGACAGGCGAGTTGGCGATCGCAGTATGGTGGTAAGATGCATAGAGAACGCTTCTGCCCATTCTCTAATAAGTCGCTTAGTCGCTTTTTACGACACCCACGGGAAGAAATGGGGTGGGGTAACTTTGAACTAGTGGTCGCAAATGCACACGCGTGTTTAGCTTGAAGACCATAGGTCGATTGACGGGTCGGGGAAAGTAGTATTGAGCTTTCTCGTTAGGATTTTTCTCAGAAGCAGTACAGAGTCTCGATTTGTGCCTGGTTGAGGGCAATAGACTCGCCTCTTACTACATGAGATATAAACATAACTGGTGCAATGTGGGTATACCTACTAAAAGTCTCTGTCTTACCTTTCAAGGAAGGTAAGGCGTGATGTTACGTTATGCTATAAGAAGATAAAAGTAAGTAAAAGTTACTCACGTACCGTGTGGTGCCGGAGTACCGTGTGGTGCCAGACGTAAAGAATAACACCACCCCATTTCTTCCCGTGGGTGTCGTAAAAGGCGACTAAGGGACTTACTAGATAATGGGTAGCAGCGTTCTCTATGCATTTTACCACCATACTGCGATCGCCAAGCCGCCTGCCAAGCGTGGCGATTATTGCAAAGTCCACCAAATTGGGGGACGCCTAAGTCCAGCAGTGGACGTCTTACGGCTGAAATGATGATAATGATGATGATGAAAAGTTACTCTCTTGTTTATGTCTCAGTCGACACGAAAGAAGAAGAAGAAGTCTCAGTCAGATACATGTTTTATGGCCAGAAGGCTCACAAAGATAAACCAAGAGACAACTGAATAAAAAACCCACCATTAAGGTGAAAGATCATCTCCATTCTACAAGCAGAATAAAAAACATTTTACCAGAATTACGGTCTCAATAAACGAAAAGATTTAACGTTGTCAAATCGACGCAAAGACCTGTTGCACGAATGGAAAAAAATAAGAACGGTGAACGAATGCATTCACAACATTAATCATTCACTCGGCGGTTGCGGGAAAACGACACAAAAGTTTGTATTCAGTCAAAGCGGAAAGTTCGGGCTATCTCGCATTGTTGGTCGAAGTCATCTCTTTGGAAATAAAGGTTCGAAGTTAGCTAATTCATCTTGTTTCATGGTATTTTTGTGGGATTAATGACTACGTGAACCTGAGTTACTGACATGGCTTGCAGAGTAAGCAAACTGAACTGGCAATGGTCCAGCCTTGTTTGTCAAATGACTCCTCGCCAGTGAGTCCTCGAGTGGAGGCCGCGTATCGGCAAGCGTAGTATGGGATGCTCTCCAGTTAGATGGACCGGCGACCTGTAAAAGTTGGCTAGGACAGACTGCATGCCAAAGATTGAGAACAGCGTGTTGTGGCGCAAATTAGGAGAAGTCTATGTCAGCAGTGGATTGCGATAATGGCCGTTTGTACTGGGCCACCATTGCTCTCTTATAATATAGCTCTTTATACCTACAGAATATAGATGGGCTTGTGGCTAATTAATATCATAATAGCCGCACGGGTTGATCGTTCCGGTTAAGCTACGCTTGCCGTGGTTGGTCCGTGGATGGGTGACCATCTTTACACACCAAGACCCTTCCGTGCCTCGGAAAGCACGCTAAACCGTTGGTCCCGGCTGTCTTTTGTAGATCTTAGACAGTCTTTACGGGTCGTCAGAAGCCTGAAAGTCTGACAAGCAGTCCAAAGAACCGAACCGGAACCAAGGGGTATCGTATTACCCAGTAACTGGGTTGTGGAGGTCAGATAGGCAGTCGCTCCATGTAAAATACTGGTGCTCAGCTGCATCTGGTTAGACTGGAAGCCGACAACAACATAGTTGGAAAAAGGCTAGGCAGATGATGACGTACAGAATATAGATGTTGCCAATTCCGCATTTTTGTGGTTCGGACTAAGCAGAGAAAAGTGTGAACTCACCCATCTCTAACGTTCAACAAAACATACATTGTATAACATCACACCATTTTTAGGGTTCCGTTGCCAAATGGCAAAAAACGGAACCCTTATAGATTCGCCATGTCTGTCTGTCTGTCTGTCTGTCTGTCTGTCCGAGTATGTCACAGCCACTTTTCTCCGAAACTATAAGAGCTGTGCTATTGAAACTTGGTAAGTGGATGTATTCAGTGAACCGCATTAAGATTTTCACACAAAAATAGAAAAAAAGCAATAATATTTGGGGTTCCCCATACATAGAATTGAAACTCAAAAATTTTTTTTTCATCAAACCCATACGTGTGGGGTATCTATGGATAGGTCTTCAAAAATGATATTGAGGTTTCTAATATCATTTTTTTTTAAACAATAATATTTGGGGTTCCCCACCGTACGCAAAATACGCGCTCAGACGTGGAGTTGCGGACACCAGCCCGTTCTACCTATTACCTTGGGGTTCCCCATACATAGAACTGAAACACAAAAAAATTTTTTAATCAAACCCTTACGTGTGGGGTATTTATGGATAGGTCTTTAAAAATGAAATTGAGGTTTCTAATATCATTTTTTTCTAAACTGAATAGTTTGCGCGAGAGACACTTCCAAAGTGGTAAAATGTGTGTCCCCCCCCCCCGTAACTTCTAAAATAAGGGAATGATAAAACTAAAAAAAATATATGATGTACATTACCATGAAAACTACCAACGAAAATTGGTTTGAACGAGATCTAGTAAGTAGTTTTTTTTTAATACGTCATAAATCGTAAACCACAATTTACCTTTCATTCAGTCAACTCAAATATAAAAATTTTAAAAAAAACATTTAATTTCATAAACGATGATGACGAATGATGATGATGATGACCTGCAGGTTTGTACGGAACCCTCGGTGCGCGAGTCCGACTCGCACTTGGCCGGTTTTTCCTGTACGGTTAGACAAACGTGTACCATTGCACGCCCAGATTTGTTATGATTAAGTAAGGGGGCGAACCTAAAGCACTGAACCAGGCATAGATACACGTTTGCTAAGTTCTGATGTCTATTTTTTCATGTGAAATTACACTAAACATCACCTGCCTAACCCTTAATAATAATCAAAAATATTAGCTTACGGCACTCCTTCTCCATGTAAACTTTATTTATTATTTATTTATTTATTAAAATCTCCCTTATAACTATCCTTACAGGTTTACACCAAATGCAATAGTGCGGTCTTAAGATTAACTTACTACGAACAATAAAATTTAAAAAAAAAACATAATATCTACTATACCTAAAATTTCTAAATATAAAATACACAATATTTACAATATAACAAATAACAACTTTACCCTACTTTAATTGCGCCAAATTTCATATTCCGTCCCCCTTTTTACCCTGTACCCCTTTTTACGAAAATTACAAAATTTTCGTAAAAACGGGTACAAGGTTTTTGCTTCATGTATTAATATCTAGATTAGGTGACTCAGCACTATTTGAACGTCAAAATTACATAAGACAGTACCTTAATAGGCCCGTTCTAAACCATTTCCTAGTGGTAAAGGGCAAACATTCGAGCGCTGTCTTGCTTTAGCTGCGAAGAAGAAGTGGCACAACAAACTCCTCAACAGTTTAACTCTCTGTTCAATTAGAAGAATTGAAAATTACCTATAGACAATTCTACTTTTACTAAATAGTTATCAAAATTTATACTACGTACTATAAATATAAATTATCAGAAACAAAACTTTAAACACAATAGTACGTCAGTAAAAACAGATAGAACATTTATAAACCCTCCGATCGTCACACAAAACTCTCAACATCCAACTTCAGATAAACCAACAAAGGCCTGAAAACGCAACAAGACAAGAGCCTGAACGCTGAACAGTATCATTTGACAGTACAAGAGGCACACAGCCTCCCGACAATACTCTCACATTCGTAAAGATTCCTACACGATCTGTGGGAGTCTGCGTGACTATCTCTACGATATAGCCACACAGACCAACAGACTCCCACAGAGAGATCCAGCAACAAGTGGCTAGGGGTGCGAGGGATGATCAATTGCGGCCAAAAGTTTTGTTTAGGGAAGCAGATTTGAATGCATTGTTTGGATTTGACTTAGTGTGAAACGATTTTAAAAGATATTTTACTTAAATTGGTAATATAATTTGAAATGTTTTTCATGAAGATACTTAATATTAATAGAGCACATAAAAAATATATCAACATTACCTCTGTGTGATTTAATAGGAAAAATCATTACATTTAATTACTGAAATAACTTTTCCTGACAATGGTGTTAATATACTATCAGAAGGTGTTATAATTACTGTTAATGGCATCTGGTTTAAATAGTGTATAATGGTGCCGATTCTGTTGTACAAAATTCTCTAAACTAAACTAAAAATCACTAAAATTTGGTTTATTCCTGTCAAACGACGATTTCCTATTCTGAAATAGACTAAAGTGACACAACTTAACTATATTGTAGTTTGACAGCACTAAGATTGCACTGAGTTATTAGTTTAGAGAAAATGTCAATTTTGCTATTCTGAGTTTGCCGGTTTTCACCAAAAACTTAAACTATAATAATTTATTTTGACTAAATCTGACTATTTTTAATCGCGATTAAAAAGGTGTGGAATAAAACTAGTGGTCATGAACAAAAATTCACACCAAAGCCTCGCCTTCACGTCCAAAAACATTGCTGTATTTTTTATTTTTTCTTTTGCTTATATCTCGAAAATGGCGTGTCCCATCGCAAAAAAAATGAAATTTTCGACCCCCTTTATGAAACCCCGGAACATATAAATCTCAACGCGTGGGTAATATTTTTTTTTTTCAAACAAAAAGTGAAAAATTCCATATAAAACACGTCCAGGCTGCCCCCCTTGCGCGCGCCTTCGTCTCTAAAAAATCATTGCGTAGCGGACACAAGTACCACGTTGCTAAACCAAAAGAAAAAAAAACCACGTTGATTGTCAAATTCGTTTTTAGTCGTGTCAAAATAATTTTTAAATTTAGAGATTTTTTCTTGCAGAATAGCGTTAAAATTCTCTTAGCCAAAAGTAAGGAATTTTAGAGATAGTTTAGTTCGGTGTACAACAGAATCGGCACCAATGTCTTATTTATGAAATACTATTATTTGTGTAGATTATTTTATACTTTGTAAATTTTCTATCTTATTCAGTACCTGGTACTTGTTGACAGGCCTACACCGTCCTCCCATACCTATTAACACTGTTATTTGAAACCATTGTAAAAATCAATTCTTTTTAAAAGAGTAACCGTAGAGTGTCTTGCCGGCTCTTCTCCATAGGAATCAACAATTTGGAACCGGGCACTTAGCTTCTGACGTTTCATTAGTGCCCATGTTTGCATGGTTTATGTGAAATAAAAATATTTTGATTTGATTTGTTGAAAATTATCACAGGTATTCAGCACCACCCTCATTACATCCTTTAAATATAAATTACATACTTGTTACAATAATTATCACTTACTTCATTCCAAATGACTACAGGTGTTAACAGGATTTAGTAAAGAGTAATACAAAATATATGTATATTATAAAAATACGTGTAATAAATAAAACTATTACTATACTATTTAACTGAAGTGGCAGTGGGCAGGGCACATTGCTCGCAGAACAGATGGCCGATGGGGCCGAAAGGTTCTGGAGTGGCGACCGCGTACCGGAAGACGTAGAGTTGGAAGGCCTCCAACAAGGTGGACCGATGACCTTGTGAAGGCCGCAGGAACCCGCTGGATGCGGGAAGCACAAAACCGGTCGAAGTGGCGGAGCTTGGGGGAGGCCTATGTCCAGCAGTGGACGTCTTTCGGCTGAAATGATGATGATGATGATGAATAAATAAAAAAATAGGAAAAATTTACTTCATTAATATATTAAAAATTAACTTGCGTGTGAAAAATAAAATGGTTGACATTAAAAATGCAAAACTGATCGCGTTAAAACAATTAAAATGGAACAAAAAATCTTGGAAAATAATTTCGCTTCAACCTCGCCTGTCTTTTGGCTGTCACAGATAATTGTCTTGTAGTTTTCTTGCATTTAAACCATAATTGCCTTATACACGGATCGTAGCGTAGAAGGAAAAACTTTTAGAGGGAACAGAAATGTTATTGTGAAATAAGAAAACATTTGACCAGAACTTCAGAAAGGTCAAGTGCATAGTACTCGCAACCGGCGTGTATGTATGACCAATTGTATGAACTTAAACGAGGCAAAAGGAGTTTATAAGGATCGTAGCAGGTGGCGTTCAGTAGTGTCTGCCTACCCCCATGGGAAAAAGGCGTGAATCTAGGTATGTATGTATGTTGACCAGAATCAGACGTCTAGCCTCTGAAACGTGAAAATAACAAAATGTGTTTTCAAAGTCCTTATGATCCAAAATTGTTAGATGATAAACATAATCAAGATGTCGTGCAGCGAGATTTCCTGTTTTCATGAAAACGTTGAGCGGTTGTAGCCCAGTGGTAAACAGCCGCTACTTGCGAGTAGTAGTTCGATAGTTCGAACCCAAGCAGGCGCTTTACTTTGTGTAAATTATTTCATCACCGCTGCTCTCAAAACAGTGAAGGAAAACATCGTGAGGCAACCGTCGTGAAATGTCTTAGAACCAAAAATTCGAAGACATATGACATCTACCAACCCGTACTGGGCCCGCGTGGTGGTTATGGCCCTCTTCCTCTCACCGAGAGGAGGCTTCTGTTCAGTGGGAACATTTTTGGCTGCTGATGAAGAAAACGTTTATTCTTAAAAATGTCACACTTGTAACTATTAGGTGTGTGCAAAAGTTCTACCCGATTTCAGTGCATGGAATGAATGAAAGTAATATCTTAGTCAAAAAGACCTTTATTAATCAATATAATAGCCATTGTTATCAATAACATTTTGCCACTCTGCTGGTAATAAAATAAATCCCGTTCTATAAAATTATTAGGATTTAGAATCAAAAAACTGTTTTATAGCCGTTTGTACTTGTTCAACTTTATCGATTTTTTTCTGCGTTAAACTGTTTTGTAATGAACGGAAAAGATGGTAGTCTGTAGGTGCGAGATCGAGTGAATATGGAGGGTGAGGTAAGATTTCCCATGCGAAGTCCATTATCTTTTTTTTAAGTTGGTAAAGCTGAATGTGGTCTAGCATTACCATGGTGGTAATTGACACCTTTGCGATTGCATAAAACTGGACGATTAATTTTTAATTTACTCTTTCTAACTGTGAGGTGTACAAAGTAGCATTGATCGTTTGATTAGGGGGAAGTAACTCCCAATGTATAATTCCTATGAAATCCCACCAAACACTTAATAAATTATTTTTCACTTGCCTATCTGGTTTTACGACTGATAAACTCGGCTTTCCAGATCGACATACAATTTTTCGGCGTTTTATATTTTCATAACTTTTCCAACCCATTTTTCATCACAAGTTACGTTTTTTTCCAAAAAAAAAAAAACACTCATTTGTATGACGCGGTAATAAAGAACAAAAAATATTCAATCTCTCCATTCGATTCTTTTCCGAGAGTTCATGTGGCACCCACTTCTCCATTTTTTTTATGAAACCAAATTCATGCAGCAGTCTTTCCACCGTTGTTCTATGAACAGAAAACCTTTCTGATAATTCTATAATAGTTATTTGTTTATCATTCAATATAGCGTCGTCTAAGTATTTTTTAGAAAACTTTGAAGGTCGTCCTGATCGCGGTTTATCTTCGCAGCTTTTATATCCTTTGCTGAAGTTTCGATACCACCGACGACACGTGCTTTCGTCCACAGTGCCCTTCCCGTACACCTCACAAATATTTCGACGAGCTTCAGCTGCATTATGACCTTTATCAAACTCATAAAGTAAGCAGTGTCGGATATAGTTCTTGTTACACGGCAAGTTGACCCCACAAAATTTTTATTATGACTAAGCTAGGAAGAAGTACACGGGGGTTATTTATAGCTTGTATCATCTAGAAAGTTATGACACAATTATGATGCATAATATTATTATTGCGCTACATTTTCTTTAAACTTTTATTCGTTACTTGAAAAACGGGTAGAACTTTTGCACACACCTAATATTTCAGAAACTGACATTGGTGTTAATAGTCCTATCGCACACTTTGTAGTTCTGTGGTTTAAAAAATTATTTTCGAAGAAAAATATCTTTTGTATTTGTAGTGTTAAAGAAAATTATATTTCAATAGTTGTCTTTTTTTCTAACAGTCGCACTATTTAATTGAGGGAAGACACTTGGTTTCCATATGTACCTCATCAAATCCCACAAAAATTGTCGACATGGAAGAGGAACCACTGCTTATTGATAAAACAATAAAAACGTTCGAATTTCTATTTCGATGCACTGGAGTGAATATTAAATCCGGCCCGAAAACGCGCCTAGACACTATAAAAAGTCGCACCGTGTATATTATAAATTTCTTTTGGTTAAATACAGACCTGGCTAGTGAAGTTGCTTGGTTCTTCATGGGGATTGCAAACTCGAAAAATTTTACAGAGCTTACATACGTCGCTCCCTGCATCACTTTGAGTTTTCTCGGGAATTTGAAATCTCTTTATCTTATTTTTCGTGAACAATATGTTGGTAAACTTATACAAGTTCTAAGAGATTTAGAAATAAATGAGAGAGGTCGCACTAGATATGAAGAAAAGGACGCAATAATCAAATATGAGTACAATTTTTTGACTAGAGTCATATCAGTTTTAAACGTATTCTATTTTGTCTTGGTAGTGGCGTTTGCGTTAAGTCCTGTGACTTTGGTCGCTCTGAAATATTATACTACTAATGAGCTAGAACTGCTTTTGCCATTCGCAATTGTTCATCCTTTTGATCCTTATGATATTAGATATTGGCCGTGGGTGTATCTTCGACAAATTTGGTCAGGTTAGTAACGGCATGAGTTAAGTGTTTAATCTTTTACGACTTCGATAATTTTGTTTTTCTCTCCTCTACTCTACTGTTTTTCGTTCCTTTTATCGGTTTCTTTCGTATGTGATAAATATGTCTTCCAAAGAATAAACATTATAGTTGGTTTTTCCATAGAAGTCGTCGTGGTCGTTGATATCTGCTCTGCAGACTACATATTTTACACTTTTTGCACATACTTACGTATGCAATTTCGTCTTCTGAAGCATGACATTGAAAAATTGATTCCTGATGATGTGGTTGGTGGACGGTTACGCAATATTGAGGAAGTAAGAGCTGAGTTTGTACTTTTGATTAAATGGCATCAAGACTTAATAAGGTTAGTATTCACTGGAACATATGTATATATTTTTAATAACTATATGATAGAACATAATGTGAACTGGTTACTGAAAATAATGGCATTGCTGGTGATGTTAATAGAGTTATGAATGTAACAATGTGAGAAAGATGATGATCGCTCTGCAAACAGTTAGTGCAAGGTCTCTATTTTGAAAACACCATCAATATTTATTAATAAGTATGCATTTTCTTACAGTTCTGCAAATATTTTGGAAACTGTTTACACAAGATCAACATTAATGAACTTTGTTTCTAGTTCAATTATCATCTGCCTTACCGGATTTAACGTTATGGTAAATATTTGATTGACTATTTCAAAAATGTTAAGGGAGGTACCTCCTACCTACCTCACATTCCTGGAGCAGCCAATTTAAAGCTTTTTGTGATATATCTGTAAAATTGTAGTAAACATAACATACACACAGAGGTGTATCTACACACATCGACATTTCGTCAGATACATAAAAGTACCGGTACCGTGTGGTGCCGGACGTAAAGAATAACGCCACCCCATTTCTTCCCGTGGGTGTCGTAAAAGGCAACTAAGGGACTTACTAGAGAATGTGCAGCAGCGTTCTCTATGCATTTTACCAACATACTGCGATCGCCAACCCGCCTGCCAAGCGTGGCGATTATGGCAAAGCCCCCCAAACTGGGGGAGGCCTAAGTCCAGCAGTGGACGTCTTACGGCTGAAATGATGATATAAGTACCATTTAATAGAGGGCGAGTATATTGTTACCCACTGAGTAAAAACCTAGATTTAGGGCTGCTACTGAGAAATACCAAATGGAAGACTCAATAACACTTTGCCCGACATGGGAATCGTACCCAAGACCGCATGCTCAGCAGTAGCGCTTGTGACCGACGAGGCAAAATTGTGCTTCAATTTAATTTACTAGACATTGTGTTTTATCGCAGTTACTTATGGAATAAACATATATTAACGACTGACCTGTTAGTCTAGTGGTTAGTGACCCTGACTACTAAGACTGAGGCCGTGGGTACGATTCCCACCCAGGACAAATCTTTGTGTGATGAGCACAATCATTTGTTCTGTGTCTGGGTGTAATTTATCTATAATATGTATGTATTTAGAAATATACAGGAAGATTTTTTAGTCACCGTCCAAATTATGATATATTAATATTTTGCGAAAATCATTTAATACGTGTTTTTTCTTTTAGTATCACTCAATACAAAAATATTGAGATATCACATTACAAAGTTATCTATAAAAAGTTGATGATTCTGGACACCGCCGCACGCTAGGTAATAGTGCGGGCTATTACCTAGTGCGTATGCACCGCACTAGGTATTAATTTCGGCGGCCCACCCCGCGCGCCGCCGAAATTAATTGAAAACAATGATAAACAAAGTTGCAAATTCTCCCTTCATACTCTCACGGGCGGCAAGTATAGTATTATTAACGTTTAACTTAGTGACCACGCAGAGCGGATAATTCTTTCGAGAAAATGATTTAAAATGAAAATTTTATGAATCGTTTTTTTTTTTCAAAAATGGATTTATTGAATACCTAATGCCTAGAAAAAATTTGGACGGTGACTAAAAAATCTTCCTATATAAGTATCTTTATCAGTTGTCTGGTTGCCATGGCTCTGCCTAGTTTGGGATCAGATAACATTGTGTTGGTTGTCCTAAGGTATTATTATTATTTATTTACAGGCCATCGGTGACATTGCATTCGTGATTGCGTTCCTGAGTTTTCTCTTCATGAGTCTACTTCAGATCTTCTTTCTGTGTTTCTTCGGCGATCTTCTGATGACATCGGTTAGTATTGTTACTTTTTATTTCTTTTTCGTTCAATTAAATACGTGCTTTCTAAATGATTATAATGTTATTGTAGAGTATGGAAGTAAGTGATGCTATATACAATTGCCGTTGGTATTTAGCAGACACAAGTCTTGGGAAGGATTTACTCCTGGTGCAAACAAGGTACATTTACAAAATACATTGCAACACACAATGTATGTAGCAAGTAAAGTTGCAGTGTCTTTTATATAAATAGCTAAATTATTTGTTTTTAGAGCACAAACTCCATGCAAACTGACAGCATCTGATTTTGCTGAAGTCAATCTCAAGGCGTTTATGAAGGTACATTAACAAATAGAATAAACAATAATTTCAAAGTTCGCCGTGCGTTGATGTAATTTCATTGCTATTATGAACTGCCAGGGTTGCGAGATTCGTTCGAAAAAGCTACCGTGGCCCTGTCATATGGGCAACTGAAGGAACACGGGTGGGTTTTAGTCAGTAAAAGTCTGACACGCCCTTCCGCTCCGCCCAGAGCGTTAGACGTCATGATGATATCCCACCCACAAATAAAAAAAATGCTATTATGAAAATACCTTACCCTATTGGAGGAGGCCTATGTCCAGCAGTGGACAGCTGAAATGATAATGATAATGAAAGTACCCTAACAAATATTTAGTACGCAGAGAAAGCAGCTGAAACAGCGGGGTAATCGTGTAATACCCTAGCAGTAGAAATGTCTTTCATTTTGATAATTCAACAACGTTTTTTACGTTACTTACGTTGTTGATCAGATTGTTGATCGAATTTAAGAAACTATAACGTAAAAAAATATAAGTTCTAAAAAATCCAATATTTTCTACTTTTTAGTTTGGTTTTCTACAGAAGCGTGTTTTTTTTAGTTTTTTTAAACTATTACTTATTTTAAATGTTTTCGGGTGTTTCGAATTTTGTGACGTATGTTAGCGTAGTTTTCGAAGACAGTATTTTTGCTATCCTGGTAACCCTGGCAAGGATAATGGCACAAATTTGAAATGATTATATTGTCATCGGTCCTCGATAAGTCTACGAAGTTTAAATGAAATCTTACCGTTCGAAGTGGGTCAAAATCGAGTCTGAAGGAATCGGTTACAAACATACAAACATACAGTTGAAACTAATAAAAGCGTGTTAAAAACAAATGATTGGAATTCTAATTAACAGTATGTAATTAAAGTCCTGCGCCCTAATTGCGAAACGCACAATTTATCAGAATCTGAATGGGATTGAAGATTATTTCTAAACCATGGCGTCATTTGTTCGAATAAATTGTCGGCTCAGCAACGTAAATAACAAAATTAATGTTCTTTTAACTATGAATGTTAAACCAATTCCTACTGATAAAAAGTTACGCAATTACCCCTCTGGAGAGATGTTTGATACTGTATTTTCTTTTTTCAGATTTTAAGCACTGCATGGTCCTACTTCGCTCTATTGCAAACGATATATGGATCACAGACTTAAAAAATAATTTCGAATTAATGCACGTTTACAAATTTTTAGAATCAAATATTAATTTGCGTCTTGCAAATTAATATTTGATTGATATTTGATGTAGTTAATTTGATTATAAAATTTGTTATACAGGATAATTTTTTATCCAGTGCGCAAACTGTAACCATGAATTCAGCATATTATTCTAGACCCCCCAGCGTAGAAAATTTTCGTCGGTTATACAAAAAAAAATCAGCTGTTCCATACATTTTGACCCTGTAGGTATTGCATTTTTCTATGAAACAGCTGATTTTTTTTTGCAAAACCGGCGAAAAATTTCTGCGCGAGGGGCTAGAATGATATGCTGAATTCATGGTTACAATTTACGCACTGGATAAAAACTTATCCTATAGGTAGCTAACATAAGTTCTTAAGATCTGTGGGTTTCAAAATATTTAGTTTTTATAACTTGGTTAGACTTATAGCACGCAGTACACATTTAGTAATTTGCAATAACATAAACATATTAATAATAATTTCATAATTTAAATTTAGATTACAATGCAATTATAAAATTAAAATTTAATAATAGTTTATATTAAAAATAGCGATCAATAATAATGATGTCATGAACGTTTTTTTACTTTTGTTTTTCTAATATTTAAAAATATAATTACCTAATATGTGTATATTACGAAATAAAGATGTCAAGAATAAAAATAGCAAGAATAATGAAAATGTTTAAATTGAATACGTTATGCCAATATATAGATGACATAGTAAATCAGTTTTACATTGTATACTCAATATCACACACCCAGCCAGCTATATAGCTTTCTATTAAATTATAATATTTTATAACTTCTTTAAATAATTGTCACTCTTTTTCAGTTCTACTACTACTGCATAGACTATGTCATTACAATAAAAATGTACGCTTTATTATTGGCAAATATAATTATTTTACACAATTCTCATTATAAAAAGAAAATCCTTAAATCTATCCCAAAGAGATTCACAGAAATTCCCACAAACTCGCCGGCCGCAATTGATCGTCGCCGCAAGAAATACATCCCGAAACAAAACTGACAGTTTTGCATGCTACCGTCCCGCGCAGACCGCTGTGCTCACATCCCGTTTGAGTAATGGTTCCAGCTCTCTGTTCCAAATGTTCTGGATTTTTCTACCTCCCATTTACAACTTTGTTACATATCGCAATGTAGTTGAGCGAATATTTATGTGATGGGTATGATTTTGATGAGTGTATTTGTATATGAATTTCTTGTGACAAAAGGTATACACGGTGGCAACTTAAGGGACAGTGGGCAGGACACATTGCTCGCAGAACGGATGGCCGATGGGGCTGGAAGATTCTGGAGTGGCGACCGTGTACTGGAAGTCGTGGAGTTAGAAGGCCTCGATCTTGATTCTCATTTCAGTCGAAAGAAGTCCACTGCAGGACATAGGCCTCCCTGAATTTGGGAGGGATTACTATAATCGACACGCTTGACAGGCGGGTTGGCGATCGTAGTATGGTGGTAAAATGTATAGAGAATGTTGCTGCCCATTCTCTAGCAAGTCCCTAAATCACCTCTTACGACACCCACGGGAACAAATGGGATGCTGCTATTCTTTACTTCTGGCACCACAAGGAACACGGAGTCAGTTTTAAAGTCATGCTATCAATGTAGCCTGCATGGTACTCACTTTCACAGTCTGGTTTCAAATTTCTGTTATCCTGTATATGTGGCGTTCCGCGCATAAAGGTACCAGATGTTGGCATTTAATTTCCGAGTTATTTGCGTTTTTGTAAAATCAGATGAAAATATGGCATTTTGTGATTTTAACTCATTATTGTTCTACCAATAAGCTATATGCTATACCAATAAGTTATCGATATGTTGTTGTACCAATAAGCATCGACTGAGCAAACTGCACACAACAGAAATGCGAATGCTGCGCTGGTCAGCGGGCGTCACACTGTTAGACAAAATCAGAAACGAGTACATCAGAGGGAGTTTCAGAGTTGCCCCAATATTCGATAAGGTCAAAGAGAGACGCTTACGGTGGTACGGTCACATTCAAAGACGCCAAGCGGACCATATGGTGAAGCTTGCCCTAGACTTGCCATCAATGAGACGCACTCGTGGAAGACCAGCTGCCACCTGGTTGACGACGATCGAAAAAGATCTGAAAGAAGCTAATTTGGATAAAGACGCCGCACAAAATCGTGCTAAATGGAAGATGAGGACAAGGAAGGCCGACCCCAAGTAAATGGGATAGGGTCTAGGAGGAAGAAGAAGATTGTTCTACAACAAATTTGACATTTCTAAGCACATTTTAAAAAAAAGGAAATGTATAGTAAAAAGGTACCAGATGTCAATAGGTGTTATAAAATGTCGAGATTTTCATAATTATTATGTTGAGTTTTTGAATTTTAATACTATTTGTATACTGGCAGTACAGTATCGGTTATGTTAGTGATACATTGATGCATATCATGTGTTGGGATCTATGTGGAAAAATCTATGTAACAAACGAGTAGAACATTGTTTTTTTGTAAACTTAACTTTCAAACTCCATTTTCTCCAAACTGGTTTTGTCAGAATTTCAACTTAGGATGTCTGTTACAAAAAAAATAAAAAAATATTAGGTTTTTTTTTTGTAGTTAGCATAAGTAAGGGACTCTTCTAGATTCTACATCCGACCTTAACTCAATACCTCCCTACTGTTACTTTCTGCGCGGAACGCCACATATTAAATTGACAGTCTATCTACTCGTATATCCCATTATACGGTTTTGTAAGTTTTAACGTGATGATATTATTGTGAACTACCACATATCACAGTTCTACGATAAAACGGGGAAGTAAAATGTATGGAAATATATTTCCGTCCGCGATAACATTATGACATGCATGGATTTCCTTATTAATTTTAAGGACAGGGACATGGAGAAGATATAATTTGTCATGTTGGAAATTATAGAACTGCACAATCGGTCTTATTTAAAATAAAAATAGGCTCTTTAGGCTCTACCAAGACGGACTGCATTTCAACTGCAAACCAACCATGAAGCCCGATGTGCCCGATGCAGTCGATATGCAATTGACGTGCAGATCCGATGACTGCACGCTGACTGCAAGGTAGCCGCACCGTCGACGTGCAGTTCAATGGACCGCAAATTGCAAATGCAACTGTGTGGTGTGTAGTTGGACCAAGTGTTGCATAAAATGTGTTTAAATGTGCATAAAACGTGTATGCATAAAATGTTGATGCAAGTCCTGGATCCAAACATTCGATGGCATGTGCTATCCACCTACCAGCAAGAAGCCCAAGTTGTGTATCATGGCGTCTAACTCTCTCTCCCTAAGAAGAGGCTTGTGTTGGAACAGTGTTTTTTTGTTGGGAATGACTTCTCGCTGGTCAATCTAGGAGGTTGTCGGCTACTTAACCGGACTTGCCTATGGATAACTTACCTGAGGTGGGCCGCCTCTGTAGGCTGGCACCAGCCGGAGGCGGTGGCATCCCCGGAGGAAGGGCCCCGTTGCACACCGCAAGGGGGCCCTTCGCCCACCCCAGGGCGGAGCACATCCAGAGGTTGTCGGCTGTTTAAACGGACTGGCGTAGTAACTTAAAACTAAGTGACTATACACTAAAGGCACCGCTGCTGGGTACGGACTTCGGCTTAGGACGTTGCTGAAACACAGTCTGTGTTCCCTTCCACATTTAACACGTCAGCCTTTAAAGTAAGAGTGAATAAGCATCTTCTGGGCACGCTCTTTCCATAATAGAGCGCATCTATACCTTTCCATCAAGTATGATCGAGGATATTCGGCAAAAATGAAATTTTATTGAGTTTATGATAGGTAGAATTTTTGCTTGTTATTTTGTTTAAAGATTCCAAAATTTTAGTAAACTTTTTATAATAAAATTACGATTTAGTTGTAAAATTGAATACTAGGCGCTCATTGGTAATACGTGGTAATGAAATAAGATTATATAGTAGTCTAGGGTTAAGGCCATAAGTTCACCAAAGCTGACTCATTTGTCGAACTCATGAACGGATGCTACCAACCAGACCGTGTACAATGAATGTGTACGTATATCAGATTATTATCAGGCCATAGCGGTCCACAGATGTATCAGCCTGCCCCATGGATCGCCCCAACGTATGATCTGGGGAGATAAGACTGTAATCAGTGAGGTTGATGACCGCTTTATGAGGATGCATTGAAGTTATGGTTCTCTCAATATGGTGAGTATCGTATTGATAACAAATAATGTAGTATTTCATAAAGTTCATGTTTACAAACCAGATGAAGAGATCATCGGGCTGATGAAGAGATCATTTGACTGGCCTGTTAGTGTAGTGGTTAGTGACCCTGACTGCTAAGACTGAGGTCGTGGGTTCGATTCCCACCCAGGACAAATGTTGTGTGATGAGCATAATAATTTGTTCTGTGTCTGAGTGTAATTAACTATAATATGTATGTATTTAGAAATATATAAGTATATTTATCAGTTGTCTGGTTACCATAGTACAGGCTTTGCCTACTTTGGGATCAGATAACGGTGTGTTGGTTGTCCTAACATATTTATTATATTATTTATTATCGGGATCCTGTCATTTTGCCGAAAAGATTTCGACTTATTTTCAGTACCCACACAAATTTTGGCAACTTTTTAATGGTGTGACCAGGTTTTTAAGACGAAATTTGGTTTGCTAGCCATCAGAGGCCTCTCGAATGGAAGAGAAAAGTAATCTGGATCGCTGTTGCCGGATATGATGAAGAGGACTGTATGTTAAAATCTATACTTAATGTTATAAAGCTGAAATAAGTACCTACTAATAATTTATGTACAAAAAGTAATGATATCCCATCTATACTATAATATACTAATATTATAAAGCTGAAGAGTTTTTTTGTTTGTTTAATTGATTGAACGCGCTAATCTCAGGAACTACTGGTCCGAATTAAAAAAATTCGACGCGACGGGAAGGGTCGGGGAAACAAGAAATTTTACGCGGATGAAGTCGCGGGCAGAAACTAGTTAAACAATATACGTGAATAAGCTCCTGCAGAGACTCTACTAGAGCATCAAATATCCATGTTTTTTTTTTTACGGCAATTGTTCTACTATAGTGGCGTCTTCTTACGAGGCCCATAGTGGCCCATAGTGTGAGGCCCAGTCACCCAAAGGGCAATGGAGTAGGCTATGCTTGGAGTTTTCCTACGCGATCGAATCAGAAATGAAGAGATTCGTAGGAAAACCAAGGTAACCGACATAGCCCGAAGAATTGCCAAACTTACCGGAAGTAGGCAGGGCACATTGCTCACAGACCATATGGCCGATGGGGCTGGAAGGTGGCAACCATGTACTGGAAGACGTAGTGTTGCAAGTACTCTGACAAGATATACCGATGACCTGGTGAAGGCCGCAGGAATTTGCTGGATGCGAGAAGCACAGAATTGGTCCTAGTGGCGGTGCTTGAGGGAGGCCTATATCCAGCAGAGGATGTGAGATGTGTGTGAGGATGTGTGTGTGATATGTGTGTGTGTGCGTGTGATGTGTTTGTTGTGAATGAGAGTCACGTCGCGCTAGTCTGTAGAAGCTTTAATGATAGGCAAACTCTGCACATTATTTTAGAATAGAATAGAATTTTATTTTGCAAATATGGGTAATACACAAGTTGTTATGTTATGACACATCAAAGCTCAGCCATATTTTACCATGCGGCATGCAATTATTATTAAATGGAAATAATCGCAGTTTCCAGTTACGAATCCAGCAACGGGAAATTAACAAAATATTTCACAATAATTAGTGTCAAATTGTAATAGCGAATGATTAAAAACTCATATGGGAACGAAACATTCGTTAGTAATTAGTGGGTCGTACTGTAATTTTGTTATCAGAATTTCAGTGTGGCTCTGTCACAAAATAGAAAGGTACAGAAGGGCAACTCCATAAAACACGTGAAAACATGCACACATAGACACGTTTGAGGTACAACGACTGCAAGAGATTCGTGACCGTCATTTGTGTCGAGTGTGTAATGCTTTAAAGGATTGGGTGAGATTTACAAAAAGTGTAAATGGATGGTCACACCACGACGATTGAGGAAGTCATGCAGTGTTTGAAAGTGAAGACCTACTGGATTCTGAGGTTCGAAAGGTTGGAACCAACATGAAGGTTAAGTCGTTCGTGGTACGAGTTCCAACCCACCATCTACAGACCTGCTTGAGAGAGGACTTCTGGCCGAAAGGTGTGTAATCGACGTTACCGACGATGTCGGTTACGCGACACTACACAGCGGAACACGACGCCACGCCGTCAACGTGTTTAGTTATAGTTTAAATTTGGTTTTAGTCGGACACGCTCTTCCGCCCCGCCCAGAGTGGGACAGGTGTTTCAATGATTTCCCAACCAAAAAAAGTGGCTATTACAAATCTTGTGGTTCTTTCTCTTGTGGTTCTTTCGATTAATCGACTCTGGTCTAACCACGGTGGGTTCATTTCATTCATACACTAGCTTCTGCCCTGCGACTTCGTCCGCATTAAATTTCTTGCTCCCCCGACCCTTCCCGTCGCGTCAAATCGCCTACCCGTGCGATTTTCCCCGTTTTTGCGTTTCAATACTGCTCCGCTCCTCTTAGTTGTAGCGTGATGTTATATAGCCTGTAACCTTTCTCGATAAATAGGCTACCAAACATATTATATATATTTTTTCAATTCGGACCAGTAGTTCCTGAGATTAGCGCGTTCAATTAAACAAACAAACAAACTCTTCAGCTTTATAATATTAGTATAGATTAATCTAATACTTAGAGATAGTCGGACGTGCAAATCAACAAGTACGTTCATACGGCGGGGTAATTGCGTAACACATTACAATCCCGGGCATCGAGAGACTGCGTCCTTGACCTCTGTCAGTTTAAAACTAACGAACTACATGTACTGGCGAATTTGTTCTATATTAAACTCTTGCACTGACAGATGGGCCTTATTAGAAGGCTGAAAGTCACTCAGACGAAATTTTCAAACATTAGTAACAATTGATAAGGGATTTCCTTTAACATCTTCGGTTTGAAGAAAGTAGGTATATTACGCAACTGTAGTGCTGTTTTCAATGGTAACGGTCGCGACGGTGAAGGAAAACATCTAGAGGAAACCGGCATGTCCTAGAACCAATAATTCAGAGACCGCAATGGGCCTGCGTGGTGGATTACGGCCCACTCTGTCTCACAGAGAGGAGGCCTGTGTCCCAACAGTGGGAACATTACAGGCTGATTATACGGATGATGTTTACCTTCTGTAGCTATTTATTTCGTGGTTCTGCGATCGGCTTGCATTTTAATGAGGCAACTCATTTTATAATTACTTCGACGACTGTCTATGTTGGTTGGTAGGTACTATACTTGATGATAGACATGTTGGCAAAAAAAAAATATAGGGAGTCAACATTATTTACTTATTAGGAATTTGTTATACAATTTCTATAGCCGACTCGCACGATTTTCGATATGCCAGCAGTTAGAACATTTTAGGCTCATGATGATGACGTTTTGTTATCTAATAAAGTGTTCTTTTTCCTTAACTTTTTGTTATTTCCTGAAAGTTTTATTAAAACCATGCCAATTGCCTTATACGTATTTCTGGAATTGATAATTCGCTCACAATTAAATTAACTTCAAAATTAAAAACGCGAGTTGCATATAATAGTTTTATTAATGTTCAAAACTGACGTTTCGCCCTTTCATTTGATACCAAACACGGAATTAGTAAAAAGTTCATGATTTAAATTCCTTTATTGGGCGCCATATTCAATTTAAAGTGACGTCACACAGCCAGCGGACTATCAAGACGCTTCCAACGATACCTCTTTTATTCAAATTACGATGAGTAGTTTAGAAGTTATGAGGGAACAGATGAACATACATACTCAGTCAAAATCACAACCCTCATTTTTGCTTTGGCGTAGTCGGGTCATCATTTCAGCCGAAAGACGTCCATTACTGTCTCCCCCAAGCACCGCCAATTTGATCGGTACATTTTTGTGGAGTTTTCCGAAATCGCCATGATTGACAGGCGGGTTGGCGATCGCAGTATGGTGATTAAATGCATAGAGAACGCTGCTGCCCATTCTCTAGTAAGTCCCTTAGTCGCCTTTTATGACACTCATTGGAAGTAATGCGATGGTGCTGTTCTTTACGTCCACACGGAACAAAGTAGTAGTCACACGTAGCCGGATAAAAAGGACATTTTGTTTGTTTTCTATTCTATCGGGAATTAAATCAAAACAGAGTTTACCAGCTGTTTCTTCCTGCACAAGTAGTAAAGGAACTGAGTCAATTGTTAATCAAGATGATGTCAGAGTGACATCATTGTTCGGTACAGTATGTCTGTTTGTTTACAATTTATTTATTTTTTTACGCACGAGCAGGCGAGATTAAGGACTGTGAATTTCCTGAAGCTTGACATAGATTAAATCTGCTGTGTCTGTGTTTTCTTTTAATAGACTTGATACTTTTTTTTCTGGTGGCAGAAAGGTACCTAGGTACCTACGCCTTTAAAAGTTTGTCTGCCTTTTTAAAAATGTCTTTGATGACAATAGACATTATTCATAGGCGTACTTGCGTACCACACTATCAGTAGCAATGGCTTTCTTTATGACAAAATTCATTGCGTTATTTACGTTGTTGAGCAGACAACTTCTTCGATCGTATGAAGCAATGGATTCGATATCCATCAAAATGATTCATGTTATAATTAATTCTGAAAACTAGAAATTCATTTGATGATGGTGTTATATTCAATAGGATTATTCATTGCACGATGACTGGGATTTGCAAAGAAATAACTAACTAAATGAATCAACTTCGGCTGCAAACCGTACACGAATTTATACTTAATCGAATTAAGTAATTTATTAGCAATTATGAATTAGTATTAATTACACCGACGAAGCGACCGGACCTATTAACGAATAAATTATTTATGTGTTATTAAGTGTAACAAAAAACAGAAATTATAGCAATATTTACTGCGGCAATCCTCTATGAAGGTGGTATAGACTTTAAATCAAATGGAGGTGCCAACTTTTCCATGGAAACTTTATTAAAGTAACACATGAGTGATTCTAAAGAACTATTGATTGCTCAATGGTCGAAATCGAACGTTTATTCATTTAAATAGAAATACATCATAATATTTAAAAAAATCTTTGTACACTTCTTGTCCATATGAACTTTGACTGTGCCTTTCATACTTCTCCGACAGCGTCATTTTCGTAAAAAGAGTACCTACAACGATTTTGCTTCACGTATTAATGAATGAAGATGAATGGCTACAGGATGTTTATGGAAACTAGGTAAATAGATCTCAAACTGCAACATATTTAGTGAAACTATGACGGTGACTGAAGGTCGATTGAAAGAAGACCATGATCAGAAAGAAGCGACAGATTGGAAACAAAAATAGAAAATAATACAAAAGTGGAAGAAAATAATGGAAAAATATATGAATTAAATGAGGATACGAAAATTATATACAGTGCATTTAAAACAATCTACGTTTCAAAAGGAAGAAGACAAAATGTTGATACTAAGAAAAATTTAATCACGATATATGAAGCGGAGCGTGTAAGCGAAAGCGATGTCTAGACTGTGCTATTGTTTACCCTAAACCAATGTTATATTTGTCATACCTACTGCGACCTTAACATTCACATGACAAAGTTCAGTTCATACAGTTCTCTTATACCGGTGACATTGCTAACTCTCTCTTATTTTGAATTGAATACCTTTTTACTTTAAAATATCTCTACTGAAAAATGTCTAAACCACTGCTTTTCGATAAGTCACTTGACAAACTAGGCGTCCTTTTTCGATATTCGGGAATGAATCTTCAAAAAAAGATCGTGACACCTCTGGAAATGATCAAACACAGATGGCTATACTCCATAAACTTTTTGGTAGTATTTTCAGCAGTAATCGCTAGTATATACTACATAATACTCGGAATAGTAACTGGCAAAACCTTTATAGAAGTCACCAGTGTTGCTCCTTGCCTGACATTTTCAATACTTGCAATGATCAAATCTATTTACCATCAGATGAATGAAAAACAAGTTACAGAGCTAATCGAGTTGTTAAGAAATCTAGAAATCAAAGAGAATAATAGAGAGAAGTGCGTTGAAAAAAAAGAAATCATAGAAGATGAAACAGGTTTCTTAAATAAAGTAATTAATGTCCTGTATGTATTAAATTGTTCAATGATAGTCGTGTTCGACATGACACCAATGATATTGATAGCGGTGAAGTATTATAAGACGAAGGAGTTTGAGATGTTGCTGCCGTATTTGGATGTGTTCTCGTTCATTCCTCACGAGTTGATATACTGGCCTTTTGCGTATATCCATCAGATTTGGTCTGGTTAGTAAGATTTGCAAACATATCGTCGTAATGCAAGCTGGGGTATTTGTGAAAGAGCACTTAATGTTTTTTTGTTCTGCATGCGTCTTGCTTTCATGTACCCGTCAAGATCCAACACGGTTAAGAATTTCTCACATCAAAACACATAATTAAAATATTCAAAAGTTTTTTTTTTTTTTATGGAATTCCATCTTTCACATAAATCAACCATTCATTGCACCTACTCTGTTTGTCTCTGCATCACCCAAAGGTTGACTGGTAGAAAATGCTTATGGCATTAAGTCCGCCTCTGTACATATATGTGCTTAAACTGTTAAATAAATAAATACTCATTTCTGGAATTCTCGTTTCGCTCATTGCGAGTCGTCTATAGTTGGAATAATCGCTAACAGCCGCCAGGGCCTACGCATAATGTTCTAGTTGAAGGACTAAATGCGGAAAACAAAACCACTAATATAATATACTATCTATATTATATTATAATTTACTATATTATGTTAGTGGTAGAAAATTTTATATAATTTAAAAGTGATGATTTTACCGATTCGGGCGAGTAAATTCGTGCGAGACGACTAATAAACCATTGAAAAACTTTCAGAATGCGTAGTCCTTTTAGAAATGGCAGCAGCAGATTATTTGTTCTTCACCTGCTGCACTCATATTCGTGTACAATTCAGACTGCTACAATATGATTTGGAGAGGGCCATACCTGACAGGAGTATCTCTAATGAAGAAAGGTATGAAGAAGATGAATTTCGGGAAAAGTTCGCCGAGTTAGTGACATGGCATCATGATTTGATACAGTGAGTAACGGTACATTCATATTATGCATTTGACTAAATTAAGTATAAAGTATTGGATTTCATTAATGTACTACGCTACTATAACATGTGGTGCCTGACGTAAAGAATAACACCACCCCATTTCTTCCCGTGGGTGTCGTAAAAGGCGACTAAAGGACTTACTAGAGAATGGGCTGCAGCGTTCTCTATGCATTTTACCATCATACTGCGATCGCCAACCCGCCTGCCAAGCATGGCGATTATGGCAAAGCTCCCCAAATTGGGGGAGGCCTAAGTCCAGCAGTGGACGTCTTATGGCTGAAATGATGATGATGATTACTATGCTACTATCTTCAGAATATCAGAATCTTGCACACTAATCATACCAAGAGGTTTTGTATTATCCAGAAACTGAGTTGTAGAGGTTAGATAGGCAGTCGGTCCATGTAAAATACTGGTATTCAGCTGCATACTGTTAGACTGGAAGCCAAACCCAACAGAGTTGGAAAAAGGCTAGGCAGATGATGATTTTGATAGCGTGACAATCCGATACTTTTGATGGAAATTCCTAATTCATTCTTCATATAAGTGGCAAAGAAGGTGGCTGAGTTATCAAAGTGAAAGGAATTTTCAATGGATGTGAGATACGCAAAGACCCATCTGATTTATATGATTTTATTTGCAGCTCAACAATCATTCTAGAAACAATCTACTCGAAGTCAACGCTATTCAACTTTTTGTCCAGTTCGTTAGTGATTTGCCTGACTGGATTCAATGTTACGGTAATTTCACTGTTTTTCTTGGCCGTGCCAGTTACATCTTCATCGTCATGTCATTATTGAATGCATTTGTACATAGCTGTTTATGATACTTTTGAATACTGTGTTATTATGTAGGTATGAATAAATGAAGATTTATTGAGCACTTGCATGGCATGTTTGTAGTAAATAGAAATAAAAGCATTTTTCTTTCGTCATTTTACTTGTCAATATGAGTCCAAATGTTGAGCCAGGAAAAAGATAAATGAACAGCAGCTAAGATAAGAATGCTACGAGGGGTGTGTACTATTGAAATAATAAATACACGAATGGAAAAAAAATATATACATAAGGAGTCTGAAAGTGGTGACTGAAAACTTGTGTGGAAATGAGTTGTCATAATATGGGCATGTGATATGGAGGAATTAGGAAAATTTCGGACAAAAGTTTTGAGCATGCATTTCGATTGCTATAAGACTAGGGAAAGACCAAAGGAAAGATGGATGGATTGTGTAAATGTTGATATGGTTAGAAAAGGAGTGACTACTGCGATGAAGAACAATAGAGAAGTTTGGAGGATAAAGACATGTTGCAACTATCTCAAATATATAAATTATACATATAATAATATAATGATGGTGATTATGATGAAGCTCATGTTCAACAGTATTTATTTTCTCGGTATTTTTACATTTTATAATTGCTAAGAGTCTGCTTTCATTCCTCGGTTGTTTTCATGAGATTATAAAAACAATGCTCGTCAAAAACTTCTTCTCTTGATTTGTTTGTTTTGTGGATTTCTAAAACTTTATTGTTCTTTTCAGATTGTGGATGATATAGTCATTATCGTGACGTTTTTGACTTTTTTGTCCATGGCTCTTATGCAAGTTTTCTTCTTGTGTTTCTTCGCTGATTTGATGATGAGTGCGGTAAGTATTTGTGGAAATTTAAGAACCATTTAACACTTGAATGAACTTTTCTGGTTTGATTATGTTGAGATGATGAATGAAGGGCGGGTAACGTATAGTATATACAAAGCAGAAGTGAGTGAAATACTGGGAGGGACGCCCTAAGAGGACATATTATAGTGACTTTATTGGTGATGTTCTTCAGCAAGATCAGGAGATTAGTACTTACGAGCGTGCGTATATGACCAGATGTCGAGAAAAAGAGTACTCGTAAGGATTGTAACAGGCTTTCTGTGGTTTCTACCTGCTCTTTGAGAAAAAGACGTGAGTTTATGATGTATGAACTGTTGTGAAAGGATATTTCAAATACCTTAGTGTTTAAACATCAATTGAATGTTACATGTTTTAAACGAATATCTACAGAAGTAAAGACTCTAGATAGAATTATTATTTTTCAGAGTTTGGAGATCAGCAATGCCGTGTACAACTGTAAATGGTATGTCGCCAATACTAAAGTTGGAAAACAGCTGCTCTTGGTTCAAACCAGGTAATGAGTTTACCTAAAGTTCTAAACTCTAGACAAAATGTTATTACATATAATAAACTAGCAGCCCGTTTCTGGTACGCATGTTTTTAAGGTCTTTACACTATCAAAAGAGGTGCACGTTGCATCCCGGAATAGACCGTCGACCTGTTGAAAAATTAAATGGCTCTCCACGAGTGCATTTAGGAAATACGAAACTTTCCCTTAATGAATGAAAACGTTATCGTATTCCTTTTGTGTCTGCATAAGGCCTGTTGGCGGAAACTAAAGTGCAATTCCCTGTCTGTGTCTCCACTTATTTGGTATATAGCCTTATGTACACCGCCGGTATAATAAATGATTAAGATTTTATTCCTGTAAGAAGGTCTGTACATACATTTACTCGTCAATCATATTTTTAAAACTAGATGAGGTCGGCGTTTGTTATCGAGCCACTCAGACAAAAAAGAAAGAAAGAAAGCAGCCTGTTGTATGAATCTGTGCCTGGTTGATGGTAAATCTCGCACTCCATTACATCGGACATTGGAATATAGGTGTACTACGAATAAACCTCTGCCCAACCTATCAGAGTAACAAGGCGTTATGTTATGTTATGTCTTGCAGGGCGCAGAAGCCGTGCAAACTGACTGCCGCAGGATTTGCTGACGTCAACCTCAATGCGTTTATGAGGGTAAGAAAATAAGAACATATTTGAATCGAGCTTCTGAAAAATTGCTTCTTTATAAATTTTATTTTATTTATTAGGAATAACAGTTACACATTAAATCGTATAAACTATCTTATAGAATAAGTGCAAAATACAAATGTGCAACTCACACCGTTATCCACAGCATATAAAAAAAGGTTTTTTGTTCACGAGTGGAACGAGTTTAAAGAAAATTAAAACAAACGACAACTGCTTTAATTCATTAAAATTCTTTTAAGTTTTTAATCGTTTTAGTTAGAGAATTACGAAACTTACTAGTAGGCTTTGCAAATATGTCTAATTCTGTGGATATTTTATTAAAATTATTACTGATACGACGCAGACTGCGCGGGCGCCTGCGTTTGTTCGACAAGAAGAAACCGCAAAAAATGGGCGCACGCGCACCTCTCGTCTCATTACAGTTCTTGGTATAAAGAAATTTATTCTGTTAATCAATTCTGAACAATCGTATCTGTTATTACATATTAGGGGAGTAAGCAGTTAAGGCTGCAGCGGATTTCTGCGGTCTTCACAAGGTCATCGGTCCACCTTGAGACCTTCCAACTCTACTTCTTCCGGTACGCGGATGCCAGTCCCGAACCTTTCGGCTCCATCGGTCATTAGAACCGCTCGAATGGCGGTGCTACGCCTATGACCAGCTGTGGACGTCTTTCGGTTGAAATAATGATGATGATGTTTATTATCTTTGATGATTGTTATTCGTCGTAATGGCAGAGACGCTGGAAAAGTTGGACCAGACGCTGCACAGCCTGAATGGAGCCTCCCGGCGGGTTGGCCTCGGCATGAATTTGGATAAGACGAAAGTCATGTTCAACTCGCACGTCTTGCCGAGTCCAATCCACATCGAGGGTTCGCTTCTCGAAGTTGTGAAGGAGTATGTCTACTTAGGGCAAGTCATCCAGGTTGGTAGACACAGCTTTGAGAAGGAAGCCGACAGGAGGATCCAGTTAGGTTGGGCAGCGTTTGGGAAACTTCGTCAAGTCTTCTCGTCGCCAATCCCGCAATGTCTGCAGACTAAGGTCTTCAACCAGTGCGTCCTGCCCGTAATGACATACGGTGCCGAAACATGGACACTGACAGTTGGGGTGGTTCACAAATTCAAGGTCGCTCAGCGCGCTATGGAGCGGGCTATGCTCGGAGTTTCTTTGAAGGATAAAATCAGAAATGAAATTATCCGGAAAAGAACTGGAGTTACCGACTTAGCTCGCAGAGTAAGCAAACTGAAGCGGCAGTGGGCTGGCCATGTCTTTCGAAGGACCGATGGCCGATGGAGCAGACGAGTCCTGGAGTGCAGACCGCGTATCGGCAAGCGTAGCGTGGGACGCCCCCCAGCTAGGTGGACCGACGACTTAAAGAAAGTGGCTGGGGCAAACTGGATGCGGAAGGCGGAGGACAGGGTGTTGTGGCGCAATATGGGAGAGGCCTATGTCCAGCAGTGGACTGCGATAGGCTGAGTTGATGATGATTGTTCGTCCTGTGTCAGGGCTCCTCGTAATGGTTATACGACAGACGAGGCTAGCCCAGTCCCACATTAGCTTAGCGGCTTTTTAAACAACGCATAACTCACTGCCTAAGTTTTTTTTTTTTTAATGATAAAAATTGTTAATCCACAGGTCCTAAGCTCAGCCTGGTCCTACTTCACGCTACTACAAACAATGAACGGTGGGAAATAAACAGCAGCATTATGCCCGCTATCACATTTTCAACCCTCTGCTCTGAGCTCAAAGTTGAAAATCCAACAGCGCTTTTGTTTAGGCATCCATTTAAGTGTTGCCTAGTATTAGTTATAATGGTCTTTAGTTATCTACAACTGCGAGTATTTAGTTCTCACTTTCTCTAGTAGGCTATTTAAAGGAGACCGTCCACTGCTACGTAGGATATGCATGGACACGGGGTAACACACTAACACTAGGAATGGCCTTCATATTCACAGTTCACAGTTCAGTAATATTCAAGTCGATGTTTAGGCTAGCAATTTCCTACAAAATGAATCTGTTTCACAATATGTCAAACAAAGCTCCGTGCTGACTGGAGCGACACGTGACGGGCGCGGCGCAGTTCTCGTAGAACCATGTATAAATATCTAGGAAATTATTCTGCAAAAGTCACGTTGCGCCTTTCTGTAGAAGCCTTTTTTCTACGACCACAAGTCCACAAACGACGTAATAAAATCGCGGTGGAATTTTTTCACACATTGTAATTCCAACTCTCGGTATTGAACCGAGTAGTGAGAATCAAACAGATAGCGTCTTAGCGCGTCAAAAATTGAACAGTGTGTTCTGTTGTTCGATTTTCAACTCACTGCACTGAGCAGTGCGTTCAAAATCCAGTGCGCGAAAAAGTCTTCATACAAAGCGAGGCTCGTCCATATGCGTCGCTTGGACGTGGACTGCTGTGGTGGAGTGGTGCCTTTACGCGTATTAGGTACGCACGGCCATCAAGCTTTGCATTTCCAGTTTAAGCTGACCTCTCATCGTACGAAAAGCCTATACAATGCGAGGTCATTTAAAACTGGAAATGTATAGCTTGATATGTAGCCGTGTGTACAAGTTCCGTCCATTAGTGGATGTTGTAATTCTGTTACCTTTCTGAAATCTAGCTTATTTTTTAGTTAAACTGGTTTGCTTTGTTTAGATAGAACTTATCTAGTATTTGTTTCGAAACGAGTTTTGTTTTGTCTAATTTCATTCGTTTTTGTATTGTCTTCGTAGGTAAAGATGTCGTTCACTTGTTTAGTAAACTGTTTGTAAAAGTAGAATTATTAGCTGTAGTGCTTAAATTCTATAAAGAACCAGTCTATTCTGTAAAAAAATCACCCTAAAAACCTTGGTGAAGTTGCCTTGAAATTGCAGACGGGTTGTCGATCGCAGTATGGTAGTAAATTGCATACAGAACGCTGCTGCGCATTCTCTAGTAAGTGGTCAAGCTCACTTTACCTATTTGAAGGTGAGATTCTTACAGGATAGACCGGCTGGCTACTGGAAGTCAAAATATTCTTTAATCAATGAAAAAATTACTATTATAAAATAAAAAATGTATTTCATTACTAGCTACGCCCGCGGTTTAACCCGCATAAGACTCTATCCCGTAGGATTATCGGGGTAAAAAGTAACTTACGACCTAATCCACGTCATAGTCTACCCAAATCTGCCTAATTTTATCCAAATCCGTTTAGCTGTTTGAGCATGAAAGCGTAACAAACATACATACACAAAAACTTTTCATTTCTCTGTAATCATAATCTCTTAGTCATCTTTACATAGTATAAAACAAAGTCGCTTCTACTTCGTCGTCGTTCGTCGTTTATTCACTTAAGATCTTTTAAACTACGCAACGGATTCGGTTTTCATAAATAGGTAGAGTGATTCAAGAGGAAGGTTTATAATGTATAACTAGCTTCAGCGCGCGACTTTGTCCGCGTTAAATTTCTTGTTCCCCCGACACTTCCCGTCGCATCGCGTCGAATCGCCTACCCGTGTGATTTTCCCCGTTTTTGCAACGTTTTTCATTACTGCTCCGTTCCTCTTGGTTGTAGCGTGATGTTATATAGCCTATAACCTTCCTCGATAAATAGGCTACCCAACACAAAAATAACTTTTCAATTCGGACCAGGAGTTCCTGAGATTACCTCGTTCAATCAAACAAACAAACAAACTCTTCAGCTTTATAATATTATAGTATAATAGTAAGTAAGTATAGATACGCGGGCAAACAGTGGCAAAAGCTAGTAACACTAGTAGTACTTAGTAATACGTACCTACGTATGTGGGTTTCTATCTTCTTACTTTTCTCTCTGGGTTCTATCTTTAACTTGACCACTTGATACGCTCTTAGTAACAACGGGTTTCTTAATTCACGAGTAATAACGTGTGACGTACCCGTGTATTGAGAAACCTTTTTTAAAACGGGCGGTTAAAAGTTGAAACTGATTTCGCAATTAAACGTGGCCCACGTGGTCACGTGAAATTGCACGAATCTGAACATAATATTATAAAGCTAAAGAGTGTGTTTGTTTGGTTGAACGCGGTAATCTAATATAAATGTAATGAAAAATATTTTTTGTGTTGGTTAGCCTATTTATTGAGGAAGGCTATAGGCTATATAACATCACACTACGATCAAAACGAGCGGTGCAGCAACGAAAAATGGACGAAAACTGGTAGGCAATTCGATGCGACGGGAAGGGTAAGGGAAGCAAAAATTTGACGCGAACGAAGTCGCGGGCAGAAGCTAGTAGTTAATAAACTGGGAATAATAAATAAATTATATGGCTTCACCTGCTTTTGTTTTCACCCTTCAAAGGGGTTGGAAAATGTTTTACAATCTATGATTCCTGACTGGAGAGAGACAAATAGTTCTTGACAGACGACGAAATAAAGGAACTAAGTAAATCAATTGTTTTTTTTTTACATATTTGACATAACAGCTGTCAATGTCCTTAGCAAGTGTGAGTGTAAAACGTGTGATCTGTGTGTCAGCAAATAAATCTATACTAATATTATACCGTATTGTACCGTGTGGTTCCGGACGTAAAGAATAACACCACCCCACTTCTTCCCGTGGGTGTCGTAAAAGGCGACTAAGGGACTTACTAGAGAATGGGCAGCAGCGTTCTCTATGCATTTTACCACCATACTGCGATCGCCAACCCGCCTGCCAAGCGTGGCGATTATGGCAAAGCCCCCCAAATTGGGGGAGGCCTAAGTTCAGCAGTGGACGTCTTACGGCTGAAATGGATGGATGGATGGAATATTATAAAGCATAAGAGTTTGTTTCTTTGGTTGAACACGGTAATCTCAGGCACTACTAGTCCAAATTCAAACATTATTTTTGTGTTGGGTAGCCTATTTATTGAGGAAGGCTGTAAGTTTTATAACATTACGCTACAATCAAAAGGAGCGGAGCAGCAACGAAAAAACTGGAAGGATTCGATGCGACGGGAAGAGTCAGGGGAGCTAAAATTTGACGCGGAGGTCGTCGCGGGCAGAAACTACTTAGTAAAAAATAGTAAACCTCCGTATTTTAAGTCGGTTTAAAATACAACCATTATCAATGTCAACAAACACGCTTGAAAACCCCTTAGACGACGTCCATTTGGACGTAAAAATATCGCGATGGAATTTTATCGTACACTGGATTATCAACTGTTGGTGTTGAACCGAGCATTCAGAATCCAAGAGAGTCCATCCCAGCGCTTCGGAAATACACACTGTTCGATTTTCGACTCTCGGCGGTTGGCAGTGCATCGAAAATTCAGTGCGCGAAAAAAACCCGCCACGAATTTATATTGTCCGTGTTTATGGACTTAGGTTGAAAAGCCCTGATAATACGGTACCGACCTATTATAGGTAAAGACGCCAGCACATCAAGGTACCCGAAACTGTCAAATTCTCCCAATCAACATTGAACCTAAGATTTTAGCAATAAAGTTGAAAATCTATTAGAGAAATTTGACAGATTGTAGTAGCTCGACGTACTGACGTCTGTACACACGGCTACACATCAAGCTATAAAAATCCAGTTTAAGCTGACCTCGCGTTGTATAGGCTTATCGTACAGTGAGATGTAAACTTATACTGGAAAACTATAGCTTGACCGGTGGCCGAGCCTACCAGGGACCTAATATAACGTTGTAGGGGTATATATTTAAGAGTAATCTGCTAATGCTAATGCTGCGAGCTTGATTACACGTATGCCAGGTTTACCGTTAGGTAGAAAGGACGTGGAACAAATTAGCGTAGTGTTTAAAACATTTTATAGCCACAGGATGTAGTTGAAGGTAAAAATTTACGTGTGTGGTAAGCTTGTATCTTAGTTTGAACTCTACATTTTTCTGATGCCAAGAAAGTGTACTCAATATTCCATGGATACCTGAGGATAAAAATATTTTATTTGCAAAAAATGCAGAGGGTTAATTTCATTAATACACTATCAATAGGGAATCGCTTTCATTTTGACAGTACCGCAACATTCATGGCGTTGTTTACGTTGCTAAGCAGACAATTTTTACGAACATGTGAAATAATGTATTAGCAATCAACTTCAAAATGATTCAGATTCTGAATAATAGTGTAAAAGGGTGCTGGTGTTACCAGTTGTGAAAAATGGTTTTCCAGTTCTATATTATGTCTGTTTTCGGCATGCAAACAAATATTAGTTCGGATATGGCTCAACATAATGTGACCTCTGCATCAGCAAACTGACGTCAAAATTAACCGAGTACATATTTCAGTAGGGGTGATAAATGCCTCGTCATTACCTCGATTTTGCCAGCCAACACGTGGAACGGACGATGCCTACTTGCAAACCTCGGCAACAACAAAGCCAGCCAGAGTCTTTTGCGAAGGCAAAAGCCGACCTTGCTCCAACATTATTATCGTTGTAGATACAAAAGCGAAATGTTTCTAAAATCCTTGACAGTCTCAGGTAGAGAAATTTCACATAGTTA
The DNA here is from genome assembly GCA_947507805.1 of Aporophyla nigra. Lineage (NCBI taxonomy): Eukaryota > Metazoa > Arthropoda > Insecta > Lepidoptera > Noctuidae > Aporophyla > Aporophyla nigra. The sequence continues at coordinate 14,526,825 of OX382315.1, read as the reverse complement.
CCCGTTTTGCCTAAAAAAAGGTCGACATTTCTAAGAATTCCGCTCCTACTGGCCTTTATAAAAGTGGACTTTTTGTCGATCTTTGGAAACTATTCATTTATGTAGTTAGCGTTTTAATTTTGACCTTGTCGCTTTAGTGATAAAGTTCTTATTTGTTTGGTAATTTGATAAAAATATTAATTGTTAGAATGTGTGGTAGTCAGTCTGCTCATCATTTATGTACTTACATATTCATTCCATACTTGAAAATAAATATTTATATTCTTCTATTTGTTTAAGACAGTGCGTCATTTCTACAAAATTGTAAGTCAAAGAAATGTGACCGATAAAACATATAGGTAGGTACTTATGCCTAAACTTAGCCTTGTATTCAATGAATTAGCTTTAAGTCTTGATCGATTTAGTCCTAAGCCAGAATGTTGTATTTTCTCAAATTAAAACTCAGATTTACTAAAAAAGTGTAAGTACAGCCTCCGGCCTAGTGACCTAGTGACCCATTGCCCGGGTCAATGAAAATTGCATAAGAAAGTACCAAGTATCCACTGCAGTTTTAAATTATGAAATCATTAACAGTTTCTTCGTTTCATGATAAAATTATTAATTTATCAAACGTTACATAGACCCATAAAACTACTCACGCTTGACCATTCTCTAAAACTTAGCCAACACTACTGCCATCTATTATCACGAAGATAAACAGACTTTCGGATAAAACAGTGCTAGAGAAAGTGGCGCCCGTGTTCTGTTTTACCGACTCAACATTGACGATCTGTCATGGCGTAAAGAAGTGTACATTTCTGTGCACAGTAAAACAAAAATAATGATTCTCAGACGATTTATTTTGTGTTTGTGCGGTAAAAACTTTTGTTTACGATATAAAGTATCATGATTACAGTGTGCTAGTGTTATTTAGCCGTAAGTGTGAGTTAAAATGGACAAGAAAAATGCCATTCGGAGAGCCAAGAGGCCGTCTAAAGTGCTCGAAGAAAATTATTGGGATTGCAGCGTTTGTACGTACAGAAACAATGCGGAAGCCTTCAAATGTTCAATGTGTGATGTTAGAAAAGGTAATACAGTCATTGATTTGTGCTAGCATGTAATCCTTTGTGTGGTGAGCAGACGTGAATGACCTGAACATTTTATATACATACTTGGCCACGTAGGTTTAAAATATTTACATATCAGTGTAATTATAGTGCTTTTATCGGTCTACTGTATTTGCGAGTGCAGAAATTTACATAATATAGGTATTGGGTGGCCAAACAGCGACTATAACGTAACATAACCTAAAAAGTGAGCGCTCATAGTGAAAATCCTAGTATTGATTGGAATTAAAACGGTCTCGCGTCGTTGCCAACGTTACGACTACGATAAAATATCTGCTTTACCTATGTATATCGTACTGTTCAACTTCTGTTACAGTAAACTCTACATTTATAAAGGTAGAAGGTTTATTGAACCTTTCAGATACACCTTTAACTCCAAGATATAACTGCTAGTTACAATAAGTACCTATAGCTAAAAATCCCTGGAAAACATGTTTAGCAAAGTAGGTAAGAACTTAATAAAGTTCATTAATTCTATTACCTAAGTTAGCTTTTAATATAATTTATCACCTGATGAAACAAAATGCAGTTCTAACGATCGTTAATTTCTTCTAATTACTCTCGTAATAAAAACTCTTTAGAGTAGGTACCTATTCTTAAATAATAAACAAACAGTTATCTTGTCTTTGACTCACGATTTTAATGTAAACAAATCTGTGCATTCCTGCCTTTTAAAAACAGAACGCTCATTGCTTGCCTATCGTAAAACCCGACCAAATCAAAAATACATCTCTCGACATTTGCTAAGTAAATATTGTCGCGGCTTCCTAATTTGGTCGGGTTATGTTCGTTGACCTTTACGTGATGTTGCCACCCTATACTTGAAGGACAGATATAGGTAAGCAGCACGTTTATCTCATATGGCCTCGTTGTTTATGGTCTAAATGGGTACTTTTACTGTCAAGGGACCTTTAGGAATGTTAACCAGATACTCTTATGTTTCATGAGTAACTTGACTGTATACGACTGTATACAGTCAGCTGTGACTGTATTTAGCGATACTATCGTGGTTTTAATAGTTCTGTGAAATATTAACATTGACATAGATTTAAAAAGGTTTTTCAACTTTGGGGAGAGGAGACGATGCCTTTTGAAGGCAGTGCGTGCTCATTTTTAGCCGCCGTGCCTCCGTGGCCCGGAGAACAACGCGCGTTTGCGTTGCGATCGATGCGGTTTTCAAAAGCCATTACTACAAGGGCTCGAAGTTCTATACTCATTACGATATCAACATATTAAGTAACGCGCTTAGATGGATTTAAAAATAAATCGTGTTTCGTTTCACTTTTCAAAAACGTTCAAAATTTTGCAAATTCGATTAGTAAGTAAGGTTCGATTAGGGAGAACGCTACAAAATAATAAAAACCCTGAAACAAGTAGGTGAGGTGGAAAATGCTATGTATGGGAAAAAAATATTAATCCTATTCGATATTTCTTAACATGACTTTGAAACTCGTAAGATAATATAATAATAATATATCTTAGGACAACCAACACAAAGTTATCTGATCCCAAACTAGGCAGCGCCTGTACTATGGCAACCAGACAACTGATAAACATACTTATATAGTTCTAAATAATACATATCTATACATCTATACAAATAATCTTTACATCTTTTTACAAATAAATAAAATTGGAGTGTCTGTTTTTAATTTAAGATAACCATTTTTTACTAAGTGTATATGGATGTATACACGATACATATACCAAAACAACATTTTTTACAATTTTTGTCTGTCTGTCTGTCTGTCTGTTTGTTCCCGCTAATCTCTGAAATGGCTGGACCGATTTTGACGGGACTTTCACTGGCAGATAGCTGATGTAACAAGGAGTAACTTAGGCTATTTTTATTTTAGATTCTTTTATTTTAGAAAAAAATAACTGTCTTCGAAAACTACGCTGACATACGTCTCAAAATTCTAAAAACCCTGGCTGAATCCTACGAAATATATCAAAATAATGTACTACAGTATTGGACACCTTAAAAAGGCGTACAAAAATGTCCTCAATGGTATATGTCTATCTCTTAGGGATAACCCACAATAACCATTTTTTATCTTTTACTTTTTACGAGAAATAAGGGCTTATTTACGAAGCGATTTTAAGCAATACAGCATTCATCCTTATCCAATTAAGTACCTTAAATACATTGTGGATTTAATATAGATCAATATGGCCCTTTACAGCATGTAATTTAAATGAATATCTTAGAAGATATTAGAGATTTAAAAAGTGGGCGCAGAGCGCGTTGGCAGCGGCCGGGTAGTACAGGATAAGTACGATTGTAATTCATATTACTTTGGCTTCATAGTAATTGCGAATATCATGTGTGTTCATTATACTCAAAATAAACCTAATAGCATTATTCCAAGTAAGAGACCGCGAAATGGCTTAGATGTTTAGATTTTTGGATGTTTGTTTCTCAATGATGCAAAGACGGCCAAACGGATTTAGATCGAATTTGGCACAAAGATATATTATATCATGGATACGTAACAGATAGGATACCTACTTTATCCCGGTAGTAGGTTCCCGGGTGATATTTTCCGACAGCTATACGGGCCAAGCCACTGGCAAAAGTACTATTCCTATAATTATGTTCGGTGTCTGGTAAATAATTGAGTTTCTGTATAGGTAAAATAGGAGCGTTAAGAAAAACCAGGAAGACTTATATTCAACTAAACCAAGCTCTATGTCACAGTCTTCTTACTCTGAATACTATTACTTTTATTTTAAAAACACCAACACACATGATGTTCTCATAAACTATGAATCCTAAGTAATATGAGTTATAATCCTACTTACTAATAATATTATATATGTGAAAATATGTATGATTGGGTGTTTGTTTCTCAATCACGTAAAAATGGCTGAATGGATCTGGATCGAAAATAGCACACAGAGTCTATATTACCTATATAACCTGGAATAACACATTCTTATCGCGGTAGTACGTCCTCTTGCATTAATTTCCGACATCCACGCGGGCGAAGCCGCGGGCAAAAGCTAGTTATAGATAAATTACACCCAGACACAGAACAGATGATTGTGCTCATCACACAAAGATTTGTCCTGGGTGGGAATCGAACCCACGACCTCAGTCTTAGCAGTCAGGGTCACTAACCACTAGACTAACAGGCCAGTCAATCAGATCAATCATTCACGCGATTTTGAACGAAGGAAACATACACAAAGTGGATTAAATACCGTGTATTATTTATTCAAGCTGACTCAAAAAGCACGGACCACCACCACTGTGGGAGCTTCCTCTTTCCAAAGAAAGAATTTTCGAAATCGTTCCACCATTCAATCACTCTGCCTAGCCTTTTCCCTAATATGTCGCGGTCGGCTTCCAGTCTGACCAGATATAACTGAATACCAGTATTTTACATGCAGCGACTGCTTATCTGTCCACCACCCAGTTACTGGGTAATACGATACCCGTTGCCAAGACTTGTCAGACTTTCGGGCTTCTGAGTACCCGTAACGATAGTCAAAGATCTTCGAATGACAGTTGGGACCAACTGCTTATCGTTCTTTTTGGGACACGGAGGGGTCTCAGTATATAAAGATGGTGGTGGGTGAATCCATGGACCAACAGCCGCATGCGAAGCTTAACCTGATCGATCGATCCGTGCGGCAATTGTTACTTAGCCACAAGCCTAGTCTAGAATATTACAAGTATTAGTGTACACTGATATCAACATGGATTTAGGCCCTCGCAAACAGACGCGACGCGACTCAAGTAGAGCAGTTTCTATTAAATATTCATGGGAATTGCTCTAGCAGAATCGCGAGGCACGGTCGCGTCGCACCTATCTGCGGGACCCTTTGAAAGGTTTCTTGAAACTGGATCGAGCAATAAAATGTTCCGGCCAGAGGGGTAAATGCGTGCCTAAGCATAATTGAAGGGGTCCGCTGAGATGTCAGCAGCAATGTAGGGGTCTGCTAGGACCGATGCCTGCCAGGGTCACGAGATTGTTCGAAAGAGATACCGTGACTCTGGCACATGGGCAACTGAAGGAACACGGGTGGGTTTTAGTCAGTAAAAGTCTGACACACCCTCCCACTCCGCCCAGAGCGGGAGAAGTCATTTGACGATTTCCCATCCAAAAAAAAAAAAAAAAAAGGGGTCCGCTAGGACCGATGCCTGCCAGGTTGAGATTTGTTCGAAAGAGTTACCGTGGCCCTGGCATATAGGCAACGGATAGAATACGGGTGGGTTTTAGCCAGTAAAAGTCTGACACGCCCTCCCGCTCCGCCCAGAACGGGAGACGTCATTTGATGATTTTCCACCCAACAAATAAAGGGGGAATTGCGTAATACGCTAACAATAGGAATGGCTTTCATTTAACAGTTGAACAACATTAATTGCGTTATTTACGTTGTTGATATAAAATATAACAATTAGAATAAATACTTTAATAATTTATTTTGAAAATTTGAATCTTTCGATCAAAATATGTTTATTTCACATTTATAAACCTACATGGGCACTTACGAAACGTCAGAGGTTAGGTGCACGGTTCCAATTTGTGGATTCCTGGATGGAGAAGAGCCAGCAAGAAGAGGAGAGGAAGATTTCGCCAGCTCCCTTTTTGGGTTTCCCATCTCGCAGGTCAACCTATGAGGTTGTCGGCTGCTTAACCGGACTTGCCTGTGGTTACCTCAATAAATGTAGGCCTCTAGCCTTAAAAACGTAAAACTAGACCTACTACACACAAAATGGCACTCTCTTTGGGTTTCGCACGGACCTCGGCTTAGGGCATCACTGGTAAAGCCACCACAGACCAGCGGTCTGCTGGTCTCTACCAGTGATGAATTCTTGGGTTGCCATAATCGCCACGCTTGGCAGGTGGGTTGTCGATGGCAGAATGGTGGTAAAATGCATAGAGAACGCTACTGGACATTCTGTAGTAAGCTCCCTTAGTCACCTCTTACGACACCCACGGGAAGAATTGGGACTAAATTCTATAAAAGACAAAATCATTAACATTGTTGGGACTGAAAGTGGGACGAAAGCGCGCGCGACAAAATTTTGTCGTAGCATTTTCTCGCGCCGAAACGACCGTGCGCCGAATCGCGATGACGTCACATCCTGCCGGCAAATACCGCTACTATAGCGTCCATAGCATAAATTAAATTTATTGTTATCACTTGCTCTAGTTAATAGCTAAATTGGAACAAACAGTGAATTTTGCCCTGTGTTGGGAATTGAAACAGGCATATAATGTCAGTTTTATTGAGGACAGTTCCTATTTTTGTTGGTCAAATGCTGGTGGTGATTTGGTGTTCTTACCGGCAATAAACTATACATATATATGTATATATTGTAGTTTGTCGACGGCAAGAAAACTTTCAACATTAAAATCCATTTTTACACGCTTTATTAAAGTTCCGTCCTGATTTACCCCTACGTCCCTATTTACCCCGTTACCTTATCACAACTTGATTTGAGTCAAATCCATATCTATTCGTATCGTGTTGATGGCATTCTAAATCGAATTTGCCCAGAATTCAGCTCCAACTCGTGAATCGTCTATGAATCTCCACCTGAACATGTTTTCCTTGCTCCGGCCAACCTGGGTCCGGAATCCAGAGCTCAGTGTTTGAAAATTTCGATCCAAAGTTCTAATTAGCTCTCTCCCTTTTGACTTTGAAAATACAAAACAAAAAGTAAGTTTTCATCATGCATCTAAGCCTAATCACTAATATGTGTTAGCCATACTTTCATACCGTGTACCGTGTGGTGCCGGACGTAAAGAATAACGCCACCCCATTTCTTCCCGTGGGTGTCGTAAAAGGCGACTAAGGGACTTACTAGAGAATGAGCAACAGCGTTCTCTGTGCATTTTGCCACCATACTGCGATCGCCAACCCGCCTGCCAAGCGTGGCGATTATGGCAAAGCCCCCCAAATTGGGGGAGGCCTAAGTCCAGCAGTGGACGTCTTACGGCTGAAATGATGATGATACTTTCATACTGTAACAATTAAGAATTAAATTCAAAGTAACTTTTCATGCCAAAACCACTGAACAGATTACGATAAAATTTGTCTATGACAAAGATTGCATTCTACGGGGCGAGCACGGCCTCTGTGATAGGCTAAAGTCACGCATTTCCAATTCTCAATTCTTTATTGCATACCATAATGTTAAAACATTATACCACATAACATTACAAACAACAACATTTACATTTCATTCATTTATTTTTCATTTCAATAAAAAAAATCTTTTTTTTTCCATTAACATTTTATCTTATTTGTGACTCTGTGACTTTATAAAATTTGTGACCTACCACAGAGGCCGTGCTTGCCCCGCAGGATGCAATCTATCTTTTAGTCCCAGTAGCAAGTTTCTGTGTGATGATTTCCGACATCCAGACGGGCGAAGCCGCGGTCAGAAGCTAGTAGTCAATATACTGATTTTAAATTTATGCTGAAACCTTGTACTATTTTCTTAATATTCATGTAATTTGTTATCATTTAATTTGAATAAATGATTTATCAATCTATCTAATATACAAGCGATGCCAGGAGAACCCTTATTTCACCCCCGGCTACCCCACAGCTGAACTTTCGTCAGCGGCGCCGCTATGGCCACTAGCCCGGGGCCGAACAGTACCCCCTAATGGAGGAACTGTGTTCATGCTAAATTATATCGGGGGACGGGGGGCGTTATCGGAATATGCATCTTGTTTTGATGAACGTAAAGGCTTCTTCAGACTGGTGCGACGTGATTCTTGTAGAACAATTTCCATGAAGTTTATACAGGGTGTCCAGTAAATAGCACGACATACTGCAGGGGGTGATAGCTTGGGTCACTACCTATCAATACAACACAATATATGTTCAGCAAAATCTTACGGATTTACAGTTTTACAAAATTTTCCGAAATACTGAAAAATCTCTACCTTGAAACAGATTTTTAAGCATCTCGTAATGAAAAAATCCTTTTCTAGTACTTTTTTTTACATCAAATTATTTATTTATTTATTTATTTATTTATTTTATTATTTATGTACACACAGTAAAATACAAAGTGATAAGGCATAGTAAAAGAATTGAGTACAAAGGTACTGCTTATTTCTTAAGAAATTTCTTCCAGCAGACCTGCGAAAGGAGAAATTAAAAAGAAATGTAGACAATAGTGTGTGAAAACAGGAAGAGAAAATATGAATATGCGAAGTCTTAAACTAAAATATACTTATACATATATAATGCAAGAAATTAACATATTAGGTATATGTTAATAAATATATAAAGCTAAAATATATAAATAAACATAAATAATTATGTATATATATATATATATATAAATATACAAAATTATGAGGAAAGATAATGCTCTTTTACTCGATATTTGAATAGGGAAATAGTTTTTAAGTCTCGAATTGTAGGCGGAAGCGAGTTCCATAATCTTACAGCATGAACAGAGAAGGAATAAGAATAATAACTGGTTTTATGAGGTTGGGATTTAAGGAGGGATCTAAGGTGTGATCTGCACAGTGCATCGCTAGGGCGAGCGTAAGAAAAACGCTCACGCAGGTAGGAAGGATATGACGGGTTGTGTAAGATGTTGAAAAGGAGACATAAAATCCGAGTGTTCCTGCGAAGGCGGATTGGGAGCCACTTGAGTTCCTTGCGAAGGTGAGAAACATGGTCATACTTACGAAGACCGAAAACAAAGCGAATGCACAGGTTTTGCAGGCGCTCAAGCTTGTTTAATAGCTCCTCAGTAGCATCCAGGTAGCAGGCGTCGGCATAATCTATAATCGGTTGAATAAGTGTTTGTGCCAAAGAAATTTTAGTCTTCAATGGCAGGAGACTTTGAAGGCATTTCAGCGAATGGAAGGAGAAATGTACCTTCCGACTGACCTCATTGACCTGAGCACGCCACGAAAGATTGGAGTCAATAAGCACACCCAAATCTTTAACGGTTTCGGTGTAGTCAATACGAACACCATCTAGATACAAAGGCATCAGAGATGCAACATCAGCCGCATTGCGAACGAATCTACTACCTATGATCATGGCCTGGGATTTAGTTGGGTTAATTTGCAAACCAAATGACTTAGCCCAAACACTGATGCGAGCCAGGTCACGATTCATTGCAGCAAGTGCAGAGCCCGCGTCAGCTACAGTAAAATGCCGGTAGAGCTGCAAGTCATCAGCGTAGAGATGGAAACTAGAGGAAATAACTGTGGTTACAAGGTTTATGAAAATTGAAAAGAGAAGAGGAGAGAGAACGCTACCCTGGGGAACACCCTCAGTGAGGCAACACCAGTCAGAGAAGGACTCTTCCAGGCGAATACACTGAGAGCGTCCTCGGAGATAAGAACTGAACCAGGCTAAGGAGGGAGAAGAGAAATTTATAGATTGGAGGATACCTAGTAAAATTTCGAAATCCACAGAGTTGAAGGCGCTACTAAAATCAAGCAATACGAGAACAGTCAGAGACTTATTCTCCATTGCCCAGCGGATGTCATCAGTTACCTTAAGAAGCGCGGTTACAGTACTGTGACCCGAGCGAAAACCAGATTGGAAAGGAGAAATTAATGAGTTTGACGCCAAGAAAAATGATACTTGTCTATGAACTATGTGCTCAAGAACTTTAGAGAGAAATGGAAGAATAGAAATAGGTCTAAAGTGGGTTAATAAAGTAGGGTTATTAGTTTTAGGTAAAGGTATTATATGAGCCTGTTTCCAAACTGACGGAAAGGAGCAAGAGGAAAATGAGTGGTTAAAGATGTGAGTGAGAACAGGAAGTAACGAGGGAAGGATAAGAGTTATCATTCTTGAACACAACTTATCATTACCGACTGCTGAAGAAGTAATCGCAAGAATAGATTTCTTAACATCATCCTCAGTAACATCGCCAAACTCAAAGTGAGAACATTGAGGTAACGGCAAACTAGCTAGACTCTGTAGTGTCATAGCTTTGACAGACGGATCTAGAGAAAAGGGAAGCTGAGAGAAGTGTTTATTAAGGTCATTAAGGTTCACATCCTTACACTGGTTAGCCGGTGACTTACCTATGCCTACAGATTTGAGAAATTTCCAAACATCGGAAGAATTACGGTTTTTGAGTTGATCGTGGAAATAGCGTCTCTTAGCATCTTGACACAGATGACTGCAGCGATTACGCAAAGATTTGTAATGAGAGAGATTCAGTTCTGAAGGTCTGCGCTTATATCTGCTCTTAGCTTTATCCCTGCGACCCATAAGCTCTTTAATTTGTTGCGTTATCCATGGTGCAGGGTTATGTTTAACTTTGACACGTCGGATAGGGGCATGCTGATCAAATAAGTCGAGTACGGTTGCATTAAAACATTTCACCTTCTCCTCGATATCAACGCTCTTGATGAGAGGGGTCCAATCAAGATTGGCGGCATCACGCTGCAAAGCCTCCAGATCTATGCCTTTATAGTTACGGAGATATAAAAGCTGGGATTTACGCTTGGGAACACGGATACGATACGAGAGATAAATGAGATCGTGGTATGAAAAAGTAGCAGTAAGTTGACCATGGTAAGAAACATTATTAGGAGAGGAGACAATCATAAGATCTAGGAGAGAGGGTGTACAGTTGGGAAAATAGTGAGTTGCAGAAAGAGGCAGAACTTCAAGATTGTAAGAAGACAAGAGTGAAAGGAGCTTAAGGGAGCGAGAGTCATTTTTAATCAAGCAAGTATTAAAATCACCCATTAAAATAACGTGCTCGTACATAGGGCAAAGATCGCTAAGAGTGGAATCGAGGGAACTGAAGTAGTCAATGTGAAGATTAGGACTGTAGAGCACGGCTAGCAAAACTTTTGTGTGATGAACAGTAACTTCAAGAAACAAGTATTCAGCCGACTCAGAATACCGTGAAGGAGATGAACTGACCACCCTGTATGGTAAATCAGCACGCAAATACATAGCAATACCTCCTCCACCTTTGCCGGTCCTATCGTTGCGGATCAAGACGAAGCCGGGCAGTGAATATTGAGAAGAGGGGAGAGACGGCTTCAAAAAGGATTCCGATATCAATAGCGCGTCCAGGTGAGCACTACTAAAGGATGCCAGAAGTTCAGAATAGTGACCAGGAACACTCTGAGCATTTATATGAGCAATATGCAGATTCTTAGGGTCATTGGAGAAGAGAGAAGAGATTTTATCATTCAAAGTAAGAGGTAAGGAAGAGTCACTGTCCGCACTAACAAAACTAGTAGATGAAGAGCACGAGAAGAAGCTGTCGTTAAGATCAGCTACGTCATCCATAAATATATAATATTAATATAAAAAGATTATAAATATTTAACCTACAAGAGTATTATAATAACTCAAATACAAAACTAATTACAGTAATTAACTATAGATTTTCCTTTGAGAAAACCCTCCCCCACTCGCTGGTATATTGGCAGAAATTTTACAATAATAGACCAAGTTACACAATAGAACAGGACGAAAAAACTATAAAAATAATAATTAAGAAATAAAATAATGAAAACATTGTACTGTACGTAGAATGGAACGCGATACATAGGCGGATAGATATAAGCTGTGAAACTGACATTGACATCTGTCATTGTCAATTTTGACAAAATATCCTTAGACTCAGAAAAATAAAAACAAAATACGTACATACCGGCAATAGTAAAAATTAAATGTAAAATGATTAGCAGTGAGACGTTTATAAATTACTTATTTAAATACCGACTCATGAAGATTGTTATCATGTAAAACGGTCAAGTTGAGAAGTTGTGCATTAAATGGGATGATAAAAACAATGACGAATGTGTTACTTGCGCAGACGCGTCTTCCTCGTTCTCTTAGCGGGAGTATCCAAGGTTGTGGCTTTTGGAGATACAGGTTCTTCAGATTGCGCAGAATCCTCGGTGTCGACTGAACAAGACGGGTATTTGACTATCAGATCGTGAAGTTCGCCCGCCGTTTCGATCTTGCGGCGGGATTTGTCTGGGCAAATAATAACAATCTTGCCCTCCATGGACCAGCAATTTGGCATACCGAAATGCTTACGAGCCGCTGCAAACACGCGATGCCGAACTTGAGTCAAGAACTCGGAGATGGTGATCCCAGTACCCTTGAGAGCTTTCTTGCTTTCCCACACTAGTTGCCGGTGCTCCATTTTGAAGAATCGTACTAGTATGGGTCGGGCCTTATGCTGTGAGAATCCGAGTCTATGACAAACATGGATAACATTTTTGTCCTTACATACCTCAGTTAATTTGATTTGGTTGGATATGATGTTGTGAACCACGTCAAGTAACTTTTCATTATCCTTCTCTGGAACACCATGGAGCAACAGGACCTTTCTTCTCATGATGGTTTCATGCCTATCAAACCCAGCAGCTAGCAGTTCAATTTGAGTCTTTAACTTAGAGAGTGCTTGACAGACAAACTGCTTAAACTCTGAGAACTCACGTGCAATGGAAGCGATGTCAGTTGAAGGTGAAATGGTACTGGTGGTAGCTTGCAGTAACTTTGCTTCATACTCCTGCATTCGGGAGCGAAATAACTGCTCGAGGTCCTCCATGCTGGCAGCAAGTTTAGTGTCCATATTTAATGTGTGTGAAAGTGAACCAGGTACAGGTGCCACAAACTTGATAACAATAGATAGCGGGTGTGGGGAGGTCTAATATAAAATGAACTGATTTATTTCATTAATAAATATAAATTACTATGTTTTAAATTTATTTTCTCAAGAGCACACAAAAATGTATGTTAGTTCTATGTCTACCCACAAAGGAAAAAAAATTATTCATGAATAGTTACTTTACTCATTTATAACTCTTTTTAACCGACTTCAAAAAGGAGGAGGTTCTCAATTCGGATGTTTATATTATTTTTTTTTTTTTTTTTATGTATGTTCGGCCATAACTCCGTCATATATAGACGGATTTGCAAAATTATTTTTTTGTTCGAAAGGGGATAATTCCGAAATGGTCCCATACAAATTTCATATAGATCTGATGATGAGTTCCAGAGACAGACACCGGAACTCTTTAAAAACTGACAGCAAATCAACCGCGATTTCTGCTATCGCTTAAATATGCATTTTTGTATTTGGAATTAGTGCGGGGTGGATACCACAACTAAAAATTTAAAAATAAAAACTTTTTTACAAAAAAAACAACCGACTTCCTAAAAAACACTACAAAGTGAAATATAACCATAAATACAGATCCTAAGACACCGACTTCCGAAATTATAGTTATTTTTCACTTTGTAGTGTTTTTTAGGAAGTCGGTTGTTTTTTTTGTAAAAAAGTTTTTTTTTCTATCAAAGACAAGAATGTTTTCAAGAAATACTATTTTTTGTTTAAATTTGCACAGAACTATTTTCTTATCACTTAAGTTTAACCTACAGTGGTGAAAAAAAAATCCGTAAGATTTTGCTGAACATATATTGTGTTGTATTGATAGGTAGTTAGGTAGTGACCCAAGCTATCACCCCCTGCAGTATGTCGTGCTATTTACTGGACACCCTGTATATAAATTTTTCTACAAGAGTCACGTCGTTACTGTTTGTGGGAGCCTTAAACAGTTGTGGTACAGTCGACAATATAAATTAGTTTGCAGGGAAGTAGCTAATGTTTAAAATGTTATACAATAAATACTTAACTCAATAAAATCTACGTGACATAATAACACGCCTTGTTAAATCAAAAAACTTAGCGCAGTCCACTGCTAGACATGGCCTTTCCCAGGCTGCGCCACAACACCTTGCCTTCTGCTTCCAGTCTGTCCCAGCAAATTTTTTAGGTCGTCGGTCCACCAAGCTGGGGGACGTCCCACGCTACGCTTGCCATTACGCGGTCTCCACTCCAGTACTCGTCTGCTTCACCGGCCATCGGTCCTAACACAGACATTGCCAGCCCACTGCCACTTCAGTTTGCTTACTCTGCAAACTATGTCCGTAACTCCGGTTCTTAATATATAGGCAGCCTATAATGTTCCCACTGCTGGGACATAAGCCTCCTCTCTGAAAGAGGGAGTGGGCCGTAATTCAACACGCGGGCCCAGTGCCCATCATGACGTTTGCAAGCTCCGTGTTTGCTCATACCAAACCCCGATTTATCCATAGGATGCAGACCCTCCAAAACCGTTTTCTCCGACAAGCCACAGGTGCGCCTTGGTATGTCAGGAATATCAATCTCCATGTAGATCTCAGGATCCCTACGATCCAGCAGTACATGAAACGCGCTTCGAAGCGTTTCTTCGATAAAGCAGTGACCCACCCTGTAGTGGACGAATGGGGTGGAATCAGCACCCTTACCCGCCCTGGGACTTCTCCCACGTTTTTGACGTGCTTCCCTACTCGAGTATTTTCGCTGGTAGCACACGTCACCACGCACCCCTGAATGCGTAATGAACAGCACGGTCGACCAAGACCTCGGGAGACTATACGTTTTTGACGATATTCTGAGAGAAACTAAAATAAAACACCGATCTTCTAGTATTTCTTGTCCATAGATTCCGGCTTGTTTCTTCCTGTTGCCTCTTCAACGGCTGAGCTGCGACTGACTGGGCCGGCCGGACCGTGCGTCTTTTATAGTCGCCGGGGCCGAGTCCCTTTACCTTACAGAGGACCGCGATTTTTGAGCCCATTTTACTGTTCGTTTTCACCAAGCCGAAATCTTTGAACCCTTTATTTTGCATTAATTATCACATAACCCCTTACAATCTATATATATTTACATTCGTTATGTGGTCCCTTTTAATATAAAAACACAATATTATATGTACATAGTCACAATAAAAACTTTCTAGAACAAAAACCTTACAGAACACAGCTTAGAACAATTTTCACTATCTTTAATCGACAATATCTCCGAATCCTGTGGTCCGATTTTAATAATTTAAACGTTAAAAGTGGTTTTACATCTAATCCTATCGTTTACAATAAAAATAACAACAATCGGACCATAAACAAAAAACCTCGTTTTCAAGTTACGTAATTATAGAACATCCTTACGACATTTTCTTGCAATTTCTTATAAGATTCACATTAAATTATTCTAATTAGACTCTAATAAGAAAACTAGCCATGTAATCTATCAACTAAAACTAATTAGAATCCAAAATCTTAACTTAAAACACAAAACTTTTCAAAATTATCAAATTCCTTACTAACTACAAAAATGTTCCTTTCATTTACATTTTGATATCAAGGCGCTCTCTGCGCTACTTGCACCCACTTGCCCAGAGGGGGTCTCGCGTTTGGAATTTTTGCGAACTATCGAAATCTTTACTAATTTAAAAATGATTTCTAACTTACAAAATCGTTGTCAGGGTGTACCCCGATGCTACTTGTGCCTAGATGCTTCGATTTCGTCGCCGACATTCTCCCCCTCGTGCGTCGCACCATCCTCCAGACTCGGCGATACTCCCGGCACCAACAACACCACTCTCGAACTGGGTCTTCGTAGGACTCCTCCTCTTGTCTCGACGTCGACGATCCTGATTCGCCCGTCTGGTCCCGGATACACCTGCTGGATTCTGCCGCGTGGCCAGGTACATCTCGGCAGGCTGTGGTCGACGATGAGCACGACGTCTCCGACTCGTAGATCTGTGGCGCTGGTTCTTCCCTTGGTCCTCCTTGGCAGCAGGGTAGGTAGGTATTCTCGCAGCCAGCGTTGCCAGAAGTGGTCGGCAAGTCGCTGCGTAGCCTTCCAGGTGGGCCTGCCCACCAGCTCGCTGTCTTCGAAGGTGCCGACTCTAGGTGCGCCACATGACCGCCCAATTAGGAAATGATTAGGCGTTAGCGCTTCTTCTTCAGGATTCTCGGAGAGGTGAGTGAGAGGGCGAGAGTTGACTATGTGCTCGGCCTCTAAGAGGAGGGTGTGGAGTATCTCCTCTCGTGGGTGTTTCTCTTTCAGGGTGGTGTCCAGCGCGGTTTTGATCGATCGCACTAGACGCTCCCATGCACCGCCCATGTTTGGTGCACCAGGAGGGATGAATTTCCACTGCACGCCGATCTTCTCTGCTTCTGAGATGAGGTCTTCTTGCTTCATAGTGTCTAGTGCTTCTTGCAGTTCTTTGTTCGCGCCGACGAAGTTAGTCCCGTTGTCGGTGTAGACAATCTTCGGCATTCCTCTTCTTGCTGCGAATCTCCGTAAGGCCATTATCATACTGTCGGTGGAGAGTGAAGGAGTGAGTTCCATGTGCACGGCTCTAGTTGTTAAGCACGTAAATAAAGCTCCCCATCTCTTCTCATGACGTCTTCCTACGGTGATTGTCATCGGGCCGAAGTAGTCTATGCCAGTGCACGTGAAGGGATGTGTACTGTGCATCAGCCTTTCTGAAGGTAAGTTGCCCGTCGGTAGTTCTCGCGGTTTAGCTCTCCTTACTTTGCACCATTGACACTGATGTTGCACTGCTCTGACTGCTGATCTTATTCCCAGTACCCAGAAACGTTGTCTTACTTCGTTCATTACTGTTGCGTGATTGCCATGGTTGAAACGGCAGTGGAATTCTTCCAATATAAGTCTTGTGGTTTTGTCCTTACTGTCGAGCACGATGGGTCTCTTGTAATCTCTTGTTACGCCCCGTATCGCGTCGATTCTTCCTTTCAACCGCAGGAGACCGTCTTCCAGCACTACGTCGAGCTTTTTCAATTTGCTACTTCCTTCTAGTGGTTTCCCTTGCTGCAGACACTTAATATCTTCTTTGAAGCTTCTCTCTTGACTGCCTCTTAGTAGCATAATTTCAGCTTGCTCCAGTAGTTCTGCATTCAACGGTATATACTTCCTTTCTGGAATTCTTGAAGGTTGCTGTCGTTTCTCGACACCTTTAGTCTGTTTCCCTTTTGTTGTTTTCCAGGCGGGATCTTCTCGGCTGACGTTGACCCTCTCCTTTGCTCTGCAGAGTTGTATAAACTGTAGCACTCTCGCTGTAGCCCGCCAAAGTCTTTTCCAGGACGAGAACCTCTCAGGATCTGGTGATGGATAAGTGGTGCTTGCCGCCGCCACGACGTCCGCTGTCTTTTCTTCGCCGGTGGTTTCCTTCTTGAATGTTCTAGGTGCGGGCCAGTGGGCTTCCTCTTTTCTTAAGAAGTCAGGTCCAGTGTACCAGCGATGACTGCAGTCGAAGTTCTCCGGTACGTCGCGCGTCGCATCATCCGCGGGGTTCTGTGCCGTGGGTACCCATCTCCAGTCTTGTGGTTTCGTAAGATCTTCTATCTCTGCTAAGCGATGAGCCACGAACGTCTTGAAGGTTCTTGGGTCCGTCTTGATCCAAGAGAGTACGATGCTGGAGTCTGTCCAAAAGGTTTTCTTCGCCACCTTCAGATCCATTTCCTCTTCTACTGAGTGTGCTAGTCTGCTTCCAAGAAGGGCCGCCTGCAGCTCAAGTCTCGGGATCGATACTGGTTTCAACGGTGTGACTCGTACTTTTGCTGCCACTAAGCTAATGTGGTAAGTCCCGTCTCGACCTTGTGTCCTCCAGTAGACTGTTGCTGCATACGCCATCTCACTTGCGTCTGTGAAGGTGTGCAGCTCCCCCTCGGTGCCATGTGGTGCCAGGCATCTTGGAATCTGAAGGTCTTGGAGCAGCTTCATCTTCCCCAAGTAGGTTTTCCATGCTTCGTACTCCTTGTCTTCTATTTCTTCATCCCAGCCGACGCCACTTCGCCATATATTCTGAAGCAGCTTCTTACCTTGGACGAGGACCGGTGATGCTAATCCCAGTGGATCGAAGGTTGACATTACGGCGCTGGTGACTTCTCTCTTCGTAGGCACCTGGAGCCCTGTAGCTATCTCCTCCGGCGTGTTTCGAAGGTTCGCCCTGAAGCCGATGGAGTCCCTTTTTGTGAACCAGCGCAGTCCTAGTGTCTTCTCTTCTTTCTCGCCGAGGTCCACTTCTGTCTTCTCTGTTGTGTCCGTTTTCACGCCTTGCAGCAGCTCAAGTTGGTTTGATGCCCAACCTCTAAGTTCGAAGCCTGCCTTCCGATGTATGTAGTCCACCTGCGCTGTCACTCTTCTGAAGTCTTCTTCTGAATGAAAGCTGTGTAGGTAGTCATCCATATAGTGGTTCAGCTCGATTGCTCTTGCGGCCTCTGGGTATTGTTCCTTGAAGTCTGCTGCGTTTCGGTTCTTCACGTAGATTGCTGTGCTGGGAGATGAGGTCGCGCCAAAGATAACTGATGTCATCCTGTACTCCTTTGGTAACATGTCACGCCGATCCCCTCGCCACAGGAAACGCAAGCTGTCTCTGTCTTCTGGTCTGATGCGAACTTGTAGGAACATTTCCTTTATGTCGGCTGCCACTGCTAAGGGCCCTTGTCGAAACCTGAGCAACACTCCGAAGAGTGACTGCAGTAGGTCTGGTCCTGGCAGTAGAGCATCGTTGAGGCTTCTTCCCTTGGATTTGGCTGCAGCGTCGAAGACGATCCTTATTTTCTTCTTAAGGGGATGAACCACGGAGAAGTGAGGGAGGTACCATTTCTTCTTGGAGTCTTCTTGTCCTATAGGTGCTTCCTCTGCGTACTTGCTGTCGATTAGATGCTGGATTTGCTTGTTGTATTCTGCCTTTAGCTGGAGATCTCTGTCTATCTTCTTTTCGATGTTGATCAACCGGTTCTTAGCAGACGTGTAGCTTTCTGGCATCTGCTCTTCTTCATTCTTCCACAGGAGTCCAGCTTCAAATCGACCATCTTCAAGTCTTCTGCAGGTCTTCTCTAGGATGGCAAGTGCTCTTCCTTCTGAGTCCGTGGTGGGTCTTCTTGGTAGCACCCCAAGTGCCTCGATCGCGAAATGATCCTTGATGGCTTGATGCATCTCTTCTTCAGGTGTGCTGACATGAAGACACGTGTTCAGGAATTGCACTGGTCTTGTACTTCCACTGTCCGATCCGTGAAGCACCCAACCAAGTCCTGTTCTTGAGGCGACTGGTTGTCCTGGTTTCCCTCTTCTTACTTCTTGAGTTACAATCAGCTCCCAGTTATCTTGGCCTATGAGTAGCTGCGGTGGTTCCCCTTCGTAGTACAGAGAGTCGGCGATCTTCTTTAAGTGTCGACATTCTTCGATCCTTTTTCTGTCCAAGAACTGTGGTGCAAGCTTCAGCTCGTTGATAGTTCGGACTCTTCTCATGGTCCTCTTGTTCCCTTGGTGAACCCCTTTCACCGTGAGATCCAGTGTCTGAGAATCCTTTTTCTTTATCAGCCTGCCTCCTACTGTCTCGATGACCAGTTCTTCTCTGTTTCCTTGAGCGCCGACTTCTTCTGCTACCTTCTCATCCAATAGTGACACTGTTGACCCCTCATCCATGAGGGCTAGTATCTTCTTAGATCCTTTTGACCCGAAAACTTCCACTGGAACTATCTTCAGGTATGCTCTTGCGTTGTTTACCGCATTCACTGATGCCGTGACACTCGTTTCTTCTTGATGTGTCTCCTTTTTGTCTCCCGAGGTCTTGTCTTCTGAGTCGACGTGCAACAGATGATGATGCCACCTTTTGCATTCCTTGCACGGTGGTTTCTTGCAGCTCTCCTTCCGGTGTTTCCCTTGAAGACACTTGAAACAGACGTGGCTCTTCTTCACTATTGCCCACCGATCTTGAACCGACGCCTTCTGGAACTTCTGGCATTCGACTAGGAAGTGCTCACTCTCACACATGGGGCAAGTCTTCTTAGCATCTTTTCCTTTGAAGTCCTTTTCCTTCGTTGTATGCGCCGCTTGTCGATGAGTCCTCTTGAATCCACTCTTCTCTTCTGAAGTTGCGAAGGCGCCACACTTATCTGCTTCTGTGTTCAGGAAGTTGGATACCAGCGTTAAGTCGGAGAACTCGCCTTCTTCTGTTGCTGCCGTGAAGTCATACCATCTGAACTTGAGGACTGTTGGCATCTTCTCTATTATTTGTTTCACTATTTCAGGTGAATGTAGGTACTGCGGTTTCTTCAACCCCTTTATCGCTGCTACGCTGTTGTTGATCTGGCTTGCGAAGATACATATGTCTCTTGGGTTCTCTGAAATCTTCGGTAACGCCTTGATCTTGTCCAATTCTGCTAACACCAGCGCATCAGGTCTTCCATATCTTCTTCTTAGGGCTTGCATCACTTCCAACGGAGAGGCTTCGGAGTACAGCAGACTCTTGATAGCTTCTCTTGCGTTGCCCTTCAGTGCTCTTCTTAAGCGAGCCATATTCTGGACGTCGTTGAACATCGGTGCTGTATCCTCGTAGACAACCTTGAACGCCAGCCACTCACTGCTGCTGCCGTCGAAGTAGGGTAACTCGTGGATGTACTTCGGCTGTGTTGAGTGTTCCCGCGTGATGAAGGCTTCTTTCAACGCCGTCGCCAACGTTTGAATTTCGATCGTAGCTCCTTTCGTTGAAGAGTGCTCTTCAGGCTTCACCTTCTGAGGTTCTTCTGCTGGAGGCTGATCTCGTGGCTCTGGTCGTTCCCTGTTGTCGTCTTCTAATATAGATGTCTGGATCCAGTTCTGCACCTGTGCTGTTCTGTCTTCCAGGTCTTCATCCACGGAGTCATCATCTTCACACTGTGCCAGTTCCAATCTGACACGGGCTAGTTTCGCCGCAGCCTGTGCTTGCTTCAATTCCAGGCGTGCTAACTCTTCTCTGGCTTCCAGCTCGCGTCTTCTGGCCGTGGTGCTCGTGGTCTTCGTAGACCTGGCGCGACGACCGACCCCCTTCGGCTTTAGCGTCTTGGTAGAACCAGGAACAGCCTTTTCCGCGGCATCTTCTGGGGTCTTCTTGGTCGTTTCCTTCTGTGCGGCTTCTTTCTTCTGACCGTTCTTCTCGGTCGCCGCTGTGGTCGCAGTCGCCACCGTTGTCTCCGTTGTCGTGGTCTCTTCCGTAGCCGTCGTACCCGAAGAGGTGTTCGTGTCCGATGTAGTTGCGGTTCCCGATGACGCTGACGTGGCCCCTTCTGATTCTGTTACTTCTTCTGTCGCGTCCTTAGCGGAGGGACGGGACGGAGGACGTGAGGGGGCATCCTTCTGCGACCTAGTAACCGGCATGTTTCAGTCTTCTGAATCTTCCGGACCTCTTCTGGTTTCTTCCTGCAGGGAATCCGGCTCGAAGGACCAATTGTAGTGGACGAATGGGGTGGAATCAGCACCCTTACCCGCCCTGGGACTTCTCCCACGTTTTTGACGTGCTTCCCTACTCGAGTATTTTCGCTGGTAGCACACGTCACCACGCACCCCTGAATGCGTAATGAACAGCACGGTCGACCAAGACCTCGGGAGACTATACGTTTTTGACGATATTCTGAGAGAAACTAAAATAAAACACCGATCTTCTAGTATTTCTTGTCCATAGATTCCGGCTTGTTTCTTCCTGTTGCCTCTTCAACGGCTGAGCTGCGACTGACTGGGCCGGCCGGACCGTGCGTCTTTTATAGTCGCCGGGGCCGAGTCCCTTTACCTTACAGAGGACCGCGATTTTTGAGCCCATTTTACTGTTCGTTTTCACCAAGCCGAAATCTTTGAACCCTTTATTTTGCATTAATTATCACATAACCCCTTACAATCTATATATATTTACATTCGTTATGTGGTCCCTTTTAATATAAAAACACAATATTATATGTACATAGTCACAATAAAAACTTTCTAGAACAAAAACCTTACAGAACACAGCTTAGAACAATTTTCACTATCTTTAATCGACAATATCTCCGAATCCTGTGGTCCGATTTTAATAATTTAAACGTTAAAAGTGGTTTTACATCTAATCCTATCGTTTACAATAAAAATAACAACAATCGGACCATAAACAAAAAACCTCGTTTTCAAGTTACGTAATTATAGAACATCCTTACGACATTTTCTTGCAATTTCTTATAAGATTCACATTAAATTATTCTAATTAGACTCTAATAAGAAAACTAGCCATGTAATCTATCAACTAAAACTAATTAGAATCCAAAATCTTAACTTAAAACACAAAACTTTTCAAAATTATCAAATTCCTTACTAACTACAAAAATGTTCCTTTCATTTACATTTTGATATCAAGGCGCTCTCTGCGCTACTTGCACCCACTTGCCCAGAGGGGGTCTCGCGTTTGGAATTTTTGCGAACTATCGAAATCTTTACTAATTTAAAAATGATTTCTAACTTACAAAATCGTTGTCAGGGTGTACCCCGATGCTACTTGTGCCTAGATGCTTCGATTTCGTCGCCGACACACCCCAACCCTCTGGTTGTCGCGGCAGCTAGCTATACCCCCTCCCGTATCAGTAAAGTCCGCCGTCCGCGGCACATTCTCAGCGAACCCGATGATCCCACTACTCTCCTCCAGGAGAGTCGAAAAGAGACAAGTACAGTGAGAACAACACACAAACACAGATCGTACCGACCTCGCCGCCGAGGTCCGTCGTCGCGACCCCGACTTAATAGTCCCTCCCGACCCTTGCACGAGCCAGCCCGCGATGCTGCGCCTGTAGCTTTAAATTAGCCCCTAAATAATTTAACCCAGATCCAGCATGTCCCTTGCTGCCCTCCCCCAGTGATTGCCTAAGCCGAGGTGCGAACCCCCCTCGGGGTTACCCTTAGGACTTTCGCTTTAGTTTTAATTTTACTATGGCCCGGCTGGAAGTCTAAAAAGTTTACTTTTTAGAAATCGCCGGGCAAAAATCCGTTTAAGTAGTCAGAATCTTTTTCAGATTAACTACGAGATGTCCTACAAAAAAAAAAAAAAAACGCGGGCCCAGTGCGGGTTGGTGGTTCTAGGACATGCCGATTTCCTCACGAAGTTTTCCTTCACCGTTTTGAGAGTAGTGGTGATGAAATGACTTACGCAAAGCTAAGCGCCTACCTCGGTTCGAACCCATGATCTACAATTAACTCATAAGTTGCGGCCGATACTTATGGGCCACCACTGCTCTATCATCTAATCATCATTATCATTTCAGTGGAGCGGGAGGGCGTGTCAGACTTTTACTGACTTAAACCCACCCGTGTTCCTTCAGTTGCTCATATGCCAGGCCCACGGTATCTGTTTCGAACAAATCTTGCGACTCTGGCAGATTATGCGGCCTTCACCAGATCATCGGTCCACCTTGCGGAAGGCCTTCCAACTCTACGTCTACTGGTACGCAGTCGCCAGACTGCGACAGTAGACGTAGAGAAGGACTCCAGAACCTTTCGGCCTCATCGGCCTTCTGTTCCGCGAGCAATGTGCCCTGCTCACTGCCACTTTAGTTTGGTAATTCTTCGGGCTATGTCGGTTATCTCACCTAATGACAACACAATATTATGCTTCTAGTATTGTACTGTGTGCTCCGTGTGGTGTCGGTCGTAAAAATAGCACCATTACATCTCTTCCTCTGGGTGTCGTACGAGGCGACTAAGGGACTTACTAGAGAATGGGCAGCAGCGTTCTATATGCATTTTACCACCATACTGCGATCGCCAACCCGCCTGCCAAGCGTGGCGATTATGGCAAAGCCTCCCCAAATTTTGGGAGGCCTATGTTCAGCAGTGGACGTTTTTCGGCAGAAATGATGATGATGATTGTATGTACTATTCCCTACTCTGATAAAGTCATCATCATACTATACATTTCTTACTGGCTTAACATGCAATTCCTGTTAATTGCTTATCTAGGTGACAGTCAGTTGAGTTCAGTTTGCACGGAAAGATGAGCAGATTAATGCAACCAACTGCATTTTACAGAAAGATAATCACATAAATAAGAAATAATCAGATTTTTTTATTCGTAATAAATTAGGCACGATCCAGAGTGAAAATGTTTTTTTTTTTTTAATTATTTTAACAAGTAAAACTCAACAACTACGTGATTGAAGCCTCCTTTTAAGCAGATACGCCGGAAATTATGATATTTCATTTTACTGAATTTTCGTAGCCTTTTCCTAACTGTATAATTAACATCGGCTTTTCTAGTCTTAACTGGATGCTGCTGAGTACCCGAATTTTACATGGATCGACTGCCTAGTTATTACGTAATACGATATCCTTGGCAAGACTGGTTGTCAGACTTTCGGGCTTCTGACGACCCGTAACGACTGTCAAAAACTACCTAGTAACTGAGTTGTGGAGGTCAGATAGGCAGTCCCTCATCCGCTGCTCTCTCATCAGCTGCATCCGGTTAGATTGGAAACCAACCCCAATATAGGTAGGACAATGCTTGTTCCGTGTGGTGTCGGACAAAGAATAGCACCATCCCATTTGATCCTGTGGGTGTCGTAAGATTCGACCAAGGGACTTAGTGGTCATCCATAAATTACGTCACACGTTAAAGGGGAGGGAGGGGGTTGACGAAGTGTGACATTGTGTGACAAGGGGGTGGGAGGGGTCCTAAATTTCGTGACGTCACACTTCAAAATCTATTTTAATCTAAGTGTTAAGTAAAACACGAACTAGGAACTATTAACAAAAAAACTCAAAAACATTTGCAACTCTATCTGTAGAGATATAAAGATCAAATTTTTTGCAATGTTTGATTTGATGTTAATTTAATAAAAACCGGCCAAGTGCGAGTCGGACTCGCGCACCGAGGGTTCCGTACAAATGTGTAGGTATAAAGTTTAAAATTTTATTTTATTTTTTATTATAATATATGATTTGTAACCACAGTCTAAAAATCATACAGTCGTCCGACGAAGACGTCTAGACAGGGCAATCGTGCGGGGTGTGAGGGGCGAGACGGGGGAAGGGCGCTCCCGAACTGCATACGCTACCGTGTTAGTAGTTCGGGATAAAACTTTCAGAGCTATCGTGTGTCACTTTATTTTTGTTTTAATTAATTAAAAATAATTTTATTAAAATGGTGCATACGACGTGTGCTGTGAAGGATTGCAAGTCGTCATCTTACATTAATAAAGAATTGCGATTTCATCAATTGCCGCGCATGGATGAAAGGTAAACAAATAAATAAAATATTGTTTATTTAATAGAAAGCCAACATGGCGGTGCGACGTGTAGCCGATATTTATTTATTGTGCGGCGGCCAAGATGGCGCCGACGAAAACTTGCAAATTTTTCGTCATGGGTATCATTTTCATGGGTTTAGAGGTCGCTAAAACCGACTATGGGGTCAAAATTAAAATCCAAGATGGCGCAACGAAAATTTGCAAATTTTTCGTCATGGGTGTCATTTTCAAGATTTACGAAATCCCTACAAATAAAAATGAGGTCAAGTGTCTTTCGCGGAAATGTCTATCGTGCAAGTGTACCTGACCCAGGATGGAGGACATTTTTTGAAAAAAAAAAATAGTTATTCGTGTCAATTTTGTGATTTCTTGGGGTGAAGATTATGAAAATAACATCAATAATTTTCAAATCCAAGATGGCAGATATTTCTCTAAATGAAATTTAATTTAGAGAAATATCCGCCATCTTGGATTGTGACATGTGTTTTTTCTCAACCTCAATCTAGAATTGTATATTTTTGCGTGTCAGACCATAGACGAAGCACATTAATATAATAGTTCCTGTATTATAAATTTCAGATGCAAATTATGGTTAGGCAATAATGTTGATCTAAAATAAATTTAAAAAAGTTTACTTGAGACAACCCTAGCTCTTGCGACAATGCCTACACGTTGTCGGCATTTACAAGGAGATCAAAGGCGTCGTCCTACTGTAAGTTTTTATACTGTGATGTAACTAAAAATTTACGGTTTTCGCAATTTTTCCTTTATCTGTGCTATAAGACGTTGCTTCGTACCAAATTTCAAAATTCTAGATTGACTGGAAGTACCCTTTAGGTTTTGATTCCCTTGCGAGTTTAGAAAATTTGCGGCATAAACGGCTATATCTTTTGATTGCGTTAGCTTAGAAGTTTGATTTTTTCACAGCTCAAAGAGACAGTAGACTTGAGTATTTGATATGAATTTCAGCTTGATATCTCCACGCGTTCCTGAGAAAAAGGGTCTTGACAGACGGACGGACGGACGGACGGACGGACGGACGGACAACAAAGTGATCCTATAAGGGTTCCGCTTTTTCCTTTTGAGGTGCGGAACCCTAAAAATCATTTAAATTGAAATAAAACTAATATCGGAACTCCTGTTTTAATTCAGTAATTATTTTTAGATGCAAAATATGTGACGTTACATTAGGGAGGGTCTTAAAAATGTGACCAGCTGTGACAAGGACGAGGCCTATGTCTAGCAGTGAACGTCTGAACGATGATGAATGCTAGGCAGATTGATTGACGTCATATGAATAGGTACCTACTAGTACACCAAGGAATTTGCCAATTGAAAGTCATAAAACTGTTTTAGTCAATCAAACGTTTGGCTGTCTCTACTTGACACAATTCAGTCAATCATCCTATTGAAATGATGACGTAAGCAGTGTCTTCTTCAACCAACCTTGGAATGCACTATCCCTGATTATTGGTTGAACATACCTTTTCGCAAAATGATGTTAGATAGTGTACACGATAAAGAAAAACTTTTGAAAACAATGAATGTCCGTGACGGAAAACATCGTAGGGAAAGTTTGATTTCTATTAAATTGAATACGGTTTTATAAACTCACGCTTTCATGCTTCTCATTGCTTCTCATGGAGATAGGCAGAACCTACTGAAGGCATCGTCATTTTGCTTTGTTTCAAATAATGTATTTTTAATCGACTTAAAAAAAGGAGGAGGTTGTCAATCCGACTGTATTTTTAAAAAAAATGGTTCTTACCTTGACTGGATTACCCGATTTTGATGATTCTTTTTTTATTTGAAAGCTGGTGCTTCTCGAATGCTCCCATTTTGGTTCCATTTGGACAATTGGGGGGTCGATGTGAAAACCACATAAGTCTTAAATTTGCATTAAGTATTTGCGCGACAAATGAACGAATAACGCGATTAGATTAGTGCGGGGTATCTGTCATAACTAACAAGTTAAAAATAAAAAATAACAACCGACTCTTTTGTAAAAAAGTTTTTTTATTGGCAATCCGCGAGTAGGTTTATGCTTGTAGTGGAAGAGTTTGAGGTAAACATTGGCGAGAAGAGCGTGATTCCAGCGAGCCATCTATCATCGTAAATCGTGAAAAAATCAAATAACAATCAGAAATTGCCATTCTTTGCTAAGCAGGTGAGCAAACGTGGTGAATGATGCGCTTCTGTAGAAGACCAATTTGCCGTTTAGTAGGCTGTAGTAGGAAATTTATTGGCTGCTATTATTATTTTTATCCGTGTGGTGCTGGATCGCTGCCAGCATCACCATCCCATTTCTTCCCGTGGCTGTCGTAAAAGGCGACTAAGGAATTTACTACAGAATGAGCAGCAGCGTTCTCTATGCATTTTACCACCATACTGCGATCGCCAACCCGCCTGCCAAGCGTGGCGATTATGACAAACCCCCCAAACTGGGGGAGGCCTATGTCCAGTAGTGGACGTCTTTAGGCTGAAATGATGACGATTACATCCGTCCATTGCGCTATAAGCTCTCCCTAGGTACTGAAAAAATGTCATTCTTGCAAGAGCATCATTCATGAATGATACTAGCATTTTTCTTACAATTTCACCAGTATCTTTTAAAAACTTTTATCATATAAAGATCCGTCCACTCCGCTATAAGAGTCCCTAGACACTGAGGTAGTATGCACTAAATCCCGATTTACGTCGCTAAGTACGTAAGTACTAGTAAATCTACCCTCCGAACACCGTCTTTGTTCCTAGTAGACGGGTACCACTAGACTGCTTCTCACAAATACCGAGCTTTTCACGCGTTACCGTCAAATCTCGAACGTGAGTTGTTTGAAACTCGTTTCCGTTAGATTGTTTCGCTTTATAGGGACTGTGAAATGTGTTTTGTTGTTAATTTTCCCAAATAGGAATGTTGTTATAGAATGTAACAAAAGCTTGATACAATATACGCTTAACTAGCTTCTGCCTGTGAGTTCGTTCGTGTGAAATTTCTTGTTTTAACATCTTTACATTGCACAAAACAAAGTCGCATTTCGTGTCTGTGCTTTGATTTTTTAAACTACTTACTACTACTAGGTTTATATGAATAAAGGTCATCGTTCCACTTTGTGAAAGGCCTTCCAACTCTACGTCTCCCGGTACGCGGTCGCCACTCCAGAACCTTTCGTGACAATCGGCCATCAGTTCTGCGAGCAATGTTCTTTGACCAGTGCCACTTATGTTTAGCAATTCTTCAGGCTATGCCAGTTACCTTGGTTCTCCTACGGATCTCTTCATTAATAATTAATAATAGGATATACTTAGTAGGATTGATTTGCAGACAAAGGTTTATTTTGAGCAAATTAGTTACTGAAAACTTCGTTCAGTAATAAATTCTTGCAACAAAATGTAAAAACAGTGATTTTTCCAACAAATTCTGTTCAATAATAACGGATTACTAGAATGCGGGCCAATTCGTAAAATTGTTTTTCCTCAAGGTAACAGACTAGTGAATTCATATAATTTGTTGACCATTCTTCCTTGTTCCTTATTCCCAGTAAAGCCTAAGCTCAAATAAAAGGATATATGTGTATGTTTTTTCTATAGTCTTTCCCGTTAGCTATTTTTAGTAAAATTCGATAACTACTAATACGTTAACAAAAAGTTTGTACAGTTAAACTCGTAATTACTTAACCATATTTGATAACAATTCGCAGTAAATTGCAACTTCACAACGCTTGACGTTCGTTCGTGTTCACTTCAAGTGAAAGTTGTTTCTCACAAGTGAAGTTAGTCGCTGGCCGCCTTTGTAAAACTCGATACTATTCGTCGAAAAGATTCATTTAAGGTATATTTTTGTTTATTTTAGGTAGTTTTACACCCCGTTTTCTAAACGCCAATCAATATTAAAATTGCGCCTCAGACTCCAAACTCAGTGTGAAATATTATCAAGTGAGGGGCTTGTTTTCTTTCAGGCAACCAATCATCGTAGTTTACTTATGTTTAACAACCTGATATAGTCGATCTCATAATTACTTTCAAGAATTCTCAGTAAATTAAAACATCACTAAAATTGAAACAGATAGTTTCAATTTGCCCCAACTGCTCCAAAAACCTTGTGGCTTTAAGACATGTGATGACATTCAAGGGTGGTAAAGCAATTTCGAGGTCGACTTATACACATTTTAATCGATTACATATTTAATTTTGTTCCTTAGCTGCTCGCGAAGCGCTTTAAAAATAAATAAAAAAATAAAAACGAACTCAGAAGTCAAAGCATTTATTACAATTAAACCATTTACAGGCACTTTTGAACTGCCAAGGAGTCGGCTCATTTAGACAGAAAGTTGAAGCTGCTCGTTCCAAAACATAGATCTCTATGGAAAAGAACGGGTATGAATCGAAAAAGGTAATTCTTGCCATAGATCTGACAAAATATCACGTCTTTTCAAAATGATAAAGTTTCGAGTTTCCGTAGTAACGCGTCTGGCAGCTAGCAAGGGACGCATAGAGTACGGTTCTCGCCCTGCGGGCTACAAGCCCCGTTCATACCCCACATAGCTCCACAATCTGGGCTATAACGCGTTTGATATAGTATTCGGAGCTATTTTCAGACGGGAATAATGCTGAGAGTTTCAGAATGTTCGCTGTAATGTGTACTGGAATGGAAACTTAGACTTGGTATTTTGTTTTTGGATTTATGGATGGTGGTGTGGTCTTTAGCTAAGAATAGATAGGATTTGTACTAAGTAGGGATTTAGGGGAAGAGCTAGGCAGAAGTGTTCCTTTAGAATACCTACATTTTGCCGGTTATGTTTCAAAATCAAAAGCTATCGATTCAAAATAGGCTGAGAATCGGCACTTTTCAGTGGCGTGCATTGCATAAAGGCACATAAGCAGTGCCTACCTCGAAAAATCACCATAAGTCTTTCAATTACATTTTAATGTGTATCCCGAAATTATTAAGAAACTAGCTAGATAATCATACCTAAAAGAAACCCGCGTTTGTCTGCCTAGAAAAGAACAGGCGGCCTGGTGCCTACCTTTACAGAAAAGCAATGCACGCCACTGGCACTTTTTGAACAACAAAATAACATAATACAGTCCTCCAAAACGTCCGCCCTTCACAACTTTCTAGATCTTTAGCTGGGAAGAAGAAGTGGAGTAACAAACTTCCCAGCAGCACAGCTGTCTGTTGAGTTAGAATAACTTGAATCTATAAATTAAATCATTGGCCGTATGGCAGCTAGCACACTTTTTTTTTCTTTTTTGTGGTTGGGAAACCATCAAATGGCGTGTCCCGCTCTTGGTCGGAGCGGGAGGGCGTGTCAGACTATTACTGACTAAAACCCACCCGTGTTCCTTCAGTTGTCTGTGCCAGGGCTACGGTATCTCTTTCGAACAAATCTCGTGAACCTGGCAGAAGCTAGCACACTTCAATTCCATGTAATAGGGGACGAGCATATTGCCAACTGGGCACAAATGCTGACTCCGACTAAACCCTTCGCACAAGTGACAAGTCCAATTCTTCTTGGACTATAATTATAAATGTCATCATCATCATTTCAGCCGTAAGACGTCCACTGCTGGACATAGGCTTCTCCCAGCTTGGGAGGATTTGCCATAATCGCCACGCTTAACAGGCGGGTTTGTGATCGCAGTATGGTGGTAAAAATTAAAATGCATAGAGAACGCTGCTGCCCATTCTCTAATAAGTCCCTTAGTCGCGTCTTACGACAACCACGAGAAGAAATGGGATGGTGATATTCATTACGTCAGACACCACACGGAACAGTTATAGCAATGAAGGCGGTAAAACATAAATTATCTGGCGATTACGGCTGTATTGCAAATGCCTCCGATAGCTGTCAACAACAGTTGAGACCATTAAGTTCAACTAGTTAGTAAAATATCTCTACTATTGTAACAGCCTGAGTATTGAAGTTCGCGGTGTGATACCCCCGTGCCTCGGTGCGCACGTTAAGCTGTTGGTCCTGCGCCTGATCTCTCTCCGGTTGTGTCGGATTGGCGTGCCATCGGCCTGTGAGCGTGAGGGAAGAGCAAGTACTCCTGTGTTTGCGCGCACTCGCCTGCACTATAATATCTGATGCTGATGGGTGGTCTCCGTTGAGATTGGCCACCATGGCCGAAATACGGTCTGGACCACTACATACAATATCTTTGTTTGAAGTTATACAGAACTAACAGGAGCGGTATTACTTAGGTAGAAACGCTCTTGGAACCTTACCCATATATTCAATCTGCCTAGTCTTTTCCCAACTGTGCTGGGGTCGGCGTCCATAGTCATGGATGCAGCTGAATACCAGTACTTTACATGGAGCGACTGCCTTTTTAACCTACACAATCCAATAACTGGGTAACACGATACCCCTTGGTAAGACTTGTCGTCAGGTATTTGGGCTCCTGACTACTCGGAGCGACTGTCAAATTTACGAATTACAGCCGGCACCAACGGCCTAGCGTGCTTTCTGAGGAACGGTTTTTTTTTTTTGGATGGGAAATCATCAAATGACTTCTCCCGCTCGGGGCGGAGCGGGAGCTCCGCCCCGAGCGGGATTTCTTCGAGCGGGAGTCATTTCCCCGGGCGTGTCAAACTTTTACTGACTAAAACCTACCCGTGTTCCTTCAGTTGCCCATATGCCAGGGCCACGGTAACTCTTTCGAACGAATCTCGCGACCCTGGCAGGACCGCGGTAACCTTAGCTTTACATTCGATCGACCGGTGTGGCAGCTATACCGATTCGAGGCCCAAATTATCCACGTTTTATAATTTCTTAAAGACTGCCCACATGGGCGACATAAAGCATAAGACGAAGATTAGTGGTTGGGGAAGGGGAGAGGTACTTACCCTGCAAAAAGACAAAATCGGCTAATAATAATAGTGATTGGAATAATCATTATTATTCGTGTCATTCATTCTTATCTTAACAGCAGGATTTAACAGAAATGGTCATGACCATGAACACCAGCTCAAGAGGTATTCAAATGTCCCACGTTTTCACCCTTCTAGATTTAATCTACCAATACTTAAAAGCCGAAACCTATATACTTCTGAAAAGACTGCCTCTGACACTTCACTGTGTATTCCATAGCCGACCCTAAACTGTCTGACCTAACGCTCAAATTTGTCCAAAGGTACATCGACTCGCAAGCCCCGGATTAACCCGGCTCTGGTGGCGGCTCAGGCAGCGGGCACGGCACCCACCAGCTCTCAAAAGAGGCCATTGTCTGCCAACTCGTTGAAGAAGAAGCGGAGACCGCCGCGTCTGAATAATGTTGACCGGAGCTCCGCGCAGACTAGAGAGGTAATTACTCGGCTCATAATTATCTTTAGACATTTGCCGGCTTGTTTCAGGACTACATTCTTCACGTCTCAGCCTCAGCCCACCAAGTCAATCCTCATGTAGGGTTTTAAGATCGATCAAGCCTACATTCATTCCATACATACATACAAACATACACAAACTCACGCCTTTTTCCCATAGAGGTATGCAGGTGGCCACCTGCTACGATCCTTACATATACTCCTTTTGCCTCGTTTAAGTTTATACATCTGGTCATACCCACACGCCGGTTGCGACTTGCGAGTACTACGCACCTGACCTATCTGAAGAACATCACCAATAAGGTCTTTGTATGTCCTCCTAGTTCGGCCCTTCCTTTTATGCAAAGGCAGGGAGAAGTCCCCTTAGGGTATTTAGCGTCATCATCTAGACCGGAGGTCTAGAGGTTCCCAAACTCTAATAATTTTACTCGTAGACCACTTTCAATATTTTACCGGTTTCGGTGGACCCCTGCTGCTACCATATTCCCAAAACTCGTCCAAAAATGTACCGATTAGATATAGCGTAGACCCCTGTCGAGAGTCGAGACTCCCGTGGACCACTTTGGGAATCACTGATCTAGACTCCCGTTGACTTGCTGTCACTAGTAAGTAATTTTAATACTCCTTCCTATTTGGGCTTATAACAGTTAACGTTTTCATCGAAATCTGAAGGACGATGCCAGGATTAGTATAAACTCTGGTCCCACCCTCCAATTTATCTATTGGATATCGGCTATTGTTAAACTGACTCGTTTAATAATGCAAAACTCTGAACGGACAAAGATTTGGAACTTCGGGGTGGGACAAAAATTTGCATGATCCCAACCTCCAATAGAACCCTTACACCAGTACTCTCAAAAAGACCAGAGAAGCTGCTTTGTTAGCCCTTCGGACTTAGCTCTAGGGACCATGAGACCAGTATCCGTCGCTCACCATCATCATAATCAGCCTATAATGTTTCCACTTCTGGGACACATGCCTCTTCTCTGTGAGGAGTAGGCTATAGTTCACCACGCGGGGCCAGTGCGGGTTGGTAGATGTCGCATGTCTTCGAACTTTTGGTTCTAGGACATGCCAGTTTCCTCACGATGTTTTCCTTTACCGTTTGGAGAGCAAAGATGATGGCATTAAATACACTAAGTCCTGTCTGGGTTTGAACTTTACGACATAAAACTCTTTAAGTCAGGGCTGATACCACTGGAACACCAATGCTGCTCGCTCATCGTCATTATTTCAGCCGAAAGACGTCTACTGCTATACACAGGCCTACCCAAATTTGGATGGGTTTGCCATAATCTCCACGCTTTGTAGGCAGGTTGGCGATCGCAGTACAGTGATAAAATGCATAGAGAACGCTGCTGCTCATTCTCTAGTAAGTCCCTTAGTCGCCTCTTACGACACCAACAGAACGAAATGGGATGGTGCTATTCTTTACGTCCGGCACCACGGAGCACACAGTACAATAGTACAAGCATAATATTATGTCGTCATTAGATGAGGTAACCGACATAGCCCGAGGAATTGCCGAACTTTAGTGGCAGGGCATTCTCTAGTAAGTTCCTAAGGGCCTTATCACACTAGCGGTTTACGAGCGTCTTCAGAGCGGAGCGGGCGCACAGCTTTGCGATCACATCGCGGCTGCACAGCGAAGACGCCGCGGGCGCGTCGCGATTGCGCAACGTTTTCGACGCCTATTTGCGGCGAGTTTATGACGTACAGACATAAAGCTACTACAGTCTGTCAAATTTCTTTAATAGGTTTTCAACTTTATCGCTAAAGTATTAGGTTCAAGATTGATTGGCAAAATTTGACAGTTTCGGGTTGCTCGATGTGCTGGCGTCTATACAATACACTCAGTAACGGTTTTATCCGCGGTGATCTCGTTGCGCGTCCGCAACGTATCCGCGACGCATGCGTGGGGTATCCGATGCGCGTCCGCGACGTATTCGTTGCACACTCGCTCCGCTTTGAAGACGCTCATGAACCGCTAGTATGATAACGCCCTTAGAGCTCAACATACTATCCAACTTTAAAACTCCGAAGACAATATCGTAGAAGAGATCTGATTAAATGCCCCAGTTTCACGCACTTGTCATCTTAACACCTACCACGTTCCTCATTACTTTAATTTCATTGTATCCGATTTACGTATCACTAATACCGTTACCATCACTTTGTCGTCCAGTTCAGTTCAATTGCTTACTATCAATTGAAATATACAGTTAATACGTTTGTCATCAGGTGACCGTGAGTGGAGTAACTGTAGTCATAACAGAATATAAACCGAAGAAATCTGTATCGAGTAGCTCCAGTGATGTGGAGTCTTCGAATGACGCAAGACCCTGATCTTCACCTCCGTTGGGTCTCACTCCAACGACGCCGGTAAAGTGAATGACTTTTAAAAATAGAAGTAGTCGTGTTTTGTTTTCCAGATTTTAACTATTCCGTATTCCTTCCTTGGAAATATTTATCAAGAATTCTCTTCGTATTTTGTAGTTGGAATTGTATTCTATTGTATATTCCTGGTTGTAATGTAGATTTGGTGTATTCGTTTTGTTTGTAAAAAAAATGTATTGTGTTTCAGTGTCTAAATTGAGCAGTTGAGGAAGCTCAAACGCATAAATCGTCTGAGTATATCATCTTAAGGTTTAAGTTAATTTTTGTTTTGAAAAATTCGTTATGAAAAGATGGTCGCAGTAGTAATTTAAGTGAAGTTGGCTGCAATCGCTTTTGTAATTCGTAACCTAAGCTTTATTTAATGCCATTAAATATCTTGAAAAACTATAACTTATTTTAGATGTAGGTTTTATTTTCATTGGTAAAATTGTAAAGGATTGATGTAAATAAGGTTGATGAGACCAGCTGGTCACTGCCAAAAGAAGAAATGTAAATAAAAATGAAGATGTGGCGTTTTAGTAGTGATTTTAAATGGTTATTAGGGCCAGGAGCTCCTTTTAAATGATTTAGGGTCTGCTTAGATGTTATAGGATCGAATCGAACGCATCCTGCACGCGTAGCATGACCACCATAGAAAGAACTTTGTCTATTCTTGGTAGAAATAGAGATAGAACTGTCATGCTACGCCAGCATAAAACGGTAATTTTTTTTTGACAATCTTTAATTCTGTCTTTAATCTTTCTACAATCTGTAATTTTGTCTATTCTTCCGTCGACAAAACCCCTTTCTACGGTTGTCATGCTACGGCATGCTGATGTAGAGACACTGCCTATACTAAGTAGAATTGCTTTAGTATGTAATTTTTCTTTTAAATGTCCAAACTAGTTTGCTAAACTGTTCATAAACTTAGATACAAGGGCTTTTAAAATAAATCAGAAATCAGTTTTTAAAATGTATGGAGATGCCATCAAACTAAAAAAAAAGTGGTACAAAAAGTTCAATTTTATAATTTAGAAATTGATTCAATAAAACATAAATTTCTACAGTAGTTCAACGATTGTAGACTTCGGCATTTGCATATATCACTGACTTACTGATGAAAAAATGTAATGAAAGGAGTAGTTCAACGTTATTCCTATACTATTTTTAGTAAATGTCGTGTGAGTCTGGAATGAAATAAAAATAAAAATTCACTCGAGCAAAAAGTCTGGGCTTATTACTCCATTCGCACAAGTTCATTCGCCCGAATCAGGCGCATCGTCACTTTGAAATAATGCAATCGTTTATGTAGGTGGATCGCACGAACTTTTTTTATTTATGGGCGAATAGACCATTCCAGAAATACGTACTAGGTAATTGACACGTTTTGTATATCTTGTTATAAAGTTAGTTTCCCTTAAAGGAAAAGATACACAAATTTTTTGTTGTTTCCTTAACGTTTTATTCAAATCATGACAATTGTCGTAATACGTATTTCTGGAACTATCTAGTCCCACTCAAATAACATAAGTTCGTGCGAGTCGCTTATCGAAAATATAGATTACTAGCTTCTGCCCGCGACTTCGTCCGCGTCAAATTTTTATTCCCCTGACCCTTCCCGTCGCATCGAATTGTCTGCCAGTTTTCGTCCATTTTTCTTTGCTGCTCCGCTCCTTTTGACTGTACAAACGAATAAAAACGAATTATTTTTAAAAGAGTAACCGTGGAGTTTCTTGCCAGCTCTTCTCCATAGGAACCAACTATTTGGAACCGTGCACCTAGCTTCTGACGTTTCATAAGTGCCCATGTAGGTTTATATGAAATAAAAATAATTTGATTTGATTTGTAGCGTGATGCTACATAGCCTTCCTCAATGAATTGGCTACCCAACACAAAAATATTTTTTTGATTCGGACCCGTAGTTCCTGAGAATACCGCGTTCAACCAAACAAACTCTTCAGCTTTATAATATTAGTATAAAAGTGTAAATTCTGGTGAGTAATTTCGTGTGAATCGAATGATACGCCAACGTCTGAAATCAGCTTTAGATCTACAGGGTATCGCTAGCTTTGCACATACAAATGACTGGTATTGCTGGAATCCTGAAGCGTTTCAATCCAGTAATTTTTATTTATACGACGGCCATCTTGAGAATGTCATCATCACAACGTAATGATACGCAATAGTAGTGCTTATGTTATGTATGATGCGTAAGGTTAGTACACATGGCAAGATAGATTAGTATGCAGGCTCACATCGATATCACCACCCTAGTACTGTCCCACTGCATAGCAAAGGCCTCTCATACAGAGAAGGTATGAGCATTGATCACCACACTGGGTTGGCGATTTCGGACTTAAATTAATTCTAAAAGTTCAGATTTCCTGACTATACTTGCACGTCCCAAAATTATAAAGTCTTGTTGATTTCAAAACCAATGTGTGACATTGCACATTGGTGAGACAGTGGTGATTTTCCAATACTGTGGCGAATGTTTGTCTAAAAGAGGTGAAGCGATGTCGAGGCCGACGACTATACGATATTACTTTAGTTATAACGTAAGGGAAGAAGAATCTTTTACAAGAACATGGGACTGTCATACTAAACTTTGAAGATTAAAATATAGATTTACTGTATTCATAAAGTTTGCTATGACGTATTAATTTATTGAGAATTGTCATAGCAACTTTTGAAGTGCCATACTTACGTGACAGTCGAACAAAGTTACGCAAATAATTAAAGTAGAAATATATTCTTAGATTCAAGTAACCGAGGATTTTGAAGACAAAACGTCATTCATAAAATTCAAGTATTATTATTGTTGCTAGCCTGCAGACTAATCTCTTTCGCTAACTGTAGGTACTATGGTAGCAATGTAACAGCTTAATAGTAAACATAGTAATACGACGAAAAAATGTCAGATAAGAATGAATTAATTACTTTCAAACTATATGAAAGAAGAGTAAGATTTTTGTTTACCGCTGTTCTTTGCTGGTGTTTGATATTTACCTAAATATACAATTAACTAACTGATTTCTAAAACTGGTAACATTAACTTCTTCCCGAATACCTGCATCAAAATAATGTTCTTAGTAATTGAAATATTTCCTGCCGTTGCAGGCAGCATTTCGCCCATCGTTCTAATTTATACCTTAACGTACCGAGATATGAGTTACATTGTAATGGACTACTTAAAAACAGAGAAACAACTAGAATTCCTTTAGAAAATCCATTTATCTCAAAAAATCCAGAATTTGTTTCATGATTTGGCTTTAATTTTAGGCGGGATGCATATTCAAGTTTTGACTCGTTGATATCTAGTTCCTTTGATTATTTACATGTCTAGATAGAGTGTTGCGCTGCAAGCGCAACAAAAACAACAGGCCAGATTTGCAGCGCTTGTGTTCGTGTTACGCACACAAGTAAGCGTAGCTTTACAAGCGCGTGGCTGCGCGCGCATCACTTGGGAGCGCACTGAGTGATACCAGCCCTTGATAATTTCCCATAAAAGGTGGAAAAAATATTATGTACGTATTTATTTTTTATCTATAAGTAATTTGTTTTAAATTTATTAAATTATGATTATTTCACATATTACGAGTTTGTACATGAATTATTAGGTAAAATATATTTAAATGAAACAGATATTGCTAATAAAGGTTATTTATTCTTAAAATTCTAGATCCGAATGAATTATTAGGTAAAATATATTTAAATGAAACAGATATTGCTAATAAAGGTTATTTATTCTTAAAATTCTAGATCCGAATTATTTAAAAACATTATTATTTTTATGGTGGTCAAAATATTATCTTTACCTTAGAAAGGGTTAACAAATATAAAATTTGTTATTATGCTATATACAGCAGGCAGCATACAGCAGATAGGAGTCTTAGTGACCTTCTCTTTGGATTTGTTTTTTAAACAGTTTTCGTTTAGATGTTACATCCCGGTTGACATTTTCCAATTTAGTCTTATAGTAATATCTTAAATCCAAATATTTTTCGACAACCAGTCTTATTAAATTAACTTGATGCAGAAGACCGCAGACATGATCAGTATTCACTTCAAAATAATTTGTACCTCCAACAAATTGTTTCATTACAGTTGAAACTATTTTTGCGTAATTAATGGGCGTCATTATGAAATCTTGTTTAATAAACTGCCTTATAACATTTTCAGCGGTCTTACATACAGAATATACATCATGAGAGGCGTAAATAAGTCCACCTTCATCTCGCATATTAACCAATTTATGGTATTGCAACGGCTCATTTGATATCAGACTTTCAATGCAAGCGACACATTTTACCTTTTTACGTAAACATCTAACAACAAAACCTGCTATGTATCCAACAATTTGCTGTGTGTATTCAGATAATTGCGAATTATCTAATAGCCGAATTTTACTGTCTTGGTTTTCATCAAACATTTTGGCGATATTTTCAGTTTCATCCTCGTCGTCGTCGTCATCTTTCCTCAAAGATGGAACTGTCGCATTGATGCATTTAAGGGATGACGAACACATTAGAATACTTATGTTTTCCAGTGGCACACAGTTACCTGACGAAGCTGATTTAAGTTCCATATGGCAAAGTAATTTCTTGTAAATGCCTTTTAACTGGCGAGCATTCGGGTTATCATTATAGCCCCCATGCATCCGTATCGCACCAAAAAATAATTCTATGTGATCTTGGCAGATGCGATACGTGCTTAAATATTTCATTCTTTTCGATTCTATCAAAGAATCATATAAAAATTTCAAGCTATTTATGCATATCAGAACGCCAAGAAATCCAGTAAATGATTGCGATTTTAGAACTGGTACATAGCCTTTCAATACTAGTTTCTTTGATGTTTCATGTTCCTTATACGTTCTTTTTCTGGATTCTTTTAGGCTTAGATTCAAAATTAAATCTTGCGCCTCTTCTAACATTGCAAACACTACATTTTTATTGCCGGGAAATAATGGATGCTTGTAACCGTGTGCCTGTAAGTTCCTAGAATTGAATGTATCAAAAATATTATTCATAATCATTATAAATTTTTCTGTTGCTTCGCTTTCTAAAAAGTCGGGCAACTTTAGCTCTTGTCTACAAAATTCAATTGCTACAGAAACACTTCTGCTAAGAAGCTGGGTTGCTAACTTAACGTTCATTATAGAGTTTCTGAACTGAATATGTTTTTTTGTAAGGCGGTTAGCAAGATGCAAACCAGTTTCTTCTTGTAATTCGGCCAACTTTTTTACATATACAAATTTAATTTCATCATCTTTATATAGAAACACTTCCTTTGCTTCAAAATGATTTCTTATTAATTTTAACATATGGCAGAAGTCTAAGAATACTGCCACCTCATAATCGGCACAAGGGTGTTTGAATGTTGTCTTCAGCTCTTTTGGGTTTTTGTATTTGCAACCCAACAGTTCCATGGCTGATAAATTTGATCTGTGGCCGTCAAACGTCAATGACACGACGTCAATGCCTACTTCATGGCATTTATATAGAATTGTTTTGATAATATTGGCTTTTTGTTCCCCTGTCATGCCATGGATTAAAAAATAAGCCACCGGTAATTTCCAAGGCTCGTTTAGTGAGACAAGTAAAAATACATAAGCTTCTGACGCTTTAACATTCATGTTGTCAGCGGGTCCACTCCCTATATCAACAAGACCTTCATCTCGTAAAGTCTTTCGATTAAAACATGTTTGTTGTCTTATTGCCATTTCATCGGCTACTAACGCGCAAATCATATTTTTGTCTGATTCATTTCTTTTAACTTTTAACATTTTAAAAGCATCTTCTGTCAAACCCGGGGATCCATCAATATTTGAATACCATTTAGATAACGTTTTTGGGTGTGGGAGGCAAGTCTCGAATTTACTTCTGACGTAGCTATACGCCTTTGGAGATAAAAAGTGTAACGTTAAACAAAATTTTCTAAATTCTGGAGCATACTTTTTAACCGGTCTCTTGGACCCTTGTAGCTTTTTCTTCATATTTGAATATAGATCCGCAGCAAACACATTATCACTTAAAATATTATGAGTGTCGTTGTCAATATATCTCTCTTTTTTTAGCGTTCCAATAATTTGTTTAAATGAAGCTATTTTCTTTTGAAGTCGTAGGTTTTTACGTCTTAAGGATTGTATCTTTAGAGTTTGTTTTTTTTGTAGTCGTATTCTTCTTCGTAATTCTCGACGCAATTTA
This sequence comes from Aporophyla nigra, assembly GCA_947507805.1. Lineage (NCBI taxonomy): Eukaryota > Metazoa > Arthropoda > Insecta > Lepidoptera > Noctuidae > Aporophyla > Aporophyla nigra. The sequence goes on along the minus strand of OX382315.1, from coordinate 14,485,945 downwards.
ATTTTTTTTGGTGTATCAAAAATGGATTCAAGATCAGAAAAGTCTTCAATTATATCGTTTTCTTTTTCTTTCCGTCCGATTTTACTACCAGTTGCTTGCCCAGGTATATAACCACTAGTACTTGCAGATTCTATGCCCGTTAAATTGCTAGACATTTTGTCAGAAGTTTCCATAAAGCAAGAAGAAGCATGTTGGTTATCATTTGTAGCAAGACAAGATACCTCTTCATTGGATACCGATATTTTCTGAAAATAAAACTAAGTTTATATATTTTGCGTAATAATGTTATCAGAGTACCTACACTAAAGTCTTCCTTAAATTAATTATAGTGGACGGCAGATTCAGAAAAACGGCTCCATAAAAAAAAAATTGTAACCAAAACACACGCAGGAAGAGAACATTGAACACTTTCTTATTTTATTCATTCATACTATTTTTGTTAAAAAATAACACTTACCGCATCATCTAAAACATCTGTTACACAATCGCTTATTTTTTCTGTTTCTTCAAGTATGCCGTCACTTTCATCATCATCTGTTTCTAATTCCGTTAAGAACAAAGCCTGTAAAATATAATAAAATAAAAAATCTACCAACTGTGAGACAAACTCGAACAAGATGCGTATTTTCTAAAAACAAAAATAGTTATAAAATTACCTTGCACGGGATTGCTTCTTTTTTTAACCTTTGACGACTTTTGTTGTTGGCAAAATACAGGTCTTTGGCACGAAAATGATCGGAGCAAATAACTGTTGTTTTAGATGGTTGCCAGAGATCCTCGCCGCGGCTTTTTCTTATGACGTCTATCCACCTATTTCTTAAAATAGGATCTTTAGGTATTCTGTAAAAAAATATAAATTAAACCTTTACACAACAACGGCTTCAGCATTAAAAGCATCCACATTTTTTTAATTTTTTTATAGGAAAACTACAATTTTATTGTGTGTGCTGTGATAGTATTTAAAACTTTATTTATAATACGTAGAATATCTACATACTACTTTCGTTATCAGGACCCAAGGACCCCCGAAATTGACACCCAAATTAGATTATTAAATAAAATAAACAATATCCGCCAAATTTAGATTTAAATGTATATATATTATCCAGCACTACAGTTAAATGGTGGCTTGAAATCTCGAAATATACTTTTTGGATCATGATTAAACATTTTTTTTAAATTATGTAACGCTCACATGGGAAATTTTAGATTCAATTAACAGGCAACCCTGTAAACATGCCGTCAAAATGGCGCTACGTCTTTTGATAAAATTTCACTTTATTAATTTCATTATTTCTTTATAATATAGTTATTAAAAGTTTACTTACCGATGATAGGTAACTTTTTTAATTGTTTTCAATCGTCCTTTGTAATTTCTGCACACTTTTATAGCGCAAATCGTCATTTTTGTATGGCACTGAACACGTGTTTACCGTACAATGACAGTGTCGCCACTGAGCGGGCGGGACGAGCTTATGAGCCAACAGTTGGCTGATATTTTTTTTGGCGTTTAGACGCTAAAACTCTCTATCTAGACATGTAAATAATCAAAGTCTAGTTCAAACCAGCCTGGTCTAGAATAACCTAGTTATGACTTAAGTCTTAACGACCACATATTATCGACCAATGACCGTTTGAAGTCCGCACAGACAGCGTGCAAAGGGTTCCTAGATTGTTGTAATTGTATACGAAATCGTATAATTTAGGCATCTTATGTAGGTATGCTGCTTGTGTAATTTTCTTGTATAATTGGATAAAAGGAATAGGAATTCGTTACTAATCGTCTGCAAAACTAGATTAAAAAAAACACCTTTTTTATTGTTCTGGTTGTAGTACACAAGTAGTAACAAACGTTAGTACACCAGTAATCAATTTTTTTTAAAGAGGATGTGCAGAGTTTCCCCACGAAAATGATTTTTTTTTTTAAGTTTTTTGCAATCTGTAGTTCGGTGTCAGTTAGTATGTTGATCTAAAATATGATTCGCGATCGTTATAAATATAGTTTTACAGAATTATAATCATTAAAATACAAACCTCTAAATTCTTTTAATCCCATTGAATGACTTTTCACGAAAAAACCGAATACAGTGTTGTTTTTTTTCAAACCAACTAAATATGGGGTTGAAAACTTGAAACAGACCAATAATGGGTTTTATCTATCTTTTACTATCTAAGTGACTAAACTATAAGATATATTTGATTGAACTGTTGTACGCACACTAGTAACGCCATTAGATATACGCAGTTTAATTTATTTTCGTATTGTCTACTCCATCTTGTATTTTATAATTTACAAATCCACAACTTCACAAGTTACCAAAAAACATTAGCGGCCCTATCATTGTGTTCCATGAATTGACTAAGTATTTATTCTAGCTTTAAGTTATATTAAGTTAGTCGACATTACGGAGGTAAAAAAATCGTGCTGAGATTTTTTAGCGCATTCGATTTTCAACTTTCTCTGTTGAACTGAACATTGAGAATCAGAGTGTAGCAAGGGCGAATATCAGCGCGTTCAAAAAACACAGCGTTCGATTTTCAATTTACGTAAGGGGCCATCCATAAATTTCGTTACACGTGAAGGGGGGGTCGACGAATTGTGACATTGTGTGACAAGGGGGTGGGAGGGGCCCTAAATTTTGTGACGTCACATTTCACAATTGAATAAAAATATTTAAAGTACTATTAAAACACGAAATATGAACTATGAAAGAAAAAAAAAATTCAATGTCTAGATGTAAAATTGCAAAATATGTGACGTCACACTAGGGACAGGGGGTCTCACAAATGTGGCCAGCAGTGACAAGGACGCGGGTGGGTCAAAAAAAATCATGAAATTTGTGTGACGTAATTTATGGATGGCTCCCAAGCAGTGCGTTAAATATCCAATGCGCTAAAAAATCCTGCCGCGATATTATTACGTCCGTGGAAACGTGGATTTAAGTTAAGTGTCCACTCTACTAAAACTTCATTTACACTGAGCAATTATATTGCTTCTTGGAAAACTAATAAAAGCCCGACTTTCTAAACAGTATTTCGATGGAGCAATATTAGATATTGTTGTCGATGAGCAGTTTTAATTGCTCAGTGTAAATGACGTTTAGTGAATTTAATTTTGACAATACAATCTACGTGTATGCTTTAATGTAAGTAACACAATTTTATGGTTTATTTATTTTTAATAATATTGTTATGAAATGTAATCTGAAAGTAGTAAGAGTTTTAGAACAGTTTATAGAAATAGAATAGAAAATGATAACAAAAATCTAGCGCACACATACGAATTTTGAGAAGTTTTTGCATAAGTATCATCTTGAAAGGAAAGAAAATTGTATATTCTACACAAATAATATGCACAGACAAAAAAAAAATTAAAAAAAACCTACCAATTCGACAAAATGAAAAAAAAAAACAAAACAGACATTTTTTTTTCATGTTTGTCATTTTGCAATATTTTCTATTGCTTGTTGTCTACAATGATGGAAAAAGTCAGTCAAATAATTATAATGGTAATCAAGACCATAGACAATACACATTGAGTTCCTTCATATCTTACGAGAATGAATAAATGCATAGATTGATTCTGTCTATAGTCTGTGACTTATTTGCTAAGAGCAATTATTTCTTATCACGTCCAGATGTGATGAAATTATTGCCAATAATGATCTAGAATTCCAATCTATTTCATTCAATCTACAGGTCAAAGAGTCCAAAGAAAAACCTACTTTAGAGCGAAATTTCGATACGAGAGTAAGGACCGTAATCTGGAACGGTGCCCAAGCGTTTATCTCAAACGAAATTTCTTGTTTTAACTTAATATTGTTATGTCCATACTGTAAATTTCCATCTGGGACCATCTTTACATACAGAGACCCCTCCGTGCCTCGGAAAGCATGTTAAGCAGTTGGTCCCGGCTTTTATTCTGGGACCTATGACATTCTTTACGGTTCGTCACAAGCCCGAAAGTCTGACAATCAAGTCCCTGGGTTGTGGAGGTCAGATAGGCAGTCGCTCCATGTAAGATACTGCTATTCAGCTGCCTCCGGTAAGACTGGAAGCCGACTCCAACATCATCATCATCATTTCAGCCGTAAGACGTCCACTGCTGGACTTAGGCCTCCCCCAATTTGGGGGGCTTTGCCATAATCGCCACGCTTGGCAGGCGGGTTGGCGATCGCAGTATGGTGGTAAAATGCATAGAGAACGCTGCTGCCCATTCTCTAGTAAGTCCCTTAGTCGCCTTTTACGACACCCACGGGAAGAAATGGGGTGGTGTTATTCTTTACGTCCGGCACCACACGGTACACCGGTGACTCCAACATATTGCTAGGTAAATGTCTATATTGATAGGTTGAAATCTATTTATCAGTTTTAAATTCTAGATTCCATACTATAGAATAGTAGTGATTCCTTCTAAAAGGTTATCGTATGTGTGCGCTAGATCTTACAAATGTCCTTAATTCACCGCATGTACAGACGCCAGCACATCGAGCTACTACAATCTGTCAAATTTCTTTAACATATTTTCAACTTTATCGCTAAAGCATTAGGTTCAAAGTTGATTGGCAGAATTTGACGGTTACGGGTACCTTGATGTGCTGGCGTCTGTACTTTATGTACTCGAGACCATGGATTAGGTACTAGTTAGTCCATTTTACTACAACTAATTAAAACGCTAGATATTCCATTTTGATAAAAACGCCGTTAAAAGTATTATTAGAAATTCGAAACGAAAATGTTGCCACGCGAGAAAAAAATTTTGTGAACAATTTTTTGTTAGTTATTTTTAAACGAAATCGGATGAATTAAAAACGAAAAAGTGATTGACAGAAAAACTCCAATGTTTATTGTTAAAAAGGAATAAAGATTGTTTAAAATAATGAATTAAAATGTAATATTGTTAGTATTAAAACGAGTGCATGTAAAATTTTCTAATTTGATACATTTGTATGCATTTGTAATTTTTTGTAATGAAATAGAACCAGGACTTCGTAATATTTCCTACATAGCGTAATAGGGTCGATTAGGGAGATGTCAGAATTCTCAATGTGAGGAGGAGATGGCGCTATACGTCATGTCTATCTCCGTCTTTTTTTCGCATTGGTTTGACTTTGACATTTCCCCACATGGCCTCTGTTTTAGAAAAATATACAATTTAAGTTATATTCACATAGGAACGTCGCAGAATTATTGGATTTGCCCAGAGCTATTAATTTATAAAATATTTACTTAAGCGGGCTTTTAAATGCTTTTTTACATTGTTGCAGTACGATACTTCTAAGTATTATATACTTTACAAAGCTTTGTTTTTCATACAAATGATATTCTCTTAAATAAATACGATGCCACTAAGCAAACTGGCAGCGTTTTTATAAAAGTGTACAGAGGCCAAATTCAATGGCGATGGCATATGAGAGAGTCTTTTCTAACATCGGAATATATCACTGTATTAATTTGATAACATCATTATCATCAAATTCAATACAAACGGCCGATGAATCATCAATTAATTATCACAGTCCACTGTTGGACATAGGCCTCTCCCAGGCTTTGCCACAACGCCCCGTCATCCGCCTACCGCATCTAGTCTGTCTCGGCCATCTCTTAAAATCGTCCCACGCTACGCTTACCGAAACGCGGTCTCCATTCCAGGTCTCATCTGCTCCATCGGCCATCGGTCCTTCGACATGGCCAGCCCGCTTGCTTACTCTGTAAGCTATGTCAGTAACTCCAGTTATTTTCCGAATAACTTCATTCCTGATTTTATCCTTCATAGAAATTGTGCCCTACCCACTGCCACTTAAGTTTTTCAATTCTTCGGGCTATGTGGGTTACCTTGGTTCTTCTGCGGATCTCTTCATTTTTTATTCGACCCGATTATGATTGCACCTTCTTCAATCCGTATTTCCTCAAATACCTCTGACACCAGTTCTTCCCATTAAATCCATTGTAGTTTCTAATGCTATTGAATCTCAGAATCGTTGAGATGCACTATTTACAATGGCTCTGTGACGAATCACTATTTATTCCGTGAAATGACATCTGTACGTGTGTCAAAAGATAACGGTAACACCTTTAGAATATGTATAGTTGCAGACTTAAGGGGACTTAACGTGACGTTAAGTTTTAAGACCCGTATTTTAGAACATTGTACGTTAAAGAATCTTCATTTCAAACCAAATTTAGAGCAGTGGTGGCCCTGACTAATGAGTAGTAGGGCCTGGGTCCAGCATCTGCCAGGCGCTTGACTTAGTGTTATTTATTTCATAACCACTGCTCGCCAAACGGTGAAGGAAAACATTGTGAGGAAAATGGCCTGCGTGGTAGATTACGGCCCATTTCCTTTCACAGAGAGGCCTGTGTCCCAGCAATACGGTATAGGCGGTAGATTTGCGGAATCAGATTTCTAAATGCGTTTAGAAGAAAATCTCTCAGTTTAAAGATTGATAACTGAACATCGCTCTAGAATCCCTTTGAGCAATCAATGGGGATTCTTTAAAATACCTGATTCTACATATTTAGTTGCGAAAAACTGGCCATATAAATCAAAGTCCAAGGGATGAAATTTAGCCCTGCGAGTTTTGTTTTGTGGTTGAAACTTACCCCTTTTACCATTATTTAAAGTCCAGTTTCCCTAAAGTCTGCAACACTACAATTTCTAGATTTAGCGTATTTGTTTCGGGTAAGGTGGTTGTAAGAATTTGTTTGTTGTTTGATCTTCATTACAAATAGATACATAATTTAATTTAATTTTATCTATAAGCGTGTGATTCCTATTGAAACTAGGTATGATCGTTTGCCCTTTTAATTATTAATTGCTAAATTATAGTCTATTTATTCTAATGCTATGATTTATAGTTATAATTTATCATCTGTGGAGGACTCTGTGACATTACGATAGTGTTGCAAGTAATGAATAATAATATTTTGGTACGTTGTCTATGATGCACAGAGTCCCGCTTATCTATGGTACGGCTAAATGTTAACTTAATGTGTAACGTAGAGCTAAATGTTAATTATTTTTAAGTTCTATGTATATCAATGTACTGTACTGTATATAAAGAATGTGGAAAAGTATTTACTGACTTTTATTATAAATGCAACCTGTAGTTTTATTCTGATACAAGCTGTGCCCGCAGCTTCGCCTGCGTTGGTGGTGGATAATAAATATTGAAATGTGCTACCGGGACTGAAAGCCTTTGTTACTACTTATAACATCAGGTATCTGCCTCAAAAAGCCTTTGTGACTCCTTATATCATCAGCTATAGGTATGCCTGTTAAAGTCCCGTCGAAATCGGTCCAGCCGTTTCGGAGAAGAGCCAAAACAAACACACATGAAGACAAAAAATGTTTCCTTTTTATTATAAGCACGTCGGTAAGTATATTTCACATGCTTTTTCAAAGCTGTTTTGACATTACTAACACTACAATTTCATTTATTTGTGTAAGTATATATAAATGATCTGTTTGGGGTCTTGATTTTAAATCGACTTGATTTAGGCACATATCATTATTTTTTAATTTTATAATTACTTCTGGTCTTTCTGAGCGTCATGTTTGCCGCAAATAAACGTATTTTCTTTCTTTTCTTTCTTTCTGTATCATAGAATTATTACATAACCAAATCGAAATAATGTGAAGTCTGTTCAGGATTATGGTTCAAATGTAATTCGTAGCAGTGTGATTAGGATACGATGGGACTTTCATAGGCTTGGTGATTATAAAAGTCTCCAATTCAATCATTAAAAAAAAAAACCTGTTCTATAGTAAGTGTACATTCATGGATATCAAGATTTGCTGCTAATTCACAGACATTCAATCAACAAAATTGAACATTTACGTTTAAAAACTCGTCCCAAAACAATCTTTATATCCCATAAATCATAAAATAACCCTTCTGGGGCTTTGTCGTGTCGGATAAATTGTGATGATAAGAAACAAAGTCTGAAAAATAAAAAATAAAAACCTTTTAAAAGCTCTCATTACACAAATAGATTTCTCACACTAACTCGCAAATACAGATACCCATGTTCGTACAAGGACAAGTTATTTTAAACACGTATTAAACTCGATTCTAACAAGCACAACATAACCGACTTGTTACCGGCTTCTTCAAAACGACGTACAAGTGACAAGGCATCGTTAATTAATCAAAATACTTCTAAAGGTTTCGAATAAAAAGGAGATAACGTTGGCAACCCTAAGCGGCGACGGCGCGGCGCGTTTGATGTGAACGTGCGGCTTTTTTTGTAACGTGCGTGCAGTGCTGCGGCATCTACGCTTGACAGATTAAGATTATACAACGTGCGGTGAGTTACGGTGCACTGTCTACACCGATTCATTCGACGATAAAAAAATATAGACTTAACTATTTTCTATTTTTATGGTGTTTCGAATTTTGTGATGTATGTCAGCGTAGTTTTCAAAGATAGTTTTTTTTTTGCTACCCTGGCAAGGATTGTATTGTCATCGGTCCTCGATAAGTCTACAAAGTTTAAATGAAATCTGACCGTTTTAAGTGGGTCAAAATCAAGGCCAATGGAGTAGGTTACAAACATAGTTGCATACTTACAAACATACAGGTGAAGCTAATAAAAGCGCGTTAACAAAACGGAACAACAGCAATTGATCTTAACAGTGTCAATACAAGGAAGTACATAAACTGCAAAAAATAAAAATTCAATGTTAAATGAAAATGTTACCCAAACAATGTCCTACTTCGTAGACATACTTATTTTGCAATAAATGACTGTTGCACTTGTCCGTAAAACAAAGGGGTAATTCTCGTAAATTGAAGCCCATTCACAGTCATATCTCAGTCTCAAGCTATCAAAAATACCTTGATTTTCGATAGAAAAAATTGACAGTTGATTGTCGCTGAGGAGAGAGATACGTTTTTAATTTCGTTTTTTCTTCAGAAGGGCAGTTACCGAAGAACGGTGGTACCTAATTTTTCAATCTGTGAAAATCTGAGCTAGGTATATTTTTGATGGTAGCTGATATGAGATTGCTACTAGATGTTAGACGGTTTTAATTACATGAATTGTTATCCCGAATTGTTGGGACACCGCTGTTCTGATTGTTGGGACACCGCTGTTCTGATTGTTGGGACACCGCTGTTCTGATTGTTGGGACACCGCCTGTTCTGACCAATGCATTGTGTTTTTACGGAAAGATTACACATTGGATGAGTGTGAACGTTGGCACATGTTTTTTTTTCTTTTGAATAGATTTAAACTGTCAATGCGGGTTGTACAGGTAAATATGCTTGCATAAAAACGCTTGCATTTGATGTCTTTGTTGTCCTTTCAATTGTGCAAGAGGGTTAGGATCAAAGTCTCCACCTTAAGATTGGACGGTCACGCCAATACATGCACCGAAACAATTCTGAATTGTTTCTATATAATTACTTACCAACTGATTTAGGGTTTGCTCATCTCGTTCTGCGAAAACAGAAGTTGGACGAAGGAGACTAAAAAAAAAAATATTGTCATACCAGTTTCTATTGAGAATTTGAATTCGAGTACTCTCACACTTTGATATAGCATTACTTGTGGTGACTTCATCGTAATGCTAGTCAAATTTTTTTAACGCTTTTAAATTTTTTATAATAATGCATTTACCGAGCTTTCATCGTTACAGCCAAAAAACGTCTACTGCTTCCCAAAGAAGAGTTTCCCCATAATCTCCACGCTTGAAATGATGATGATGATAATATCATTAATTTTTCAGGAAAACTTATTATAGCTACCTATATACTATATTATAGCTCTCTTATCATTATCCCTGTTGCCGCTATTACATACATAAAATCACACCTTTTTCCCATGGGGTTAGGCAAAAACCACGGAACGCCATCGCGTATTTCCATTCTGTACAAGGCCAAAACGCAACCATAGGAATCTGCTCGCGTATATTTTGTAATGCATTTTTTAAATTTGTGATTACAATGTATACACGAATTTTGCGTACTACTCGTATATAGTTTGTAACGTAGACGCGCACGTGCATCTTTCCAATTTATACAAAACCAGAATGCCACCATAGGAATTTGGTAGGACTTCTGATTGCCGGGCTTCGATTTAAGGGGTGTTATGGGAGGACGGGGGAGGTGTATAGCCTCTCCTGTGAAGGAAACGTTTCGAACCCCCATTTTTGAGAAATATGTTTGTTAATATTCTAACCTAACTTTCGAATTTTCGTGTATCGATATCGATTTAAAGGCCGGAAGAGGTGTGGGCTTGACGAATAAAATGAAAGGGAAGTAGCAACGCTCGACAGGACACTTCGCTGACAGGGCTCGTCAACAGAATCAAGGCGTTTCCATAGGAGGTCACAGTTTTAACTTAACCTCACCTCCCCAAACCGTTTCTGGCACTCGCCGGCCGTTACCGCGGCACCGCACGCTTCGCTCGCTCGGCTCGTTCGTACGAGGTCGCAGTTTTAACCTAACCTAACATAAACTTCCCAAACCATGTCGTTTCTGACACTCGCCGGCCGCTCGTCTACACCTACAGGTTTAGTTTGCATGTGGAGTACCACTGTATATTATGGAACAATTTAAGTAGTAACTTTGGCCACTACAAAGTGTACACGAGTATTTGCGTACTACTCTTGTATACATTGGAAGACCTTGATTAAAAAGTGATTTCCAATCTATACGCGACTAGTTTCACACCCTTGCGTTCTAGCCTTGTACAGATTGGAAATACGCAACGCCACCTGCTACGATCTCTACACACTCCTTTTGCCTCGTTTAGGTTCATACAATTGGTCATACACACACGCCGGTTGCGAGTACTACCATCACCAATAAGGTCCCTATATGTCCTCCTAGGGCGTCCCCTTCCGGTGTTTCCACTCACATCTGCCTTGTAGATACCTTTTATGAGCCGTCCTTCATTCATCATCTCAACATGACCAAACCATTTAAGCATACTTTTTTCAATTTTTGTCACTACATCTTCCTTTAAACCACACCGTTCTCTTATCACATCATTCCTCAGCCTATCATTCATAGTCACACCACACATGCTTCGCAAGGAACGCATTTCCACAGCATTTATTCTACTTTCTTGCTTCTTTTGCCACACCCAACATTCACTTCCATACATAAGCGTAGGCACCAGTACACCATTGTGATCAGCCAGTCGAGCCTTCTCGGACATCAACTGGTTGGTCACAATCGCATGTAAAGCACCATTTACTTTATATCCTGCATTCACTCTTCTTTCAACATCTTTATCAATCTTTCCATCCCTTGTAAACAAACTCCCCAAATGCCGCTATTACATGGAATTAAATATAACCTGCAAAAAACTTATTTCTAAACTTCAAAAGCATGCACCATAGCGCAGTGAACGATTTCTACCAACCGTGCGTCGTTTCTTACGTCATACCGTATCGGTCTTGTGTGCCCAGTAGGTACACCGGTATCGCTGAGATTTCACAACTATTTGCGAAAAAAGAACGAATGCTATGCATTGGCACCTAACATTAAAACTGTTTTCTATACAAACTAGATAGCTGTTTGAACACTGAAATTCATTACGTTATTTCCGTTGTTGAGCAGACAAATTTTCGACCATATGAATCAATGGATTTGCAATATCTGTTATAACCACTAAAACATTTTTATGTAAAATGTTGCTAAGACGAGACCATACGACCATACCTGCCAGGGTCGTGAGATTCGTTCGAAAGAGTTATCGTGGCCCTGGCATATGGGCAACTGAAGGAACACGGGTGGGTTTTAATCAGTAAAAGTCTCACACGCCCTTCCGCTCCGCCCAGAGCGGGAGAAGTCATTTGATGATTTCCAATTCAAAAAAAAAAGACCATACGGCTCGCACCATCAAAAAGTCATCAGATCTCTGTAGAGAACGCCCTAACTCGATAACCCCCAACTTCACAATCTCTACACCTTAGTCAAAACATGTGGCTTGGCTGTTATCTTAGGACTATTCTTGCGACATTTTCAGTCTGTCTAAATACCTGGGACTACTGAATACCTTGTAAGGACTATCTAAATCCGTGCAGGATTCCTGTCGCATTCTCAGCGTCCTGACAATGCTGCACACTGTACCTATAAGCACAGCCGTCTAGCTGCATACAGCTATTCAGCGGTTTACAGCTACTATGCTGTGAGCCGAGGCAATGACTGGTAGGCAAGTACTTATAGCTTAATGGTTTATTAATTTTTCGTTTTTAGGAATAGCACCATCCCATTTCATCATGTGGGTGTCGTAAAAGACGACTAAAGGACTTACTAGAGGACTACTAGGACATACTGCGATCGCCAACCCGCCTGTCAAGCGTAGCGATTATGACAAACCCCCCAAATTGGGGGAGGCCTATGTTCAGCAGTGGACGTCTTTCGGCTGATGATGATGGTTTAGGTATTAATTAAGAGTTACCTCGAAGAATTTATCCTTTAGGCGTTCAAAGTTTTGTCTCTCGTCTACTCGTAGCGTTTTGACGAGCTTTCGTTAATGACATCAAACTTAAGCGATATTCAATGGAAAACCTTAAAAGCAAATAGGAAAATTACTACCTTAATATAGTACGGTGTTTACTGCATTGATAGAATTATTACCCCAAGAAATGGTCTCAATAACGAAGGCAAAAATACTTTACCCCGATAAAGAAAGTAAAAAGAACCTTCTTGGAGTCAGAAACAGATCTCCGACATTCATTTATTCGATAAACTCTTCGGTACATAGAACAGGGAGAACCTCCAGGAGTGACAATATATCTGGAATATATGGCTGACACTCTCTAGTCGGCCAGTATTGCTACCAACCTGGCTGTCTCCAATCTTTGGCCCATAGCATAGCATATATGTTTAGACCAAAGATTGCACCATCATCATCATTTCAAGCTGAAAGACGTCCCCTGCTGGACTTAGGCCTCCCCCTATTTGGGAGGGGGCTAAGTACGGCGAGTTCCATAGATACTTTACCTCTTTATAATATTAGTCAAAACAAATAAAAGGAAGAAGAAGATCTCACCTGCACGCGTAGCCTGATCACCATAGAAAGAACTTTGTCTATTTTTGGTAGAATAGAGATAGAACTGTCATGCTACGCCAGCAAAAAACGGTACAAATCTTTCTACAATCTTTAATTATGTCTTTAATCTTTCTACAATCTGTAATTTTGTCTATTATTCCGTCGACAAAACACATTTCTACGGTGGTCATGCTACGCATGCAGCTCATCCCCGAAGGAAGAAGTGAAAGAAGCCGTTAGAGAATTCTTAAAACCAGCATTAGCTTTTCCGTACTTCTAAAACCGTGTGCGAATGAGTCTCGGACCGTAACCGGGAGTTAGTCGTAAACTGCCCATAAAAAATACTTTTCACTTTAGGGCCCGCTCGTTAAATGGCAGGTAAGTTCATAAATAATTTTATGTTCTCAGTATTACTGCTTTACGTGGTATACTGTACAGTCGTATGGAAAACGCATTACACTATGCATATTAATTTATTGACTCGTGTGGTTTTGTTTGTGCGAGGATTTTGTATAAGTATTGCTTTATGTTTTAAGTGAAAAGCACCTAATTAATTGGTTCTTTAGAGTTTTGTTTTATTTGCAAACTGAGTAAGATTTCTTATAGAAATTGGAATAAAATAACATCGTAGCGAGAAATCCAAGGTTTGTTAAAAATAATCGACATTTCAATCCAACTTTTATTTAACACTAGCTTCTGCCCGCGACTTTGTCCGCGTTAAATTTCTTGTTCCCCCGACCCTTCCCGTCGCGTCGAATCACCTACCCGTGCGATTTTCCCCGTTTTTGCAATATTTTTCATTACTGCTCCGCTCCTCTTGGTTGTAGCGTGATGTTATATAGCCTATAGCCTTCCTTGATAAATAGGCTACCCAACACAAAAATAATTTTTCAATTCGGACCAGTATTTCCTGAGATTAGCGCGTTCAATCAAACAAAGGAAGAAACTCTTCAGCTTTATAATATTAGTATAGAGTATAGATAACATATAAAAATCTAATTAAAAAATGTCATATCATGAGAACTACGTGGAAACGTTTATTTATCTATTCTACGTACGCCCAACAACATATCAATTTATACATTTGCAGTACAAGCTGATTTCTCATTGTACAAAAAGTCTATACAATGTGAGGTCAGCTAAAACAGGAAAAATATAGCTTGATACATCGTCGTGTGTCTATATAACAACCCACCATGATCATTTCATCAGAAAGACATCCCCTTCAGGACATAGGCCTCCAATTTTGCGGGATTTGCCATAATCGCCACGCTTCGCAGGCGGGTTGGCGACCGCAGTATGGTGATAAAATGTATAGAGAACGCTGCTGCCCATTCTCTAGGAAGTACCTCAGTCGCCTCTTACGACACCCACGGGAAGAATTGGGATGGTGCTATTCTTTATGTCCAGCACCACACGGATATAAAAAATATTCAAATAATTAAAATCATTCAAAACAAAAAAAAAAAAACAGAAAAAATCGTCATCTAAAACTTTTCATCAGTCGAGTATACCACGAGCATCTTTGGCAGTGTCATATCTTGTATTTTTAGAGACCAATTCACACCCGACTGTTGGTACTTATAGGTACCAAATCCGACGCCTTCGGTACCTTGGACCTGGACCTTATATGGAATAAAAAGATTATTACGGAAAAAGATGGAAGATTATAACTCTTCGTGTGTTTAGTGGTTGTTAAAACGCTGTTTGTAGCTTAAAAGTATTTTGTAATTAGTGTTTTCTTTATGATATTTTCTTTTATGATGTTTGCTTGTTTATCTTTGTTTTGTTTTCCTGTAAGTTCCGGTTAAAGGTAATTACTGGTACGCTGCGTTATTTCATGCGAATTATTCCAATTTTAAGTAAGTCCAATTGCATGCCATTCAGCTTGTTCTTAGGTTACTCTCATCCAGCTGCTACCAGCCACCCTGCGAAGATCGTCGCTCCACCTACCCTAAGGGCGTCCTACCCTACGTTTGCCAAGTCGTTGTATTGCATTATGCAGGGAGACACCCTGTCGGTCGACGCGCAAAGTGTAACCATGAAATCAAAGGCATTTTTTTTTTTTGATAGCTAACGAAAATGTTTACTCTTTAGTATAGGGGGGTTCAGAATCTATTGATTCCATGGTAAGGTTGCGCATCGAAGTACGTGCGACCCTATAAGTAGACGTTGTCAATAAAATAGGCCTTAAATCTATTACATTAAGGACGAAGAACTAAGGTAGCATGCGAAATTCCAATTTTCTTACGTTTTATGTGATTTGCAGGTCTGGCTGTATGTAGATTAAGAAATGAGCAACCGTAATAAATATGACTTTACAGAATTATAATCATTAAAATAGTCAATACAACCCTCTAAGTTTACCATTTCAGCCGTAAGACGTCCGCTTCTGGACGTAGACCTTCCCCAATTCGAGGGTCAATGCCATAATCGCCACGTAAGGCAGGCGGGTCAGGAAGAGACGCCCCGGGTGTCGGGAGTCGATTGCGGACTCCCGGCCACCGTAGGCACGAACTTGCGGTAAGGACCAAGCTCGGGTCGACGGCGCGTAGTGTTCCACGCACGCCTCAAAGAGATGTCAGCAGCACTGAAGGGGTCTGCTAGGACCGATGCCTACCGGGGTCGCGTGATTGTTCGAAAGAGATATTTATTTATTTATTTATTTATATATGCTTTATTGTACACCAGAAAATACATAACAACAAGAACATTTAACACAAAAAAAAAACATACAATGGGACCGTGACCCTGGCACATGGGCAACTGAAGGAACACGGGAGGGTTTTCGTCAGTAAAAGTCTGACACGCCCTCCCGCTCCGCCCAGAACGAGAGAAGTCGTATGATGATTTCCCATCCAAAAAAAAAAGGCAGGCGGGTTGGCGATCGCAGTATGGTGGTCAAATGCAAAGAGAACACTGCTGCCCATTCTCTAGTAAGTCCCTTAGTCGCCTTTTACGACACCCATGGGAGGAAATGGGGTGATTCTTTACGGGCAATCCTTGCGTTTCCCATTTAAAATAAAACGCAGAATATCATAAACGGGTTCGGTTCTTAGTATCTGTAACTGAAGCTTCGAAGACCATGTAAGTATTTTACGAGGAGCAACTGCATTTTGAAGAATGCCTGTCTGCATGCGATGATTCAGACTTCGTTTGTCGTTTGTTTGTAACGTCACTCACAGTAAGCACTTCGTTTTACGATGAACTGATGTCAGAGGCCTTCTGAAGTTTAAGACTGCGTGAACATTCACATTTTATCGAAACACAAGAATCTTTATAGCATTGCAAGTGTTTTCTCGAAGAGTTGATGTGTAGGATTCTATGTCTGTTTTATTTTACTTTCACACATACATACAAACATAGACTCACGCCTTTTTCCCATGGGGGTAGGCAGAAACTACAGTACGCCACCGCTACGATCCTTACATACTCCTTTTGCCTCATTTAGGTTCATACATCTGGTCATACACACACGCTGGTTGCGAGTACTACGCACCTGACTTTTCTGAAGAACTTCACCAATAAGGTCACTATGTGTACTCCTAGGGCGTTCCCTATCGGCGTTTCCACTGTTTTATTTTATCAGATTTATCTCATTTTGAATCTTTTCAGTAGGACCAATTCACATGTTTCTTTCTTACTTTATCTTTGACATTGCTGATATCGGTGAAGGAAAAACATCGTTAGAAAACCTGGATTCATAGTTAATACAAGTCTGAATTTGCCAACGTTTCTTGAGCAAGCATGGTGATCAATACTCATGTCTTCTGTGTATAGGGTCTGTCTGTAGCAAGTGGCTGTAATTTCTGCCTACCCCCATGGAAAGAGTAAGTAAGTAAGTAAGTATTTATTTGCATAAAACATGGTATATATGGTGTTACAATAATTTACAATAAAGATCTTACATGTTTTGCCAGAATTGTACTTAGCATGCATAATTATGTTCACTTAATACTAACATGAGAATTTGTTATCCATAAATTCTTTAAGACTATAGAAATTTTTCAAGTTTAACCAGGCAAACAATTTTCCCTTAAATAATCTGGAGTTTTAGTTTTTTATACTACTCGGTATGTTATTATATATACTGACACAATTATATAAGCAGCTTTTATTATATTTAGCAAGCTTGGGAAGATCATGCAGAACGAGTCTCTGTGGATCACGCCGGCTCCTTGGATTAATATCATTGGCTGATATAAACAAGTCTTTATGTTTATTAACGAACATACATATTTCAAATATAAAAAGCGACGGCAGCGGTAACAAACCTAGTTTCTTAAATATGGGTTTACATGATTCCTCCGAGTGCATCCCGTAAATTGCCCTAATGCACTTTTTTTGAGCAACAAATGCTCGGTTTATATCGGTACTATTTCCCCATATTATAAGCCCGTAACGTAGTACCGATTCTACATATGCATGATAGGTCATGAGAGCTGTTTTTAAGTTTGTAATATTTTTGATTTGTTTAAGAGCATATACAAATTTATTTATTCTCTTTGCAGCGTTATCCACGTGCTCTTTCCAATTCAAATTCTCATAAATAATTACGCCTAGAAACTTCGTTTGTGCTACTTCTTTAATTTTTGATACGTTTAGTTTAATATTATATTTAGGATTATTACATTTATTGAAATTAATATAAACAGATTTATTAAGATTTATTTTTAAATTATTTATGTCAAGCCCTTGTATTAATTTATCTATAGTATTATTAATGTCAGTCTCATGATTATTTCTAAAATTGCTACATTTTTCTGTCGTGGAAGAAGAAGGCGTGGTGTATTATTACGTATACATATATAGAATATTACGATCAATGAATCATTGCAGCTTAAAAATTGCATCCATACCGTAAAACGGGGTGAATTAAAACAAACAGTCGTATAAATTTCGCTGCCATTTGCTTTTAGTTCAGCAAAACAGTGTAAATATGTAAGGGTGAAACGAAACGCAACTATAAAACGGATTTTAACATTGAAATAGTATAGTTTGTTGTCAACAAAGACATGTTATTGTAAATTATAATAAAGTAAACACATTACGAGTCCTTTTTGGCAAAACAAACTATGTTATGTCGTCGTTAAAATCTCGTCCCGATTCACCCCAGGATATTTCCACTGTTTTGCTGAGCTAAAAACGGATGACAACGAAATCTATACAGCCGTTTCAAGGTCTGTAATGTTTCCATCGTCAAACGCTGAAACACCTACACATATTTCAATTTATAGGTACATTCTTTCTTGGCAAAAGAATACGTACTTCCTGCGCAACATTATTTATATCACTAATATTATTTACTCCAACCAATCTACGATGGCAAGATACCGTGTTTGTGCTATTATAACGTTGTCTCGTCGACACATTTACTATATGTTTTGACATATAAATGCTCTTTTCTGTGTAACTCGGACGCCACATATCAATAGGTTTTCATTAATGTTCTCGATGATTTGTTTGGGAAATCGTTACTTAAACGAAAACCCACGGTCTGTGTCAAATTGTCGGTTTTTTATTCAGATGTATAGTTGGAATTTACCTGAAGAAAAATGGGTTAGAAATATTTATTTGTAAAATGGAAGAAAAACATAATGATTTAAAAGCTACGCGTCAATGTAAGTGGTCAAAAACTTCTGGAGTTTAGGAACTACTACACCATTTTGATATTAGAATACAATAAAAGTCTCCACTCAAGTCTACCCCAACGGTTATCGGTTCTACGGGTTATATGGCCGGCCCATTGCCACATCAGCGTGCTTATTCTGTGAGCTATGTCGACAACCTAGGTTCTCTGCCGGATCACCTTTTTATGGATTCTGTCCTTCATAGAGACTCCAAGCATAGCTCATTCCATAACTCGCTGAACGACCTTGAATTTATGGACCAGGTTTACCGTGAATGTCTACGTTTTGGCTTGAGGTTCAGTTCAATTTGCGTCATAGCAAAGGCCTCTTCTAACTAATTCCACTGGTTCCTATCTTTCGCAACTCTTCTCCAGTTCGGACTGCCAGGCCACTGTCAGGGCATTATAAACCTGCCAGGGTCGCGAGATTTGTTCGAAAGAGTTAACGGTACCCTGGCATATAAGCAACTGAAGGAACACGGGTGGGTTTTAATCAGTAAAAGTCTGAGACGCCCTCCCGCTCCACCCAGCGCGGGAGATGTCATTTGATGATTTCCCACCCACAAAAAAGGGCATTATAAACAAAGCCAAGTTTTCGTTCAAACGTGTAAAAATATATGTAGACCTAAGCAACCAATTATTTTAAAAGCTACACACATAGTTCATTTCTATACGAGGCCAATCGAACTAATCACGAATATGTAACATACGTAGTCATAGTCGGTACAAACAATAGTTGCAATATACAAGTTTCATATATTAACGCTGCACGGGAGGGTTTAATCAAGTCGGAATGAAAAATGCCTGCGGGACCAAAGCGGTGGGGACTCGACCCTAGTACCGTGCGCAAAGAAATCTTGTGGACATTGGGAAATGTTGTTTTAAGATGAGGAGTATATTTTTAGGGAGAACAGTACCTATTATCCTTAGGGACCTTGGTGTTTTAATAGACAGCAGTTTGAGTTTTAGGAGTCATTACGACCATATGATTAACCGTGCATCTAAATTGTCAGGTTTCATTGTCAGGGAAATGAAAATTTTTAAAGACCCATTTCTGACTATTGCTATTTATAATAGCATTATAAGAAGTATTCTGGAGTACTGTAGTACGGTATGGAACCCTTTTTATCAGGTCCACTCTGATCGGATAGAGCGCGTTCAGAAAAGGTTTTTATATCACTTATGTTACTCGGATAATAAATGCCGTAGTCTGAACTCGTATAGCTCTAGGCTGAGTCATTATAAAATGAATTCTCTAAGCGCACGTAGAAAATCATTAGATTTCATGTTTTTGTTTAAATTAATAAACAATGTAATAGATGCTCCTGAGCTGTTAGAAAAAGTGACATTTAGCATTCCACGTAGCAGCAGCCGGTTAATAAACCGAAAGACTTTCGTCGTGCCTCATAGTCGAACTAATATTGGAAATTCTTCACCCATTTGCCGCATGCTTTCTCTTGCCAATTCTATTCGTGGAGAAGTAGATGTCTTTGCTGGTTCTGTAGCCTCAGTTAGGACTAAACTTTTAGTCTTAAATGTATAAGTATTTTTTTTTTATATATATCCTTTTATATTAATTTTCTCTTAACTTTTCTTTTTCTATGGAAAAGTTCTTATTTTTTAAGGTGTTGTTCATTTTTGATTACTTGCTTTTTTTTAAGATAAGTGTTTTACATAAAATATGCATGCTAGATTCACATCTAGTAGATGTCAATCAATAATATCGTGTTGTAACTGTTTTATTGCATTTGTGATTGTACATCAGTTTTGTGAATTACAATAAAAAAAAAAAAAAAAATTATACTTATGAGAATAATTTATGCTGATGGTAGGTAATTGTAAAGATACAGGTTTTTTCAAACGTTGGTTTTAAATTAATTATTACTTGGTTTTGCCGGCTTCGCCCGAGTATTATACACATGAACCTTCTTCTTGAATTACTCTGTCTATTGATTAAAACTGCATCAAAATCAATTGCGTAGTGTAAAGGATCTAAGCGTACAGTCGTAGGAAGTGACTTTGCAATATACTATGTAGAGATTGTAGGACTTCGTACTATATTTTTGTGTTTCACTCTTCACAAAGGTTCACACAAAGACAAGAATAAAGCGTTCGATAAAAATGCACAAAATGTGATCCTTTGAGAGAGACTGGCGTCTATACTAGGATACCCTGTTTGACGGATCATCAGGCTCTCACTATGAATTAAATCGAATTTAAATTACAGTGATCAGTTTTCACTCACACAACTCTAGACAAATTAATAATTTATTGAGGAAGAAAGACAAAAACAGACTAGTTTAAACAATTTAGCCATAAAAATAATTAGTCATTAAAAGTTGGTAGGTAAAGCGTAATGCGTGTTTCATTATCATCAAAAGACCCAGCCGAAAGACGTCCACAGCTGGATACAAGCTTCCCCCAAGCACCGCCACTTCGACCGGTTCTGTGCTTTCCGTAGCCAGCTGATTTCTGCGGCCTTCACAGGATCATCGGCCAACCTTGTGGCAGTTCTTCCAACGTTACGTCCTCAACAACGGCAACATCGGCCATCTGTTCCGCGAGCCATCTAGAAATTTAGCTAAGTTTGACAATTGTGGTGTACATAAGTTAAATAAAAAATCGTTTTAAATTCAAGATAATTTGTAACGATTTTTTGTTTCTTGACATTTTTTGTTAGAAAAAAAGTACCTATTTGAATACGTTTCGTAAAATATTAGAATTTTAGTAGCAAACAAGGGCTACGGTTGGGTTAGGTTAGCGGTTCCGCGGACGAAGTCGCGGGCAAAAGTTAGTATTTTATAAGATACTAGCTTTTCCCAGCGGCTTCACCCGCATATTAAACATATAAACTTTCCTCTTGAATCACTCTACATATTAAAAAAAAACCGCATCAAAATCCGTTACGTAGTTTTAAAGATCTAAGCATACATAGGGACAGACAGCGGGAACCGACTTTGTTTTGTACTTTGTGTGTTTTAAATGTCAAAATTTAAAATACACAAAGAAACAGCACAGTCATTGAACAGAAATTTACATAACAGTCAAAACAAAATAAACCATTAATATTAATTTATTGTCTACCTTTTCTGCTTACCGTACAGGGGTGGAAACGCAAAGGGTTGCAAGTAATGAGAAGAATGAAAAATGGCCGTGCCTGCGCGCCGGTATTTATTAAAAACTACAAAATTCTTACCCTGAGCCCCTCTGAATTATGAGGGTAGTAGTCACTGAGAAGTTGTCCACTATTTCATATTTATTTAGACGAAAATAATGTTTTTTAAAGCTAATTCTAAGACATGTGACATTTACCATCCCGCACTGGGCCCGCGTGGTAGATTGCGGCCCACTCCCTCTCGCCGAGAGGAGGCTTGTGTCCCAGCCGTGGGAACAATATAGGCTGATTATGATGATGATGAGAGCTAGATGACTCGAGTTAAGCTACGATGGCCGCGGTCGATTCATGGATGGGTGACCATCTGTTACATATCGAGACTTCTTCGTGCCTCAGAAAGCACGTGAAGCCGTTGGTACCGGCTGTCATTAGTACATCTTTGATAGTCTTACCTAACGGGTAGCCAGAAGAGCAAAAGCCTGAACCAGCCTTATGAAGGGGTATCTTGTCTGCCAGGGTCGCGAGATTTGTTAGAAAGAGTTACCGTGGCCCTGGCACATGCAACTGAAGGAACACGAGTGGGTTTTAGTCAGTAAAAGTCTGACACGCCCTTCCGCTCCACCCAGAGCGCGAGACGTCATTTGATGATTTCCCGACCACAAAAAAAGGGGTATCTTCTGACTTAGTAACTAAGTTCTGGAAGTCAGATAGGCAGTCGCCCCATACTGGTATTCAGCTTCATCCAGTTATACTGGAAGTTTCACTTCTTTGAGATTTTCTTTTTGTAATGAAAATTACCTAGTTTTAAGTTTTGTTACATTGCGTGCCTATAAGCTAACGTGACCATTTATTTTTTGGCTCATTACGGGACATTGGTTTATTTAGGTCAATTAACAGTCGTCAGTCAATGAAAAAAAAAAACATGTTTTTAAAGCTTTTATTCAGAAAAAGTCAGTTACCTTAAAAGTGACGAATTGAAACGTTTAGTTATATTTATATTTATCAGAGGAAAAAAATTGCTGAAAAAAAAAGAATGAAACTCTTGGCACGTTTTTTTATATTCACCTTAATTATCAACATCGACTTTAGAACTGCAACTGCGTTTTCAGAAAGCGGGACAATTTCTAGTCCCAGAGATCTTTTCAGGGACACCGGGACGCGTATTTCCAATCTGTACAAGGCTAGAACGCAAGGGTGTGAAACTAGTCGCGTATAGATTGGAAATCACTTTTTAATCAAGGTCTTCCAATCTATACAAGAGTAGTACGCAAATACTCGTGTATACTTTGTAGTGGCCAAAGTAACTAAATTGTTCCATAATATACAGTGCTACTCCGCATGCAAACTAAACTTGTAGGTATAGACGAGCGGCCGGCGAGTGTCAGAAACGACATGGTTTGGGGATTTTAGGTTAGGTTAGGTTAAAACTGCGACCTCCTACGCACGAGCCGAGCGAGCGAAGCGAGCGGTGCCGCGGCAGCGGCCGGCGAGTGCCAGAAACGACATGGTTTGGGGAGGTTAGGTTAAGTTAAAACTGTGACCTCTTATGGAAACGCCTTGATTCTGTTGAAGAGCCCTGTCAGCGAAGTGTCGTGTCGAGCGTTGCTACTTGCCCTTCATTTTATTAGTCAACCCTACACCTCTTCCGGCCTTTAAATCGATATCGATACCTACACGAAAATTCGAAAGTTAGGTTAGAATATTAACAAACAAATTTCTCAAAAATGGGGGGGTTCGAAACTTTTCCTTCACAGGAGAGGCACCTCCCCCCTCCTCCCGTAACACCCCTTAAATGGAAGCCCGGCAATCAGAAGTCCTACCAAATTCCTATGATGGCATTCTGGCCTTGTATAAATTGGAAAGATGCACGTGCGCGTCTACGTTACAAACTATATACGAGTAGTACGCAAAATTCGTGTATACATTGTAATCACAAGTTTAAAAAATGCATTACAAAATATACGCGAGCAGATTGCTATGGTTGCGTTTTGGCGTTGTACAGAATGGAAATACGCCACCGGGACTCGTAACTAAAAAAAAGGGACAGTCCCGTTCAAAACGGGACGTCTGGTCACGTTACCATAAGTACAATGTGCGTGCGTTATATTACGCACTAAGACCGTAAACAGAGAATTTTCACACCTAAATTAAAAGTAGTTTCACAGCTAATATTTTTGCAATAACTTACGTACAGAATTCATAGATGTGGGTTAAAAGACATACATACATAATTACATGTTCTTACTGCTGTGACATAAGCCTCCTGTTTTCGAGAGTGAGTGGGCTGTAATACACGGTGCCCATTGCGGGTTGATAGATCTCACATGTCTTCGAATTTTTGGTTCTAGGACTTGCTGGGTTCCTCACGAATTGCCCTTTGCCGTTTTGAAAGCAGTGTTGATGGAATAATTTGCACTAAGTAAAGTGCCAGTCTGTGTTCTGTGTGATACCGGACGAAAAGAATAGCACCATCCCATTTCTGTAAGAGGTGACTAAGGGACTTACCAGAAAATGGGCAATAGCGTTCTCTATGCATTTTACCGCCACACTGCGATCGTCAACTCGCCTGCCAAGCGTGACGATTATGGCAACCCCCCCCAAATTTGAGGAGGCCTATGACCAGCAGTGGACGTCTTTCGGCTGAAATGATGACGATGATGATGAAAGTGTCAGTCCGGGTTCGAATGTACGACCTACAACTCGTCAGTCGCTGTCGTTACCACTGGGCCCCTACTGGTACGAAAAACTGCTGAAAACAGAATATCAGCACCATTCATAATCGACGTATAATGTTGGGAACATTACTACTACTACTGGGTCATGGCTCCTCTATTAAATATGGAGTGGGCTGAAATCCACGGCGCCCAGTGAGAGTTGGTAAATGTCACATATCTTCGAATTTTTAACCGACGAAAAAAAAACTTAGACGGTTATCAATTCGACGCGTAATTTTTTTTTTATGTATGACCACGCATAACTTTTTACATAGTAGTCCGATTGTGATAATTATTTTTTTATTGTTATTGGAAAGGGTATACTCCGAAGGTAGTCCCATATAAATTTGGAAAACAAAATCGAACCGTAAGGGTCGGAAAACAGGAGTCGATTGCGGACTCCCGGCCACCGTAGGCGCGAGCTTGCGGGCGGCGAGCAATGGGTAGCTCGCCGCCCGGTAAGGACCAAGCTCGCGGGCCGACGGCGCGTAGTGTTCCACGCGCGCCTCAAAGAGATGTCAGCAGCAGTGAAGGGGTCTGCTAGGACCGGTGCCTGCCGGGGTCGCGTGATTGTTCGAAAGAGATACCGTGGCCCCGGCACTGGGCAACTGAAGGAACACGGGTAGGTTTTAGTCAGTAGAAGTCTGACACGCCCTCCCGCTCCGCCCAGAGCGGGAGAAGTCATTTGATGATTTCCCATCCAAAAAAAAAAAAAAAGGTCGGAAAACAGGGGATGATTGATTATTCACTCACTGATTGTAATGTATAACCACGCATAACTTTATACAGAGTAGTCCGATTTTGATAATTCTTTTTTCATTGGATAGGGTATACCTTGCCAAGTATTATTAGTACATTAAAGCCACAAAAAATTATAAAATAAAAACTTTTTAACGAAAAATTAAACCGCCGAAAAAACTGAAAAGCATAAAATAATAAACCTTAAAATTATGAGTCGGCGCTTTGAGTGATCTTTGTCCATTGATTTTTCAGCGCCGACTGAAATGTATATTTAATTTTTTGTTAAAAAGTTTTTTTAGTTCTACGACATGCCGATTTCCTCACGATGTTTTCCTTCACCGGTTTGAGAGCAGTGGTGATGAAATAATTTACACAAAGTGGGTGTCATAAAAGGCGACTAAGGGACTTACCTACTAGAGAATGGGCATCAGTACCTATTCTATATGCATTTTATCACAATACTGCGATCGCCAAACCGCCTGGCAAGCGTGGCGATTATAACATATATAAGTTAGGTGAGGTATATTCAGCGCTGGACGTCTTACGGCTGAAATGATGATGATGAAGATGAAAGCGCCAGTCTAGGCCATTACTGTTTACTGTAACAGTACTGTTTACAGTAAACAAAAATTAAAAAAGTAAACAAGTAAACAGAAATTGTAGCCGTATTCAACTGCACAGGTAATTACCTGTGCAGTTGAATACGGCTACAATTTCAACTCAAAACCTAGGTTTTACCGATGAATCAGCCGATGTTATCAGCCAAAAAATAACACGAGCGATACCCGAACCCTTTCCGTGAATAATAATTGTACAATTTCTAGGTATATCGCTAAAATCAGCTTTGTAACCGCTATCGTTGCAACTTCTCGTCTAATTTAAATAGACCCTAGTTTCGGTCAATGGTTCATTGGTCGGGAGGTCAGGTTATGTCGGCCAGTTGTAGCGTGCTAAGATCGGGCGATAGGGACATATTATAAATTGCCCTGTCCGTCTGTCTGTCTGTCACACAGCACGCGATGCAAAAAAGTTTGTTCGGTGAGTAAAGTTGGA
This sequence comes from Aporophyla nigra, assembly GCA_947507805.1. Classification (NCBI taxonomy): domain Eukaryota; kingdom Metazoa; phylum Arthropoda; class Insecta; order Lepidoptera; family Noctuidae; genus Aporophyla; species Aporophyla nigra. The sequence continues at coordinate 14,459,682 of OX382315.1, read as the reverse complement.
CGTGGGAGCGAGAGAGCTTGGTGGGGAATGGATGTGGTAGGTTTATTCTCAGGGAAGACAGCCGATAGGGCCAATGCCTGTCGAGGGTCACGGTTTTTTTTTAAAGAATTACCGTGGCCCTGGTACAGGCAACTGAAGGATCACGGGTGGGTTTTAGTCAGTAACAGTCAGACACGCCCTCCCACTCCGCCCAGAGTGGGAGACGTCATTTGATGATTTCCCATCTAGGAAAAAAAAAGGGAAGACGGTGCACTGTAATTACGGGCCGTCTCGCATACTTGGAAAGATTCGAGGAGACTCTAACAGTCTCTCCAGAGATGTGCCCTTATAAAAGTTTCACAAAAGAGCATTCAGCTTGATCGTTTGACGGGTAACGGTGGTCTCTTCCATGTGCGGATGGTAACCACCGGACTAATTTTTACACGCTTTATATTAGCTTCACTTGTATGTTTGTATGTTTGTTTGTAACCGACTCCTTATAGCGCGATTTTGACCCACTTTAAACGACCAGATTTCATTCAAACTTTGCACACCTGTCAAGGACCGATGACAATGCAATAATTTCATAAATTTGTGTCATTATCCTTGCCAGGGTTACCAGGACAGCAAAAAAACTGTCTTCGAAAACTACGCTGACATACGTCACAAACTACGCTGACATACGTCTCAAAATTCGAAACACCCTAAAAAATAGAAAATAAATAATAGTTTAAAAAAACTAAAAAACACGCTTCCATTGAAAACCAAACTAAAGCGTGGGGTGCCTGATTTCAATAAAAAAATAGCTTAAAAAGCACCCCACGCTTTTTTTCCATTATTTTGTACTTTTTAGTTTGGTTTTCAATGGAAGCGTGTCTTTTAGTTTTTTTATTAACCCTGGTGTTATCCCCGTAGGTCGGGCGCCGTTTGAAGATTTCGCTCTAAAACAAAAACAATGGGACACATAATTATACAAGTAAAAAAAAAACAACGGATTTCCTTAAAAAAAACACTACAAAGTCAAAAATAACTTTAATTTCGGAATTCGGTGTCTTAGGATCTGTATTTATGGTTTATGCCACCGACTTCCGAAATTAAAGTTGTTTTTGACTTAGTAGTGTTTTTTTTTTAAGGACGTTGGTTTTTTTTTTTGTAAAAAGCTTGTATTTTTAACTTTTTAGGTATGGTAGATACCCCGCACTAATCTAATCGAGTTATTCGTTCATTCGTCTCGCAAATTCTTAATGCAAATTTAAGACTTATGTGGTTTTCACATGGACCCCATTGTCCAAATAGAACCAAATTCAAATGGAACCATTCGGAAAGTACCAGCTTTCAAATAAAAAAAAAATCATCAAAATCGGTACACTCAGTCAAAAGTTATGAGGTTACAAACATTAATTATTTTTTTTTAACAAGAACAGTCGAATTGATAACCTCCTCCTTTTTTTGAAGTCGGTTAAAAATAATAATGTATCCAGAATTTTATAATATCTTGATTTAAAAGAGTGTCCTTGAGCTTAAATTTTCCGACTAAATGTTTAAGCTGTTATTTTGAAATTCTAACAGACACTTTAATTTGATTTATTTCTATAGAAGAAAACTTCATTATTGTCATTGCTAGAGCTGTTCCACCCTCAGCTAAGTATAGGTGTCTTCCCTTTTGTGGCATACTTCCCTGGTCTGCGTGAGTCTCATCCAGGTCTTACTCGCGATCCTCTGTAGGTCATCCACTCACCTGGCTATTGATCTGGCATTGCTTCTTCGACTGGTTATAAAATACCACATCCACAATATCGATCAAATACGACTTAGTAGCTGCGTGGCTCGTCACGTCATTGTAACTGGTAATTTTAATTGTCTCCACCGCGAGCCGGGAACCGAACACACAGCCTGTTAATTTTACCGTGTTATTCATAAATACAGACGACCAGTGGGACTTGGAACGCGATGGATACTAGAACTATACAATTACATATAGTATATATGCTGTATGTGGTCGTATAGTCAGAAATGTGGAGTCTTATTTTAAGGGAGCGACTAAGGGACTTACTAGAGAATGGGCAGCAGCGTTCTCTATGCATTTCACCACAATACTGCGATCGCCAATCTGCCTGCCAAGCGTGCGATTATGTCACATCGCCCCGGTTATGGCTTGTAACGCCTCTAAGAAAGATCAAACTATACTGGTCACCCTAAAACGAGAAGCTATTAACTAGTAAACTATCTCTTATATGCTGCATGATCTTGCACCTGTGTTTGTATGTATGGCAGATTATCAGGGTTTCGGATTTGTTCGACAGAGTTACCGTGACCGTGGCACAGGCAACTGAAGGAACAGAGGGCGAGAAGTAATTTGTTGGTGTTCCACCAAAAGAAAACAAAAATGGTATTGCAGATTTAAATGGCCACCCAGACTTGGCGGTTGTAATGAATGAAATCTATTAAGATTCTGGCTAATGGATCTGCGTAATGAATGGGTGGTATCTGCCCTGACTTACGAGGTATAGTTTGTGGGATTGAACCCAGGCAGAGGCTTTTCTTTGGGTAAATAATGTCATCACCACTGCTCTCAAAACGATGAAGGAAAACATCGTGAGGAAACCTGCATGTTCTAGAACCAAAAAATCGAAGATATGTCACATCTACCAACCCGTACTGAGCCCGCGTGGTACGGCCCACTCCCTCTCAAATAGAGGAAGCCTGTGACCCAGCAGTGGGAACAATATAGGCTGATTATGGGTAGGCATATATGTATAAACAACATGTCCCGTAATTAACGCACACCCTCTTAAGGGGTCCACTGTACTCATCATTATGAACAACTTTTACTATGGGACCAAAACAAATCGCGAAAAAAAAATCAGCTGTTTCATTCAAAAGTTCAATACCCACTCGACCAAAATGTATGAAACAGCTGATTTTTTTGAAACCTGAAATAGCGAAAAAAAAAATCAACTGTTTCATTCAAAAGTTCAATACCTACTCGACCAAAATGTATGAAACAGCTGATTTTTTTTTCACGATTTCAGGTTTCGTCCCATAGTAAAAGTTGTTCATAATGATGAGTACAATGACCCCTTAAGAGAGTGTGCGTTAATTACATTACATGTTGTATACGTAATACTTCTAGGATAGGATTTGTAGGGTAGTAACTGAAGTAAGAGTTTAACTGTCAATGTCACTGATGGTTGCGAAGTTGACATAGAATGGAGTGCAGGGAATGGTTTGGTATTACAATATTGGCGTATAACCCATTCTCTATATACCTGTTACATAACGGCTAGTATATAATAGTAATATGAAAGTAGCCAGCGCGGTATAATATGCCGGGCGGCCGGCCCGGGGCCTGTTTGCTTAAAACACACAACATACCTACCTCGCTACTCATATAATGAACGAGGTATACTCGGGAACAACAGTGGAATTGAAAGATGGGATATTTTGTTAATATGTTGGGACAGGAGGCCGGTTGGAGGTGGATTCTTCACTGTTGCACGTAGATGTGTGTAGCGGGCGAGAAGAATAACTCTGAAGATGATTTGGTTGGAATATTTGCACCATTTGAGGTTTGCCGCAACTGCAGTAGCCGCTCCAGCACAACCAGGCATGGCGTAAGGGTGCCGACACATGTTGCATCCCACACCAAAGGCCGACCTAACTTCCAAGGCATTATGCTCATTACATCTGGTATCTTCCCATCGTCGCGTGCCAAGTCATAGGGTTCTAGACCAGCTGCCATCCCGGGGATGACAAGAGCACGACGTCTGATGTCATTGATGCTGGCGTGCCGTACTATCCGGCCTGCGCTACTACCGCAGGATAGGTGATGATGTCCGAGGCAGTCGACACCTTCACCGCATTGGCAGCGAGTTAGTACCACGCAAGGGCCGCCTAGACGCAATCAACTTGCCAAATGAAAGGTTGGACAGTTTCCAGACACTTATTGCCCGCACGATGTCAGATGGTCAAGAGAGCTGCTCCAAGCCGCCTGTAGCCGCTCTTGTCAACTCGCACGAACGTAAGGCTAGACTCTGTCGAAGAGCGCCAACTTCACTCCTCATGCGTTTTGTTGTCAATTGACATCCCGTACTCATGACTCTTCTGTTAAATATATGCATTACTTTTTGAAAACCCATGCAGATCATGATAAAATGCTACAAGTATCGTATGGGTCTCTAATGGAGGTACGATTAAGGTTACGATTAAAAATAAAAACAATTGGTAATATTTAGTATGTCACTAATATTGGCTTGTGACATTGCTGCGGAGGGATACTGATCTCCAAGATACAGGGACCCCCTTGTTTGGAGATCAGGGATTTTATGTATTGCGCATATCATAAGCCATTTAATATAGTTATAATACCACTGTTCTTAGGATGTAGGCTTTCTTAAATAAAAAAAAAATTGCACTCCGGGAGTGCCGGCAGAAGTGAAAACTTGATTATTAACGTTGAGCATGTTTGATATTTTGGAATGGTTAGGGAATAATTTGTTGTTCAATTTCCATATTTTAAGCACTTTATATTCACGAATTTTACGAATACACAACAATGTGATCACTACACAGACGGTCGAGCCATCAGCTGTCACCATCCATGGATGCGCGTGGCACGCTGTAACATAGACGAACATTCGCGCAAGCGCCCTGCGCCGCCTAAACGAAACAGTAGGCCCAGGCATACATTTTCGCCGCGCCGTAGAGAGGGGATAGCTGTCTACTCTCCATCCGTCCTACGCTTTTTCGATCAGGTCACGTGTCCTGACGCGAGTTTAAGATTTTATACCCATTACAGAAAAAGTGCTCAACGCCGCTAAAGAAGTTTTCACTTCAAAAATTGAATGATTAGTTTGAGCGCCATCTATAATCGAGTTGCTGTCTTAGAAAAAGTTATTTGTTACAATTATTTAATTTATAAGTAATATTTATTTTATGGCTTATGCTATATTACGATTTTATTTTTTTAGAATTAGACACACTTTTAATGACAAATATTTTACTGTAAACTCTTCGTGTTTAGTAGTTTATATTAGCGTCATCTATGATTCCATAACCATACTAACCAAGGCTAGCCAAGTGATTCGTATTCGTTTTAATAGATGGCGCTTTTCCAAATTAAAACCATCCGTCCTACGCTTTTTCGATCAGGTCACGCGTCCTGACGCGAGTTTAAGATTTTATACCCATTACAGAAAAAGTGCTCAACGCCGCTAAAGAAGTTTTCACTTCAATAAATACAAAAATAACATTGTCACCCTTTATTTATGTGATTTTCGTGGAGCTGCTGGGTAGATCGAAGGTTAAGCTACGCTTGCTGCGGTCGGTTCGTGGTTGGCTGACCACGCATTACATATCGAGATCGCTCCGTGCCTCGGAAAGCAAGATAAGCTGCTGGTCCCAACTGTCATGTCGTAGATCTTTGACAGACTTTACGGGTAGTCTGGAGCCCAAATGACTTACATCCAATACTACCAAGGAGTATCCTGTTACCCTAGTAACTGAGTTGTGGATGACAGGTAGACAGTTGCTCCATGTAAAATACTGGTATTCAGCAGCATCCGTTTAGGATGGAATCCGATCCCAACATAGTTGGGAAAAGGCTAGTAAAATTTTCTATAAACTTAATACTCTACTTAGTTAGCCTTTTATAGGAAAACACTGCACGATTGAAAATAACTAGATCTCATTTACACGAGCTTTGAGAACGACAGTCAAAAAGAGTTACCTAGTTTTAGAGAGAAAAGAACAATCGTGTGTGTTCAAATGATAACGGCCTTTTGGTGCGGCTGGTCCTCTAAGCTTTAAGCAGACATTAAAAGAAGTCCGTGCTATGGGGCCTGGATATGGTGAGATAAATTATAAAAGACTGGATTTAGCCAGCGGCTTTGCTCGCGTGGAGGTAGCAACAATTGTCATACTATCGGGATAGAAAGTCTATCCTATATGTCAATTCAGCTTATAATCTGAGTGCCAAATTTAATCCAATTCCGTTCAGTTGTTTTGCGGTTTTGTGTTACAAAAATCCAAACATAATTTATATAATAACTTTCACATTTATTATATTAGTAGGTTCCATATGGCGTCGGACGTGAAGAATAGCACCATCTCATTTCTTCCCGTGGGTGTCGTAAATAGCGACTAAGGGACTTACTAGAGAATGGGCAGCAGCGTTCTCTCTACATTTTACCACGTAACTGCGATCGCCAACCCGCCTGCCAAGCGTGGCGATTGTGTTAAATCTATGTCCAGTAGTGGACATAATCGACTGGAATGATAAGTATTAGTAGTAAAGGAAGTAGGATAAGTTAGGTAATATGGTAATTTCTGATGGTAGAGGTACCCACATTAGTTCATGTCCATTGCTAATCTTTCAGTAAAATAAAGAAAACTGAATGCAGAGACAGAAAAATAACTTGGACAAAAAATAGACAGCTCTGTTATGAGCGATAAACTTCTGAAAGTCGGTGTATTCTCCAAAGAAGTGGCGTTTCCTCTAAAAAGGAAGCCATAATTTTGTACTTACCTACGAAAAGGCAGCCGTGCCATTTCCCAACTAACTAAGAGTCAGCTTCCAATCTTGTCGGATGCAGCTGAGAAACCAATATTTTACACGGAGGGACTATTTACCTGAATTCCACAACCCCAGTAACCGAATAACACGATACTCTTTGGTAAGACTTTTTTTGTGGGTGGGAAATGATCAAAAGACGTCTCTCGCTCTGGGTGGATCGGTACACCTCCACTGTATGCTCCAACGTGTCCTTCAGGCGATCCGTTCAGCCGAGCGTTTCCTCCCGCCTTATCCGGAACAGGAACCTCCCGAAACAGCCGTCTCCGGTGAGGATCTGCGTAAGGTGGAAGGTGAGGACGCCGTGGCGCCTCTCTAACCACTCCTCAAAGAGGGGACTTATCTCCACAATAGTGACGTGCCCATCCTTGGTAAGACTGGTTGTCAGACATTCGGGCTCCTGACGAACCGTTTCGATTTTCGTTTCCACGATTCGTTTCCTCAAAGATCTACGAATGAAGCCAGAACTGACTGTTTCTTCAACGCGGGTCTCCATATGTAATGGATAGTCACCCATCCACGCACTGACCGCAACAAGCGTAGCTTTACCTTGTGCTATTAGACCCTTTAAAGGAATGTACGTAATATTCTTTTATACCACACCGTTGTCCCTAATCCCTATATGCAAAAGCATAGATATCGAGAGATATGCCTTCATTGCGGAATAGTAAGGAGTCCTAGTGTCGCCGTTTATCTCCCACCCAAATATTTACAACATTAACAAATAGTGTACTGACGACACACACATAAAATTTGAACACGCACACCAAGAAGAAAGCAGCTACACTAAATCAATTTCTAATAGCACACATACATAGAATGGGCGGGGTATTCACTTGTAAACACTTGCTATTCCAATGCACACGCATGCAATTAGGGAGTCGAAAGCGATGGTCGATTATTTTTATCGATATTTAATTTTAGCACATTCTTGTATTATAATAACTTCGTTTAATTTTCTTTAAATAATTTATTTTTTTATATACCTATCCGAAAATATAGTTAACTTTTACTAAAATCAAATGGGAATATTTAAAAAAAAATGTTATTCATTAAAGGGAACGCTCTCTGTTACATATCATGCTGTATACATAAATAATATATTACTTAAACTTAAAAAATATATATATTTTAATCAAAAATGCCTACCTACATTCAGGTTTGGTTTAATTCAGTTAGGCTAATGTTATACTTATATTCAAACTCGATCGCGTTTACACATATTTCTAATGGAATTAAAATAACGCCATCTAGCAAACTAGTTTCAATTTTAGACAAATAGTAGGTAGTTGATGCTGACAGGATCGAATTCGGACGACTGTGGTACGGTAATAATATCTATACAGTATTTTAACTCGGCCCTATCCTTGAAATAATTACCTACAGCACGCGCGGTACGTAAACACGCCATAGACGCGGTAGGGCTGCCTGCATAAAGTATTTTAACTTCATCTACCTACTTGAGTTTCTTTGATTGTAAATATTATATTATTATTTAAAAAAATCGAATGTTTGGACTGTTTTTTTATGAAAAGTGACAAGGGTGGAATATGTAAATTATGTCAACTTTTAATTTTTAATTACGCTACGATCTTTGCTGGACCGATTCAAATCCTGCAATATAGATCGTGTATCGTTTCAATGATTTACAATCCGAAGGATCGATTCAAATCAAAAGATCGGGCACCCCAAACTACCTGCTACTACTACGAGCCTAGGTAGGTCACTCGTGTGTCACTTTTTCCACCCTATCAACTTATTTAATAATCCACGTATTTTACTTGGTGGAGAAAGCGAAATACCTATCTATTAAAAAAGAAACAAATTTCGTACTAGGAGGTATATAAAAACAAACTAGTCTTCCCTTTCGGAGTTTACAAGTAATTTTAAAAAATAATACTACCATAGTAAACATCTTGCACTGATTATTATCAAATATTCATAAATCGCGGAGCGATTACTCGTTCGCATACTAAGTTGCAAGTTACGTACGTAAAATTTTGAAAATGAAAAAACGCTTAGTTATAATACTTTTTTATTTTATTATACCTAAAACTTTTGAATATAATGAACTATAAATACTTAATTTTCAGTTGCCAATATAAACATTATCGACATGGTCACACTCGAAGACTATCGAGGCACATCGCTAAACTGACGACTGCGAGCAGCGGCCGCACCACGTTATTAACGTATTTTGTTAGTTTCGATATATTCATTGTACACTGCGGTGTTAGAGCTCAGCGTTCGAATTTTCGTTAGTACAATGCAAGTGTAGCTGCCACCTGCAAACCATCAACACATCCGTACGCTGGCACCGCGGGCGCTTCACTGGTGATCGCTTTTTTTTTTTTTTTTTGTAGGACATCTCGTAGTTAATCTGAAAAGATTCTGACTACTTAAACGGATTTTTGCCCGGCGATTTCTAAAAAGTAAACTTTTTAGACCTCCAGCCGGGCCATAGTAAAATTACAACTAAAGCGAAAGTCCTAAGGGTAACCCCGAGGGGGGTTCGCACCTCGGCTTAGGCAATCACTGGGGGAGGGCAGCAAGGGACATGCTGGATCTGGGTTAAATTATTTAGGGACTGGTGATCGCGTGGAGCCGCGCAATATTTATATGTGAGACACTTCGCACGCCAGCACTGTGCCGAGTGCGTCGTCACGCACCAAGCGGATGGATCAAGGAACTAGTTGTAACAAAACTATAATATTAATACTGCTTTCCTATTGGTTAATAATATTCGAGTAATAGGTGTAACCCTCACTACCTAGTTAAGAATTTTAGCTATAAGTCTGTACATAATTATCATGGAAATACATACAATTTACAATCATCTGGAGTTTTACTTTTATCACCTACCAAGCGCTACAGTGGTGACCCCGACGTGATACTCCAGCAAGGGACTCCAGATCCGAAGATTTAATTGAAGTGTGCTACCAGCCGTTCCACATCATGGCTGTATCAAGTAACGACCAAATTCAGGAACTCTCCGGTGTTTCGACGTCGCTGCGCATTCCACCTATCTGGCGCGACAGGATTAGACTGTGGTTCGCACAATTCGAAGCCATCATGTCCCCGCAGAAGAAGGGAGATCAAACAATGTTTGAGCTCGTCATCGGACAACTTGAGCGGCAAGATCTCGATGAAATATCCGACATCATTCTCCATCCACCGGAAAAAAATCGCTACAAAGCTTTGAAAACCCGGTTGCTCGAAGCATACGAAGAATCCGAGCAACGACAGGTGCAGCGACTACTCTCCGAAATGGAACTGGGCGACTTGAAACCATCGCAGTTGTTACGTCGCATGAAGAGTCTTGCTGGCGACAACATAAAGGACACAACACTGCGTATTATGTGGACTAATCATCTACCGCAATCTGTACGAGCAGTCCTCGCCGTCAGTGATAACATCGCGAAACGTTCCGACATCCACGAGCTGGCGATGATGGCCGACAAAATACTCGAGCAGGCGCAACCACATGGCGCGATCGCTGCAGTAGCCACGACACCTACCGCCCATGTACCTACAACGTCTACCGCCCATGTGCCTACATCGATCGAGGAGAAGATCGACATGCTGACCAGGGAAATCGCAGAACTCAAGGCAAGTCGATCAAACTATGAGCAACGTAGACCGTACAGCCGATACCGCTCAAGGTCACGTTCGTCAAGCAGGCCTAATCACCATCGCACACGACGCAGCGATACTCCACGACGAAACGAACAAACAGGGATTGGTTTTTATCACCGCAAGTTCGGAAAGGAAGCGCAGAGATGTACGCGTCCATGCACTTTCGAAGACGAAAAAATTCCTTCGGGAAACTAAACCCTGCGTTGGACGAGGCGGGAACCGGCGCAAACAACACATCGTACCGCCTATTTATTACCGACAGAAACTCACGTCTGTCATTTTTAATCGACACCGGTGCAAACGTGTCCGTCATACCACGGAAAAAAGGCGGGAAAGCAACGCCGACCGATTTTTGTTTGTACGCAGCGAACAACACCGTCATTCCAACGTACGGTGAAAAAACGCTGCAATTGGACCTCAACCTGCGAAGATCATACACGTGGAAATTTATCGTCGCAGCAGTCAGCAAGCCCATCATCGGTGCCGACTTCCTAAGACATCACCAACTTCTTGTCGACATAGCCAGTCGATGTCTCGTCGACAAGGTCACAAACCTCATTGTCAAGGCACCAGTTACCTACACCGCCGAGCCATCAGTAAGAAGTATCGAGGTTGACCAGCCATATCATCAGTTACTGAGCAAGTACCCCGATATCTTGAGGCCATCATGTATGAAGGATACTCCAAAACACCGCGTGGAACACCACATTGAAACCACAGGCCCGCCAATCTACAGCAAAACCAGACCATTACCACCACATCGATACCTGTCCGTGAAAAAAGAATTTGAGACGATGATGCAACAAGGAATATGCCGTCCAAGCAAAAGCCCCTGGTCCACACCACTGCACGTCGTACCAAAGAAAAATGGTGACATTCGCGTGTGTGGTGACTACAGAAGGTTGAATGACGTCACAAAGCCAGATCGATATCCAGTACCACGACTCAAAGATTTCACCTACCTACTACACGGGAAAAAAATCTTCACTACCCTCGACCTAAATCGTGCTTACCAACAACTGCCAGTATATGAACCGGACATCGAGAAGACAGCCATCACTACACCCTTTGGCTTATTCGAATTCCCACGAATGTGTCCAGGTCTGAAGAATGCCGGCCAGACATTCCAACGGTTCATACATCAAGTGCTCAACGGATTGGACTACGCATTCCCATTTATTGATGACGTCATAATCGCATCAGAAAATGAAACACGACATATTGAAGATTTACAAGAAGTGTTACACAGGTTAGACAAGTACGGTATTACTATAAATCCGTCTAAATGTGTCTTTGGCCAAGAAAACGTCAATTTCCTTGGATACGGTGTGACAAGCGATGGAATCAAACCACCATTGGACAAGGTCAACGCTATCGCTGCTTACCCCAAGCCAGAGACGATACAGGACCTACGACGATTTATCGGCATGATAAACTTTTACCGAGATAGTGTACCAAACGCAGCCCACATACAAGCACCTTTGAACGCTTTTCTACATAACTCCAAAAAACGTGACAAGACAAAAATCGACTGGAGCACTGAAGCACTACAAGCATTCGAGTTGTGTAAACCCAGCATACAAAACGCAGCTTTACTCGCTCACCCATCACCATCACCGACTGACGCAATCTCCCTCATGTGCGACGCGTCGAATACATGTGCCGGAGCCGTGCTACAACAACGTGTAAACCAGAATTGGATACCCCTCGGCTATTTCTCGAAGAAATTCTCTGACACACAACAGCGATATAGTACATTTGACAGAGAATTACTATCTATATACATGGCTATCAAACACTTCAGAAAAATGTTCGAGGGAAGAGAGTTAGTGGTGTATACAGATCACAAGCCGCTAACCTACGCCATACGCAAGCCGCCATCGGACAGTGACACACAACGGCGCACTCGACAGCTGTTATTTATCAGCGAGTTTACAACGGACATACGTCACGTGAGCGGAGTAAACAACGTCGTCGCCGACGCATTATCTCGCATCGAAACCATCGAATTGCCATCACCGATTAATTACGACGAGTTAGCACAAGCGCAAGACAAGGACAGCAACATAACCACCTTATCAAAACAAACGAACATTCAACTCAAGAAAATCGTCGTTCCCGGTACAAACAAATCTATAATCTGCGAAACATCAACGCCACACATTCATCCGTACCTACCAGTTGACTATCGTCGCATCGCATTCAACGCCGTGCACAACACAAGTCACCCAGGATTACGAGCAACGCGGAAACTAATGCAACAGCGTTACTTCTGGCCAGCAATGAACACTGATATTGGCGAGTGGGCAAAAATATGTCTTGCGTGTCAACAGTCGAAAGTACAGCGACACAACCACAGCGACATCACTTCGTTCCCGCCAAGTGAACGATTCCAACACATACACGTTGATATTGTTGGACCACTACCTACATCTTCGTGTGGACACCGCTACCTGCTCACCATCATTGACCGCTGCACACGTTGGCCAGAAGCAGTACCTATGCAGGAGATAACAGCCGAAGTCGTCGCAAAAAAGCTGTATGAAACATGGATTGCACGTTTTGGTTGTCCAAGAAGAATCACAACCGATCAAGGACGTCAATTCGAAAGCCAGCTGTTTCAAGACCTCGCACTATTACTAGGAGTGGAAAAAACCCGTACTACTGCCTACCACCCGCAGAGTAACGGCATCGTGGAACGCTGGCATCGAACACTAAAAGCCGCGCTCATGTCACGATTAGTAAACAGCAACAAATGGATTATCGAACTACCCACAGTACTGATGGGACTACGAGCCGCGACGCGCACCGACACCGACACCAGCGCCGCGCAACTCACCTACGGACAAGCGTTACGACTACCAGGCGATTTTATATCACCATCGCCAGCTATAACGAACATGGACCATACTTACGTCAATAATCTACACGAAACTATCACGAAGCTAACGCCGACATACCAACCGCATTCCAACAAGCGATGTATGTTCGTGCACAAGGACCTACAAACATGCAGCCACGTGTTCGTGCGCGATGACACCGTCCGCAAGCCACTGCAACGTCCATATAAGGGTCCGTACCAGATAATGGAAAGGAACGAGAAGTACTACACGATCCAGTTGCCTAGTCGAGCTGCAAACATCTCCATCGACCGACTAAAACCGGCATACACGATCAACACTGAAGACCACGAACACTGTACTACATCACCACCAGCAGCGCCAGCTACTCCAGAAGTACACACCAGCCAACTTCCGACGAGCAAACCCGACGCTGCACACCGCACCAGATCAGGCAGGATCGTCAAAATGCCCGTACGCTTCGCTCAGGGGGGAGTACTGTAGCTGCCACCTGCAAACCATCAACACATCCGTACGCTGGCACCGCGGGCGCTTCACTGGTGATCGCGTGGAGCCGCGCAATATTTATATGTGAGACACTTCGCACGCCAGCACTGTGCCGAGTGCGTCGTCACGCACCAAGCGGATGGATCAAGGAACTAGTTGTAACAAAACTATAATATTAATACTGCTTTCCTATTGGTTAATAATATTCGAGTAATAGGTGTAACCCTCACTACCTAGTTAAGAATTTTAGCTATAAGTCTGTACATAATTATCATGGAAATACATACAATTTACAATCATCTGGAGTTTTACTTTTATCACCTACCAAGCGCTACACAAGTATTGTAAACTGGCATAATATAGTATTGCGACTATCATTCTGCCACATAATAAAAAGATGCAAAAGCAACAAATCAATCTAAGTAATAAAGTTTTTGAATTTTTAGTTAGAAAAACATATCATTTTCAATATTTAATGATGATATGTGTTTCCATTTGACTTAAAGTTACTGGTATTGCTTCGATTTTTGCAAATCACTACAGAACAACACGGCATTTTTAAAGAATCCCGGACGACGGTCAAACTTCAACTAAACGTGCCGCGAGTAATGTGGTCTCTTTTTGCGCATATTGCTGAGACACCGGCCCCGCCCCCTTTTCATATCTCCCTTTAGTTTCTGTTATCTGTGTGCAAAAGATTAGGTTATTTATATCGCGATTAAACACATGTTTCAGAAAATCGTTTGAGCGAAATACGGTTCGCATAAATTGATTTAAAACCCAAGTAAAAATAGATTGGCTATAGCGCCGTGACTGACGCCCTGGTACCGCAAACCGTTTGCCTTCATCCAATTCGATTTTCGCAATTTGTTCTAGGAAAAGGAATATTTTTATATTTTTCTTATGTTACTCGATAGGGATAGAATGAGTTTGGGAGTATTCTTTTTCCGTGTGGTGTCAGGCGTAAAGCACTTCATTCACTTCCATTTCTTCTCGTGGGTGTCGTAAAGGTGACTAAGGGACTTACTAGAGAATGGGCAGCAGCGTTCTCTATGCATTTTACCACCATACTGCGATCGCCAACCCGCCTGCAAAGCGTGACGATTATGGCAAACACCAAATTGGGGGAGGCCTGTGTCCAGCTGTGGACGTCTTTCAGCTGAAATGATGATGATGATGACGCTGCATCCGGTTAGACTATAAGCCGTCTCTTACATTGTTCGGAAATGGCTAGTCAGATAACATAATATATAATTTCCCTAGCCGCCGCAGGAGGAGACGCCCCGGGCGTCGGGAGTCTATAGCGGACTCCCGGCCACCGTAGGCGCGAGCTTGCGGGCGGCGAGCAATGGATAGCTCGCCGCCCGGTAAGGACCAGGCTCGGGTCGACGGCGCGTAGTGTTCCACGCGCGCCTCAAAGAGATGTCAGCAATACTGAAGGGGTCTGCCAGGACCGATGCCTGCCAGGGTCGCGAGATTGTTCGAAAGAGATACCGTGACCCTGGCACATGGGCAACTGAAAGAACACGGGTGGGTTTTAGTCAGTAAAAGTCTGACACGATGAGCGGGAGAAGTCATTTGATGATTTCCCATCCAGAAAAAAAAAAAAGGCACATGATGATATCTATAAAATTTTCCGTCATGGTCTGGCTCACAATCTGGGTGGTAAAACAAAACCAAAGGCAACGCTAGCCTTTTGTTTTGTGGTTGCCCATAGGCTTTGTGACCACCAACAGCACCCTGCCAGCCACCATCAGCATGGCGATTACGGCCAACCTCCAGCAAATTGGGGGAGGCCTATGTCCAGCAGTGGGCTTCTTTTTGCTGAAATGATGATGTTGAGTGTTCTGGTTTGTCTCACTTCGTTATGTCTTTTAATAAGTGTATATTCTCCTACGGGACGCGTGGCAGCAAGCTAGACTAATAAACGTGCACATTACCTTTCAAACTCTGATGAGAGGCCTGTGACTTAGTAATAACAGCCGTACGGAACTACGGATCCATCGATCAGGTTAAGTTACGACTGCCGCGGTTTGTTCGCGGATGGGTGACACTCCGTTACATATGGGGACCCCTTCGTGCCTCGGAAAGCACGTTAAGCCATTGGAGCCGGATGTCATTTGTAGATCTTTGATAGTGGTTACGGGGCGTCAGAACCCCGAAAGTCTGACAAACAGTCATACCAAGGGGTATCGTATTACTCAGTTACTGGGAGATCAGATAGGCAGTCGCTGCATGTAAAATACTGGTAAGTATTTTGCTGCATTCTGTTAGACTGGAAATTTGGAAGCTGACGCCAATATCCGCCAAAGTGCTACAAGTGACTTTTGTCCTTTTTTCGTATTGAGCGTTTTAACAAATCATCAATGTAACGACGGGAATCGAACGTCACGCTTGTGAATATCTGGCGCTCGTTGACCGTTGCAGTTGTTTTTGACCTCTTAATCAGACCTGACGGGCGAGCATGGGCTCTGTGGTAGGCTTTAGTCACACATTTTATCCCGATTTTTCTCTCAAACTGTGGTAAAAATGTGTGACGCAAGCCTATCACAGTAGGCCGTGTTCGTCCCGCTGATGGAAAGCGATGGATGAGCTTTATGATAGAACGAGCGTGCCCAGAAGATGCTTGTTGACTTTTGCTTTGAAGGCATACGTAACACGGTCGAGCATACGGTAGTGGTCTGCTCTGCCTGGGTGGAGTACCGTCGTTTCTTCGTGGAGGAGATTGGCGGCGGCGATCCGGCCCTGATGCAAGCCATGTACGGAGCGAGAGGGCATGAGAAGCCGTCACCTCTTTCTGCGAAGCGTGAGGGAGAGACAGTCTGTGCGCCCTCACGCCCCTAGCCACCGCAGGAGGAGACGCCACGGGCGTCGGGAGTCCATTGCGGACTCCCGGTCATCGTAGGCACGGGCTTGCGGGTGGCGAGCAATGGGTAGCTCGCCATAGTGGGTAGTTCGACTAAGCCCGGGTCGACGGCGCGGCGCTTTGTGTTCCACGCGCGCTTCAAAGAGATGTCAGGACAAAGTAAAAATCCTACTATAAATGTGTAGCACTCTTGTCCGCGTCTGTACTTCGCGGTATGTATGTAAACAGAATGTTTGCACATCGGTCGGTCGCAGGTACCTACCTACCTGATGTTTCATTCCGTACGGGTTTGCCCGACTGCGTCCCACAAAGGAGAGTGTATGTTTAGTTCCAGAGCGTGTTAAACAAGTCCAACTACAATGTGATGAAATTATTTCAATGGAATGTATGAGGATTCTGTTTTATAGTACATGTGTTGTGCTTGAAGTTATTTTTGCTAAGGCTTTGTTTCTCTATAAGTAGGTAAGTATGTACATAGTTAAGAGAAAATCTCCTGAAATAACAATTACTTAAAATAGGTTTTCGATAGAAGTTAAAATGGAGTTTTAAACAGGTATTTGAAATATTATTCTATTTCGATTTGAGAAGTTTAAATTGTCGAACTAAAACTATCAGAATTGTCGATAAGCTAAGATAATGATACATGGCCGCCCCCTCGGGGAATATAGAACAACTTCAAGGGAATATCGATCATTATAAATCCTCCTTTATAGGTCACGACAGGCCAGGCAACCAGTGGCAACGATCCCAACGGTATCTTTCCTATCTATCTAGATCAAATAATATTTAATCTCAAGCACATTCTAACGTTTTTGCTCCAGACCACACACAGCCCTGTCTACCAAAACGTTAGCCGCCATTCCTCAGATTCCCGCCAATCAACACCGTGACAGTTGACATTCCATACAAAATGGCGAAAGCGCGCGAAACGACCACAGAGTATAAACAATGAGGCGCGGGCCGGCTTCGCGGCGATATGCAAAAATTTAACGAAAATAAAATACAGAAATAAAAGGGAAATAAATAAAATAATAAAAAAAATGTATAAATCCAGCCTTTTTGTTTTCCGTTCCTCGGATGGGCTCTCGATGTAAAAAAAGCGCCCGCTTCTAGACAGGCCGTCACTCACGAGGCGCGTAAAGGCGAAACTGCACTTTTGATTTACAAAATTATTTTTCGAACATTATTATTTTGAATTCCGTGTAAATTATAGGGTAAATAAAGATCATTGTTTTTATAATTATTTTCTGATTTAATACCTTTTATTACGAAATTTCATAAGCATAGACGTGTAGGGTATCCTGGGACAATACGTAGGAAACTTAATGTCAGCGGCATCAGTTTTGCAGCCAACCGCACCATAAGTTATCAAGAAGTAAAACTACTTTATGAACACATCAATTAGGGGCATGTCTTACTATCATTTGTCTCCAGTGGACAATTGTACATCGGCACAGCTATGCAAAGGTTAAGGTGATCTCACCATAAACCACTTAAACTCATTGTAGGTATAACCAGAATTTATAAATCAATTGAGTCTAACAGTGTTCTACATAGAAATGTGCTAATACTTTTGTTAACAGAAATAATGCATTATTCAAAACAATGGGATATTTGGATATTGTTATATTCCTAAAAATAAAATAGAGATAACCCATTTTCCTGTTGCATCACACTAGGTACTTAATGCATTATGGTACATAACATTTGACAACATTGTTCATTTTGTTGCCATACAATTGTCATTTAATTTGATTATAATTAGTATGTTATTTTCCGAAATTCTGAATTTTAGAGAATGTATTTCGAAAGGTGTATAATAGATAATAATTATGATTATGCTTTCATACAATAAAGAAAAGTCTATTTTTTATCAAACAGTAAAACCCGTGCGAACCACGGTCGGGACGCTAGTATATGTATACCTTGGTTATAGAATTAAAAAAAAAATGTATTTAACTTTAGCAAAAATATAAATATTTATTGATCACGCAATGAACTTTGATATAACCTTCGCTTTATAATACCTTGAGGAAGTTAAAAGCTTTGTTCGGCAATAAAAACGATGGCAGGAAACCAAGCGTCTATTGCAAGGTTACTATTTCTTTTATAAACCTCTGATTTGTATTGATTCGGTTTTTTTGTATTTCATACTTGAGAATAACATAAGAACTTAAAATAGTTGTTTTAATTTTACGCTTCACTAGTGGGAATGAAAGACAGTAGGTTGAGGAAAATTTTTTATAGAGAATAGTTATTTACCATGTTAAAATCGTTTTAAATTGGAATTTTGTATCTCACAAAGTCACAACCTACAATGAGATATTATTAGAATCACGAAAACCATACATAACCCAATTTTATTTGAACTAGTGGTTGCCAAAAGTGGTTAAAATTCGACCACAATTAATTTAAATTTTAAGTTTGAATGCTATAATAAAAATATTAGCTTTCTGCACTCTCTCTTTATATAAATTTTAACTGTGCCAAATTTTAATACAGCTCCGTCCGCCTCCTACGTAATTTTCGTAAAAAGATGTCTAAAGTATTTGCTTCACGTATAAAGATATTGCTATAAGTCTAATCATTGAACAGCCTATAAACATGTCGTGAATTGATCCAGACGGAAGTTTTTGGCAACAATATCTAACAATTCTTATCTTCTTCTTTTCGTGTCTATTGCCTACACTTACTCAAACTTTTTCTTACCAGTAAGAAGCTACCAAGGCAGCTCTGTCATTCGTCTCGATCAAATTATAGAATGTGCTAGTGTTTATGCATGATGAGCAGACAGTAGGCGAGACATGTCCTCTTGACATAAAACACTATAAAGTGTACATTGTTGTTAGGTGAACACCAGAATATACTTTGGACTCGTCGCAGGTCTTGGTCATGAACTCATGTGGGCCAACACCTGGCTGGGGGACCGTGACATAATGTGCAAGCACCCCGGCCAAAGAGAGAGTCAGACCTCTCCATCCACCCCAGGGTGTAGGACATCCATGAGGATTTCCACACGAAAAAACAAACAATTAAATGCCCTGGTCAGTGGCTTCCTTGAGTTTTTTCTACTGTTAAAGGATCTAACATAGACGCGAAGTAACCAAAACTGAAGGAAACCGGAGTGTTCAGTAGCGAGTCTGTGCACCAGGCGCGCGATATATCAAAGTGGGCAAAAGTACATTCGCGCTATAACTACGTAGGCGCACAGCGACCGGGACGACGCGGGCTTTAGGAACGTCCTCCAAGATGTGTGCGAAACTATGATGGAATTTATAGCTATGGAGACATTTTGGTCTGGTCATCTGCTAACTTCCAGGAATTATATTTAGAATTGTTTCTTTTTTTAAAATTGTTCTCACATATAGAAGCAACAAGAGTAATGTATCCAGGATTTTGTACTATCTTGATTTAAAAGACTATCCTTGGGGTTTCTTACCCGTTCTTCACCATAGAGATCTAGTTTGGAATGGGCAACTAGCGTCAACTTTTCTGACGAACTGATCGACTTCTTGACAATATTCTAAAAGTGCCTGTAAATGGTTTAATTGAAAGTAAATCATTATTAAACTAACCATTTACACTGGGTACTAAATTAAATGTCTAAGGAATGTGAGTGCGGTTAAAATGCATGGTTTTGAATTACTAAGTCTTATTTAACTAAATGATCATGTCCAAAAGTAAGTCAAGTCATAAGTTGTGTGGCTTATACAAGTGTTGTTGCCACGAACGCTTCTGTCCTGTAGGTTTAAGTTTAATGGGACGCAGATTGTTCTTACCCACGCCCTTTTATCAGGACACTCATGCCCTCCGGGAAGGGTAAGATTGGTGCATAAATCTTCGCCAGGAACAAGTAACTTTCATAAACATAGGATAGTAAAATCTTCCATAAACATAGATTTTAACTGAAGTTGTGAACATTGCCAAAGGCTAAAAAAATCCATTGATTAGTTTTCGGGTAATAAGTGCTGGTAAAGTAGCTTTGACTTTAAATAATAATACTTACTTTATACTGAAAATGAACAAAACTAAAAAGTCCTAAAGCTGCAAAACCACTTTGAATGGAATACAAGCTTTGCACGTAGAGGAGCGCAGCCGACCGTCGTGCAAGACAAGGACGGAGAATAAGACGAAGGGTTGCTCCGAGACCAGCCAAGTACTGAGTTTCTGTTCCCGCATTTATGCCAACAGAAATACGGTTCACTATGGACGCGCGCGCCCATAAAGTAGCGCATTTAAAATACACGCCAGAGAGATAAGGAATTTATTTAAGAGCTTTACGTTTTCACATTAAACGACCGAATTCGATATCGATTTTTACACCAAAAAATCGTCGATTTTTTACTGATCATAAACATATAAGTTTGTGTGGGAAATTTTGCGAGTTACCCGAGTTATTAACGTTGGAAGTCGAGACCAGAGATGGAATAATTCTCGGCCTCGAATACGTTACTTTATGGAAGCTTCGTAACAATAGCAGCAAGGGGGGAGCGGCGCGCGCATCAAGTACCGTATACCGTTGTTCGCGGACGTTAAGATAATAAATCGTATACTTTATAGACGTTTCGCCTAGAGAGGATATGCCAAGATAACAGTAACTTTCGTGCGGCCCTGTACGTTATACAGTAGGTATATGTTTTTTTTTCTTTGGACGTCCGTCTTGGCCCTAGGCAGCGCCTAAAATAAATTAAAAAACTAAGAACTAATATTTAGCGTTCAGATTTTGAAAGTGGAACGCGGCGCGATAAGAAGCATGGTAGCCATTTTGTTCATTAATAAAACAATTTTATACAGCTGAAGTCAATATTGACTGAGCAAGTCATGTGCGTATGCATTACTGACATTGTTTTTTTTACAAATATCGCAGCATTATGCTGAGATAGGAGCCTTTTTGGTCTGGCACAGGTCTTACTCTTTTATTATTTATATCTTTCACTATTTTGTTAATTGTATATTTAAAAGTTTCAGTGTTGTTCTTATTGTATGTATTTCCTGTGCGTGTCTCATATACTACAATTTTTCGTAGTTCTGTCTTCTTTCTTTCATTATACGTCAATTATAGAAGGTTTGACTTATCCAGGGTAAGTATTATTTTTATTCTATACCAATAGAAATCGCGCAGAAGACCTATATTCTACATTGTATAAAGTTCTTAAAGTAAAGGCCTATTTTAGATCAGAACTATAGTTTAATTTTTTTTGTTAAAACTGCAGTAACCGAGTGTGAAATCGTAAATCATTTCCTAGCTTCTAATACCACATTTATCTTTTACGACTTGCACGCGATGATATCATCGATTTTTGCGTTTTTGCATAACAAATTGTACCTATAATATACCTACTCTTTAGTTGTATAGATATTTATTCATGTTAGTAGTGTTTATTAGATACTATTTACCTGCCATAAAGTAAATATACATTTAAATCTTTTTCAATAAATTAAGAGTATTTTTTATAATAAAATAAAATAGCAAAATGTATCTCACATAAAAATAGCAAAGACATCAGAAATAATAATACAATTTCTAATATGTAATAATCATAATAAGTAACAGCATTCTTTGTATTATTAAAATTTTGCAGTTGCACACATTTTATAGAAGACCGACATAATAGTTAATTCTTAAAAATTGCGTTGTGTTTTATTATTATCAAACGGAATGTGTTAACCGAAAATAAAATGATTATCTACATATTTTGGTATCTAATTTCGTAAAAAAATTGCCAGTTGGTATGATTTTTAACTAAACAGTATGAAAAAATCCTGACAAAATAATAATCATTACGAAACCTATATTTTTTATTATTGCCAATGGGGTCTAGAAAACAACCTATTATTAAGAGTACACAACAGAAAACACTTATATTTAAATAGTTGCCTACATAGGAATAAAAAGTTTCCCCAGAACCAAACACGGCAACATAGACAAAAAAAAAACTAAGATAAAGAAATTGCTTCTTGTTTTATTAAAAACTTTCTCAAAAGAAACTTTTTTCTTTCGTAAAAGGAACAACCTTGCTATCTTTTCTTTAAAAGAATTGGAGCCAAGCTTTGTAGCCAAGCTTTGGAGCCAAGCATTGGCGCCAAGTTTGTACCAAAGCTATGGGCTATGGTGCTAATAGAATTAATTAATCCAATTATTCAACTTCACAAGCCTGGTATATTGGATTCTATGGGGCGAGGAATTAATGGTTAATGCGAATAAAGTAGCTCCGGGCTCACATAATAACAGTCACACAGGTTGAACGTAGGTTAAGCTTCGCTTGCCGAGGTTAGTGCGTGGATGGGTGACCATCCATTACATGTATCGAGATCCTGCCATGCTTCAGAAAGTACTTTAAACCACCTTTGTACTTGGTTCAGGTTAAGCTGCGCTTGCCGGGGTTGGTCCGTGGATGGGTGACCATCTTTACATACCAAGACCCTTCCCTGCTTCGGAAAGCACGTTAAGTCGTTGGTCCCGGCTGTCTTTCGTAGATCTTAGACAGTCGTTACTGGTCGTCAGAAGCCCGCAAGACTGACAACCAGCCTTACCAAGGGGTATCCTATTACTCAGCGACCGCCTATCTGACCTTTCTGACCTCCACAACCAGGTTAGGGTTGTGGAGTTCAGATAGGCAGTCGCTCCATGAAAGATACTGCTACTCAGCTGCATCCGGTTAGACTTGAAGCCGACCCCAACATAGGTAGTTGGGAAAAGGCAGATGATGATATTAGTAGGTAGATAATCTAAATATATTTAGTCGACGGAAAGTTAACATTTGTAATACCGCTGCACTATCAGCAGTGCTATGGAATTACAAAAACATACGACAATCTTCAATCCTACATTCATGATCATCATCATCATCATCATCAGCCTATAATGTTCCCACTGCTGGGACACAGGCCTCCTCTCGGTGAGAGGGAGCGGGCCATAATCTACCACGCGGGCCCAGTGCGGGTTGGTAGATGTCATAGGTATGTCTTCGAATTTTTGGTTCTAAGACATGCCGGTTTCCTCACGATACTTTCCTTCACCGTTTTGAGAGCAGTGGTGATGAAATAATTTACACAAAGTAAAGTGCCGGCTTGGGTTCGAACTCACGACTTACTACTCGTAAGTCGCGGCCGTTACTAATGGGCCACCACTGCTACATTCCTACATTCGCACCTTTGCAACTATGCCTGGACATAGGCAACAAACCACGGAAAATTCCCTTTAAAATGTCCACAAACTAACAGACAGATAGCCTGTAGCCGTCCACCTACGATACGATGCATCTATTTTGCATACATATCGGTAAATGTTACATACATACATAAACATATACATACATACATGGGTACAAAGTCTGTCGGTGACAAACGCGCGTGCGTGTCGCTGCGAACCGTTATTTGGATGAAACAATCTTGATACTGGGCACGAGTTTAATTGATTATGTGAGTTAAGAAAAGTCGTGTCGTCAAAGGATTGATATTGGAATGCAGTATTTAGGCCTGCTTGCATCACACAAATTATTATAAATGCATTCAGCGCCTAACGATTTTGACAATATTTACCAAAAATAATTGTATATTGTTTGTAGATGATAAAGATAGAGTGATGGACCTACAGATATATCAAGTCACTACTACACTACATCACCATAATCATCTGCAGATCAACTCTTTTGGGGTTGGCTTCTAGTCTTACCGGATGCAGCTGAAAACCAGTATTTTAATTGGAGCGACTGCCTATCTGACCTCCACAACCCAGGTACTAGTTAAAACCATACCCCTTAGTAAGACTCATTGTTAGACTTTCGGGCTTCTGACGACCCATCTTAAACTACACTGTACTGAAATTCTATTCATTGAGCTTTTTAATTTTGTTTGGACCGAATCGATTTGTGACTTGCCTAAGTTTACCTCAGCTACATCATTATGACATCTTCGGTTTCGCGTTAAATTGGGTAACGTGGCTGGTATAAATGCGCTTGATATTAATTTAATACACCTCTTGTTTTGTTTTAAACCCAAAAGTTTAAATAACTGCATAAATCAACGTCCAAATAAAAAAGGCTAATTTTATATCTAGTCATAGTTCCATATTCTAAAAACCTACCTGCTTTGAATGTAGTCGCTAAGTAGAGTTTTGAGTTTAAAATAGCTTAATACGTTGAAACACACAACATCACGCTTGTTAGAAAGAGGTGTAGCTAACTACCAGTGCAGATACCTACATCTTGTCAGAAATGTTTAAGTCCGATGCAATAGGGGCTAGGCTATTACCTACCATTAACAGTACACAAATCTGGACTCCGGGGTGTTACTAAGAAACTGGGAAATCGCTAAAGTAAAAAACGGATTACTGCTTGCCCGACCAGGCACTCCGGGTACCTCAGCAGTATCAGTTGGAACCAACAGACCAATGAAGAAGCTTTGAAAGAAATTAAATCGTGTTAATGGATGAATCATACAAGTATCAAGTCTGTTCGTAGTACCGACTGTCGTTGTGTCCGTCCCACTACACGACTGGACGGTCTAGTCCACATTACGTGTACCTACCTATACATAGGTAACTACAGTATTATACATTTTGCTATTCATAATCTGTGGAGCTCGCAGATACACAATACATTGGGGCTGTTTGGAAAAGTAAGCACGTAGATCTACCCATGTATTTGATCGTGTATTCTGAACTTGGATGAAAATCCCAAGGTTTAGCAGAAAAGTCCATCATCATCATCACCATTGTAGCCGAAAGACGTCCACTGCTGGATATAGGCCTCCCTAAGTTCCACCACTTCGACCGGTTTTATACTTCCCGCATCCAGCGGATTCCTGCGGCCAAGTCCATGCCGCGATGACAATGCTGGCCAGTCAGCGGCTCTGATAGCCGGATCTATCTACAAGGATATCGTCACTTTTATACGGGATTTTTTTAACCGGTCGGTACCCAAACCTTAACCATGAATTCAGTTTATGATTGTAGAGCCTAAAAACCGTGCTTTTTGAGGTAATTTTTCATTGATTGATATCACCCCTCGCTTTTTTCTATTATTTTCTACTTTTTAGTTTGGTTTTCTATGAAAGCGTGTTTCTTGGTTTTAATAAACTATTATTTATTTTCTATTTTTTTAGCTCGGCTTGTTACGTATGCTAATAAAAGTGTGTGAAAAAAAAAAACTAAAAAACACGCTTCCATTGAAAACCAAACTAAAAAGTACAAAATAATGAAAAAAAAGCGTGGGGTGCTTTTTAAGGTACTTTTTTATTGATATCAGACACCCCACGCTTTTTTTCCATTATTTTGTACTTTTTAGTTTGGTTTCAATGGAAGCGTGTTTTTTAGTTTTTTTAAACTATTATTTATTTTCTATTTTTTAGGGTGTTTCGATTTTTGAGACGTATGTCAGCGTAGTTTGTGACGTATGTCAGCATAGTTTTCGAAGTTTTTTGCTGTCCTGGTAACCCTGGCAAGGATAATGGCACAAATTAGTTTGTGACGTATGTGAGCGTAGTTTTCAAAGACAGTTTTTTTGCTGTCTTGGTAATCCTGGCAAGGATAATGGCACAAATTTATGAAATTATTGCATTGTCATCGGTCCTTGACAGGTATGCAAAGTTTGAATGAAATCTGGTCGTTTAAAGTGGATCAAAATCGCGCTATAAGGAGTCGGTTACAAACAAACATACAAACATACAAGTGAAGCTAATATAAAGCGTGTAATAAAAGCGTGTTAGTGCTAATATGCTTTCATCGATAAGTGCAATACCTAGCAGAGGGGTATTTCCGTAATATCAATTATTCAAGTGGTGCCGGACGTGAAGAATAACACCACCCTATTTCTTCCCGTGGGTGTCGTAAAAGACGACTAAGAGACTTACTAGCGAATGGGCAGCAGCGTTCTATATGCATTTTACCACCATACTGCGATCACCAACCCGCCTGCCAAACGTGGCGATTACTAAGAAGAAGTCTTTTAATATTTACTGAATTTTGAAAGACAGAATGAAAGCTTTACGCAACAATAGCCAAGAAAGGCTATACGTACACACGGGTACAGGTCAAACTATAGTTTTCCAGCTTTAGCTGACCTCACATTGTATGGGCTTTTCGTACAATGAGATGTCAGCTTATACTGGACATTCATAGCTTGATGTGTAGCCGTGCGTAGCTACTTAGTTAAAAATCATTGAACTGACGACCTGACTGATTTTTTACAAATTATTGTTGTTTAGGTTACCTAATTAAAATATTATATAGTTGGCATAACATCGACGCGTACGATGAAACCATGAAACTAGAACATGACTCTAAATCTTCATCATTAAAAAAATCTGCTGTTTTAAATCACAATCACACACACACACACACACCATACCTGAAATCACCTCTCCAGTCTCCACTCTGGAGTTCGTATCCTGAGCCCCAAGATACGGACTAACTCTCTAGTTTAGGGTTCACTGGCAAATTTATACTGTAAAGCCGCGTTTCCACTAGGCAACAATTGGCGCGCGACATGTTGCACTACATGTTGCCCAATATGTTGAAAGTCAGCGCAGAACTTTTGTTTAACAACGTTGTCTGTCTACGCATCTACTACTACGTCAGCCGTCGACAACATGTCGCCAGAGGAACTAGTGTTGATTTCAGCGGCAGTGGTTATAATTATATCGAAAAATGCGTAAAAAAGTTATTACTTTTGTATTCTCGGTGAGCAGTATCCCATAAACATTCATAGTTTTGGTACAATTCGATTAATTTGAGCACTCGTTCGTTACACCACACTACGGACATTGTTGCGCGTCACGTCTCCAGTTGACAACAATTGATGCTCAACTAACGATGCTCTCTAAACAAACAACAAGCCGCGCGTCATGTTGCGAGCCAGTTGGCAACGTTGCGCGCTGTTGTGCAACGTTGCCCAACATGTTGAGCGTCACTTGTTGCGCGTCAATTGTTGCCTAGTGGATACGAGGCTTAACTAGCTGTAGGTAATATTTAAGCTACTCATGTCGTCTCGAGTTGATGTTGACCAATGTTTGCTTATTGTATTACCTGGATAATAAATATTTTCTATAGAAAAGTGAACTATGTGGTCTATGGAACCACTTTTTTTTTTGTGGTTCCACTGGTGTTAGACAGATATTTAACTAGCCTGTATTGTCCCCCTACATGGCAAAGTCCTCCCCCTCCCTTTTCCAAAGACTCTGTCTTTTACTACTGCTGGCCTTTCGGTAGGAGTCAAGCTCGTCCCGCCATCTTAGTCTTGGCCTGCCGCGATGTCGTCCTAAATCACTTTGTCAGCACCCTACATTCCTTGACAGTGTATGCAAATATCGTTACACTTTTACCTTAAAAGGTAAGCAGGGTAACCGGTCTTCTACTGGTGAATACTGAGTTACCGCTTACATTCGTGTATGGTAAATAATGGTAATAGAATATCAAGTTAAAATGGTAATCACGCATAAGTAGGAGTGGTTACTGCTGGATTGCTGGCACGGAGGAGGTAGAAAATGGAATGCGCGCTTGAGTATAAAAGTTAGACGCGATAAATGAGAGACGTGAGGGGGAATTGGGTCCTGTTACTGTTTACATTATGAGCAGTGGCGTAGTGGCCAAGTAGTAATTGGAACCCAACTAGGTACTTTACTTTGTGAACATTATTTCATCACCACTGCTCTCAAAACGGTGAAGGAAAACATCGTCAGGAAATCGGAATGTCTTAGAACTAAAAATTCGAAGACTTGTCGCATCGCCTGCCCGCGATAATAATTATTTTTCTCTTAACGTATTTTCCGCTTTCAGCTCTTAAGGGTCGTAAAGTGATGTTAAATAGCCTATAGTAACATACAAACTTTGACCTGTGACTTCATTCACACGTAAGTCGTAAGATGCACCATACATACACTAAAATAACAGCCATAGTTTTCTAAAAGTCCCTCGACATCGACCCACCGCGTCACTTCGTTTTCGCGTAGTGTTTTTCATTTTGCGCGGCTCCTAAGAATCGTACTTAAATATTGCCTTTAAAGCTTTTAAGTTTTCCTCAAGTATTAAGCATTAAGTGTAAAAAGAATTTCCCGATATCAATCGTCAGCCAGTTGGCCACCAAACACGACACCTGTCTGATGGAAGGATCCTCCCTTTTCTACGGAGATTGATTGAACTTTACACCTTGTTCCTCATACCTCCAAAGTTCCATACTACATTACCAACTCCCTAATTTAAAAAAAAAACCATGTGTGCAATTCACACGTGGTAGAAGTGAGATATTGAAGCCAAAATTTAAAAAAAAAAAATGAAAAATGTCTATTTATCCAAAAAGCCTGCTCGAAAAACGTCAATCAGAAAAGTAAACTTTCTCAAGGTGCACCCTTACTTAAGGATTTCCATTACCCCAAGTGTTAGAGCGAGACACAAAACATAATGACGTTGTTATGTGTCTGTCTCTTTTACTGTCGCTTTTTCGTTTCATAGACTTTCAAATCACAACGGTGCTAAAGAAGTTTTCACTTCAAAAATATATTTTACCTCTTTATAATATTAGTATAGGTAAGCTATTAGCTGCATTAAAGAGTTCACGAAAGTAATGGTGTCCGCCGTCTTTTAAGCACTCCATTTGCTTACTCCTCCGTGGCCCCCCATCGCCTACGAAACTGTCAGCCGTCTGTAACAAGTTGCCTCTTCCGCGATGATAAGTATATGCCTACGTATACTGATATAACGTGTTTCCATTTAATTCCCACATCAACTACTAAAATAATGGTGTTTTCTTTTAGATACTGTCAAAATATAAGCGAACTGGTATAATTTAAAATGTTTTATTTTTTTTAAATTGGTGTGCCTCTTCGTGTCAGGGCAAGACAGTATTTCAAACCTCGACAAAAACTTCGCCACTTCCATGGCGAGGCGTCAACGGTGACAGCGAAGAGGTAGTTTTGCATATTTTAGGGTCACGGGACAGTATATAATAAATATCTTTGGACAACTAACACATCGTTATCTGATCCCAAACTAGGCAAAGCCTGTACTATGGTAACCAGACAACTGATAAATATACTTATATATTTCTAAATACATACATATTATAGATAAATTACACCCAGACACAGAACAAATGATTGTGCTCATCACACAAAGATTTGTCCTGGGTGGGAATCGAACCCACGACCTCAGTCTTTGCAGTCAGGGTCACTAACCACTAGACTAACAGGCCAGTCTAAAGGTGTATATGAGGTGCGGCATGGTTGGTTAGGCTGAGAGGACGTTGGAAATAAGTTTCGAAGGCTTATCGATTATGATAAAGCCCCAGCTGTAAACAGACAATTTTATAATAATTTATTGCTAATGCTACGAAATGCAATGGAGTAAAGAGCCTGTCGTATCAAGTTTATCATAAAACTAAATACAATCGACTTCGAAAAAAAAAATAAACATTACAAAATTACTTTAATTTTGGAACTCGGTGGAAAAAAAACAAAGACAGCGAATTCCAAAATTAATATTTATTTATCATCACCACAAAATGAGTGAAAAAATACATACTACTGAAGGTAAGTCAGAAAACACTATCCCGGAATAGGAATTTGGAAAAAAACATTTTAAATGAAAGTGTCCGAGGTAACAAACATTTTAAAAATACATCCGAATTGAGAACCTCCTTTATTTGCTGTCGATCAAAAAGTATCTGCTAAGATAATCATGCCTAAAACCATGTCTATTAATTCTTATATCGCTAGAACTCTGCAATATCTTTTTTTTGTGGTAAATCATCCAATGACGTCTCCCACTCTGGGTGGAGCGGAAGGGCGTGTCAGACTTTTACTGACTAAAACTCACCCGTGTTCCTTCAGTTGCCTGTGCCAGAACCACGGTAACTGTTTCAAACAATTCCGCTCTACAATACCTAGGATTACTGTTGTCAATCGCTCAAGTATTGCAGCGTAACATACTATTGTGTGCCGTAACATTCGATTACCTACATTACATCACATGCAACACATTGCAATCTAAAGCCTTTTGCAACTAAACATGAGTGAGCTTATCTATCCCATTTCTTCCCGCG
Source organism: Aporophyla nigra (assembly GCA_947507805.1). Lineage (NCBI taxonomy): Eukaryota > Metazoa > Arthropoda > Insecta > Lepidoptera > Noctuidae > Aporophyla > Aporophyla nigra. Next base: position 14,429,247 of record OX382315.1, on the reverse strand, counting down.
GGTATCGTAAGAGGCGACTCTATGCATTTTACCACGATGCTACTACTTCACTTCTACACTACACTTCCAACTATGTTTTAACATTATGGTATGCAATTAAGAATTGAGAATTGAATGCTGCGATTGCCAACCCGCCTGGTAAGCGTGGCGATTATGGCACCCCCAATTAGGGGAGGCCTATATCCCGCTGTGGACGTCTTTCGGCTGACATTATGATAATGATGTATGTGCCCTGTATTTTTTTTTTCAAAGGTGAAGCTGTGTAGCTGCTAATTACAATTTCCTGAAATAATGCAAGTAGGTATACTATCTACTATCTAAGGACAACCGCAATCTCAAACACACCGTTATCTGATCCCAAACTAGGCAGAGCCTGTATTATGGCAACCAGACAGCTGATAAATATACTTATATATTTCTAAATACATACATAAGATAAATTACACCCAGACACAGAACAAATGATTATGCTCATCACACACACATTTGTCCTGGGTGGGAATCGAACCCACGACCTCAGTCTTAGCAGTTAGGGTCACTCACCACTAGACTAACAGGCCAGTCAAAATATATTCATGTTATAGTTGGTTCCATACAGATGACGTAGCTGACTATTGTGACGTTGAACGAGATTGCAATGAGGGAGTTTGAAGATTAGTTAAGTGATGCTGGGCAAACATGGTTATCATCATTTCAGCCGAAAGACGTCCACTGTTGTAAACTTCCCCAAGGGAGGAGAGGGGTGGGATTGCCATAATTGCCACGCTTAGCAGGCGGGTTGGCATTAGTTGGCAATCGCAGTATGGTGGTCAAATGCGTAGAGAACGCCGCTGCAAGTCTAAGTTCCTTAGTCGCCTTCTACAATGTAAGTACGCTGTAAGTCCTATAGTCGTCTTCTACGGGAAGAAATGGGAACACACGGAATATATCAACAAAATGGTTAACTTAATTGCAAGGACGAAGTCCATTGTACGACATTGTCATGAGATAGGCATTCAATGGGATTAGATTAATTTAAAGGGCTGTAATAATGATTTTAATTGTGTAAAGTCATATTTGTGACGTCCGCGATTCATATTTTAATCGACATCACATACAATGCAATTTTAGGAAAACTATCTGTATCTAATCCCATTTCTTCCCGTGGGTGTTGTAACAGGCGTCTAAGGGACTTACGTGAGAATGGGCAGCAGCGTTCTCTATGCATTTTACCACCAAACTGCGATCGCCAACCCGCCTGCCAAGCGTGGCGATTATGGCAAAGCCCCCCAAATTGGGGGAGGCCTAAGTCCAGCAGTGGACGTCTTACGGCTGAAATGATGATGAGATTTTTTCGGAAACTGGTTCCCGATTATCATTTCAATGTACAAAAGTTTACAGACAAAGCTCAGCTTAGCAACAACTAAAGGAAAAAAACAAATGCACATCAAAACCTTTACTACCATTTAAGAAAACAAAACAGAATCGCTTCTCTCTAAAAACCTAATAGGCAAAGTATTTAGAATAATTTTTTAATCAAACGTCTTTTGTAACAAACTAGTGTTTTGTGGGTAGATATATAATTTGAGCGTTGTTATAGACGCTGATCCTAATTGTAGTGTCGTAGCTGGATGTCTGCTGGTCCCTATCGACTGGGGCTTGAGTGCCGCGGGCGAGATTTGATTGGGAAGCTCGCTGTATTGTTGTTGGATTCGGTCTAAAAATATTTTATTCGGTGGGAAATGGGTTGTCTTGTGAAAAGGTGGCGAACAATATTCTTGCCTTCTCTGTATGCTTCAGAGCAGTAGTAAAAGGCTGCTAATATTATTATGATTTAATGCTTGGATAAACTCAAGCAAAGAAAAACTTTGATTTATCCAAGACAATTCATTGAATGTGTTTCAGGGCCTTTAGAAAAGGCAACATTTGAATTCGGTATTAATGAAGAATACAGTTATTTGTCGTACATAATCATTATTATAATCAGCTTGTAATGTTCCCACTGCTGGACAGAGGCCTATCTGTGAGTGAGACGGAATCAAAATCAAAATCAAAAGTCATTTATTCAAATTAGGCTGAGGATCAGCAGTTTTCGAACGTCAAAATTATAAAAGACAGTCCCCCCAAAACGCCCACCCGTCGCGCACTTCCTAGTGCTTTAGCTGGGAAGAAGAAGTGGCCAACAAACTCCCCAGCAGCACAGCTGTCTGTCCAGTTAGAAGAACTTGATTCTATACAAATGGTATATAGTAAAACATTAAGAGACACAAATTAAATTAAATGATTTGCTATATGCCAGCTAGCCAACCCAATATACCAACAAATAAAATGAAAACTATACTCAAGCATAAGCAAAAAAAATATGTATATAGAAACATGGCTGCAAAAATAAAAGCCTGGCATAAAGGGCGTGACAGCTTACATATGCAATGCTGAATGTTCACATAGCTGTTACGACCTGAGTTACAAGTCGAGGCCACAAATGATAAACTAGGACCATCGACGTAAAATAAATTAAACAGGTAAGTAATATTAATAATAATATCAACATCAAAGTCAGCAAGATGACCAGTCACCACAAGCAGCACCCGTTCACGAGCATAACGCAAAGATCAGCCATTGCCCCCCTCGAATGGGCCGTAATCCACCACGCGGGCCCAGTGCCGAGTTGATAGGTGACTCTGTTTTCGTATTTTTGGTTCTAGGACATGCCGGTTTCCTCACGATGTTTTCCTTGAGAGCAGTGGTGATGAAATAATTTATACAAAGTGTCTGTTTGGGTTCGAACCATTACCTCTGGGCCACCATTGCCCTCATTCCTGAACAAAACATAATAGAATTTGTAGTTTTACGATATTATCCACTATTGCCTTGAATATTTATTAAGAATATTGCATTATACACTAATGCAAAGTACAATAAGTAATAAATTGACGTCAAGTAAAGTCTAAGTTATGATTAAGTACGCTTTTAAGTTGCATATGTTATGTACTTAGAGCATAATGTCAGCACTATTTATAACTTAAGCTGCAAGGTTAGTATTTTCCTGCACGCTCATTTGTTTTTCTATGAGTTAAGTAATAAATTAAGTTTTAAATGTAAACTTTATAGGAGGTAAAACCTTGAGAGATTACTTAAGGGGTAAATTAAGTTAATTATTATTGACTCGTAAAGAAATAAATATATTGTATCTAAAATTATATTTATTTCCTTACAAGTCAATAATAATTTAAATCAACAATTTTATCCGTGTGGTGCCCGGTTGTAAAGAACAGCACCGTCCCATTTCTGCTTGTAGGTGTCGTAAAAGGCGACTAAAGGAGTTACTAGAGAATGGGCAGCAGCGTTCTCTATGTATTTTACCACCATAAGGCGATCGCCAACCCGCCTGCCAAATGGCGCGGACATGTGACTGATGCAAGAAATAGATAAAAGCAATCCTTGATGCGGATTATATATCATGCTAAAATTTCAGCTCGATCAGTGCATAACTTTTTGAGTTTTTGAAGCGTACACAAACCAACATAACATTTTTATATATATTTAGAAGATATAATATAATAAGACTAACTTTTGCCAGTCTATAATACATATACATACTATTTGTGGGCTGGCCATGTTTGTCGAAGGACCGATGACCGATGGAGCAGACGAGTCCTGGAGTGGAGACCGCGTTTTGGCAAGCGTAGTGTAGGACGCCCCCCAGCTAGATAGACTGACGACCTCAAAAAGGTGGCTGGGCAGACTGAATGCGGAAGGCGGAGGATAGGGTGTTGTGGCGCAGTATGGGAAAGGCCTATGTTCAGCAGTGGACTGCAATAGGCTGAGTTGGTATACAAATAAACATTCTTCTTTGAATGACTCTGTCTATTGAAGAAAATCATTGTCAAAGATCTACTGAAATGAGCTGCATTATTACCGATCAATGCGTGCGCTGATACGAGATGCCCACTCACTCTGTGTGGTTTTTTCCTCAAAAGACCATTTCAGACGACAATCTATATAGTCTTCACATCTGACCAAGCTTAGGTCTGGACTTCAAAAGTGACCTCTGAGTTTGTTCGGCCTTTCTTCTCAGAGTAGTCGGATAAAACGCTGTGCTGACATGTAGAAGTGTTTGTATAAACCTACTTGCAGATATAAAATCATATGTCATTTAAAAACGACAGCTGGAATTCATGCTTTCCGATTACACTTCGACCACAAAACAAAATTAACTAAACCACTTTATCTTTTTAAATACATGCCATTAACAAACGATACTTACGAGTAATTTCGATTTAGTATCGAATACGTTCTCGTTAACCGCAAAACGATTTACTTGGAACGCCGCGTCGGATTAAAAACCTATTATAAAGTATTTTTTGTGAACAATTTCTGATCGATTGTAAATTCGAGCAAATTGCATAATTACAGGTTCGACATGACGAACGGCTTGGGGTTGCATAAAATAAAAATAACTTACGGTCATTACACGATAACGTTTTTGCTCGAATTTTTTCGGTAACGTAGGAATCACGTTTTTATGTCGAGAGAATTTCTGTTCTGTGGTATGACCTACGAAAGAAAAGTTCTCTAGAATTTTACTAGGTGGATTTTCTACTTCCAAACCTAATTTTAGGAAACGACGATAACTTTTAGAAAATCGTTGTGTTAAAATCAAAGCATTTATTTCGAACTAGCATCTGCTCGCGACTTCGTCCGCGTCAAATTTTTGATCCCCTGACACTTCCCGTCGCATCGAATTGCCTGCCACTTTTCGACCATTTTTCATCGCTGCTCCGCTCCCTTTGATTGTAGCGTGATGTTATTAACCTATAGCCTTCCTCGGTAAATAGGCTACCCAACACAAAAATAATTTTTCAATTCGGACCAGTCGTTCCTGAGATTAGCGCGTTCAACCAAACAAACAAACAAACTCTTCAGCTTTATAATATTATAGTATAGATAGGCACATAAAGGGCACTTCTGAACTTCAACATTTACATTGAAATAGAATTGATTTGGTTCTACTTTCTAGTCAGTTAGTCACCCTTTCCAAAAGGTGGAAAAGAATGGGCAAGAAACTCCATAGTTACTCTTTTAAAATGTTATACAATACTCTGTATACATTAATTACATAATTATACTTATGTGAAGACGATGCATCTAGAATAAAAGAATCATATCACAATAAAATTAAAATAATTAAAAGGAAGCAATGACAGACAAATTAATGTGGTGCTCACATGTTTACAAAATTTTTACAAAAATAAAAATACATATTAGGTAGTCAGTGTGTGAGTTTAAATAATCACAGAACGTAGGTATGTATATCAATGTCATAAAATTGTAAATTATACACTTACATTTAGGAATCAGGTTATATTGTCTAGACTAGATTGTCCTGTGGAGCAGCACCAGTATGTTACCAAACATTCTTACCTAGGACCATCATTATCATCATCATTTTAGCAGAAAGACGTCCACAGCTGGACATAGGCCTCCCCCAAGCTTCGGCCAGTTTTGAGTTTCCCGCATTTTTCTTTTTTTTAACCGACTTCAAAAAAAGGTGGAGGCTATCAATTCGACTGTATGTTTGTTAGGTACCTCATAACTTTGGACTGGGTTAACCGATTTTCATGATTATTTTTTTATTTAAAAGCTGGTGATTCCCGAATGGTCCCATTTTAATTCGGACAATGGGATCCATGTGAAAACCATATAAGTCTTAAATTTGCATTAAGTATTTGCGCGACAAATGAACGAATAACGCGATTAGATTAGTGCGGGGTAATTTCGGAAGTCGGTAGCAAAAAACCTTAAATACAGATCCTAAGACACCGACTTCCAAAATTAAAGTTAATTTGGCTTTGTAGTGTTATTTTTTTGTAAAAAGTTTTTATTTTTTTAAATTTGTTTAGGAATTTATTCGGTTTCGTTTTCGGCTAAAAAGCATTTTCGATCGCATAAGTACACTAGCTATCATGTTTTTGAACACAACCCTAGTCTAAAATGATTGCCACTTACTCTAATGAGGTACCTGTATTGAAATGAAACAGCTTCTATACAATTTGCGACATACACCAGTGACTTTGTACCGACAATGTAACCACTATTTTTGTTTTCTAGTTTTCATTTCAACTGTGGATAGAAATGCTTGACGTTAAATATATATATAGTATTGAGCTGAGTTCAGCCTACTTGTCACTCAATTGTTTGTTAAACTGGTGTTTAAAGAAACTCTCGAGGTAGGACAGCCGTTTTATTTCGACAGTTGGCAACATTGTATCAGTAATCGAAGAGAAAAGTATTCATTTGCGTAGGTAGTTCTAAGTGTCGGAGGCATTTATTATGAAAACTTTGGATTGGTTTGCCGTAATCGCCACGCTTGGCAGGCGGGATAGCGATCGCAGTATGGTGGTAAAATTCATAGAGAACGCTGCTGCCCGTTCTCTAGTAAGTCCCTTAGTCGCCTCTTACGACACCCACGGGAAGAAATGGAGATGGTGCTATTCTTTGGGAAGGAGCGAGACAACCCCAGCCTACTTACTGGGGCTGCATCATTTAAAATTTTGAAAATGGAATCGTTTGAGACCAAAAAAAAAATTATATTTATTTATTTACTTTACGTCCAGCAAGCACCACACGGAAAACGAAACGTGTAAACAATATGTGTAGAACTATTTTCTGTATTTTTTTCCAACATTTCAGGCTTAGCAGTATCATAGATACTAAGCCTAAGCCTGGAGTTTTTAGTTTTTAATTTTGGTGTTTAAAATTTAACGCAGGAATCTGCTGGATGCGAGAAGCATAGAATCGGTAGAAAGTGGCGGTGCTTGGGGAGGCCTAGGTGCTGCAGCAGTGGACGTTTTTCGGCTGAAATGATGATGATAATGAAATCTTAATAGAACCCAATTTTTCCATAGGGAGTTAAAAAAGACTTGCCTTGTTACAGTTACTTATTTATTGCGAAAACACATTTAAAAAAAAAACACCTTTTTCCTCGAAGTATATTGCAAAACTGATACGCGCATTTGTTGAATTACACTCAATGCTCAATTTTCACTCGTATTCCACTTGTACTACTGCAGTCTACTCAAATCAAATCAAGTAAAAATATTTTTATTTCCCATAAACCAACATGGGCACTTATGAAACGTCAGAAGCTAGGTGCACGGTTCCAAATAGTTGATTCCTACGGAGAAGAGCCGGCAAGAAACTCCACGGTTACTCTTTTAAAAATAATTGGCTTTTACAGTGGTTTTAAATTACAATATTAATAGGTATGGGAGGAACAGTGTAGGACTGTCAAAAAACTACCAAGTACTTAATAAAATGCAAAATTGCCTACAGTCTACAACGCCTGCAACGTTCTCACATTCACAAAGTATAAAATAATCTACAAAAGAATAGTATTTCATAAATAAGAGACAATACACTATTTAAACTAAATGTCACTATTGCCATGACAACCAATAATAAAGAGTATAAATTAGAATTGTAGGTATATAATGTCAAAAATGAGTAGATGTCAAAGAAGATTGTATAAACAAAAAACAAAATAGAAAAAAAAACTTAAATACAAGATGTACATTGTCATTTGGGAGCAGTTAATGGACACTGGTCATCCTGTAATGAGCTACCAGGGAAGCCACATGTGCAGAAGGAATTATTGCCAAACTTCCTTGTCTTCAACATAGTATTTTATCTTATAATATGCTTTTTTAATAAAGACACGTTTGATGTGTGATTTGAACTTTCCATAGCTAAGTTCAGTAACAGACTTTGGCAACTTGTTATAGAAGCGGATACTGTTTATAAGAAAAGATTTACTAGTTTTAGTTAATCTAAATTTTGGTATGGTTATACTGTTAGGGATAGGCACCTTGGGCAACTTAAGGATCACGGGTGAGTTTTAGTCAGTAAAATTCTGACACGTCTTTCCGCTCCGCCCAGAGGGGGAGAAGTCATTTATTCCATTTATTGGTTCGGCTAGCTACAAAATAGTGTTTTTTAGTTTTTTTTTTTTTGTCATGCTGGTTACCTCGGCAAGGATATTGGCACAAATTTATTGTCATCAGTCCTCGATAAGTCTACAAAGTTTAAATGAAATCTGACCGTTTGAAGTGGGTCAAAATCGAGTCCTAAGGAGTCGGTTACCAACATAGTTACATACAAACATACAGGTGAAGCTAATAATAGCGTGTTAAAACATAAAAGGGAGGCTTCATCAAAACTTGCCGTTTCCAAAACCTAGTAGAATATAAGCTCATAGCGTGTATTTTATCTTTAGCCTTATGAAAGAAACCTTTGTTCAATAGTTGATCCCCGATAGGATAAAGCGAAGTGCCTTTATCGAAAGGGTCCGTAGTATTATGAACCATTTTCGCGATCCAAGTAGTCTTTCGATAGACTACAAGGCAGTTTAGCGATCTTCCGAGCTCATATCAGGACAATTTCTTTATACCCTTCCACTTACTTCGTTGTTTATATCATTCGGTAAACGTCCCCTAGAGACCAGTTGTGGACATTTATGAAATGACTTTACTTCACTCTGGTTATCCTCCAAAGGGTAAGCACATAAATAAATATCTTAGGACAACCAACACATCGTTATCTGATCCCAAACTAGGCAGAGCCTGTATAATGGTAACCATACAACTGATAAATATACTTATATATTTCTAAATACATACATATTATAGATAAATTACACCCAGACACAGAACAAATGATTGTGCTCATCACACAAAAATTTGTCCTGGGTGGGAATCGAACCCACGACCTCAGTTTTTGCAGTCAGGGTCACTAACCACTAGACTAACAGGCCAGTCAACGAAAAGAACTCTAAAAGCTCATGTTTTCTTGATATTGGCCAGTTAGTAAGGTGACTCAGTGATAACAGTCCACGGTTTACTAGTTGTAGGCCGTGACTTCAATCCCGGACAGGCTGTTTCATCACCAGCAGCCTATAATGTTCCCACTGATGGGACACAGGCCTGCTCTCGATGAGAGGGAGCGGGCCATAATCCACCACGCGGGCCCAGTGCGGATTAGTAGATGTCACATGTCTTCGAATTATTGGTTCTAAGACATGCCGGTTTCCTCACGATGTTTTCCTTCACCGATTGAGAGCAGTGGTGATGAAATAATTTACACAAAGTACAGCGCCTGCTTGGTTTCGAATTCACGACCTCCTAAGTCAACAAGTCTGGTAAGACAGACTGTTTACTTTGTGTAAATTATTTCATCACCACTGCTCTCAAAACGGTGACCGAAAATATCGTGAGGAAACCGGCATGCCTACGAAACAAAATTTCAAAGACATGTGTCGTCTACCAACCCGTACTGGGACCGTGTGGTGAATTACGGCGCGCTCTCTTTCACAGAGAGGGGGCCTGTGTCCCAGCAGTGGGAACATTATAGGCTGATGACGCTAAGGTAGTGGAGCTAACTACCCAGGTTTTATCAGACTTTTAATTAAGCATCGCCACTTTTGGTACATCCACATATTTCCTCATTCTACTTCATAAAACTGTCAAATTCATTCACTGACTGAAAATGCACTAAGATACTTTCATTTGCATTTAGTATAAAGTTGTTATTTCAATTTCATTTATCAAAAGGACTGAACGATTATCGAAAAAATTTTGTTCACGGATTATAATCTGGAATTAACATATAGCATACTTTTTATCGGATCCAAAATCAAAATCGATCGAATCAGAAATGAAGAGATCCGTAGGAGAACCAAGGTAACCGACATAGCCCGAAGAATTATTAAACTGAAGTGGCAGTGGGCAGGGCACATTGCTCGCAAAATAGATGGTTGATGGGGCCGGAGTGCAAGAAAGGTTCTGAAGTGACGACGTCCCGGAAGACGTAGAGGTGGAAGGCTTCTCACAAGGTGGACCGATGACCTGGTGAAGGCCGCAGGAATCCGCTGGACGCGGGAAGCACAAAACCGGTCGAAGTGGCGGAGCTTGGGGGAGGCCTATGTCCAGCAGTGGACGTCTTTCGGCTGAAATGATGATGATGATGAAACTTTTTATCCCGATAGTACGTTCCTGTGTGATAATTTCTGACCTCCACGCGGGGGAAGACTCTGACATTTTTTACCTCTGGCAATGCTTCAACCAGGCCGCGAAATTCAAATTTTCTTACGTTGTTTGCAATTTGAAGGCCAGTGCTAGGATGTATGCTGATTAAAATATTATTCGCACCTGTAAGACGTATGTAGTTACAAAATTATAATCATCAAAATCATCAATACAACGCTCTAAGTTCATAAAGCTGTAGGAATGACTTTTTCTGTTTTTTTTTTTTTGTTCTTAAGACTTTATGAACTTGGAGGGTTGTATTGGCGAATTGATGATTATAATTCTGTAACGACATACGTCTTACAGGCGCGATTAATATTTTAACATAGCACTAGGGCCTGCAAATTGCAAAAAAACTTAAGAAATTTTGAATTTCGCGGGCTGGTCGGAGCATCCCCCTTAACCGGACTTGCCTTTCTTTTTTTTGATCTAGTTGGAAATCCTCATGGATGTCCTCCGCCCTGGGGTGGGCAAAAGGGTCTGTCAGACTCTTACTGACTAAAACCAGCCCGGTGTTTCGTCCCACACCTACATCAGGGACCACAGGATCTAAAACCTGCCTTGCCTGTAGCTACTTTAATAAATTAAGGGCTACACCCAGGGCTTAAAAACTTAAAACTAAGTGACTACTCGCTAAGGGGGTACCCCCTGTGGTACGGACCCCGGCTTCGGGTTAAGCCACGGGGTTAAGCTATTCATCTGACAAGCCTTTTCCCAACTATGTTGGGTCAGCTTCCAGTCTGACCGGATGCAGCTGAATACCAGTATTTTACATGGAGCGACTGCCTATCTGACTCCTACAACCCAGTTACTGGGTAATACGATACCCCTTGGTAAGACTGATTATCAGGCTTCTGGGCTTCTGACGACCCGTAACGATTGTCTAAAATCTACGAAAGACAGCTTAACGTGCTTGCCAAGGCACGGAAGGGTCTTGGTATGTAAAGATGGTCACCCATCCACGGACCAACCGCGGCAAGCGTAGCTTAACCTGAACGATGAACCTGTGCGGCTGTTATTACTTCGGGTTAAGCTATTAGTTTATACAAATATGACTACGATGTATGGGAAGTCCATACAACCTGTAATAAGTACCTACTGAGACCTACAATAAAATAATGTATTCAGAAATATCTGAAGGAAAAATACATAATAATTATTACGTAGTTACCTAACAGTAGGTGATTGCGTATTAATACACCATGTGAATGGGTCTACCCCGCCATAAGACAGGAAAATCATAATTCCGTACTACTGACTTTTATTCATAGGGAAAAAACCGCAAATTGTTAAAATTACCTTAGATCTGTCCGTTAAGGAAAGAACCGTGTGAAAACCAAATTTTAACCAAGGTCAGACAATCTGCCTAGCCTTTACCCAACTATATTGAGGTCAGCTGACAAGCTAACCGGATGCAGCTGAATACCAATATTTTACATGGAGCTACTGCCTATCAGATCCCCAAAACCCACTTGACTGTTAGTCTAGTGGTTAGTGACCCTGACTGCTAAGACTGAGGTCGTAGGTTCGATTCCCACCCAGAACAAATCTTGTGTGATGAGCACAATCATTTGTTCTGTGTCTGGGTGTAATTTATCTATAGTATGTATGTATTTAGAAATATATAAGTATGTTTATCAGTTGTCTGGTTGCCATAGTACCTACAGGCTCTGCCTAGATTGGGATCAGACAACGGTACGTTGGTTGTCCTAAGATATTTAAAAAAAAGTTACTGCAATAATACGATATCTCTTGGTAAGACTGGTTGTCAGACTTTCGGGCTTCTGACTATCCATAACGACTGTTAAAAGATCCACGAATGACAGGTGGGGCCATCGGCTTAGCGTGCTTTACGAGGCACGGAAGGGTTTCGTTATGTAAAGTTGTTTACTCATCCAAGGACCGACCGCAGCCAGCGTACCTTCACCTGTTCGATAGAGCCCTGCGGCTATCTAATATGAAAGTAGACCCATACCAGCCTATATTGTTCCCACTGCTGGGATACTAGCCTCCTCTGTGTGAGAGGGAGTGGGCCGTAATGAGAACAAGCGTTTTGAGAACCAGCCGTGGCTCAGTGGTACTTACGAATTGTAAGTCGTTGGTTCGAACTCAATCAGCCGCTTTACTTTATGTAATTTATTTCATCATCACGGCGCCCAAAACGGTGACGGAAAATATCGTGAGGAAACCGGCATGTCCTATAAGCAAAAATTCAAAGACATGTAACATCTAGTAACCCGCACTGAGTCCGCATGGTGAATTAGAGTGAGGAACCTAAGATAGAAACACGCTTGTACGATACGACTACATACAGAAAGCACAGCTAAGGTAGATTACCAGTCCACTTCTCAAAAAGAGAAGGCATGTGTCCCAGCAGTGGGAACATTATAGGCTGATTATGTCATGCTTGTAGTATGTAACTATAGCTACCTACTGCAATAAGGGGGCGTCCATTAATTACGTGAGGCATTTTTGAGAATTTGACCCGCCCTCCCCCCTTGGTGAGATATCGTAAGATTTTCCTCAACTCCCTGCCCCCACCCCTAATCTCACGCGAGATTTTTCAATACTTCTATTTGGGCTGTAAACGTGTTGGATTATTGAAAAAAAAAAAACAAAAACAAGAAAATTTTCTAAGACCAAGAATAATTTCTTAACTCAAGAATTTATTCTCTTAACTCAAGAAAATCATTTTCTTCAAAATAGTATTCTTGGTTCAAGATTTTGGGTCTTGAGTCAAGTCAGTTTTTTTATTGTCTCAGATTTGGCCATATTTTATTATAGAATTAATTTTTCACGAAATTTTACACCGTTTTCTGCGAGAAAAATAATTACGTGATATTTGCCAAGACCCCCCCTCCCCCCTAAGTGAGATTTGGAAAGATTTAGCTTGATCCCCTTCCTCCCTAGAACACCTCACGTAATTAATGGACGCCCCCTAAACGCAGGAATATGCTCGATTTGGTTTTCTTCAAAAAGTTAGTGACGGGCTCCCTGAACTGTCCCGATTTGCTCAGTAGGGTGTTATTCCATGTGCCACGTAATCTGCCAAGAAGTTTTAATAGGAGGCTTTTCCGCATGCCAAAATGTCATACCAACTTATTTTTGTAACTAGTGAGGCTCTTAGAGTTAAGATTACAATGTCATAATTTATAAAGTAACAGTGTAGGTTGAGAAGCCAAAATAAATAAATAAAACTAAAGTTGAACTGGTTTACGAATACATTTCCTCTCGCTTTCCAGTCTGCGAATTGACCATTGCCCCATAGAAGATAAGATTGTCATCAAAGATGTATAAATAAAAAGTTTGGAATAAAATTCTCATTTACTTATCAGAGATATCACATAACTTTTCTAAAACCTCTAAATCACACATCTAACGATTATTACAAATTTGTATTTTCGACTTTCGTGCATCAAAATTTGACGAAGCAAGTGAAAGTGTCCCTTTGACCTGCCGCATACCATATCCCATTTACAATTTACACAATCAAATGTAATCCCTATGGTCCTACAAATAAGGTCGTCAGCATCTGTATGTGTTATATTTGTATGGATGTGCACCAGTGCAGTATTGAGCGGAACTCACACGCACCTGCTTCCGGTCGCGCGACGCACTTCCTGTTCTAACAACAGCTGGCTGCTTATACTCTTGTTGCTAGGTAGCGACATAGTATAGTTAAATTTAGGTATATTATTTTTACATAGTTTGAAATATATCAATCGAGTCTCGTCAACTATAATTTGTTTTGGAATAAAAAGTCGTCTGAAGATCAAAAATCATGTTAAGTATTATGTTAATTCCAGTATCCAGACTATTTAAAAGAAAATAAAAGTACAAAAGATGCTTTATTTTAAACTAGACTACCTCATTTTATATCGTAACAAAAGAAAACATACAACTTCAAAAGTTGCAAAACTTTTGTACGAAAGAAAAACAACAACGGTCAAACCAATCAACGAAGAATAAAGTTTTCGCTGGGACAACTAGTGCAACTAACGCCATCTACTATCGAGTAGATAGAGTTACAATCGTGAACCGACAATGCTACCATTCCAATTATTATCATAGTAGCTTCATCTATTCACCGTTAGATGGCGCTGTTACCAAATCCGTTAGACATGAATTTTTAAGGGGCTTTGAAAATAAATTATAAATAGTTAAGGAAGCTAGTGGCATAGACTAATATATATAAAATGAGGCTAGTGGTTGCCTGCGGTTCATTGTCTACTTCCTTTGCGGTTTGGTTTAATATCGTCTGTACGGAAATAATGAGATAAACAGTTACGCACTATGCGCCTAGTTGGATTTCATTTATTATTGGTAGTAAAGGAAATTAATTGTAAAGTGAGTTCACTACCAACTAGGTATGTAAAATACAACTGTCATAATTTTTATTTTGGTAAACAATTAATTTCCCTGATTGTACTGATTAGGTAATGGATCTTATTGTGTGCTTGCGCATAAATATAATCTATTGATTCTATTTATTAGGTTTTAGTACAGTAATAACTAACTTACCAATTCGTCTATAATCAAATAGAATAATGTTGTTCATGTCTTTTATAATACCTACCACACCATTCAGCACTTCCATACATGCCCCTAGCATGCCTCTTGCTCGACAATCTCCAGCGTTACCGTAAGAATTCTCTTACTTTTAACTTTTAATGAATTAGCGTTATCTAGTTGTTTATACGCACGTGTACTGTGAGAGATTTACACGCTCACAGTATTGGTAAATTAAACCGCAGTTTGTCGTACACTGCAACTTATAAGTTCATTAAGTATTCTTAAAAATCGTTTTACCTATTTAACTGTTTATCTTGTCATCTTGGCTGCTCATCGCCCACAGAACCTGGCTCCTAGTGGAGGTCAGCCCATCTGACGCTTACTGTATTTTCTATTAATCTTTCAATAAATTAATTTTATTCCTGCCAATTTTTTAACGTGGACTCGCTGTGGTTGCATGTAATCTCTAAAGTACATAGTTTCGCGTTGTATGAAATAGACGCTGACGTGAGTAGTCACCCCTTGAGATGGGTCGAGACAACCTGGTGAAGCTCCCAATAACTGCTGAATACGGGATTTTTAGGACCGCTGGTTTTCAGAAATTATTGCATTCGATGTTCACCGCTAAGAGACGGTTCACGGCCACGCTACGCACGAATGCGTGGCTCACAAACAAATTAACCATGCAGCGGGGCGAGATCGTTCTCTGTAATAAGATAGAGTCACGCATATTATCATTGTTTTATGCTTCCAAACTGTGATAAAAATGTGTGACTGAAGCGTATCACAGTAGGCCGTGCTCTTCCCGCAGCTTAGATGGAAAACGTCTCCGTGCTCATCCTAATATTGTAGCAGTGGACGGTGAACTTTATACGGCCAACAACTTTGTAACTCTTGTTTTGGCCGCACGTAGAGGTAGGTTAAGACTAGGTGCTGCTAGTATTAAGAATCAAGGAATAGGATGTCTTATTGAATTCCTCAAAGAAAACAAACAATACCGTTCCGTATATGAAGATATTATATTTTCAAAGAACATGTATTTTTTTATAATTTTCAGCATAATTTCGGTCAATACAACTTGTGAAACAATACGACCCACTGTTATTTATATACCATTATATTAAGTAACAAGTAACTAATATCATTTACTTTAATACCGTAATAATTATTGTGACTTGATCATACAATTCAACTACACACTTGAATCAATACAAAAGGTTAATTCGCGGGTAGATGCGGTACGTCGAACCAAGAGAAATGTTGGAAGGAATAGTCTCAAATGATAGGTGTCGACGACGGAATGTTTAAAACGAAATGTATTATATCATCGAAGTAAAATTATGTCGACGCACCGCACCTCCGCTATACATTCCGCCTACCGTACATATACATACTACATTCAGCGACCGTGTATAAAAGCCATAGAATTTGCCAACACTCTATAATTTGTGATTAAATAATATAACATTTTATATAAATTAGTGGGAGATAGAACAAGGAAGGATCTCAGCCTATACACTAAAGGACATTGGACATAACACAAGAACAAACTATTTTTAATAGGTCATTTGATGCACTTAACACTAAACAATTTCAAGTTTCAAAGTATAACAATCATTTCCAAAACCAAAACAGTCGACCAATGCCCCTTAATAGAGTTAAAGTTTAGTTATCGAGAAAAATATGCGTATTTTCGATGTTTCTCATTTAATTCTGGAGCGAAAATCCAATTTATGAAAATGGGATTTTTTTATCATTAAAAAACAATTGCTTAAAACAGCAATAAGCTTAAATGGCTTAAATACTTAACTAGATGTACAAATCATTATTTTATATCTGTAATTATATATAGATAAGTAACAACATGTGGAATTTAAAAATATCTTTCACAAATTGGATTTCGTGTAGACACCGGTACTATTATTATCACAAATACAATACTGTTTCTTGTATAATGTTTTATTTATAAAAAGCTCAAAACACGTAAATATAAAATCACTCGTGAACGTGGGTAGTTCGATAGCTGCCATAAATATAAAGGAAAATTGACGTCTTTATTCCCACGGTATCTCATTTCATCGCTATCAGTCGAAGAGAGCGGACGTCCCTTGCTCTTTTCACTATGCAAACGAGGCCTTCGCTTAACAAAAAATATTTAATATTTTACTTAGAATGTAAGGCAGTGCTTTCCGACATTGTACAAGCTTCTTGGCTCACGAAAATATCTCGAACACCGATCTCCTAAGGGGTTTATGATTTATGAGTAAGAAGCTACGTTTTAAATTGTAATGATATGCAGACTGTCAGCATTGAATGTACTTTTTCATATAATTTGTGCATGATATGTCAAAATTTATTAAAAAGTCTGCTAGCAACTTGTTGCAAAACAATCACTAATTTTATATCAGTGTCTACTAATTTAACGTAACATTCCACTAAACGAATCCCTAAGGCCGAAATATTTGGGATGATAGAAAGTCCAAAATCCTTTTTTCAAGGTGAAAAATATTATAATAACTACGACTTTGTTTCTATACAACGTGTATGAAAAACTTTGATCTTTATTAGGTCCTGACCTGTCTCTTTTAATTCATATTCCTACAATTCCGTGAACAACCGATGAGGTATTCGGTTTATTCAATCCCATTTGGCCTGAATTATTAGAACCCTCATACATTTAAGATTCACATTCCACTATCCACATTTCAACACGTTGTTTAAAAACGAATATATAAGTATATATTGTATGTTAAAGCATTAGAACATTGATAGATTTGACTAGTATTAAAGTTAAAAATAGACATCGAGTGTTCAACTATAATATCGGTAATTATTGCTCTAATGCAGTTATACATCAACAAGTGCCGTATTATAGACGATAATATAAATCATTGGTTCCTTCAATAGTATGAGATAAAAAAGAATCTCTTACTTTAAACTACCATAAGGGTAAAATACCGAAAGAGAAAAAAAATAAAACAAAAAAGTAATAAATAAAAAAAACTTAATTTATTTACAGAAAAATTAACATCTTTGGTATAAAATTCGGTTTAGAGTAAGAAGTTGTTGCAAGCGGGCGCTTTTTTTTTTGAAAGTTTTTATTTGGCAGAATGCTGGAGTGATAAGCGATGATGAGTTGGTAAGGTAGCAGTGATGGGTGACTAGTGCGTAATGATGGCTAAGGCCACAAACAGATTTACGTTTTGACTTAGCTGCGTTTGTCGTTAGAGCACTGTTGCTGGGATGTCCTCCTCCTGTGGTCATTAGTAAAATGTTAACTGATGTTTCATTGTTACAATCAGGTACAGAAAACAGTAATGACAATGTAACATTCGTATATAGATTTCTATCAGGTAAGAAAAAATCCAATCATCCAAATTATTATGGAAATCTATTCGATTCAAAGCAACTCCCTATTATCAGCAGTACATAGTAGTGTTCTTAGACATTCCTCGCTATTTCATCGGTCATTGCCATAAAGACAAAGGGCTAATCGTACTATATTGGAGTAACAAAATAACTATCACCAAATGGATATGGACACAAAAAAGGAAGGTTAGGCTATTTTCTGATTATTATTAGCATTATATCTTTATCCCTGTTACGGAATGGAAGTGTATTTAATGTTTAGTCTTCTTAGACACCTTATATGACATAATTTATGAGTATTACTGCATTCTTATCTAAATCGATGACATACTTACGATTAAAATTTTTAGGCAAGTTATAGCTGCTCTAAGTTAACCACAAACGTTATCTACACTCTTTAATGTTTTTATTCTATATAATAACCGTAACACACTAGTAATTGCATATTTGTCTTGTCTAGTTCACATACTTCCACTGGTCGTAGTCTTAAACCTGTGCCAATAACCACACCCAATCATCAGGGCGCCATCAGTTTCAACTCTTTCCTTCGCACGCCGTCAACATGAATTATTTAATCAATTAAGCACACACACAAACACGCTTTCACACATTTAGTAAATTGAGCAAAATTTTATTTTATTAAAATTCTCAATTTTAAATTCCAATAAGTTGTTTAGTCGATTTGGCTCTGCGAAATTCGTGAAGTCAATCAAGCTTAAGTTTTTTTTTTTTCATAAAAATGATGAACAAATTGGCGATGTCGCCATTCGAGATGGTGGACGCATTTTTATATTAGTCTTTAAGTTCTTTAAGCCTTTTGTCGATTATATCTATGAGTTTAATAGGAAGGTTCATGAAGAAAACCATGCAGAAATCTAAGCTTTTGTAAATTGTGATCTCAAAGTTTTCATAAAGTTATAAAATTATTGGAAGAATTATTATTATTAAATATCCATTCTTTCAACTATGTCAATTTTGGAGACTATGATTGCCTTAAGATCTTTCCTTCTATGCTGAATGCCTGACCAAACAGAACATTTTTCAGTCTTCAAGTTTCAACTATTTAAATAGCCCAATCAGCCCCATTACACGTAGTGAATGCAAATTGTCCTAGAAAAATAATATCACAAAGGACTGGAGGTATTTGGTCAGACCAGCTATTCAACAGAGATATATTCTGTCTGCCAACGGAGCCACAAAGTATCTTATTTGTGAAAATATAGCATCATCATAGTCTACCAAAATCACACCAGACCATACTAACCAAATGACAGCTGTAAACAAAATACCGGCTTCACTCCATGCGTTATCACCATTCTCTATAGGTGTAGACTATACCCAAACAATTACATTGTCGTCGCAGACTTGCAGCAGTTCGTCAGTGAGCGTCAGGTCTACCGCGAGGGAACCCTCAGCCGGTGGTTGGGGCGGTTCCGTGTATTGCTCCAATTGTAGTATGCGCTCGTTCTAAAAATAGATGATGGTGTTTGTGAATGTTTTTGATATGAACAGTTTCAATGAAGGAATGTCAGTTCCGATAATGTCTTGACTGACTTATATTAAAAACCGCTGTATATTACCTTACGATCATAAATATTGCATATTGTAAATGCCATAACAATAAGAGGAATTAATGAAAGTAATGATAAGGGTAGTTAAGTAGAGAGTGAGAAATAAACCTAAGGAAGTAATAACTGTAGTGCAAGATATGAAAAGGAACATATTATAATAATTGATACAATAATGAACAAAAATCGTTATGATGAAAAATGGAGCTATTACAAGAAAGAATTTAGGTGGCTCCAGTGAGCAAGAAACATGAAACATATTAACAATGAAAAAAAGTGTCGATAAGGATCATCATAATTAGCCTATTTTATTCCTCCTGCTGGGACACATGCTTCCTCTCGGTAAGATGGAGTGGGCCGCAATATACCACGCGGGCCCAGTGCGGATTGGTAGATGTCACTTGTCTTCGAATTTTTGGTTCTAGGACATGTCGGTTTCTTCTTGATGTTTTCCTTCACCGTTTTGAGAGCAGTGGTGATGAAATTATTTACATAAAGTAAAACGCTTGTTTGGGTTCGAACCCACTACCTAAAACTCGTAAGTTGGAATCGATACCACTGGGCCACCACTGCTTGCAGGTTGATAAGGATATTCACAGAAAACCAGGATAAATATACATATTAAAAATACCCTGTTTTTTAAACTTATATAGCATAATTAATATAACATACCTCTGTCTTTAGCCTATTGAGCAGTCTGTCCCGCTCTGTCTTGAGCTTGTCGCATCGGTTAGTCTCGCTCTCGTCAAGAACACCCTTCACTTCGAGCTCGGCTATCTGAGAGTCTTTCTCGCTGATTGCACCTTCTAGCACGTCTTGGCTGAAAATAGAAGAAAATCGTTCAGTGTGTTTAGTTGCACTAGTACCTGTGTCTATTTTTGTATCGGTATGTCGGTCATATGCGCGAAGCTAGAAATAAATTTAACTTTTCTAGTTAGATTTTCTTGTCGAATTTCTTTTATTGCAAGCTTTCTATTTACATTTTAATACTCTTTTATTAGCTATACCGAGCTGTTTGTAAAATGTATCTTACGTATTTTTGAACGTGAAATGAAATGAATTATTTGTGACATTATCCTAGCCAGAATCACCATAATATAAAAAAAAAACTATAATAATATATGCTTTTGTAACTAGCTGAACTAAAAATAGAATGTACATCATTATTTTTGAGGTACTCTTAATTGATATCAAGCACCACACGCTTTGTTTCCATTATTTTCTACTCTTCAGTTTGGTTTTCTATGAAAACGCGGTTTTTTAGTTTTATAAACCATTACTTTTAGTTAAGGATTTGGATTTAAAATTCCAGTGTTAACAATTATTCATTTAATTGAAGTAAAAATCATGTAAAAGGTGACATGCATTTGGCATCACAAATTACCCACCCGAATAACCCGTGCCATTGCGCAGTGGGAAAGACAACATTAAAATGTTTTCTTTCAAGATTATTATTGAAGGACTAGTACTGTCAAAACGAAAGTACACATTACGTTGATTTTCATGGTACTGTACTTACACGAGGTGCGATAGTTGTCGCAATATGTGGTCCCTGTTGTTCTGGCAGTGTTGCAGTGCCTCTTCCAGCTGCTTCAAGCGCTTTAGCACTGAGGAGCATGTCTCGCAGTTCATCGCTGAAGCGTTCTGAAGCGAACGGATGCGTTGTTCCATTTTGCCCATCTGGAAGTTTTAGTATGAGAATTAGAATGTTGCTCTATATCTTTGGATTACACTCGTTCTGTGACCCAAAAGTTTCATTAGAGTAGATATGGTGTTATATTACTATCAGAAACTGCAATGCTATTGGAAATTCACAATGTTTCCTAAGTAATCCAAAGATTACTAAAGATTAATTGTCGATTATGTCATATAAATTGTAATCCACTGCTGGAAATAGGTCGATCCTAAGTCGAGCAACAATAATGGGTCCAGTAAGAATAACAAAATGTAGTCTTACCTTGCGCAAGGTTTCAATTCTTCTCTGTTCTTCTTCATAGAATACTTTCTCTCTTTCTGCCGCTATCATAAATGATTCTTTCAAAGCTTCCTCTAACTCCAGTATTCTCTTATTTGCTTTCCCTTCTATAGGATTTGTTACACACTTCTTATTTACACTTTGTTCCAACTCATTGATTCTTTCATCTTTACTTCTAACTACTGCAAGCAACTGTTCAAACTCTGCTATATTGTTATTCTCTCTCAATGCCTCTTCAAGGATTGATATACATCGTTGCTGTTCTATTAGTTTAGAGTTCTTGATCGCCATTTCCTTCGTCAAGTCAGATATCTTTCTCGTCAACTTACTTATGTTCGGCGGTTCTCTCTTCTTGTCCCGACAGTGCATCATGTCTAAGTCATTGTCGCTTCTGCTTAATCTGCATTTGTCAAGCCTATCTACTACCTTACCACTCTTTTGCAACTCGAAAAAGCTTTTACTTCGTTTAATATTATTCATTTCTGGCCCATCGGGCATTTTTAGCACTTCTGATAATATTAGCGATGATTCGTTTAGCTCTATTTCTAAATCTATTACTTTCATCTTGCTCTCTTCCAACTTTGCCTTGAGCATGTCTTTCTGGGAGAGAGTGCTCTCGAGCTCTCTCATGGCCGCTAGTTCGCTTTGTCTCGCGCGCGTCAGATCCTACCGTGTGGGGTCGAAAGATGAAAATAAATAACAAAAATAAAAAAGAAAAATCAATAAAAACGAATAAGTTTTACTTCAATAACAAAATTCTCATCAACAATATAAACTCAAAAATAACTCGAGAAAGATCAACATAGATTTTGTTTCATTTATAGTTCATTGATAATTCGCGTAACAAGATTGAAAGCGGGGTAACATCGACTAGTGGACAACTTACTCGATCTATCTAGATACATGTTTACTTAACAGTTTTACAATATTGTATTTTTTATTACTTAAAAAATAATTCCCGCTGAACACCACGATTATTTATTTGTTTTTAAACATCACTTAAATTATCGCTAAACTAATAATTATCGTTATTGTGTGCAGTTACAATGTACGAGGGAGGAGACTCGTACGGTCTGGAGTTCAACAAGAGATCAATATTATTATCTGAACACTTTGTTATAAATATTCAATATAAATATCGATAACATTACTTAATACGAAATTGCGTTTTGTAAAGCTTACGTGTGATATTGTTACCGAAAGACGTGGAATGTAGGTATGTCGCTGACGATGTTAGAACGACAGTCAAAGAAAAACGTTTAAATGAAAAGAGCAAATAAATGAACGACAGTCTTGGTGCGAAGGACTAACTTAGAAAAAGCTTTTGAGGAAGCCAGCGGGTCCGGCCTGCGTGGAACAGAAAATGTTAGCTGGGTTAGTACATGCACATGTTAACAATATATTACACAATCAGTAGATTCAAAGGAATTATGGTCATCAAAATGATAGCCAGATAATCAACGTTCTATACAGGATTTTCAGTTAACGTCAATTCTATTAATGATTCTTTCTTATGAGTCAGTTTATATAGGTGGAGTTCAAAATATTGTTCTCACAGAGTTTCCATATTCCGTTAAATCTTCAACTGCTACTTTCAGTTAATGTTATATATAAGATTATTCATTCTTCTTTAGCCACTTTGCATGCTACATTTCTCATTCAACCATATTCATTTCTAGTTGATCAATATTAACAACTTCTGCAGTTACATTATCACCAATGTCATTTCTAGTTGATCAATATTAACAACTTCTGCAGTTACTTACATTATCACCAATAAAGAATTCATCATCGATGTGGATTAAGAGAATTTTCATATGGTTTCATCCCTCATCATGAATTTATTGTAAGTAATAAGTTTTTTCTATTGTCATGCATGTATATGTAAATACTATAAATAGCAAAATATACCTCTTCTCTTTGTGCTTGTGCTTGCTGCTGACTTTTCAGTTTGGCTTGGAGATTTCTAATAGACCTGGAAATAATTAAATATATTTTTATATATTAATAAATGGCAATAAAGCTATACTATGATTTACAGTCAATTACAAATATTTCAGCGTCATTTCTAACGCCATATGTGAACTATACATCACAATGACGTCGTGCAAAATCCTGCAAGCGAAGTTTACCACGCAACTAACATATTTACAACGACCCGACCACAATCATCAGGCAGTAGGCCACCAGACACTAAACACTCACTCACGCTCTATATTGGTAACCCTGAAGCAATGCATAGTTCGCATTTGGTGTTGTAGATGCTAATGATCATCATCATTATTATTATTTCAGCGGAAAGACGTCCACTGCTGGACATAGGCCTCCCCCAATTTGGGCAATTTGCCATAATTGCCACGCTTGGCGCATGCCAAACCGCCTGGTTTGGCGATCGCGGTGTGGTGTGAAAATATATAGAAAACGCTGATGTCCATTCTCTAGCAAGTCTCTTAATCGCCACTTACGACATCCACGACAAGAAACGGGATAATGCTATTCTTTACGGCCGGCACCAAACGGATGCCAATGATAACTATTTGATATAGGCCAAAGCATTATGAAGTTGCACTATACAATATCGTTGATATCGTAGGTCTTGTTCAGGCATAAAACTTTAAATGATAGTGTGACAGTATTCGTAATGATTTGCGTAAAAATCGATGAAAGTTTTACCCTAATCTGTAAAACAAAATGCGTTTAACTTACTTCAGCTATAAATAATAACAAATCTTTATAAGAATATTTGCCATATACAGGGTGTGGCGTAAGTAATGGTTCACCTTTCAGGATTCGATGAACCAGATAATTAACTATAACAATTAAATTTTTTAACCATTTTTACCCAAATTTTTTTTTTTACAAACATTGCTCTTTAACTTGATGGTGTGTTAAAAATTGGGGTTAAAATTAGAGAAGAACCAATTTTTTCTTCAAAAGAGCTGAATTTACATAAAAAATTATAATTTATCATGATAGCTCTAGTGTTCAGCAGTAATTAACAGAAATCAAAATGAAAAAATAAGGGTTTTTGTTGAAACTACAAACAAATATGTAATAAAAGGTAGAAATTTCCTAAATAAAAGACAAAAATGAAATATTTTCGGAACCCTTGGGTAAAAATGTTTCAAATTTTTAATTGTTATAGTTAATTATCTGGTTCATCGAATCCTGAACGGTGGACCACTACTTACGCCACACCCTGTATACGGTTTTCTAATATGTAAGTAAATACTGACTGTTGCAGTTCGATGATCTGTTTCTCCTTTTGCGACTGTTCTTCCTGCGACATTTGCACCAGCTGCAGCAGACGTTCAGTCTCGGCCGTCAGACGCGCCGACTCCTCCTTGGTCTGCATCAGTTGCTGTTTCAACGTATCTGCGTCCTTCTGCGAGTCTGACAGCTTGCGGTTCAGTTCGGATACCGCTGCTGTGCTGCCGCCGGCCTGCGTCACAAGTTTAACGGTTTAAGAAAAATAATGAAGAAGTTTAGAGATTTAGAAGATATCTGAGGGTTAAAATGGTACTTTGATCTTCAGATAGACCCTGTGACTTTTATTCTTGTGATTTTTTATCACGCACTACAAAGTTACCCTTTTATTTAAGGCAAATTGATTTGGCATAATTAGCCGACGAGAAAGACATTATCGCACACAGGGAGTATTCTCTTTCTAAAGTTCGATGACATAATAACGTCCGGTTACGAACAATATTTTTTTTGAAAAAGATTGCAAATAAATACTATGTAATTTGTTTAAATGAAACGAGTTTTTTTTTTCCAACAGTTCAGAATTTAAATGAATATGTCTGATAACGTTGACGTCAGATACAACATAATTTATTTCCAACTCACCTTCCTCAAAGAAGCTTCCATTTGGTCCATTTGCTCTTTCCTCTTCTTCAGCTGTCGATCCAACTCCGCCAGCGCCTTCTCCTTCTCCTCCACGTCTTTCCGCTTATTCTCCACTGTTCTCCGTTGTTCTTCAAACTGTCTCCTCGCGTCGTCTAACTTTTTAAATTCCTCTTGCAGTTGCTTCTTAGCATGGGCTGTGTCTTCCCCAGCTTTGGCGTTTTGCGCGCCCGCAGCTTGTAGCTTCTTCGTCGCCTCTCGAAGATCGAGCTGCCCCATAAAATAATACCGTTAAGGTAAACAGTATTATATGTAGAAAAGGTAGCCTCGTACACTTTTACATAAAGCTTAAAAAGCTAGATAATATGAACCGCAAAATCCAATTCAACAAGCAAAACTTTATTTTACAAGTAACTCTGCAAAATATATTTTAGTCACAGCCAAATAATTTTCGACATTCCCTCCCAAAATATATTTATTGAGATGAACGAACAATGACAACAAAAACTTTGCAAATATACACAGTACAGTAGCGAACGGCTGAAACAAATATAAAATTAACAGTTTTTACAACGAAGCGTATATTGCAATTTCCTTGCACCCGACATTAATTTTCACCATCGAACGAGTTGCATTCGGTGCGTTATGAGAAATGTATGGTGCAATAATTTGCTCGTCAACACATATACATTCCATGATTTTCTTCGAGTACACTGCGATGATGAAACTAATAAAATAAATACGAACAATGAGGGGTTGGAGGATGCCCAGCGGGCCGTGGGTGACATGCTACACTATACAACGACAAGATGGCGACCGGCGATGATCAAACAAAAATATGAACATCCAAATAAAACAATCTACTCGACACCGGTGCAATGATTGAAGCGGACAACGTACACTCGCTGCGGTTCAATCGAGTTTGTGTTGAGACGAATTAAACACTAACTTCAATGTTATGTAGGCATCCATTTTTCCAACCAGCTCTTTCACATACTATCTCTGCTGGACTCTACTGATATTTGCATTAATTTATCAGTATACAATTTCATCAAAAATTATACCTTTAATTATCCCAGTATTCCAGATTTCATCCAGATCAGATCCATGCGATAAAGTGTCAATGACAATGAGGTGTCATTTAGCTACGATTAGCATTACCCAGCTTTGGATTGTAATGCCCTCATTTTGGCCTATTTCCATCGGACGTCCAGTGGTCGTCTTTTGGCTGAATAAAGATGATGATGAAGCAAATTGTTATTATTGAAAATAAAGGAAGACAACTGGTTGGGAAAACTAGAAATTTGCTTAAAAACAAACTCTCATTAATGAAAGGTAGTCTGGTTGTGACACCTAGCGATTCCTTTAAATATTGATTTTTATAGAAAATACTTAAGTAAAACTCGATTGAACCCGTTCCAGCGCGGGCTTGTCGCCGGGCGATCCTCCAACTGACCTGGCTCTTCTCCAATTCTTGGACGAGCATCTCGAGTTGCGCCTGGCATCTCTCTCGTTCCACAGCATGCGACCTGGCCTCAGCTTGCGCGGCAGCCAACGCCTCTGCACCACCCCTGGACCCTGCCTGCAGTTGCTGCTGGGCAGCTTGGAACTGCTTCTCCAAGTTCTGCATACGCTGCTGACATTCAGCCAACGCTCTCTCTGCTTGAATCGCCTTCGATTTCTCTTGTTCGACCGCAGCGCGCCATTTGTCGATCTCTCCAACTTTTTGCGCCTCTTTCTCGGCTTTCTCTGCCCTCTGTCTGATTGCATCCTTTTCTTTACTGACAGATTGGACTTGTTGCTGTAGTTTTGCGATCTCGCGGTCACGGCTTTCGATGACGTTCTTAGCGCCGCCGGTATCTTGCGCCATTTTTCGCTGTTCTTCTTTCACTCGGCGTACTTCCTCGCGCTGTTTCTGTAATTCGGCTTCAGAAGCGTTCAGTTCTCGTTGGAAGTTCACGAGCATGTCTTGAGACTTTTCTAACTGTGCAACTAGTTGGTCGCGCTCGATTGTCAGCTGTTTCGTGTCAGCTTCTAACTTGACGATCTGCTTTTCTATAGCGTCGGCCTGTTTGTCTCTCTGTTCCAAAATAGACGCCATCTTTTCCCTATCGCGGACAGACTGGGCTAGTTCTTGCTGCAGTTTTCCTAAAGTCTCCTGCGTACGATGGTCGATGTTCCTTTGTTGCTGGTCCACGTTAAATCTCATGTTATGTATCTCTTGTAACAACGCATCTCTCTCCTGTTCAACATGTCTCATCTCTAAGATGGTTCGTTCAAGGCGTTCGTGCATTCGACCAAGCTCATTCGTCATTCTTTCATATTCGACGCGCGTTGTCTCATTAGTCTCCTGATATTTTGAGAGATGCATCTGTGACTTCTCTAGTTCCTTTGCTAAGCGGCCGGCCTCCATTTCGGTAGAATCTCTTGCTTGAATTGCTTTCTCGAGTTTATCACGAAGACGCTCGATTTCAAGCCTGTCTTCAGTCCTCGCTTTGTCTCCGGCAACCGCTTGTAGTTTCATTCGCTCAATCTGTTGCAGCTCTCCTTTAAGTCGCTCATTGTCCTTATCCAGTTGTTCTGACCGCAATTTCAGTTTCTCGCATCGATCTCTGAATTTCTCGCACTCAATATGAGCGCGTTCTAGGTCTGTTCGTTGCTTTTCTAACGTGGCGCTGAGTTTGGTTACTTCACTCTTGGATAATTCCAATTGTATGTTCATCTCGTGTAGTTTGGTCTCGGCCTGGTCCTTCTCGGCTTGTAAACGTTGTATGTCGGCTTGTGCTGCCTCGTACCGTTCGTGTTGTTTGTCGAGTTCCGCTTGCACTCTGTTCAGTTCGTTAGTCCACTTGTCCTGTTCGAATTGGTATTTACCTCGGACTGCTTCGACGCGGTCGAGCTCCGAACGTAGACGGGCTGCTTCTTCTTCCGCCTTGCGCGCTCGTTCCAGGTCTATTGTTGTCTTCTCTAACCGAGCGCGCAGTCGTTCCACCTCCAACTTAGTCCTCTCATGTTCTTCCTTCGTGTCGTGGTACTTCCCGTATCTTGCGGCGTATCGTTCAGCTTCCTCTCTTGCTCCACTTGCGTCTTGCTTCACCTTATCCAGTTCTGCTTGCACTCTCCTCAATTCAGCCGCTACCTTGTCGTGCTTGTCATACATTTTTTCTAGTTCTACTTGCACTCTAGCCATTTCTTCTTGTGTTTTTTCATTGGAAGCCTGCGCCTTAGCACACTGCGTCATTGCTCTGTCATATTCAAACTGAAGACGCTCGTTATCTGCAACCAATTTCTCTTTTTCGGCCTGATACCTTCTGAGTTCGATTTGACTCTTCTCGTAACGGTCTCGCACCATTTCGATATCAACACTTAACCTGTCCATATCTTCCTTGGCCTTTTCTTCCTGTTCTTTGGTCCTGTTAAGTTGGAGAGATGCCCTATCATACATTTCTTGTAATCTAGCGTATTCATCTTGCAGTTTGCGTTGATCTTCTTTTGATTTTGTCGCTATGTGCGCATGCTTTTCGAATTCCATTTCAATGCGATCTTTATCTGCTTCTAGAATATCTATCTTGTTCTGAAGTCGGTAGATTTCATTTTGGGACCTGGAAAAAAGAAAAATCATTATTCGTAGAGTGCAAAGGACAATCGTTTTTATATACCAGACACACTCGCCACCAACACAAGACGACATATATAGCCAAATCTACCTGTCATACTTTTCAAGCATTTTTTCGTATTCTTTGTGCGCAGTCTCCTTCTCTTCGATTGATTTCTGTGTAGAATAGAGTGCTTTGTCTAGTTTTTCCTTCATTATTTCAAGCTCTGTTAGGGCATCGTCTCGTTCCATCTGAAAGCAATAGAAAACAATTTTATTTCAGTTCATACCACGCATTTGAAAATTTATATTTCTTAATATGCTAGTCTAATATCGTAACTACCCATACGTGAGGTCGTGTGAGATGTGTTGAGACAACTTGTTTGAAACATTTGTATGAGTTAAAAGAAGCTCAGTCTTTGTTGTAAGTCTGCTGAGTGCAGACACCAGCAATGTTTTAAGAGATACACCATTCGTATCTAAACACGCCAATTTTATTTAGATTTACGTATAATTAACACTAAGCCCAGTGACAGTTATATTACACTTCTTCTTCTAGCGACCTATTTTTTGTTTTTTTACAATATTTCAACAGATATTAGGGAAATCAAAAAAAGTATTATTGTACATGAGAGTATTATATTATATATTATTATTAGTATTACTGTTATTCAGATTATATTATGCTCACCGTGAGTTTCTGGTGCTGCTGATGCGCCTTCTCCCACCGCTCTCTAAGCACGTCCAGCTCAGTGGTAGCACTGTCGCGTTCTCTGGCTGCTCTGTTGGCTGCAGCAGCCGCCGCTTCGGCACGTTCACGGCAACTGGCAGCTTCGGCCAGTGCTGCATCACGTTCTTTTTGGATTCGTGCCACAAGTGCCTGGAAACCAATTTGTGATTGTAGATTCTATGTTTTGTTGTTTTAATCGTTTTTATGTTTTGGGTTAATGCTTTCAGTCAAAGTCGATGAAGCTAAATTTTAACAAGATGTGGTCGATACTGTATGATCATCACCAGCTTTCGTAAGCCAGCCAGCCAGCCAGCTTCGTAGATGCTAAATAATTTAAGACCGATCGTCAGTATACATCGGCGTCTACTGATTTTGTGTGTAGGTAGTTACTCGAATGGATTAAAAAACCATTCAGTTACTAGGTATTTTTTGGAAGAAATAATCTGTATAACCAAATACGTTATAGGGAATATTCCCGCAACGTTTTATTGATTTGTAAAATTATCAGTATTAGTTAAACTCGTGACTTAATTCATGAATACTATAATTTACCCAATGAAGCGTACTGGAGTTAGTTGAAACCAAATTACTCGAATCAATAAGCTGAAAATCAAATGCCACCTCTGACATTTCAACACTATTAATTATATTAATTGGACACGCTTCAGTGACACGACAACACAACGAACACCGTTTCGTAGTAAATGAAATACCGAACGCTCACAAGGCGTATTGAGAACATAGTTCGGAGTTACAAGTCACCCCACGTAGGCCTAAGAGTTCTTTGGCAGGATTCCACTGAAGTTACATGTCAAGGCGGTATGAAGGAATAGTCGGCTAGTTTTACTACCTATAAACATGGCGCAACTTGCCAAGTACTGAACAAAATCTTTGCTATTATTTGACAATTGTTTATCGTTGCCCAACTCGATACAATCGCGACTGTTTTATTGCGTCCGCAAGTACATATTTTATTTTTCTAGACGGGTTTTAAGACGGTACAGTTTTTAGATTGATAATGAATTTTTGACTTCGGTTAAGTTATGATCGTTCTAATAGATTTGTTGAAGGAGAGCTTTCTTTCAAAATGGTAAAATAAAAAAAAAGAATTGTTCATTTGTTTTGATATTTAAGACTTTGCAAAAGCAGTTTTAGATAGTGTCGCTGTAAATGGGAAATAAGGAATGGTTGATAATTTTTTTTATTAAGTAAGTGTTAGTTTTCAGTTTAAAAAGTCAAAGCTACAGCTATAGATTTATAAAAAATGCCCTAGACTCAATTTTGTCAAAAACATTTGCGAGACATCGTATTAGATCAAAAATAAATTCCAACTATAAAACGAGACGAGTTGAACGAACGAACAGTAAACAACACAAAACCTATCATGCTATCTGTCTGCTCGATCAATATACAACAATATAGCGACGAAGCAATTCTTTAAAATCGTTCAGAAAATGTACAGTGAGATCGATAGCAGGCTGAGGCTAAGTGGAAAGCTGATTCCAATCCAATTCGGGCGATAACCGATCGAATTCAACTGATACTACGAACCGACCAGAATTTGGGTCAGTGATCTACTATTTTTGCCTTCACCGCTCTACAAATATTTTATACCAGACAATACAACCGACACAAAAGCATTGTGTGAATAAGGTATTATTGGCAAACCAGGAAAATTTCGTGAAGCAAAATGAAAATAGAATTTCCATTTCAACGCTAAAACGTTATCAATTTTAATTAGAGGTGAAACTATGTTCGCATTTCGGAATACTGCAGGTTCAAATAACGTATTTCGGAATGCCGTCGAGCGAATAAAAGGTATGCTATTCCTGCAAGTTATTTTATGTGACGGCGCTAGGATTTCAGTGACGTAATTTTAAAATGTTGCTCTTCTACAAGCGTGGGATTATCATTTAAATGCAAGTTTATAAAGTATTCTAGCTCTCACCTATTTTTGTCGTCTCTTTGAAAGTATGATTTTATTCGTTCATACACGTTTTTATTTCTGATTTTCTCTACTGATGTCTGTGAAACACGTACATTATTATTAAACTAGCTTTTTCCCGCGGCTTCGCCCACTTGGAGGTCGAAAATTGTAGTAGGTATTACCGGAATAAGTAGTAATTAAAAAGAAAATGTATTGTTTGTTCTTGCATTTAATAAAAAGCTGTTATTTTAACACTACAAATAGACCCTTCCTTTTTATTTGTTTTTTGTATAGATAGATCATATTCCTCATACCGTAAATGAGTAAGAACATCGTGACCATGGTTGACATCGAATAATGAAGGGCGGGCGTTTCGGGGGACTGTTTTATGTAATTTTGACGGAACTTCATCTCACACGAAAATCACACCACTATATATCAATATGTGAAGCTATAACTTTGTACCCTTTTTTATTAAAATTACGGAGTGTGAAATTTTGCACAGTTAAATTTTAAGTATATGGAAAAGGAGTGCAACAAGGTAATAGTTTTGATTATTGCTGATAAAAATTTACTTTATTACGGTTGAAATAATGATCATTTATATGAATGTCGGTAGAATTTGGACTACTGGGCGATCACTATTTATATGACTATGGAATTTGATTGATTTTGATTTTTTATAAAGAATCATGATGTAAATTCCAACATTTCTCCTGATTTAGCAGATGTATATCATTATCAAAATCAAATCAAAAGTCATTTATTCAAACTAGGCTGAGAGTCAGCACTTTTTGAACGTCGAAGTTACATAAGACAGTCCCCCCAAAAGGCCCGCCCTTCGACACTTCCTAGGCTTTAGCTGGGAAGAAGAATAAGAATTAATAAGATGGGATACTAACAAATCCTTTACGATCACCACAACGTGAGCAAGAGCTCATAAAAGCAGTAGATTATTCCGTCCCATTTCAATCTCAGATCAATGTTGCCGGCACTAATAGTACTGGCATAACGTCGTCAGATGTTACATAAGGCAGAGTCTAGACGACCGGGCGCCATTCAAGTGGTCTTCGTTCCAGTCATGATTTATATTGGGACATTAAAGTTCGGTGTGCGAGCGTCGAAAGATCGAAACTCGGTGAATAATTTGTTTCGGGATTTTCTGTATCATCGTACTGTGTGTTCTAGGAATAAAATGCATCAAGTTCGTCGTCTGCATTTGTGTTTTTAGTGAAAAAGTTTTCTTTCGTTGCTAAAGTTACTTTACTGAGATGTCAGAGCGCACGGTTTTTCACAGTTTTATGTTTGTCTGGTAAAAGCAATCCAACAGCAACCTTATAGTGACTGTAATAAAGGTCACAGTAATTCTGAGTGTGATCCAAAAGAAGAAGAAAAATAGCGCTAATAGGATTCGGATTAAATCTGTGCTAGAATGTATCATACATGGCAAATTTTGCGTCACATGTCAGTGCATACATCTATTTTTACTCATTGAAGTGTTATAAATCACTATTATTGCCGATTTTTTTATATTTTTTAACATGTATTTTTATATTCACTTTGTATATGTACTATTATGTTCTTGTGATTATTGTAAATGTGGGTCATTCAGTTAGTTTTAATCTTATTTTTGATCTTGCAGTTTGAGCAAACTTAACTATCAGCCACCTGCCCTTCTTTTGCCCGGTTTTTAACACTTGACAAGTCATCGACTTTTTCATGTTATGTAAGTTTAATATTAAAGTTTTAAACACATACATCTTCCAGAATTAATTCTTTAAATGATGGAGTGAAATCTGTTGCGTCGTTTATAAGAACCATGATTCGCACCGACAGACACGAACAGTGAATTTGATGTATGATATAAAAGAGATTTATGACATATATAGCTAATAGATATAGACTAAAGTTTGTACTTCTTCCCACACATCACAGTTCGGAGAAATATAAAACATCAATGGTGTTCGCTCATAAAACTAATTGGCCAGTTAACAGCGCCGTAAAAGGCACAGATAAACCTGTCTGTTTGACCGTAGTACAAACATTTCCGTCCAATTTGCATATCGTTTGTGTCAGCCGTAAAACTGATGTTCCATGGATTTCCATTCAGACTCAATGCTTCAAAGCCTCGTTACAAATGTAAAAGGATTTTTTGGCGCGTGCAAAAATCGATAGTACCGTCACCATCTTGTTTTTAGATTTCGTACCTCAAAAGGAAAAATGAAACCCTATAGAGTTGCTTCGTAAAAGTGTAACAACAATATACAAAAATCAATATTGGTATTGAAGGATTGATTTTGAGGAACCAAAATTCTTCAATCAATTATCGTTTCAGATTTTATTAATAGGTAGGTAAGGCGACTTCCAAAGAAACTATGCATAGCATTCTCGTCACAACATCAAAAGCCAAAGGAACTATTTGAATGGATAAATTCTTTGGCAGAGATTTCTGAAGAAAATATCAAATTCTCTTAGTATCCTTCTAACTACGGCCTTGATTTTGGCAATAAGAATACTCGGATAACAAATTATTATTTCGCCCACTCAGCTTAAGTATAGCAATAACAAAAATATCAAAGAGCAATTCGATATTTCTATAAGTTGGTACAGTCGACCGCATGTTGGTGGTACCACTTTGACCTTGAAATGGCCTAGCGGCACATATATTCATAATCAACGTATAATGTTCCCACTGCTGGGACATAACCCTCAACTCTTCGAGAGGGAGTGGCCTGTAATTAGATTAAATCTACCACGCAGCCCCAGTGCGATTTGGTGGATGTCAACTGTCTTCGAACTTTTTGGTTCTAAGACATACCGGTTTCCTCACGGTGTTATCCTTCACCGTTTTGAAAGCAGTGGTGACGAAATAATTTACATAAAGTGAAGCGCCTCTCTGGGACCTACGACTTACAAAAAATAGTAAGTTACAGCCGTTACCCAGTGGTACTAAAGTGGCCCAGTGGCTACCACAGCTCTGCTCTGCTAGAGTTTCAATAGAACACGAGGCCAACTTGTACTGCAGTACAAGTTGGCCTCGTGTTCTATTGTATACTGGTTTTATTGAAAGACTGGCTTATTGTACTTATGAAGTTTTTTTCTCCTTCAATACTGATTAGAGGTCCTATAATATTTCGTATTTTATTATTCCATTGAGAAACAGAATTGTTGGAAAAAGTGCAATGAATTCATTCATTCAGAATACTGTACCATAGAGAACTTCGCAGAAAATCTCCACCACAGAGATCGCAAAGGTGATATTTCTGGTAAATTAACATTTTGATGGACCATGTACAATTGTACATGTATGTTGTCAGGCCACAAGTTAGTACTAACAAAACCCGTATATGCTGGCCTCATAATCTATTGAAACTTTGCAGTATGCCAAGTCAGCTCAATTTCAAAGTGACTCTGACGGGCTGTTATACAGGGTGTTTGGCCCATCGTGTGCCAAATTGAAATGGTCGACTGAAGGGGTCATCCGCTAGCCTTTCAGACCCCTTAACACCCCTCATGCTCTGTGGATTTTTTTTTATCGACTTTTTATTGTTTTCCAAAAAAAAGACCCAAATTTTACATTCAAATACAGACACAATGTAACAAGAACCAACAAAACTTAACGATAACAAAGTAATAAAAGAATCGCGGAGTATGGTGAACTAGCACACACGTTAGGTAGCAGAGGCAGTGATGTCTCGACCAGTGGCGGACTAAGCCCGTCAGAGGCCCTGGGCGGCAAAACTGAATGAGGCCCCCGGGAGCTTTAAAAAAATATAGTTTTGCAAGCTTTTTATTCAGTTCACATTTGTATGTATACATAAGTGTTTATGTTTAATTCGTTAAAATCTGGCAAGTGAAATTTAAATTCGAATTAAATTATTTAGGCTAAATAAACATCGACCGACAAAAAAAAAATTGATAGGTATATATAGATATAGGATAGGTCTTCAAAAATGATATTGAGTTTTCTAATATAACTTTTTTCTAAACTGAATGGTTTGCGCGAGAGACACTTCCAAAGTGGTAAAATGTGTGTCCTCTTCCCTGTAACTTCTAAAATAAGAGAATGGTAAAACTAAAAAAAAATATATGATGTACATTACCATGTAACCTTCTACCGAAAATTGGTTTGTACGAGATCTGTTTTTTTTTAATACGTCACAAATCGCAAACCGCAATTTACCTTTCATTCCGTCAACTCAAAGATAAAAATTAAAAAAACCATTTAATTTCATAAACATAAACCTTATGCATAAACCGTGAATACCTACAGGTTTGTACAGAACCCTCGGTGCGTGAGTCCGACTCGCACTTGGCCGGTTTTTTTGGAAATGTTTCTTTCTTTTGAAAGCATGGCTAGATTAACCAATCGCTCTTGACCCATTGTAGATTGAACATTATTTGCCTGTTCCGGTGTCGTGACATTTTTTTTTTGGATGGGACATCTCATCAAATAAAGTCTCCCGCTCTGGGTGGAGCGGAAGGGCGTGTCAGACTTTTACTGACTAAAACCCACTCGTGTTTCTTCAGTTGCCCATATACCTCTATACCTCTTTCGAACTAATCTCGTGACCCTGGCAGGCATTGGTCCTAGCAGACCCCTTCAGTTTGCTGACATTTCTTTGAGGCGCGCATGGAACACTACGCGCCTTGACACGGGCCTGGTTCTTACCGGGCGGCGAGCCACCAATTACTCGCTGCCCGCAAGCCCACGCCTACGGTGGCCGGGAATCCGCAATCGACTCCCGACGCCCGGGGCGTCTCCTCCTGCGGCGGCTAGGGACGTGAGGGCGCAGAGACTGCCACTCCCTCACGCGCCCCGCCTCCTCCTTCGCGAGCATTACTGCTTCGCAGAAGGAGGTGACGGCTTCCCATGCCCTCTCGCTATGGCTCGCACCAGGAGCTCGCCGCCACCGATCGCCCCCACGAGGACACGGCGGTGCTCCGCCTAGGCAGGGCACACCTCCACCGTATGCTCCACCGTGTCCTCCAGACGATCCACGCAATGGAAACACCCGGGCGTTTCCTCCCGCTTTATCCTGAACAGGAACCCACCAAAGCACCCATGCCCGGTGGGGACCTGTGTTAGGCGGAAGGTGAGGAAGCCGTGGCGCCTCTCTATCAATATATATCAATATATATCAATCCTCAAAGAGGGGACTTCCCGCCGCAATTGTGGCATGCCCACCGGTGTGGTCTCTTGACTGCAATTACTCCCATACGCTCACAAACCAAAGTACAAGCTATTTAGTTTTTATTGCCTGCGATCCTGACGAAAAACAAAATTGTTTCATTTGATGGAGTTTGGCCAAAGATTGACGGTATTTTCCTGAGAGAGAGAGAGAGAAGTAAGTTTGCACATGATAGATGGCGTAAATAGAATGTAGTGAATGTGTGAAATGTAGGCGTACAAGAGTGAATTATTTGCACTTCCATTCAGGGATTCCTGGGTTAGTACCCGCTACATAGACGGGAATTCCCCCAGCGTCTTGGACGCGTTCAGCAAAGTTAAAAGAATATTAGTACCGCGTAAAAAGTCTAGATCGCTGTAGTGTTTTGATCTTGATGAAATTATGTAGGTACTAAGCACATTTTTAAAGTCTTTTTTAGGATTTGATCAGGGGAACGTGAAGGCATTTGGGGGCCCCCCAAGACCAGAGGCCCGGGGCGGGCCGCCCCTTCAGCCCCCCTGTTAGTCCGCCACTGGTCTCGACTAAAAAAATGGCGGGTCGGGCGCCGCGATTTGTTCAAACCGATTTAAGGTATGCAAGAAAGAGATAGAAGATAGATTTTACTGTGAAAGAGTGAGAAAACAAATTTTACCTCTTTCTCAAGTAACAGTTCCACAATAAATATTTTTTCATTAGAATTTGGAATGTAGTTTTATGTGACTTGATTCACAATTCTAGCAAATTCACAAAGTTGTTAAAATACTTTTATGGCATGTGGCACATCATTAGAAAGAGGATAGACTGGAGAATTAATGAGGGAGTTGGAAGATCCCGGTCGCTTTTGATTTTTTTTGTAGCCTTATCAACAGCTGTAACATGTACAGCTTTGATTTAAGTTTTACCTTTGCGAGTGAATTAAAAAAGAACTAGGTGACTAATATCACTAATTTTGTATTTAAAAGTATTCTTAAACAATACACATCGAAATAAAATTAAAATTCAGAGTCTACGCCTCATATTTTTTTTTAAATCTGTATTTGAATGTAAAATTTGTGTCTTTTTTTTGGAAAACAATAAAAGTCGATAAAAAAAAATCCACAGAGCATGAGGGGTGTTAAAGGGTCTGAAAGGCTAGCGGATGTCTCCTTCAGTCGACCATTTCAATTTGGCACACGATGCACCAAGCACCGTATATTGGAAATTGGAATCCTCAATCAATGAGTTTCCCAGAATATACGATATTCTCTGTGATGTTCGATGTTCTCTATTATTGAACAGTTTCCATATTTAGGTTCGTAGAGTCTCCTCAAAGTTGAATTTTATAATAGACACCTCGGAGTCTGGGCTACATTTAGCCGTAAAATTTTCTACTGGCTCCATTAACTATTCAGGAGTTTCCGTTTACGGAGTCGTCTTCTGGTTCGACAGCCTCCAGGTAAGAGAGCACTATTACGCGTTTAGTTATTTTTACGATGAACTGTAAAAATTTGGTTATGGATTTGTCGATTTTCTATATTACTGGCTTCGTATGAGATTTTATTGCTAAAATCATTTTTGTTGCTAAAAACATATTTAACTATAGTTTTTGTATTTTCTAGGTATAGGAAGAATATTTTATCAACAATTAGATGAAGCATGTTACCAGCAAATTTTAAACCATAGTTGCTTATTTAAATATAATTTATTGTTCTTCTTTTGTATCGACACGAGCTATAATATATAAGAAAGCTGTTTACGAGTCTTAGTTTATCAAGTTTTAAAGATTTTTATACTTTTGGTAAGAATCAAAACATAGGTTATTTAAATGAGGGATGGAATCCGTTGAGGAGAACCTCGAAAATTTAAATGTCTAAGTTTTTTTTATTGCAGCATTGTCACGCTACATTCGTTGATCAAAAATTATTACGCGGGAATTATAGTAAACATGAATTAATTAATCATCAAACTCTCGAAACTAAATTTGCTGCAAATGAGACAATTTACTGAAAATAAGACAAACCATAGCAAAAAACGTAGGAAATTTTGAATTTTGCGTGCTCCATTCAGGGAACAACCTTGAAACACAAAATCAGCCTCAAATTCACGCCCTGTATGAATAAAACACAATCAACATATTTATATCTTACCTGAGACTTCTCATACTTGTCGTGGAACCTATCTGCCTCCAACTGGGCGGTGTCTCTCTCCTTCCCGAACCTGGCGGACATGCCCAGAGCCTTGTCGAGTTGTGACTGCAACGACTCGAAGTCATACGCTTGCTTCTCACGATCCACTTGACACTGGGGCAATGAAAGATAACATATTAGTATATTTTTTGATAACATCTGAAGCTCTTATATGGTCATTTATTTTTTAGGGCAGTTTCGATAAGTTAATATATAGTTGCACCGCATATGGTACTGTGGAGGAACGCTGACGCACACATTTTGTAGTTGAGCAACATTTTATGCGCAGCAAACCTCATTTGGCCACCGCAGGCGCGGACTTGCTGGTAACGACCAGGGTGCTTTTTTTTTGGATGGGAAATCATCAAATGACTTCTCCCGCTCTGGGTGGAGCGGGAGGGCGTGTCAG
The DNA here is from genome assembly GCA_947507805.1 of Aporophyla nigra. Taxonomy (NCBI): domain Eukaryota; kingdom Metazoa; phylum Arthropoda; class Insecta; order Lepidoptera; family Noctuidae; genus Aporophyla; species Aporophyla nigra. Next base: position 14,389,919 of record OX382315.1, on the reverse strand, counting down.
ACTTTTACTGACTAAAACCCACCCATGTTCCTTCAGTTACCCATGTGCCAGGGTCACGGTATCTCTTTCGAACAATCTCGCGACAGGGTGCTTACTCTTGATTTGACGCCAAAATGTGTTTAAATTGGGTGTCCATTTTAGAGAACTAAGTGGAATCTTAGTACCGTATCACGTGTATGCAAAATTAACATTGGAATATAATAAACATTATTACAGTATTGGCTTTAGATTGGAATTAAAATTAGGTTGAAGAGTAAGACCCCACTGAAGGGGTCTGCTAGGACCGATGCCTGTAAGGGTCGCGAGATTGTTCGAAAGAGATACCGTGACCCTGGCACATGGGCAACTGAAGGAACACGGGTGCGTTTTAGTCAGTAAAAGTCTGACACGCCCTCCCGCTCCGCCCAGAGCGGGAGAAGTCATTCGATGATTGCCCATACAAAAAAAAAAAAAAAAAGAGTAAGGCCCCAGGCCCGGGTCGACTCTGGGTTGTCATCCACGCGTGCCACAAAGAGATGTCAGCACAATTTTAGGGGTTTTGCTAGGGCCGATGCCTGTCAGGGTCGCGGATTTGTGCGTAAGAGCCACCACAGGCAACGGAATGAACACGGGTGGGTTTAAGTCAGTAAAAGTCTGACATAACCTCTCGCGTCGCCCAGAGCGGGAAAAGTAATTTGAAGATATCCCACCCAAAAAAAAAAGCAAGCCTCATTTATCCCATACCTCACATTACAGACGTACGCGTTTTGATTTATGTAAAGTCCATCTATTGTATTAGGTTTCTTCTAAATTTACTTCATAAAGTGAATTGTCCAAACTTGGCCATTTTTAAACACGCTGCTATACAAAAATGTAATTTACCAATAATTTTAATTTTATTTTAGTAAATATCTGATGCTAATAACTTTGTATCAATATGCACTGTAAAAAAATCTTTTTGTTTGGTATTTGTTATGATTTGACCAAGTCTTTGGCTTTGAATTTGACTTCAGTGTTGCCAAACAAAAACTGCATAAACAGTAAATTGAAATCGATTTAAAGTGTAGGGTAATCTCTCCACTGTATTTAACGCAGTTTTCATTTAATCATATTATTAAAAAAATACGATATAAATGATTAAAGACTTAAAAATGATAAACTGAAGAGTGCATTATACCTTAAGAACTTATAAAACAATAATCGATTCCATATGTATCGATACAATTATATTTTTTTTATTTAGCAACACAATACTTTAAAAATGTTGTGTTAATTGTCAAAATGACAGTTATCATTCACTTTGTTTTTTTTTTTCATCGTGAGTGTTGTTTTTGTAAGTTTTGTTACGATTACTTTGCTTGTTTCTAAATGGATTCCAATTCTCCCCTTCTTGACGACCCCGGCACTTCCATGGACCCTGAACCTTGTATTTATGATGAACCTGGCACATCTAAAGCAAGTTTTATTTCATGCATAACCAATTTCAATAAAATGTTAAAAAATCATCTAAGTATAAATCTTGATACAAAACTAGGTTTATATTGGCATTCTTACTGATATGAACTATTAAATCATTCATATAGTACTAGCTGAACTGTTTGTTTATAAGTGGCCAAAGTCCCATAGAAGTTGGTCAATGCCCTTTCCCAGATCATTACTGTTTTTACACTTTGAAGGACACTTTACTTTTTACACGCTTTATTACACGCTTTATATTAGCTTCACTTGTATGTATGTTTGTTTGTAACCGACTCCTTATAGTGCGATTCTGACCCACTTTAAACGACCAGATTTCATTCAAACTTTGCACACCTGTCAAGGACTGATGACAATACTATAATTTCATAAATTTGTGCCATTATCCTTGCCAGGGTTACCAGGACAGCAAAAAAACTGTCTGCGAAAACTAAGCTGACATACGTTACAAACTACGCTGACATACGTCTCAAAATTCGAAACACCCTAAAAATAGAAAATAAACAATAGTTTAGAAAAACTAAAAACCACGCTTATTCTTTGATCTAATATTGATGTGATAAGAATGTATGGTAACTTCCAAGATATAATAATCTTCAAAATTACAAGTAAGGCCAAACTACCTACAATTTGAACTAAGTGCAAATAAGTTTCGTAGTTGAGGTTGACACATCCGATTCATGTGTATCCTAGTTTAGGTGTCCGGGGTCTAAAGTTCTGTGCATATATTGACCTAATTTAATAATGTTTGAATACTGTATGTCTGTTTCCGTCTCTCTTGTATTAAGGTTAGGTGATGACAGTATATTACATGTAATGTAATACAAGGTGTACCAAAAGTAGTTGCTGAAACTAAATGTATATTTTCCCCTTTAAATTTTGAGTAGCGACTGTACTTTTGAGGTTGTCATACCTGAGACCGTGCAGTTTTATTTTAGCTTTCTTAGAAGCAACAACGATCGAGTCAAAATGAGTGACCTTAAGATGGAAGAAAATGTTTATCTTGTCGAGTGCTTCTATTATAGAGGAAAAGTGTATAGCGCTGGTTATAGGGGATTTCGCACTAAGTATGGAACGCATTGAGTTGCGAGTGAAAACACTCATAAAATATGAGAACGTAATATGCACATATTTACATGTTTTGCTTCACCCAAGTGGCAAGGCACTTTTTGTCATTTTCCTTGGTACTTTTTTTTTTTTTTTTTTTTACAGGATTCTCGATAATTTTGTAGACTATGAAACCGTACAAGACCGTAGACACGATGTATCAGGCCTAACCATGAAAATTGCCGGCAATATTGCCAAAGTTGCCAAAACTGCCGGGAATGTTTCCAAACTTGCCGGCAACATTGGGCAAGAAACGTATAAATTGAAAACAACTTTTACTATTATAATTGCTTAGTAGAATAAAATTGCCGTATGCAGGATGGTAGTTGCTATGCTTATCTATAATATCCAACCTAAAATTTTCGTTTTTACATTTATTTACTTACTGATAAACTAAAGAAAAGAAACAAGCTATCCATGATTGTTCATTGGTGATGAAACCACAACTATTTTAGAGATATCGTAATTTTTTTTCTTTTACGTTCTTATAATTTAACTTCACTTGAATGTAAGAAAGTATATACATCTATATGTATACAAATCTGTATGTATAGAATGGTCAAACCTTGCAAGACGATCAGCAACAACAAGTTGATGTTTTAACCAATTTTAAAAACAGGCCAAGTGCGAGTCGGACTCGCGCACCGAGGGTTCCGTACAAACCTGCAGGTCATCATCATCATCATTCGTCATCATCGTTTATGAAATTAAATGTTTTTTTTTTAAATTTTATATTTGAGTTGACTGAATGAAAGGTAAATTGTGGTTTACGATTTATGACGTATTAAAAAAAAACTACTTACTAGATCTCGTTCAAACCAATTTTCGTTGGTAGTTTTCATGGTAATGTACATCATATATTTTTTTTAGTTTTATCATTCCCTTATTTTAGAAGTTACGGGGGGGGGGGGACACACATTTTACCACTTAGGAAGTGTCTCTCGCGCAAACTATTCAGTTTAGAAAAAAATGATATTAGAAACCTCAATTTCTTTTTTAAAGACCTATCCATAGATACCCCACACGTAAGGGTTTGATTAAATTTTTTTTTTGTGTTTCAGTTCTATGTATGGGGAACCCCAAATATTATTGTTTAAAAAAAAAATGATATTAGAAACCTCAATATCATTTTTGAAGACCTATCCATAGATACCCCACACGTATGGGTTTGATGAAAAAAAAATTTTTGAGTTTCAATTCTATGTATGGGGAACCCCAAATATTATTGCTTTTTTTCTATTTTTGTGTGAAAATCTTAATGCGGTTCACTGAATACATCCACTTACCAAGTTTCAATAGCACAGCTCTTATAGTTTCGGAGAAAAGTGGCTGTGACATACTCGGACAGACAGACAGACAGACAGACAGACAGACAGACATGGCGAATCTATAAGGGTTCCGTTTTTTGCCATTTGGCAACGGAACCCTAAAAAGGAAGTTCTTTATTTGATATGAATGTATGAATATATGTATTTTTGTTTGTTTGCGATTTTCTCAAAAGGTACTGATCCTATTTTGAAAATTCTTTTGATGGCATGATTTGTGCAGTGGGTAAGCGACTACTGTGGGGTACGTATTATTCAACATTTAAGCTATCGTAAAACAACATAAGGGTACAAGAAGTAATGTGAACAAAAAAAAAAAATCAGTAGGTCATGCTTATTTATTATAATCAGTAATTAAAGGGGATTTTGATAACGTAAAAAATATTATGTAAAAGAGTTTGTTTGTTTGTTTGATTGAACGCGCTAATCTCAGGAACTACTGATTCGAGTTGAAAAATTATGTTTGGTTTTATTATCGAGGAAGGCTATAGGTTATATAACATCACGCTGTGACCAATAGGAGCCGAGCACCAACGCAAAATGTTGCAAAAACGGGGTAAATTATTACGTTCAAGAGCTTTCATTGCGTGCGCTCCTTAAACGGTTAAAGTAACGCAACAATTATGTAAGCCGTAATTGTTCCTCTTAAAAAGTTCTAAAAAAAGTCCGCGACAGCATATGTCCACTTTTTAAGGTTGGCGAACTATGTTTTTTCAAATTCGTTATAAAAAATGCATTATTTGCGAAGGTGTTTTCATAAGACATGGATATAATCCTTATCCCTTGAGAAGTGTTTAATTTGGAACAAAGTTGTCCTTACATTATTTGAGATTAATGAATATCTTACGAGATATAACAACCTGATTGCTCAACACTACGTATGGGCCGACGCGCGGCGATTTGATTCGACGACGGGGTGGGTCGCGGGAGCACGAAATTTGACGCGGACGAAGTCGCGGGCAGAAGCTAGTGTAGGATATGTGCACGAGTGCTATAACTTTTCGTTCGGCATAACGAAGGCTCTATGCAAGTTGAGTGAAAAAAGAGGCCATGAAGCTATGCATAAAATACTACATTTTGTCATGGAGAGTACGCGGCAGCAAAACAGTGGCGATCACGATAGTCAATTCACTAAACTAAAAATCACTAAAATTTGGTTTATTCCTGTCAAACGACAATTTCCTATTCTGAAATAGACTATAGTGACACAACTTAATATTTTAGTTTGACAGCACTAAGATTGCACTGAGTTATTAGTTTAGTGAAAATGTCAATTTTGCTATTCTGAGTTTGCCGGTTTTCACCAAAAATTTTGACAATAATCATTTATTTTGACTAAATCTGACTATTTTTAATCGCGATTAAAAAGGTGTGGAATAAAACTAGTGGTCATGAACAAAAATTCACACTAACGCCTCGCCTTCACGTGCAAAAACAGTGCTGTATTTTATATTTTTTCTTTTGCTTATATCTCGAAAATGGCGTGTCCTATCGCAAAAATAATGAAATTTTCGACCCCCTTTGTCAACCCCGGAACATATAAATCTCAACACGTGGGTAATATTTTTTGTATATTTTTAAACAAAAAGTGAAAAATTCCATATAAAACAAGTCCAGGCTGCCCCCTTGCGCGCGCCTTCGTCTCTAAAAAATTCATTGCGTAGCGCACACAAGTACCACGTTGCGAAACCAAAAGAAAAAAAACCACGTTGATTGTCAAATTCGTTTTTAGTCGTGTCAAAATAATTTTTAAATTTTAAGATTTTTTCTTGCAGAATAGCGTTAAAATTATCATAGCCAAAAGTAAGGAATTTTAGAGATAGTTTAGTTAGTTTAGTTCGCTGTACAACAGAATCGGCACCAATATGAATAAATTTTATTGTTTTATTTGTTTTTTTTTACACATTAAATTCTCTGGCAGACGGAAGACACAATAGACCTAAAACTCAAGTGCCCACCACAAGAGACCAATCTAAAAAGCCCAATCTCGTTTGGTTTAACAGAGCGTAGATCCTATGATCACCTTCCAACTCCATCATCAGGCTGGCACAAGGTCATCATAACATTGCGTTCTAACTAGACATACATATATATCTATATATATGTATAATTTGAGCGCTATCAGACTTCAGGAAATAGATTAAAATCGATTTTATTTTAAACAGATGAAGTTCTTGATAACAAGTTGAAAATATTTACAAAATAACACTACACAGTTGTTTGATTTATATTTACTTCATTTGGTATCAATACCCTCTTTCTTTTTGTATAAAATATATAAGTGATATTCTTAAAAAACTATGGGTTTAGCTATCATGAAGTTACCAATGGCATAATTTAACTTTATCTTCACATATAAGCATGGATAATTAAGAAATAATTATAATTATGAATTAATAATACAGGCTTACTAATAATACGTATAATTACACCATTACATAAAACTTCAGGAGCGCACAAACTTTGAAAATGGCATTTGAAAAACCCTATGTAATCTGGCAACTTTGGCAACATTCCGGCAATATTGCCCAATATTGCCGGCAATATTGGAAACTTTCCTGGTAACTTTCGGAAACATTCGGCAATTTTCATCCCTAATCAGGCCGACCCGTATCAGTGACCGCAGATGAAAATGTCGAGAGAATCTATGACTGTCAATGAATTAATCCAATATCTCTTTACAGAAGTGCCTGTTTGTACTTTACGTATACCCAAATAAAACCTCCATCTTTTCTCTTTCAAACGCTATCATTTTTTTTTAAACTCCAAACGCTTAAAAATGAGAGCGATTAGTTTCAGCAACTACTTTTGGGACACCCCGTATATAGCTCTAACAGAATTGCATTCAGAGGCCGAATATAAGTTTGGTAATGTATGTGTGTATGTGTTTTACAGTCTAAACGAAATCCTATTGTGTCATAATTTATTTAAAAAAAGAATGCTGTGTATGTGCAAGGAGACAACACAGTGTGGGATGACGGAATGTCATGATTACCAAATATTAATAAGATTTTTAGTGATTTATAAATACTAATGATATAAAATTAAAAGTATGTGTTTTTTTTTTTTTTGAAGTGAAACTTCTAATGCGACTTCCGACAAGGTTGCGTTAAACGTTTAACGCTACCATGGAGGGGGTATGAAAGCACAATTGTCAAAGTGTTCGTGCACACGCCAATGATTTGACGGATAGAGTTTTTGAAAAATCAGTAATTTTAATGTTATCAGAAACGTTTACCCCTTCCTATTTTCATTTCCACATTACGAAGTTTTACTTCTTCCGCGCGGAGGGACTCCACGCACTATTTTTAATATTATGTCAGTGTAGTCATGAAGTTTAAAAGTATCTCATTAGACAGTTACGATAAAATTACTGTTTTTTACGAAACTGTATGGAAACATGATGCATGGAGCATCACATAGTTTCTATGTTTGTTCTCTTTGAGCTTCGAAATCAAAAGGTTATCTTCAAGAAGTCTATATTGATATTCTGTTCAGTACCAAATTAATCACAAAGCCTGTTATATATTGCTATATACCAAGTTTGTATGAGTGCTAGATTTTAAATACAGTGACACCTTCTTTCAAGAGCAGAACCAGAACATTTCAGCACATTTCAAGCATATTGTTCAACAAGGACTTTAATCGATCATATAGCAGCACACTGCGATTTGCCGCATAGCATTTATAATATTGTGTAGTGAGCAATTTACAATCCTGTATACACGCACACCGTTCACCGTTCCACCAGACATTATGGCTGCTCTCAACACAATGTGCTCAATACAATTTACGACTAACCTGAGGATTTACTTCAGATATTTTCCTGCAAGGTTTGCCGGTATAAAATATGAGTTGGTTCAGGGCCAGACAGGTATATAGAGTTTGCACAAGGTTATTGCAAAAAAAGTAATAGTTTAAAAAAACTAAAAAACACGCTTCCATAGAAAACGAAACTAAAAAGTAGAAAGTAATGAAAAAAAAAGCGTGGGGTGCTTGATATTAATTAAAAAGCACCCTACGCTTTTTCCCAACTATTTTTTTTCTATTTTCTAGGATGTTTCCAAATTTGTGACGTATGTCAGCGTAGTTTTTGAAGATAGTTTTTTTGCTATCCTGGTAAGCTTGGCAAGGATAATGGCACTTTATGAAATTATTGTATTGAAATCGGTCTTTGATAAGTAAGCCAAATTTCGAGTTAATCCGACGTTTTAAAGGGGGTCAAAATCATGTTCAAAGTTTCCGTTACATAGGCACATACTAACATACGTATGAAGCTAATGAAAGCGTCTTAAAAATGCAAGGTTTCGCATGCTATTTCTTACTGTTGAAAATTAACAAATTTTCGTTTTATTACTTTTGGCAATGCTTCGGAATGCAAGTGGGAATTCGACGAGGTGATTCCTAATTTTGTTCTGGAAAATTTTGTTTAGTTGCGTTCCGTTTGCAGTTGCTACAGATGTAGAACTAACGTTGTTAGTTGCAGAGATAAAATCTTGCTGGACCAAGAATTTTTAAGAATGTTTTTTTTTTTTAATTAGTCTGCACTCAATCAATGTAAATGTTATACTGCTTAGTTGAGATAGTGGTCGAAAGAGCAGTGAATGAGGTCCTGGGTTTAATTACAAATCGGATGTGTTATACATTTTTTTTCCATAATTTTTGTGGGGACTTTATTTCTTTTTTTTTTTAAACGTAATATTAATAATATGTACAAGTATCTAAAAACTAAGATAAAAGAATCACAGGGCATCAAAAAACTCGTCCGCATCGCTGTCAATGGGAAAAGTGCTCAAAAGGCTGGCAGCATTGCCACGTTGTATGGCAATGCTGATTCTTTGGCCAAAAAATAGGCCAGCCCTCTGGTCACGTGAAGCGTCGACCAACCGCTTGGCTATGTCTCGATATATATATTAGGTTTTTCCATTTGGAATTTCTTAGTAGCCCGGAATCTGGATTTATGCCCGATGACACTAGGCTCGACTCCCATTACATAGGACTTTAACCTCATCATCATCATCTATCAACCCTCAAACACAAGCATCTTCTTGCTTAAAAAGTGATCTCCAATAACATTTATCGAAATGCCCTTTGTAATTGAAATAATCTTTTTTTTTTTTACATTTTTTTTTTAAATCTTCTGCCTAGCCTTTTCACAATTATGTTGGGGTTGGCATCCAGTCTAACCGGTTGCAGCTGTAAACTAGTATTTTACATGGACCCCATGTGATTTCTACAACGCAGTTACTAGGTAAAACGATACCCCTTGGTTAGGCTGGTTGTCAGACTTTCGCGCTTCTGACGACCCGTTACGACTGTCAATGATCCACGATATGACAGCCGGGACCAACGGCTTAACGTGCTTTCCGAGGCGCGGACGGGTGTTGGTATGTAAAGATGGTCAACTATCCATTGGCCCAACCGCAGCAAGCATAGCCGACTTTGATCGATCGTCCTGTGCACCTGGAAGTATAAGTACTTCCAGGTGCTAAGGCTACAAGCCACTACATGGGACTTAATAACAACTGGTGAACGGTAGGTGTAGGTACTATATATAGATGTATTTCTGTTTAACACTTTGACTAAAAACTCTTTACAAAAAAAAAAAAAAAATAGCAACCGACTTCCTTAAAAAAACACTACAAAGTCAAAAATAACTTTAATTTTGGAAGTCGGTGTCTTAGGATCTGTATTTAAGGTTGTTATATTTTTGTAAAAAGTTTTTATTTTTAACTCTTTAGTTATGGTAGATACTCCGCACTAATCTAATCGCGTTATTCGTTCATTTGTCGCGCAAATACTTTATGCAAATTTAAGACTTATATGGATTTCACATGGATTCCATTGTCCCAATGGAACCAAATTAAAATGGGACCATTCGGGAAGCACCAGATTTCAAATAAAAAAAGAATCATCAAAATCGGTTCACCCAGTCTAAAGTTATGAGGTAACAAACATTAAAAAAATAAAGTCGAATTGATAACCTCCTCCTTTTTTTTAAGTCGGTTAATAACAGGCGTGATGTCAATGTAGAAGCTATCAATACAATATAAGCACATCAAGATGAACACAAATAGTATTTTATGACTGACTGCGATTAAACCATCATAAACGAACTATTTAATAGGTGATAAAACTGTAACTGAATATGCTACACTTAACCCATTTCTGCTTCAAGACTTTATAGGGTCAAATTACAAATTCTTAAGTTGGAAATTATTCCCATTTGTAAATTTTATGACTTAATCAGTTTTCAAAGGAAAAATGCTGTTGTAAACTACGTACGGGAAAGAAAAAGTGCTCTTTAGAATCCAGTGGCGTAAAGAGTGTAGCCAGACCAGTGTAACTTAAGTGCTTCTTGTGAAAAGCATATGGTTTCATTCATGAAGCTTTTTATATTGTTTCGTAACAAATTGAATGCAATTTCTTATTAGTGGTATTAAACAATGGTTAGTCAGTATAAAAATAATGTTTTCTCTACTTTCTGAACTTCAACTAAATATTTATGTCGAACTTTATTATTATACCAGAAACATTAGGTAAACAATTTCGTCTTGTTAGACTATGAAGCAAAATTATTTGCTTTTGATCGAAAATTCCTAACATTCTCTAACTTCATCATCACTCTAGCCTTTTTCAAGTATGTCGAGGTTGGCTTCCAGTCTATCGAATGCATTTGAATACAGTATTTAACATGGAGTGACTAGCTATCTGACCTCCACAATTCCGTTTCTGGGTTACATGATACCTCTTAGCCTACTGGGCCCCATCTTCCTAGCCTTTTCCAAAATAAATTGGAGTCGGCTTCCAGTCTAACCGGACGCAGCCGAGTACCAGTATTTTACTTGGAGTGACTGTCTATCTGACCTCCACAACCTGTATACCCAGTTTTTATTTTTATGTTTTTTATGGTGAGTTTTTTACCGCGGACATGGTTGTTCGCGCCCTTGTTTACCATTTTAATTTGTTTATAGGTTTTTAATATAATTACAATTATTAAACTCCTACGTCGGACACTTAATTCTAGGTTATATATTGTATACCCAGTTTCTGGGTATTACGATACTTTATCCCACTGCCCGTTACCAAAATATGATTAAAATATTTAAATAAATATCTCAGAGTCTAGATTGGTGCCCAGTTGATGGCAAAAGGGTCGCGTCTATTAGACAGAACTTCAAAAAACCGGCCAAGTGCGAGTCGGACTCGCGCACCGAGGGTTCCGTACAAACCTGCAGGTCATCATCATCATCATTCGTCATCATCGTTTATGAAATTAAATGTTTTTTTTTAATTTTTATATTTGAGTTGACTGAATGAAAGGTAAATTGTGGTTTACGATTTATGACGTATTAAAAAAAAACTACTTACTAGATCTCGTTCAAACCAATTTTCGTTGGTAGTTTTCATGGTAATGTACATCATATATTTTTTTTAGTTTTATCATTCCCTTATTTTAGAAGTTACGGGGGGGGGGGGACACACATTTTACCACTTTGGAAGTGTCTCTCGCGCAAACTATTCAGTTTAGAAAAAAATGATATTAGAAACCTCAATTTCATTTTTAAAGACCTATCCATAGATACCCCACACGTAAGGGTTTGATTAAATTTTTTTTTTGTGTTTCAGTTCTATGTATGGGGAACCCCAAATATTATTGTTTAAAAAAAAATGCTATTAAAAACCTCAATATCATTTTTGAAGACCTATCCATAGATACCCCACACGTATGGGTTTGATAAAAAATTTTTTTTTGAGTTTCAATTCTATGTATGGGGAACCCCAAATATTATTGCTTTTTTTCTATTTTTGTGTGAAAATCTTAATGCGGTTCACTGAATACATCCACTTACCAAGTTTCAATAGCACAGCTCTTATAGTTTCGGAGAAAAGTGGCTGTGACATACTCGGACAGACAGACAGACAGACAGACATGGCGAATCTATAAGGGTTCCGTTTTTTGCCATTTGGCAACGGAACCCTAAAAATCGTCGAAAACTGTGTGTACTATGCGATTTCCTTTGTCTTTTCCTTCAGGGAACTTACAGTAATGATGTTATGCTATATTATCTAAATGACTCACCTTCCTAACTTCGACAGCAGCCTTATCCAACTTCTCTTGAAGCTTATCGATCTCCGAGTGAGCAGCATCTAGCGCAGCCTGCAGTTTGTCCTGCTGCAATTGTGCCTTGCCGAGCGTGGCCTGAGTTCTTTCTAGTTCTTCCCTGGCCTTGTCTAATTCAGCCACGGCCTTGTCTCGTTCAGAGTGGAGACGACTTACTGATGATTGCACCCTGTTGGATAAAAATACTGATGTAATAAGAGCACAAACATTATCAACGTATATCGTTCCTAATGCAGGGATACAGTCCTCTTCTGTGTTTGAAGGAGTGGGCTGGAATCTACCACACGAGCCCAGAACGGGTTGGTGAATGTCACATGTCCTTGAATTTTTGGTTCTAGGACATGCCAGGTTCCTCACGATGTTCTCCGTTACCGTTTTGAAAGAAATCATTTAAGTAAACTAACCCTGCCTAACACAAAATCGTGTTTCGAATGATCAAATATTAAAGGACATTACGTTGTTGTGTATGGAGTTTTACGTTAGACACGATGTTAATAAGTGTCTGGATTTTTGTTGTACCAAATGGGCTTATTGAAAGGTATGTCCCATATCAACAAAACTGAACACGAAAACTTCTTCAAAGCAAGGCTGAATGTCCAAGGTGTACCGGTCTGCCAGGGTCGCGAGATTGTTCGAAAGAGACACCGTGACTCTGGCACATGGGCAACTGAAGGAACACGGGTGGGTTTTAGTCAGTAAAACTCTGACACGCCCTTCCGCTCCGCCCAGAGCGGGAGAAGTCATTTGATGATTTCCTATCCAAATAAAAAAAAAAAACCGGGCGGAAACAGTAATACCACATTGAGATTAAGAATACTCTCGTGTCTGCAAACTCTCAATTCGTATCTCGGCAAACACTTCAAGTTTTGTTCGTAAACTTTGATATTGAAAGAACATGAATAAATAAAGTTTAAAAGTTTTGTACTTGAAACAGAACTTTGGAAACTGGGGAAAACCGTCACAAGCATTCTTCAATTAATATTTTCCTTGTTAACAATCATTATTAAAGTAAACGTTATGTTGTTACACTTACCGATCATATTCTTCCTTCAGGCTATCCTGTTCAGTTTGTGCATTTTCAAGCTTGGCTTTAAGACGATACACTTCACCCTGTGACTTCTCTAGTTTGTCTTGCAATCCGCCAGCTTCCGCCCTAGCTCTTTCAGCATCAGCTTGTGTAACTCTGAGCTCAGCCAGAGTACGTCTCAACTCTGCAGCATTCTTATCTGCCTTTTCTTGCACTCTGTCTAACTCCTGCGAAGTTGTTAAAGTGCTTCTACCAAATGTTGTTTGAGACCGCTCTAGTTCATGTTTGAGTCTTTCGTTTTCAAGTTCCAGTCTAGCCAAGCGTTGTTTAGCTGCCTCCCAATCAGCGCCAGACCTGCCAACTTCACTGGCTGCTTTGTCTAGTTCCGCTTTAGACTTGCCTAATTCAGACTGTGAACTTTCTAACTTCGCTTCGAGTCGGTCTTTCTCAGCTTGAGCTCGTTCAAGCCTAGCACCAAGTTTTTCAACCTCGCTTTCAAGAGCGTGCAGTTTCATTTTATATTCAGCTATTTCTCGTTCGTGCAACTCTCTTTCTTCGTTCTTCTCATGTTCAGCACGATCTCTCTGTTCTCTAAGTTGTTGTATTTGCTTTTCTTTGTCTCCTATTACTTCTTCGAGAGATGAGAGTGCACCTTCGGAAGAGCAGTGGTGGGCTTGCATGGCATTCAGTCTAGCTCTAGCCATATCGACTTGGTTGTCCTTTTCTTTAAGCAGGTCTTCCAGATTTTCAATCTGAAAACAGATTGACGTGTAAACTACTACTCGTGGTAGTATTTGTTAGTAGCAATAAACTTTATATATTCAGATAATATAATAAAATAAAAAACAAAATATATAAATACAAAAAAAAACATACCTTCAACAAAAAAAGACGAACAAAACACTAAAATACACTAGCTTAACTGGCACACATAAATAAAATAAATACGATAAAAAAGTAGCGTTCTACGATACAAAAACAAAAGAAGGGCTTCTAGTTACTTCGGAGCTCGAAAACGAACACAATACAAAATAATAAACAGGTACCTAATCAGAGTACTAAGGAACTTAAAACTGTGTTCAGAATCAGCAAGATTACCCAAAATATAGGTACTGGTTATAATGCTAACAGCTAAATGGGCCACGTATTTGAGCAGCAGTAATTAATTGGATTAAACTCTGTATCGGCTGCCTGTGTAGGAATTAGTGTTGGCGATAATGAAATTAAATTTTGCTTACAACAACTTTATTTTATAGCACACACACACACTTGGAATGGTAAGAAAACTAATCGAGACATGACATTAAAATGAATTAAATAACTATGTCATCGAGATAAGTAAACAGTTTAAACTATTCAAATCATAGTAATTCCAACTCGTTGAAAACTATCATTAGGAAGTGTTCCGATAAACTGTTCCAATGTTCTCTGAGAATAGAAATTAACGTAATTGTTACTATTGCTAGTTCCGAGTACATTAATAATTCAGTAGTGTTTCCATCGGAACTATTGGAGAATCGAAATGGACACAAATCGGTTGAGCTCAGAGCCGATTGCTATAATTTGTTCCCCTTTGATGTTAATGTTCTTATATCGTGTTGGGATCAGTGCAATCGACTGGACGATCAACGAATGCATATTTTGAAATCAGATTATGATTTCATAGAATACTATTTCCATGAAACAATTTTGTAAGTAGATAGTTTTAAGCACTCGACTTTTATATTGATATATAATTCAGTGAACAGTGCAAGATGTAAAGAACTGTACAATATCAAATCCTACTTGAACTACTCCTCAACAGTAACACAAAACATAAAGTTTTACATAAATAAAAAGCAAAACTAAATACACAGAAAACGGAACGTAAACAAGAATTGTATCAGTCTTAAGGTGTATAAAATACTAGCCAGCTCAGTTTGTTTAATCTACAATATTTATAGCCTAGGCTAGTTCTAGAATAAATACACAAACGGAAAAAATAGTTCACCACAGAATATTAACGGAGCAATTTGTAGTTAATTGACGGTAGTCGGAAAAAAGGATTCAATTTATAAACGCGATAGTTTCAACACGATATTACAAATACCTAATGCAAATGCGTTGTTATTTTTTGTATTGTGACGTTGAAAATTCA
Source organism: Aporophyla nigra (assembly GCA_947507805.1). Classification (NCBI taxonomy): domain Eukaryota; kingdom Metazoa; phylum Arthropoda; class Insecta; order Lepidoptera; family Noctuidae; genus Aporophyla; species Aporophyla nigra. The sequence continues at coordinate 14,374,743 of OX382315.1, read as the reverse complement.
TATAAAATATTCTCGAAACAAAACACTCTCTGACTCCGGTAGTCATCGTGATTCCTAACGGCAAATACATCTTAACGATTTCTAATTGAATCCTTTTCAAATAAATACCTTTCTATATCTTCTAAAATCAACTCCAACACTTCAGGGTCCTATTTACCTTCCTCTGCAGCACGTTGATCTTCCGGTCCTTGATTTCGGAGTGGTCTCTGAGCTCGGCCAGCTCGTGTGTTGCTGACAACGCTGCCGCTGTTTTCTTCTCCACCAATCTACTCTTCTCATCCAGCCGGGCTTTCAGTTCTTCCACCTGTGCATGGTAGTAGTTCTTTGTCTATTTTGAAGTTAACAAAAAGTTATGAGTTAGGTAGGTCCTGTATTGTAATCGATGGTGCGTCACTACTTGTATATTCATTGTGTTTGTGCCACTCGATTTGTTCTGTGTGTTTTTATTTATCTTTAAAGATAATTGTATATGTAGATGTACAGGATGTATAACTTGTGATGGAATGATTACTTACGTCGGTCTGCAGCATACTATAATGTTCTTCTTTGGCGCATAGCGACTCTTTCAGCACAGCGATGTGGCGCTGGTAGTCCTGATGTTGCTCCTCCAAAGCCTTCATCTTCGCCGCCATCGCCAGGATCTCTTGATCTCGCCTCTGGATCTCCAACCGGAACTCGTCCAGCTGCTCATCATTTCACCATCCATCCAAAAGTCGGTATAGAATTAGATAAATCCAAACATATCGTTAGTAGAACACAAGAAATGGAAGACTCCACAAATAGTAAAACCAAAGAAACTATCTACGGAGGCAATAGTGATGGCGGAAATGATACTGATGTTAAAAATTCCAATCTACTCAATAATACTGATCCAATGATCATTAATATACTGGTTACGTTAGTGACGTTAGTACCGACGTTATGACAAGCGACGCAAGCTTTTTATGTCAATATTTGTTAGTTAATACGGCACGAAATGTTTCCAGCACTATACTATTGAACACGAGATAAGAGCAGTGCCATGGAAGACATTTCGATATTCTCACACGTTCAAATTTTCGACATGCAATCATAAATCGTATTCATCGACATATAAATATTTAAAAATCGTACCGAATCATCAAATAGTAAATGGATGTTTACATCTGGAAAACTTTCTATACTAAATACTAATAAATATGAAAGTCTGAAGCCTCGATGAGGGTCGGTAGAAAGTTTTCCAGTCATCCAATATCTAATTAATATAATTAATTATTAGTACCAAAAGTAGTTCGATAGTACCCATTGTTATATGCACGGGCGCCTACGTTGTGATACATTTATCTACCGTGAGAAGTCTGATGAAACATGACCACTACATGAAGAGGTCGGGTCGTGATGAACTAGACTAGTTGATGTTGATGACGGGTGACGTGACGCGGGACAAGCTGGAGCTGGTACTGGACGATGACTTGCGATCAACACCGAAAGCACAACATGATCAAACCAGAAAACGATCAAGGAGGTTCACATAAACCTTGCCATGACGGTAATATTATATCGTTCGATGCATTCGACCTCGACAGTCTTTATTTTCATAACAGTCTATCTCTAAATCGTCATTAATTTGGTGTCAACGTAATCAACCTCACATGTTTCATCCAACCATACAATTACATCTAAATTTATATATTCGCTTTGTCTAAGGCCCTATTTAACAAAAATATTTAAATCGACATCTTTCAAGAATATAATTCCTCTTATTTTAATAAAAATAGCTTTAACAACGAACAAGTTTACACAAAAATATTACGAGTCAACACAGTCGGCGACGATTTCGGCTAAGTTCGGACTTAAAGCGAGAAATTGACACGGTACTCGTCGGTCGTCAGCGACGGAGTCACAGAGTGGTGGCACTATAGTAGGGCGAGGCGCGCGGGTGCCCGTAGCTCGAGCGCAGCGCGGGCCGGGGCGGGCGCGCCGGCGGCGGCGGCGCGCTCAGCCGCCCGTCCTTCATCACCCGCACGTCGTTCAGCAGAAAACTTACTTGTCTCTTGAAGGGAGGGTCGGCCTTATCGTAAAGCGAGGCGTGCGAGGGCGCGAGCGAGGGCGGCGGCGGCGACACCAGCGCGGCCAGCTCGCTCTCGAGCAAGGCGACCTGCCTCTCGAGCGTGGCGATGCGCGCTTCCTTGGTCTCGAGCACCGCCGTGAGCGTGGCGCCCGCGCTGCCGCCGGGCAGGCCGGCCGCGGCCAGCGCGCGCTCCAGCTGCACCTGCAGCGCCCGCAGCGTGTCCGCCGTCGCCTTGAGCTCCTGCCAGTCACGCGAGTCGGTCAGCCGCCGCCGCCGCCCGCCGCCGCCAGCACCGACGGCGGCTCCGCTCAATACAACCTACCTACGACCGGCGACGCGTCTCGTGCGCCTGCCCGGGGCTGCGCCGGTCGGACGCGACACGATACTGCTACTGCGAACTAGCCGCGACACGACAAACAATTCGCCATCGACGCGACGCAGCCCCAGGTGAAGGCGATACAAATTAAATTTTTGCTTCTAAAAACAATGATTGCTCAAACTGAATGTCCAATAAAATTTATACGAGACGGTCTTCTCTAAGGTTCATGTGACGGGGACATAATGAGCTGCTAAACATGCAATGTCGTGATTAGGTTGTGTTCGTGTCGATATAATTTTTATATTATTTTTTTCTTTGTTGTGTAGGCCGAATTAGTTAATAGGTCATCATGGATGAAATTTTAAAAAGTTGAAATTAATATTTGTTATGTACCTATCGGCGACGTGTAGGTGGCGGGAAGAGGGAGTAAGAAAACGGTAAATTGGTGCTCAGGGTTCAAGCTTTGACAGTGTCACAGAAAGGTATTGAAAGACCGTGGGAGTGAGAAGCGAGATTTGAGAAGATTTTTATGAAGCCAACAAGTGTGATTGATCAGTTAATACATAAAAAGGCGTCGCGACAGTCACATTCGGCTCAAGAGTCAAGAAATGAATGAAATGAAAACTATCAAGAGCAACACTAACAGAAACAGTGACGATGATAAAGGTATCACAAAATAAAACGCCCATGTGTTCACAATACTAATACATAAATATAAAAGGAAGCAGAGTGACGTGCACAATATACAACTACGCTAAACGGTGCAGGAAAATAACTAAGAAGTAACAAAATTTCCAATAAATCGTATAAAACACTCGACCGCACATTAGAAGTTTTGCTACCCACATGCACACAAGACACATTAGATAATGTTACGACAGTTACCTGTTTTTGGGCCATTGCTTGCATTTGCTGGAACATTTGACGTTCTTCCTCTTTACCTGAAAGTTATTCGGAGTTTCACTTCTGCTAACCACAGCAGATGTTAACAACAAAATTAATCAGAATAACATTAGATTACGTACCCATCCCCTTGTTTTGGAGCATTTCGAGTAATTTTTTGATGCTCTCATCCCTCGCTTGGAGCGTTTGTTTCTGCGTTTCGATCCTCAATTCTAGTTCCTGTTTGCAAACGGAATTGGTTTGTTAAATTTTTAACAGGATTGTTCGTAGCATCACTGTCTTTCTTGAAGCGGTTGTTAACTCAGAAAGTTACGTAAACTAGGGTTTATTTCGAACACGGCTAAAACTTGTATTTCTAACATCTTGGAGACGTTAAATGTACAATTTTATTAGTGGTCAATCTAGTATAGCTTCAGAGTTCGTTAGTAAATATCCTCTCTATGTTTACTTTCTCACCTTTATAGTATCCCTCAATATAGCTATCTCTCGTTGCAGGTGTTCGTTCTCGGAGAACAAGGCTTCCAGCTGTTGTTGCAGTTCAGGAGCGGGCTGTCTCATGCGCAATCTTAGTTCCTCTTCTAGTTGTCTTACTAGCATCGCTTGTTTCTGTGAAAATATAATTATCATTATATTGATTACTTCTTTAACTTCTTTGATTCTTAGTTTTGGGTTGGAAAAGGATGGAGGAAAGATTTTCTTATATTTCTCATGATCTTTACTAATCATTCTCTCTCTCTGTTGATGTATGAGAATTGATCCCATTTTTTTTCCTTTGGTTAGTTTTATTTTTGTATTATTAGTTTTACAGGCTCTTGTCTAATTAATTTAACTTCAGGCAATTTCCAGTTTCATTTAAAAAACAAAAATCTTTTATATAAATGGTGCCTAAAATGAAACCTGTGGCTAGTTTGACCCCAACGCTCTCTTAATATTGTTAATTGAATGTAACTGTTAGACTTTTGACCACTTAGTTGATAGTTCAAATGGCTTCAAAAATGTAAACTGCACTAGGCAACAGTAATGAATGCAAAACTAATTTTTGTTTTCGACAGCATACTTTACTTCTGTTCGACTGCAACACAAATATTTAAAACGTACACGTGATTTCTTTGTGTGGCTTCGAACAGTTCTAAGAAGTTCAGTTCTGCTTACTTCATAATATATTTATGTAACTCGGAACGAGTACGTGTTTGTTTTAATGAAAAGTGTTTTCTGGGGAAACAGGTGTATCTAGAATTCTAGAGCCCCAAGCAAGTACCTGAATGTATTTTAATCTGCTTTATTTCATTGGAAATATCCGAACTATATTTGTAAATAGCTACTGTTTTCAGAAAATTGCTAAATAATAAATAAGATCAACTTTATATTGGAATTGATATCAAGGTCTACGTAATTCTTATCTCCCAAAATAAAAACATCGCCGTTATTAATCTTCACGAAAGTAAAAAGTTGGTCGATCAACCCAAAACTAGAGAAACATATAATGCGAAGAAAGTTTCCCACAGTGAAAATGGCGGTCCAATAAGTTGTTCGCTGCCGTGCTGTTATGTCGAAAAGTCGTTTACTTTACATTAGCAATACCCAAGTATATTGCCCAAACCACATGTACACCAGACCATATATCAAAGTATACATTCCCAATATAAGTTGACCACACATTGTAGGTCTTCGTACTAGGCGTCCCGAACAATGAAAGGTCAACTTATACTAGAAATGTTAAGCTTGATATGTCGTTGTGCGTACCAAATACGTTAGAGAAATTAAAATTCTTTATGCCTCCAACTATTTTGTTTGATTTATTCGTCAAGTCACATAAATAAATATTTTTATTATAGAGCTATCGCACGCAATCGGCTGAGTTTCATTAGGTTTTTTTTTTGGTAAATTAGACTGTATTGTAAAAGTCAATTGTTACAGTATTCATGACCTGAGAAATAGTTACTGATTTTGACGAGATATTTAAGCCTTTCATAGAACCCTATCCTAACTTTTTAGATACCAAAATTTATCGATATATTTTTTTCCGCTGCTCCGATTATATCGTATCATATTCCCATGTACTCACTAAACCTTTCCATTCTTATTTTGGACTCTTACATATGCAATACATCGTCAATTTATATAAGTAGCAGCCTACGTTTCCCTATTTCCGTCCCCCATTTCCTGTACATGTCCTTACTTACACGAAAAGACAGGCGTCGCATCAAGAACTTTCCTTTTAACAAAAACATCGCAAATTCAAAGGCTGATCGTTCCAATACAGTTGATTTAAGGGACATTAGTTGATAGTTTATTTGGGGAATAAACTTTTGTGTTTACGTTGTCTACGATTTATTTTATGTTCGTTTGTGTTCATCGCAGTATCGTTTAATTTTTATTTTAACGATTGTCTAGTTTTCTGATTCGATATTCAATATACTTTGTAATGATCTTTTTCATCTACTACCATTACTAACTGTAATGTGCTGTTATTAACTGTCGTTTATAACGAATAAAACGTCTGTCAGAATAAAATGTGATTTCAGATAAAGGCTACAAAAGTATGAGTAATCAAACATACATATTCTGTTTATAAAAACACAATGACGACTAACAACCCTATTCTTGGAAGAAAAGATTCATAACTTTGATCTACCGCAATCGTTATTGTTTTCAAATCTGCATTCACCTATGCTACTTTAAGTCCAATATTTATGACAGCTAGAAATGGCTACAAGTAGCATATTACACGGAATATTGCATAAATCTAGCATTTTAGAACTCCAGCTTATAAGTAACATCAAAAGCTATTCTTAAAATATCATTGCCAGTTCAAACGGAGATTTCAGACATTATTATTATAATGACAAATTCAAATTTTATTTCAAGAATACGAGACTTGGTGAATTTTATATTCACGAAGACTATACTGTAGATCCAATTATAATAACGGCAGTTTTATTGTGAATACCTCATGAATCAGAAGTCTGCAGTTTGTCATAATAATGTGATCCTTTGTAAAGAATTCAGCGCTCATTCTTTGTACATTTAGTGGAGTCACTAATTTGAGAGCCCTCGGCATCTAAATGAACGCGTTTTTCTTTTACTTTTTCACTCTTTATTTTTCGTTAATTGATGTCATTAGTGGTTTGACTGGAAAATTGAGACGAAAAATATACTGCATTGATCACAAGTAAGTTTTAATCAGGAGGGTAGTTGTGTAAACACTAATTGTACAAAGACTTTCATTTTGACAGTTCAACAACATTCATAGCGTTATTTGTTTGGCTGGGAAGACAAATTTTTCGAACGTATGAAGTATTGGATTAGCAAAATCCTTCAAAATGATTTAGATTTGATTAATGATGGGTTACCTTAATAGCACACCATCCATCACAATCTCATTTAAACCAGTTCTTGACGAAGAAGAAAGAAGAAGTTGTTCAATAAAGATAGAAAAGTTTAAATTAATTCAGTTCGATAATAATTGGCTGTTTTCATTTACTACACATCAAGCTATGAATTTCCAGTATAAACTGATCTCACATTCTAAGGGAATTCCATATATTGAGAGGTCAGCTTAAATTGGAATAGCTTTACTTGATGTGTAGCCGTGTGTACAAGCCCATAGTTTAACTGCTGATAAAACTGCAGAAACCGCATAAACGACCAGAAATACCATTACAATATGATTTTACATTTACAACCTATAATCTTTTCTTCAAGAAACTGCACTGTCTAGATGCTACCGTCTGCCGCAACCAAGTTACAGCGATTTTAGAACCTAACATATCTTTCGACAGTCGTAAATGATATGAGCGTGGGAATTCGACCGGCAACCCGCGTAACTTAGGACCATTTTGTATTCCGTTTACGTGCTAACACTGAAGTTTTATTAGTTTGGTATCTGACTGCGCAATGTATGTGTCGGGTTTGGTCCAGACATCAGAAGTAAAACTCAGTTATGGCAATACAATACACTAATTTTAATTTAATTGAACAATCAGTTATCTTAAATCTAGGAAATGTAGAAATGAAATAAAACTGAATTAAATAACGAATAAAGGCAGTGAGGGCGGTCACATAGGGCAGTACTGACTGTCAGGGACAGTGGTCCATGCACCCACCGCAATAAGGATAGTACTAACTGTGTACACAGTGTTCCACATCCAATAACCGGGCAGTACTGACTGTCGAGAGACAGTGGTCCGTGCACCAAGACGCATCCGTTTGAAATGCGTGCCGTCTCAACAGCGCAGCTCCTTATAAAGGCGGTCGCTAGTGGCCGAGGGTAGTTACGATATTTTACTGAACTGTACATTACGTCAAATGATCGAAAGAGTGAAGGTTTGTCTATGATGCTTCCGGTGCACGTTCCACTAGCGCCATCTAGTCGCCGTCTCTCGCAGTTGTTAAATAATATTGCTGCCGACACGGCCATTCTGACAAATCACTCGTCCTCGAGTGCATTTATTCATCTAAAAATAATAATAATACTAATTAATTCACATCATCATCATCGTTACATAGCTTAATAGCAAATATCACTGGTCTAGGTATTTCTTTACAACAGAAAACCCCTACAGTTCAAACAAGCTGGTCTAAATCGTCACCCACTAAAGCAGGCGAGATTCCTGCAGCATCTCACACATCATTGCTCATAACAGCAAGAGATCTTATTAGAACACCAATACAGTTCAAACATTCTGGTCTGAATCGTCACCCACTAAAGCAGGTGAGATTCCTGCAGAGCATCACAGATCATCTCCCACAACAACAGGAAAGATCTTTATATTCTATTTGCTAAAACAACCATCTTCCACAAAAGTAGAAGAGACCACATAGTAATTGATCATTCCAAAGATTCCATTATAGCATCGGAATTATCTACACTTAAGGTGCGAGAACTTACAGAAAGTGTTTCCTCTGCATCATCTGCAGTCAATGTGCCAGAGCTTACAGAAAGTGTTTCCTCTGAATCATGTGCAGTCAATGTACGAGAGCTTACAGTAAGAGTTTCCTCCGAGTCTGAGATCATATCATTATTTACTGGCACAAAAGACGTACTGAGCTCATCTTCTGCCGTCACGGTCCGTTCATCATTTTCATCACTATAATTTTCGCAAATTTCTAAATAACTTTCTTGCCCTTTAGGTACTTCCCTTAAATTTTCATGTGCATATTTATAAATTCTGTTACCGTTACCGTTCTGTAACCGTTAATATGTTTAAGTTCATAACGGTCATTATCTAATACGGTGACTATTTTATAAGGCCCCTTAAATTTATTATCTAACTTTGTTTGATGTCTTGCTTCGCATTTTGCGAAAACAAATTCACCTACTGCAAAAGGTTTAATCCGAGCTTTTCCCTTATTAAACCGTATAGTGTCAGCGTTAGCTACTCTTTGAATATTTTCTGATGCGGATGAACGAGCCGTTTCAACATTAATTATAGGTGGTTCAGAAGAACTAGGAGTTATTTTAGCTAGACTAAGTGAGGAACCTTGAATGCCAAACATCAGTTCCATAGGCGTAAAACCTGTGGTCCTGGAACGAGTACTATTAAGAGCAAGTTGGATCTCTCCTAGTTCATCCTTCCAAGCATTATTAGAATTACATTCTATAACAGTAAGAATACTCTTCAAAGTTCGCATGACTCTCTCAACCTGCCCGTTAGCTCTACTAGAACCAGTTGCTATTAAATGGAGCTCTATTCCATTATTATTACAAAAGTTTTTAAACTCATTGCAGTCATAACAACGTCCTCTATCTGCGATAATGCGCTTCGGAGCACCAAATAAGTTTACAGCATTCTTAATTGCTCTCACAGCGTATGAAGAGCTTAAGGCCGGTGTATATTCCAGCAGTACAAACTTTGTAAAGGCGTCTATTAAAACTGAGCAATATTCTTTTTTATCACTTTTGCCCGAAAGTTTTCCGGTTAAATCCAAGTGAATTGTGTGCCAAGGGACTGGATGTTTAGGAATTGAATGCAACTGCATTTGCTGTGCACCTGAAGGGCCTTTAGCAGTTTTACATACTACGCAGCAATTAATAAACTTTTTGACTAATTTAGCCATATCAGAAAACCAATAAAATTCGTAAAGTTTGTCTAAAGTCTTGTCAAAACCTAAATGTTTTATTTCATTATGAACGTGGTTAATAAGGGACCAAACCAAAGAACGTGGTACAATAGGTAGCCAACTAGAAACTCCTCTACGTTCTATCTTCCTATACAATATTCCTTGTCTTAAATCATACGTATGCGATATCTCTTCAGGTAATTGATTATTACGGATTTTTGCTATTATTTCAGAAAGTTCTGAATCGCGTTCTTGTTCTACAATTAACCAACCTTTATCTAATTCAAGGAAATTTACTTTGCGGGGCTCAGAATAATTTGTGTTTGACAAATTGCGAGACAAGAAATCTGCATGAGCCATCTTTCGACCTTCTTTGTACACGATATCAAAATCATAAGCTTGCAATATAGCCCACCAACGGTGAACCCTTGGAGTCAAATCACGTTTAGAGTGAGAAGCTTTAAGGGAGTTACAATCGGTAAATACGGTGAATTTTCGTCCATGCAAATAATGACGAAAATGTTCGATTGCTTTTACTACCGCAAGAGTCTCTAACTCGTAAGAGTGATATCGCGTTTCTGCATCTATGGTCTTCCTACTATAATATGCTACTACATGAGGGGTATCATTATGTTTTTGGATAAGAATTGCACCATATCCCGCACTACTTGCATCGGTATAGAGTTCAATGGGCAAGGAAGGGTCAAAAACTTTTAAAACTGGTTCAGACGTCAAAATGTGGATAAGTTTTTTGTGTATTTGGTCATGCTCAGGGGTCCACTTAACATTGCCTTTTCCTTTTGTCAAGGGATATAAAGGGCGAATTATTTGGGAAAAGTTAGGAATAAACTGTCTAAAATACGTTGCCAGCCCTATGAGCTGCCTAACATGAGTGACAGTTTTTGGCGTTGGAACATTAATTAAGGCTTGTATTTTTTTTGGATTTGGTCTAATCTCCCCAGCTGAAACTATATACCCAAGGTACTCAGTTTGAACTTTCAGAAACGAACATTTCTTTAAATTAAACGAGAAACCAGCATTGGACAGAGTTTTAAGTAATTTGTCTAAACGGTCAAGCCCCTCATTAATATCTGTGGAAATTGAAAGGACATCATCCATGAAAACTAGAATTCTTTCATCATTCATAGGCTGTAGAGCAGTATTAATAGCCTGTCACAACCTTTTCAGATAATCTTGCGTCCGGGATATTTTCAATCAATTGCCAAAGACGTAAACATGCCTGAGCAGGGGTCTCATTAGAATTAAGTTGAAATTTGAGGATACTGTCAAAGTGATCCTGAATAAGCATAGGGCGAGAGAACTGAGCTTTTAAAGTCTCCTGTATATCGTCCCATTGATATTGACTGGGAGGTATCTTGGTCAGTAATGTAGCTGCGCGGCCTCGAAGACAATGGGTCAATGTCATGATTAAATCGACACCTTTCAAATTTTTGCTTTTAATTATAGTGTCTGACAGCCGACACCAGCCCCCTATGTCTGAATTGGGGTCGTCAGGATCAAAAGGTACTAACGCTATGAAAGGTTGTGGTGCTGAATTGGACCGGGGTAGTAGAGCATCAGTTAATTTTGAAAGAAATGCTTCTAAACTATTTGTGGGTAGCGGAATATCTTCCTGCATATTTTGTGATGATGAAGTGCCAGAGGTGGGCGGAAAATCCGATCCCACTTCTGATGTCGGGTTTGGTCCAGACATCAGAAGTAAAACTCAGTTATGGCAATACAATACACTAATTTTAATTTAATTGAACAATCAGTTATCTTAAATCTAGGAAATGTAGAAATGAAATAAAACTGAATTAAATAACGAATAAAGGCAGTGAGGGCGGTCACATAGGGCAGTACTGACTGTCAGGGACAGTGGTCCATGCACCCACCGCAATAAGGATAGTACTAACTGTGTACACAGTGTTCCACATCCAATAACCGGGCAGTACTGACTGTCGAGAGACAGTGGTCCGTGCACCAAGACGCATCCGTTTGAAATGCGTGCCGTCTCAACAGCGCAGCTCCTTATAAAGGCGGTCGCTAGTGGCCGAGGGTAGTTACGATATTTTACTGAACTGTACATTACGTCAAATGATCGAAAGAGTGAAGGTTTGTCTATGATGCTTCCGGTGCACGTTCCACTAGCGCCATCTAGTCGCCGTCTCTCGCAGTTGTTAAATAATATTGCTGCCGACATATGTAATATTTATCGTGCCATCCCGGATTTCAGATGCGTGGTGGTGTTACGGGCGGATTTTTAAACCGCAAAACGTACAGGAAATGTTTTTGAGTTTTTACGAGTTACGTATGAGGTAAGCTCGTTGTGTTTTATAGTGAGAATGTGTATTATATAAAAGTACTTTATATTGAAATCTGTTTAGGTTAAACCTCTGGTTTCCGTGCAAGCAAGTCTGTGCACTATTCACTGTATATTATACTACACAGTGAATAGTGCACACACTTGCTTTCTACGTTTTCTTTACTTTAAGTTAACTTATCACTGTTTTCACGTGAGGATTTCTAGGAAAATCGTGTATTCCTATCGATTTACTGTAATACAAATATGTACATACAAATTTAATACTCTGTTTGTAATGTCATTTGAGAGAAGACTATGTCCAGCAATGGACGTCTTTCGGCTGGAATGATGATGGTGCTGAATGACAAAATAGCAGCTTTTAAGTAAATGCATATAAAAGTATATACGGTTCTTTGAATAATATTTTTTTTCTTTTTCTTTTCGATTTGGCAGGACCGGGATTTAACGGGATTGTCTCAGTACCACGTTCACGTGAGATAATTTCTGACATCCACGCGGGCGAAGTCGCAGGCACAGCTACGTTTTTGAACAATAAAGTGACAATGATACCTAGGTAGAGCTTCTGTTGGACACAACATTTCAATCTTCTTAACAATCAATTCTATTGACCAGATAATCATTACAGTACCTATTGAACACTTTTTAAATGAAAATGTCGATATAAACCAAGAAGCTACAGAAGACGCCAAACTTTTGAAGTCTAATCACACGTCAAACGTAAGTACTACGAAGTAACAAGCATTCATGATTAAACAGTGAATTAGCCCTGAGTGGTCCTGACAGGTTGTTGCCCACCACCCACGCCTACACCCACATGGTAACACAATCTGCATAATAAATTACACCTGCCTCTAGTAGGTTTCATATCAAATTATTGTTCGTGTGTTACTTTGTTATTTGATTTGACCTGAGTTTAGAATATACTACTTCTTCTTTGAGCACAGTGGTGACCTAGTGAGTTGTGTTTCATAGGTTCAAAAAGACAGGCGCTTTATAGTAAGCACACCAACAGCACAGTCACTTACAATTCAAATAACATAAAATTTAAATTTCAAATTTGCACTTCAGTAACCATGCAAATAACAGAAATGTTTTTGCATGTTACTTATTACATTTACTTTTAATTAGCATATGAATATTAGAGACAAAAGAGAAAAAACTTAAAAGTAAAAAGTGTATCCAGAGACCCAAACCTAGAGCACTACAAAATACTAATTTTACACGCTACACAGACGTGCAGTCCTCACACAGTTTAAATAGGGAACGTCTGTATGAAGCGAACTATGGAGAATATATCAATGGGGTAATCTGTGAAATTATAAACTATATCATCACCACTGCTCTTAAAACGGTGAAAGAAAACGTCGTGAGGAAACCGACATGTCCTAGATCCAAAGGTTCGAATACATGACATCTAGCAAACCACACTTAGAGGAGTCACTGGTGTTGAAAGTGGTTTAGATGTGTTGATCGAGTTAAGTTTCTTTGGTGACATTCGCCTTCAGTTTGACTTACGATTACTATGATTATGCCGGACCTAGTGTGCCATTCATCAATGTGAGAAAAAAGATTCGATTGATGAAGTCATATAATGCAGTATTGTATCAAGCGTTAATGATATTACCATATATAATTATAGAATAAACATACAAATAAATTGCCTAACACCAGAGATGAAAAGTGACCCACGATCTAGGTACTCTAATAGAGACTCCGCTCCTAATATATTACCAAATCGCAAATATGTATGATTTTCTAAATTAATTTACAGCAGAGTAGTAATCTAGTTAATTTAGATGATGCAAAAGATCTGTCACTACGTGAAGAAGACAAATGAAAAGCGTTATCTAAAGCATCAATAAATCTTATGAATCATGCTCTTTAAGATCAGAAAAAGAAATAAATCGTCTTAGAACTTATAAATAAACCTCCACCGTTGAAGTTTACACCCACTCCTATGTTAAAATTAGTACTATCGTAGAAAGTATCTATGATAACAGTGAATATGATCTTTATACCCAAGTTATTAGTGAAACTTCATGTTATGATTTGATTTCTAATAAAGACTGCGAGTAGGTTGGTGTTTATGTTTAGGTAAAGGAAAATATGGTACCGTGTGGTGCCGGACGTAAAGAATAACACCACCCCATTTCTTCCCGTGGGTGTCGTAAAAGGCGACTAAAGGGACTTACTAGAGACTGGGCAGCAGCGTTCTCTATGCATTTTACCACTATACTGCGATCGCCAACCTGCCTGCCAAGCGTGGCGATTATGGCAAAGCCCCCCAAATTGGGGGAGGCCTAAGTCCAGCAGTGGACGTCTTACGGCTGAAATGATGAAAGGAAAATAACAATTATTGTGTAGAAATACCGGGGATTGTAGTGGGTTCTTTCTTAGTAATATTTCTTTAAGAGTTCATGCGTAATTGAAGAAGGTTAGAGCTGAGATAGGTAACAAAGCTATTCTAAAACAGTTTTGTAAAGTAAAAGTCAAAACAATAGACAGCATAATTATTTTCCATTTTGGACTGTTCGTGGTAGTCCAGAGAGACTTCATTATTTGTATAATTAAAGCTACCACAAAACCATCGACTACTTCAATTTTATTAAAACTCATTTGTAGTAAGAGGCCATACCATGTTTTTTTATCACTCAATTGAAACAATATCAGGCCTATCATTTCTCAAATTATAATAGTCTTGAAGTATCTTCTGCCCACCCACATTCATTATTATATTACGCGAATGATGTCACATGAACTAATTCAGTGCGAAATTGAAGACGAAGAATCTTACATTGTGTATGATCATAATAAAGTCATATTATGTTCAGAAGCTTTATCATAAAACTGATTCATTCCGTCTTTGAATGAATTCTTATTATTAAGGACAATGTAGTCTTAGATGAAATCCTTGAGGTTATTCTGTTGGAAGTAATCGCATTAGGAATATAATAGGAGCTAAAAGGAAATTATGAATCGAGAGAAGCCGCAATAAATACTATGGGATGTTACTATAGATTAAAAATAGTCGGAAAGAAGTAGTAGGCAAAAGAAGAGCATTAGAAATATAATAGAAACTACAAAGAAATTTTAAGTAGAGAAAAATCTTGAATAGCTTGAATATTAGACAGATACTGGTAAAGATAGAGTTACAAATCTCAGAATCCATCATGCTAAAGAAATAGTAGTAAAAGATGAAAATGTATTAAAAGATAAAGATTTGTTTCATGATGAAGTTAAAACTACATATATCCAAGTAGTACTTTATAAACCAAGTAGGAACAGGAATCCTCGATCAAACCCCAATAAGTTAGTAGAGAAACATCCGTGTTTGACCACTGCTCTCTTCGAAACCCCAAACCAATAAAAGTCAAATAACATTAACATAAGTAGCAATATGTAAGTAGTTTGAACAGATCCCGGAACAAATCGTGGACGACAAACAAAACGCTATTATTAAGCGTCAACGCTGAACGTTATAATAAATCAAAAACATGTGCGTAGTACGGCAGCAAAAATATTTGTGTGGGACACAACCACAGGCGAACTAATAACAATGTATGGGAATGCGGAACATGAGTCGACAACACTTGGCTTGGGAAGCGATACTGTGGTAGCGGTCGCGATATTTGGAGTTAACGAGCAAGATTATGAAGCTAGCGATAAGGTTATTAAAGACCTCGCGAGTGTGAATAGTATTTGTGAACAGCTTGTTAAGGCTGACAGCACTACAAATGGCAAGCTGGGCGACAATTCGTCACTGATAAGTGCTTTCATGAGTCTTTCAAGAATGTAGTTTGAACGTGATAAGTTATTTGGTTCTTTTTCATTGTCATGTAACAGAATTGTACTAATATTTATTATAAAATCCTAGTCAACTTGGACATTGTCTGTATTTTTGTGAATTAGAATATCTGAAAAGAAATCACGCCATAACGGCTGAAAGAATTTGACACATGAATACAACGTGCCTGGATTAGGCCATAGGATTTTTATCCAAGTAGTTCAGTTTCTGTGGGATAATTATAACGTTTTGCTATTGGCGTGTCGTTTGCCTGGTTTACAAGTAGCAGAATCTTATACCCGAAGGTGAACACATCCCTAGAAATTTTACTGGCAATGCCTTATTCCACTGCTACAATTAAAAGGTCATTCAGCATACTCAGTCGCGTAAACACGTGGCTAAGATCGACTATGATGTAAAATATCGTTCTTTTTCTTGACTTAAAAAATTAAACTCGCCACGCTTTCCGCTTCTCTACTCACAGCAAGTCCACTACCTCTGCGACCCTTCCACATCCCTTCGCCCCATTTGTTCCTTAATTTCAACCAAATCGATATTTTCAAGGCCCACAATCGTTTCTTCGTATAAAACATTCATGCTTGACTCTCGAGACTTAATTTGAACATTTTACGTTTTCAAATCAATGTAATATAGTGATTTGGTTTCAGTGAATTAGGTTCTTACGTTATTTTTTGTGATTCTACTAAGAAAATATTGGCTTTTACGGTTATGTGGTCAAATAGCTCCGTAGGGAGGTTATTAGGTTCTCAGGTAACCCTACTATCAAAGATCCCTTTTATATTATATGGAAAGTTGAAAAAGGCTGTAGTAAATTTAACGCGGCAAAGCACGGGTTAATGTAACTTCCATGTTGTTTTTTTGCCGGGAAAATATGTGTCATGGCGTCGTTCTTATATTTACATGACGAAGATTGTAGTTTAAAAATAAAACTGTTGATAAAATGGTGTTAGCCTAGTTTAAAGTTATTGTTTTAGTATTGTTTTGTTTTATTAAAGGGAAAATAATTTCCGAGTTAATTGGAAGAGCTCTGAGCGATGAAAGCTGCAAAATTTACTGAAAACCTTTCTGACTAATTGTTGTAATTTGTCATTTCATTCATAAAGACCAACATCGTATATCACTTTGCCTCGTTTTTCGTCGATTCATCGGTTTAACTTCACAACCGAGCTTGAGACCTGTCAATTTTACCTCAACATGCGTAAAAATTGGCTTAATGCCCATATTCTAT
The DNA here is from genome assembly GCA_947507805.1 of Aporophyla nigra. NCBI lineage: Eukaryota > Metazoa > Arthropoda > Insecta > Lepidoptera > Noctuidae > Aporophyla > Aporophyla nigra. Next base: position 14,358,049 of record OX382315.1, on the reverse strand, counting down.
ACCTATTATCCTATCATACGTCAAAGACTGACATGTTAAACGAACACTTTAGTATTTACACTAATTTTATAGTCTACTAGCTTCCCGCGACTTCATCCGCGTCATATTTTTGCTCCCCTGACCCTTGCCGTCGCATCGAATTGCCATTTTCGTCCATTTTTCATGGCTACTCCACTCCTTTTGATTGTAGCGTTATATAGTCAATAGCCTTCTTCAATAAATGGGCTACCCAACACAATTTTTTTTTTCGATTCGGAGTTCCTGAGATTACCGCGTTCAACCAAACCAACAAACAAACTCTTCAGCTTTATAATATTAAGTATAGATTTGTAGAAGACTCAGCCATTCTTTATAAGTGATTTGCAAAATCTTTTCCTTTAGAGGTAAGCGCCAAGGTAGACGACGAAATTCTAATGTCCTTACGATTTCTGCAATTTTCAGCTCAGTGTCACGTTGTATGCTGAACAAAATATGATACGCAAACGTAACAAGTTTACAGAATTGTAATCATGAAAATCATCAATATAACCTTGTAAATTCATATAACCCTGTTCATTGATATTTCCGTATTTGTTGTATCGGGAGCACAAAGGTGCATTGAAGAAGGCATACACGTTAGAAATAATATTATATTTTTTAGTTTAGTATCTGTTGTTAAATTTTATGTTTAAATATATTTTATAATATATAAATAGTTTAATTATCGTTTTGCATAACATCGTATTGGAATAATTACTGTAAGATATTGTACTTCCTGCCACGGCCGCGAGATTCGTTCAAAAGAGTTACCGTGGCCCTGGCATACGGTCGAGGACCGTACCGCAACCGAAGGAACACGGGTGGGTTTTAGTCAGTAAAAGTCTGACACGCCCTTCCGCTCCACCCAAGAGCGGGAGACGTCATTTGATGATATCCAAACCAAAAAAAGAAGATATATTGTAGTTAGTGGTGTGAAAAAATAAATAAATATCATGTAATTGTATGTTTTAGAAGTAAACAAAATGCTAAAATGTACGAAATATACCCTTAGGTAGTAACAAAAACGATTTGCTACTCAAGAACACGGTACCTACAAGTTAAATCATTATTTTAAAAACAGTTGAACGAGTTGAGTCACTGTATTTACAGGCTGCATGCAGCAGATCGTCAAGCACTCAGATTACGTAAAGTGACTGGTGATTATTCGTACACATGCCATGTCGAGGTGAGGGTTGACGCCCACTACTGGGGTGGGGGACGGCGGGTAGTTACTCGGGGTAGTTTTGTTAGTGTTGCCTCAACGTAGACCCGAGATTGCAGGGAATAGAGAGATCTGTGATGGAAATAGATTGGTAGGTAGTTTGTCGGAAGTTGGTCGAATGATATTCTAAAGCGGGCTGCTAATAAATTGCACTAAATTATTTTGCCATATTTAAACTATGTTGAAGACATGTTTGAAAAAGAAAACGTTAACAAAACGGAATAATAACATGAAGAAGATGATTTAGGAAACGTTGAATATATTTCCTCATTCGATTCTAACAGATACTAAAGTATTAACCAAAGCTAATAAAATATGTAGCAATGTTACTCTGTAGACACTATCACTACTAGAAATACAAGACAAGAAGCATAATATACTTCAAATAAAATGCTTGAAAGATCTTTTCTAGATCTCAATCCACCTCATTTCACATTGCGGGTGACACTATCAAGAAACTATGTCAAACAGTGACGGAGGCTTCAATTACTGCTGAGATGACATCATACGGTGAAAATACAAGCAAAGCCACAATCTAGGCCAAGTCTGATGTAATGAATGAAAGAACTAGCTCACTAATGAGATCCGAACTACTAAGTCTAGTAGGCCGAACAAATGAAATTCTCTCAACAGAAAAATCTAAGATGAAAGTGGTTAATCACAAAACACATTTGCATTCTTTAGCAAACGGCTCAATCATAAACATTTGCATTTGAAGGAACCCAAGATCCTTATCCACAACAAAATGGGTAACAAGTGGAATAAAATTTAAATTACGTAAAATGACAGCTGATTATTCCCAGCTCCCAAGCCGGGGGTTTGGTAGGGGCGTGGGGGCTTGCAGCTTCCCACCCTCTCTCGTAAGTCCGTCTAGTAACTCCAGTGATCGTGGTATCGATTTTACGAGGCTCGTACTCGGCATGTATAACACTACGTAACAGATTGTATACGATGTTTCGTAAATGCATCTGTGGTACATTGAGCTCCATATGATCGGGGTATCGTTCAATCTGTTCTAACCACGGGTTTTAACAATGCATCTGATCTTCGAGGGAATATGAGATTTGTAAATTAAAGATGCAGAAGGAAATGGTCTTTCTACATGGCTATCGTAACTGATTCATCGTTTCCCTACGTGTGCGGTCAATGACAATGCTAACACTTAAACTAGGTACGAAAACCACCCTTATTGCTACGACATAAAAGAAATGTCAAAACTCAAAATGCTACTGTCAAATTCAAATTCATTCAAAGTTTCTCTGGTGAACCAAAAATTCGAAGACAAGTGACATCTATCAATATTTCCTACCTATCTCGCGTGGAAGATTTCGGCCCATTCCCTCTCACAGCAGGCCTTCGTCCCAGCAGTGGGAATATTAAATACTGATTATGCTATGTTAAGCTTGTGCATATTTTGTCAAAGTTGATTCTTATAATTATTACAGGATAGTACCTATAAGGTGTACAATACTTTGAAGGTTCAGTTTTGTGAACCTTCAAAGAGCTCTTCTCTTGAAATAAACAAGTGAATTACCTACAAATTAAAACTATGAAGACAGTTTACTTCAAAGACCTTATTTTCAAATATGAAAACAGTTGAACTTCAAAGATATAAGGTCTTTCTCAAACATTAAATTAAAATAAACATTTTCAAAAATAACGTTCTCATCTGTCACTTTAATAAAGACGCCATCTTTAAAAGCCGTGAGCGGCCTCCTTCAGTCTCGTAGTACAAAATATGGCGGCACTACAGGAAATATTTTGCTGGCAAACCGTCGGTTTATTTCTTGAGTAGAACCAGGGCCTGACATTAACTGTTTAGCTACTTTCTCATAAATCTTCAACGACTTGGTTTTACTTTCGTGAAATATTGTCGTTTGATAACTTTAGTTTAGATACGAAATGTTTTGGAGAATAACTGAACAATTTATTGGATATCGACGATATTTTGTTGAAGACAAAATTGCTGTGAATATTCTGTGCCAGAATCTGCAGTCTATTTCAACTTTTTTATTTTGTCTCATACAACATTTTCATTCAGAATTTTAACTATTAACTTAACATTGAATTAACAATTCTCTTGTGTATTTGCTCTATGGTTAACAAAACCTAGACATTTCCAATGTTTATCCTACAATTCAATGAGTCCATAAAATTAATTAAACTGTTTTCATTAGGTAGATACACCTACGAGTGTTACTACAAAGCATTTAAAATTTAATCCCACAAAGTAACCCATAACACATTACTGAAGCAACTAATACGACACATGATACCCCGGAGACATTGATTAATTCCTCGTACACATTTTTAGAATGTCTAGACTAGGTTACGGAGGAGAGGTCGATGCCCGCTACCCGCCACTAGATGGCGCTGGCGACGCGTTTCATTGATCCGCCCGGTTTGGGCCACTGAAAATAGTATTTCGTTACGCAACGCGGCCATTCAACGCTTTCCACATTTTTGTTTTCATTTTTATCTCGAAGGAAAATTATTCTTTTGTTATTACGTAGCATGAATGAGTAGCGACATAAATTATAGGCTGTAGTAATAATGTATGGGTTGTCGTACGTTTATGAGTTAACTGCGGTAAGATGGGCGTGCCCACTCGTGGCGTAAACAGTTCTCAATAATAGACTCGCCTTAGTCGCAGGCTATCATCGAATAAATCGACGAAATTCGTCATATTATTGTTCGACGTTCTTTTAAACATCGTCGTCAAAGAAAATGACTTTGTGTATTCAGAATTTTTGCAAACTAATAATATGCTTGTTTTTGTGAAAGATATTTTTAGCGAATAAAGTAGCTGGTATTTTTGGATTAGATAGATAATAAAAGCTGAAAAGCTGGCGTATCAAAAGTTAAATGGGTTGTCGATAAAACGGCGATTAAATCATAACCAAACTGTTAGTGTGAACAACATCATGCCACGTATTTTAAAGAGTAAGTTTTGTGGAAATTCTATTTTTGACTGAAGAGGTCTCTTGAAATAAAGTGTGGCTGTACTAACAACCGTTTCACAACATAATCTCAATTCAGAATGTAACAAGATGGCCAGGCGTCAAGACGGATCAAGAGAGGATCCCCGAAGGAATGGTGGCTGCCTGAGGGGGTGGGCACAGTCATGGATAGCCGATGAATCGACAACATTATCAGATGTCAGAAACACTTTGTTACAATTCGTCTGGAAAATTTAGACGGTTTTTGTGTCGGGCTTTTCTCGAATTGTTCCGGATAAAATTGAAAATATAACGATTGAAAAATAACGATTATGTATAGTAAAAACCTTTAGGAAAAGGCCTAAAGAAAAGCCGGACGTTAAAGAAAACTGGATAAGTTTTCTTAACGTCCGGATTTTCATAAGGCCTTTTTCTTTAGTAAAATGGTTATCAAAGAATAGCGAATAACATACATATATACAAAATCACGCCTTTTTCCTATGGGGGTAGACAGAAACTATAGAATGCCACCTGCTATGATCCTTACACACTCTTTTGGCCTCGCTTACGTTCATACATCTGTTGATACACGCACGTTAGTTGCGAGTAATACGCACCTGGGCCTGTCTGAAGAACATCACTAATAAGGTCACTATATGGAATCCTAGGGAGATCCTTCCTGCGTTTCCACTCACATCTGCCTGGTACATACCGTTTGTTACCACTTAGTAATATTGAACAAATTAGGAAAGAATTGCGTATAACTAAGGTAAAATGGGTACGTAGATACAGGAGATGAATGAAAGCCAGTATGGTCACTAATTTGGTATATTGTCCATAGCACACACAGGTACGCCTTTAAGGTTAGAAGAACAAAAGGTGAAAGTGTACACAAGGAAAATAAATATGTATTTATGTCCTTATATTTATGCGATATAAATAAGTATCTAATGAATGAGGAAAATGTCGTGAGGAAAGTTTTGAGTATGAATGTCGACGTAAGAGTAGAGAAATAACAAATAAAAGAAGAATGGACTGTGTGAATGATGAAATGGTTAGTACGGGAGTGACTACCGAGATGACAACTAATAGAGATGTAAAGATGAAAAAGACATGTTGTGCTGACCCTAAATGACTTTGGATATGGGCAGAAGAATGACGATGATATATATGGACTTAATTAAAAAGATCAAGGTCAAGGTATGCAGTGGAACCCAGTGGTTCAAAAAGAAATTTATGATGGTGATATATCACACAATTTGAACATGTTTAGTGAGAGACTAAAAGTTAAAAAAATAACAACCGACTTCCTTAAAAAAACACTACAAAATCAAAAATAACTTTAATTTCTAAAGTCGGTGTCTTAGGATCTGTATTTAAGGTTTTTTTGCCACCGACTTCCGAAATTAAAGTTATTTTTGACTTTTTAGTGTTGTTTTTTAGGAAGTCGGTTGTTATTTTTTTTTTTTTTTGTAAAAGTTTTTATTTTTAACTTTTTAGTTATGGTAGATACCCCGCACTAATCTAATCGCGTTATTCGTTCATTTGTCGCCGCAAATACTTAATGCAAATTTAAGACTTATATGGTTTTCACATGGATCCCATTGTCCGAATGGAACCAAATTAAAATGGGAAAATTCAAGAAGCACCAGCTTTCAAATAAAAAAAGAATCATCAATATCGGTTCACATAGTCAAAAGTTATGAGCTAACAAACATATTTTTTTTAATACAGTCGAATTGATAACCTCCTCGTTTTTTTGAAGTCGGTTAAAAACGATTTCAATCAATGAAGATTTAAAAGCAATCCTTCTTCACGTGTAAATAAACGGTGGAATCAAAGCCGTGTGAAGCAAACAATGCAAGCTGGAGTAAAGTGATAGAATGAATTACTGCGATCGTTGATGGACAGGCCACCTGCTAATAGAGGTGCTTTACAAACGGCCAGTGTTGCAGTAAGGAGGTTTTAAATGACGATTTGAGAATGCGCTATTGAACTGAAATATTTTACGTATGTACGTATGGTACGCACGGCTATACAACAAGCTGTACATTTCTAGTATAAGCTTACATCTTATTGTACGAAAAGCCTATATAATCCAAGGTCAGCTTAAACTGGAAATGTATAGGTTGACTATAGCCGTTGGTTTTGTATGTTTGAATAGTTGGTAGGTCTCTCTCCGGTCGTGTCGGATTGCCGTCCCATCGGACTATGAGAGTGAGGGAAGAATGAGTGCTCCTGTGTCTGCGCATACACTTGTGCACTATAATATCTCCCGCGCCGATGGCTAGTCTCCGTTGAGATTGGCCGCCGTGGCCGAAATTCGGTCTGGAGGACTATATAGGTAAGCACCTAAAGAAAGGATAGTACTGTCCCATTTCCTTTCGTGTGTGTCGTGAGTGGCGACGAAGGGACTTACTAGAGAATGGGCAGCAGCGTTCTCTATGCATTCTACCACCATACTTCAATCGCCAATTCGCCTGTCAAACATGGTGTGGCAAAGCCCCCTATTTTGGGGGAGGCCTATGTCCAGCAGTGGCCGTCTTATGACTGAAATAATGATGAAGCTGCAGTACCTAGTTACGTTGTTATAGTGAAGTTGTGTCTGGAATTTTGGCAGATAGATCTGATTTTCTAACGAAAATTAGTTCATGGGTGGTTGTAAAATAAAATTATCATGTAGCGTGTCCCTAATTGTATTATTGTTTGTTACATCTGGTATTTTGGCTTGAAATAACTACAGCGTAATTCAGTACCTAGGTAGAGATTTTACTGTCTAAAATAGGTTTCATGTCAAAAGACTACAAAAGCAACCCAGAATACATTTCCGAAACTAGATAAGTATTCTATAGTGCTCATCAATCTTAGATTTATTTTTCGAAAAAAATTATAGTAAAACTAAAATCAAAAGAAAAACATTTCAGAATACGAAACTGAAATCACTGCTTGCTATGTGAGCAACAGAGACAGGAAAGAATAGAATATCGTCTAGAAACGCAAAGTGGATTAAACTTTTTATTGCGGCTAATGCCAATAATACCCATGCAAAGTAAATAAAATTTATATGGGACCACCCCTGAGGCACACCCCTACCCACTGAAAATTCTTTGTTCAGTGGATAGGGTAATCCACTGAAAAAAGAATTTTCGAAATCCATCAACATTTGGCCGAGATATCGTGTCGATACGTATAGCTACAAAAAAAAACCGATACGTGGACCTCTTCCTTTATGAAGTAGGTTAAAAACAGCCGCATCATCGCTATTCCTATCCTCTAGTGAACTCTAAAAAGCTTTAAAAAAAGTAAAGAATTTCTAATACAAACTCAGTGGAATGCTCAGCGGAAATGTTAATATTATGTCGCGTATTTTCTACTCACGATTATTATTACACCGTGCAGTATAAACACGGGAAATTGTTGTACAGTCGTCTGCACGGCTGTTGTTAACTCTTTAATTATAGACTACTACTATACCGAATACTAAACTAGCTAGGAAATTCAGTAGAAGTTAATTCTGAAAATTCGAAAAGTTTGATTGCGTTGTCGACGAGGCAAATTTCACAAACACATGAATCAATGGATTAGGAATTTCCTTCATTCAAAATCTGCTTATACCGTTCCCACTGCTGGGACACAGGCCTCCTCTGGGTGAAAGGGAGTGGGTCGTAATCCACCTCGCAGACCCAGTGCGGGTTGGTAGCTGTCACATGTCTTCGAATTTTTGGTTCTAGTCCATACAATGTTTGGCTTGACCGTTTTGAGAGCAGTGGTGATGAAATTATTTACACCACGTAAAGCGCCTGCCCCCACTCTCTTTCACAAAGAGGTGGCCTGTTTTCCAGCAGTGGGGACACTATAAACTTGTGAATATCCGTAGCGCGGCGCGGTAATTGCGTAACACACATAACATGACAAAAAGTTCACATTTTGAAAGTTCAGAAAAACGTATTCATTGCGTTATTCGCGTATCTGAGCTGACGAATTTATTAAATCTATGAAGCCATGGATTCGAAAAAACCACATCACCACCTCCACCATTAAACTCACGGATGGTGTTTGAATCTGTGTTACGTAATCAGGGTGCTAGTCGGTTAAAAATAATTGAATAAACCAAGAGAGAAATTCTCGTAATTTTAAGAACGTTCACAGTCTGATCTCAGTCTCAATCTGTCAAAAATATCTCAAGTTTCCATACATTTTTGACATTTGATTGTCGCCGAGATGAGACTGCGAGCTGCGCCTAGATTTTGAACGTTTTTATTACAAGATTTGGCCTTCTGGTATTATTTTCTGCGAAATAATAAGTATATTTTCTTAATTACATCAAACGCGGTCTCGAATATCGGATCTGATAGAGACTAATCTATCATTGTCCATCATTTTTAGGGTATCTTGTCATAATGAGAAGATTGATCATTAAGAAAGTACATAAATTATTGCCTTGATTGACGAACAATGTCATATTTTATGACACAATAATTATTCCCGGACTAATTATATTTAAGACTAGCTGTGCCCGCGGTTTCACCCGCGTGGTGTTCAGAAATTATCACACAGGGACGTGCTACTCAGACAAAAAGCCTTTGTTACTCCTTATAATAACAGCTATCTGCCAGTGAAAGTCCCGTCAAAATCGGTCCAACCGTTTCAGAGATTAGCCGGAACAAACAAATAGACAGACAAAATTTAAAAAACAATGATTTTTTTATGTACGTAACATAATTTGCATTAAGTGAAAAACTGTTATTTCGAAATTGCAAACAGACACTTCAATTTTATTTATTTGTACAGATGTATAGATATGGGTACTATTATTGACAGCGGCAATCATTGGTTTTCTCCTTTTTCTGTGACACATTAAAGCGGTAGATAAAATCAGGAAAATAATTGTTAGACAAATTGACTTTCCGTACAATAATAAAAACCGGCCAAGTGCGAGTCGGACTCGCGCACCGAGGGTTCCGTACAAACCTGCAGGTATTCACGGTTTATGTTTATGAAATTAAATGTTTTTTATTTTTTATTTGAGTTGACTGAATGAAAGGTAAATTGTGGTTTACGGTTTATGACGTATTAAAAAAAAACTACTTACTAGATCTCATTCAAACCAATTTCCGGTGGAAGTTTACATGGTAATGGACATCATATATTTTTTTTAGTTTTATCATTCCCTTATTTTAGAAGTTACGGGGGGACACACACATTTTACCACTTTGGAAGTGTCTCTCGCGCAAACTATTCAGTTTAGAAAAAAATGATATTAGAAACCTCAATATAATTTTTGAAGACCTATCCATAGATACCCCACACGTATGGGTTTGATGAAATTTTTTTTTTTCAAGTTTCAGTTCTATGTTTGGGGACCCCAAATATTATTGTGTTTTTTTTCTATTTTTGTGTGAAAATCTTAATGCGGTACACAGAATACATCTACTTACGAAGTTTCAACAGCATAGCTCTTATAGTTTCGAAAAAACGTGGCTGTGACATACTCGGACAGACAGACAGACATGACGAATCTATAAGGGTTCCGTTTTTTGCCATTTGGCAACGGAACCCTAAAAAGAGATAGATACAACTGACCGTTGTATGGAAAGTGTTTAATGTTTAATACGACAAATTGACATAGATGACAATTTACATAACAATCATTTCTCTGACTGTACTTTGAATGGAGTGCCGAATCATGCTAACGTAAGTGAAGGATTTGCTTCTGCCCGCGACTTCGTTCGCGTGAAATTTTCGCCCCCGATCCGTCGCGTCGTATCCCACCCGGGAGCTGGCACTATTACTTCGTTTACACTTAATACCTGTAATTAATCGAAGACAATGTTTTAAACGGATCTAATTTTCTAGGTAAAGTTTGTAACTTTGTGAGTTTGTTTGTAGGAAGAAATCTCTGGAAATACCTATTAGTTGGATTTGAAAAAATGTGTTTGCATTTGATAGATCAGTTCCTGAGGAAGGCTATTTAACATTATGTTTCGGTCCTTAGGAGCCGAGCAAATTAAAAAACTTTTTATTTTTAAATTTTTAGTTGTGGTATCCACCCCGCACTAATTCCAAACAAACAATGCATATTTATGCGATAGCAGAAATCGTGGTCGATTTGCTGTCATTTTTTAAAGAGTTCCGGTGTCTATCTCTGGAACTCATCCTCAGATCTATATGAATATGGGACTATTTCGGAATAAACCCCTTTCGAACAAAAAAAGAATTTTGTAAATCCGTCTATAAATGACGGAGTTATGGCCGAACATACATAAAAAAAAAAAAAAAATATGTAAGCATCCGAATTGAGAAACTCCTCCTTTTTGAAGTCGGTTAAAAAGTCGGAAAGAACGTTAACACGTTGGCGGACACGCCGGTTATGACATTCATTAGGAACTTGCGCAGAATGACGCGCCGGTTATACCCTTCGATATTTTTTTGTACTCTAGAAGCACAACTGCTTTAGCAGACGAATTTCCATACTGCTACCATATAGTTCATCATCAAGTGCCCCCAAATTAAATTATTCGAATTGCTAGGTGTCACATAACATGTCTTTTTACCGCTTCCAACGTACTACTACTTGTGTGCGCACTCACAATGACGCAGCGTTCATAGCAGCGGCCATTGTATGAGAATTTGGTCAGTTGGCCACGGAGTGCGCCGCGGAGTGCACACGTCGGGAACGTGATTTACACGCGGTTTCTGATCAACGTCTATGGTAAGTAGAATTGGTTTTTATGATTAACTAATTACATAATGTTAGTAATATTTAAATGAAACGTACTTTAGAACATAATAATGGATATAAATACTTACAAATATTTCATAAATCATTATTATTATAAGATAAGAGGTTTCAACAAAGTATTTATCCTAAAATATTGATGTAAACAACTTCTACTTATACGTTCTACTTTTCAGATGTCTCGACAACGACCGGGTGGAGGTAAACCAAAAAATAACGATCAATTCGAACGGGAAAATGAACGCATTATGAAATTGTTCAATGATATCAGATGAGCTATCTTGTGGTTCAGAGGAACCTGAAATATCGAGCAATGAAGAACTTATACAAGGATCGGTATCAAGTGAAAGCGAAGAGTCTGAACAGGATCCATATGATGATTGTGATGGCGAATATGGTTCAGACACTAATTACATACCCAATGAAGATAGCAGGTCATCAACAACTCACGTATCTGAACGTATCTGTGACGTAACGTTTGGAGCAGGCGAAGGCTATGGCCGGTGCTGTCTTATTTAAATACTTTGTCTTTTTTACCGGTGACAGTACGGCTAAAGCCTTTCATACAAAAATCTTGTGTCAAAATATGGTTACAAAATCAAGCAAAGTGTCCGCGAACGTGTTAAGTCTTATGAAATGGCCTAGAATAGTTTCCGATCGATTAAATAATTTACATTATGAAGTATTCATTGTCGCGTGCGCAGAACCCGTGACTGCACGGTCCAGTGAAAGGGCTCGGGTTACCAATAATAGGATATAGCGTATCATTAGAACAAAACAGCGCCTTACACCATAGACGAAGAAACGGTGCTCCTTCGTGCGTAATACCAATGAAAGGGCACGACCTCATCTACATTTTAAGGAAGGTCCACGTACTTCTATTTAGTTTATTTTTAAATTCAATAGGCTCTTTACTGAATGAATTCTTTCATCAGCTCTGCTCTCAAATATCGTTAACTAACCAGCATGCCCTTTTTTTGTGGATGGGAAATCATCAAATGACGTCTCCCGCTCTGGTTGGAGCAGAAGGGCTTCTAAGACTTTTACTGAGTAAAACCCACCCGTGTTCCTTCAGTTACCTATATACCAGGGTCACGGTACCTAAGTCTTTCGAACAAAACTCGCGACCCTGGCAGGAACCAGCATGCCCTAGAACCTAAAATATGAAGATATGTGATATCTACCAACCCGCACTGGGCTCGCGTGGTGCATAACGACCGAAGCTCTCTCACAGGGAAATAGTCTGTGTGCTTGGGCATACTGGCCGAATTGGTAAGATTAGGTTACAACTATCTACCAAAAGCGACGTCCAAGTTGTTCGCAGTTAATTGGCTATTTAATATTATAGGACAACATAATTGGAATTATTTGAGGCACAGAAAAAGCACATTTATTGTAGAGAGTGTACTCAAATATTTTTAGGACATCAAAATGGGAATTATTTAGAGTAACTACGTTTGAACACATGCCGAATTTAAAACTGAATTTGATCACGCAAGAAACCCCTACATACTTCTAGACATTTTTCATTACTATAACAAATATGTAGTTAGGAACGAAAGAAACTGTATGAACACAATAAAACATAAAGTACATGGACCGTTTGTAGGTTCGATCAATAAAGTAAAGTTTCTTGTAACGTAATAGGGTCAAGAGGTGGGTAAATATATGAGCCACTAAAGCTTTTATCCCTTCAAGAGAAACAGAGCCAAAGTAAACGTATTCTTGTTTAAACCTGTTAGGTTTAGCAATATATTGTATAGTGATATGGTAGGTATTGTTTGTAAATGATTAAGGGCATTACATTGCCCAATGACCTTGAGCATGCTGCCCCGTACTAACTTACGATGAAACGACGAGAGAGAGAGGGACGAGTGCGGGAGTGACATAGTGCTTTTCGCGAAATTTCGGATTTTTATGACATATTTTAAAATATTAAAAGAAATAAGAGAAAAAAAATCAATACACATTGTTAAATACATCATTACGTATTTTTTGGTGTAAAATTCATGCCGAGTTAATGAGCCGTTATAGAGAAAATTTTCAATTTAGGTTGAAAAAGGACCTATTTGTTACGACTTTTTGATAAAATTTGAGTAAGTTTATTAAAATTTTAAACAATACGATGTATTTGTGATGACCTTTAGTTTAACATATATTTTTTATATTGAAAACGCACAAAAGGATTCATCTACAAACTTCTTTAAACACACGGTATTTTCAGGATTTGAGCGAGGTAATCCCCTTAAGGGATTTAAAAAAACATAAGATATCATAACGTCAGTATTCCTTATAGGTTTAGACAGTCGTGTATCTCATGGTACACTTACATTTTGCTAGTCATGTTTAAGGCGATAGGGGGCAAGCCTATTGCCATCACCCGGGCACGAATCTAGACTCTGGGCTGCTATTACGAAAATGTAGACGGAAAAACCTAGTACACTTTACCCGGAGCCATGAATTGAACCCAGAACTTGAGGAGACCCAGAAATCTAACCCGCGGGCTTACCAGTAGCGCATGCCACCACAAGAAAGTAATTATTTAAGGGTTTTAATTATTTAGAGATTAAAGAGGGTCTGAAAACAAAATATGGTGGTGCCGCTTGGTAGGCCTCCCAAAAGGTTGACCGATTATCAGGGTCACGAGAATTCACTGCATGCCAGAAGCACAGGCAGGACCAGTCGATGTGGCGACGCATAGGGGAAGAGTACGTCCAGAAGTAGACGTCTTGCGGCAGACATGATGATGATGAAAAGAAAATATGAAGGAGCTAGAAGTGAGAGCGTTGAAGGAGTGGCTCCTAGTTTTCGTGCCAATGACAAAATGGGAATAAACACGAATTCAAACAGGAAAACAATAACGAACAGATAATTGAACTTAAGTTAAATACTGACAGATTTTTGTGTTGACATGTGTTTCTGAAATCGGATGCTACTGTCAAAAAGAACGTTTTAACTTGTTACTCACATGTACAACACGTTCGTAATTTTTTTTTTTTTTTTTGGGTATGTCAACCCGCAGGTCAATTTGTGAGGTTGTCGGCTGCGTAAACGTACTTCCATGTGGCTACCTTAATAAATTAAGTCAGCCAGGGCTTAAAAACTTAAAGCTAGAGCGACTACATGCTAAGGGCATCCCTTGTGGGGAATGGACCTCAGCTTAGGACATAGCTGGTAGAGGGCAGCAAGGTCCGGGCTGGATCGAAATGAAACACGTTCGACAGAGTCAGAGACACGTTTGAGAGAGAAAGGACCAGCACTTTTATTTCAACAACAATTTTAATCAAAAAAATAAGGTTGACCCATAAAATAAAGTATTCATATATGCATAAACGTGCTCTCCCTTCATATGCATAGTAATAAAAACTCGTATATTAAAAGCAGCATCCAAAACTGCCGTAATTCGGCGCGAAATGGACATAAAAGACAATCACGTATGAACTCAGCATTTATGGTACGATAACTGTCATTCAAGCGCTTTGGTCAGCGTATATGGAATACTTTCGCGTGATAGTAAGTACACGATGCAACGATTAAGCGCTGAATCCTACAAAACTGAATGTAGCGAAGTTGTGGCGGAAATTGAAGCGTGGTGACTCTCGCTAGTATTGGCGGTTTGGGCTCTAATTTTGGTATTTCCTTCGTTTTATTAAAACAAATATACGTTTTGAAAACATAAAATGTTATAGAAAATATGTGGTTTTGTTATTATTTTTAGGGTTCCGCACCTCAAAAGGAAAAAGCGGAACCCTTATAGGATCACTTTGTTGTCCGTCCGTCCGTCCGTCCGTCCGTCTGTCAAGACCCTTTTTCTCAGGAACGCGTGGAGGTATCAAGCTGAAATTTATATCAAATACTCAAGTCTACTGTCCCTTAGAGCTGTGAAAAAATCAAATTTTCGAAACTCGCAAGGGAATCAAAACCTAAAGGGTATTTCCAGTTGATCTAGAATTTTGAAATTTGGTACGAAGCAACGTCTTATAGCACAAATAAAGGAAAAATTGCGAAAACCGTAAATTTTTAGTTACTTCATATAATAAAAATATTTTTAATAATTTTAAACTTACTACCCCTGTCCTCATGAACGCGTAGAGGTATTAAACACTACAGGTTTATACGGAACCCTCGGTGCGCGAGTCCAACTCGCACTTGGCCGGTTTTTTTTTAAAAACAGATGACCGTCCGTATGTCGCGTTGGTATTGCACTATTCTATGAAATAGCAGTGTTTTTTTTTTTATAATCAACAAAAATTTCTACGCTAAGGGTCACGGATTAGTTTGAAAGAATTACCGTGGCCCTGGCACATGGGCAACTGATTGAACACGGGTGTGTTTTAGGCAGTAAAAGTCTGACACGCCCTCCCGCTTCTCACCAAAAAAACCGGCTTAGTGCGAGTCGGACTCGCGCACCGAGGGTTACGTACAAACCTGTAGGTATTCACGGTTTATGCATAAGGCTTATGTTTATGAAATTAACTGTTTTTTTTTTTTAATTTTTGTTTTTGAGTTGACTGAATGAAAGGTAAATTGTGGTTTACGATTTATGACGTATTAATAAAAATTTACTTACTAGATCTCCTTCAAACCAATTTTCGGTGGAAGTTTACATGGTAATGGTACATCATAATTTTTTTTTAGTTTTATCATTCCATTATTTTAGAAGTTACGGGGGGACACACATTTTACCACTTCAGACAGAGTCTTCTATTCAGTTTAGAAAAAAATGAATATTAGAAACCTCAATATCATTTTTACACGTATGGGTTTGATAAAAAAAAATTTTTTTAGTTTCAGTTCTATGTATGGGGAATCCCAAATATTATTGTTTTTTTTTTTCTATTTTTGTGTGAAAATCTTAATGCGGTTTACAGAATACATCCAAGTTTCAACAGCATAGCTCTTATAGTTTCGGAAAAAGTGGCTGTGACATACTCGGATAGACAGACAGACAGACAGACAGACAGACATTACGAATCTATAAGGGTTCGGTTTTTTGCCATTTAGCAACGGAACCCTAAAAGGAGGTCTAGAATCATAAGCTGAATTCATTATTACTGTTTGCGGACTAGTTACAATTTTATCCTGTATAAATTCACGGCCTATAGACATTTAACCACTATAGGACATTACTAATAGAATCTACGTTTATTTAGGCTAGCGTGTCCGCCGTTGATAACCACACTTACATACATTTCACACAAAGCGTGGTAATATCTCGCTGCGTCAGACATTCCGCCCTGACGTTCCTATGACATGTAGTTTCATTATCTCCTGTCTAATGAGACGTGTGTGGTACTCGCAAATAATTGTTACAGTAACCAACAACGTTACCTATTATGTTGTTATGTTATGTTCTGGGTCACAATTATTAGGGACTGTTTCTTTGTGGAACATGATTCCTGCCAACATCGTTCGTTCGTTCTTATCTAAAAAATTAAGCTTTTTTTCGAAACATTTTTCAGTTTTTCCTTAATACTTCAAAAGTTTCAAAGGTACATTAGCAAGCATTTGAAGTATTTTTTGGGTTCTTATAGGATAACCAGAGGGGTAATTGCGGAACTTTTTATCGGTAGGAATTGGTTTAATATTCATAGTTAAACAACATTCATTGCGTTATTTACGTTGCTGAGCCGACAATTTATTCGAACAAATGACGCAATGGTTTAGAAATTATCTTCAATCCCATTCAGATTCTGATAAATTGAGCGTTTCGCAATTAGGGTGCAGGATAATATAACATAATAATATCCTCCTGAGACCCCTGGTATCACCAGTGATACTTAGTAAAAAAATTATTTCCACGCCGTCCATCGGAACTCGTTTAAGCTTTTTTGTACGATGGTTAGCATAGATATCCTTTATATTTCTAGTCACTCACCATTTCTCTAGCTGTCAAATTACATCGATTGCAGTCAGTTTAAAATCGACCATTTTGCCGTTACTGACATGTCGACTTACGTAAAGGTAAATATTTATTTTAATTTGTGATTTGGTGATTTTTTCGTTTTAATTAAGTAAATTTTGTATTATTTAAAAAAAAAAACATTTTTAAATCTTTCATTAATTAAATTTTCCTTCTAAAATAATTTGTTTTAATACCACTTTGAACCCAAGGTATCACTGGTGATACCTTGTATACCCTCCCTTACGCTAAATGGTTGGGGTAGATTTTTTTTTATTTGATGTTTATTTATCTCTATGTTATATTAAGCCATAAAAATCAACTTCCATCAATTAAATATTCGTAAATACGTCCCGGGTCTCAGGAGGATATAATAACAAATAGGATACTTTATCTGTATTACGTTTCCTCGGGATAGTTTTCGACCTCCACGCGAGCGTAGCCGCTGACAAAAAATAGTAAACTATGGCAGTTTTGCGTTATTGAGTAGCAAACATCCAAACATACTAATTTTCAAATTTATATCATAAGTCGGAAAGGATTCACTCACCTTATGCACATTTGCACAATCTAGAAAACCAACCAAAAACCAAAACCAAAACCATTCTTCATCCTTTATGAAATTATATTTATTTTGTACCAACATAATTACTTACAGTAACTTCAATATGGAAGTCTAAAAAATCAATAAATTACCTAATTAGACGCCTTGAAAAGCTCGCCTAAGCCCGACTAGTTCCATTCATTCATCACTAATCTGACATTGGAGCTTTCCAAACAGCTCGCGATTATCAGCCCGCAGCGATGTAACCCAATTCTTATCAGTTGTCGTCCTTTTCGCACTATCAGCACTTTGTTTAATGGCAATATTGTTTGAACATCGAACTTTTCACAATGAATTGGTATTATCGTTGTCCTTTTAGAGAGGGTCTTGTTTAAATTGGATGTCGAGGAGACAAGCTTGCTTTTAGGGATACTATAAAGTACTTACTAATTCCATGGACGGGTAGAATTGGAAAACAAGGAGGCTTTATTGTTAGTAATGTTCTTTATGGTGTTTGTACCAAAAATAAAAATGTTGCAGTCCAATTGTAAAAAAATAAATAATGAACACAGTTTGGTTTAATTAATAATGTATACTTTGTAAGTGTTTTATGTGGTATTATTTTCCTCAAAAACTTTACCGACCCATAATTTTCAACATGGTCCTGTAACAAATTTCCAACTATCGTTTTTGACGATACCTTACGATTCTTAGATCTTAGTAAGATTTCCCTAATAAGATAAAATTGTACCAAGGTACCAAAGGTCAAAAGACAAGAAAATGAAGAAAGGAATGACCGATGTTGGTGATGGATCGATGAGAGTGACGAGGATCAAGCTAAGTAGCGTAGATACAGTCGGAGAAGCTATTGTTCTGTAGTAGTGGTTAGTTGATAAAGCTAACGATGATGAAAACTCGAAAATGATAATATTTCTGTTTACCCGGAGAAAAAAATAGAGCTTACAACAATTTATTCTAAGATACATCCAAACTAATATTATAAATGGGAAAGTGTGAGTGTCTGTTTGTCCGTCTTTCACGGCAAAACGAAGTGACGAATTGACGTGATTTTTTAAGTGGAGGTAGTTGAAGGGATGGAGAGTGACATAGACTACTTTTTTTTTCTTTTTTATGTGGCTGGGGTGAACTTAGAAAAGCCGTGCTTTTCCCATGGACAATTGTATGTAGCATGTTCGCGTGTGTCCAATGCCCAGAATCTTTACATTCTATCCCCAAATGGAAAGACATATAATATCGTCTACAGTAGCGGATTAAAATAACATTCTGTTCCGAGTTCTCTTGTGTGTTCTAAATCAGGAAAGAGGAACCGTGTTATCCCGAATTTAACGCGAGCGAAGCCGCGGACAAAAGCTAGTACATACATAACATCACGCTTTTTCCCATGGGGGTAGGCATAAACTACAGAACGCCACCTGGTACGATCCATAAATACTGCTTTTGCCTCGTTTAAGTTCATACATCTAGTAAAACACGCGAGCCGGATACCAATACTACGCACCTCATCCTTCTGAAGATCACTATATATTCATCAACTATAAGGTCACTATATGTTCTCCTGGGGCGTCCCCTTCTGGCGTGACCAGTCACATCTGCGTTCTAAATACCTTTTGTTAGCCGCCTTTCATTCATCCTCTCAACATGACCAAACCATATAAGCATACTTTTAAATTTTTGTCTCTTCTTTCTCATAAACCGCACCATTGTCTTATCACATCATTCCTCAGCCTATTATTCATAGTCACACCACACATGCTTCGCAAGGAACGCATTTCCACAGCATTTATTCTACTTTCATGCTTCTTTTGCCACACCCAACATTCTAAGAGAACACAGCTATAATTGCTTCACTTGGACAGCACCTATCGCTGGTCAATAACCGTAACATTTGTTAAAAGAATGAGCAGTCCTTCACCACGGTCTTCAGGAAACTGTTACAATTGGTTGGCAGCCAAATTCACACACCAGTAAGCACCAACTCTCCAGGCGACACGGCGCGGTATGGCATGGCTTAGAAGTTTCGTATGAAATGAAATGTTTATTTCTGTAAGTAGATCTTATAAAACACTTTTTCACGTCAATATTTTGTTTAAACTAAATGGCGCTGGCATTTCCTAGCTGACTGATCCCTCAGAAGAAACGCTGGAATAAACCCAGAGGTCATGGTCTCTTTTGAAGTCCAAACGTTATATTATTAGAATTTTATGTGAGTCTACAAATGCAGGGCAATCTCTGGAAGAGCATTTTGAAGAAAGAGCCTTTGCAGCTTTTAGGTCACCTGTCCCAACAGACGGCATGTATGTATCAGTCATCGTGTAGCTCAACCCTATTTTAGGAAGCTCAACGACTCGTCACAATACGCTACCAGATCTGCAAGACATTAGCGTGGGTCACATACAAAATACTCAAAATGAGAAAGGTATTAAACCTTATTTCAAACACATCGTTGACGTACTCGTACAAGTGGACTTGATCACGCCGCGGGAAGCTGCGGTATGCCGTGGAAGGCTACGGTATGGCGGCCTTACAAAATTTAAATGCTTTACCGTACCATGCATCGTCGTACCATTCAGTATTATATTTTTCCAGCCAATTTCTAGTGTTTTCTACGATATTCCCAAGACGAATTACGAAAGCATGACTCTCTTCGAATGCAATCATTCAAAAGTAGTTAATTAATTAGTTCTATTTTTAAACACAACTTTATTCGTTTATTTACACAAAATTTCCAGTAAAAAGGAAAAATAGATAGGTACTTACCTAGAAAAAGAAGGACATGGTGTCTAGTTGGAAACTAAGGTAATTGGAACCTTAGTTAAGTTACGCTTACCGCGTTTGGCTTGTAGATGGGTGACCATCTTTACATACCGTGCCTCGGAAAGCACGTTAAGCCGTTGGTCCCGGCTGTCACTCGTGGATATTTGACAGTCGTTACGGGCTGTCAGAAGCCTGAAAGTCTGACAACCAGTCGTATCAAAGGGTATCGTATTACTCCAGCTGCATCCGGTCAGACTGGAGCCGACCTCAATATAGTTCGGAAAAAGTCAAAGTCAAAGCATTTATTTCAATTAGGCCCAAAAAAGGCACTTTTGAACGACAACTGTTACATGACAAAGAAATCATTCTAGTTGCCCCTTCCAAAAGGTAGATTCGTATGGAGAAGAATGGGCAAGAAACTCCACCGTTACTCTTTTAAAATAGTTTTCAGTATTTTTATAAAATATTTATACTATTATATTATTATGTGAAGACGTGTGGTGTCGGACGTAAAGAATAGCATCACCCCATTTCTTCCCGTGGGTGTCGTAAGAGGCGACTACGGGACTTACTAGAGAATGGGAGGCAGCGTTCTCTATGCATTTTACCACCATACTGCGATAGCCAATCCGCCTGCCAAGCGTGGCGATTATGGCAAAGTCCCCCAAACTGGGGGAGGCCCATGTCTAGCACTGGACGTGTAGAGGCTGAAAATGATGATGATGATGATATGAAGACGATGCTAGGCTAGGCAGGTGATGATTTGTAACTGGAACCTAGATATTTTGTGATTGTTCAGTACATTGGATTCATGTTTCCAAATGACTTATCCAAATCTTCGATTACAATCACGTTCCTTTTCAAAATATATTAATTACATACATAATATAACATGACGTTTTGTTTACCCGAACGATTGGGCAGATGTGTACCTATAGTACACCCACGTTTCACCATTTATCCTTGTTGGCGAGGCATAGAGCTGCCATCAATGATGATGCTGGCAATCATTCGTGGCTGTCAGTTGAGATTGACGTCTGTCACAGAAAACAACGTCACTCGGCTAGCGGTCAACGTGCGCGAGTCACTTTTTATTGGAGACGCTATCAAGAAAACACGGAACATTACGTTTATAAAAGTATCCTTAATCTATCGGTGCATTTATTATTACTATCCGTCTACCATGAACGAGGACAACCTGCCTATCCCTGCGCACATAGATTACCCCTCTCCGACATGCTAAAGTCCCATGTAGTAGGGGGTGAGCTTATTGCCATCAACCGGACACAATTACAAACAGAGTTGTTTTTGAGAAATTCCAGATAGAAATCCTAATAACAGCAGTAGCGCATCCGACTAATAGACCAAAGAGGCAGAAAAAGAAATTGTAGCAATTTCCACTGTTATCTATGATATATAAGTTATGTTTTCTTAAAAAGCAAAATTCATTAAAATAAAAAAATAAAAATCTTTTTTGATACAAAAAACCTTTTACATTGCTTAAGAATACATGACTTGTTACAAAATTCATTAAAATAAAAAAATAAAAATCTTTTTTGATACAAAAAACCTTTTACATTGCTTAAGGACGCTATAACATTTTTGAAGCGCTCAAGTTTAGGTATCTGAGTCGCCACACAACAACATTACGCGCACGCACACATTGAAACCATTGTCTGCTCGATTTTAAACATTAGTTACCTAATCTTGATACTCGAAGGTATTATTTATTTTATTTTACTAGCACTGTTGAGTAAAATTAGTAGGTAGTAAAGTAAATTTACTATCTGCATTTAGTGATAGCAAATAACTTTTACTACCATGATCATCAATATTTTTGGAATAACGTATAATTTGACATTTAAAAAAAAACGAGGTGTAAGAATAAAATACTTTAACAATATTTTTGGATAATATAAACAAATATAACTGCTGGTGATCGTAGAATATCGTTGTTATCGTTGAAAATATACAGGATATTCCCTAAAAAAAACTAAGCAAAAATTGTCTGACGCGCGAACCTCACCTTTGAGATTGCAGCGCGTATTCAGAATTTTTAATACACAATAGGAAAATGTACACATTTTTGTATGAAGGCTGTTTTTGTACTCTTCTATGTACCTATTCATAATTCGAAATGACTTTAACATTTTTGAGAGATGATGATTAACTACATGATTTTCAATTTATGTAAATAATTAAAGTTACGTTAAATATTTTGACTACATACTAGCAAAACCCCCAAATTTGATACTCATGTCGACATTTCATCATAACAGTACATCCGCCATTTTAAATTAAAAATCGAAGATTTTATAATCCCTACCCCCAATACTTATGGATAAAGATCTTTTTATAAAAAATAATACCCGCCGTATTTGGATCAAATTTGGATGAATCATTCGTAATAACTATCCTAAAATTACCCAAAGTTGATAGCTATGCCCACTTTTTATTTAAAAAATTAAAATATTCGTCGTTTTGAATGAAAAACTTGTGGGGTCGCCTTTTTTTTACTCCAAATGTAATTTGTATGGAATTTTCAGCTTCAGCACCTTCGAAAATCTTGAAAACGACACCCATGATGAAAATTTTGAAAATTTTCGTAACCACCATTTTTGATTTTGAATCGGATTCAGCACCCTTGTTTACCTCTACCGCAAGCTACATTAAAGAATTTTGTTCCAAAAATGGACGACACTTGCATAATTTAATTACCACATTGAAAATACATGTTCATATAACTTTTTATTGAATAACTAGCTTCTGCTCGCGACTTCGTCCGCGTAAAATTTCTTGTCCCCCGACCCTTCCCGTCGCGTCGAATCGCCTACCCAGAGCAGTAATGAAAAATGTTGCAAAAACGGGGAAATTTTTGCAACATTTTTCATTACTGCTCCGCTCCTCTTAGTTGTAGCGTGATGTTATATAGCCTATAGCCTTCCTCGATAAATAGGCTATCCAACACAAAAAAAAAAACAATTCGGATCAGCAGTTCTTGAGATTAGCGCGTTCAATCAATCAAACAAACAAACAAACTCTTTCAGCTTTATATTATTAAGTATAGATTATCTTGCCATTTTGAATTCTTGAAAATGAATACATAATCATAATTACCCTACATCCATAATTCCCTATAGAATTTGAGTTATATTATTTCTAAATCAAGTTTTGGTAATAAGTTTGGTACTCATACTTTTGGTCCGAAAAGTATCAACATTTTTCAACCACAGTATACAACACGGCACTCACTTTATTATTATTTTGATCGTATTTATTTTGTACAAAAAAGCGATACGCCCGTGCTTCCTAGGGCGCGTCTGAGCGCGGAATGGCAAGCCGCGAGTTGAAAATGTATGAAGAAATTTGAGAGCGTTCTTTATTTTTCTCATAAATAAAAAAGTTATGTATTTAATTACAAAATATTTAGGCAAAACGTAGAAGATTATACTAGCCACAATTTATTGTCATTTTGAAGTTAAAATATGCAGTTGATCTCACTATACAAGTACCTTTCCAGAACCCATTATTTTTCATTTTCTTCGATTATTGCGGTGGGGAAAACGTATTTTTGTGAAAATATTGTAGCAGACTATACAATTTTTATGGTACCATTATGAAGATGATGAAATTATCTATAATTAAAGACCATAATTGACCTCGCAGTTGTGATTCCTCTTGATGTAATTGGTACCGGAAAACCACCGATATTTGTAAAAAAATGTTATAGCGTCCTTAAGAATACATAACTTGTTAAACTAAAGGTCACACGGATATGGTAAACCCTGACTCCTAAACTAGGTGATCCTGTGACTCAGGAGTCACAGGTTCACCTGTTTAATTGATTGTTAATTCAAATAATTCAGTATGTCTTTAGTTAGACACATTCAACATCTTCTTTAACAAAGATGACATAAAAACTTCTTAAATCAAGCATCGATTTTATCTGATGCTTTTCGAATTTTCCGAACAAAGTGCGAAAGCTCTCGTTTTATGAATGAGAAAAACTTCAATATTGAAGTTTTGGTGTGACTGAAGTGGTTTTTGGAGATAAAACGACTGTAATGCTAGTTTTAATAAAATACTCTTCGACTCGACATGTCTTTGAGAAAAGAAATCACAAGCATTTTGTACTAAAAAATGTCAGTGGCTAGCTATAATAAAAAAATATACGGTTTTTATATTGGAAATGACGTCTGCAACATTTTTACCATTACCGCGAGAGTATACCACTCTTCCGCTGTTGTATAAGTGTGAAAATACCGCTTACTTTAAAACTTATTTCGACTCTACAGTATAGAAACCACAAATATGCAATATATGAACCGACATAGTTATCGTCTTTGCTGACGATAAACAAAAAATAATCGAAATCTATCTAGTAATTAAGTAAAAATTTAGAGTATTAATTTTGAGAAAATTTGAACACTGCAGAATTGGATCGGTCGGTCAATGATTCAATGAACTTGAATTCTTGAATATTGGAAATATTGCCATGTAGTGCAAACTATTGCAACACTGTTACGTTTTCTAGTAATTTGCCTATAAAATTAAAATCGGTACACCTAAGCCACAGTACGAAAGTGCTGTTACTGCATTTATTTTGATATTAATTTTCTTTGAAAATTTATCTTTTTCAATTTACGGTTTTTAATTTAATATTTAATTTTGCTATACTTCTGTGGACTAGTAAGACTTGTGGTTTCACTTATTGCATTTAAGTGGTTGCCACACTGTTTATCAGATAATAATTTATCATGTCTATTTATACCAAGGGCAATAACTGCTTACGTCGTCAAACGAATGTCCATAATTTGGACATTTGTTTTCAAAAGAATGATTTTTTGGTGCTTTCAAACTCAAAAGCAGCCAGAGCGTTAATTCTAGACTTTCGTTGTCGTATTAAAAAATGTTCAAATTGTCATTTCTCACAAGAAAACTGCAATTTTTCTCATAGGCACTTTAATTTGCGAAATGAATTATGTCCTTTGTACTCGTAGTACATATATGTCGATGTTTGTACTATTTTTAGACAAACTCCTTCGTTGGTCTTCTCAATCTTGGAAAGTGCCACTACAGGTCCTGTTTTGATCAGTTCTAGTTCAGACAGTGTCCTTGCTCATGGATCTTTTCTATTCGGAATTTCTCAGTTGCAGAACGAAATCTGGTTTTTTTTATTAAGTAGGTAGGGACATGGGGTTTAAAAAGAGCTAGTAAAAAATGGGTGCATAAATAGAGCTTATCCGTTTGTCAAATACAGGCATAATGTCATATTAGCTTATGAATTTTATTCGTGTTTTTAAAGGCTTATAAAACAAAATATAATTCCACAGAAAAAAAAGCAAATACAAAATGGCGACTTTTAGCGCCAAAGACGTGACAAGGGTCGGTACAGCGTGCAAATATACGAATTTGGTCCTTCCATTACTTTTCGGAAATATCCTCAAGGTTTTTTATCATTTAATATTATGAGTTGGTACAAACGTTGCCATGAAATTATTACCCGTCTTTCAAGTTATTTTACTGGTAACGAACCATTTAACTTATGAACGCTATATTTCTTTTAACAAACTGCATTTTTGCTAAGCAAGAAAGAATATACGTTTATTTGCAATAAACATGACGCGAAAAAAGTTCAGACACACAAAAAAAAAAAGGAATAGCTGGGGGAAAACATCCGTCACATCCACGCTAAACGGCTATCGCTCAGCTTAATGCTGTGACCCTATGCAAGATAGAGCCCCAGCGCTGGTTTGCTCTAAGATCTGTTATATTAAAGTATAGGTCTAACAGGGTCCACAGAATGGTATTTGGAAATTGTAGATACGATCGACAGAAGAATTACCAGCTGGTAAAGTTATCAAAATGGGAGGGAGGGGGGTGTAATTGATGGAACTTAATTGATATTTCTAATGACTTGTGCATTGAAATGATATTACATATTCATGCTGATCCGTACTAGATACTTCAAAATTAGAAAGTAACTCTGTTTCACGACTAAACCACTGAACCGATTTTATAAAATTTTACTGATAAATGGCCTAAGATTTGGGAAAGGATATTGCCTGCTCTGATCCTGGATAGTTGTATTTTTTTTTTTAAGAACTTAATACACGCAGACGAAGTCACAGGCAACAGCCACAATTAATAAATCTGCGAAACAGTTTAGACCGAGTTCACATAGGCAACTTTTTATTACTAACTTATTCCCCATCACGTGGTGGTCACCAGATCGATCCCACACCTAAATAGCACCAATTGCCAAATTAACGACACCCAATAAAAATATTATTAACGCCATAAAATTCATCGTTGCCTAAAAACAGAATAAAGACTCAATGGGTCATAAAGTACGTTTCTTATTACGGCTAGGGCTTTATTTGGCTATGTCTAGCGAAATGTGACAAAACGTACGAAGTCTGAAAGATTTATACCTAAAAGTACGCGTGGTGGATTACGGACCACTCCCTCTCACAGAGAGGAAGCTTGTTTCCCAGCATTGGGAACGTTATATACTGATTATGTTAATATTGCTAAAGTTATTCATGTTGTTGTACCGTGTGGTGTCGGACGTGTACCGTGTGGTGTCGGACGTAAAGAATAACACCACCCCCTTTCTTCCCGTGGGTGTCGTAAAAGGCGACTATGGGACTTACTAGAGAATGGGCAGCAGCGTTTTCTATGCATTTTACCACCATACTGCGATCGCCAACCCGCCTGCCAAGCGTGGCGATTATGGCAAAGCCCCCCAAATTGGGGGAGGCCTAAGTCCAGCAGTGGACGTCTTACGGCTGAAATGATGATGATGATTCATATTGTAACTATAATCGCGGATTAGATTAGGAACTAAAAAAAATATTTAAGATATTCGTTCCAGACGTAACCTTCCGTACCCTGACCCAAAGTATCGTGCCTATCATAACCCGAATCGGATTTTTCAACTATCAGATTATTGTTATCTGAAAAACAAAATGGTGGACCAATACCTATGGTGGTTTCAATAAAGTTTGTATTGGATTTAGGTCAATCTGTCATATTTACTCTTCAATATTTATCTGACTACTGGACAACTGAAAACTGTCAAGACGCCTAACCAAAAGCAGTTCAAACTAACATAATCAGCCAATAATGTTCCCACTTCTGGGACACAGGCCTCCTCTCGGTGAGAGAGAATGGGTAATTATCCACCTCGCGGGCCTAATACGTGTTGGTATATGTCACATGTCTTCGAATTTTTGGTTCTAGGATTTGTCCGTTTCCTCACGATGTTTTCTTTTACCGTTTTGAGAGCTGTGGTGATACAATAATTCATACGAAGTAAAGCCCCTGTCTGGGTTCAAACCGTCGACATTCGTCAGTCACGGTCATTACCACAAAGCCACTGCTGCTTATGTGCTCAAAAGAAGATCAATATGCCTTAAAATTTCATTATTATCAAATGTCATCCTTTCAGCATAGCAACAACCTCAATTTTGAATTTTACCAAATAATTTTATTCCACATACAATCTTTCGTCCATTCCTCATCGATCAACGCAGCGAAGTCATTTAACAACCAGCCTTAATTCTCATCAATAAAGTCTATATTTGCATTAACTTTTACTACATTGCGACTGGAACGTTTCAATTAAGGTAGGCTACGTTAAGTGATGTGGCGTTCCATGCTTCGTTACTGCGTGTGACTCCAATCGTAGGCGGACGGAATTTACTATCGTATATTCAATTAAGGTTTCACGTTTGTTTTGGAAGTCCATTAGATTTTAGTGACTCTCAGACAGAGAGTCCAGCTCTTTCAATAATTTAGTCTTAATATTTTTTAAAGAAATACTTACGTATCAATGTACGGCCCCATGGTTGTGGTTTTGAACCGTTTTCAACAATTTTAGAATGGGTTTTTAAACCACGAATTCTGGTTTAAAACGGCTTATTTATAACTATAGTTTCGATATATTTTTAGGGTAGGGACAAGCAAAGGGTGTAAGCGGGAACCTATTAGTAGTAATTTCAGATTTCAGGATTGAAAGTTCGACTTTCGAGAATTCCAAGATCCCATGACTTTTAAGTGAGGATTATATTATCAAGCTGAAGTGACAATGGGCTGGCCATATTTGCCGTAGCATCTATGACTACTGGGGCTGAGGAAGAAGTGTTCTTGAGTGGAGACCGCGAATCTGCAAACGAAGGATCGGATGCCCTCAGGTTGAAAGGGGCGACGCTCTTCACCAAGTGACTGAGACGGAAATAGACGAGAACAGAGATACAAGGCATGTCTTTGTCCATTACTGAATTACTGATGATGATAATGATGATGTTACCAATTTATAGTTTAAATTAATAGTAATTAAATTTATAGTATTTGTGTTGTAAAAATGTGTCATGATGTCATCGCCTGCAAATCTCTAACCGTTTACAAACCGCCATCTTACTTTAGTTTTCACCTAAAGCTCTGAGTCAGATTTTGCATTTTTAACTTTATTTCGATTTGGGTAAGGATCTTAATATAAAAAAATTACAACTTAGAGACAGGTGTCAGTTTTGTAAAAAGAACTGTATTTTGATTACTGTTAGGTTCTTATTTCAAACATAGGCTCAACATTTTAAACCATACTTCTTTTTTGTAATAAGAACGTAAGAGTATCATAGACACAATCTACGCCAGAGACAATATTATAGTAAGCGCTTTCGACAGCCCACACTGTTTTATGAAAAAATAGATAGAACATTACAAAAGACCTTGGCACCCACTCTATGCCGAGACGCCGAATAGTCTGGCGTATAAATAATTAATCTAGTAACTACTCATAATGTTTCGATGGGCGTAAAACAAATGAAGCTATATTTATCTGAATACCAATATCTAGCATAGAAACAGATTACAAAACCGGCCAAGTGTGAGTCGGAGTCGCACACGGAGGGTTCCGTATAACAAGGCAAACGTTTTTTTTTTATTGGGAGTAAAAGGAGGGCCCCTTTAATTGGTGTTAGGTTCATTTCGTTTTTATTATTTATTGTTAATAGCAGCAATAAAAATACACACCCTGTCAAAACTTTTAGTGTCTACTTATTACGGTTCATGAGAAATAGCCCGCTGCTGAAAAACCCCGAAAAAAACACGTTTCTTGTATGGGGCCACCTTTATTTTTTACTTGCCTTATTTAATTAATATTATTTGCTATTATAGCGGCAATAGAAATACACACTCTGTGAAATTTTATACAGTCTACACCTATTACGGATCATGAGATACAGCCCGCTGCAAAAATCGCCGACAAAAACATGATTCCTGTCATTAGATACAGTCTGCTGGTAGAAAAACGAACGGTCATAAGAACTGACAGCGGAGGCTTAGGACTACGGTTCTGTTCGCACTCTATGGGTACGCAACCCTAAAAATAGGCAGCCGACAACTATGACTAGTATAGTACCTACCTAGCGTATTCTGTAAAGTTTACTTAGTGAGCTCAACTGTCAAGTTATTAAAACAATTACTTTTCGATTGTTACCGACCTCAACCACCTCGCATTAACAGACTAGGGGTTGTGGCCGAACACGATTGGTAGGGGAACTCAATTCTGCTTTTACCACCTTATAAGAAGAGGTTATTCTTTCGGCGATTTTTTAAAGATTTCCCCCCACCTTACTGCCCAATTTAGAGGTGACATTTAGAGGCATAATAAGGGCACGCTAATGATGTAAAGTTCCCGTAAAAAATTCAGTGCAATTTCTTTCCTATTTTTTTAATTGCCATAGGGGTAATTGCGTAACTTTTTATCGGTAGGAATTTGTTTCATATTGATAGTTAAACATCATTCATTGCGTTATTTACGTTGCTGAGCCGAAAATTTATTCGAACAAATGACGCAATGGTTTAGAAATAATTTTCAATCCCATTCCGATTCTGATAAATAGTGCGTTTCGCAATTAGGGTACTGGTCGTAGGACCACGAAATCCAGTAAGCCCTACAAAACTGAAGCCAAAAATAGTACCAACATGCATTTCCTCATAATTTTCCCGATGTAACAATTCTGTTATTTAACTCGTTAAATTCGTTAATTATAAAAGTTTCACAGCCACCGCTGGGCGGAGCCGTAAAACTTTCGGTCTGCTGTGTAAATGTTACAAAGTTTCCTATGTCAGCAATTTCGCGTAGATTCTACATTAACATGGTAATGTTGTTCGGAACAAGTACCTGTTTCCTTATCTACGGAGTTTGTAGCTTTTTTAAATAAAGAACAGGTGTGCAGAGTTTCTTTCTTTAAGAAAATTTCTGAAAAATCGTACGACGACTGAACAAAATCTTATGCACGTACCTATAGACAGTTCTTTTTGCTTTCTGCTTGCTATCAAATCCAGAATTAATGATTTATTATATGATAAGCCTTCTCCCAACTATGTTGTGGTCGACTTCCACCCGGATGCAGCTGAACTGAATACCAATTTTTTACATAGAGCGACCGCTTATA
This sequence comes from Aporophyla nigra, assembly GCA_947507805.1. Lineage (NCBI taxonomy): Eukaryota > Metazoa > Arthropoda > Insecta > Lepidoptera > Noctuidae > Aporophyla > Aporophyla nigra. The sequence continues at coordinate 14,327,447 of OX382315.1, read as the reverse complement.
TAACCTTCAATAAGATACCCATTGGTAATACTGGTCGTCAGTCTTTTGGGCTTCTGAAAAGGCGTAACGATTATTAAAGATCCACGCGGCACCAGCAGCTTCACGTGCTTTCCGAGGAACCGAGGTATTTTGGTGTTAAGATGAACTAATGATTATTATTAAGAATATTTACGAACCAAGATGATCAAAAATATTTTTTGAGAAAAACAAATTACACCAAAATTAATAAATCTTTTTTTTTTACCGGATTTCTTGAAATATTTTCCTGCTGAACTTTCAGTCCATGAATGTACCACATCCCTCGTTTGCTCGCAAATAAAAACTCTCCACATAGGTCAAGCATTGCTCAATTGCTCTTAACATCTCGAAATACTACACACGCTTTATGTAACCGATTTGGACTGGCTTTTTAATTAATACCAATATGTTTGTCTATGGAGTATCTGCGTAGAAGCGGAGTTTTGAATTGGCAGTAGGCATAATCAGTCTCGTAGATTTCTATGCAATTAGAGACGCTGAAAATGACGTTTGATCATAATTCAGCACTTACAAAATAATGCATTATCCATACTAATATTATAAAGCTGAAGAGTTTGTTTGTTTGTTTGACTGAACGCGCTAATCTCAGGAACTACTGGTCCGAATTAAAAAAATCTTTTTGTGATGGGTAGCCTATTTATCGAGAAAGACTATAGGCTATATAACATCACGCTACAACCAAGAGGAGTGGAGCAGTAATGAAAAATATTGCAAAAACGGGGAAAAACGCACGGGTAGGTGATTCGACGCGACGGGAAGGGTCGGGGGAGCAAGAAATTTAACGCGGACGAAGTCGCGGGCAGAAGCTAGTAGTTCATATACCCTATAACCCTGTATCACTTTGTTGTCCGTCGGTCCGTCCGTCTGTCAAGACCCTTTTTCTCAAGAACGCTTGAAGGTATCAAGCTGAAATTTATACCAAATACTCAAATCTACTGTCCCTTGGAGCTATGAAAAAATCAAACTTCTAAGCTAACGCAATCAAAAGATATAGCCGTTTATACCGCAAATTTCCTCAAATTTTCGAAACTCGCAAGGGAATCAAAACCTAAAGGGTACTTCCAGTCGATCTAGAATTTTGAAATTTGGTACGAAGCAACGTCTTATAGCACAAATAAAGGAAAAATTGCGAAAACCGAAAATTTTTAGTTACATCATATAATAAACAAAACAAAACACAGACAGAAATAAAACCAAGCCAAGAAACAGAACAGAACTACGACTCGATTGTCGTGATGGGTGAATTTTTACTTATATACCTACAGGTTTGTACGGAACCCTCGGTGCGCGAGTCCGACTCGCACTTGGCCGGTTTTTTTTTTGTTCTAGGACACGTCGGTTTCCTCACGATGTTTTCCTTCACCGTTGAGAGCAAAAGTGAAGAATAATTTATACAACGTAAAGCTGTCTAGGTTCTCACAAAAACTCATAAGTCGTTGCCGTTACCATTGGACCACCACTGCTCACCAAATAGTTTTTTGACAACCATTAATGTGTGTAGTTCAGTTCAGAGACTCCTCTTAAAAACCCAATAAAATTCTGCTTGCGAACCACGCTCAATAGACGATTTCTAAATCGAGATTTTGTAACCACTATACCAACTGGTCGTCTTGCTGACCATGGTTTTTGTTATTTGTATTAAATGTTATTTTATTTTACTCCGGAGGTCCTAGTTTAACATTTGTTACTTCAACTTAGCTATATGCATCAATATATATGTATACTAGCTGACCCGGCAAACGTTGTTTTGTCGGGTGTAAAAGAGTGAAAATTTAGAGTTGTATGTATTTGTCAATGCCAAATCATTTTTTTTTAATTGTCAAAAAATAAGAAATAAATATTTAGGGGTGGGTCACCCTTATCATTTACGGGTATGAAAAATAAATATTGGCCGATTCTCAGACCTACCCGATATACACACAAAATTTCATAACAATCGGTCAAGCCGTTTCGAAGGAGTTTGGTAACGAACACTGCGACACGAGAAAATACATGATGATAATGATGAGATGTAACATTTTGCATGGTTGTGTATGTAAGCGGGCACGCCCTTTATGCCTGGAGGCTCTTATTTAGGTTTTAAGTTCTATTTACGATTTTATTATTTCAGCTTGAGTTTAGTTTTCAATGTTTTGTTGGCGGTTTCAATATTGGCGTGTGCTAGCTGACATATAGCGAATAATTTGATGTATGTTTTGTTTTATAATATTAATTACTAACATAATACTGTATAGAATCAAGTTCTTCTAACTTAACAGACAGCTGTGCTGCTGGGGAGTTTGTTGCGCCACTTCTTCTTCCCAGCTAAAGAACTAGGAAGTGTCGAAGGGCGGGCGTTTTAGGGGGACTGTCTTATGTAACTTTGACGTTCAAAAAGTGCTGACTCTCAGCCTAGTTTGAATAAATGAATTTTGATTTTGAACTTGGCAATCTTACTTAGTCTAAAGTATAATCCTAACTAACATCACTAAAATCCAACTTATAAACCGCATAAGCTAAAGTATAACAACCCAATGGCACGATCCAGCAGGCATGCGGCACTCGTCTGCTAAAACACTCCATATGAGCCTCTTAGCCCACGAAGTGTTTATGACGGAGGAACGCGAAAATTTCTCGCAGAAATATGTACATCTAATATGGCGTACCGTACATTCTTTTCGCCGTTTTCAAGGATTCCTTCGTAGAAAGATGTAAGAATTTTGTACCCTGTGCTACAGAATTTTAATAAGTATGGATATCTAATAGTGGTATTCTCTATTCGTTATCTATAGGGGTATAGCGGGTGTATAAATACCCTTAGCGAAGTTGAGTGTCACTTTATTTTTTGTACTGGTCTATTCGACTTTCGAATAACGGAGATATTGAAGATTTAAGTTCCAAATTTTATTGCCGTTTTTATAAGAAACCAGTTTTTAAATGGTATACTTAACTAAGTTTAAATGCTCATATTAGGTTTTAATAGGCACGTGGTTTTGCGTGCGTTTCATGTAACTGCGTGGCCGCGCGGTTCTCCATGTTTCGACCGCACGGCTATGGTTTAACCTTTACAATTTTCTGAATATTTGATCCACTTTGCGACTTTAATTGTTAGTGTTTTACAAATTCCTTCGTAATGTTGTCGTAGTCGTTTTTCTTCTACGACACTGTGTCAGAGCAGTCGAAACGGACACAAATAAAAATCGTTACCCATATATTTTTTTTTACAGAATGCTTAGATAATTATGTCATCCTTTTTAGTTCCTATATTATTTTCTAGTACAAGTTGAAGGAGTTGGGACGAAATATGTCAGTAGAACGTTGCCAAGTTAAAAAGTGATAACACTTTAATGTTTTAAAGTTTTTAGCGCTGCACGTCGTTCCAGTCTATGCCTAGTATCTCCAGTTGGTATAGTGGATTTAAGTTGCATGTAAAGGAAAACTTTCGAGGGAATTAAGTGAAAAACTCGATAGCGTTATTGAAATACATAGGTGGTTCAGTCGTTTTGGGAAAACGTCGGCGTAATGAATCTTATATTTCTAATTATTTATAACGTAAGTTACAAATCAGTGTTTGAGTCACAAAAAGTCATTGTGAACCAAATATCAACATTATCAGTCAAGTAAATTCGGAGCAACTTGGTTGTGACAGATGAACATGCAGACAGACACACAAGTGATTACAAGGCCCTTGTAGAATTACAAGGGTCTTGTTTTTTCTTTAGGATGTATAGAACCCTAAAACGATAAAGTTTGAAATAGAAGAGGTCTTGTTTGATCAAGTTGCCTCAAGCTATAAAAGAAAATGCGAGAAAAACCTTCTTGGAAAGGAAATCGAGAGCTTCATTTTCAAAGCGAGGTTTGTACTGCAATTATTTTAACGATATAATAGAAGGGTAAACATAGAAAAAGCCAATAAATACGGCATTTTAATATTGGAGATCGAACGAGATAACTGAATCCTACCAAACTGTATTACTTCGAAGACTGCGCGGTAGCACCAACAGCATTTTGCATATTATAGCATCCCGACATGACTCACCCATACAGACACAATGGGTGGGAATAGTTACGAGGAAGTTGTAATTAAAAATACTTTACCTATTTTATTTTATTAAATTATGTACTAACAAAGATCTCAAGTAAATTGTTACTTACATGGATTCTGTCCGGAATAAATGTTTATAAGCATATACAAATCTTGCTTCAAAATATGTGACAAATATAACAAACGAAGCTCATTAGTGATTCGTAAGTTACAATAAAGTCAACAGGTGAGTACAATCACTTGAACGTTTCTGAACGGCACCTGTCAGGCTTGGACGCTGGCTTCGCGCCAAACTGACAGCCGTAATGGCGTCAAACTTTAAATTGCTGTAAAAGTGATTACCGCCTTTCATTCTTGTTGCTTTACTGGCAATGAGGACTTGGAAACGTTTCTATTTGGGCTTTATTAATTTTTGCAGTTTGTACCAGCAATGTGTGGTCATATTTTCAACATACAGAGTACAGTACAGACATAAAACTTAATCTTTTTTATCGTTAAACAAATTGCAGTTAGAAACAAGCCTTTAAAAAAGAAACCCTCGCTTTCCTTTTCAAGATTTTCCTCGTATCGTCTTTTAAAGCTTGAGGTAACTTGATGAAAGAAGACCTCATTTATTTGAAACTTGATCTTTTAAGAAAAAAAGAACCCTTATAGGATAACATGTGTGTCTATCTGTATGTCTATCTGTTACGGTCAAGTTGCTCCGGGACTCCGACAAATCTACGGGACTGACCATGTTGAAATTTAAATATCAACATTGTAATTGTAAAAACACAGCGATCCCGAATGTCCCACAAATTTTGGGTTGAGTAGATCTCGAAGTTTTGTATAGGAGAACTGATTATTTTTTCGCTATTACGATGTTGGTCTTTTTTATTACCTTTCTTGTAGGTACATTTTGAATCATGATGGTCCTTTAAAAGATTTTGATTGAAAAGCGCTGCTGAATTTTCAACGTTCCCGGATTTTTTTTTCGTTCCAGCTTTATTCAAACTACCCAAAAGTTCGTATGAAATTTCGCTACAAAATTTTATAAAAGCCGTCCATAGAATCCGCAATTAGAGTTTATTCAATTGCAGTATTGCACTACGGATTCAGAATAACAATAGCGTCGGCAATCAGACAATAGGTTAATCTGATCTGTTCTCCTGCATTGCAGGTAGACCGGTTACCCAGTAATGACCTGTTTCCCGCCTTCACGCCTCCAACTCGTTCAATTAGTGCGGCCGGCACACAGATTTCTGCCACAGTTATCCTTTTAAAACTGAATTTAATTTCCAAAGTGGTGTGGAATTGATTATTAAAAGAGTTTTAAGTAAATTAAGCATTTGATTGATGGTTTAACTAAAGATGGGGTATGCGGACTCTGAAAACGAAAGACCGAATGATAATGTTCTATTTTAAGGTCACTGATGTCCAACCAGAACTTACGGTCTTACTTGGTTCTAAGTAGAGCTGTACGATTAGTGACAAATGCTTGCACTAACTGGACTGGTCCACTCAATCTGTGTAGTTCTTTCCTTTAAAGACCATTTCAGTCACCAATCGACATATTCTTCTCATATGTGACCAACATTATGTCAGGACTTTAAAAGAAACTGTGACCTCTGAGTTTGTTCGGTCTTTCTTCTCAGAGGAGTCAGGAAACGCCGACCTCATCTAATTTTAAAAAATACGATTGACGTGAGAAAGTGTTTGTACAAACCTACTAACAGAAATAAAATCTTTAATCATTTACGAGTAAACAAAAGCAAAAATCAACGAAATGAAAAGTAACTAATGCCCCTAAAAGTCCCACAAGCCAGAAGAAAATTGCAAAGCAAATATGTATTTGGAAATATGTCAATCAAGATTTACTGTTAATATAATAAGCTGTAGCTATATATCACCCCCAGGGATTTAGGCCAGGGACTTGGCAAGGGAATGGCCTAGATTGGAGAGGTCGATGCCATATTCCCATGAAATATAAGGACCCCTGCCAAACATATAAGTAGGACAGCAATATTTGTTATTTAGCAAGATTTAAGTCCTCATTTTGCTACAATGCCAAAATATAGAATTTGGCGCAAGATGAAAGTGTCTAGACAAGGCTGACATTAAGGATATCCAGCAAGCCAATTGAGGTCAGAAAAAAATGGAAATGGTAATTTTTATGGGGAACTAGAGACCTTTTAATTGCCTGATAAGCGAGAAAAGTTAAATGGTGAAATTATGAAAAGTGATGTCTTGGGAGCATATGACAAAACTTTGTTGGTGGTTCCAAAACGATACTACCGTTTATTCTTCTGCGACTTTTTAAAAAAAAAGAGATACACTAATACTACAGTGTTGCGAAAGTAATAAGACAAAAACTACATTTTCCTCACTGAATTCTAAAATATTTTAGAGCTACTCTAAGGAACGTCCTAGACATGAAATTGGATAAATTCAGAGTAAAAATTGACAAAAAATCTAGGAACATATATCAGGATTTTCAGTGGAAGCACAGGATCTATTCTAATTTGTTCTCGAGGACGTAATAAAAACGCAGCGGGATTTTTTTGCGCTCTATTATATTATTTCAACTCTTTGTATTGAACCGAGCGTTGAGCATCCACATACAGAGCGCATCTCAGCGCGTAATAAATCGAAAAAAAATCAGCATCCAAGGTCATTTGTTAAAACTAGTGAAGAACAGAGAGTGAAAACAGTGAATTCAGTCAATTCTCAACGCTGAAGATTTAGTGCAAGAAAAAACCCAACTGCTGTTTTATTACGCCCGTGTGTTCGTCGACTTTAGAGGATGAAATAGTATGAGGAGAAAAGATTTTTTTTGAGAAAGCTTTCTGCTGTAAGTTTATTATGTGTCAGTATACAAGTTATATCCTTTTCTTGAGATAGAATTTTTACATATAAATGTTTTTTATGTAAAAATTATTCCTGACTGTAAAAAGAAGCCTGCGAAGATTCCGAATAAATTAGACGTACTAAAACAGAATTTTCGCTATCTAACATTTATGCTTAAGGCTTAATAAGTAAAGTCCTTAATTTATCGGTCGGAGTTTCGCGTTGCGGAAAAGTTATACTATCCAAGATCGAAAACTCTTACCAATATTAAATTAATGATTCGAATTTTGCAATCTGATCATAGAGTGAAATTGGGTGGAAACTTTGAGAGCCTCTGTTTTTCGGATTGCTTGATTATAATTTCAGTTGAATTAATAATTTTACACAGTGAATTACTTTTATCATCCTAAAAATGTTGTTCCTTTATCTACGTTACAAGGGACGATTTACGAGTTACATAATTAATTTTTCTATACTAATATTATAAAGCTGAAAAGTTTGTTTGATTGAATGCGTTGAATCTCAGGAACTACTGGTTCGAATTGAAAAAGTCTTTTAATCTTGGGTAGCCCATTTATTGAGGAAGGCTATATACAGGCCATATACCATCACGCCAGGACCCTTAGTAGCCAACCAAAAAGAAAAAAAGTTACGAATACGAAATACTCGCACGGGCAGAAGATTCGATGCGACAGGGTGGCTCGGGGGATAAAGAAATTTGACGCGGACGACGTCTGATATTTATATATCTACCTTCATGGTTTTCGTTAAATATTAGCGTTACTTATGCCACAGTTTGTCCTAATTAATCCCTTGCACGGTCGAAAGAATAATGTGGAACCACAAAAACAATTACCGTGTTCTGATTATAAAAGGGATTTTAAAAACCCTTCCGAAATCCTGGTTCATTTCATATTTGCTTTGTTACGTCGCATACAAAATGTAACGCCGGAGTATTGAAATTCAGGTTTATCACTGGCGTTTTTTATGGCCCCACCTCTCAAAACGGTGAAGGAAAACATCGTGAGGAAACCGGCATTTCCTAGAACCAAAAAATCGAAGACATGACAACACCCAACCCGCACTGGTCCCGCGTGGTAGATTACGGCCCACTTCCTCTCTCTGAGAGAAGGCCTGTGTCCCAGCAGTGGGATCGGTATAGGCTCATTGTGCTTTGCGTTATATTGGCGTTTCTATGTATATATATCGACCGTTCCACAAAGAGTCCACAAACTATAAGTAGGTTAAAGCGACCTATTTCAATCAATAGTTTTACGCTGTGGAACCCAGATTCACTGACAGACTTTTAAATAAGTTAAATGAAAATTAACTCTCTGGATATAAATGGCGGTCTCGCGGCGCCATTGCAGCGAACTGAGCAAAGTTGCTTGTACTTCCCACAAAGTGGTTTTATTTCAGACCTACTTCGCAATGTGGAAATCTTTTTATCGTTTTATGCTCTCATTCTTACTATTTCTATCGCTATTTGAGATGAGTTATGTTTTGTGTTGTACTTACTGATCATTATCATCATCATTTCAGCCGAAAGCCGTCCACAGCTGGACATAGGCCTCCCCCAATTTGAGGGGGGTTGGCGATCGCAGTACGGTGGTAAAATGCATAGAGAATGCTGCTGCCCATTCTCTAGTAAGTCCCATAGTCGCCTCTTACGACACCCACGGGAAGAAATGGGGTGATGCTATTCTTTTCATCCGGCACCACACAGATAGAGGCGAGTTTGAATTGAGTGTGAGTATTTAACTGAAGTGCTATTTGACATACAGAAAATCTGTCAGTCAATAACAGAAACGCTTCTTCCATATTTCTCTATTAGTCACTATTCGTGTCTAGCGTGTCCTGTTGTCTGCACGCTATAGGAGCTGATGGACGCTACTGAAGTTGGCAGTCTCGTTGCCATATTCTGGACTGACTATATAGATAGCTATCAACACCCTAAGAAGCCTGCCAGGGTCGCGAGATTTGTTCGAAAGAGTTACCGTGGCATATAGGCAACTGAAGGAACACGGTTGGGTTTTAGTCAATAAAAGTCTGACACGCCCTTCCGCTCCACCCAGAGTGGGAGACGACATTTGATGATTTCCCATACAAAAAAAAACAGCCTAAAAAGAATTCTTCATCTCAGTAGTCACTGTTTGTCTCTGTACAGATAAGAAAAGCAAAAAGAATTGTCTAATCGACCATTTAGGCAGCTAATAATAGCAGCTAGACTAAATAAAAGATAACGTTTTGCGTAGGTGGCCAAAACAGAATTAGACTGTTGACTCGAATTATTTTCTCTTTCAACTTTTGACAACGGTACTCTAATCTAAACTAATATTATAAAGAGGAAAGATTTGATTTTTTGACAAAATTTGAAATGTTGGCTAAAAACCTCCCAGTCCGTTATCAGAGAGGTATGGCGCTGTAGTCGAGATACAGGTTATCACCTAGTTCGGCTACAGATGCAACCCTGTTACATTATTTTCATTATAGCCTACATTTTTTTCTTTACGCAAAATGGTTGTTGTAATGTTAATATTTTTTGTGTCAATAAATAAATTATCTACCTCTATCTATATATCTAATGGCAAGAAATAAGAAAAGTTCGGTGTTTCTTCAAGGCGTCTTTTTGCGTTTTTCCATATGGAATTACTCAGTAGCAGTCTAGATTTTTGGCCGGTTGATGACGATAAGTTCGCTCCTTATATGCAAACCTAACTGGTGAAAGGGTGTAATAAAGGTACATCTCTGCCTTCGAGGAAAATCAGGCATCATATTATGTGTTCTATATAGGTAGTAGCCTACTTCTAGCTAGGAAGATTCCATCTGCAAAACCCATCTGTACGTCTACTCTCCAGGAATCATAATGAGCTTATCTTTTATTCATTTAAAATACTCTCGTGACAGACTGCGCGACACCGCATAGCCAAAACCTCTAAAGATAGAAACATGCCAAGTCGTTTTCCTTAGAGGGTGTAGAGCTGCAATAAGAAAGGATTTTTCGAACCTCGACCCCTGAGCGAGTCTAACGGGGGTAGGGGGTGGAATTTGTATGCGAACGAGGTCGGGGGCAATAGCTACTTTGGTACTATTTTTAACCATCACCATCCTGCTGATATCCTACTCTTTTAGGCGTGAAATATTATTGTAGAACTAGGTGTGACTGCGGTTTCGCCCGCGAGGATATTGGAAATTATGCCACGGGGACGTGTTACCGAGACAAAAACTGTATTCTATTACTAGCCCTATAACATCAGTTATTCGCCAGTGAAAGTCCTGTCAAAATCTGTCTAGTAGTTTCGTAAATTAGCCGGAAACCATAGACAGACAAAAAAAAATGTTTATTTGTTATAAATACCGATTATACTGCATTTGGGTAAATAAAACTGTTATTTTGATATTACAAACAGACACTTCAATTTTATTTATTTGTATAGGTGCAATCTTTTGACTTGCCAGTAAATTAAATTAACCAAGACCAAAAAGTAGAACAGTGCATTACTAGAAGTAGGTGCTCTGAACTCTGACATCAATAAAATGTAAGAATTTTTCAAGCATGTGTGTGACGCAACGAAATAAAGATTTAGATGAAGTATCGAATTGGATGATTCTAATATGAGTCATCATGTCTGTTTGTTGATTTTGTCCAGTATGTTAAGATACTCAAATACTACGGTTAAGATGTTCGGCTTTGGGAGATATTCCTGTGTAAAGTGAGTCATTGTGTCGAATTTGGTTCGAATCCTGACTGATTTTTCGTTGAAATTTTTGGTAGCTTAAAAGTAACTTCGCTGGGATTTGATTTTGATTGCTAGGGTCACGGCGTAACCCTTCTTAATGCTGTTATAATGAGTGCCTATTACAAATCTCTACCGGATGCGACCTCCTTATGAAATAAGGGTCCTTTTGTAACCCTCACCATCACGCTGAAAGAGAACAGTTTTCAACCCTCTCGGGGGTTGTTACTTGCTGATTTGATGATGATGAGTTTGCTGCTGTTAGGGTAGACATGCTTATTGCAACAATAACTGCATTTTTGAGAGTTTTTGATATTTTTTGCTGAAAACATCTTATACCAATATAAGTTTACAGATATTTAGAAAAGACGAACATTGAATATTGTAGGAAATTGGAATGCATGAAAAGATAAAGAGATCTCTACGCTTCACGAATAAATTGTGCGAGAGAGAGATAGTTTAGAATCACAGATCCAGAAATACATACCTAAGTAAGTAGGTATCTTAGCGAGGTCAGGATATAGAAAACAATTTCCTAGGGAAATTGCAACGTATAGGAAATAGAGGATATTATAGATATAAAGTAAAAAGTTCAGAACTAACCTGATTTTCTTGATTGAGCAGTTTCAGTTGGTCGTTTATAAGGCTGTACTTGGCGCTCTCCTCTTTCCTTAACGCCCGCTCCTTCTTCAGTTCAGGGCTCCAGAAGGTCTTTATGCTATGCATACTGGAGCCGAGTTTCTGATTGGTCAATTCCAGTTCTTTCTTAAGGTTCCCCAGTTCCCTGTGAAGATCGGAATTCTGCGATTGCAGCTCTCCAAGGAAGATACCCGGCGGTTGTTCGCGTCGGTAGTAGTCTTCTTCGGGGGGCGGTGGCGGTGCGTACGAGCGGTCATATTCGCGCTCGAGGGATTGGTAGCGGAGTGGACGAGGACGCGCGCGGTGGTGGGCGCCGGCCGAGGCCGAGCGGCCTCGCTCGTCGGGCGCCGGCGAGGGCTCGTCATCTCGATTCAGGTAGGGGCTTCGGCGGGACGGGCTGCGGTCCACCTGGGGAAGGCGGGTCCGCGCACCACCGCCGCCGGCCCAATCCTGGCCCCGGCGCCACTCCTCCCGGCACGGCGGCCGGTCGTCCTCCGCGGCGTACTCGCGGAGATACAGCTTGGCTCGTTTCCCGCGTCAGTGGGGACGCATTGTGCACTGGACTGCGCGACGGGTACGCGACCACTGAACGGAACGCCCGCCGCATCGATCGCTCTTCTCTTGCGCATGCGCGGTCCGTGCACAACTTAGCGGCTGGAGCGCTACCGATTGATTCCCGGTCGGTGTTTGTCGCGCGACGGGATCGAGTGCGGCCGCGAAACTCGCAACTAATTTAATTAACATTATATGATATTTTCGGATTGGATAATCTTCAATCAGAATGTCGAGTTTTGATTGCGATTCTGACATATTCAATTAGGTACATTAAAATGGCCTTTGATGTATTGATCGCTGTAACTTTTATAAACTGTAGATGGAAACTCGAAACTTGTAACGCCCTGAATTATGGTGGCAAAGGAAAATCTTCGTTAACTTCATTTTAGTCCATCGTGTAAGATAATTGACCTGAAAACTGACTGTAGATGTCAGTTATGCGAAATTAATTGAATTTCCAATTAAACTTAGGTACTACAGTTGTAGATACAAACTTAGCTGAAACATTATTTCCCATTTGATCTTAAATTAATTATTCGTAGTACTCACTAACCACGCAACTATATATGCTTTAGCCAAGTTTTATCTCAAGAAAAATATGAAAAATCCTACGTACTTCTAAGTTTAATTAATTATAGTTTCGGTTCCTCAAAAGGGCCTAGGTATCTATTTTTAGAACCTCTGTTTTCTACCACCCATTTCCCTGGTGTCGTGTTTTTCAGCGTTTCAGCGCTTAATAAAAGCAGTAGCACGGAGACGGCTCTCATCCCGTGACCCACTTATATTTTTTGTCTCGATCGCGTGCGTTCATTCGGTATATTCTTGTCTCTCTCTATAGTAAGGTCGACTTATGTCGGTCAGAGGCGCTGGTTGCGATCGGGAAGAGGCTAGTGATGGGAACAATGTCGATGGAACATGTTCCGAGGGCATTTCTAATTTGTTTTCTATCCCACGTACGTGATCTTTCTATGAGAATTTCATTTTAACTTCAGTAAGTAGAACGACAGCGTTCTTGAAGTAATCTAATTGAAGCGTACCTAGTCACCGGCACAGCTTGTTGATGTCATAATGTAGGTAGTATTCAAGGCAGGACCTACCTAGTTACCGACCTAGAGTTTACTCTTGTTAACTGGAAATGACATAGCTACATATAACTTTTGGGAACTTGAATTTTGACTTATCTAATTTGTAGTTTAATATATTAGCTAGAGCTGGATAGGTTCCGTCATAACTGGAAGGAGGATGCGTGAACGAAAGACGGAAGGAATGGAGGGAGGCCTTTGCCCAGGAGTGGGACACTGGAGGGTAGTAAAAAAAATTGTATCGATATTCTAGATTTCCCGAAATGATTGAAATCGGTTCTTCTTCTAATATCTTATTTATTGAAATTAAAACAAAATTAAAACCAATTATTATTATTTTCAGTTCAAACCATAAGACAGCAGACCCTCACCAGAAACATGTTTGCTTATTACTCATCTGTTAATCAACATTTTCCGATGTTGTAGCACTTTTCTGAGCTCATATCCAGTCGACAAAGCATCCAACACTACATCGAGCGAAGCGCAGGATGAATGAAAAGCGGAGAAACGCTAACAGCGCGCGCCTCGTAAAAAATTACACCGTCGCGTCGTCGTGTGTCCGTCGCGGTCGTTAGTGGCGCCACCGTCGCAATAGCTGATCCTCTATTGGTTTGCTCAGCACTCTCTGCGTTTTATGAAATCCTGGTACCCCGTTTGATTTTACTGTAGCAAAAAAAAAAAATGTTTTCATAGTAATTTAGATAAAAGGACGATATTAAAATAGTAGATATAGGGTCGTAAAAAGGGCGACCATTTTTGTTTTTTATTTTCATGAAGAGTTGATATTTTTGGGTCTATCAGAGGTAAATAAATGAAATACATGCGTATTTCACCTCACCAGCTAATGGAAAATAATTTTACTTAGGTATGTAGCCCACATCACTTTTGACTGGCCTGTAAATTAAATGTTTTTTTTTTTTTAATTTATATATGTGAGTTGACTGAATGAAAGGCAAATTGTGGTTTACGATTTATGACGTATTAAAAAAAAACTACTTACTAGATCTCGTTCAAACCAATTTTCGGTGGAAGTTTACATGGTAATGCACATCATATATATTTTTTTAGTTTTATCATTCCCTTATTTTAGAAGTTACGGGGGGGGGGGGGGGACACATTTTACCACTTTGGAAGTGTCTCTCGCGCAAACTATTCGGTTTAGATAAAAATGATTTTAGAAACCTCAATATCATTTTTGAAGACCTATCCATAGATACCCTACACTTATGGGATTGATGAAATATTTTTTTTTGAGTTTCAGTTCTATGTATGGGGAACCCCAAATATTATTGATTTTTTTTCTATTTTTGTGTAAAAATCTTAACGCGGTTCACAGAATACATCTACTTACCAAGTTTCAATAGCATAGCTCTTATAGTTTCGGAAAAAAGTGGCTGTGACATACTCGGACAAACAGACAGACAGACAGACATGACGAATGTATAAGGGTTCCGTTTTGCCATTTGGCAACGGAACCCTAAAAAGTACTTAGGTAGTTACCAACTTATAAATGTGGGTGCATAAAATAATATTATGATGTAAGGTATGTGTGAGACGGGTAAGGTAGAGGCCTTCACAATTGTTTTTTCTTGTGATATTGTTGTTTAGTTTGTCGTCGAGATAAGAAATACAGTGAAGAGTGATCTTCATTCTTATTGCTATCAGGTTGCTGTCAGAAGGAAAATAACAAGGAAAGGACTGTACATTTGTACTTACAATAAACTTAAAGGTACTTATGTTTGCACATCTACACCACACGTCTTCTACTTACACATAAAATATGTAGGTAATCATTTGAGGCAAATTTGATATTATACTTTTTCTTTGAGTAGATGATCAGTTATAATGTCTTGACATTGTTATTTTAATAAATACATTATTTAAACTGGGATTAAAACGAATTATTGTTCATATCACATTTATTTTCAATACAACCACATTTTAAACTTTACCGCCTTTACATACAAGATGACATTTTCATGATATTTCGTTTAGAAATATTACAAAAGTTACTACATAACTAAAATCTATTTTCTGTTATTAATATAATTTCAACAACTTACTGATTTTCTCATTATTCTGTACTATGTACTCTACATAAATAGTCGTAAGACGTTTTTAAAATACTTTATGCGATTTGTTAGTTATTTTCTTTCAAAAATAAATTTCTCAACGAACAACAAAACTTCACAAAATCATATATTCAATCGGTTGTTTGAGGTTATTTTGTGTTATTGTGTTAAAGAAATAAAATTATATAAATCTGAGAGATGTCGTTGCCTCCAGCGAGTGGTACCGGCAGATATGTTGCGAGAGCAGCCAAATCTATTCGATTGATACGTCAGGGATGCACAAACAGACCATTTTTTCACATTTCTGTAACTCATGTAAGTGGCCTTAATTTCTGGAATATTACCACAAACAGACACTGAGACACCGACACTGACTACAAACCGCTAAAACAATGTCGGTATTTAGCTAATATTTACATGATAATCTCATTTGCTCTCTGCACTCATACTTTAATGCAATTTTGAAATTTCGCTACTTCTACGTTACTTACTCACTTTGTTTTTTTTTTTTTTGTTTAATAGCGCAGAAGTCTGAACAGTCAGCCAGTGATTGAGCAGCTCGGTTCCTATGATCCCATGCCTAACACAAACAATGAGAAGTTAGTGGCGCTGAATTTGGAAAGGATGAAATTCTGGCTAGGCCAAGGTGCTCATGTTACTGAGCCTGTTGCCGAACTGCTTGGTGAGTTTATGTTTCTTAATTCAGTTAAGGCTTACTTGCTCCTGCTGTTGACGTTCAAGCCAGATGCTTTGATGCTTCGGAAAATAGCAAAAACTTCAGTTAACTTGATTGGCAAATGAAATAATGACCTCAGCAGACAAGCTCCACTGCCCCATACAAACCAACATATCACTTGTGACACATATATGCATATTGGTTATCACTATCAAAATTTTAATGACCCTGACATGTGTATTGGGATACAAACTACTGTTAATTCAAAAACAGCTCATCAATTACGGGCATTGACTCCATAGAATGATGAAAAACATTTTTTTGTTGTTGTATTTGTTTTCCATATAACCTTACACGTGGGTAAGGGTATTGTCAACTGATTAATTTGACCCTGTATAAAACAGACTCCTCTTTGAATAAAAATTGAATTTGGTATTTTCTCACATTCATTCAGATTTTAGCATGAATTAACTATTTTTATCCGTTCAGAGATTTTATGATCCATTCAATGCCTTATGACATATGGGTACTTTCTTCAATTAAATTCTGATTTCCACCTTTCTGGCAATTACAGGTCTTTCTGGATTCTTCCCCATCCACCCTCGGTCCTACATGACAGCTTGGAGAAACAGAGGAACAGAGAAAGAGAACCTTGCCAAGTTGGAAGCTGAACAGGCCCAGGCCCAGGCTAAACAAGCAGCCTCATAATAGACCTTAGTTTTATTTGTTTTAGTTTATATGTAGTTTCTAGTAAAATAAATGTTATTGTAAAATATTTTTTTGAACTTAATTTTTTTGTAACCCAGGACATATCAAATTATACATTACCAGATTTAACAGACTTCACATTGTATAGGCTTTTGGTACAATGAGAAGTGAGCTTATACTGGTAATGTATAGCTTGATTGGTCGCCATGCGTACGGAAAGCATCAATAATATTAAAAGCTTTTATCAGGACGAACACACTGTTCAAAATGATCTAAACAACCATGATAATTAAATATAAATTCAATGACAGAGTGTTTCAAAACACAACAACTGTCATTTTGATAAGAACTTTATCCAATCGAGATAAAGTTATTTTTTTTTTTCAGTTTTTGAGATCATTTTGGATAGTCTGTTCGTATCAAATGCCACTAACTGAATAACCTTGCACCTTTTCTACTTTTGCTCATAAAGTTGATGGCAGCTTCTTGCTTTATTGTGGGCAGTCTCCATGCAGCCCCATATAAATACTTATTGACTACCTACCTATCTACAGTGTCCTACAAAGAGTAACGGATGGTGGTTCACAGATAAATAATTGTTTCAACACTGATATTTCTATACCTACGCATTATAAGACTTGGGCGTGAATTCACCCAGAACGTTGAAGTGGAAATGGTCAAGAGTACATCCCTATTTTGTATGCGGATCTTTTGGGGCATATCTAGACTCAATTCCACACCCAATACAGAACTATAGCCACCAGCTGTAAAAATGCTATAGATAATTAAGTTGCAGCACCATAAAAAATATGACCAAACGGAAATGCACATAGTCGTAATCTCTGACTTATGAAAATAATAGTTTAAAAAAACTAAAAAACACGCTTCCTTGGAAAACCAAACTAAAAAGTACAAAATAATGGAAAAAAAGCGTGGGGTGCTTTTAAGGTATTTTTTTATTGATATCAGGCACCCCACGCTTTTTTTCCATTATTTTGTACTTTTTAGTTTGGTTTTCCATGGAAGCGTGTTTTTTAGTTTTTTTAAACTATTATTTATTTTTTAGGGTATTTCGAATTTTGAGACGTATGTCAGCGTAGTTTGTGACAGTTTTTTTGCTGTCCTGGTAACCCTGGCAAGGATAATGGCACAAATTTATGAAATTATTGCATTGTCATCAGTCCTTGACAGGTGTGCAAAGTTTGAATGAAATCTGGTCGTTTAAAGTGGCTCAAAATCGCACTATAAGGAGTCGGTTACAAACAAACATACAAATATACAAACATACAAATATACAAACATACAAGTGAAGCTAATATAAAGCGTGTAAAAAAAATTTATTAACATACTCGCACCAACTCAACCATTTTCACCACACAGCTAAAAGCACCTAATCATCTTGTCATCTGAAGACCAATTCTCCTAACAGCTAGATTTTTCCGTTTATTCCCGTTGTCCCCGTACACCGTGTCCCCGTCCTACGGGGACAGCGGTACTTCAATTAAATATTTAAAAATACTTCCCGTTGTCCCCGTACACTGTCCCCGTCCTACGGGGACAGCGGTACTTCAATTAAATATTTAAAAATACTTCCCGTTGTCCCCGTACACTGTCCCCGTTAATATAGTTGAATAAAATAAGTAAAAATTATTGCCCACAGTCCCCGTTTTTTCATTTTTCTGTAGTATTATGAATGTGTGCGTTGGCATCTTTTACCCAACAAACAAAGTGTATGGAAATATTGGTAGATTGGTCTTGGTACGCGGTAGATTAATATTAGGAATTAGACCTTGTTTTCAAGTAGTATTTTTTTATAAATTTAATCGATTTTATTAGGTACATGTTTATTGTTTGAAATGTATCGTACATTCCAAATTAAGTTTTCTAGTAACTTTGATAAACGGAGCGACCTTGAAAAGGATGCGGCGGCGTTGCGAGAAGGCGGCGTCGCGCGCGCCCTTGCAGCTGCGGGACAAAAGCGCAGATAACATATTTTTTGCCGAGCTCTCATTGGCTCATGCAAAATCCCACTCCAGAATTCGACAAAGGGATCTACTTAGTTATTGTAGCTACTTGTGAACTTCATATTGAGAACTGGTGATGTGCAGATTGCAGAATGCAGATTTAAGAGGACAACGACTCGTGAAAAGTTTACTTCCCGTTGTCCCCGTTAGCCGAATATACGTTACGGGGACAACTGGAAATAAATTTAATCACGTCCCGCTGTCCCCGTGACGGGGATATGGCATACGGGGACAACGGGAATAAACGGATTTTTCTACACAGTTTCTTATCTGATCGTGTTTTCTGGCCGAAAATCTTAAAGCTATGTAGAAAAGTCTATTCCGTGATGTAAATACTGGCCAGTCAGCAGATTTGATAACCGGATCAAGGATATCGCTTCTATGTAGGTGGAGCAAATGGCATTGCTTCTGAGATAAATATAAACGCCACTTTTACCCGACTATGGAGAAGCAAAGAGGAAAAGTATGATTTTGACAGGTTTGTTTTATATTCATTTGTTCAACTCCATAAAGCCGTGATCGTATGCCACGTAACCTACCAAAATACATTGTAATAGTAGTACGTACTGCCAGGGTCGCGAGATTGTTCGAAAGAGATACCGTGACCCTGGCACATGGGCAACTGAAGGAACACGGGTGGGTTTTAGTCAGTAAAAGTCAGTCACGCCGTCCCGATTCGCCCAAGAGCGGGAGACGTTATTTGATGATTTACCAACCAAAAAATAATAATAGTAGTACTTAAGCGATCAAAAGCTTTTGGGCAGTGACATAAGATCACCGCTTTCAGATCAGAATATGTTTTTGTTTCATAGTGTGAATGACACTTGTATAGCCACCATCAGGGATTTTTATTTTGATAACACAAAAAAAGAATTGACGAAATTAGTCACCAAATATCAGTATGAGTCGGTCACTGGTTCATAAGTCATAAGGTGGCCGCTCCGGGAAGCGCTTACCTCAGTTTGGCCTAGCGTGACAGACTATTTGGCGACTAATTTCGATTAAGTAGACTAATTTTTTGTTTTCAAAATTAAAATCCCTCCTGGATGGTGGCCATGCCAGTGTCAGTCACACCGTTTTATACTTTATAATGTATGCTTTTTCAGTAGTCAGATTTTAGTTTTTGAACTTACTTTTTTATACTCGACTGTTGATAGAGTGGTTTCATTGTAAAAGAGGGTATTTAAAAAAAACAACAATACAATGAATTCCTTTTTATTTACGTGAAAAATGACAAGTATAACAATTCCTTGAGTGAATACAATATTGATGGCAGCCAAACGTCAAAGGCACATAAAATGGATTTTTACATCTCAAGCATAAACACGAAACACTTAAAAACATGATTACATTATGAAAACTTTGGGGTTTCTTTTTCTAGTTCAACGCGCAGATAGCGACGTGTCCAAGCTAGCTATTATATTCTTAAAACTGTACAAAAATACATCTAAATAATTATTTCTTACTTTGTTTTGGAAGAGGGTACAGGTAATTTTTCTTGATAGTAAATATGGCAACACAATTCTGTATTTTGAAACTGGCAACACTAACAACTTATTAAACCTTAAAAAGACAAACTTAAACATGACAACTACTAACAATCCTTGAGCAAATCTATAACTGCAAAAATACAGAGAAACATCAAGAAATTCATTGTTCCACAAAAGAGATCTTAATATAGGGAGACTAAGAACGCTATTAGAGCTTTACCAAAGCTACGATTTCAGTCATATTTTTATCGGACTACACGACTATCTGTACTTTTCACCAGTATTTGACAGCTGTCAAACACGGTTCGGTATTTGGACATTATATCCAATCTGGTCACTGCTCATATAAGAAACCGTAGCCTTTTTAAACTTCGAAGGATCCGAATCCCTTCAAGAACATACAAGCCAAGAGAAGATAGATTCAACTAATAATTTTACAACTAGAAGTATAAAAAATGTGTCACGATTATAAACAACTTAGCTAATAATAATAATACAAGGTCTTTACAAAATAATATTAAAACCGACATGCCCTTTTTTGGGGGGTAACCTAATTGCGTAGCATACTGATAGGAATGGCTTTCATTTTGCCAGTTCAACAACATTAATTCGTTATTTGAATTGTTGACCAATCAAATATGATTAGCAATTCCTTCAATATGATTCAGATTCTGATAGATTGATAGTGTTACTCAATTAGGTCTGTAGGAAATTTTACATATTAGTCAAAATAAAGTCATTAGGTATAATGTTGTCAGCAATAGCTACAAAAGATTCGTGGTCAGTTTTTTTAGGTCGTTACTGCTTCAGTGGTGAATACAAATATTGCATTGTGATTGTTTAAGACTTAAACATTGTACAACTCAACAATTCATTTTTAATCAACATCAAATTTGTTGAGAGTCAAAACCACTTCAGCACAATGTATAAATAAATGGCAAGGAATGTTGACCACAGATTATAAATGACATTAAAATGAACAGGAGACCGTTTTTATTTTTTCTCCGCCATGCTTAAACGTTTGAAACGTGCTCTGTATACGATATAAATATTTAATTCATTCGGCCTGTGATTGTGCTGCGAAGCTCGTGAAAGAAGCGGGTGCAGAAATAAATTTGTACTTTCGCTCCTCACAAAATTTTATTTCAAATGTTTAGGTTTAGTTGGTCTTCCTAATGTCTGCTACCAAGCGGCTGGCTGTAAAAAGAAAGAAAAACAAAATTAAGAAAAATACACATTTTATATTTAGAACCTTTCGCACCACAAATTTTAATCATTTGTAAATGGCACCAAGCGTCGTTTAAAACATAATTCTGTCTCAGTCAACTTTAAACATCTATTAGCCTTTTCCCAACTACGTTGGGGTCGGCGTCCCGGCTAGTATTTTACATGGAGCGACTGCCTATCTGACCTCCACAACCCAGTTACTGGTTAATAAAATACACCTTGGTATGACTGGTTGTCAGACTTACGGGCTTCTGACGACTGTCAAAGATCCGAATGACAGACGGGACAAACGGCTTAGCGTCCTTTCCGAAGCACCGAGGGGTCTTGGTATGTAATACTTTAAACGGTTGACCGAAATAGCAAGATGTTTTAAGTGCGATTAGCGCCAAATGTATAAATATATTGTAGTGGACTTTCATTTGTGACGCATTAGATTCTTAATTTGATTTTAATAGACTTACAACAATATGCCATTTAGTTAAGGTACACTTTTTAATGACTATACATATTTTATATACTGACTGTCCTACATCAAATGAAATAAACAACTTAATGAGTACTTATATATTATGATGAGTCTGTAATAGATGCAAGTTAGTGTGTACATTGGTTAATAAGTTGCAGGAAAAAGAGCAGTTGCAGAGTTAACAGCAGTTTTAGAAGATTAACCCGAAGAGGAAATTAATTTTGTTATACAATTACGACATCCAAACATACCGCGAATTTATCTGGCAAAAAATATACCTATCCATAACCCAAAATAACCAAAGAAGAATTTTTGATAGGATTGTGTGATAGAACATAGACTTGTCATTCTGTTTTTTTATACCCACCGAAAAACTCCCTGAGAGAATGTAAGTCAAATGATAAATAAAGATCACATTTTTTAAATATAATTTAGGCACAAAAACAACACAGCAAGAGGCTTCAAATTTTCCAAGACTCTCAAAGGAAATCCCACACCAATAAAAGCGAATTTGTTCTTATTTAGGATTTGCCAAATCCAATTGATTGCAATAAATATATAAAAATCATTTATTTCAGGCACAAAGTCCATAGGTAAGGCAAGGTTGTTAGTAGCAACGGGCCCACATGGTGTAAATCAGCCAAGTTCCTCTCATGGAGAGGAGACCTGTATTTCAGAAAGTAGGCTGATAATGTTATCTGCATCGAAATGCTTATAAATATTTATCAACGGCGTAAAACTTGAACTAGAATATTTCCTGCCAGATAAGCATTAACTTATATGAAGCGGTTTTTTTTCACATTCACTTACCAAACTCGAATTTTGATTGCTATTTCAGCTTTATTCTTGTTTACCTATAAATGAGTGACTCAAGTTAGGATAGGAGGAATAAAACAAACTAAAAAATGGATACTATTTCTACATAGTGTTTCTGAAGGTGTGTGTAAAATTGGAATTATTCTTAGTAGTAAAGATTACTGTTCTTTGCACCCTTGTTGAAAGTAAGTATAGATAAGAAGTGTTTGATGGAATACTCAAAAGAAACATATTGTCATCTCTTACTATTATGCAAAACCAGAAAGAGAAGGAGAAATGATTGGTTTGCATTTTAATTATCAACATGTCATAATTTTGCAGTCGAAGGTTCTGATTTATATTGTAATTTTCTTGCATCTCTTTCTTATCTTACTATAGAATAAAAGATAGCAATATTATGGTTTCACGCTTGTGCTGCAGATGCAGGAGTCATCGTTAAACATATTTAGAGTACATATTGGACTGCCAAGGTTCTTTAAGAAAACTAATTTCCTACTATAAGTGACGTGAACCTATTTTCTGAACTATTCTAACTAAAAAATAAAAAAAAGCAATAATAAAAAATACTACTAAGATTTGCTGCTGCAAAACAAAAATACACGACGAAATTCGAAATACGAAAAAAAAAGGAATAAGACATACAGCAAGCAGTATTTATATCTTGGCGCGTTCAACCTCCTTACTGGTTAATTCTTCGAATTGTTTGATCAATCTTTTTACTTGCCCCCTGCGCCAGGTTTTGAATGTTGGCTGAGCAAAGACATACCTATCTTTAAAAGACTATACAAAAAAGAATTTGCTCTCTTTCTTACCTATGAAATTGCCTTACCTTGTGATTTGTATAAACCAGTTTATTAATTAATGTAAGATCTACTATATCTTGGCGTACTTGGCGTACCTATTTTAAAAGAAATTAAATTGAATTGCGCTGATTTTCTTAAGTAGAAAAGATCAAACAAATTCTTAGAAGAAAAGTTAATATTAGTTCTGAGTTGAGCCACACGATTATTGACAAATGCTTATGAGCTAGTCCACTAAAATCTGTGTGTTCCTAGAAGAAATTCGAGGAGGCCCAGCAGTGGGACAGTACAGGCTAGGAAAATAAAAGTGATTCTGATACATCTAATGTCATTTTATATAATTGTTTATACACTTTTGACATTAAAGGAAAGTGCATTGATACTTGTGTTGCTGTCTGCGCTATCTCGATAACAAAATAAAAACTTTTCTTTAAACAAAATTGTTTGAACTTTTCTAATTACACATACTTTAAAAAAAAAATGGCAATCTTATAGGTAAGCGGCGAATATTTATTACGTTCATAAGACTACTTGGAATGAAAATTGGACGAGAATGGTCGTCGAACTTAAGGTACCTACGTCGTATATGTAATTATAGTTGACCTCGGTAATGCGTAACCACCCTATGGCCCTATACACCCACTGGGACCGTCAACAGGACATCAACGAGAATGAGATGACGGCGCTGAAGTATTGGACACCACACGTGCAAGTACGCTGCAATAGTGAATTATCACTAAAGCCGCGTGTCCATCGCACGTCCGTTAACGGGACGTCACGTTTGGTTCGAATAATCTCGTTTATCGTTGACGTCTCGTTGACAGTGTCAGATAAAGTGCGATGTCACTTGCGAAGGAACACGGTCGGGTTTTATTCATTAAAATTCTGAAACGAAGAGAGCGCGAGAAGTTATTTGATGATTTCCCGGAAAAAATAAGGTTATAAAACGACAAGGTTATTGGTGTGACACTAGAGACTTTTTGTCATAAGTGGCAACCCAATTAAAAGGTTGGCTTACGTCTAACGTCCACGGAACTGAGTACTTTTTGTCAAAATTGGCAACTCGTTTTGAAGGTTGGCTAAACGTCTAGCGCCCACTTTAAAGATGCGGGTAGTTTTTGTCAACAGTGGCAACGCAATTAACAGGTTGGCTATACGTCTAGCGCCCACTTTGAAGGTCGGGCAGTCGGCTAAAGGCACTCCCTCACTGAAAGCATTTGTAATGTAAAATGCAAGATAGGATTTGGAGCATTACTATATTACCACTAGCTCAGTCTACCTCACTCACTAAGGTAATGCTCGAATTTGAACTCTTACAGTACAGTTGAATACTTCCTGTGATATAGGCACATAAGCAGTGCCTACCTCAAAAAATCACCATAAGTGTATCAATTACATTTTAATGTGTGTCCCGAAATTATTAAGAAGCTACTAAATTATTATACTTAAAAGAAGGCCACGTCTATCTGCCTAGACAAGAACAGCTGGCTTAGTGCTTACCTATACGGTAAAGCAATGCACCCCCAGTCCCTGTCAATTTGTGCTATTGTGGATTGAACACATCTATATCGATCTAGCCAAAAGCTCTGAGCCAGTTTTTTGCATTTTCAACTTTATTTCAGTTTGGGTAAAGTTCTTAATACAAAAATTATAACTTAGTACCGGAAAAAGTTCCATTTTGTAAATGGAACTGTACTTATTTCGATTTTTGTCACGTTCTTATTTCAAAATTTACTTTGTAATAAGACCGTTATAGTCTCATCTGATGTATGCAGAGGTCATAATTATATTTTAAAAAAATACTAAAAGTTAAAAGGTTCATGGCCCACATATGACCAATGTGTATTTAGAGTACGATGGGACTGACATACGCACAGAGATTATAAATGTCCCAAAAAAAAAAATGCAGTATTTTACCCGACTACAGTGAAGGACAGATTTTTATTCAGTACTGTTACTATAGTTATGTGCCAAGACAATAGACAATGCAGTACCTACTATAAACTCCTATAAAAGGTGCACTGACTGCCAACATCTTATACAAGAACAGCGTGTGAAGGTATGTAGTGAAACCCTCTCAAATTAAAACAACCCATATTACGTCACAAATTAACAACATATATCATAGCATTTTTTTATATATATATATATATATACATAATGCATGTATACCCTCCGCCATGCAAAGCTTGCTGAGCGAAAATGTACTTTATGTACCTTGTTTTAAAGCTCCTTCAATACTTTTTTAAATGCCTTAAGAGTTTTATCCATATGTTTGTCCGCAGACTCCAGAATGTCCTTCAGATCTAAAATTAGGGAATTTTCATTTGTATTATATCTCTCTGAATACTCCTTAAAATTTGGTCCACAAAGGAGTAAAATTAGGGTTGCCAGATGGCAGTTTTTTTATTTCGTTATAACAAGAGTAGTCAGTACGTAATATTTAGCTTGCTGAAAAGTCTAACAGAACTGCAGACTCGGGATCATTTTGGCGTGTCTTGTTCAGAAATTTCTCAATTTTTAGAACCCTGGTGGCCTTGGCCCAAAATTCTAACAAAAATGGCAAAATCCATTGTATATATAAAAATAAAAACTGTTTTAGAAATCAAAGACAGGTATTTTTTGTTGCAACCCTAAGTAAAGTAAATCCGATTTAATACTGAATCAAATTCCCAAATAAATTATGAAACTACTAATAGGGCTGATATCTACTTGACCTTGAAAATTATAGTATTTTCCTGGTCTACTATTAACAGTTATTCTACTATCGTATGTTTCGTATTAATGTTCCTTTTACCGCATGTAAACCCTTCCAAAAATACGATTACTTCACTTTATTTGCTAATTAAAACATTCTAACTCTAGCGAGCAAAGACGTTAATTACTAAATTGTTTTGCCAATGATTTACTATTAATTAGATTCGTTTGAAATATTTCAGATAACTCCCGTGTAAAAACTGAAGGCGTTCTAGAAATAAACGAAATTTAGGGCTTATTAAGATTTCCTCTGTGGTTTTTTTAACAATTTGAGTATTTATTTGTAGGTGCTCATACACACGAGGAACAGGCGACCACATGAGAAGCAACTGCAGGCATCGTCAACGGGTAGTTCGTGTATTTGAGAACGATGCTCAAATACAAGAGCGGTAAAGTCACCGAGCAGCTCTAATGTGCCACTCCCTTTTACGCACCACAATGGGTACGACGCTTTGTTACAAAGAAATGAGTGAATTTCATCTACAGATCAGAAGGGGCAGTTCTCGTGCGTTACTGCGACTAGATTTTGTACGTTTTTAATAACGAGAATTGGACTTCTTCTTATCTCTTCACCTACACATCAACCAGCAGATCACGAAAAGTAAGTCCACGTTCTTGCTTACTTGTTTTAAAATGTAGATTAAATCAAGTCTTTCTGATGGGCCTTTTTAGTCTCTATATGCTTTCGATACTATGAGTACTGGTTTAGCTCATGTAGTAACTCACTGTTTTGTATGGTAACACTGCACTCAATTTTCACTGTTCATACGGATGGAGGTCAACTAGCTTCCTAATTTGAACTCTATTCTATTTCTTTCTAATTGATTTTACTTTAACTTTGATTACCAACTTTATGCTCGTGTAAATTAAGTCGATTTCATTGACTACTGCTACTACGGAATAAAGTCGTAGAGAAAATTGCACTTAATATATTACTATTAAGGTTATTTATCCAAAAACACATAGTTCAGTTTCCTGGTTGGTCAGTAGGACAGCTATGCAATAATTGTTTGACACACTGAGCAGCCACCATAGAGTACTTCTTCATTACGAGACGCGATAGATAGTTAGTCCATAGAGAACTTGCAAACGGGGTATCCGGGACAGAGCTCTCCAGGTCGATCTACGGAAAGAAACGGTTTATAATGTTTAACCTGTTTCTGAGTGCTTCTAATTACGCAGTGCAAGTTTCTTGGCTGTGGCAAGCAAGAAATGACTTGCATCGTCTTAACAGATTTTAGGCGCATCACACACTACAACGCGCCCCGCGACAGGGCGTAGATAACGCGCCCCCCCATGCACAATTTCTTGCACAAATTCAACAAAAACTTGTTTCCGTGCGGGGTACTTGGCTTCATTTCCACCACCACACACCGATGCGTGGCGCGTTGCAGTGTGTGACCCGCCTTAAGGATTCTTCAGACAGGGGCGACGCGAAATTTGTAGATCAATTTCGAAGAAGATTTCATAGAAATTGTTCTACGAGAATCCGTCGTGGTTGTTGCGTGACGCCTGTTTGCGGGGGCGTTTAGACGATACAAGTGCCATTGTTACTTCAACTTATCCCATGTTCCCCGCGACGGGATTTATTCTCGCATTGAATCTCTAACGCACTGCCTTAGCAAAGAGAGTTCAAAATCGAACAGTACACCACACTGTTCGATTTTCGCTGAGACGTGCACTCTATCGTATTGTCAGTGTTCGGTTCTCCCTGCCAGGGTCGCGAGATCTGTTCGAAAGAGACACCGGGGCCCTGGCACATGGGCAACTGAAGGAACACGGCTGGGTTTTAGTCGGTAAAAGTCTGACACGCCCTAAATCTTTTGATGATTTCACCAAAAAAAAAAAAAACAAAATGCTCGGTTCTACCCCTAAAGTTCAAAATCCAGTGCACGAATAAATCCCGCCGAGATTTCGACTTATACTATGCCAAAGTCAATTAAATTGCACCGTGTAAATCAGGACCTTAATTGCGTAACACACTTTCAACCAACTGAATCATTTCAAAGGATAATTTCCTAATCCACTGCTTCATATGTTTGAAAAATTTGTCTGCTCCACAACGTAAATGACGCAATGAATGTTTTTGAACTGTCAAATTGACAGCTGCTGTGAGCATGTAACGCAATTACCCCGGTGCCTACCCGCACCGATCGATACCAACTTAACTCGATTCTGTATACAAGTACTCATATTCCGCAGCCGCACCTTTTTTTTTGTGTCTGGGAAATCATCAAATGACGTCTCCC
This sequence comes from Aporophyla nigra, assembly GCA_947507805.1. Classification (NCBI taxonomy): domain Eukaryota; kingdom Metazoa; phylum Arthropoda; class Insecta; order Lepidoptera; family Noctuidae; genus Aporophyla; species Aporophyla nigra. The sequence continues at coordinate 14,299,260 of OX382315.1, read as the reverse complement.
GCTCTGGGTGGAGCGGGAAGACGTGTCAGACTTTTACTGACTAAAACCCACCCGTGTTCCTTCCGTTGCCTGTCCCAGGTTGCCACGTTAACTCTTTCGAACAGATCTCGTGACCCTGGCAGGTCTTTGCCGGCATCGACCTCCGTCTATTGTCAGTCACGAATCTTCGGGCTATGATACGATGTGACCAACCACGTGCGTCTCAGTCATAGGGCTGGTTGTGCATCAAATAATTATGCAGACGATAGTGTGACCATGGCAATCAATCTACATAGCCTTTTACCAACTATGTTGGAGTCGGCTTGCAGTCTAACCGAATGTAGCTGACTACCAGTATTCTGAATGGAGCGACTTCCTATCTGACCTCCACAACCCAGTTACTGGGTAATACTATATCCTTTGGAAAGACTAGTTTGTCAGACTTGACAACCCGTAACGACTGTTAAAAATTCACGAATGAACAATGGGCACGCTATGATTTGTGAAAATATACGCAAGAAGGCAACTAATTCTGTAGTTTCCATCATCATTCATTTCAGCCGTAAGACGTCCACTGCTGGACTTAGGCCTCCCCCAATTTGGGGGGCTTTGCCATAATCGCCACGCTTGGCAGGCGGGTTGGCGATCGCAGTATGGTGGTAAAATACATAGAGAACGCTGCTGCCCATTCTCTAGTAAGTCCCTTAGTCGCCTTTTACGACACCCACAGGAAGAAATGGGGTGGTGTTATTCTTTACGTCCGGCACCACACAGTAGTAGTTTCCATGTTAAAAGGGAAATCATCAGAAAGCCAATTTTCGTATTGTAAAAACGTTCAAAATCTAGTCGCAATGTCATGACAAATTACAGGTATTTTTGACACAGAGACAGAAATTAGAATGCGATCGTTTTTAAACTTACGGGAATTACCCCGCTGACCAGCCTGTTCTCAACTTGGCGTCAACATCCAATCTAACATAATATAGCTGGATACTAGTGTTTTACATGGACCGACTGCCTTTTTGACCTCCGCAACCCGGCTACTGGGTAACACGATACCCTTGGTAAAATTGTCCGAAAGGAACATGATCATGCTGCTAAACTTTTCCGAATTATCTTGTAACGTATTCAGCTGAATATTGATATTTTACGTGAACCAACTGCCTTCTTGTCCTTTACAGCCAAGCTATTGGGTAATACGATACCTCTTGGTAAGACAGTGTAACAGGGACATAACTAACTTTTTACTAATTATGTTGGTTTTTTATAACATTATTTTACATTCTCCCTGAAGCTAGTTAGTGAAGGTCAGAATGACAGTCATTCTGACCTCCGCAACCCAGCTTCACCGTCAAGTATGACGATACCCATTGGTAATATGAAATCAAAGGGATATTTCTTAACTATGATAGGGTCGGCTTCCAATATACCCTAATGCAGCTGTATACCATTATTTTACATGCACCGACTGCCTATTTGACCCCCACAACACAGCTACTAGGTATAACAATACCCATTGGTAAGATGACATAAAAGAAGGGACATTTCCTATTTCAATATAACCTATACTGGAAGCCGATCTCAACATAATTAGGAAATTAAGATGATTATTCTAAACGCATCAACTGCTATTCTGATTCTGACATCTACAATCCAGCTACTGGGTATAACGATACCCGTTGGTAAGATGATGGTAAGGTGACATCAAAGGGGCATTTCCTAATTATGTTGAGGTCAACTTCCAATATAACGTGATACAGCTGTATAATATTCTGACCTCCACAACCCAGCTTCTGGGTATAACGATACCCATTGGTAAGATAATACCAAAGGGGCATATCCTAATTATGTGTGGGTCGGCTTCCAATATAACCTAATACCTGTCTCCCATTACATGCCCCGACTGCCTATATGACCTCCACTACCCAGTTACTGGGTACAACGATACCCGTCGGTAAGATGATAATAAAGGGACATAACAGTGCAAATTTAGCTGCAGTACATACCAGAGTTGGCCATCTCATCGATGCGGCCATGGTGTTTCTGATAGTAGGGGCGGATGATGCGGTTGTAGATGATCAGCGAGCCGTTGTAGTCTGTTGGCATGTAGCACCATATGACGAAAATGCACTGTGGAATGAGAAAATACGTATTAGAAATAGATGTTTTACAAATTTCGCTGTTCATTTTCATTATAAAATACGGAACGTTCTACTGAGACAAAGCTAGTCTGTGTTACTTCTTGTAACATCAGTTATCTGCCAGGGAATGCTCGTCAAAATCAGTTCAGCAATTTGGATATTAGCCGGAACAGACACACAGTCATTGTTACTATAAATAAGTGTCGTATATACTTTCATATGCATTTAGTGAAAAGCTTTTATTTAGACATTACAAATAGACACTTCAATTTATGAAATTAAATTATTTGTATGGGTTATGTTGATAATATAAGCGGTTTATTATGGAGTTTCGGTTACAAAACGATGGTGGAAAAGCATTTTTTTTTAATTGGATTAATCTAGTTCAATATAGGACACAATATGTTTCTAAAGGCCACGCCCAGTGCAGCTTCTCCATATACCGCAAATGTTTCCTATCGATTAATAAAAACGGTGCCCCTAATACGGGCCCTATGGCATACTTTAAGGAAATCTCTAGCACCCCACATGTGGGCTTTATCGACTTATAAAAACAGTTCCCTGCATGCGGGCCCTGTGGCATGCAATACAGATACTCTCCCCCCCCCCCCCCCCCCCCAACTCAACCCCACATAAGAACCCTGCCGACCAATGAAAATGAGCCTTATAAAAGAGACGCTAAGGTAGCTCGCAAAATTCAAGTTTTTGCAATTTGCAGGTCCAGTGTCAGGCTGTACGCTGAACAAAATATGATTCGAGACCGTTTTTTTACATATTATAATTATTAAAAAGGCTGAATGACTTTTACATAAAATAGTCATACAATGAGTATAAATACTGAGCAGCATGGCGTTATAAAACAATTGTTATCGACTTCCGGTCCTGCATAAACCAGCTCGAGTTTGTATATTAAATAATCATTCTTTAAATCAATGTTTTTGGATTTTAAAAGGTAATTGCTATGAAATTGTTTAGCCAAATGTTTGATTTATTCTTGGTGATTTAAAATAATCAGAATTGTTGAATATTCAATATGGCGCCTTCAGTTTGTCAGCTTCCGGCGCGCCAAGTGTTAAGTCTAAATTTATGGTTGCTTAAGATTATTGATTTATATACTTTATTTTATTTATTTATTTGTTAATCATTGTTATTTAAATTTACTCGTTATAGTAAGTAATGCAATCTAAATATATAGTTATTAGCGAAACCTATAAATGCAGGTGTGTTAGGCAGTTCGAATCAGTTGTTTTGTCACCAAGTAAAAAAGTTGTAAGTGGAAACCGTCCGATTTTAAAACAATAAACGAATTATAGTATAAGTCCATCGTTTGTTGTGCCCATCCTGACTACCACCGTTTCACACAATAGAACCAACCTGCTGAATATTTTCATGTGAGCAGGTTTACTTCTATTGTTTGAGACACCACACAACGTGAAACCAATATGGCATCACAAGGTGAAAATCATGTACGCTTGCGATTTGCTTCACATGTCACCCTAGTAGACAAGTGTTAATACAAGACGCTGATAGCGATCATATGTTACTAAGTACAGGTAAACCAGAAAATAATAGTTTGCTATGGAAACGTGTTTTTCAGTTTTTTGCTATCCTGCACCCTAATTGCGAAACACACAATTTATCAGAATCTGAATGGGATTGAAGATTATTTCTAAACCATTGCGTCATTTGTTCGAATAAATTTTCGGCTCAGCAACGTAAATAACGCAATGAATGTTGTTTAACTATGAATATTAAACCAATTCCTACTGATAAAAAGTTCCGCAATTACCCCTCTGGTCTGCCAGGGTTTGGCATGGATAACGGCACAAATTTATAATCATCGGTCCTCGATAAGTCTACAAAGTTTAAATGAAATCTGACCTTTTTAAGTGGGTCAAAATCAAGTCCAAAGGAGTCGGTTATAAACATACAGGCGGAGCTAATAAAAACGTGTTCAAAAGTATGCACTTCGGTAATCTGATCTGATTTGTGATAGGAACCAGGCGCGTTTGTATGTAACGTGCCAACAATGACCTACAGTGGTCACACAGGCGACTCTCCGCCAAATACGAGAAGCAACATGTCTATAATGTCGGGGATAGGGCGATGCGCCTCAAATGGACAAGACATCTAGGTAGATGAGGAGATGAGCGATGGAGGAAAGCTTTGACCGAATGGTGACCAAGATAAGGCTACAGAAACCAGAGCCTTCCAAAAGCACGTTGGGTTGATGATATCGTCAAAGTCCCGGGAAACACCTGTATTTGGGACGCACAGAATTGAGAAGTATGGCAGGAAAAAGGGGAGGCATGGTGGCAAAGATTAGGCTAAAGAAACCAAAGCCGTCCAAAAGCGCTTTAGGCTGATGAGATCGTCAAAGTTGCTAGAAACACCAATATCAGTGACGCACGGAATTGAGAAGTATGGCAGGAAAATGGGCCGGCTTTTACCCAACAGTGGGTGATTCCAGGCTGACATAATGATGAAGTTTTTTGTCTGTCTTGTTACCTACTTCGGTCGCAGATTGTCATTTGTACCAGATTTGGTCGACATGTCCCTCTAATAGGTGCAGATAGCGATAATGCGATACTTAGCACATACACTTTATGACCGTGAACTAGAATGCCTGCGAACAATGAGTAGTCTGTATACTCTTTGTTATACGTTCTGTTAATTATAACACTCCTGCTTTGTACGCACGCAATGTAGTCTGAAATATATTATGTACACTAGTTTTGGTCCGGTACTTCGTCCGCGTAGACCTCTAATATTATGCCACCGGAACGTGCTACCGGGTCAAAAATTCCAATTGCGGTAATCCTGGTTCATCATCATCATCATTTCAGACGAAAGACGTCCACTGGTGGACATAAGCCTCCAATTTGAGGGGGTTTTTCATAATCATCACGATTGGCACGCGGGTTGGCGATCGCAGTATGGTGGTAAAATGCATAAAGAACGCTGGTGCCCATTCTCTAGTAAGTCCCTTAGTCGCCTCTTACGACACCCACGGGAAGAAATGGGATGTTGCTATTCTTGGCGTCCGGCAACACACGAAACTGATTAGGTAGTAAAAATAATATGAGTGACAAAGTCATCAAACCTGTTCAGCCGGTGTTGCGTGATTGAGTCGCATACATCCCATACAAACTAGGATTGGTAGGATAATCAAGTAAGCTAAGGTTCTTTACACATAGATTGCAGTAAATAGGACAGTATGCCGCACGTCAGTGGTCAAAGATTGATCTTGACCTGTCATAGCGTAGTACTTAATATTCAATAGAATAAGCCAACGGACGTATCTAATAAAATCGGGGCAGGATTTATTCACGCACTATCTTCGACGCACTGCTAGCGCACGGAGTTGAAAATCGAACACTGTGATTTTTGACGCGCTAAAACTTACTCGGGCAGCACTCTATTGTTTAACACCGAGAGTCGAAAATCCTGTGCACGATGAAATTCCGCAGCGATTTTATTTCGGCCGTGTGGACTTAGTCCACGTTTATTTTTTTATCTCTTCTAATGATAATCATATCTTAGGTGATGCAGTTACATTACCTAAGAGATCAAAATTCGACCTCGTTGCTCAGTCAGACACAAAGTTGGAAGTGTCATTCGCCAGTCACCGAAACGCTGTTCAAACCGGAACACAATAAAGGTGATTGTGCGCAGCAGAAACAGGTGTCCGGTATCAGTCTACAAAACTATTGTAGGTCATCAAACTCATCACCTGTCTAGCCTTTTCCAACTATGTTGGGGTCAGCTTACAGTCTAACCGAATGCAGTTGGATAGCAGTATTTTACATGGAGCTATACTGGGTAATACGACACCCTTTGGAAAGACTGGTTATCAAACTTTCGAGCTTCTGACGACCCGATACGACTGTCAACGATTCATGAATGACAGCCGGGACCAACGGCTTAACGTGCTTTCCAAGGCATAAAGGAGTCTTGGTATGTTAAGATGGTCAATCATCCACGATCATCATCAAACTATTGCATACAATCCTGGCCAAATACTTGAGTTGGCACTTTGCACCTACAAACATTAATTCAAATGGTTTTTGTCAATTTAGTTGTAGTTTAAACTTTGGGTATGAGCATATTTATGAATGTAGGTGTGCTAGGAGGGGGCGTTAGGCGAGTTTTTTTTTTATAATGTTGCAACTCCCATTTCCTGCACATTGGATGCGATATTGCAAATCCATTGTTTCATAAGTTCGATAAAGTCTGCTTTACAACGTAAATAACGCAATGAATGTTGTTGAACTGTCGAAATGATCCCACACAAACTTGGTACCGCGATAAAAAGTATATTATGTAACCTAACCAAGGTCATGGTTCACTTGTTTGACAAATTTAATCGAAATTTGTTCAGTCTTTAATGCACCAAAACGTGACAGACAGACTGACAAGAGTTACTCTCGTATTTTATTATATTAAATATGCAAGTAGGTAGGGATTTTTGGTATAGAAATATATTTGTGTCTTAAAGCCACACACTACAACAATGAGCCAATACAAATACAGAAGTATGTAGTAAAGCATTGTTTTTCCAATAACTCTTATGCCAAAGTCACTATCTCAGTATTTATAGCTACTTGTTAAAAGTTCAACAATCTTTGGCAATAACTAACAACGATAATTTATCGGTTATCAGAAAATGATGCAATCAATTTCATTTTCTATGTCCGCCATGTCGGGATATTTTCTTTATCATTTTCTAATATACTTTGCTGTCTACTGATTGTAGGTTTCGTCATTATCAAGATGTCACACTTCAGATACAGTTAAGCGCTAAATTTTTATTATTATATAATTTGTAGAATTTTCATTTTTTATGTTTACCATGTTCAGACATTTTCTTTATCATTTTCTAATATATTTTGCTGTCTAATGATTGTAGGTTTGATTATTATCAAGATGTCACACTTCAGATACAGTTAAGCGCAATTTTTTTATTATTATATCATTTGTAGAATTTTCATTTTTTATTTCCACCATGTTCAGACATTTTCTTTATCATTTTCTAATATATTTTGTTGTCTAATGATTGTAGGTTTGAACATTATCAAGATGTCACAATTCAGATACAGTTAAAAGCATCATTCAATTTCCTAACGATTTATAGTTAGGAAATTGAATGATGCAATCAATTTAATTTTTATGACCACCATGTCGGTACATTATCTTAATCATTTTGCTATCTTATTATTGTAGGTTTAGTCATTTTCAAGATGTCAGCTTATAGATTTAGTTAAATATTAGATTTTATGGAATATTATTATTTGCACATCAAATAAATAATCGTATCAATTTATTTCTGTCATTTATATACTTTTTACATCAAATAAATTATTTCACTACTACACTTGTTGTTTTACAAAACTAGAACAGGCTGATAATTTGAAACTATACATCAACAATACATTACATTTTTCCTCTAATGCATGATTAATAAATTGTTGCTCAACAAACAAATCTAACTCTAAATTGAAGGGCATCCAATACAATGCACATATAAAATACTATGCGTTATATTATAATATACTAAACAATACATACACATAGGAAATCATTAAATAATGTATTGTAATATAGTTCTAGAACCTACTCGAGTTAAATAAGAACAATCCACTGTAGATGTTATTTAATAATAATAACCTTAACAATAAACTTAATAATGTAATATTACCTCACAATTTTACGAAGTGGCACTCGCTAGTAACATTGAACTTAGTACCGTGGTCTGTGATTGATGATTCAGAAATGATCTACCTCATTCCAAGTTTTTTACAAACACTGCATTGTCATGTTTAGTGAGCATTAAAAGTACATTGTGACACCCACATAGGTCATCATTATCAGTGTCTCTGCATTTGTTTGTTAATGAATTACTTAAAAATAGAATGTACTATCTGTTATTATTTCAATTATTTACATTATAAGCCTGTGTTGTCTCACTGCAGGGCAAAAGCCTCCTTTTCTGCTTTTCAAGGTCTAGTACAATAGCAGGCCAATACCCTGGCGCTTCCCCCTAAGAAATCCAGCTCAGCCTACCATATCTTTTTCAAATCATTATTTGCATAAGATGTTACATTTTCATTAAAATAAATTCAGTGCAAACACACACTACTATTTGAAATCAATCATGATAGAACTAAAGCACACAAATAATGATCATAATGCAAACATACATCAACGCAATCTAGTAATTATTCATATATTGAAAAGAAAGTACTCAGTAAAATGAATACATTAATTTAATTTTTTTAGTTTGCAATGTCTAAAAAACATATTTCTGTTTTTCTTGATTAAATAAAGAAATCATTAATTTCATAATCTGTGTAAGCAGTTTGGATGTTTTTTTGGATGATTGTGGGATAAAGTCCCAGGTTCAACGAAGATGAAAAGTTCAGTTTTGAAGCCATTCATTGGCGCATGTCACTCAAATGGATTTAAATCGGGGGACTGCACAGGCCATTTCAGGGTTTGCACAATATGCTGCTGCATGCACTGCTGAATTACTACTTGAGCTATATGTGGGCGGGCATTACTATGCATAACCATAAATTCTTTACCCGTTTTCAACTTGTGTGATTGAACTATAGGTTCCGGCACCTTGCACAGTATTTTGCCGCAGTTAAGTTGCCCAAACAAGACTAATTCCTTTCCATACCATTATTGATAAATCTTGGTATGGATGGACATCCAGGGAATTTTGCAGACAGCTCTCACATCAAATATCTCTAGATTGTGATGATGTGTATATTTTGCATATCATGTAAAATAAACATTTATCAGACAGATGAAGAGATAAATAACATTATGAAATCTAAAAGGTGGGTGGTGCAATTTGAGACGTAGATATTATTTAAAGACATGAATAATTCTAATGATACCTACCTAAATTACTAGAAACTCCTTGGAATTGCAACTATAGGTAGGTATCAAATGTTTTGGAGTTGCAATTCACAGGTTCATATCATTTGGAGTAAGTCCCACAGATTATCACAAACAGGTTAGAATGTTAACATTAGAACGATCATGGTGAACACATTTAAAAAACGAGTTTAGTTCGTAATGTGACCCACATGACATTCAATGTCAAGGAAAGTACATTTCGAAACATTGTTTTAACTTTTAACCTAATTAGTGGTCAAAAACTGGTTCAACAGTCAACATAATTAAACATAACGAGTTTCCATTATAACATAATTAGGCCAGTCGTTAATAATGTTACCTACTAACGATAGACCAGATAACAATTTTTTTATTTAAAAGTAATTTATAGACTGGCTTTGACTTTGAACTATAGAAACCTTATCTAAGACTGTAATCTAATGATATATGATACCTACTAGCCGTTATCTTTTTAAGTTAATAAAGTCTGGAAAAAGATGCATTTAATGTTGGTTGTTGCTTCATTTCTAAGATAAGAAATGCATATTAAACTCTCTCCAGAGGTGAAGTGATAACAACCACATTCGTTCTTTCTTTTGTCCATAAAGAAAGAAATATCTAGTACTTGTGAAGTATTACAAGCAGATAAAAGCGAAAAGATAATTTATCTCGACTGCCTCGTTTTTAAGTCATGCCTACACTGAATTCTGAAAGGCACTTTTGCTACCATGATGAAAGGAGCACACATTTTATTTATATCTACATAATCTCAGTGGAATATTCTTATAATGAGCGGAATATTCATGACAATGACTATTACTTACGATTTCGTAACTACATCACTCGCGGTGAAGCATGCTTCGTAACATATGGAGGTGTTAACTAACCTTTAATAGCCAATACAGCGGGAACCAGCCGACGATGAAGTCCGAGAAGTACTCGACCACAGAGAAGCATGCGTAAACCACCCAGTACGTCAGCCATTTAGTATCGTCGTCTTTCTGTGGCGATTCTAGAGCTTTCATTGACATATAAGCCGGGTAAACGAACCCAATCGTATTGCAAATCAATTCAGCTCCAAATCCGAACACTAAATATAAACCAGTGAACGCCACCATACCTGCACAACACAAAATAAAACGTCAAAACTACTGCTAAAGTTAAAAATAAACGTGAAATAAAAAAACTAACGTACCAGCAAAGAGATAGACCCGATTGACGCCGGTTTTTTGTTCAGCCTGGTCGAGGTATTTCGTCCATGGCTTGGTTTTGTCATTTAGAGCGCGTTCCAAATGATCCTTATAATCTTGCAATTTGGCTGCCATTGTGCTTGTAGAACTTATATTTTACTGGAATTATAAATTGGCACTGTGGCAATGTACAACCACGGCTCGTTGACAAGAGAATGACAGAAAAATAATGGCGGCTCCTAATGTTTTAAATAGTGTTGCCAGGTAAAACTTTTTTTTACCCTAATGAGGGTAATAAATTATATCCAATAAGATCTCGTATCATTATAGGATCGATTGAAATGTTATAACAATCAATCGATTTTTTCTTCAAATGAAATAAGAACAAATTACAACTTTAATCACTGACTTTCATGGCAGCATTTTGAAACTGCTTACACACATTTGTTTACAGTTTAGCCATTTCAAATGTAAATATTGCATACACCATTTAAGCAAATACGAACAGCATAGCGTAGAAAAACGTATTGTTTCAGCTATTAAATGACTATTATCTTGTTACCTACATTTAAAAACGGGAATCCATTTTTGATGGATAGTAAATTGTAGCCAGATCAAAAAATTATTTAATAATATTGCCACGATTATAATTATCTTGTGTTACCAAGTAAAAGATTGCTAGATTTTTATAGAAAGGTGTTGATTTTGAATGGCAATTGATAAAGTTAAGGGGTCGTCAATGGAAATTCGACCGTAATTCATTTAAATCATAAATATTTCCTTTGTGCACTCCTTCTCCATGTAAACTTTTAACTGTGCCAAATTTCATACACCTACGACAGCGTAATGTTTATAAAAATGGGTACAATGTTTTTGCTTTACGTATTATCTATAGATATGTATAATCTTAGTCACACAGGCACAGCTCTAAGCATAAAAGGCACAAGAGTTTCATAATTCGTAAAAGTGAGCACTAAAGCGTCTCTCACACTGGATTTTTTTTTACACAAATGATGAAGTTGTTGTTTTTATAACACACTACTGGAAAAAAATAAGGGATCAAAAAAAAATCCAAATTTTTGGGCAATTTTTAATAGGCCGTAACTTCGAGAAAAATGGTAGTACTTACAAGAAATAAAAAAACCGGCTGAGTACGAGTCGGACTCGCGTACCGAGCGTTCCGTACAAACTTGTAGGTACTCGTATTCACGGTTTATGCATTTCAGTCGTGTTTAACTACTGTTGAGAACTGACGTACCGATCGCGCGCGCGTGCTCTAGTTAAGAGTATTTTGCAGACGCATCACAACACCGTTGTCGCGGTGTACGTCGAGCTATCGGGGCCACCGCGATGACCCAGTTACAAGTGCGGAAATCGTCATGAAGTGATTCTTATAATTGTTTAGGTGTCACGTTCGCCTTAAAAGTAAAATAATATGGCTGCAAAACAGTCTATTAAAATAAAAACCGACCTGGAAAGACAGTTGTATGACTGTTACATCCAGGAGAAAACGGACAGAGAAAACCTGCAACAAATGGTACGTCAACTGAACGGCCACATACAAAGCTTGCAGGAACAGGTACAAGATCTGCAAGGTCAATTAAATTGCTTAAAAGCACGAGAAAAAGAAGAACCCTCAGATAAACAGGCCAGTGTGGCCATAACACCAGCTCAGCCTACTATAAGTGAAGTTGAGTACTGCACGGATGAGGATGAACTTGCCAAAGAAACTGGGTGGATTAGGGCTAAAAACAGGAAGAAAAGGAAGTTGAACACCTCTCTTACTCCACCACCGCCACAACATGCTAAAACTAGCGCTCAGCAGCAGCAAGCTAACAGCAAAGAGAAGACAACCACTAAAAAGATTCTAGCGCCGCCGCCGATTGTGGTGGACGGTGTTAAGAATTACCAAACATTCTACGACTTTTTGACTGAATCTCAGCCAGTAGAAACATTTACCGCGAAAATGTTAAGCGGTGATAGTTTGAAAATAAATGCCAAGACTGAAGAGTCCTACAGAGTTATTTCTCGGCGATTAACCGAAAATAACTGCTTTTGGCACTCATACGAGGATAAGCAAAATAGGCCAATAAGAGTTGTGGCAAAAATGTTGCATTCTTCCTGCCAACCGGACCGGATTAAAGATGATTTAACGTCGCAAGGATTCCAGATAGAAAATGCAATTAACAAGCTTAGCTGGAGAACAAAAGAACCGCTGAACATGTTTATTTTATCGTTCAAGAATGACGAAGAACTCAACAAAATATACGGCATTAAATATATCCTAGGCTGTAAAGTGGAGATTCACCCCCTTAAAACGTCAAAAATAATACCGCAGTGTAAGAGATGCCAATCTTATGGTCATACACAGAAGTATTGCGCAAAAGAGCCAAGATGTGTTAAATGTACAGGGAAACACCTCACAGCTGATTGTAAAAAACCAGCACAAGAAAAACCTAAGTGTGTCCACTGTGGCTTACCTCACCCAGCCAACTACAGAGGGTGTTTAGTTGCCAAGGAGATGCAAATGATGAAGAACAAACACGCAAAAAGTAATCCAAGTAGCAACACTGCCGTTAAGCAAATTGCTAGAAACACTGACAAACAGACAACAAAACAAAGTGTGCAGTTTGCACAGACAACAACAATAACTGCACCTTCATCCAAAAGTGCCTCATATGCACAAGTAGTAAAACCAAGCATACCATCAAGCCTAGACGATAAGCTCAACCAGATCTTGAAGTGCATATCCTCATTTGACAAGAGACTAGAGAAATTAGAATCAAGTACTGTACAAAATCAATAATGAATAACACACTTAAAATAATGGCGTGGAATTCCAACGGACTGCTGCAACACCAACATGAGTTGTTAGTAGTCCTAGACACGGAAAACATTGATGTGTGTTTGATCTCTGAAACACACTTCACTAAGCAGTCTTTTGTACAGTTTAAAGGTTATAAAGTGTATCACTCGCTGCACCCTAACAACACGGCCCGAGGAGGTAGTGCAGTTATTATTAAAGAAAATATCTGTCATTACGAACAGAGTAAATACGAGGAGCTGGACACGCAAGCTGTGGCGGTATCAATTAAAACAAAAAAGTTTAATGTTACAGTAGCAGCTGCATACTTTCCCCCAAGACACATGATAAACAAAGAACAATATGTGAACTTTCTCAGACTTCTTGGACCAAGATTTATATTGGGCGGGGACTTTAACGCTAAGAACACTCATTGGGGATCGAGACTAACTTCAACTAAGGGAAGACAGCTTTTTAGAGCAGTGAATGACATGCGTTGTGAGGTCATAAGTACTGGAAAACCTACATACTGGCCGACTGACCCCCAGAAACTTCCAGACCTTATAGACTTTTTCATTGTCAAAAATATATCCACCAATTACCTGAGTGTGGAAGAGGGGTATCATATGAACTCCGACCACTCTCCGATATTATTAAAACTGAGTCACAAAATATTACTGAGACAAAACCACCTGACATTGGAAAATAAGTTTACAGATTGGGAGAGTTTTAGCATAGACTTACGAAATATAATTGACCTAAAAACTTCATTAAAAAGCAAAGATCAGCTCGATTTTGAAGTAAACAAGTTTGGCAACGATATCCAACAATGTGCATGGAACAACACACCACAGTCAAATAAAAAATGTAAAGGAAATAACTACCCAAAGGAAATTATAGACCTATTATATGAAAAAAGAAATCAAAGGAAAATATGGCAGCAAACTAGATTTCCGAAAGACAAAACTCTGTTGAATAATCTATCGAAAAGACTACAGAGAACAATAAAAACCTTTCAAGATGAGGCTCTCAACACTAACCTACGGCAGTTAAGCAGTGATCATACAACGCAATACTCTCTTTGGAAAGCAACAAAGTTGTTGAAAAGGCCAGTCACATCAATTCCCCCGATCAGAGATGATAATGGAAAGTGGGCCATAAGCAACGAGCAAAAAGCCCTAAGATTTGCACATCATTTAGAAGAAACCTTTCAGCCAAATGACGGGTCTGTAGAAAACCTGCAAGTTCCCGATATTCTGCAAGATCAAAGAATTAAGCTTGTGACCCCGAAAGAAGTTGCAAAGGAAATTCAAATGATAAGCCTAAAAAAGAAATCCCCAGGGTATGACCTTATTACGGGTGAAATCCTAAAACATCTCCCTCGTAAAGCTATTGTTAAACTTACAAGGCTCATCAATGCTGCATTCGTACTAAAGCATGTTCCTGAGCCATGGAAAGTTGCTGAAGTGATTATGATTGCAAAGCCCGGCAAACCACCTCACGAAGCATCATCATACAGGCCCATATCCCTGTTGCCGATACTATCAAAGCTGTTTGAAAAATTATTTTTAAAACGCCTAAAACCGATTATAAGCGAGAATAATTTGATCCCTGACCACCAGTTTGGTTTTAGAGAGAAACATTCTACGATAGACCAAGTACATAGAATTACCAACATCATCGAGAGAACGCTTGAAGATAAAAAAGTTTGCTCCACCGTATTCCTAGACGTGGCACAAGCTTTTGATAGAGTTTGGCATGAGGGTTTGATGTACAAGCTAAGACTTATGCTGCCTAATGATTTTGCCGATATCTTGCAATCATACATTACAAATAGAATGTTTAGAGTAAGGCACGAGGATGCTTTTTCCGAGCTAAAGATAATTAAAGCTGGTGTGCCCCAAGGTAGTGTGCTGGGACCAGTGCTCTATTTGCTGTACACGTATGATTTACCAGAGCTCGAAAATAATACAATTGCAACCTTTGCGGACGACACTGCCATCATGGCGACAGGATCATGCCATACGGAAGCAATCGAAAAGGTACAAATCGCTCTAAATAAAGTTCATGATTGGGCACAAAAATGGAGAATCAAATTGAATGAATCAAAGTCGCTTCATATTGATTTCACCAACAGAAATTGTGACTACCACCCAGTCTTCATAAATGGTCAACGAGTGCCATACGCAAATACAGCCAAATACCTTGGCATAACGCTTGACGCGAAACTGCGCTGGAAAGCGCACGTCAAAAAGAAAAGGCAGGAACTAGACATGCGCTTTAAAAACATGTATTGGTTGATTGGACGGGATTCCTGTCTATCAATACACAACAAAATACTATTATATAAGCATGTTCTTATGCCAATATGGACATATGGCATCCAACTGTGGGGATGTACTAAACCAACCAACATCAAAATCATCCAAACATTCCAGAACAAGGTACTCAGGAGTATAGTTAATGCTCCCTGGTATATAAGAAATGACGACCTCCATCGTGACCTGAACATGGAACCCGTCACCAAGATAATACAAAAATATGCTGAAGCCCATGAACAACGACTCCATCATCATGTGAACATCGAGGCGATTCAGCTGTTAGACCAAACGAATATAGTGCGAAGACTAAAACGAACAAAACCTTTTGATTTAGTGTAGTGTAAAAAGTGCAGAAATAACAGTGACAGTGACACACATAATAACACATGAACAAAGTGTTTATAATATCATCATACCAGACTCTAAGAAAGTGGAACGGACTTGTGTAAAGTACAAAGGACACTATTCTAAGTTTTAAAATAATCATCATGTATAAAATTAAGTTAGATTTAAATTGCTTATTAGTCTTATAGACTAGATTGTAATTAATTATTAAGAACGGAGTTCTTTATAATAAAGGATAAAAAAAAAAAAAAAAACGGTTTATGCATAAGGGTTTTGTATATAAAATTAAATGTTTTATTTTTATTTTTCTATTTGAGTTGATTGAATGAAAGGTAAATTGCGGTTTACGATTTATGACGTATTAAAAAAAACTACTTCCTAGATCTCGTTCAAAACAATTTTCGATGGAAGTTTACACGGTAATGTACATCATATATTTTTTTTTAGTTTTATCATTCCCTTATTTTAGAAGTTACGGGGGGGGGAGGGACATACATTATACCACTTTGGAAGTGTCTCTCGCGCAAACCATTCAGTTTAGAAAAAAATGATATTAGGAACCTCAATATCATTTTTGACCCCGACCCCACACGTATGGGTTTGATGAAAAACAAAATTTTGAGTTTTAGTTCTAAGTATGGGGAACTCCAAAATTTATTGTTTTTTTTTTCTATTTTTGTGAAAATCTTAATGCTGTTGACAGAATACATCTACTTACCAAGTTTCAACAGTATAACTCTTATAGTTTCCGAAAAAAGTGGCTGTGAAATACGGACGGACAGACAGACATGACGAATCTATAAGGGTTCCGTTTAAAACTGTTTGATTAAGCGATTTGCTAAGAATTCACGAAAAGTATAGAAAAACAATCTTCGAAAAGCGTGTGTAAAAGCTCCAAATTCAATTAAGGGTATTTTTTAAAAAATTTAACTAACGGGAGATCAGTAGAATCACGGATTGCAGCGGCGTAAACGCGTTAAAAATGATTGGGCGTTGGTCTCTTCATCATTTCAGCCGAAAGACGTCCACTGCTGGACATAGGCCTCCCCCAAGCACCGCCACTTCGACCTATTCTGTGCTTCTCGCATCCAACGTATTCCTGCGGCCTTCACCAGGTCATCGGTCCATCTTGTGGGAGGCCTTCCAACGCTCCGTCTTCCATCTTTCTTCGTTGGTCTCTTAAATTTCCTAAATGTGTTCATAAAAAAAAACTCATTTTTTAAGATTATGAGCTTTTCAGAGCACAAAACGTGAACCTTTAATTTTTTTCAGAAATTCGATCGAGTGAAACCAAAAAACGGCTGGCTGGATTAATTTGGCTCTTTGCAGGGTTTTTGTAGACATATTGAACTTAACATTATTGGTTTCCTCAGTATTTTCGATCCAGAGCTTGATTTTACAAAAAACCACCGATAGCCATTTTTTTGTTGCATTTTCAAATTCATGTGAGTAAAGCAAAAAAAAATTTTTAAATAAAAAGTGTGAAGAGAAACATGTGGGGCGTTCAAAAATATCCTGACAGTTTAGAAAAGATTACGTGTGGACCCGTTAATATTTCCTAAAACACCTATTCATTCAGAACGAAATAGGTTACGATGACCATCACTCTGTCGATTCTTCAACCATTTCCTCACCCACACTTTAGTCTCCGTCAACGCTGCTCACACTGTAATGAAACTTGTAACCTCCGATTCAGCCTTGTGTAAAACACGACGACACAGTAACGCAGGTAGCTATGGCTTGGATAAGTATGTACAACGTGAGGCACTATCCTGACATGGCGAAAAGTTTAATTAAAATGTTGTGCAATATTTTTGTGTAGTGTGAGGGGTCCAAGATCATGACAATTTTGCACAAAAATTAAGTTCAATATTTTTGCACAAAATTTTAAGGATCTGTGAAAATTTATCCTCTATCATCCTCGGGATGCCGGATGAACGTTTGTATCCATCGTTGTTTGTCGGAAACTCCACTACATTCTCCTTTGCACGTGACGCTAGCACGACAGTAAATAATATTTCCATGGTACTAAAATTCCGGCATTACCATGGGCAGTTGGTTCTGTAAGGATGTATGGTAAGGTACTACTATACTTCAGTTCAATACTTCCTTGTGGGGTAACAAGGTTATCTAAAACAGCGGCTGAAAGTAAAACTACCTAAAGTAAAAGTCCCAAATCTGTCATTAATAAGATTTGTTCACCGAGAGGCGGGCCTGACCGACTTTTTATTTAAGGCCCTAGCGCGAACGCTTTATGTCAACGTAAAAATGAACGTTTTTTTAAATGGATAATACCTACATTTATAACATAGCATTTTTATTCGACAAACAGTAAATTATTTCCGTTCATTTATTTACGGAAGGACTTTTTGATTTTAACATCAGTCAATTTTACGTCACGTTTACTCAGTCCGTTCATGCTAGGCCCTAGGATGTTAGAAAACGCGTGACTTTTCATTGTTTTTCGTACAGATTTTTTAATTTCACTTTCAGGTGACCGTCAGGATGGCTGGACCAAACGAGATATGTACATGGGACCATGTACACTATTTAGTCCCTGTTTGCTACTATTTGCTACCTATAAATATTTGCTACCTTTGCGGTAAGAAATATATCAAAGAAATAAAGTGGTCCGCCATTTCAGAATGGCTGACCACTAACATTTGCCAGCGATTTTTGAATCAAAATTAAAATCGGATACAAATTGATATTTATGTTGAATCATGTACTTGAACGTAATTAAATAATTTCGAATAATTATCTTGTTGTTTTACTATTTATGATAGCTTTCCTTTTAACAGGAGAGTCCAGATACAAGGAGGAGGGATATCCAGAAATAATTTGTTAAAAAGCCACTAAGCGCCTGCAAAAACATTTATAGCAATTATACGACAAAAAGACGTAAACAAGTGATGTACAGGCGTTTCAACCGCTTTTATTAATAACGTTATATAGTAGCTTCTTCTTTACACAATAGGTTATGCGGACGACCTCGCCATCCTTGTCTCAGGGAAGGTGACGAGCTACGTATCGTAGAGAGATGGTGCAGAGAATATGACCTCTCAGTGAACCCCACTAAAACTGAGCTAGTCATGTTCACCCATAAACGAGCTTTAGGCCCCTTCCACCTACCGAAATTGTTCAATACAGAACTTCAGCTGGCCATCGAAGTCAAGTACCTCGGGGTCATTCTTGACAGTAAGCTAAACTGGAGTAGTCATTTAGACAGCAAACTAAACAGGGCCTGCATCACATTCTGGCAATGCAGGAAAATGATAGGTAAGAGGTGGGGCCTATCCCCCAAAATCATACTTTGGCTGTACACCGCAGTGATCCGACCCATGATCACCTACGGGGCCGTGGTCTGGTGGCCCCGCACCAAGCTTATTACAGCCTGCAACAAACTGCAACGCATGCAAAGACTAGCCTGCATGGCGATCACGGGCTGCATGAGGACTACTCCGACTGCCGCCATGGACGCCATGCTGGGACTACCACCGCTCCACCTGTTCATACAGCAGGAAGCCACAATGGCGGCAGCGCGTCTGGACGCAACTAACCTCTGGAGAAAGAGAGACACACAACACACCGCGCTGCTTAAGGAACTCAACAATGAGTTCCCCATCACTAAGGCTATAAATGACCGGGTACCCAAACAGTTTATTTTTGATAAAAAATACAGAATCCAGCTTCACGAAGATCGCCGGTGTTAGGGTCTGCGCCCCACTGAGCTGCGCATCTTCACGGACGGATCAAAAACAGACAGTGGCACAGGTGCTGGAGTCTTCTCGCAGGACTTAAACATACATATAGCCACACCGTTGGGAGTCCACAACACAGTGTTCCAGGCTGAATGCATTGGGATCACTCTTGCCGCTTCAGCTATTATGGCCAGGGCGGTTAAAGACCACTCGATCCGCATACTCTCAGACAGTATGGCTGTTCTGCAAGCGCTGGACAGTCACTCGATTGACTCTGGGCTAATATACGAGTGCCACCAGCGCCTCAACCAGGTGGGTAGCCTCAATAATATAACCATTCAGTGGATTAAAGGACACAGCGGTTCGCTAGGTAACGATGCCGCCGATGAACTTGCCAGAAGGGGGTCGAGCATGACACCGGTGGGACCAGAAACCATCGCGCCACTCCCCTTTGGGTTCCTACGCTCTCTGGTAAGGAAACGTACCAGGGATCTACACTTTAAGCTATGGGTGGACCAAAGTTAGTGCAGGCAGGCCAAGGCAGCACTTCCTACCATCGATGCTCGCCTCACAAAACATGTCCTCCGGCTAGACAAACGACAGCTGCGTATGGTTACAGCAGCAATAACTGGCCATCGGTCGGTTAATAAACATCTATTTGTCATAGGAGTTACAGACAGTCCGCTGTGCAGGGCCTGCATTGAGGACGACGAGACAGCAGCGCACGTTCTAAACTGCCCGGCGATCGCCACATACAGGGCCAAGTACTTCGGTAACCCAGGTACCCTACGCGAGATAGTCAGCAACGTCAAGGCGTTGCTGGCCTTCCTCGAGGAGCTGGGGTGGATCGAATGACCGATTTCCCACCCGTACGCAAAATACGCGCTCAGACGTGGAGTTGTGGACACCAGCCCGTTCTACCTATTACCTAGGAGCTTCTTAAAGTTGTGTACAAAATATATGTTAAAGTAGTAAATATTTACATAAACAACGCGGTTAATACAACGCTAAAACTATGAAAACTTGGATGTGCTCAGCCAACCTGACGTCAGAATGTCTGATCACTTTATTTCTTTGATATATTTCTTACCGCAAAGGTAGCAAATATTTCATTATAGGTAGTAGCAAATAGTAGAAAATAGGTACTAAATAGTGTACATTGTCTTATGTACATATCTCGTTTGGTCCAGCCATCCTGACGGTCACCATTTTCAGGCATCCTGGGTCAGTTACAGTGTTAGAAGGATCTTTTGCTGAAATTGACAGGGTGGCGCTGCTACTGGTTGTCAGTTACGATTTTCGCCACGTGTCAAGAGATCTTTGTATAGCTATAGTGGTACGATAAGGAATACCACAAAGTAGGTATCATTATATCGAATATTTAATTTCTTGCGAGAACCGAACCCGCACTTATTGTTAGTAAACATAAATACATAAATGTAACTAAGCTTAGCTTATTTACCCGTGCAGTCAATTACGCAATACTTACTCTTTTACTGATGGATGTAGCAGCATGTACAGTCACGAGCACGAATATGTATACACTTACTAACTTTTAAAAGGGATTTTCTCCTATTGTACTGATTGTAATTTTATTTTATTACGAACATAGTATTTTGGAACCCACACTATTACGAAATAGGTCTAATCTCAAAGTTCCAATCCTACTAATATTATAAATGCGAAAGTTTGTGAGGATGGATGTATGTGTATGTGTATGTTTGTTACCCTTTCACGCAAAAACTACTGAACGAATTTGAATCAAATTTGGCACATAGATAGTTTTATAACCTGGATTAACATATAGGGTACTTTTTATCTCGGTAGTACGTTCCTGCGGGATAATTTCCAACCTTCACGCGGGCGAAGCCGCTGGCAAAAGCTAGTCCTTATATAAAGAGGAAATCGCTTTTGGATTTGGCTATGTGTAAACATATTATTACTTGTGACTGTACATCGCGACATGCGAACTATGCATCACACTGACGTCACATAAAATCCTGCATCGCGCAAGCAGAGTTTACTGCGCAACTAGCTGAATACAACGTCCCGACAAATATCGTCTCACAGTTGCCCACCAGAAAAAAAAAACCCATCTGGGCAGAAGATCCTCTCTTTTCTATAGAGTTTGAGTGAACTTTTACATCATGTTCCTCAATATCTCTTTATGGAAATGGAATTAAGGAAAATAAAAGGCACCAATTCTTCTCATTATTTTTTTAATTCTTTAAAATATGAAAGCGTTAACATCTTTGTGCTTCATAAAAATAATATTTGTTCAAAACGTTGACATGGACTGGAGGTAATATTTTGATAAGCAAGTTTTAGCATATTTTAATGATATTTTTGTTGTACAAATAAGATATAGGACTCGGCCAAGGACCATTGATATTTTTCCTTAAAATGTTGTTGTAAGTACGAGTAGGTTGTACAATATTTATTTGTTCTACATAACTATGTTCTGCTCTTCGATAATAATTTTAATTTAAAAGATAAACGGTGGGTATAGTCCACAAACGAGATAATATGCAGCAAAGTTACTACACTGCTTTCCCACCCTTTTTTTGCATAACTGTGTTAGCCTTAATCTTTGTTGAAAACTAGCTCATCCGATAGATATTGTCCTGTTAAAATGTCAATATGCTCTTGTACTACGTTCTCGTGGGATAAATTCCGACCTCCATGCGGGGCGAAGCCGCTGGCAAAAGCTAGAAACATTTAAGATAGTTTATTCTATTCTTTGCCTGCTTATTCATCTCTTTTAACTGTACAAAATTGATAATTATAACGCTCATCTACTACAATTGTACATACGTTTCGGTAGCTTGGCCACCCCTTAAAGTAACTAGGACAGACAAGCAACAACTTAATAATAATTATAATATTCATAACAAGAATAATTATTGTTTATTATCACAAATACACTGGTATACAAAATATATTTAGGTAAGTAATTAAATGTGCTAGGTGCATTGTACCATATAGATCTGTGCAGGCCGTGCATTATGCAAAAAATTATAATGAAATCTTAACAACTAGGTAAAGCTTTTTACAAACGAGGTTAGTATTACAGATTTAACAGCTGTGGCGCCACCTATACAGCTTCATTAGAACTGAAAGAACTGCGGATTTAGATGGAGCCACTTTTGCTGCTGACGTAACAGATTCCTACATCGCGCAAGCAACATTTCTCTGCGAAAATTAAGTTACGTTTCGTTACGAACGTAACAGGATATTATTATTTTTTCCAGTTTGCTTACTATCCTCGTATATAAAAGGCAAATACAGAAACATAGTCTTGAAAAAGCGAATGACTAGTTTAAAATAAAATATTTGCCTTAATTAGCAGTTGGCATAAGTTCAAGTATTCAATAACACACCTGTGCGTTAGAGTAATTCACAAAATGAATTAATACAGATTAAAATAATGTCATGGCTATTTAGTTGGGGGTCATTACATGAGATTACAACAGTTTGTGACTGCCAGCAGTTTTTCTTCGAAACTTTTTATGAATTATGAATATGTTCGGTCGTAAAGGATCTTAAGTTTTTCTTTCTTTTAGAAGAAGGTGGGAACATTTTTAACGACATATAATTTACACGATATGATAGCTGATTGGTAGCATGATATAGTATTTTGATGCATTAAGCTCCAAACAAATAGAGCTGGAAACCGCATAGGATTTACCTGCACTCATATAATTGTAACGAGCAAATGTATGGACACGAAGAAATCTTATGCGGGATTACCGTCAGGGAGAGTCCAGCTTTAGAGTTTAATAAATTGGCCAATTCTCTCCAATATTCAGCTCATTATTTCGCACATTTAGCACATAAACTTACCCAAGTATTTAATAGTAGGTTTAGTATTTACGAACAAAGTATCTTGGCAAGTTTTGAAAACTAACTAGGAGTGAAAACATCACAGATTTTTATTTTGAAAGAGATATTTTTGTGCATGATATTGTGCGACAATTTTGAGACAAAAATTGTAAGTTGATTGATTTTTTTGTGTCACGGATTAAAATAGAGATTGAATATAGAAATAACAGTTATTAGTGATAATCTAACGGTTTCTCAAACGTCTCCAGTCTTCAGGATAGCACGTAGTCTATGGTTACTAAAATTTAGTAACTTGAACCGTGTGAACATTTAAAAGTAGGTAAGTATTGGTACAGACAGTGACACGCTTCAAGTTACTTTGTTTTACTTACTAAAGGCTTGCACTTCTCTACTAAAGACTAGATTCATTTGAACCGGGCTTAACACTAAACTAGAATTAGTTTATAAATTGGAATGAGAAATCAGCTAAAGTAAAGCTGAAATATAGATTTATTTTCGTATAAGTAGGTAAATAAGTACTCTACTAGAATAAAAGTACAAACATGATTTTCTATCTATCCTCTTCATAATTAATGAGATTGGTCTCAGTCTTATTCTATAAATATAATGGTGTAGTATAGAGGAATGAGCTATGCTATGATGTTTTTTTTCTCGTAAATACTCATGTTTGAAAATATTAACATCAACTCAACAATAACATTTCATACAAAAATGGCGTCATTAAAAAATCCTATCTACGTGTTAATATTAAAATCTATTGGATTTTATACAATTTGGGACTTAAATGCAACATCTAACGAGGACTTTGGAGCTCTGCTTTATTAAAATTCTGTACTTTTCGATAACTCCAGTTATTTACACACATATATCATTTCGCTTAATTTGTTAGCATACTGCCAATGTATCACTTAGGTAAGTTTAGCAGGTATGTTTAGCAAAAATTTAGCGTTTGGCAGTTTGCGAACAAACAATATTACAAAGTGCTACGTGTGTAGTTAGGCAAAAAAGAAGAATTTATCAGTGGCGCTTCATTCGGTACGATCATAGTGCCACTTCCTCCCACTTCACAGCTAAATTAGTGTTGCCAAGTAGAAAAAAAAACTTGTTTCAATTTATTTGCCTACCTGTTACATGCTACCTATGTGCAGTTTATAATGCAAAAATTACCTGACTGCAGTTTTGTACACAACAAACATTTAAATAGACATTCAACTAGCATTCTAATAATAAGTACTATGGAAAACAATGGAAGAAATATTTACTTAAATCGATATTATTATTGCAGTAGTCATTGTATAATGAATATTGCTTATTAACTCACAATATTTGGTGTCATCATTTTTAATTAATAGAAAACGACATTACTATTTGCCATTAACAGATCTTTCAAAATCACAGACTTTTCCTAAAATAAGAACGATTTTAGATAATAAAATTGTAATTACAAACTGGAGTAATAAAACTTAGGTATGAAGTAAGAAGCCAATCAG
Organism: Aporophyla nigra; assembly: GCA_947507805.1. Lineage (NCBI taxonomy): Eukaryota > Metazoa > Arthropoda > Insecta > Lepidoptera > Noctuidae > Aporophyla > Aporophyla nigra. The sequence goes on along the minus strand of OX382315.1, from coordinate 14,274,541 downwards.
AAATATTAATTAGATTTGACAAAGGCTAACTACCTATTTATTTGGCAACACAAATATATTAAAAACAAAAGAACAGCTTGACAACTAATAAAGTGTTGCCAATAACAAAAATAGTTCCATTTCAGGATAATTTAGCCGAGCTGTATAGCTTTAACAACAATCAATATAACCTTCTACACATTTGTTTTGATATCTCGACAATCTCTCAACAAGACGTATCATTCTTTACCGCTAAAGAACATGCGTTATCATACTTTTATTATACAAATAACTACGATATTTTCTCTCTGTCTAATACAGTCATTTGCGGTGCTCTTACGACGTTGCCTTTAGCTTTAATATTTATCTCGTGATGCCACTCTCGGCCAATGCCTCAGTGTTACAAGACGACAATTTGCTTTAGCACTGTGGCACATGGTATTTTACAGTTAAACAGTTGGAATCAAGATCAATCAACGAGGATTCTAGCGGCTGCTACTTTGTGTAGCCAGTTCATTCAACCGTTTAAGAGCACCTTTATCTTTCCTGCGATTCAAACATTCTGGGCGGCCGGCACTGCAGCCGTAAGTTCGCGTTAATATCCTACAAGTCCTTATTGCCGAGATTTCTTACGTAGTGTCGGACCCTTTTCCGGATCGCGATTGGAGTATGTTACGAAGGTTTGTGCTTCTTCCTCGGGTCCCTTCGGTGTTCGTTCGCTGGGTGAGGCTTCAGTTCTCTGCAGTCCAGCTGGAAAATGTAATTACGTCTTTTAGTGGGAGAAAGGTAGTTTTTATTGGCAACATTTTATTGAACTAGAAGTTCTCTCTCTACTACTCCTGATTTCTGTGAATAGATGACGTCATACGTTTCATTTATAAGCCCGGGGTATGAAAAATTATGGGGAGTAAAATCAAACATTCTCTGTTACGTTACATTATGCATTATGTTAGGTATGTTAACTAATCGATATATTTTATAACCAATCCGTAAGGAGTAAAGTCCAGTCGTGCATCGGAGCTGACACACATTTTTTTTAATTTGTTCTTAACGCAAAAACTTATTTTACTAATTGAATTATAATGATACATTCGTTTTTGGGTGTTTCTCGATTACAAAGGTCAATAAAACATCTAGTCATCATCAGCGGACTAATACTGATAATGGATCACGTCATATTTCCATCTTAGAATTAGTACCTATGCTGTTACTCATTAGGAAATTACGAAGGTTTTCTTACCAAAGTTTCATCGTCCGGTACCCTTGACAACAAGTCTAGAACTTCATTATTAGGTATCGTGTGCGGCCGAAGAATTTTTCTTGTGAACTTATTTACACCTAGAACAAAAGAATTTGTTTAGAACACCTGTTTTAAGGATTTGTACATACAAGCTCATTTACCGGAAAACTTTCTAAGAAATTAAGTTGCGCATGGTTCGATGCCAGCAACGCTCACGAATCTCATGGTAAAATCATCAAACGTCGTCTCTCGCTTTGGGTGGCGCGGAGGGGCGTGTCAGACTTTTACTTACTAAAACCCACCCGTGTTACTTCAGTTGCCTTTGCTAGGGCAACGGTAGCTCTTTCGAACAATCCTCCGCGATCTCGCGAATCTAGCAAATGTAGGGATATCTACAGTCACCACGATTAACACTACTTTTACATATCATCTAAAATGATTCGATACAATGCCTTTCATCATTGAGTTGATAATGGGCAGCTGGGTTGATATAAAATACCGAGTTCAAATGAAATAGTAAGTACTTCTAGTTCAACTTACCCCACGCCATTAGAAGGTACCTCAAAGGTATGACGTATAACACCATCATGGCTCCAAATAACATTATAATAGCTAAGTAACTTAGATATGGCACTGTGAAGTTCGTCAGGCTGAAAATAAACAAAGTGCTTGTTAGTCAAGTTTGTAAATTACATATTTTTACTCCAGAGAAGAAATGTAGATAAGTATTGATATTTAACATATTCAGCCTATAGTGTTCCCACAGTCCCACTGCTGGGACATAGGCCTCCGCTCTGTGAGAAATGAGCCATAAACTACCACGCGGGGCCAGTGCAGGTTGCGGGTGTCCTCACGATATTCTCCTTCACCGTTTTGAGAGCATAATCAGCCTGCATGTTCCCACTGCACAGGCGTCTTCTCGGTGAGAGGGAGTGGTTCGGGCCATTACCCCTGTAATGGCCCAGTGCGGGTTGGTAGAAGTCACATGTTTTCGAATTTTTTGGTTCTAGGATATGCTGGTTTCCTGACCATGTTTTCCTACACCGTTTTGAGCGTGGTGATGATTAAATAATTTTCACAAAGTATACACAAAGCCTGCTTCTGTTGGACCCCACGATGTACCTATCAAGTTGTAAGTCGCGGGGCCCTCGCCACTGCTTCACCACTATCGCTGTTAAATTGCCGATAAATAAATAATATCAGTCTATTATTACTGTCAAACTGCTAGTAAACAACTTCTTCTCATACACAGACGGCACAAGCCTTGATCACCACGCTTGGTCAAGGCGGGTTGGCGATTCCTATGAACTAAATCCAGGTTACCTCACAATGTTTTCTGTCGACGATGTTAGTATTCTCCTCCAAAATCAACCCAGAAAGTAGGTACATATATTAATCTGTTTAGCCTTTACTCAACTATGTTTGGTTCGGCATCTCAGACGGGAAGCTGACCAGACCGGCCGGACCGGTCTAAGTAGACAACCGGATGCAGCTGAACACCAGTATGGTACATGGAGTGACTACCTTTCTGACCTCTGCAGTCCAATTCAGGGCCAGACTGGGGCTTTAATTCAGTCCGGGCATTTCACAGACAACCGGCCCTCTACCAATCGTAAAAGAAAACTATTGGTATAGCCAGCAGCCCGACCGGCCCACTTGGCCTCCGGCCCATCAGCCATTTGCCCGAATTGCCCGTATGGCCAATCCGGACCTGGCCCAGTAACTTACTATGTAATACGATAAGTACCTCTTGGTAAGACTTGGCTTCCGACGATCCGTAACGACTGTCAAAGATACACGAATGAGCAGGATCAACGGCATAACGTGCTGTTAGAGGCACGGATGGTTCTTGGACAAAAAGATAGTCATATGCACGGACGGCAAGCGTAGCTTAACCTGATCCATCAACCCTTGCAGTTGTTATTACTGACCCCGGCCCCGGCCTAGCCCTGGCCCTTTAAACTCAGAAAGTACATATTGACAAAGTAATATTGTTATTTGCTCCGATTTGAAATCAAAAGCTCGTAAGAAAGGCGAGGCGAGGTCCACTGGTCGTCACGGCAAATTCACTTAAGATTTTTCATCAACAACGAAGGTTACAAAAATCTTATGTCCGAGAATTACGGTCATAAAACGGATCGTTGATCTTACGAATCGTAACTTTTGATGTTCCTTTCAGTAGATGGAGGCAATTAGGTAGTAAAATTTTGTAGCCCAGATAAAGCAAAATATATATATTAAGACGATTGGTGCAGATACGAGTAATATAGCAGTATCTATATATCACAACAAGGGTCTGTTACTGAAAAATTGCCCTGTTTTATTGACGGCATATTTGAAATACAGAGTTTAATTAGATAATACTGGAATACTTTACCCAAGTGTTGGGAATCAATATAGAAAAATAAGATGGGCTGCGTCTTACAAGTTGTTGGTCATAGGGTCGTATACTGGTAAGTACTTTATTTTGTATAAATTAATTATCTCAAAATGATTAAATTCGAAGATTTATGACATCCCCAACCCACCCTGGGCCCACAGTGATTATGGCCCACTTCCTCTCATTGCGAGGAGTGCTGTCTCCCAGCAGTGGGAACATAATAGGCTGTTTATGCTTTGCTATGGTTATGCTCTCAAAACGACAAAGAAAAACCTCGTCAGGAAACTGGCATTTCCTAGAACTAAACATTCGAAGACATGTGGCATGTTTAAAACCCGCACTGGGCCCGCGTGATAGATTACGGCCACTCTCACTAAGGAAGTCTGTATCCCAGCAGTAGGTTGTTACTGTGGTAGGTAGATACTTACTTTTTAACCGACTCTCCTAACGTGGCGACGTAACCGATCGCATTTTGTACAGTTTGTGTCACTTCTTGTATCGCCTGCAACCTCTCTTTTAGAGATTTCTTCTCCTCCTGTAAACGAAGATATTGCAGGTCAGGAACAGTGCTGGATGTATATAGTGCAGAAAGCTTATCTACAGCTAGTGCAGCTAAGCATTTTCCCGATAGCTTATTATATACTTAAGGTTTCAATATTCTAAATAACGAAAGGTAAATAACATCAAGTTTTTGTCCGTCCGACATGGAGGCTTTCTTGATAACTAGGTAACGTAGAAACTTGTATTTTGGCACGAGGTACATTTATTAAGTTTCTACTTAAACAGAGCAAACGATTATTGATGTGAGAAAAGAAAGAATGAAAGAAAACACGTTCATTACTGTAAACACGGCGCAGAGAACGAACACAAAGAGAACAAGTTGGGGGATAAATGCGTCACATCCACGCAAAATTTTAATATAATAATGTATTTCACAATGCCATAAACTTGAATATGTCCATGACTATTCTCACAACAAATATGGTCTAATCTTTATCTTTAAACGCTTCTTTCTTTAAAAGGCAGGCATCTTTCTATAGCTATGCATTTAAACTATTTAAAATGACGTAATTACTAACATAATTATCTACCTTATCAGCTTCGTCTTCGTCATCTTCTTCAGCTAACAGATCTTCGTCGTCAACAGGTACTAATAGAGGGTTGCCTCCTGAAATGAGAGGAATACCTATTTTGTATTTTATGTCATAGATCATATGCCAGGGTCATGTCATCAGCCAAACAGCTAAAGCGTCACATGGTTAGTACAGAAACGTTTTTTGTCATCATCAGCATCTGCCAAGGCTTCGCAACTATGTTGGGTTCGGCTTCCAGTCTAACCGGATGCAGTTGAGTACTGGTATGATGGAGGGCCTGCCTATCTGATCTCCACAACCCAGTTACTGGGTAATACGATACCTCTTTGATAATACTGACTGCCAAACTTTCGAGAAACGTTATTAGTGTGCGACAGAAAATATCATACAGCGGTGCGAGCATGGCCTACTGTAATAGACTTAAATCACACGTTTTATCACAGTTTGGGAGCTAAAGCCGTGATAAAATGCATGACTCAAACTTATCACAGAGGCTGTGCTCGCACTGTAGGAGGATTAAAGATACCTGCGTTCCGATTTATTCTGTAAAAATTTCACTGTCAAAATTTAGGTGAAATTAGTTTTCAATAGTGTCAATTTGTTGCACCAAATGAAATGACAGCCCTTCTTAAACTCATTTCACGTGAGTTTTCACGATTTTTTATAGAATACATCGGCAAGTACCTAAGCTACATAAACTACTCTTCTTAACTGATTGTCGTCTGTTTTGCTAAATGAACAATATATAATAGGTCCCCCGTCAGTGTTAACACCTTGTTCTAGCTAAGCGTAGAACTTCCAATAGAATCAGAGGTCAGCTTATACTAGTTTTGTTACCACTGGCTCACTGTAACTATTCGTGTGGCTACAACAATATTATGTTGCAATGTCAATGTTTGGTAATATAATTTAAGGCATACGTTATTTCCGTATGGTCCGATGTCATTTGCATTATATAAACATATCAGCAGGATAAGATCATATATTTTTGCAAATTCAACATTATGTTGAAAAATTCCAACAGCATGAGATTATACATTTACCGATTGGGAGTTTATTAGTACCTAAATGAGTGAATTGCCTATATTTCGGTAACTGCAGTATAATGAATTAATATCACGTTGTTATTAACTGCGTATAATTGGCATATTAGTCGCCCGAATTGAGTGAATCGACTTTTTTAGATAATATAATATTTTCTTGACTTCGTGACTCGCACAAAGTTAATTTAGTTGTGGGCAAATCGACAATTCCAGAAATGTATATTAGTAGGCAATTGGCACGTTTTAAATTGTATGCAATAAATTTAGATTACAGAAAGTACGTGCAATTAAGTGCATAATATTCAAAACGTTACTTAACACCTATTTCAGGAGTGGTCGATTCTCCCAACAGAAAATAATATATTATTTAAAAGTATCGATTTGCCCATTTCGGGCGAGTTAATTCTTACAAATCGACTAAAAGCCATTTAACCAAGTTTGACACAAACAGTTCATAATTTTAATTGTTTATCTACCATTGCATTTTAACTTATTTATAAAGAAAAACAATAAATAATTTCCTAGATATTATCGTAGGTTAAGACATTTTAACATTTAATGATACGTCTAAGGCCACTTCCTAATAAAAAGCGATCGTCGCAAAACGGAAGGCGCCCTCGGGCGGCAAGATCACCAAGCCAAAAATGACGTATGAACGCGCTGATTGCGTATTCGTGTCACAACGATCGCTTTATAAAAAGACAAGAGGCAACGTCTAAGCCCCACATAAAAACGCAATACATAATAAAGACGACACTAAACACAAAGCAAACAATGACACAACATTCAGACTTACTAAGAAATAAATATGAAAAATAACCCTTCGGGTCACTTCTGATACACCTGACGAAAGTTTTGAATTTAACTAAAAATAAAATAGAGGACAAAATGATAAACACAAAGAATCACAAAATATGAACAACGGATATAACTAAACAAGATGATGAAATAAAAGCATTGGATCTAGAAATGAATTGGAACACAATAGTTGCTAAAGACAACAGTAAACAAATTACTATTGACAGCGAAGCCTTTAGTCAAAATGATGACAAATAATTTCAAATAAAACCCTGAATGCACCCAAACCCAATGACTATAAGCAAAGAATTTTACCAACGTGGTTGTCTAGACAATTTCTAAAGCTAAAAGACTATAGGGGCAACTTACCAGTAAGCCTGTAAATAAGCCAGGCTCTACCGAAGAACATTAGAATGAGGAACGGCAACATCCACATCTCGTAGTAGTAGCAGAATGCAAGCCACACCAACAGGCCTAGGAATGAACGTATCCTTGATTCCCACTCAAAACAGTCTCTGGAAAGGACATTTGATGGTGTTAAACGAAGATCGTTTCCACAAGTACATGAATAGGACACGTAGTTCCAAGTAAATGCACACAACTGAAATCATATACAAAATCATCAAAGTCTCTCTAAGTCATCAAAGTCACCAAAGGCATCAAAGTCTCTGTGTTTAAATTTCTCTTTTCCAGTTCGTTGTTATTTAGCTTTGTGTGTTTTTATTCCCTCAAAATACCATCCAGATCTACATGGTCATCACATGATCTGACCAATACCATGTTAGGACTTAAAATGAGAAAAAAATAATGTTACCATTTTTTTTTTATAGATTTCGTTGATATTTTCGGCATAAATTAAACTAGATTCATCTAATTGTCCTTATCTTATACAATAAAAACACCTTTTGATACTCAAAAACAATTTGAAATTAGAGACAGCGATATTATTAACAAATACTAACTGTAAAATCTTCCCAACTTCAATGAACCACATGATGATTGCTTTCAGCCTCATCACGTTCCGTATAAATAGTTGTCTCTTGAACTTGGCTTCTTGGTGCATGTACTTCGGTTCCCTCGGATTTACTGCTCGTATGGCTGCTTTTAGCTGTAACAATAGTTCAATGATTGAGTTTTGTTTAAGCGGTGGTATTCAAAAGATGGTATGCTTACAGGTGAGACCTTTTTTCTACTATATTTTTATTAGTCGTTAATTTCCCACTGCTGGGTAGGGGCTTCCGTACTCTCTTTTAACCTCTCTCCGTCCAGAGCTGCCAAGGACCAATTTTAATTAAAGGAGTCCAGCTCATCCCGTCATCTTGGTTTGGGCCTGCCACGACGTCGTTTGTCACGAAGCGGGACCCACTGCGTGGTAAGTTTGGCACATTGATCGTCTAACATATCGCAGATGCAGCCCAATTCAATTTAAGCGTGGCAGCTTTCCAAGTAACATGAATTATTTTAGTGATGGAATAGATTGTTGTATTCTTAACCCGGTCCATAAGTTTATTACCCAAAATACTCTGTTTCATAGCTCTCCGGGAAACCTCAAGCGCGAACCTCTGCTTAATAGTCAAATACCACGTTTCAGAACCATATGTGAGGATAGAAAGAATACACGTCTAGCTAGACTTATATTATGTCAGGTTAAATTTTGTATCAGGTAACTGTACCATATGTTAGTTATTAGGAAAGGTGTTTGTGGCTTACCGGGTTCCATATGACCAGTATCTCTAAAAGAATCTGTGGATAGTTTCCTTTCGCTCGTGCCCTCATCTTTTTGTCCTTGAGAGCGTACCATCGTTTCTCACTATTTCGAACACTAAGCAGTGGAATAGCCAGTTTGCCCAGGAATTCTACCTTATGGTCGTGGTCTTCATCGTATACAGTTAGCTCTAGTATTGATGTGATATCCTTTATTGTGCTGAAATAAACAGAGCAGAATTATGAAATGTTAGTGTATGAATAAAATTTCGATACTTTGCTTTTATTTACGACATCCATAAGCACATAAATAAACTAGAGGAAAATCTTAATTTGCCCTTTAGTTAGTAGGTATTTACTCTAGCAAAGAAATGTTTTTCACTTTCGACGGTTTAATACTCAATGTTCACTGTACTTTCTATCGAAAGGATCTATTTACCATCACGATGCAAGTTGGATAGCAAAAGTATTCAACAGACATCTGTAGTACATAACCACTAAGTATCCTTCCTCAACAAAAGTTACTCAAGTTCCATTGAAATGCACAGTGCTCGTAATTTACCATTCAACAGAAGTTACAACCTCTAATGTAATATCTAACTACAATATAATATCAGTGTATTTCTCAAGTCCAAATTAACTTCTACCGAACTGTCTCAAGCAACAGTTTATAAACTTTCTGCTGAAATAAATTACACCTTATTATAAGTTTTACTTACAAAGTGAATATCTTCATCCAGTTCGGTGTTAGCGTTTTGTATTCCGTATGTGTTTGTAATCTTGCGTTTCCGAGTTCTAAGACGCAGAATGGGTCAGACTTGCCTCCTAAATCGGCTGCAGCAAGACCTTTAGCACCATATACTTTGACGCATAGCCATCCTACTCCACTTGTCTGCTCGTTGAAGTTATACCAGTTCTAAAAGAAAACAGAATTTTAATGTTTTTTATTATATACTAGCTTCCGCCAGCGGCTTCGCTCGCGTGAAAATTCAACCTCCCAATTCACCCTCTTAGGGATGGAATTTCAAAAAACCCTTTCTTAGTGGATACCTACTCTTCATAAAGAATACACCCTCCAAATTTCATGTCTCTAGGACCAGCGGTTTAGGCTGTGCGTTGATATATCAGTCAGTCAGTCAGTCAGTCACTCAGGACTTTGAATTTTATATATATAGATTCTTCTTCACTCTTCACTTCGATAATCTTCGGGTTTACGAACTAGCACGAACGTCATGCCCCAGAGTAATCCTCTATAGAGGCAATGTATAGAGGCAATACTTCTAAGTTTTGTATTACCACGCTTTGATCTTTTTTCATCATGTCGTGGTTGGTTTACCCACTCCCATTATCAATCACTAATCACTCGACATTTCTGATGTTTTTTGGACTTCCTTAGAGTTGCTATGTAACAGCTCTATATTATATCATACCATAAAGACGATGATTCCTGAAGCGCAAACTTTTCTTTGAAATGTTGTGTATAATTTTCATGTCACATTCATTTGTTTTAGTGAGGTGAAAAATGGGCATTACAATTGTCAACTCTTTTATTCCCTTTTCTTTATCTACATTTAATTCTACTTTAGAGTAAGATGTAGTGAAATCATAGTCATTTCTTTTTACACAATCTTTACGTTCTATTTTGTGTGGCATTCAATAAGCAAAAATTTACTTACATATCGTCTTTCAATAATCTCGCGATCTCTGGGATTCTCCTTGTAACTGCTGAGGTCCGTAATGGTTTCCGATTGAGTCGTCCCACTGATGGTCAATAGTAAAAATATTTGTCCATTCCCATCTTCCAGGTCCTTCCAAATATTATGTGTTTTCTCTCTTTCTAATCTTGATAGGTCTATTGCACACCTGTAAAGTTATATTGGTATCACTATGGCGAAAAATACCATTATTATTTTCGTAAACGCAAAATGTGCATAGTTGGTATTATCAACACCCAAGTTAGAATAAAGTCCAAAGGACATTGGCCTCTCTTCTGAAAACTGGACCAATTTAAACGAATTGGTCATAGAATAAATTAGTAAAATACAATTTTCGGCGGTTAAGACTCTGCTCATTAACCAGCTATTACCGTGGAGATTGCAAAATCTAATAATAAGGGGCCAAGTGTGCGTCTCCTTTTTAAGGAAATTTCTCGTCGGCTGGCACATACTTCATTTCTAGGCACGTTTCCGGATGACAGCAATGCGGACGAGTACTTCGACGTTTAAATATTATTTTGTTTTTGTATTTATTTGTATTATATTTAATTTAGTGCTTAGTGTAAATAGTTGGTAAAAAACCCGTTCGACAGCCTCTATTTAAATCTTGATATGTCTCCAGTTTTAGAAATACCTACAATCCTATTTGATAGTTTCTTTTTAAATCATGTGCCGTATTAACACTAGAGTATCTAAAAAATAATAACATTCTATGACCGATACCAATGATGGAATACTCAATAAAAACTTTAATACAACAAAAAAAACAATCGACTTCCAAACACGACTTTCACTTTTTTGATGTGGTACACACAAATTCGTATACCTTCACTTGCAAAATAAGTAACAGTGACATGAAGTTATTGTTATTATTGCAAAATCATCAACATGCACTGTGGAAGTGGAAAAAAAAATCTTAATATTGAAGCTAACTCAAAAACCACTCATCAGATCTAGACCAAATTTTTATGGAAATATTAAACAGATTTAATATTAAGCAGATTTAAAAATTTCTAACGCTAGCCACCCTCACAAATTTCTAAATCTATTTATAAATGACGGAGTACTGAGGTACACAGAATTACAAGCAAATTGAGAAACTACTCCTTTTTTGAATTCCGTAAAAAAAAATGGATTATCGTAAGCTACCACAAAGCTTATGTCAATCTATGGGATGTCGCTAGGAACACTAGAAAGTCATTTCATACATTAATCATTATCATAATCATCATTTCAGACGAAAGACGTCCACTGCTGGTCATAGGCCTCCCCCAAGCTCCGCCACTTCGACTGGTTTTGTACTTCCCGCATCCAGCGGATCCTGCGGTCTTCACAATGTCATCGGTCCACCTTGTGGGAGAGCTTCCAACTCTACGTCTTCAAGTACGCGGTCGCCACTCCAGAACCTTTCGGCCCCATCGGCCATACATTAATCTGATGAATAAAATCTACGAAACCATCCTCCAGTTTAGCACTATAAACATTTTAATGAACAGGGAGTTGCGCTTATCATGTAACGTCCATTAGGTTCCCTCTAGAGTGCCATAACGGTTATAGCCTTAATTGCCAAGAGTGATAAAATATTAAGTACTCCAATTTGGGTTACTACTTCAAATACAGGTGGGGTTGCGGTTGACTCAAGGCCTTGTAGTTATGGTATATATGGTGACTGCGCAATTCAGTGCATATTTTGTTAGTTTACAATGGATAACTGCTGATTTCACGTAGAGGATGTCGTTGTGTGTATGTGTGTGTGTGTGTCATAAAAACGTCAATTGTTATTTATTTATATTAAACACACCAACAACACAGTCACTTTTTTTTTTTTTTTTTTTGGATGGGAAATCATCAAATGACTTCTCCCGCTCTGGGCGGAGTGGGAGGGCGTGTCAGACTTTTACTGACTAAAACCCACCCGTGTTCCTTCAGTTGCCCATGTGCCAGAGTCACGGTATCTCTTTCGAACAATCTCGTGACCCTGGCAGGCATCGGTCCTAGCAGACCCCTACATTGCTGCTGACATCTCTTTGAGGCGCGCGTGGAACACTACGCGCCGTCGACCCGAGCCTGATCCTTACCGGGCGGCGAGCTACCCATTGCTCGCCACCCGCAAGCTCGCGCCTACGGTGGCCGGGAGTCCGCTATCGACTCCCGACGCCCGGGGCGTCTCCTCCTGCGGCGGCTAGGGACGTGAGGGTGCAGAGACTGCCACTCCCTCACGCGCCCCGCCTCCTCCTTCGCGAGCATTACTGCTTCGCAGAAGGAGGTGACGGCTTCCCATGCCCTCTCGCTCCGTACCATGGCTCGCACCAGGGCCGGACGCGAGAGGTCGCCGCCGCCGATCGCCTCCACGAGGACACGGCGGTGCTCCGCCCATGCAGGGCACACCTCCACTGTATGCTCCACCGTGTCCTCCAGACGATCTTCACAATGGAAACACCCGGACGTTTCCTCCCGCTTTATCCTGAACAGGAACCCACCGAAGCACCCATGCCCGGTGAGAACCTGCGTCAGGCGGAAGGTGAGGACGCCGTGGCGCCTCTCAATCCACTCCTCAAAGAGGGGACTTACCGCCGCAATTGTGGCGTGCCCAGCGCTGGGTTGCGACAATCGTACCCGCCATGTCGCCATGAGATCCTGCCGGAGCTCCGCCCGCCGTGCCGCGATTTGTCGCGGCAGCGGAGTTTCGCCCCGACGTTTCGCCTCCTCGCGCCACTCCCACATGTGGGCGAGGACCTTTGCCTCCAGATCCCATGGCGGCACTCCGGCAAGGAGGCTCGCCGCCTCGCAGGAGACCGTGCGGTATCCCCGGACTAGCCGGATGGCCATGACCCTCTGGGCCGCACTCAACCGGCGCGCTGGGCGCAGCCTCAATGAGGGCGCCCACACCGGTGCCCCGTAGAGGGCCATGGACCGCACGACCCCCGTGTAGAGCCTCCGGCAGGAGGCGTTTGGACCCCCCAGATTGGGCACAACACAGTCACTTACAATTGAAATGATATAAAACCTTTAAATTGGCAAGTATATCTACTCCGTTAAAAAAGTTGTTTTGAGAGCCACTGCCACTTCTGATTTTTAACCAAATTAAAAAAAGAACATGTTATTCATTTGATCGAATCCCTATGATTTTTCTTTATATCGGTAGAACATAACTGTTTGATAAACAAACCTTCGTTTTAAAATTGATGACGATGGTTCTGTACAGTGTAAAACGAAGTATCGGAGCGATGACTGTCCTGTTAGTCTAGTGGTTAGTGACCCTGACTGCTAAGACTGAGGTCGTGGGTTCGATTCCCGCCCAGGACAAATCTTTGTGTGATGACCACGATCATTTGTTCTGTGTCTGGGTGTAATTTATCTATAATATGTATGTATTTAGAAATATATAAGTATGTTTATCAGTTGTCTGGTTGTCATAGTACAGGCTCTGCCTAGTTTGGGATCCGATAACGATGTGTTGGTTGTCCTAAGATATTTATTTAATGAATATTCCAGATACTACACGCAAAATATCAAAGTTTAAAAAAGCTATAAAAGCCATAATATCTCGGTCATAATCTATACTTATATTATAAAGCTGAAGAGTTTGTTTGTTTGGTTGAACGCGCTAATCTCAGGAACGACTGGTCCGAATTGAAAAAAACATGTTTGTGTTGGGTAGCCTATTTATTGAGGAAAGCTATAGGCTATATAACATCACGCTACAGTCAAAAGTAGTGGAGCAGCGACGAAAATGGTCGAAAACTGGCAGGCAATTCGATGCGACGGGAAGAGCAATGGGTAGCTCGCCGCCCGGTATGTTCGAAAGAGGGCACATGGGCTACTGAAGGAACACGGGTGGGTTTTAGTCAGTAAAAATCTGACACGCCCTCCCGCTCCGCTCAGAGCGGTAGAAGTCATTTGGCGATTTCCCTTCCAAAAAACAAAAGGGTCAGGAAAGCAAAAATTTGACGCGGGTGAAGTCGCGGGCAGAAGCTAGTGATTGTTATTTTTGCCCGACTGCGCCAGCCAACCCACCTTGGGTTACGTGCTTCGAGTGTATGTACTATGTATGTATATTTCTTTGACACGCTCTGTAGCCTAAACAGCCTGATTGATTTTAGATTGAGAGGCGACATTAGATTCCTCTCAATTGTGATAGTGATTGTGTGATGTCTAAAGATTGCTGACGGTATTCGGTAAAATAATCAACCTCTTAAAACAAAAGTTTTTTGTTTCCATCTTTCTTAATGTTCACTTTTTACGCAGTTGGATTTTTTATTATTGCCTATTGTCATATTATGCTTTTTATTTATTACTAGCTTTTGCCCGCGGCTTCGCCCGCGTGGATGTCGGAAATTAATGCAAGAGGACGTATAACCGCGATAAGAATGTGTTATTCCAGGTTATATAGGTAATATAGACTCTGTGTGCTATTTTCGATCCAGATCCATTCAGCCATTTTTGTGTGATTGAGAAACAACAACCCAATCATACATATTTTCACATTTATAATATTATTTGCCCGCGGCTTCGCCCGCGTGGATGTCGGAAATTAATGCAAGAGGACGTACTACCGCGATAAGAATGTGTTATTCGATGTTTTATATAGGTAATATAGACTCTGTGTGCTATTTTCGATCCAGATCCATTCAGCCATTTTTGCGTGATTGAGAAACAAACACCCAATCATACATATTTTCACATATATAATATTATTAGTAGTAGGATTATAACTCATATTACTTAGGATTCATAGTTTATGAGAACATCATGTGTGTTGGTGTTTTTAAAATAAAAGTAATAGTATTCAGAGTAAGAAGACTGTGACATAGGGCTTGGTTTAGTTGAATATAAGTCTTCTTGGTTTTTCTTAACGCTCCTATTTTACCTATACAGACACTCAATCATTTACCAGACACCGAACTTAATTATAGGAATAGTACTTTTGCCAGTGGCTTGGCCCGTATAGCTGTCGGAAAATAACACCCGGGAACCTACTACCGGGATAAAGTAGGTATCCTATCTGTTACGTATCCATGATATAATATATCTTTGTGCCAAATTCGATCTAAATCCGTTTGGCCGTCTTTGCATCATTGAGAAACAAACATCCAAAAATCTAAACATCTAAGCAATTTCACGGTCTCTTACTTGAAATAATACTATTAGGTTTATTTTGAGTATAATGAACACACATGATATTCGCAATTACTTTGAAGCCAAAGTAATATGAATTACAATCCTACTTATCCTGTACTACCCGGCCCCTGCCAACGCGCTCTGCGCCCACTTTTTAAATCTCTAATATCTTCTAAGATATTCATTTAAATTACATGCTGTAAAGGGCCATATTGATCTATATTAAATGCACAATGTATTTAAGGTACTTAATTGGATAAGGATTAATGCTGTATTGCTTAAAATCGCTTCGTAAATAAGCCCTTATTTCTCGTAAAAAGTAAAAGATAAAAAATGGTTATTGTGGGTTATCCCTAAGAGATAGACATATACCATTGAGGACATTTTTGTAGGCCTTTTTAAGGTGTACAATACTGTAGTACATTATTTTGATCTATTTCGTAGGATTTTTTTTTTTTTTTTTTTTTTTTTTTGGAATTTTGAGACGTATGTCAGCGTAGTTTTCGAAGATAGTTATTTTTTTCTAAAATAAAAGAATCTTTCTAAAATTAAAATAGCCTAAGTTACTCCTTGTTACATCAGCTATCTGCCAGTGAAAGTCCCGTCAAAATCGGTCCAGCCATTTCCGAGATTAGCGGGAACGAACAGACAGACAGACAGACAGACAGACAGACAGACAAAAATTGTAAAAAATGTTGTTTTGGTATATGTATCGTGTATACATCCATATACACTTAGTAAAAAGTGGTTATCTTAATATTAAAAACAGACACTCCAATTTTATTTATTTGTATAGACTAGTATCATTTGTTTGGTATTTAATTTTGTTTCCTTTCTTTGATTTCCGTGTTGTATGTTTTGTTTAAAAATTTGGAATTTTTTGCTTTGTAAAACTTTCTGCTTCTACCTAGATTTTATGAGAATGATTTGGAAGCGCTTACTAGTATGTGTTCCTGTTCTTATAACCTTGCATGAAATTGTGTATGCTCTGTTCGACATTCAACTAAATAAATAACCTAATAACTACAGTGTAGGATTCTTCTTACCTTCCAATAAAGTCATCTTTGCTTTGCTTATCCTTGTCCCACACCGTGACTTCCAGTATTTGTTCCTGGTCATCGTAGAGGTGCAAGTCAAACTGCTCCAGCCACGACGGGTGTAAGGACTTCCATACAACCTTACTCTTAAATTTTTCATTACCTAACCTGTGGTGCAAAAATTAAAAATTAATCTTGTTGACATAATCGAAAGTTTTACTGCTAAGCTTATCCAGCAGAATCACCATTTACCACAAAATGGGTGATTAGTATATGGATATTTTTTTTGTAATAGACCTCCATGTTCTATCGTCACATGGGCAGATTTGCAAATGGATTGGTAAACTGTATGCTGTACGGAAGATGCTACTCATGTTACGCAGCCCTTCCATGCATGCATGTTCCCACTGTTAGGACACAGACCTCTCTTTGAGAGGGAGTGGGCTGTAGACCACTAAGCGGGACCAGTGCGGGGTCTTCGATTTTAGTGTTCTAGGACATGCCTTTTTCCTCACGATATTTAGCATCACCGTTTTGAAAGCAGTGGCGATGAAATAATTAACGTAAAGTAAAGCGCCTGCTACAATTCCTAAGTCAGGGCCGATACCACCAGGCCACCATCTAATTATGTAACACGCTATCAATAACAACCTGCACCCTAATTAAAAAACGCACAATTTATCAGAATCTGAATGGGATTGAAGATTATTTCTAAACCATTGCGTAATTTGTTCGAATAAATTGTGGCTCAGCAACGTAAATAACGCAATGAATGTTGTTTAACTATGAATATTAAACCAATTCCTACCGATAAAAAGTTCCGCAATTACCCTTCTGAATAGTTTTGCTAATACATTTCTTCATATGTTTGAAAAAAATTGTCTGCTCAACAACGTAATTAATGTTGCTGAATTGTCAAAATGAAACCCATTCCTATCTACTGGAAGTGTATTACTTAATTACCCCTCTGCTCTCACATATCTTTAGGACATCACTAAATAGTAAGTATAAAACAAAGTCGCTTCCTTCTGTCTGTCCCTATGTATGCTTAGATCTTTAAAACTACGCAACGGACTTTAATGCGGTCTTTTTTTAATAGATAGAGTGATTCAAGAGGAAGGTTTATACGTATAATATGCGGGCGAAGCCGCTGTCAAAAGCTAGTAAAGAATAGATCCGTTTAATATATATGATAAGTAAGTTAATAACTAGGTAAACATTTGTCTGCCTACACTTGCATTAATATATTCTCAACCCGAAACTAACAAGTAATATTACTATGTGAAATAATGGTTCAAAGCAATTTTGAAACATTAATTACCGCGAGAGTGAAATTTCAAATTCATTCTTACTGGAAATCGGTTTCGTGTCTGCGAAATTTCCAATCTCGAACTCGGTCCGAAAACAAACAGTGTGTTTCTACTCAAAGTTTCTTGGTAATCGTGTTGTTACATTGAATTTTAGTAGGAACTTATCTACTTTGAATTAATTTTGGAAATACAGTAGAATCCCGATTATCCAAACATCGATTATCCGAACATCCGATTATCCGGACTCATACAGTTGTTACAACTGAACCGTATCAGGGACTTGGCCGCAATGAAAAGATGTGATTCATTACGTCAAAGATCAATAACAAGTTATTTCAAACCAATATATTAAATTAAATAGGTATTATGTAATTCATTATCTATCGTTATAGCTCGTTTTTATATATCGTATTATCTAATTAAAACCATACTTAACATAACCTTACATAATGAAAAAATATTATCCGGATTTTCGATTATACGGAATACCCCTGGTTTTATTTGATTCGGATAATCGGGATTCTACTGTAGCTCTTTTCATAGAAATAATTTTCTGTCTTACGTTTCGGTAAAGGGGTCTTTAAAACAAAAATAAATCTTCAGGCCTAAATGTCTATTTCGCAAAAGGATCATGAAATATTTCATAACTGTTTTTCTCTCGTCACTGAGTTGTTTATTTATTTATTAGTATTTTTTTTGTGAATGATGTAATAATTTTCAATATGTACTGTATGTTTAATAATGCCTGGTGGCACTCATTGCCTATATTTTGTTTTTAATATGCGGATAATGTAGTGGGCTGCAATATTGTTATTCACACCTATTATTTTTTGTTATGTTAAATTTATACATTGTAGGTGTTTATTGTCCCTAAATAAAATAAAATAAAAAAATATCCTAAAGTAACACTTTCCAATAGGCTTTTTTTTGAAAATTGACAATAGAAGAGAATAGAGGGAATGTGTCTGAAGAATGATTCTGCTACAATCCTTACTCGAAATAGATACGAATATAGACGTAAATTAATACATACGGGATTGTATATTATACATTACATTCCGGGATAACATATGCGTAATATAAGAACAGTTGGAATTGGTTTGACTTTGACAGTTAAAAAACATTCATTGCGTTATTTACGTTGTTGGGCAGACGAATTTTCGAATTTGTGAAGCAATGGATTATTAATTCCTTCAAGATAGATTGTGATTATTAGTATACTAGCTTTTGCCCGCGACTTCGCCCGCGTGGATGTCGGAAATTAATGCAAGAGGACGTACTACCGCGATAAGAATGTGTTATTTCAGGTAATATAGACTCTGTGTGATATTTTCGATCCAGATCCATTCAGCCATTTTTGCGTGATTGAGAAACAAACACCCAGTCATACATATTTTCACATTTATAATATTAGTAGTAGTAGGATTATAATTCATATTAGCTTCCGCCAGCGGCTTCGCCCGCGTGAAAATTCAACCCCCCAATTCACCCTCTTAGGGATGGAATTTCAAAAAACCCTTTCTTAGTGGATACCTACTCTTTACAAAGAATACAACCTCCAAATTTCATGCCTCTAGGACCAGCGGTTTAGGCTGTGCGTTGATATATCAGTCAGTCAGTCAGTCAGTCAGTCACTCAGGACTTTGAATTTTATATATATAGATTACGTAATAAGGGTGCAGGCGGGACTTAGTAATATGAGATCCAGTATATTATTACGATGGGGTAATAATTATCTCTCGCAAAAACAGTAAAATTTCAAAAAAAATCTAGGTATATTCCACCATCAAATCCTTTCCCCAACTATGTTGTTGTCGGCTTCCAGTCTAACCAGATGCAGCTGAGTAACAGTATTTTACATGGAGCGACTGCCTATCTGACCTCCACAACCCAGTTACTGGGTAATACGATACCCCTTATCATAATAAAACTAGGATAATTATCACCATTGCAGCCGTAAGACGTACACTGCTGGACTTAGGACTCCCCCAATTTGGGGGGCTATGCCATAATCGCCACGCTTGGCAGGCGGGTTGGCGATCGCAGTATGGTGGTAAAATGCATAGAGAACGCTGCTGCCCATTCTCTAGTAAGTCCTTTAGTCGCCTTTTACGACACCCAGGGGACGAAATGGGGTGGTGTTATTCTTTACGTCCGGCACCACACTGTACAGGATAATTATACATATAATCAAACCCCATTGAAATAGGATAAAAATTTTAACAATGGCCTTTTTGTAATAACCAGAATATTCCGAGGTATGGCCTCGGAAGCTTCTGGTTACAGAGATACTGAAGGTCAAAATTTCAACTCTTACTGACGTCTTTTTTACGAAAACAAGTTTTACATGTTTTAACAATAACGCGTGTACTGTTGCATGTACCCATAAGCACAATGTTTTGCGTGCTCACTACCGTAAACAGATTTTTTTTTTCACAAAAAAATTAATGTCGTGTTCCAGCAATTATTTGTATTGACGGCTATGTGATATGTCTTTTTGAGTCCGTATATCTTGCAGCTACGGTTACTTGTATTACCTCATCATCAGCATCATTTTAGCCGTAACACGTCCACTGCTGGAAATAGGCCGCCTCCAATATTGGGTTTGCCGTAGACTCCACGCTTGGCAGGCGGGTTGGCGATCGCAGTATGGTAGTAAAATGCATAGAGAACGCTGCTACTCATTCTCTAGTAAGTCCCTTAATCGCCTGTAACGACACCCACGGGAACAAACGGGTAGAAATGGTATTACTCACCTAAACTTACAATAAGGATCGCTAGACCTGGTATCCAGGTCCATCGCAGGAAGATTCTTAGCCTCCACTAGGACGATGGTCACGACTGAACTCCATATCTGTGCCTTCAGGCGTTTGTTCACATCACTCAGCCTTGTGTTCTTAAGCAAATACTGGAAAGAAAATGCGAATGTTAGTAACTGCACTGCACCCTTCATCATTTCAGCCGAAAAACGTCTACTTTTGGATATAGGCTTCCACCAACAGGAGAGTTTTGTTATAATCGCTACGTCTCGCGGTCGCAGTATGGTTTTTTTTTAAATTATAGAGAACGCTGTCGCCCATTCTCTACAAGTACCTTAGTCGCCTCTTACGACACCCACGGGAAGAAATCGTCAATAGGAAGAACTGTCTACGCTGTTGCTTTTTTACAAGTTTCTTTTTCTAGTATCTGGAGAAGGGCTATCGTCAATTGATAGTTATGTTAATAATATTGGATATCCCATTGTCTTGTTCAGTCATAGATCTTACTATAAGATTCTGGTTTAGATCGTTAGGAACTTTATATCTCTTTTGAAATTCAGAAAGATAAGCTGAAATAGCTCTAGACTATCAGGAAAATTGGAATATTATTTAAAACGGTCCTGAAATCTTTATAAAGGACTAGCTTCTGCCCGCGACTTCGTCCGCGTTAAATTTCTTGTTCCCCCGGCCCTTCCGTCGCGTCGAATCGCCTACCCGTGCGATTTTCCCCGTTTTTGCAACATTTTTCATTACTGCTCCGCTCCTCTTGGTTGTAGAGTGATGTTATATAACCTATAGCCTTTCTCCATAAAAAGGCTACCCTACTCAAAAAGATTTTTTCAATTCGGACCAGTAGTTCCTAAGATTAGCGCATTCAATCAAACAAACAAACATACAAACAAACTCTTCAGCTTTATAATATTATAGTATAGATGATTGTTTACAAAACAATTTATTTACAGCTAAACTTGCAGTGAAAGACACTGCCGAATAACAAAACCACTAAGCTCTTTGATAGGAGCATTTCCAATAATTGCAAATATTTAATTTAATTTTTATGCCTTCGTACATTTGTAGAAATATACGAAGGCATAAACATATTCTTTTATGTACACCTTGACACACTGAACAAAATGTTACATACGAATAACACACAACACCCACATTGCTTTCAGAAAACCACTTAAGATTGTATACCAATGTTTTGACTGAAAGACGTGCTTACATCTCTGTTAGAGAAACATTTAGATTTAGAGAAACAGTATCATAAATATTATGTCTATCATTATGTATTTACGTTAGCACACACATAAATTCAAATAACTCGTATTGTTAGTTTAAATACACACACACACACAGTGAAATTGGTTTTTTTTTTTGTATCCAAGTTGTGGACTCCCCATATAGTTTTGGATAAAGCTGAGCGGCGAAAAGTGCCGCAACTTGACACCATTTGCTGCATAAGACATGCATATTTACAACCTAAATGGAAGAAGTCACTGGCTCCTGAAATACAGATATTTTAACCGAGCTCTGGAGCCAGGGTCTCAAATTTTCTGTAACCTGTTTTTATGGCAATAAAGAATTTATTTATTATTTATTAACTTTTAATGAAAATAACTAACGCGAATTAGGCCAAAATAAATC
Organism: Aporophyla nigra; assembly: GCA_947507805.1. Taxonomy (NCBI): domain Eukaryota; kingdom Metazoa; phylum Arthropoda; class Insecta; order Lepidoptera; family Noctuidae; genus Aporophyla; species Aporophyla nigra. The sequence continues at coordinate 14,252,714 of OX382315.1, read as the reverse complement.
AAGGAAAAGTGCCGCAATAAATACAGATATTTTTTTCTTCCCTATCAACAAATAGTACTAATTTGGATCTGGATAAACCACCACCCTAATTGCGTAACACACTACAATATTTCACAATCACACAATCTGAATATTTTGTGAAGGATGTTCCTAATTCATTGTTGCATACCTTAAAAAAAAATCGTCAGCTAAGCAACGTTATGACGCAATGAGTGTTGATCAAATGTCAAATTGAGGCCATTCCTACTGTTATTGTGCTTCGCAGTTACTCCGCTGATCGAAAAATCGTGGAATTTCGATGAATTTCGCGAAGACCCCTCAACCAGTATAGTTAGTACCAAGATAAATTGATTTATGAATTCTAAAATAAGCGCGTCTATTGCCACGATCAGCGAAATTTAGCGCGCGAGTTTTCGTAGTGTTTTCCGCCGAGAGTTGGCCAGATCCAAATTAGTCTTATTTAGTGATACTGGAGAAAAAATGGTTGTACAAATTGCAGCAATTTTCCTTATATTCTGTTGGCCTAAATTGCGTTAGTTATTTTTACTAAGCATCCGTAGAGAGGAATTAGTAAATGAACGTAAATAGAATACAAATCGTTATAAAATACAAAAGCTGCTGTGCGAGCTGTTAGTTCAGGCGTTCAAGTTTCTGCCACCGCACAAAGTTGTGAGACTAGTCCACAGCTACTGAAAGCCTTTTCAATGTAGGTAAGTTGCTACATCTCACCAGGGATGTTGAGGATGTCGATTTTTTCACATCCGCGGACGCGGATGCGGATGCGAATATTTGCAGGCTCACATCCGCGGATGCGGATCTTTAAAATGTATCATAAGAAACTATGTGAGTGGAGAAATAAAATAATAAGAGAGTAATTATTAATATTTTAATCAAATATTTAGTACCTAATTAAAGTTGAAAATGAGAGATTTAATAAATATCAAAATTGCCGCCTTTTCGGGGTCTAGTCTGTTACGCAGAGGTTCTTAAATTAAACCCGCACTACTAAACAATTGTTCGCTAGGAACACTGGCTGGTGGTGTCGATAAAAATCTACGTGCTATTGGTGATAATAGTTTAAATTCTTCTCGATGTACGCTCCACCATTTAAGAGCACAATGCTGAAGCGCAACTATTTTGTTTCTTGTCGCGGCCTGTGCAACATCTGCATCCGCATGAACATCTGCAATGATTATTACGGATGCGGGTGCGGATGCAGATGTACAAATCAATGCGGAAGCTCCGAATTTTCGGATGCGGATATTCGCAACATCTCTGATCTCAACTAATAGAATTGACTTTTGTTATGTCATTCAAAGAATCATGTTAGCTTATATATGTATCATAAGCTGTAAAAATTTTGCTACCTTTCACTGTACCACACGCAGTTCGTAGATTATTTTTAAAATTCAATAATGTGGTTGAAATTTTACAAGAAACTGTTTTTGGTTCAGTCCTCAATCATGTAGGACTAATAAGTGAGATAAAGTCATGGGAAAGATATTTTGTAGAGTTTTTCGACAAGACTTCAGATTCAGAACACTGTTCTTAAGGAATCTAAAAAGCGGAACTGTCTAAACAAGATTTGCCTCTTCTAATAATCTGCCGCCCTAGGCTCAAGTTTACTCAGTGTGCTGGTAAATACACCACTATACAGGGTGTTTGGTAGATGGGTGCAAAGCCTAAAGGGGGTGATATCTTAGACCATTTAGAACGTATTAAGCTAAACTTGTCTCAGACGAAGTCTGTTCCTTGTATTTTTTTTAAACCCTAAGGTTTTTAACAATAACACCCATCTTTTTTGAGATATCTGCGTAAGTAGTACCTCAAAAGAAAGGGCAATAAACAAGCATGTTTTTAAAAAGGTTTGAACGACTGATGTAATTTTTTTATTTTTTTTATTATGACGTAAACAAAACATTTTCTTGATGTTTAAAAGTATCTTAACTTAAATATGGCGTAGAATGTTTCTCTGATGACACAGATGCTTGGGATTTATTTTGTTTGAGTAATCACACATTACATAAATAAAAAATAAATAAAAATAATAACATAACAGCTTTTACTGGACACTATTAAGAATTAATTTGAAAAAAATGGGTATTATTATTAAAAACCTTAGAGTTTAAAAAAAATACAAGGAACAGACTTCGTCTGAGACAAGTTCAGCTTAATACGTTCTAAATGGTCTAAGATATCACCCCCTTCAGGCTTTGCACCCATCTACCAAACAACCTGTATATACGCAAAAGTGAACTATCACAAAAGAATAACGATACCAATCAGACATAAACACAATTTGTATACAATTTACAATTTAGCGATATACGAGTACATCGCTAAATTGTATACATCTATAGTCTAACCGGATGCTGCTGAGTACCAGTTACATGGAGTATTTTACATGGAGCGATCGCCTATCTGACCTCCACAACCCAGTTACTATACTCCATTTGTTTAGGTAGTTAACTAAATGTAAACAATCTTAACATGTCTTTTATCTAAAAAACTGTCTAAAAATTGAATCTAAAAATGTTTACAATTAGGTATTTACTTAAACCGATGTTAGGTAAGTAACTTAATTTAAATAATATTTGTTGGTCTTTTATACGATTTATTTTATATAAAAAGACATATCAAGATTGTTTACCTTTAGTTAACTACCTAAACAAATGGAGTATAGGTAATGCGATACCTCTCGGTAAGATTTTATCAGACTTTCGGGATTCTGACGACCCGTAACAATTGTTAAAGATTACAGCCGGAACCAACGGCACAACGTTCTTTCCGAGGTAGGGCACCCATCTACGAACAAAACGCGGTAAGCGTCGTTTAACCTGATTGATCAACCCGCTCGGGTATTATTACATACCTAAGCTACAACACCAACAAAACTCCTTGTGCAATAATTAAATTCATGTGAGTCAGTAAATTACTCTCTATTGTAAAAGATAAGATCGTTCACAATGCACAATATACAACGGTGGACGTTATTGTCAACGATTGGCAGAGTGATTTATGAATGCAGTTCTGTTGATGCAGTTGGACTGAATCGTTCTGTGAATCGCTGGCATATAATGTACCACGCCCACGTTGGAAGCGAGTTTTTATTCGAGGACAAGGACAATTAACTGTCTTTAATTCGTGAGATAACACTCGAGATAAAAGTATTGTAGCAAATTGGTTTTTGGTTGTTAATTGTACTTGTTTTTGGTGGTATTGGTTACGTAGTCAATAAATGTTTATATTTCGATGATCTTTCGGGATTATTGATGATCTACAATTCTACATAGTCAACCTCCCTATACAACGTGTTCCTATTGATATCCTATAACTCTAGAGTATTTATGAGTACATGTCAAAGTATCAACTGGAATATGTTGAAGTAATGGGTTTTATTTCTCTTGAATACGGATTTAAGTTTCATTGATAAGTACGAGTAAATCATTTTTAACCGACGAAAAAAACGGAGGAGGTTATCAATTCGACACGTATTTTATTTTTTATTTTTTTTATGTTTGACCACGCATAACTTTTTACATAGTAGTCCGATTGTGATAATCTTTTTTTATTGGAAAGGGTATACTCCGAGGGTGGTCCCATATAAATTTGGAAAACAAAATCAAACCCTAAGGGTCAGAAAACAAGGGATGATTGATTGTTCACTCAGTGATTGTAATGTATTACCACGCATAACTTTCTACAGAGTAGTCCGATTTTGATCATTCTTTTTTTATTGGATAGGGATATATACCTTGCCAAGTATTATTAGTACATTAAAACCACAAAAAATTGTAAAATAAAAACTTTAATTTTTTGTTAAAAAGTTTTAATTCAAACCATTAATTCAAATTACAATCTAAGAAAATACGACGTTGTCATATTTCACGTTAGGGTGTTTTACATAAGTTATCGTGTCGACGAATAATTTTTTTATGACAAATTAAAAAGAAAATCATGTGCCAGTTGAGTTTGAAATAGTTTCATAAATACCTTGGCGTTATGGGATGTCAAACGGAACACCTTTTATACTCCAATGCTAGGAGGCAGGACCCGTAGTCTCAGTCATTTACTGTCAATATCTTGTTCGTAATACAATCTAAAGTACATAGATGACAAAGAAACTAGCCACCATAACTGAAAAGACTTATTCCAAAAGGACTAATATAACATTAGGTAAGAGCCACCGTTTGAGCATCGATGAAAAGAGCTGAAAACCCTGCATTTGAATTCAAGTCAACATGACGCTATTGGCTTCAGATCAATTTGCTGTCAAACCTTAATGAAAGGTATCTACAATATTTTGATAATTCGTTACTTATAGTATTGTAAAGTTGTTTTTTTTATCCTGCTATTTAGTAATCGGTTTGTTCCGCACAATAATCTAATATGCTGTCAGATTTTATCAGCAAGTTTATCTTGAGCAGAGACGTGCATCGAGCGCGGCGCGCGGCGGTACAATCCTCATCTTTTGTCTGCGAATCTAGTATACTATTCCTTTTAAGGTGGATGGATGATTATCTCAGATGCCATTTTGTCGCTAGATGGCGCTAGATCCACAATTTGGAACATTTTCAATTTTTACGCCTAACTTAGAAATCTTTAATAGATAACTTTATTATATGCGAAACCTAGGGCATTAACTTGATTTTTTTAGATAGTCACTGTGCTTGTTAACTGGTCTCATACAAAGATTTGTACATTCTAAAGATTTAGCCGCTTGACTTTACTCTTTACACACACATACAAAGTAAATAGTAGTAACTTTCGACACCACTAGATGTCGTTTTATTCAAACAGTTTAAAATGAAATTAATATAGGTACACTGTCCCTATAAGTTGTAGTAATGTGACTGAACCTAAATTGTAATGTGTAAATAGTCATCATCTCAGCCGCAAGACGATCACTGCTGGATATAGGCCTCCCCCTATTTGGGGGGCTTTGCCATAATCACCACGCTTGGCAAGCGGGTTGGCGATCGCAGTGTGATGGTAAAATGCATAGAGAACGCTGCTGCCCATTCTCTAGTAAATCCCTTAGTCGCCTTTTACGACACCCACGGGAAGAAATGTAAGGAAGAAGAAGGAATGGAAGTGTAAATAGTGACGTGTACTAAATAAATAAATAAAAGACTATTTATTACATTGTAAAGCTTTTTATTGTACCTTACTATAAATTAATAATATTTATTTAGTAAAAAGGGGTTAATATTTTCATAAAAATAATCGTTTTATTTACTCTCACTACATTTACTTAGATAGTTTCCGTTTGGATTCAAACCATCGAGTCATACCACCATACAAAGATAACATACTTTTTTAAATATTTTGATATTTACAATTATGATTTTGAATTTAGTATTAGAAAGAATTATGTATGTAGATTACAATATAAATAACATCATACGTAAGTATATATAACGGCACATGTATCTTACACAACAACACAAAGGGGTTGCTAGCTAACCATAACATTTATTTATGTTTCAAGAATACCTACTTATGATACAATTTTGAACTGCAATAAATATTCTTTTACAATTGAATTGTTAGGCTGGTACCTAAATACATGAGTGAAACTTATCTACACAGAAAAATCTTATGAACTAACAAAATAACACAAACTATACATCGCTACGTGCAAAAAGCTTATTAATTATTCTATAATGTTCCCACTGCTGAGACTCAGGCCTCCTCTGAACTGTGGTGATGAAATAATTTACACTCAGCAAAGTGCCGGCTTGGATTCGAACCATCGACTCGTACCACCATACAAAGATACTTATAAATATTATAATAAAATATCTTCTTTTCTACGCGCTACTTTTTGCAGTCGCCGCCGCCGCCGCGCCGTATCAGTCTTCTGCTTGTCACTTTTTACTTCCATTTATATAATTTCCGTGTGATCTGAATCAAATGCTGGAAGACGCAGTTTTCGCTGCAACAAATGAATTTACACAGTTTTGTTAGACTATTCTTACTGAACCGACACCTCAGAGACCTGCGGAATAAGTTAGGAAATGAGTAAGACTTATATTTTTATACCTTTTAATTCCTTGATGTCTAGACATTTAGCATTTTTCTCAACTCTTCTCAAAATAATTTCCGGCAGTACACATGTTTTAAAAAATGTTACCAACTTCGGCATCATAGCGTTGATAACTTCCTCATCCCGGTTAACTTTTATGACAGTCAATGGTTGGGTGACAGATATCAAGCAAATGAAGTAACATTTATTCATTTTGGTAATTCGCAATTGACCCTGGACCTAGAATCAAAATAATAATAGCTGTTAAAAAGAAACAATCCAAGAAATACATTATTTTTATACATACATACCAAGAAATAATGATATTTGTTACACTGAACATTGTGTAAAATATGTTGTACTTTGGTATTGTCAAACAAAAACTTCATCACTACAAACAAGCAAAAGCGTACTAATGTAATGAACACAAAAATATGGTATCAAGTTGGGACTTACCATTCCAGATGAAGAATCAAAGTTGTGACCATATGACCTTCTTCAAGTCAACAATACGGTACCCTACCAAACCTGATAAGTTGTCACTTGATGTTCTTTCCACAGTTAGTTGATAAGCTTCAGTCTCTGAATCGGGTTGTGGCCAATCAAAATCAACAGTCTCTACTTGCTCTGTAACAGATTCAACTGTATTGAAGCTAGAGCTGCAGGCTATGGCTTCGTATCGAATTTCTGGTATACCACGCGAATAGGTTTAGGGCGTATCTTCAGCTGTCGAATGGTTGGACAGCTGATGATGATCTTGAGTTGAATGTGGACTGAAATAAAAGATAAATAAATGAAATAGGTACAGTTAAAAGTACACAGTTAAGACACAACACGAACCAACGAGTATCAAATAACCTCCACTCACGTAAATCTGATTCGAAATCTTATGGGAATCTAATTTACTCACTATAGATCACTAAAAGAACTTCCATGATGTCTTTTGAATACTGCTTGCACTTTTTTCCGTGATTTTCGCGGTCCTGAATACACATGTCGTATACATTTATGCAAGTTTATTAGTCGGGTTTATCTTAGGCAGTTCAGTTGCAATTCAATCTGTAATCAAAAAGAATAATTACAAACAACAGCAAATGTATCTTATTTATGAAATGTTTCAAGAAACAGAAATAACACCACCACCAAGCTGTTGTTTTCAGAGAGAATATTTGAAATTTGTAGTATGTCATGTGACGACAATCAACGAGTGTTGCTAACGTTTGATTTTGTATTTCATCTTCTAAATCTTACACTTTTGTACCATTATAATAATACTCTATATCACCTTGAAAATCATTCATTGCACATAAAAATAACACTTACCGTCAATAAAACACAAAAACACTTCACTTTTCAATAAAAACCAGGGCTTTGAATAACGTTAAAAATTTGGTATCGTTACTTTCATCGGACGAAGATAACGTTATTAGTAGAGGTCACGTAATGCTTGGTAACGATACTTGGCATACGTTTTACCGGTAACTGAGTACCGTTAATTTTTTATTTATTTTCTTTCATCTCTTTCTTTCGTCTACATTATTGAAGTTGCATTTGCACCGTTTGATTGGCGATGTTGCCGTAGAGCGCCGCCGCCCATGGCGTTCCGCTTAGGTTGCGCAGGTTGACAACAACGCATTAAGTAACGATGTGATAAGAGAACGGTGTGGTGTAAAAGAAGATGTAGTGACAAAAATTGAAAAAAGTATGCTTAGATGGTTTGGTCATGTTGAGAGGATGAATGAAGGTCGGCTCACAAAAGGTATTTACAAGGCAGATGTGAGTGGAAACACCGGGAGGGGACGCCCTAGGAGGACATATAGGGACCTTATTGGTGATGTTCTTCAGAAAGGTCAGGTGCGTAGTACTCGCAACCGGCGTGTGTGTATGACCAATTTTATGAACCTAAACGAGGCAAAAGAAGTGTGTAGAGATCGTAGCAGGTGGCGTTCCGTGGTTTCTGCCTACCCCCATGGGAAAAAGGCGTGATTCTATGTATGTATGTATGTAAAAGTATCGATACTAGTAACGTTAATTGGTAACGTTATTTTATAGATTCGATACCAAAGTATCGTTACCCGTTTTACCGTTAAAATATTAACTTTATGAAAATAACGTTACTTAACGATACTTATAGTGTGAATTTGGTAACGTTAACAAGCCCTGATAAAAACTGTTTCACGGATGGCACTCATTTGAATGGTTCTCCGTAGTAGGTAGCACAGTTTTTTTAAGTAATAATAAACATGGTAAATATCCCGTTTTAAGTTCTAATGATACTGGTGTTTATTGTTTCGTGTGGATTTCATGACAAAGTCTCTTCCGAGCCCCTTTTCTTTAATAAAAAAAACCTCGTCGTAAAGTTTAGTTGCTAAATTGGTGTCCAGATTCTTAAATATTATACCAAAATGTTAAATTTTGCGTTGAAGTTTTAGTAACACCCACCACATTTGTTTACCATTTATTTTATTGAAATTTCAATGCGTACTATTTTTATTTTTGAATTCTTAGCAAAGTACGATCTTTTAAAATGTATGGTACGATCTTCTAAAAAATAAAGTTGGCAACCCTGCTTGACGCATTTTGTGTGTGCTAATAATACTAGTAAAATAAGCAATTATGAAAAATCAAAGTGGTTTGTCTGTGTATTCACTAATCTTGCTGGTTTCACATGAATGAAATATGATTCAATCAATAGATGTACGTAGTACCTACGTTTCACCATTGTGTAGGTAGCTTCGCTGATCGCCTGATTTAGTCATAACTTACTTATACATCAAATTCTATTCTCTGATTTTATTCAACCCAAACCAATGGATTAGTACCTAAGCGTATCAGAATGTTATCAGTACCTACTTACATACATTAAAAAGATTTTTAAATCTGGAAAGTCGTGTACTAGTAACTACTTACTACGTATTTAAACTAGATAATACAATAATTACATTAGTATTGTATCTGTGTGAACCAAGGGCAGATCGCAGAGATATTTTTTTCACTTTATGTAAAGCATTCTTTCTCATTCCATAATAAAAAACATTTTATCAATCAAAAAATGTTAACTGCGCGGGCAAACCCGCGCGCCCGGCGCTAACTTGCTAGAAACACAATATTCTGGAAACGATTCGCAAGTTTTCAAGACTCAAGCAATCACGCTTTGACGGTATGGCAACAACGCGGGGTGCGAGCGCTGCTACTAGAATGGCAACGTCGCATTATCGAATTTAAAAGATAAATTCTTGTCTAAATGTTCGAATATCGAACAGCGCCATCTATTATGAATGTTTACTAATCGTAAACTCGTAACACAACAGCAACCAACTTTCTCGGTGGTTCTATAAATTTCCGTCAGATGGCGCGATTCAGGTCACTCACACATGTAAAGATTTTTCGTTTTTTATTCGGTCTAATTCTCCTAGAAATACTGTTTTTTTTATAAAATTTGGGCCATATGCGAACATAATACATTATTAAGTCTCATTAAAGTTGCTTTTATTCTGCAGAAACTGTTTATTTACCGAGATTTCCACACCTGAAAAATGTATGGCGAGGGCTATCTAGGCATTCACCTTAAGGCGAGAAAATCTAAGACTGTCCTATCCCTGTAGTTGGGCAGCTTGCTTGTTTATATTGTACATATATGTACTTCTTACTGTTTGAATAAAATTACACTTCACAGATCTTCTTAGTTCATTTTTAGGGTTCCGCACCTCAAAAGGAAAAAGCGGAACCGTTATAGAATCACTTTGTTGTCCGTCCGTCCGTCCGTCCGTCTGTCAAGACCCTTTTTCTCAGGAACGCGAGGTATCAAGCTGAAATTTATAACAAATACTCAAATCTACTGTCCCTTGGAGCTGTGAAAAAATTAAACTTCTAAGCCAAGGCAATCAAAAGATATAGCCGTTTATGCCGCAAATTTCCGCATATTTTCGAAACTCGCAAGGGAATCAAAACCTAAAGGGTACTTCCAGTCGATCTAGAATTTTGAAATTTGGTACGAAGCAACGTCTTATAGCACAGATAAAGGAAAAATTGCGAAAACCATAAATTTTTAGTTACATCATATATAATTTTTTTTTAATTTTTAACTTTATACCTACAGGTTTGTACGGAACCCTCGGTGCGCGAGTCCGACTCGCACTTGGCCGGTTTTTTAAATTATGTCGTTAAATTGTAATAGGTACAATAATTTGAACAACTTTTGACTCTGATTTTTACTCCTAGATTTATTAGAATCGATTACATATTAACTCTAAGAAACGAAAAGAATCATCAATTTCGTCCACTAAATCATAAACTGACATAGATGTTACAGCTTTACGTCTTTGGAAGCCATTATAAACGACCTAGTTTTGCCAAATAGATAATAAAACCATTTATTTACTATTACCTAAGTTAGTATCAATATATTAATCTATGCGGTTATTATGGCGAACATCAATGGAATTATGTGCCATTTTTATGACGTTATTACAAATCGATACGGCTAATGCCTGGCGACGCAAAGTCATCAATCAAGTGTTCTGAAAGCTGTTAATGATCTTGAAAATAAAGCAGTACCTATACAAATTTGTTAATTACTTAGTCAATATTTACATGATGTTCAAATTAAATTTTGTATTCTGTAAATATGATATCGGAATCACTATTATGCATCATAATATCCTGCCAGGGTCGCGAGACTGTTCAAACGAGATACCGTGGCCCTGGCATATGGGTAATTGAAGGAACACGGGTGGGTTTTAGTCAGTAAAAGTCTGACACGCCCTCCCGCTCCGCCTAGAGCGGGAGAAGTCATTTGATGATTTTCCATCCAAAAAAAAAAATGTATCATAATATTAAGAGCGGTGGTGGCCCAGTGGTATCAACCCCAAATTACGAGTTGTAGGTCGAACCCAGGCAGGAGCTTTACTTTCTATAAATAATTTGGTCACCACTGCTTCCAAACGGTGAAGGAAAACCATAGTTTAAACTACGTAAGGACTTAGACCACGTTTGCACGGACGCGGACGTAAAATATCCTGGCGGGATTTTATAGCACACTGGATTTTTGAAAATTTTCGCCGGCTATCAAAAAAAATAAAAATAACGATTGTTTCATAAAAAAGTGAAAACCTACTCAGTCGAACAGCAGATTTTTTTTAAACCTTCCTACCACAAATTTCAATTGTGCGTTGATGTTCCTGCCAGTCTGTATGTCATACTTTCTTTGAAATTAAAACTCAAAGTTAACTATTTCCTACATAAGACATCTCCTCCACAAAATCCTAAATGCAACCTTCTTCTCATGCAAGATTCGGAAAGAAAAATTCAAATCCCAATTCTGTGGAATCGATAATTCGAACCGTGCCGTCGTGCACAGTGCATATAGTGAGGCTTGTCGGCTACGTTCTGCGATAGGTTCCAATCTTCGGAGTGACATTTACATTTCAGTTCTTTGCTTTTGCAGAAAATGTATTCCAATGTGGTCTTAGAGGAAAATGAAGAGGTTTTTGAAAGAGTAACTTTGGCTGGTAATTAAAGAGTTTTGAGAGAGAATTTGGTTTCTAAAAAGCATGATTTTTTGTATAGGCTTCGTTTTAGGTATTAATGATTTATTGTGTTGGATTACCAGTATGCTTTTTTTCATAGCTGTTAATGGATTATGTTTATATCAATTTTATTTAAAATGTTAATGTGGTAATTTAATTAAAATATAAAGTGATTGGTCGAAATACTTTTGAATAAATTTATATCGAGCGGGGGCTAAATGAACACTTGGGAACGTTTTATTTTCCACAGAAGATGGTTGATGAAATGATGAAAGATGAAGACCAGAGGGGTAATCGCGGAAGTTTTTAACGGTAGGAATTGGTTTAATATTCATAGTTAAACAACATTCATTGCGTTATTTACGTTGCTGAGCCGACAATTTATTTATATTTTGTTTTGTTGACATTATTTAATTGCTAGTGTCATAACACAGATATGTTTATATTGTCTATGGTCCCAAGCCCCTGATATCAACAGCAATCGACAATATTTTAATAACGTTTCTTTACTTGAATACGGGGCTTTTGGCCACTTTGTACGTATGCATTTTCTATATCTATCTGATCTTATTTTTCATAATGTGCGTTTAGTTTGTGCAGGATAAACAATTTTTCTTTCTTTCTTTTTTCTTTTTTATATAATTTTATCATCACTTGTCTCAAATAGCGCAGAAAACATTGTAAAGAACCAAAAATTCGAAGATAATATGTGATATCTACTAATCCGCTCATGGCTCGTTTAGTCAACTCCCTCTCGAAGAGAGGAGTCCTAAGTTCTAGCAATGGGGACATTAAGTAATAGGCTGATTATTAGTGTGTTACGACACACTAACAGTAAGACTTTCATTTTAACAGTTCTACAGCCTTCAATGCGTGCTTTACGTGGAATTTTCTAACATATGAAGGAATAGATTTTCCTTCAAAATGATTCAAACTCAAAAGTCAAACTCACACCATTTGTTTCAAATAAACCAATTACAGCCACGGTGTGGCACCTTGAGTGGTTAAAGGGTCCATAAATCAGCTTATTTCCTAATGTTCCCATTGCTAGAATTTAGGACTCCACTCTTCGACAGGTAGTTGACTAGTAGGTAGTAGTAGTTGATATTATCATACCGGTTGGAACGAAATTCCTTTCGCAGGATACCAGGTGCAATGAGATAATTTAAAAAGTTTGAGGGTAAATGAACAAAGAAAATCGTACGTATCGGTATAAACGTAATTTACGTTAATAAAATTGTACGTAATTATTGTTTATTTTTAAATTTTGTGAATAATTTTTATTATTGTTTTTTCTTAATTATAAAAATACAATTTATTGTAACTGACTGTGCCCGCGACTACTTTCGCGTGGATACGTACTGTAAAAAATAAGTAAATCAATTTTTTGCAGGTAACATACGGTTGTTAACGCACAAACACAAAGGTACTATAGAAAAAGTGACGTCGCGTCATAATATTTCACTTTTTTCGATCTAGCTCTCATTTGCTATTCGCTCTGGATACTAAAACGTGCAAAAAGAACTTTGTTCCAACAATATAAAGAATGTATAGGTACTGTACTCACGAAAACAGCACGGGTATATTCCAAAAGCATTGTCACTCAATTAATTAAGATCGAGTTAAAATACAACTGTTTTGTACGGGACTGTAAATTATACTACAATTAAACCCAGGGGAATAATAATTAATAATGAAGTCCCTCATTATTTTTATTATCTTTAGGCGCAAATATGAATAAATCGATTTATCCTTTTCCGATAGAGGTATATTGACGTGTTTTCCTTGACAATAAGAGATAAAATGAAACATTCACGTCATAGGTATGATACAATAGAACGCAAATTTTATTTAAAATTATCCAAAGTTTAATGTTTGTGTCTACGTTTCACATATCATCATCTGCCTAGCCTCTTCACAAATGATAGCCGGGACCAATGGCTTACCGTGCTTTCCGAGGCACGGTCTTGGTATGTAAAGATGGTCGCCCATCCACGAATTAACCGTGGCAAGCGTAGCTTAACTTGATCGATCTATCGATTCGGCTGTTAATATTTAGCCACCAGGTTACCACTAGGTTAACCCTCTAGGTTTGACATATCTAAGTAATAAATTTACTGTATGACATTTAAAGACAAAACTGATTGAATGTGAGTACCATACAGAGGGGTAATTGCGTAACTTGTTATCAGTAGGAATTGCTTTCATATTCATAGTTAAACAACATTCATTGCGTTATTTACGTTGCTAAGCCGACAATTTATTCGAACAAATGACGCAATGGTTTAGAAATAATCTTCAATTCCATTCAGATTCTGATAAATAGTGCGTTTCGCAATTAGGGTGCAGGTTAGATAATAGAATATAATTATTACTTTATAACTCTCTGTAATAGAAATCAGGCGCAGGACCAACATCTTTACTTGCTTTCCGAGGCACTGACCCTGGTGCCTCGGACAAGACTCTGGGCTGCTATTGAGAAATTTGTCATAGGAAAACCCAAGAAAGCTCGACCTAGGAAAGGGGGACCCCATGTTGAGCAGTTGTGTGACCACGAGACCCACGGAGCTCCAGGATAGTGTACATATAAACCCTAAAACGAAAACGACTAATCCACATACGAGACCAATGCATTTCCTCCTTATTAGCACACGGAAAATGTAATTTCACCCATTTACCTGTTTTTAATTAGCCACAGTAATTTCCGTTGTAGTCACATATGTATATTATGATAATAATTAATTTGCATTTTATTTGAGATAGTTAAATGCAACATTTAACTGTTGTTCGTTATTGCTAGCGTCATTATTATTTGCTATATTATATTTTTCTATTGCTATGTTAATTACACAATAGTTGACAATCCTGTCAACAAAACCATGTATTCTTAAATAAAAAGTAAAATATGTCATGTTCGTGAAAGAGCGCTATCAGTAGGAAAGGGTTACTTATTTCCTAGCTGCCACGGTTTAGTAAACCCCGATGCAAAAAGAAGGGTGTAAAACACCGTTTGACATATCTGTCTGTGGCATCGTTGCTCCCAAACGGCTGAACTGATTTTGTTTTTTTATGTGTTGTCTGTAAGGTGACTTAATCGAGAGTGTTCTTAGCTAAGATTTAAGAAAATCGGTTGTATTTCATGTGTCTAGTTGAAATTAAAGATTTCACGTAGACTTTGCGCAAACTGTCACCATAAATTTCCCACATTATAGACCCCCACACACGTGTTATAACTTTTCATCGGTTAGTTGACGTTATAAAATCCGAGATGGTATTTTTTCGCGTACTGGATTTTCTACGCAGTGTTTAGCACCGACAGTTGAAAATCGGACAGAGAGCATCTCAGCGCGTCTAAACTATACATGGCAGCGGCATCTACACCACCACATGTGAACAATGCATCACACTGACGTCACACAAAATCCTGCATCGCGCAAGCAAAGTTTACCGCGCAACTAGCAAATTTACAATGTCCCGAAACTCCGGACATCAACCGTCGGGCAGTTCAACAGAAACGACACCCGTCTAGTCGGAGGATGCTTTCTTTTCTACGGAGGTTGAGTGTTACACTCTGTTACTCATATCACCAAAACACTGTTCTAATTTCAACTCTCGGCGCTACGCGGAGCGTCAAAGATTCGGTGTGCGAAAAAATACCGATGAGATCTTATTGCGTCCGTGAGGAAGTTGACTTCATGATAACAGTTTCCGCGTCAATGTCCCTTACACCTTGTATAATATTATTATCATTTGTTAACACAATCTTAACAAGTACCTCAGTATATACTGTTAACACCAAACACCTCTTTAGTGATTACATAATGTTAGTAAAGCAATCAACATGCTGCCATGACGACACTTCCAAACATGACCTTATCCTTTGAGTACTTACTGACAGATTCAGAGACATCACTAACAAATAATGAATCATTAATATACAAATTTACTAACAAGTTAACAACAAAATTGCGTAACACTCTTTGTTTCATAATCCGAATAAAAATCCTTCCTCTATTTGACAAATTCGTCCGCTCAAAAGTTTACATAAGCAATGAATGTTGCCAAATTGTCAAAATAGAAAGTAGTGCAATTGTTACTCAATAATTACCCCGTAGCATAATGTAAACAACATTGAAGTGTTCTCAATGTGTCATAATATTTTTGACAGACAGAGTTCCCATAATATACAAGGTGAAATTAAGTTGACCAACGAAACCCCGCAGACAGACGTGGTGCTAGTGGTTTTCGATACCTAGTGACGATTAAACAAAACAAAAATATTTTCTAAACTCAGCATTTTAATTTACTTAGTAAAACACTGCCAGAGCTGATTATGTAGTTAGCTCCATAATCAGTTCTAATTAAGTATTTACAATGATTACTTTTGAAAACATTATTGATTGATTAATTATTAGGCATCATTAAATTCATCATGACTGTGAAGTATTGCTGAAATATTAAATTCCCTTCTTTATACTTGTCAAATTAAATTAATGACCGGTTATTTACAGTGACATCTCTGGATATGGCCGTTAAACCATCAAACATAGATATAACAGAAGCAAAAACAAATACGCATGCTGTTAACACCATTTCTAAAACATTTGAATACCCTATGGATTCTATCGCCTTGACTTCTGAGTTTCGGAAATCGATTGCTGAATTTCTCGATCAAATCCAAAGCCAGGAATGGTGCAGGCTGGTCCAAGGCAGTTGTTCCAGGTGGTAGACTACCAGCTCTTGGGCGCAGTTCTGAAGCTCTGTGATCATAATTCAAAGGTATTTTTGAGCTAGTAGGGGAGAATTGTGTTGAAGTTGATCTTGCTGGCATGGAAGAGGCTTTTTATATTAAACATTCAGCATGGAAATGAAAGAATTAAATGGCATGTTAAAAAGGAAATTAGAATTTTTTCAAAAGACAAAGACTAATGAAAATCCAACAAAACAGTCAAAAGGAAAAACGTATTAAATTCTTCTCTAGAAAGTTATAGTGATTCAAACAAATTAAGGTCAAGAAAAAACAAAGCAAGGTACTTATAAAGGACGAAGTTTTGTAGGAGCAAAAACAAAAGTTCGGCATAAAAGGTTACCTTTCTCTTTCATCGCTGGACGAAAGACACGACAAGCAAGATTCACTCGAGCTATCATTATTCGTGTCATCATCATACGCAAGGTTGCACGCTGAGCGACTTTTATACAGCACAGTTCCTTGTTCAATACTAATGAAATGCTTGCAGATATCCTTTGGGTCTTGGCTCTCAGAAGGCTCATCAATAACAAATGAAGGTATGCTCACATTGTCTCCACCATCACTAGAGCTTTTATCTGCACTTTCAATTGAATTATCTTCTACGGAACTCCTCTTCTCTTCTGATAAATGCGATATGAACTTTGAAACCTTCGACTTCTCTATTTTGTTCTGTACTTGGTCTTGAAATTCGTCCATCCGGTCTTGAAACTTCCCTTGTAACGTTATGAACCGGTTCTTCAACCGGTCCATTTTGTTTTCCGACATTTTTGTTTTGTATTTATTTCAACACAGTTAGATTACAGTCATTACGTGTTTCCTCCTTCACAGTAACGAAACAACTGTTTACGGTAAACGAAATTCTATTAAGGAAAGCTAAAACTAAAGTTTTAATCAAAATGTTGAGTGGAGTGTTAACATAAAATAAGTTCTTAGAAAGTAGTAAATTTAATTTAAAGTTTTAGAGAACTGTTTTCATTCGCGGTAAAGTTAACGAAAATTCGAGACCAGAAGCGTCAAGTATGTTTGAATTCCCGAGAATTACTGAAGAACTAACATTTTATATGGCGGAAAACAATACACAACTTTAGATGTACGTATTTTTGGATGTAAACAGCAGATGTGGGCTAAAGCAATCGCTGTATATTACGAGAAACATTACTGGACTGGCGCCGAATAATAAACATTTTTGTTCGCATGATAAAAAACATAATCGTGTAATGACAGACCAAAATCGATATTGAAAGGTCACGATAACAATGACAATGGATATATTTATGAATCTAAATTGTAACGGTCGAGTGGTCGCACGTGCTAGCTGAGCATCAGTTCCGGGGCTCACCTTCCAGAGGGGTAATTGCGGAACTTTTTATCGGTAGGAATTGGTTTAATATTCATAGTTAAACAACATTCATTGCGTTATTTACGTTGCTGAGCCGACAATTTATTCGAATAAATGACGCAGTGGTTTTCGAAATAATCTTCAATCCCATTCAGATTCTGACAAATTGTGCGTTTCGCAATTAGGGTGCAGGTCGGGAAGTGTTATTGGGTTTTTCTATCTGGAATTTCTCAGGTTGGAGTCTCGATTAATGGCTCTTCATCATCATCATCATCATTTCAGCCAAAAAACGTCTACTGCTGGACATAGGCCTCCCCCAATTTGGAAGGGGATTTCCAAAATCGCCTCTTTCTCAAATCGTAGGGTTGGTTATCACAGTATCGTGGTAAAAATAGTTTAAAAAAACTAAAAAACACGCTTCCATGGAAAAGCAAACTAAAAAGTAAAAAATAATGGAAAAAAAGCGTGGGCTGCTTTTTAAGGTATTTTTTATTGATATCAGGCACCCCACGCTTTTTTTCCATTATTTTTTACTTTATAGTTTGGTTTTCTATGGAAGCGTGTCTTTTAGTTTTTTTTTTTAATATGATTTATTTCTATTTTTAGGGTATTTCGAATTTTGAGACGTATGTCCGCGTAGTTTGTGAAGTATGTCACCGTAGTTTGTGACGTATGTCAGCGTAGTTTTCGAATACAAGTTTTTAATGGTATCCTGGTAACCCAGGCAAGAATAATGGCACAAATTTATGAAATTTTTGTATTGTCATCAGTCCTCGATAAGCCTACAAAGTTTGAACGAAATCTGGCCGGTTAAAGTGGGTCAAAATCGCGCTATAAGGAGCCGGTTACAAACAAACATACTAGTGAATCTAATATAAAGCGTGTAAAAACATAGAGAACGCTGCTGCCCATTCTCTAGTAAGTCCCTTACTCGCCTCTTACCACACCCACGCGCCACGGGGCGAAACTGGGATGGTGGTATTCTTTACTTTCGGCACCACACAGAACCTAATTGATGGCAATAGGTTCGCCCTGTATTACATGAAACTTAAACATAACTGGCGACATATGACTATATTATAGGTACAACTCTGCCTAACCCTTCGAGTTTCAAGCATGATATTATGTGTGTCTAAAACGAATATTCTTAAAGGAGTATTCCAATGATTAAATCCACTAGTTCCATTGATACTGTTTTGTTTAAATTGATTAGAACGGTGTGGTTTAAAAGAAGATGTAGTGACAAAAATTGAAAAAACTATGCTTAGATGGTTTGGTCATGTTGAGAGGATGAATGAAGGTCGGCTCACAAAAGGTATTTACAAGGCACATGTGAGTGGAAACACCGGGAGAGGACGCCCTAGGAGGACATATAGGGACCTTATTGGTGATGTTCTTCAGAAAGGTCAGGTGCGTAGTACTCGCAACCGGCATGTGTGTATGACCAATTGTATGAACCTAAACGAGGCAAAATAAATGTGTAGATATCGTAGCAGGTGGCGTTCCGTGGTTTCTGCCTACCCCCATGGGAAAAAGGCGTGATTGTATCTATGTATGTATGTATGATTAGAAAATAGGCGAAGCTGGGCAACGCTGGGAATTAATACCTACTTTATTTATAACCCACGCCAATAAAGATTATAAAACGACTTCCAAGAAGGAACAAAGCAAAACCAAATCGCCAGACGAACTGAATATATCACGATCACGCTTCAAAGGCCCAAATAAAAACTGCAACACAAGTAAAGTTCGAAGTAAAACCGGTTTTGATATCTAAAAATATAACTCACTAACAACGAATGGTAGTAGGTAAAGAATTCAGAATGTTGTTAGCCAACAATGTGCCATGAGCAGGCGTTACAGCCAGTAAACAGTAACTATGACTCATAGCACTAATAGATGCAAGATTGCTGGTCGTTCATTATGTTATAGCGTAGAATAAATTACAGAAGCGAGACTTCCATGAGACGGTGAGGGATGAAACGCATGTAACTAAAAAGGATTGAATATACATTTTAATCTAATCAAACGTTATATAATCAAACTAGCTTCTACCCGTGACTTCGTCGGCGTTAAATTTCTTGTTCCCCCGACCCTACCCGTCGCGTCGAATCGCCTACCCGTGCGATTTTCCCCGTTTTTGCAACATTTTTCATAACTGCTGTGCTCCTCTTAGTTGTAGCGTGATGTTATATAGCCTATAGCCTTCTTCGATAAATAGGCTACCCAACACAAAAAGATTTTTTTAATTCGGACTAGTAGTTCCTGAGATTAGCGCGTTCAATCAAACAAACAAACAAACTCTTCAGCTTTATAATATTAGGCTGAGAATCAGCACTATATGTAGTCCCTCTAAACTCGCACTTCATCATTTCCTAATTCTTTAGCTGAGAAGAAGTGAAATACTCTTCAGCAGATTTGAGTCTGATTGAGATTTGATGGTGAGGGAGAGAACTACTCCAAGTTCTTAATTGACAACGATAATGACGAGAGCAGGAGATAGAATAGTATGTTTTTATTTATGTTTATTTGCATAAAATGTAGGCGTACAAGGTGAAATGTTGTTAAATAATGTTTCGATAGAAGACGAAGTAACGTTATGCCCTCCACACTGATTGCGTTTTAATTGCTTAGAGATTTTGAATGTCATGACATTGACAGGATTGTGCATTTGAACTTTGTCAAAATTGACCCTACTTTGATTTGAAGGAGAGTGGAATGTAACCGGTTGAAAAGTGCTGATCCTCAGCCTAATTTGAATAAATGACTTTTGATTTTGATTTTGAAAAGCGTTAGATGTGTTTTGTCGGTAGGATCGCTAGAACATAAGCAGGTATATTCGCGTCTATACATAAATCATATTCTGTGGTAATTATGTAAATACTATCCTTGACGAATTATATTATTGTGAGTTACTAGACTATGTCGAACATGAGATTACAATATGCTCAGACAGATTGGCGCTTAGTGATGATAAACTTTGCACTTGTTGTCAGTATATATTGTCATGATTTACGTCACGATTTTTATTTCGTTTATTTAAAAGCGAACAAGCCGTCATAATTCTCATGCAAGCGCTAGTATGTGATTATGGCGTTTTTAGGGTTCCGTTGCCAAATGGCAAAAAACGGAACCCTTATAGATTCGTCATGTCTGTCTGCAAGTCTGTCTGTCTGTCTGTCTGTCTAACTGACCGAGTATGTCACGGCCACTTTATTCCGAAACTATAAGAGCTATGCTATTGAAACTTGGTAAGTAGATATATTCTATGAACCGCATTAAGATTTTTACACAAAAATATAATAGAAAAAAAACAATAATATTTGGGGTTCTCCATACATAGAACTGAAACTCAAAAATTTTTTTTTCATCAAACCCATACGTGTGGGGTATCTGTAGATAGGTCTTCAAAAATGATATTGAGGTTTTTAATATCATTTTTTTCTAAACTGAATAGTTTGCGCGAGAGACACTTCCAAAGTGGTAAAATGTGTCCCCCCCCCCCGTAACTTCTAAAATAAGGGAATGATAAAACTAAAAAAAATATATGATGTACATTACCATGTAAACTTCCACCGAAAATTGGTTTGAACGAGATCGAGAAGTAGTTTTTTTTTAATACGTCATAAATCGTAAACCACAATTTACCGTTCATTCAGTCAAATCAAATATAAAAATTTAAAAAAAAAAAACATATAATTTCATAAACATAAACCTTATGCATAAACCGTGAATACCTGAAGGTTTGTACGGAACCCTCGGTGCGCGAGTCCGACTCGCACTTGGCCGGTTTTTTTTCTACAGTTATTTTGATCATACAGATATCTTGTGATATTACCTATATTTCTATAAAACAATATAAAAATATTTTGAGAAACAAATTTAGTAACTGTCTCGTTGGTCTAGTGCTAGCAAGCGCTACTGCTGAGCATGAGGTCCTAGGTTCAATTCCCAGGTCGGGCAAAGTGTTTTTGGGTTTGTCTATCTGGAATTTCTCAGTAGCAGCCCGGAGTCTGTATTTGTACCCGGTTGATGGCAATAGGCTCGCCCTCTATTACATGGGACTTAAACATAACAGGCAAAATGTGTGTGTACTTTAGGTAGACCTCTGCGCAACCCTTTGGGGAAACAAGGCGTGATATTATCTACACTAATATATTATAAAGAGGAAAAATTTGTATGTTTGTTTGTTTGTAATGGATAAACTCAAAAACTACTGAACCGTTTTTTTTTTTACCATTAGGAAGCTACATTATCTGCAAGTAACATAGGCTATATAACATCACGCTACAACCAAGAGGAGCGGAGCAGTAATGAAAAATGTTGCAAAAACAGGGAAAATCGCACGGGTAGGCGATTCGACGCGTCGGGAATGGTCGGGGGAACACGAAATTTAACGCAGATGAAGTCGCGGGCAGAAGCTAGTGTTATGTAAATTCAGTAAAAACGTCTAAAAATCAGATTTGCACAAATATCTCAACTTTGAGAATTTAAAATGTATCTACTCACATAAAAAAAGTGAAGAAAACATAGTCATTGAAACCATACACATACATATAATGGAGATTCTAAATGATAAACAATGTTTCTAAGAACTTGTAAGACCTATTCTAAGATTCGTATTTCCTAGAACAAGTTTTGTGAAATCTCCGTGCGGGAATTTTTATTTGATATTATGGCGTTCTCAATCGCTTGCTTTGTGTTGCATGAAACAACATGATTTTCAATCATGCTCGCATTGACGATAGACGAAATGGGTAGGGCTCTCTTAAGGTGAAAGCTCTCCAGGTACGTAAGAAGAGAGAATTTAATTTCGCAGGCTAGCTTGGAGCCTTCACATTAGGGAATATTTCTACATTAAGTACAGTCCTGTTAGTTCCAGATATTGGTTCGTTTTTAACCTCTTGAAGGATACAGAATGAGACACAATACAAGTTTTATTGTTATTACGTCTGGGAGCGAGTAGTGTCCCTCAAATATACCGTGACATTTTAATCGTCTTACAACGGCAGCCCACTTCATGTATTCAATGACTACTACACATCCATAAGAAAAAAAATGAACATATGAATAAATAAAAAATAAAAATATTAATCACTATGATGACGCATGTCGTAGTTTGAAATTTGATATTTTGTCTCATGGAAAATAGAGATAGAATGATCTAGTCGACTTGTGCACTGGGTAGGTATGTTCTATGCCGTATGATACGTAAACATTATCAACAGAATGTTTCATAATTCTAATGCATTATTTATTTTTCTTAGTACCTATTATCTTATTTAATGGTAACAATTTTTAATCACGCCTAGAGGTATATTATTTCGGATACATTGAGTGGACAACCTTTGTGAGACGACCAAAATGTCATGGTGTATAATCAATAGTTTATAGCAGCATCTGACTGGCCTGTTAGTCGAGGGGTTAGTGACCTTGACTGCTAAGACTGAGGTCGTGGGTTCGATTCCCACCCAGGACAAATCTTTGTGTGATGAGCACGATCATTTGTTCTGTCTGGGTGTAATTTATCTATAATATGTAAATATTTACAAATATATAAGTATGTTTATCAGTTGTCTGGTTGCCATAGTACAGGCTCCGCCTAGTTTGGGATCAAATAACTGTGTGGTTGTCCTAAGATATATATTTATATCTACACCACTACACGCAAATTACGCATCATACTGATGTCACTAGCCTACATACAACGTCCTGACATCGATCGTCGAGCAGTTTCCCACCAGACACGACACCCATCTGGGTGCTTACTCTTGATTTTAATTCCGATCGATTGACATTGGAATTTTGACGTTTCGTATTCTTGAGTTCGACGGTAGCGCCAAAATTTGTTTAAATTGGGTGTCCATTTTGGAGAACTTAGTGGAATCGGGATCGGGCGTTGTTGTTGTTCCAATGTTGACACTATTGTTTTCAAGAGTACCGAATCACGTGTATGCAAAATTAACATTGGAATCGTATTGGCTTTAGATTGGAATTAAAATTAGGTTGAAGAGTAAGTCCCCTGGTCGGAGGAACCTCCATTATCTACCGAGGTTGCGTGAATTTTGCACCCTTTCCTCATACTTCCAAAAGTTTTTTAAATTAAGTATATAACGCAACATCATGCCTGCACTCCGAAGGATAGGACATGCTTTTAAGGCGAGGTTGCAGTACTTTTTAACTTTTTTAAACCTCTGTAAATCTAGCAAAATGGCTAGTTTCCGTAAAAAGAAAAATATTTAGGAAAATTGAACATACTGTTAAGCGCTGTGTGAAGATAGAAACGTGAATTAAAACAATTGGCTCGATAAAAAATAATCATAAAGTTGACACTAAACCGCCATTTAAAACGTGTACCTTGAAGAGATTCCATCATTAAACCATGTAAAACTCATACCAAAAGATAGGTTTTATTGTTTTTTAGGACATGCTGAGAAAATATTTTATAATTTCTTTATCATTTTGTCTCCACGAAACAATTATACACAAAATCTAGCAGCTCAAGCGCTCGCAACGACCGGCCAATGTTCGCCGAAACGTCTTCAACTACAAGAGGGCCTTAAGAATACCCACATTTCGCAAGTTAAGTTCCATGTAATAGAAGGCGAGCCAATTGTCGTCAACCGGGCACAAATCCAGATTCAAAATTAATTATGTTAATTCAAAATTAAAATCATAATATTTTTATTTCAAACTAGCTGACCTGACAGACGTTGTCCTGTCTCTTTGATGATATTTAAGCACGCATTCTGTCAATTCTATGTCAAATGTCATAATGTTACATTAAAAAAGTTTACATTGTCCTATTATATGGTTGGTAAGTATTCTTAAATAATTGTATTTAAATTTTCTAATTTTCCGCGAAATTTTTTCTTTCATAAGAACCTTCTCCTGACAATTACAAACACAACAACAACAAAAAAAGTAAAATCGGTCCAGCCGTTCACGCGTGATGTCGTGACCAAGGGAAATAGGGATTCATTTTTTTATATATATATAATATATATATAGATTAGCTTTTGCCCGCGGATTCGCCCGCGTGGATGTCGGAAATTAACGCAGGAGGACGTACTACCGCGGTAAAATGTGTTAATACAGGTTATATTATAGGTAATAGCTGTTACCCGCGACTTCGTCCACGTTTAACAAAAAGTTTTTCATAAAAACTGTCTTTGAAAACTATGCTGACATACGTCACAAACTACGCTGACATACGTCTCAAAATTCAGCGTGTTTTTAGTTTTTTTAAACTATTATTTATTTTTACTAAAATAAAAGTAGCCTAAGTTACTCCTTGTTACATCAGCTATCTGTCAGTGAAAGTTCCGTCAAAATCGGTCCAGCCATTTCAGAGATTAGCAGGAACAAACAGACAGACAGACAAAAATTGTAAAAAATGTTGTTTTGGTATATGTACCGTGTATACCTCCATATACACTTAGTAAAAAGTGGTTATCTTAATATTAAAAACGGACACTCCAATTTTATTTATTTGTATAGATGTATAGATAAACCTTCAAGGGCACTTATGAAACGTCAGAAGCTAGGTGCACAGTACCAAATTGTTGGTTCCTATGGAGAAGAGCCGGAAAGAAACTCAACGGTTACTCTCTTAAAAATAATTGGCTTTTAAAATTAATTTCAGGATGATGAATAAAATCTCCAACAGTTTGATTAATTTTATTGCCATGAAAATATAATGGGTCCTATCCAAAACTGATGTTACTTCTGAATCCATTGATTCAAGTTTCAATTCAAGTTTTTGATTAAATCTTGCTTCAGTATTTCTGTAATATTCACGATTCGACTTCGCTTCAATTTTAATTAAACTTTGTGATTGATTTCCATTAAAATCCGACTAAAATGAAAATCGATCTAAAAGGAGGTAAGTTTGGGTCTCATTCAAGTTAAATAACGTTTCTTTCGTTCAAGTTTAAACGTGGTTCATCATAATCAGCCTATATTGTTCCCACTGCTGGGACACAGGCTTCCTCTCGGTGAGAGGAAGTGGTCCGTAATCTACCACACGGGACCACTGCGAGTTTGTAGATGTATCTGTCTCCGAATTTGACTGCTAAGACTGAGGTCGTGGTTTCGATTCCCACCCAGGACAAATCTTTGCACGATCATTTGTTCTGTGTCTGGGTGTAATTTATCTAAAATATGTATGTATTTAGAAATATATAAGTATGTTTATCAGTTGTCTGGTTGCCATAGTACAGGCTCTGCCTAGTTTGGGATCAGATAACGGTGTGTTGGTTGTCCTAAGATATTTATTTATTTTAATTTTTAGTTCTAGGCCATGCCGGTTTTCTCACGATGTTTTCCTTCACCGTTTTGAGAGCAGTGGTGATGAAATTAATCACACAAAGTAAAGTGCCTGCTTGGGTTCGGACTCACGACCTAAAACTCGTTAGTCTGGACCGATACCACTGGGCCACCACTGCTCTCTCCAATTTGTGGTCATGGGCACTCAGAGTGGGGACTCTGATCAACCACTGAGAGACCTCAGGGAAGCGGGCGCACAGTGGTCACGTGCAGCCTCGTACACTTGCAGAGCTAGGTTTCGGGACCAGTTTACAGTATTTCCAGAAATGTGCCCTAACAGGCGTTGCACAGAGGGGGTTTCGGATCGGTCTTTTGAGGGTAAACGGTACCCCTTCCATATGTAGATAATGACCACCAGGTTTTAGTGAGGTAAAATCCCACACTCCCCGGTTTTATCCACAAAGCCCGGGCGCCTTTTAAACATTTCGCCACCAAAAACAAAAAAAAAAGGTACATCTCTGCCTGATCCTCTCGGAGGAACAAGACGTCATGTAATTTTATGTTATACTAGCTTCCGCCCGCGACTTCGTCCGCGTTAAATTTCTTGTTCCCCTTCTTTCGACCCTTCCCGTCGCGTCGAATCGCCTACCCGTGCGATTTACCCCGTTTTTGCAACATTTTTTATTACTGCTCCACTCCTTTTGGTTGTAGCGTGATGTTATATAGCTTATAGCCTTCCTCGATAAATAGGCTACCCAACACAAAAATTATTTTCAATTCGGAACAGTAGTTCCTGAGATTACCGCGTTCAATCAAACAAACATATAAACAAACAAACAAACTCTTCAGCTTTATAATATTAGTATAGATTTTCTTTATTGAGAACAAAAATAATTGTTTAACAAAGATGCTGCCAATACCACTCTGTATATTGTTATAACAAAAAATATGTTTCGTATTCTATTGAAGTCTATTTCATCCCGTTCGACCTTGACAGTAAGTGTTAGCTCACACTATCCATCTTGTGTAGTAGGAAATAGTGTGTAACAAATATGTTACTGTAATCGAAACAAATTCGTTTACTTGGAACATATTTTATGTGAAGGAAACCTATCCCATATTTCACTTACGTAGAGAATACGAAAATTCTTTTGTTTTGTAGTAGCTTGGTCTTTACATCAACCCAGTAATGTTATAGCAAAGAGATTTAAGATAAATATATAATTTAATGTCTTTGTGTTATAAAGAGGTAAAATCTATCTATTTTTATCACGCTTTTATTAGCTTCAAAAGTATGTGACGAAATTTTGAACATGATTTTGACCCCCTTTAAAACATCGGATTCACTTGAAATTTGGTATACTTATCAAGGTCCGATGACAATACAATAATTTTATATTTTATGCCATTATCCTTGCCCGAGTTACCAGGATATCTAAAAAAATAAAAATAAAACTACAAGATGGGACTTACCGCCGCAATTTTGGCGTGCCCAAGGCTTTTTTTTTTTTGGTCGGGAAATCATCAAATGACTTCTCCCGCTCTGGGCGGAGCGGGAGGGCGTGTCAGACTTTTACTGACTAAAACCCACCCGTGTTCCTTCAGTTGCCCATGTGCCAGGGTCACGGTATCTCTTTCGAACAATCTCGCGACCCTGACAGGCATCGGTCCTAGCAGACCCCTTCAGTGCTGCTGACATCTCTTTGAGGCGCGTGCCCAACACTAAAATAATGGAACACGAAATGTGAAACAAATGAAATCGCGGGCAGATGCTATTAGATAATACACATACAGTATCTATAGTATGTAACAATATACATATTAGTGCTTAAAACATTATCACGTCAATCCTATGAATAATTGGAAAGCCTACGTCAATAAAACTCGTATTGCCCATATAAACCAGCATTTCCTCAAGGTAATAAGACCTAGTTGGGACTAATTGATTTAATCCATAGTAATTTACGAGTTAACTACGTTTAGTGGTCCGTAGGGAGGGGCCCATGTGTCTGCAATTAAATGGAGCTTGTACAATGAGCGACGGTCAATCGTTTGTAAATACCTACTGATTTAAAGCTACATTTGGTTAGACTGGAAAGTTATCGCAATAGTCATGGGAGAAGCAACGAACAGACAGGAAATATTAGGGTATTAGTATCCTGCCAGGGTCGCGAGATTCGTTCGAAAGAGTTACCGTGGCCCAAGCATATGGGCAACTGAAGGAACACGGGTGGGTTTTAGTAAAAAAAAAAGGTATTAGTATCGAGTGCATAATCAGACGATAATGTTCCCACTTCGGGGTTACAGACCTCTCTCTCTGTGAGAGGAAGTGGGCCGTAATCAACCATCGGGTCCAGTTCTGTATGGCACATGTCTTCCAATTTTTGGTTCTAGGACATGCTGGTTGCCGCACGACTTTTCGTTTCACCGTTTTGAGGTCCGTGGTGATGAAATATTTTATACAAAGTAAATTCGCTGCTAGGGTTCGTATTCATGATCTAAGTAAATCTCTATGGGTCATCATTATCTGCATCAGCTTCATCTTTTTCCTAACTGTATTGGGGTCGACTTCCATTCTAACCGGACGCAGCTGACCTGTATTTTACATGGAGCTCCACAACCCAGATACTTGGGAATACGATACCCTTTATAACTAAATCTCTATGGGTATGCCAAAGAAATTTGTATGTTGATTTGGCAGTGAGGTGCGAGGGCAAGACTTGGTCGAAACTTGTCTTTGGATTCATGGTATTGAATAGTTTTATTCATGTTTATGAGTTTGCTGCATGATCAGCACGTAAAAATTATTCAATTAGTGCAGTCAAAGATTGACCACAGGGACATAGAATTATCTATTTTGTTCACCATCCAAACTAAAAGAAGAGTATTGCTATCTCTTACTGACAGACTACGAAAGAATAAGAACAGTGACTCTTGAACTGGCAAACTAAACTAGGACTCGATTGCGTTGCATTTGGCTTGATTTTATCCATAATTAATTTAGTTCGTCGTATTGCGTCGAATAAAATTTTAGTTCAACTAAATTTGACAGCGCTCATTTATTTCCGTCTCTTCCTTGTTCCGTTACAAGGAAAAAGATAGCAATTACCTACCTAAATTAAGTTTAGTTGGTGCACAGCAGTATCGTCAACAATATTGCACCTAATAAAAAAACGACGCGGGTAGTATATTTTGTGTAAAAATCGTGAACAAGCAAATTAAAATTTTACAAAGTGTTTTTAGGAATGAAGCAATCAGTATGACCTGGTATGGCATCCTCTGAAGGCCAAATAATGCGTTGTTTACAGTATAAACGCCGCATTATTGGGCCCGACCTGTCTAAAGTTCACGCAAAAGCGATAGCGGTGTAATAAACACGCACAAGCCGCACAACACATAAAATGTTTTGTTATTGTGACACAATCAATGACAACCATAATAACCACAGTTGCGTGCCTGCATATTGCTCATTGTTTGCCTGAACACAGGGCTACATATCAAGCTAAGCATTTCCAATTTTAAAAGACCTCGCGTTGTATTGGCTTTCCGTACAATGAGAAGTCAGCTTATACTGGAAATGTATAAGTTGATTTGTCGCCGTGCGTACACTTAACTAGTCCACTACGTGTACTCGGAAGTTTGTTTAGTTGCGGACTAATACAGATAAACCGCCGTTAGCCGCTATTTGCTAATCTAGTCGGCCTTCAGACTAATGCTATGTTATATGCATGAAGAGATATGGTACTGTTTTGTCGTCATACACTTGAGTTTCGAGAGGTGCTCGGACGCATATTTGTAAGTACATCCTGCCAGTTTTACATATTGCCTACCGATGTCATCATCGTCAATGTCATTTTTTCATAAAAGGCACTTTTGAACGTCAAAATCTACAAAAAAAAAAATTCATTCTAGTTGCCCTTCAAACTATGGTAATTTCGTATGCAGAAAATGGAAGGAAATTCCACCGTTAAAATCACTCTTTTAAAATGTTTCGCAAACAAACTTACATTCATATTTATACTAGCTTTTGCCAGCGGCTTCGCCCGCGTGGAGGTCGGAAAATATCCCGCGGGAACGTACTACCGAGATAAAAAGTACCCTTTATGTTAATCCAGGTTATAAACTATCTGTGTGCAAAATTTCATCCAAATCCGTTCAGTAGTTTTTGCGTGAAAGAGGAACCAACATCCACACATCCATACATACAAACTTTCGCGTTTATAATATTAGTAGGATTATTAGTAGGGATAGGACAAGCCGATTTCCTAACGATGTTTTACTTCACTGTTTTGACAGCGATGGTTATGATTTTTTACACAAAGTAAAACAACTGCCTAGGTGCTAACGACAGGGCTGTTACCACTGCTTTCTACTGACTCCAAAATTAAGAATATTATGAAGAGTGAGAGAACACCACAAAGCCTTATACTCATTAATTTCTAGGACTTCTCTTTAGAAGTATATATTGCGTATCACGTGCAAAGTAAAACCTGCATTTCTAACTCTTTGTAACAGGAAAAACGCTGTGACATTTTATTTGCTAGAACTCCGACATAAGACAGAAGAATATTTCTAAGAAAAAACGGCAGATAATCCGCGTATTGTAAAGGCTTGTGATGCAGTTTATTTTTATCCCACCCGCGCAGATCTATTGATTTGCGCGAGGCCAGTCCGTGCTCGGCTGACCGTTCTTTATCTACACTAATATTATAAAGAGGAAAAATTTGTATGTTTGTTTGTTTGTAATGGATAAACTTAAAAACTACTGGACCGATTTTAAAAATTCTTTCATCATTAGAAAGCTACATTATCTGCGAGTAACATAGGCTATATAACATCACGCTACAACTAAGAGGAGCGGAGCAGTAATGAAAAATGTTGCAAAAACGGGGAATATCGCACGGGTAGGCGATTCGACGCGACGGGAAGGGTCGGGGGAACACGAAATTTAACGCGGACGAAGTCGCGGTCAGAAGCTAGTAGTTACAGATAGATTGGAATCCCTCTAGATCACAAGAGGGGTTGGTGATTGCAGTATGGTTTTAAAATGCATAGAGAACGCTACTGCCAATTCTATTATACATTTGTTCCTTACTCACCACTTACGACACCCACGGGAGGAAATGGGATGGTGTTATTCTTTACGTCCGGTCCACACAGAACATAAGTAAAGTAAATAGTATAAATAAACAAGAGCGTTGATTTAGATAAATGATCTAATATTGAATGGTCATGATTCTACAAATAAAAGCTTTATTGAATAAAACAGTGTTTTAAACCTTAATCTAAACTGTATTCTACGGGTGCACTGAGGCCGCACCTGTTGGCAGCGGAATCGTTAAGGTGAATGCTCCAACCAGCCCGCGAAATTCAAAATTTCTTGTAACTACATATTATGTCTTACAGGCGCGAATAATATTTTAATCAACAAACAACCTAGCACTGGCCTGCAAATTGCAAAAAACGTAAGAAAATTTGAATTTCGCGCGCTGGTTGAAGTATCCACCTTAAGAAACAATTTCTTGGAAGTTATTTCGAAGTCGTTATGGGTTGTGCGCCTGTGTGAGTAGGTAAACTAGAATACAATATAGTGGAGCCAGAGGGGTAATTGCGGAACTTTTTATTGGTAGGAATTGGTTTAATATTCATAGTTAAACAACATTAATTGCGTTATTTACGTTGCTGAGCCGACAATTTATTCGAACAAATGACGCAATGGTTTAGAAATAATCTTCAATCCCATTCAGATTCTGATAAATTGTGCGTTTCGCAATTAGGGTGCAGGCATTCAAAATAGGATGAGAAGTTCCAAACAGTATTTCCAATGGTTTGCAATTTGGGGTTGACGTAACATGTCTTTTTTTTTCCACACTTCTCTGTTAGTCGTCATTTCGGTAGTGTCCGCCTTTCTATCCATATCATCATTCTTACAGTCGTTTTTTGGTCTTCCCCTACTCTTATAGCCATGGACATTCATACAAATAATAAAAGAAAGTGTTATATAAATAGGTATATACTAAACAAAACTCAATAATTAAAAAAATTAAAAACAGAATTGTTTTTAAAAGAAAGTAAAAAACCAAATAGCCCAGCATGAGCTCAGTATATTGCTGCGACATTTAAAAAAGTTAAAGCCGGGACCATCGTCGCTCCTGCTTAGGGGGCGTCCATTAATTACGTGAGGCATTTTTGAGAATTTTTCGACCCCCTCCCCCTCCCCCCCTCCTCCCTTGGTGAGATATCGTAAGATTTTCCTCAACTGCCTCCCCCCTCCCCTAATCTCACACGAAATTCTTCAGAACTTCTATTTAGGCTGTGTGTGTTCGATTATTGAGAATAAAAAAAAAACAAAAACAAGAAAATATTCTTAGACCAAGAATAATTTCTTAACTCAAGAATTTATTCTCTTGACTCAAGAAAATCATTTTCTTCAAAATGGTATTCTTGGTTCAAGATTTTGGCCCTTGAGTCACATACATTTTTTTATCAGTGTACTACTCTCTCAGATTTGGCCATATTTTATTGTATAAATAATTTATCACGCAATTTTACACCGTTTTCTGCGAGAAAAATAATTACGTGATATTTGCCAAAACCCCCCTCCTTCCTAAGTGAGATTTGGAAAGATTTCGTTTGATCCCTTCCCCCCCTAGAACACCTCACGTAATTAATGGACGCCCCCTTACATGGGGCTTAAACTTCACTGCTTGTATAAACTTGAGTTTTCTATACCAACAACTCTATCAACCCCATCTAGAAGTACAGTCGTGATGTTTTCAGAGATAAGTACTGTGACCTTGATAGTCTTTTTTCAGCCTCTTTCAGAACTTGTAAAGCCTACGTAGCGCCTCTTATGACCCTGTTTTGAGAGCTTTGTCAGCAAGTCTTGAAGTGCCCATTTAGGATGAGGGTTGTGAACTAAAAGAACAAAGATATTCCACACTTTGCTATCGATATTATTTTGGCACGGGAATACGGGCGCCTACTATTTTTAACAGATTACCTAAACGTTGGAAAGAGCTGAATAGTAGGGCATTCAAGCGCCAATTAAAGTGTTTTCTTTTGAAAAAAGCTTATTATAGTGTCTCCGAATTTCTAGCCGAAAAAGTGTTTTTTTGATTGAATAATTTTATCTATTTCCTGTATTTTAGTATGTAATTTTTGACATTTTAAAATAAAAATATTTTCTAATTTATAAATTTTGTAAGTGTAATGTAAATGTAATTTTTTTTTTTTTTTTGATTTCTCGTATTGTTAATTCTTTTATGTCATAAATTATTTTATGCATGAAAATATTTGTACGCCGATTCTTACGGCTAAACATGACTGGACTGAAATAATATAATATCTTGCATGCACTTGTATGTATACAATGTTTAAACGAATAAAGAAATCTTATCTTATAATAGAATAGAAAGTAGCGAGTTTCGGTGTTCATTTGTATGTTTGTTTGTTACAAAATCTCTCTGTTATTTGCTGAACGGATTTAGATGTGGCACACATGTACCACAGTAGAGAATACATCAAAATCAATTCTTTATTATATTTGTGGTTATAACTTTACTTTTTGTCTAACTACCGGATTGGATCGGATTAAGCTATCTTTGCGTTTTTCTGTTTTAAGTCGTTGAATGCTCTTTCATGCAAAGTCAGAATATTATAATTATGAAGACAATTAATAAAGATTTGAAGATGGTAAATACTTTACAAGTAATTTTTCCAGATCGATGTTATGTGAGCAAACAAAAAGGGCATAATAGAAAAAAATAATCTTTAACAACACCTTTTCAGTTCGATGGAATATTATGTCAAATGGAACAATTACTCTCGAAACGGCTAGTTGATACAGCAACATTGCTATACTACGTGGTAATGCCACCCAGTCTCTTGGATACATTGCCAGACGACAGCGATGTGCATGAGTTCGACGCTTTATTTTAGTTCCTGTATGGTTTTGGTTAACTTATTATTTTGTTATTTATATTAATCAATAAATGACATTAATTATTCAAATAGTATAAATGTGAATGTTTGTTCGCCCATCAAGCAAATGCGGACTCTGAACGGATTTGAATGAACTTCTGCACACACGGAGTTTTTAACCTAGATTAACACATGCGATACTTTTATCGCAGTAAATGTTTTATCCAGAAAAAAGCTGCTAGTAAGACATAAACATTATTATACAAAAACATTACTTCCAATATGTAGCTATGCGTAGACATGTGTTTCTCATTTTTTCGCACCAATCGTTAGCACATATGGCCCGTAAATACCGAGTAAATATTCCGGGAACAATAACATCTGTAAACAATTGAGATTCGGAGCAAAGATATAAGAAAAACAATTAATTTTGAGATGAAATACAGCATCTGAGTAAAAACTAAAGTATTTCATGAAAATTACTAACCGTTCGTGTAGATTTTCTTCCGGAAAAACTGACCAAATTCCATGTAAACTATCATCCCCAATAAAATTTAATCCCTCTAGGAGATGAATTTTCAAATATCCTTCAATAATGTTCACTTATGTGTTATTAGGACACATGGACATTATGTACCGTGTGGTGCCGGACGTAAAGAATAACACCACCCCATTTCTTCCCGTGGGTGTCGTAAAAGGCGACTAAGGGACTTACTAGAGAATGGGCAGCAGCGTTCTCTATGCATTTTACCACCATACTGCGATGGCCAACCCGCCTGCCAAGCGTGGCGATTATGGCAAAGCCCCCCAAATTGGGGGAGGCCTAAGTCCAGCAGTGGACGTCTTACGGCTGAAATGATGATGATGATGTGTTATTAGGGTTCCGCACCTCAAAAGGAAAAGCGGAACCCTTATAGGATCACTTTGTTGTCCGACCGTCCGTCCGTCCGTCCATCTGTCAAGACCCTTTTTCTCGGGAACGCGTGGGTGTATCAAGCTGAAATTTATATCAAATACTCAAGTCTACTGTCCCTTGGAGCTGTGAAAAAATCAAATTTCTAAGCTAACGAAATCAAAAGATATAGCCGTTTATGCCGCAAATTTCCGCAAATTTTCGAGACTCGCAAGGGAATCAAAACCTAAAGGGTACTTCCAGTCGATCTAGAAATTTGAAATTTGGTACGAAGCAACGTCTTATAGCACAGATATAGGAAAAATTGTGAAAACCGTAAATTTTTAGTTACATCATATAATAAAAATATTTTTTTAAATTTTAAACTTTATACCTACAGGTTTGTACGGAACCCTCGGTGTGCGAGTCCGACTCGCACTCGGCCGGTTTTTTTTTTGGGAATGACCACTTGCAGTTCAACTTATGAGATTCTCGACTGATTTACCGGACCTGCATTTGGCTATCTTAATAAATTAAGGCCTCCAACCAGCACCCTAATTGCGAAACGCACAATTTATCAGAATCTGAATGGGATTGAAGATTATTTCTAAACCATTGCGTCATTTGTTCGAATAAATTGTGACTCAGCAACGTAAATAACGCAATGAATGTTGTTTAACAATGAATATTAAACCAATTCCTACCGATAAAAAGTTGCGCAATTACCCCTCTGGGCTTGAAAACTTAAAACTAGAGCAACTACTCGCTAAGGGCACCCCATACGGGGTTCGGACCTCGGCTTAGGGCATCGCTGGTAGAGGGCAGCATAGGACGGGCTGGACCGGAATGACGTACGTTTTATAAGTAACTGCGTTGTCTGTGTGTGAGTGAATGAATGAATGAATCTAAGATTTTAATGAAGAAGAAGATCGGAACAAACCGCATTTATTTGTAGATGAGTAGCAAATGGAATGAAGACTAGTTTCTGCTAGTGTAGTTTTAACTGGCCTGTTAGTCAGTTACCTCCTGTTAGTTAGTGGTTAGTGACCCTGACTGCTAAGACTGAGGCCGTGAGTTCGATTCCCACCCAGGACAAATCTTTGTGTGATCAGCACAATCATTTGTTCTGTGTCTGGGTGTTATTTCTCTATAATTATGTATGTATTTAGAAATATAGTATAAGTATGTTTATCAGTTGTCTGGTTGCCATAGTACAGGCTCTGCCTAGTTTGGGATCAAATAACGTTGTGTTGGTTGTCCTGAGATATTATTACAGTGTGTTAAAACTAATCTATTGTTCTGTACAGCTTTATGGCTACGGTTTTCCAGAAGAATGGTGTTCGTCACTACCAGCTGCCGTAAGTCGACGTTAGTGTGATACGCAATACCCTGCACCCTAATTGCGAAACGCACAATTTATCAGAATCTGAATGGGATTGAAGATTATTTCTAAACCATTGCGTCATTTGTTCGAATAAATTGTCGGCTCAGCAACGTAAATAACGCAATGAATGTTGTTTAACTATGAATGTTATACCAATTCCTATCGATGAAAAGTTCCGCAATTACCCCTCTGGTTGGTGGAGATCGCTGCAGGTTGATCCTCAGAAAGAAACGGATGCACGTTTTAGCTGATTCTATATGCCTGTTAACATATGCGCTCACAGCACACTGGATTTTCTACTTTCGGTGCTGGGCAGTGCGTTGAAGATCTAGTGGACATGGAACTATAACACCCGCACCCGTCAGTACCAACTCGTATCTACCCGCTTATTTACACAAGCACCCTATAATTAATTGTTGAGGGTTGAATTCTGACATTCGTTTCAACTATCTACCTCATTATTTTCTGTACCTTCGGTTTTATTATAAACCTTTTTACCGTGGAAAATTAATTGATATTTTATCAGATTTCCAATATGTTCGTTCCGATATTTAGTAGCTATAATTACGAGTTAATAATAGGACGTTGTCGAAATGTCCTATAAATAATGTGCTTTACATGTATTTATTAACTATAAAAGCGATTCTGCCTTCGTAGAACACTTTCTGAAGTAGGTAAGGTTTTTTCACTCCTTAAGAGAGTTAATCCAGCGCGGACTGGCAACGTCGCATTTCAAGTGGTTTTTCGTGATTAATTTATATTAAGTTTAAATCAAAGTACTCATTATCTTTTCAGTCAAGCGCTAGACTGTCGGGATGAATATGTTTGTATGCAAATTTTTACAGTTATTTCCGTATTAACTATAAAAATCGACATATTTTCAATTATTTTCTACTTGTCACTGCAAGTAACAAAACAAGTTCAAATGTTTTTTTTATCCTATCATGCACTCATGATACGATTAAATGTTTTATTTTAATAGTAAATGTTAAAAATAATGATATTTATACCGACGAATTTGTAACAACTGAGAAAAACGATTGGAAAATTCACCAAAAAAAAAACCATCAACTCATTGAATGACACTGAACGAGACACAATAGAGGTTTTATTGTTATTACGTCTGGGGGCGTTTAGTGTCCCGCAAAGTGTACAGCAGTACAGCTCGACCAAAGAGTTCTCACTTCATAGAATTTAGTTGCTCTTGACAAAAAAAATGATCCGTAGCTGTCTCGTGTATCCTCGCGTTAGAATGATACTTAAACTGCCAGATCATCATTAAAACTGAGATAGGAAATAACCCACATAGTCCTTATATTCGCAATAATTTAATTAATCATCATCATCATCATCATTTCAGCCGTAAGACGTTCACTGCTGGACATAGGCTTTCCTCATTTTGGGGGGGTCTGCCATAATCGCCACATTGGGCAGACGCGTTGGCAATCACAGTATGGTGGTAAAATGCATAGAGAACGCTGCTGCCTATTCTCTAGTAAATCCCTTAGTCGCCTCTTACGACACCCACGGGAAGAAAGGATATGGTGCTATTCTGTACGTCCGGCATCACACGAAACAATATAATATTTGTAAAGTAAATGTTCGTGTAATTTTATATTAAAACCATTTGAAAATATTGAACGAGTTTGTGATACTTAGTCAACTGTTATTGAAAGCACAAACAAGTCTATATAGGTACTAAATAACGACGAGCAGTCTATGATTAGACCAATGGGTAATAATTTGTTCTAAACACAAAATGCTAACATTATCAAAATGTGAGAATTTCGATAGCAACGCTTCCAGGTAAACAATATCAGAACAGTATTTCCTGGTATGGCTATAAATATGCCTCCGCGTAGGGATCTATACTTTTATACTAATATTATAAAGCTGAAGAGTTTGTTTGTTTGGTTGAACGCGGTAATCTCAGGAACTACTGGTACGTTTTGAAAAAATATTTTGTGTTGAGTAGCCTATTTATTGAGGAAGGCTATATATCATCACGCTACGATCAAAAGGAGCGGAGCAGCAACGAAAAATGGACGAAAACTGGCAGGCAATTCGATGCGACGGGAAGGGTCAGGGGAGCAAAAATTTGACGAGGACGAAGTCGCGGACAGAAGCTAGTGAAATAATAATATGGAATGCCGTGTGGTAAAATGAGGAAATTCCGTGAATAAATTTTAATTTAAAAATCCAATACATAACGCCTGCATGTCCCAAAGAGTTAAGCAGAGGTGTACCTATAGTACACCCATAATTCATTTGTTATGTTTAAATCCCATGTAAAGGGGGCGTGGTCACGATGGTAAAAAATTGATTATTTCAAGAAAACTTAATTGTCTCACTTCTTTGAACAATTGATCATATTCAGAATCATAAAATAACGTGAAATAACTCCTGTAATCCCCAAAGGGATAACAGGCGTCGTTTAATTTTTATTTAATGTGGCAGACAAGTACATAATAGTACACTCACATTAAGACATTAATGTTTAATTGCTATTTGCCATTAACCAGCCACAAACTCCGAACTGAGAAATTCCTGATAGAACCCAATATAAACTTTTTCACAAGACAAACAAAATCATTATTTCTGATGACTGGCCTGTTAGTCTAGTGGTTAGTGATCCTGACTGCAAAGACGGAGGTCGAAGGTTCAATTCCCACCCAGGACAAATCTTTGTGTGATGAGCACAATCATTTGTTCTGTGTCTGGGTGTAATTTATCTATAATATGTATGTATTTAGAAATATATAAGTATGTTTATCAGTTGTCTGGTTACCATAGTACAGGCTCTGCTTAGTGCGGGATCAGATAACGTTGTGTTGGTTGTCCTAAGATATTTATATCACAAAACAATGAGTACCAGGAGTATCA
Source organism: Aporophyla nigra (assembly GCA_947507805.1). Classification (NCBI taxonomy): domain Eukaryota; kingdom Metazoa; phylum Arthropoda; class Insecta; order Lepidoptera; family Noctuidae; genus Aporophyla; species Aporophyla nigra. Next base: position 14,213,719 of record OX382315.1, on the reverse strand, counting down.
GGTTAAGTATTGAGAATGTGCCCCCAGAGCCAAATGTAATGAATATGATACTGTTAAGTACGCCGCTCATTTGCATTACTATTTATGTAGTTTTGGACTGCCTAGCTCTTACTGTCATTAAGTAACCTTGAAAACTGTCCTGATAACCGACAATTTTTTTAAACTTTTCGTTCTCTAAAACTAATAGAGCTAGGAATGCGATTCCAATGTCAAACTGTAGACAACATTATGACAAATATTACGTATATCGATCTTCCTTATTTTGCTAAAAATAAATAATTTTTCTAACTGAAATAATTTTATTTGGCTATTATTAGAAAGTTCTAACAGAGTGACCACTTTAAAAAAAATCTGAGAAATAGCACTTAGTGTGTTGATTTTACTGTTACAAGTTTCATCGAAATCGGATACCTGAAGGATATTTAAAAAAATGAAAATATTGCTCAGGTCCCTATTTGTGACCTCCACATATTTTTTTAAAATGATATGTTTAAGAAACAGAAACCGGCCAAGTGCGAGTCGGACTCGCGCACCGAGGGTTCCGTACAAACCTGCAGGTCATCATCATCATCATTCGTCATCATCGTTTATGAAATGAAATGTTTTTTTTTTTTAATTTTTATATTTGTGTTGACTGAATGAAAGGTAAATTGTGGTTTACGATTTATGACGTTTTAAAAAAAAACTACTAACTAGATCTCGTTCAAACCAATTTTCGTTGGTAGTTTTCATGGTAATGTACATCATATATTTTTTTTTAGTTTTATCATTCCCTTATTTTAGAAGTTACGGGGGGGGGGACACACATTTTACAACTTTGGAAGTGTCTCTCGCGCAAACTATTCAGTTTAGAAAAAAATGATATTAGAAACCTCAATTTTATTTTTAAAGACCTATCCATAGATACCCCACACGTAAGGGTTTGATGAATTTTTTTTTTTGTGTTTCAGTTCTATGTATGGGGAACCCCAAATATTATTGTTTTCAAAAAAAAAATGATATTAGAAACCTCAATATCATTTTTGAAGACCTATCCATAGATACCCCACACGTAAGGGTTTGATGAAAAAAAAAATTTTGAGTTTCAGTTCTATGTATGGGGAACCCCAAATATTATTGTTTTTTTTCTATTTTTGTGTGAAAATCTTAATGCGGTTCACTGAATACATCTACTTACCAAGTTTCAATAGCACAGCTCTTATAGTTTCGGAGAAAAGTGGCTGCGACATACTCGGACAGACAGACAGACAGACAGACAGACATGGCGAATCTATAAGGGTTCCGTTTTTTGCCATTTGGCAACGGAACCCTAAAAAGAAAAAGACAAAGAAGAAGAAATAATAAGAAAAAGTTATTCTCCATCCACGAATAGACAGACGAATCGGGAACCTCTTAAAACATTTACTAAATATGATACTGCAATATTTTTACACGCTTTATATTAGCTTCACTTGTATGTTTGTATATTTGTATGTTTGTATATTTGTATGTTTGTTTGTAACCGACTCCTTATAGTGCGATTTTGACCCACTTTAAACGACCAGATTTCATTCAAACTTTGCACACCTGTCAAGGACTGATGACAATGCAATAATTTCATAAATTTGTGCCATTATCCTTGCCAGGGTTACCAGGACAGCAAAAAAACTGTCACAAACTACGCTGACATACGTCTCAAAATTCGAAATACCCTAAAAAATAGAAAATAAATAATAGTTTTAAAAAACTAAAAAACACGCTTCCATGGAAAACCAAACTAAAAAGTACAAAATAATGGAAAAAAAGCGTGGGGTGCCTGATATCAATAAAAAAAATACCTTAAAAAGCACCCCACGCTTTTTTTCCATTATTTTGTACTTTTTAGTTTGGTTTTCCATGGAAGCGTGTTTTTTAGTTTTTTAAAACTATTATTTATTATCAAATATTTTGGTAAGTGTGCACTGAATTATTATGAAAAATCCTGCCTTATCGAGTCAAATGATCTTTTTTATGAATTTTACATTGTTGACTGGTGACTTTATTTTTGATTTTGTGCGAGACCGTCCCTTCTGTGGAATTCTTTTCTGTGTCCACTGAAGGAACGTGTGTCTACAAAATGAATAATAATGACATTTTCTGTTGTTATACTTGTGTGGTTCGTTTTTTTAATAACCAATTTATAAACCTATTGCTGAGCTTACTTACGTTGATCGGTTTTGGCTTATTTTTTTTTTAAAGAGCTTTTTTTAAAATTGCACTTTAGGGAAAAGGCTATGCAGATTGATTTAAAATGTACTTAATATGCTACTGAATTACTTTACTCTCGGATTTTTTTTTTTTTGTATATGATAATACGTTAACAATTTTGTGCTTATGTCATATTTGGTTTCGGACGCAGGTATTGCATGTAGCTTATTTTGTTTTAGCAAACACGTCTCCAAGAAAAAATTACAAAGGAAGAAACAAAAATAATAGTTTAAAAAAACTAAAAAACACGCTTCCATTGAAAACCAAACTAGAAAGTACAAAATAATGGAAAAAAAGCGTGTGGTGCTTTTTAAGGTATTTTTTTATTGATATCAGCACCCCACGCTTTTTTTCCATTATTTTGTACTTTTTAGTTTGGTTTTCAATGGAAGCGTGTTTTTTAGTTTTTTTAAACTATTATTTATTTTATTGCCTGTTCACAACAGTCTGCTAATAATGATTGATGGTAATAGATAGCATATACATACAACGTAACGTAAGTACTTAGTTAAAACATTATATTTTTATAGTCACGCCATATATGGCGCGCAAAAAACATTGTGTGCAAATAAGTATGATGTCTGTCGAACAGGATGAACAAGTGAATTGTATGTTTTGGTTTCTGTTAGTTTTTGGGTGTATAACAAAGCATATTTATTTTATCTATGGGGTCAAATTAAAATCACGTAGCGAAACTCCACAGATGTGATATGTTTCGTTTTTAACACGTTTTTTTGTTAGCTTCATACGTATGTTAGTAGTAGTATATGGTGGCTCCTCTTGGTATTTTTTTTTTGTATGTCAATTCAACCATTATCCAGAATTGCTCTGCGATAGGCTGAATAATATTTATTGCAGAGTTACTACCAGATCAATAAATACTGACCGCAACAGTGACCCGTATAAATCCTTTTGTTATCATTCGACAGTATTTATTACTGACAATGCTATATCGAGGAATTCATACACTTTGAGAGGAGAAATATACATACAGTGCGATAAATACGTTCATCATTATGTAGGCAAATAGCCGTGAATGATGTCATTGGTACACAATAGGCAATAGTGGAATTTCATTTTAGAGTAATGGAGCACTCCTCACAAAGAGGAGGCAAAAAGTCGAAAGTTTTTTTTTATACTAGGTTGAGAATCAGCACTTTTTGAATCGTTAAAACTTTTTTAACAATTTTGAGTCGGCGCTGAAAAATCAATGCACAAATCACTCAAAGCGCCGACTCATAATTTTAAGGTTTATTATTTTTTGCTTTTCAGTTTTTTCGGCGGTTTAATTTTTTGTTAAAAAGTTTTAATGATTCAAAAAGTGCTGATTAATGAAAATATGTATCGGTTTCTTACAAAATGAAAAGTTTATTTACGTAAATATATAAGACACTTTTACACGTGAATATTTTGTTGGTCAATATTTTAAAAAACTATATGGCGCTGGATTTCCTAGCTGACGTTCACATAGAAGAAAATCCGAAACTAACTCAAAGGTCGTAGTATCTTTTAAAGTCCAAACATTATATTATTAGTATGACAGCGATGCAGACGAGTTTTTTGATGCCCTCTAATTCTTTTCTCTCTGTTTTTATATACATGTACATGTATAGATAAAATAAAGGTAGAACACATAGATACCAACATAACTTTACATTATTAGTATTATATGTCAGTCTAACAATGTAGGGCCATGTCTGGAAGGGCCTTTTGAAGAAAGAGTCATTACAGCTCTGAGCTGACCTGTCCCAAAAGACGACATGTACATACTCTTATGTATCAGTCAAGGTGTAGTTCAGTTACTCCGACGACCTTAGTTACCTATCTCTTTGGGTGATTTTACATAATGTTATGCAAAAGTGCATTGACAGTTTGGTACGAGCTGTCAATAGCTCCGTTCGAAGGACTTCGGTTATGCTAATCCAACCAGTGAACATAATATCTTGGAATAATAAAACACGTTTAAATCTTATAAGTGACCTAGAGATGCATAGTAACGGATAGACGGGAAGATGCATTACTTAAGGATGAGGTCACTTTAGGTTTAGTTTCATAAGGACTAATCAACCTATGGTATTAAACCTAATAACCTCATCCATTTAATGCATCACCCGGGTTTTTACAATACTATAAAAAATATGATATAAGTATTGTTTGATAATGAAATCTATATATATAAAAATGAATCCCTATTTCCCTTGGTCACGCCATCACGCGTGAACGGCTGGACCGATTTTTCTTTTTTTTTGTTGTGTTTGTAATTGTCAGGAGACTATTATGAAAAAAAAAATTAAAAAAATTGCGCCGAAAATTAGAAAATTTAAGAACATTTATTTAAGAATACTTGACAACCATATAATAGGACAATGTTAACTTTTTTAATGTAACATTATGACATTTGACATATAATTGACAGAATGCGTGCTCAAATATCATCAAAGAGACAGGACAACGTCTGTCGGGTCTGCTAGTTTAATATAAAAGTACTTTGATAGACTTATATTGGGAGCATAGTGTTAATGGTTGCAATTTACGAGTTGTAGGTTATGACCTTATAACTTGCAAGTCATGGCCAAAGTAGATTCATCAGACATCCAACTCCATTCTTCGTTCTGGTCTTTCTGTGCGTCATGTTTGCCGCAAATAAACGTATTTTCTTTCTTTCTTTCTTTCTTTCTAAGGAACCTAGACAGACGCTTTACTTTGTGTAAATTAGTTCATGACTACTCTCTCAAAATTTTGAAAGAAAAAGAAACATCGTGAGGTAACCGGCATGTCCTAGAACCGGAGATTCGAAGACATGTGACATCTACCAACCCGCACTGGGCCCGCGTGGTGGATTACGACCCACTCGTGAGAAACAAGGAGACTGCTGGATACAGGCGTATCCCAGCAGTGGGACCATTATTAGGCATTGTTTACGCGCCGATTTGACAACCTCGCCTTATTCGGTTAAAAACGAGAATGTAGTGGGTAAGTTTTCGTTTTCAGAAGACCTACCAATCCAAAAATACAGTAATATCTAAAAATTCAGTAGCAGACTAGTAGTCGCAATAAAACACGGCGTCATGATAAATAAACACAAGTACATAATTACACAACGTTTGTGTATGTTTTCTTTTGAAATTACCAAGATAAAATGTCAGCTCTGTTTATCTGTCCAAGATAATTATATGTTTATAGTAGTCAATATTGGCAATGAAATGCAAGATTTTCATACTATTGGAGTATGTAGATAGTGAAGAGTGAAAGAAAATAACAAACAGAAGACTATACAAACGACGATTGGCTAAAAGCAATGTCTTCTAGACCACCCTTGGATGGATAAGAATATTACGGAAAGGAAGAATTAACTGGTATGCAGTATTTTATACTTCCCTACCTGATCGAATCCGGAATGAAGAGATCCGCAGGAGAACCGACATAGCCCGAAGAATTGCCCACCGTAAGTAGCAGTGAGCAGGCCACATTGTACACAGAACAGATGACTGATACGGGCGAAAGGGTCTGGAATAGCGACCAGAAGGCCTCCCACAAGGTGGATCGATGACCTTGTGAAGATCGCAGCAATCTCCTGGATGCGACAAGCACCGAAGAGCTGGAGTTTGAGGGAGGCATATGTCCAGCAGTGGACGTCATTCGGCGAAAATGATGAGGATGATGATGATGATGATGAATATTTTATTTTATATACTTATCCAAGATTAATATTACTTTTGTACCGTGTGGTACCAGACGTAAAGACTAACACCACCCCATTTCTTCCCGTGGGTGTCGTAAAAGGCGACTAAGGGACTTACTAGAGAATGGGCAGCAGCGTTCTCTATGCATTTTACCACCATACTGCGATCGCCAACCCGCCTGCCAAGCGTGGCGATTACGGCAAAGCCCCCCAAATTGGAGAAGGCCTAAGTCCAGCAGTGGACGTCTTACGGCTGAAATGATGATGATGAATATTACTTTTTGCTGCACTTTAACAAGGCCATGTTCTCATATGTTAAGTATTGTCTTAGTCTGTAACTGCGCATCGTGCAATAAATAAATACATAAATACTGATCCAGTTTTTATGCTTGGTAAGGACACGAAGGACTGGTTTGGTGACCTACGTGAATGCCATCAGAAAGTCGGACCCACTTTTGAACGCCAAAACTGGCAGTTAAATTGTTTTATATTTAAGTGTATATTTAGCTTCGTCGTAACTTTTATCATATTGTACTAAGGTCATGTTTTATTTCATAATGTTTATAGTTGTTATTGTTTATCATAAATTCTTCATTCCTATCTTTGCAGTTCTCTAAACGTTTAAAAACTTTAGTTTTAGCTTCATCATAGTTCACAATGTTGATGTTTCAGACTTTGCTTATAACATTATACGTGTAATGAACAGCATAATTATCATTAATTAAAAACAATTCATACGTTCAACTGTTTTAGATAGCATCCCAAAATAACGGGCTATCGACACTCACGTGCACTATAACTAAACTTTTTCAATTTATATTTAGAACAGGATAACTGGCACTGAACAAAACCACACTTTTATGGAAAAAAACTAACACAACACTACATTTTTAAACTCCGAACGCGTTGAAAGCATAAAATGTCAAATAAACACTCGTGAAGTTTATTTTGTTTTCGCAATTCTGTTTACAAATACGATTTTGCACGCGCGTACGCTACGGTGTCGGACGACAGACTAAAAAATCGAGGTTAGCACATGTATTGGTACACCAGTCGAGGGTAATAGTAATTTATTTTATGTATCTTGATCGCTGGTGCCGACTCAAGGACGTCCGTCAATTGCTATAGTCAATATAGGTAGTACAGAATGTGCATGCAACGAATTATAGTCAATAATTTTCCTACACAAAATATTTGAGGCCATTAGAAAATGCTACGTGAAAGCGGAAAATGCTGTCAACTTTATGGTGTCGTTAATTTTAAGTAGAATTTTAATGGCGCGTATCTTTAAGAGCATACTTTGTGGAATAGTTCCTTGGGAAATTGAAAATAGTGTTGTTGGTTTACTACTTCTACCATTCTTAGTAAGGTCTCCGACTATATTGGTCTTTATTGAGGTCAAGGCTTGAGTGACATAATTATTCCTTTGTGAGGATAAGGTCCAAGTTGCAAATACCTTCCTAAGGATTGGTTATCAGTATTATTACTATCATTTTCGTCTACTTCTTGAGCTTCTGACTGACTGCCTAGTTTGGGGTTCATTGGCAAATAATATACCTACTGTTACTAGCTGTAGGTAATATTTAAGCTACTCATGTTGTCTCATCTTGATTTTAACCTATGTTTGCTTACTGTTTTACCTGGACAAGAAAATATTTAATATTTTCTATTTCTAGATTCATTTGCTAAAGTTTATCTACCAGTTCATAAAATTGCCCTTTTGCACCAGCGTGATGGAATATATTCTCATCAGCAACCTTTTGATTGGAATTTCTGTCCAGTCCTCGCTATATGAATTCCTTATTTATATTTTTTTACAAGCTCATAAACTTCCACCGTTTAACTTCTGGAAACCTCTCACGATCTTAGAATTACTGGTTTAAAGATCACCACGCCTGGTATAAGTATCTAAATGTATCTATTTATATTATATTAAAATAGTAACAAATATTTCGGTACGTTTGTCATGGATGTATGTTCTGGATTGGTGCAAATACGAAAAAACGAATTTGTATGAAATTTGGCGCACAGGTAGTTTATAACCTGGACTATCACAGAGTATTATTGATCCCATGGACAATATACTCCAACACTCACGCTGGTTGCGGGAATAGGCTAGTAAGTGATAATATTCCAGCAAAGTATAGGTGCTGGTACCTTAAACAGCAAGTCGTGACGGACGTTATGGGTCATCTTCAGTATCTATTATGTCTAACATTATGATTATCTATGTAATGTTGTTTATTAGCAAGATAATGAGGTTCGAGAATTTGTTCTGTATTTTTCTTCGTTTGCATGTAGCATGTTGACCATGATGAGTCATCGTGACATGACATCATATTGTGATTCTGATGAACTTGGGCCTCTTTATGAATAGTTTCCATAATCCTGCATGAAAGATGTGACATATTGTACAAATATTACAAAACTTTGAATTTAATGATTTTCAGAGAACGGTCCGAAGTTCTACCATTAAGAGTTGATAAATCTTAGTTTTACTGGAAACTCTTAAGATTTACCTCAGTTCGGACTTTTATAGTATGGAGCTACCTGTTTTAATTTTGAATTTTATAAAGAGGTACCAAGATAACAACCACTTTATCGCCTTGGGATATCCTGCAATGGTAGTTTGTTATTATAAATAAATAAAAATAGGAAATGATGTAAGTACCTACGTATTACCTATTATACCATTTTCTGCAGGTTCAGATCACGTCGGGATCACCAGTATAGAGGTACGAGGAAGAGCGGGTTAATTTCAATCACCCTCCATAGAAAAATGGGGATCCTCCATCCAGAAGGGAATAATTGTGTCTGGTGGGCAAATGCCCGACGATTAATGTCGGAATCGGAACGTTGTATTTTTGCTAGTTACGCGGCAAACTCCACTTGCGCGATGTAGGATTTTGCGTGACGTCATTGTGTTTTGTAGTTCGCATGTGGCATTTTAGATGCCGCTATAGTACGCTAGCTACTGTCGTATATCCAGCAGCATTACCAGATCCCTAATCTACTAATATAACCACAAAAGCGTTGATAATTTCATCAAACTCTATTGTTTGGGATGTAATTTGATCCTCAATCGTTCAATTAACTAAATTGAACTCCGCTAAAGTTCAATTTAGTTAACTCGTGTTGTTAATTAATATAAATTCAGGGATTGAAGTTTGTGCTACTTTGAGGTGATCGTATAGGGATATTTGGTAGCGATAAAAGGTTTATCTATTTTTGGATATTTCGATATGCTATGTTAAGGCAAACGTCAGATATGCGATGAAATAAGAGAAAAGTCACCTCGCCGTTTCTCTCTAGAACAATACCAGATTAATTAATAGTCATCATCATTATTATTTCAGCCGAAATACGCCCACTGATAGACATAGGTCTCCCTAAAGGCCCACCACTTCGACCGGTTCTCTGGTTCCCGCATTTAGCGAATTCCTGTGACCTACACAAGGTCATCGGTCCATCTAACTTTACGTGTTCAGGTACAAGATCGCCACTCCAGAACCTTTCGCCCCATCGGTCATCTGTTCTGTGAGCAATGTGCTCTCTCCACTGCCACTAAAGTTTAGCAATTCTTGCGGCTTTGTCGCTTACATTTGTTCTCCTGCGGACGTCTTCATTCCTGATTTGATCACGTTGGAAAATTCCAAGCATCGCCGGCTCCATTGCCCTTTTTTTTGTATCGGAAATCATCAAATGACTTCTCCCGCTCTGGGCGGAGCGGGAGGGCGTGTCAGACTTTTACTGACTAAAACCCACCCGTGTTCCTTCAGTTGCCCATATGCCAGGGCCATGGTAACTCTTTCGAACGAATCTCGCAACCCTGGCAGTCTCCATTGCCCTTTGAGTGAGTTTTAGCCTCCTAATAAGATAAGATAATAGTAACTACGTAACAAAACGCTTTTTCAAATAAGTTTTTGCGGATATATAGTTCAATCTATGAACACTTAAAATTACATTCACTCCATATTTTTTTTTCTAAATTATAATATTTTATATCAGTATTATTTTGCTACATCTGAGTATATGCTATATAGTTTATTTTTATTGAATAACAAAAACTGCGGAAATTTTGAATTCAAAGAAAATTGAATTCAATTGTACCTTGGATAAAAGGTTAACGTTATGTATACGCTATAAATATGTATGTGTCTTTATCATCATTTCAGCCGAGAGACGTCTACTGCTGGACACAGGCCTCACAGTATGGTGGTAAAATGTATACCACATGTAACGTAATTAACGCACACCTTCTTAAGGGGTCATTGTACTCATCATTATGAACAACTTTTACTATAGGAACAAACCTGAAATCGCGAAAAAAAAATCAGCTGTTTCATTCAAAAGTTCAATACCTTCTCGACCAAAATATATGAAACAGCTGATTTTTTTATAGAGAACGCTGCTGCCCATTCACACGGTACAGTATGTATGTACGGTACGGTATGTATGTGTATGTGTGTGTGTGTGTGTGTGTGTGTGGAGTTATTTCCATATTGAGCGGAAAACAACGGAGGTCTGCGACAGTACCTAGTTATTACGAGTAATTTAATCAAATTCTAATCTACTGAAAGGTAGAATCACTTTGTTTTATCAAATACACCTTATATGGTTAAGTAATCAATAAATGAACGGCAAAAATAAAATTGTGTGCTGGTTTAACGTACATAACATACTATCAGGCCTTGTTACCCCGATGGGTTGTGCAGAGGTGTACCTATGGTTATATAGCCCATTTACCTATGTATGTGCACCCACTTTTCACCTACTATGTTTAAGTCCCACCTAATAGGGGGCTATCCGCCTCAAAGAGAAGTCAGCAGCACTGAAGGGGTCTGCTAGGACCGATGCCTGCCAGGGTCGCGAGATTGTTCGAAAGAGATACCGTGACCCTGGCACATCGGCAACTGAAGGAACACGGGTGGGTTTTAGTCAGTAAAAGTCTGACACGCCCTCCCGCTCCGCCCAGAGCGGGAGAAGTCATTTGATGATTTCCCATCCAAAAATAAATAAATAAGGGGCTAGCCTATTGCCATCAACTGGGCACAAACCCAGACTCCGGGCTGCTACTGAGAAATTTCAGATAGAGAAAACCAATAACACTTTGCCCGGCCTGGGAATCGAACCCAGGACCTCATGCTCAGCAGTAGCGCTTGCTACCACTAGACCAACGAGGCAATGTGCTGGTTTAGTAGACCTATAAAAAGAATGACAGATGAAAATTGACGTTTAATTTTTTTTGACGTAACCAAGACAGATATAGATAGATATTGATAGCGGTTTAAATAAAATCCACTGATTTATTAATCTCTTAAGTACTATGAGGAGTTCAAATATACGCAGGAAGATTATGATTTTGTTGCCACTTCTCAGTAAATTAAATATACCACAAGCAGAAATCATTATAATGCCTACGTGGTTGCGTACTACAAGCAACACGTTAACGAAGTTAAATTCTTATAATAGTTTTTGTTGTGTTTATTTTTTTTTTAATAAGAGAAAAGTTAACACTGTCTAAAACGTTCCTTGTACATTGGTCTATCTATACCTTTTTGTAACAGCTCGAGTTGTACCTCAGTATACAAGAATAGCTTATGTAAATTAGTTACTAACTTCGACGTCACGAGCCGATCTTCCTGCCTGGACTACGCCAGACGCTTTCAGTGTTGTGGAGATTCTTTTTATTAACATGATACTTTTTCTCACCAACACTATTATCTGACGCCATAACATAACCCAGTCATAACACAATAGTCTCAGATACTCTGAATAACAGCCTTTGATACGAGATACGACGGATATCCATAGCGTGACGGCTCGTTGGCGACGAAGTGCGATGCAATAGGAGCGGGCTGGGCGTAATGCCTTGTGGCATGCCACGCGATGCAAACAACGTAGATATGTACGGTCAACGAATGAGGTTAGTTACCAGACAGCTTATTTTATTTTCTAAACAAGTTGTGGTCTTCGGAGATAGAATGATCAAAAATGCTGGGATACGTATGAATACATTTTAAATTGTCATTCTAAACATAAGATTTGAAGATCCTAGCTTCGAAGCTGACGGATTTTCATACAAACTTCCACCCTCTATTTCTGAGTCATAATTCACCTCTGAGCCAAACATCTTTAATGGTCAAGTAATTTATGAGATTTCGTGATTAATCAGTGAGTAAATGTATGAATGAGTGTGTCTATCGCTTCTATAAATATAAAGATATGAATAGGTTGGCATTTGTAAGCAATTGCATCTTTATGGAAAACACTGTAGGATATGAATGCTTTGCGAACAGTGAACCTACCAAGTTTAGTCCGACTTCAATTGCATCTCTGGATAAAGATAATAAATCTAGAAGTACGATTATGGCGTCATAACTTGCTTTTATCGCAACAGTCTCAGACACTATAAATGACAGCCTAAGATACGAGATAGCACGGATACCCGCCCATAGCGTGACGGCTCGCAGGCAACGAAGCGCGACGCAATAGGAGCGGGCCGGGCGTGATGCCTTGTGGCACGCCACGCAACGCATCGGCCGTGCAAGTAGGTATGGTGAACAAATAAGACAAGTAATCAAGTCAGTCTTCGGTTTAATCCTCGACGCAAAATCAAGTGTGTTGTAAGTTTTAAGCCTCTGTCGTTTTCAATGCATTTTTTTTAACCATTTAGTAGTCAAATGTATTGCATATATATATGTGTTTAAAACGAAGTAAATATCCACTTCGATGTTTTAAAAGTTATCATTCACAAGAAATGAGCATGACTTCCATCGAAGTGCAAACGTTCGTACCATACAGCATTTTTATATTTAATCATATTTAATACGATTCCAAAAAAAAAAAAACATTTGCTCAACAATAGTCAATTTTCGATACAATTGTATGTATAGTGCCTAAAGATAAACTATTTCTAAAACAAAATGACTACAAGTCAAGCATTGTGGGAACAGAGAATAAACGAGAGTGCAAACTTTTCTGTCGACTGTACCACCATTGTCCCACTTAGGTACATTGTAGATGTGGAGGTATGAAGGCATTATGCCATTAATAAAAGCTTAGGAGCTCCACACTTTGGGTGCGGTGCAGTACAGCGTGGCAACGTCGATGTAATTTTGTTCTGTTTTGATAGAAAAAGCAGAAAGCGGTTAAGGGCGGGCATTTTCGGGGACTGTTTTATGTAATTTTGACGTTCGAAAAGTGGTGATCCTCAGCCGAATTTGAATAATACAATAAAATATAATATTTATTAGCAAAAGAACATTTAACACCAGTTTGAATACACATTTTTGTAAAGAACAGTCAATACGAAAATTCGAGCTCTGTCTCCTAAACTAGGAAGATCCTATATCTTAGGAGGCAGTGTCTATAAGTGACTTTTGATTTTGGAAACACAATTTTTGACTGTAAATCTGACATGATTGCTATCACATGGCTTCTTAGTAAACTGCCTTCTTGTATCCTTTACACGGTTATAAGCGATTTTTCGTTTGACTTGATGAAATTAATCGTCTGTGGTCTTATCAAACACCAAAAAATAATACGCCTTCGGCCTTGACGTCACTGAAAGTGTGAAAAACGCTGATTCTCAACAACTCAAATAAGTTTGCGGTTTTTTTGACTCAGCCACAGGCAATTCCGGTTAAGCAACCGAACTCCAAGTTTGACATTCAAGAAGTCAATCCTAAAAAAAAATTTTTGAGCGTGGTATCTCGTTTTTCGATGACTTTTTTCAATTTCAACTCCCATTCAGACAACAATATACAAACAAAACAAATGAAAAACGACCGCGCTTCGCTACCCCGGACTGCCTTTTTGGTGTAGTGTGGAGTTCAATAAAATAAATATTGCATTGCAATGTCTGCAATAAATAACGTAAAGTGTTGTATTCTTGTTTCTCTACTATAAATTTACGGATTTTTTTTAGGTGTCCGAAAGAAAATCATTTATTTATTCAATATTTTAAACGTTCTTATTATTATTTATTTATTTACTAAGGCATGAAGTCCCAATCACCAAATCTATTAATATTATAAAGCTGAATAGTTTGTATGTTTGTTTGGTTGAACGCGGTAATGTCACGAACTACTGGTTCGAATTGAAAAAGTCTTTTTGTGTTGGATAGCCTATTTATTGAGGAAGGCTAAGGGCTATTTAACATTACGTTACAATCAAAAGGAGCGGAGCAGCAATGAAAAATGTACGAAAACTGGCAGGCAATTCGATGCGACGGGAAGGGTCAGGGGAGCAAAACTTTGACGCGGACGATGTCGCGGGCAGAAGCTAGTCACATATACAAATAATACATAGAATTTGCTATGCTGCAAATGCTATGTGAACTTATTTTGATAGTGCGCTTAAATAGTATGGTCATGTTGAGAGGATGAATGAAGGACGGCTAACAAAAGGTATTTCAAGGCAGATATGAGTGCAAACGTCGGGAGGGACGCCCTAGGAGGACCTTATTGGTAGAACCCTACGCTCCTGAGCTTTCTGAAGAACAGCTAGTTGCAAGTAATACTACTTCTAACCAGCGCGCGTGTATGACCAGATTAATTAACGTAAAGAAGACAAAAGGAGTATGTTAGGCCCGGCGCCCGCTATCGGTGGGCATCGGTGCGGCTCGGTACAGCTCGGGCGCCTTACGGCGGCTTTGGGCGGCTTCGGGGGCCTCAGAGCTGCGTCGGGCGACTTCGGGCTGCCTCGGCAGCCGTACGCATGGCTAAGGACGCCGAGGCTGTCTTCGGGTAGCAAGATGAACAATGAGAACTACGTCCCAATCCACCATAATAAATACACACGCACAACTGTTTTCACGTAACGTTACGACTGCTCTGCGATGTTTCTGCCGCCCGAACTATTCTGAGGCTACCCAAAATCAGCTACGGCGTCCTTAGCCATGCTTACGGCTGCCGAGGCAGCTCGAAGTCGCCCGACGCAGCTCTGGGGCGCCCGAAGCCGCCCAAAGTCGCCGTAAGGCGCTCGAGCGGTACCGAGCCGCACCGATGCCCACCGATAGTGGGCGCCGGGCCTTAGGATCGTAGCAGGTGGCGTTCCGTGTTTCTGCGTACCCCCATGAGAAAAACACGTGAGTTTATGGCGTATATGTAACTTATTCTGAAAGTTACCTTCTCTTATTACCAGACCTTCCACTATAATTAGGTATTGGTATTTATTAAATGTTATTTAAAGGGCCAAACTTACAACCCATTGGGTCCCGTTTAGTGGTAAACACAAATCAAGTTGTTGTTTTGTTAGTCTAGTGGTTAGTGACCCTGACTGCTAAGACTGAGGTCGAGGGTTCGATTCCCGCCCAGGACAAATCTTTGTGTGATGAGCACAATCATTTGTTCTGTGTCTGGGTGTAATTTATCTATAATATGTATGTATTTAGAAATATATAAGTATATTTATCAGTTGTCTGGTTACCATAGTAATAGTTTAAATAAAGTGAAATAAAGGAGATTAATAATAACGGGATTAGATACAGTGTCAGAGACTTATCTTTATGTATATAAACACTCACATATTTCCGTCCCTTCATGCCAAGGTGGACTAATGAAGAAGTTTCCGACCCGAACTTTTATCTAGCTCATATACAGTTTGTTGGTAAGAATATGAAGTCAGGTAACGACGCCATTTTTCACAGAGACAGCCAATTACCGCCGTCTTAGTACCACATTCAAGACTATGTGGTCTGGTCAATATTAAGAATCTTCGCAAAGATTACGTAAATGTTTCAATGAAATCTTGATTTTTTCTGGAGTTAAGGACCTAAAAATCGGCACTTGATATATTGTTCAGCGTGTCCTGTTGTTTGAACGCTACGGGAGTTAATGGACGCTGCTGAAAGTGTTAAGCTCGTAGCTAAGTTCTGGGCTAACTATATTAAGATTACTATCGACATGCTACGAAGAGAGAGAAGTGGTGGCCCAGTGGTAACGGCCGGGACTTCGAACCCATGCAGGCGCTTTACTTTTTGTAAATTATTTCATCACCACTGCTCTCAAAACGGTGAAGGAAAACATCGTGAGGGAACCGGCATGTCTTAGAACAAAAAATTCGAAGACATGTGACATCTACCAACCCGCACTGGGCCCGCGTGGTGGATTGTCAACAATCCACCACGCGGAGGCCTGTGTCCCAGCAGTGGGAACATTATAGGCAGCTGATGATGCTAGGAAAAAGGGCAAAAATCTTTAAACGTGTAAGATCCAGGATACCCCGTTAATGCCAAATTGTATATTGATTAAAATATAATTCATGACTACAGTCATTAAGACGTATTAATAAAATTTGTTTACCTTCGATTTTAATTATAAAATAAATATAATATAATATAATTTAAAGGCATGAGCAGCTTTGCAATGTTAGTGAGTAGCTTTGCAATGTTAGCTTGACTTAGATCATTATGATCATCATGTCGGCCGTAAGACCTCCCCTGCTGAACATAGGCCTCCCGAATTTTGGATTGCCATAATCGCCACGCTTGGCAGGCGGGTTGGCCATCTCAGTATGGTGATAAATGCATAGAGAACGCTGCTGCCCAATCTCTAGTAAGTCCCTTAGTCGCCTTTACGACACCCACGGGAAGAAATGGGATTGTGCTATGCTTTACGTCCGGTACCACACGGTATTTAGACGGTCATTTTGCTCATTTCGAAGTCAGATATTTTGTAGAAAAAATTCACAATGGACGGACCATTAAACTTTTACAACTTCAATTGATCAAACCCTCGGACTCCTACTAGGATCGTAATAAAATTTTATATTGGAGAGGATATCTGTTCAGAATTTTTCGATAAAACTTTATGACTGGGAACCGTAGAAAGTGTTCTGGATAGTCAGTTTTAGAAATTGTTTCATTTTGAAATAGGACGGCTGCCTATTCGGTTCCAAAAGTGGCTCTTTTTTTGTCGGTGGGAAGTCATCAAATGACGTCTCCTGCTCGGGGTGGAGCGGAAGGACGTGTCAGATTTTTACTGACTAAAACTCACCCGTGTTCCTTCAGTAGCCCATATGCCAGGGCCACGGTATCTCTTTCGAACAAGGCTCGCGACCCTGGCAGGAAAAGTGGCTCTTAGTTGGGTATCATTTCATGAATGTCATGCATGTGGACACAGCAAAAAAACTTTCTTCGAAAACTAGGCTGACATACGTCACAAACTACGCTGACATACGTCTCAAAATTCGAAACAGCCTAAAAAATTGAAAATAAAAAATAATGGAAAAAAAGCGTGGGGTTCTTTTTAAGATATTTTTTATTGATATCAAGCACCCCACGCTTTTTTTTCATTATTTTTTTCTTTTTAGTTTGGTTTTCAATGGAAGCGTGTTTTTTAGTTTTTTAAACTATTATTTTTTTACAGAGGTTTGACGTAATGTCTCTAGTTAGATAATGAATTGGGTCCCAGTGTCCGTAACAAAAGTAGATAATTAGCACGGAAATGGGTGCTGCTCCGCTATCAGAAAGCTAGTCTATTCGTCACTATTGATGTAGTACTGTACTCAAAGTTCTTGAAATCGTTTTTTTATTTGTTTTGACTATCATCAACTTATATCGTCTATCCACCGCATCATCTGCTTAGAAATTCCCAACGATGTTGACGTCGGCTTGCAGTCTAACCGGATGCAACTGAATGCCAGTATTTTACGCGGAGCGGCTGCCTGTCTGACCTCTACAGCCCATTTATTAGGTGGTACAATATCCCTTCGTAAGACTGGCTGTCAGAATTTCGGATATCTGACGACCCAATTCAAAAGTCATTTATTCAAAATAGGCTGAGAGTCAGCACTTTTTGAACGTCAAAGTTACATAAGACAGTCTCCCAAAACGCCCGCCCTTCGACACTTCCTAGTGCTTTAGCTGGGAAGAAGAAGTGGCGCAACAAACTCCCCAGCAGCATAGTTGTCTGTTAAGTTAGAAGAACTTGATTCTATACAGTATTGTGTAAGTTATTAATATTATAAAACAAAACATACATTATTCGCCATATGTCAGCTAGCACACGCCCAATATACCAACAAAACATTGAAAACTAAACTCAAGCTGAAATAATAAAATCGTAAATAGAATTTAAAACTTAAATAAGAGCCTCCATGCATAAAGGGCGTGCCCGCTTACATAATATACAACGATGCAAAATGTTACAGATATACATTGATGCATATAGCTAAGTTGAAATAACAATTGTTAATTTAGGACCTCCAGAGTAAATGAAATAACAGTTAATACAAATAACAATAACAAAAACCATGGTCAGCAAGATGACCCGTAACGACTGCCGAAGATCGACGAATGAACGCCGGGATGCAATCACCGTACTGAATCCTAGAAGACTATTAGTGTTACAGTGTATTGATTTTGTCTTTGTAAAGTCTTAAGACTAAGCTTCTCGCGAAAGTCTCTTTAAATGAAAATCTTTCATCTAAAATTGAACTAAATTTGTGGAGCACTTAAAACTTGTTCCCAGAGTTTTATGTTAAGCTTACGGCTTAAGGAGTAATGTGTTGAGCTGCTGAGTAGAGCTGATTAGAAGCGTCAAAATAATGTTCACAATAATAAATAATAATCTTTATTTCAAAAAAGTGACAAAATAGTTACACACATTACTTTAAAACATACTGACAATGGTGACAATAACCTAAGGGCTTTTGGGTAAGTAATAAGTCACACAGGTCCATCGATCAAGTTTAGCTACGCTTGCCACGGCAGTTCTGTGGATGGGTGACCATCTTTACATACTATGACCCCTCCGTGCCTCGGAAAGCACGTTAAGCCGTTCCTCCCGGCTGTCTTTAGTGGATCTTTTCACAGTCTTTATGGTTTGTAGAAAGCCCGAAAGTCTGATAAACAGTCTTACCAAAGGGTATCGTATTACCCAGTAACAGGGTTGTGGAGGTCAGAAAGGCAGTCGCTCCATGTAAAATACTGGTATTCTACTGCATCTGGTTTGACTGGAAGCCGACCTCAACATAATTGGGTAAAAGCTACATAGATGATGATGTTCGCAAATACCTAGAAGTTTCGAAGAACCCCTACTCTTTTCCTAAATTCTATAAAATGTTGCTGTTAGATATGGTGTACTTATTTTCCGTCTACTTATTCAATCAGCTTGCCTTCTTACCAAATAATTTCTTAAAGACAATGAAGATACTTTGAAGTCAGCTCATAAACGGAACGGCATGGAGCACACATTGCTGTGTACTGGCTTCAGTATGTATTTAATTTCATGTATCAATCATGAAGGGTTTGTAACCCTTAAATTAATACTATACAGTATGGAATACACGTAATTGTATGCAATAAATGAAACCAATCGTAAAACTCAAGTCCACAGAAGTAAAACAAAATTAAATATTAAATTAAAAATCGGAAATTAAGAAGTGTTTTTGTTTCTAAATAAAAGTCAACACTCTGTTTGGGCAACGTACCGTCGTCGCCGCGCCGTACCTTGTCGTTTAAGTGTACCAATTTTACATTTTAGACAACTAAGCAGAACACGTAACAGCGTCGTAACAGTTTACACTGCGTGGCAACGTTGCTTTTCAATGTTTAAAGATTCAAGTTTATTGAATAATTGACCTAGTGATCCAATTTATAGTATTCAAATTTGACTCAAAATTATAACTCTACTGTTTGACCTAGTAACTGGACTGATTCCGTACATCGTCAGCAACGGAATAACCATCTATGTATGTGGTTTCAATTTCAATTCTATATATGTATGTATTGTTTATCTAACAGTTCAAGAGCTGTTAATGTCAATGCTGACAGTTCTAGATCGCAGTTTTGATGTGCTTAACGCGTTCAGTTTCATTGGTGACATTCATCCTTAATTCTGCACTGCTCCTACCTTCCCAATGCACCTGACGTAGATCTGACACTGAAAACTAAACAATCTTACCTGTTCCTTATCCTCTTGAGACTTCGGCCACAGCGTAACATTCAGCACGATCTCTCCCATATCCTGGGTGGGCTTCCCAGGGTCTCGGAGACAGAGGACCAGGTCTTGAGTCCGACCGAGTTCTAGCGCTGTCAGGTCCATATGGCAAGAACCCATGAAGTCGTCTTGAAGACCCCAGTCGTAGTCGAAGACCTGCAAAGTTGACAAAGTATTTGTAATTGAGTTTTAGAACGTTAAAAGAGTCCTTAGGGTAAAAATAAAATGGTTGGCGGAACTTCATATACGTGATGAATATTGATACCTGCGGTTGTTGACCCCGAGAAATACGATCAAATCAATTATGGATCTAAGTGGTAGAAGTTGTCACGTAACGAAATAGTGATATGCAATTTTCGTGGTTTTCGAGGGTGCTAAAGCCGATATTCAGTTCTAAATTTTAATCCAAGATAGCAGCTGAGGAAACTTTAAAATTATTCATTATAGGTGTCGTTTTCATTGTTTTCGAGCGAATTAAAGCCGATATTGAGGTAAAAATAAAAATCCATGATGGCGGCAACTTTATGAGTGCTTCTTAAGCTTTACACTAGATGGCTCTGTATTAAAAACCGGTGTTAAAATCACACATTCGCTTCTCTTTTTATTATAGAGTGTGTGTGCATGCTCATGAATTGTTGGTTCAAGGACATGCCGGTTTCCTCACGATGTTTCATACAGGTTCTACATATTCTGAGTTACTCCCAGCATATAAAATATCATATTTACGATAGTGTCTCATTCTTAACATTATAATCTTAAGACCCAGACAGCTCGCGGAACGTATTAGCATATTATTGATTTTACACAGACTGCAAACGGGAACACATTCCATTTTATGCATGAAAATATTGTAATAGAGATGGTTTTAGGTCCCAGCTGAAAATGTCTTTGTCTCGCACCTTTTTTTCTAATGTAGATAAAAATGTATTCAGATTTCTTTTTGCGCTGTTGTCCGGTCTTACAATTTTGTTTTGGAGATTGTATTTTTATAAAATATGGATTTTATTCCTCTAAAATCTAAAGCATCGTATACATGGTATCCTAAAGTTACGCAAACATATTTTTGCGCACGACGTACAAATACTGTAGCAGGATTTCGTTGCGTACTAACCAAGCCAAGCCAAGCCTAGCCAAGTTACAACCGTTTCGTGTCGAATTCCGTTCTCCAATCGGTAACGCCTTGGTGTCAGCAATTGTAGAAAACGATAAGTTGGTAGCCATGTTGACGAGCCTGAGTCGGCCGCTCGTTCTACAATGTCTTTAGAAAATCGACATTATAACGTAGAAAAAATAGACGTATTAAATTGTAGAAACGATAACAATTCATTCTATCATTTTGGACGATGTGAAGTTGGCTTCGAATTTTCTATTCGTTTGTTCTAACCACGTGACTTAACGTCGAGATGATTTCATTCCCATACATTTGATTAGTTTTCGACTACCGTTAACGTTTGCAGATTATCAACTTGGCTAGGGGTGTTGTATTCTAACGATATAAGGGATTCTCTGTTAGGCGCAGGGAGATAACATTCCAAATTTTGTTAGATTCTAAATGCTAGTCAACCACTTGAGTTGAAAATAGAGTTGACGTTAAAATCCCGCAAAGATATTTTTTTACGTCCACGTAAATATAGGCTAATTAGTTACACACTGAAACCGTATGGAAATGTTCCTCTTTCCCGTAACACAAAGACATGTTAATGAAACAACGTTGTGCAACTTTTGTTTCCCATGAATACAAGACTTAAATTCTAGCTCTAATTCCTACGGGCAATTTTTAATCATGCACTGGATTTGAAAGTTATGTTATTGAACTGAGCATTGAGAATACAACAGAGCGCATCCTCTTCTCTTTCTTTGTCGTTACACTCTTGACAGAGTCAAGAGAGTCAGAGAGTCGTGGTCGTCACGTCATCATCATTAAGCTTCAAAATCCCTCACAACTCCTTCCTTACTGCAAGTCCTTCTCGTAAATTCGTGAACTTGACCATTAAGTGCAGTTTTGGCCTACTCTTCAACCTAATTTTAATTCCAATCTAATGTCAATACAATTCCATTGTTAATTTTGTATACACGTGATTCGGTACTCTTGAAAACAATAGTGTTAACATTGGAACAACAACAACGCCCGATCTCGATTCCACTTAGTTCTCCAAAATTGACACCCAATTTAAACGCATATTGGCGCTAGCGTCGAACTCAAGAATACATCATCATTTCAGCCGAAAGACGTCCACTGCTGGACATAGGCCTCCCCCAAGCACCGCCACTTCGACCTATTCTGTGCTTCTCGCATCCAACGTATTCCTGCGGCCTTCACCAGGTCATCGGTCCATCTTGTGGGAGGCCTTCCAACGCTCCGTCTTCCAGTACGCGGTCGCCACTCCAGAACCTTCCGACCCATCGGCCATCCGTTCTGCGAGCAATGTGCCCTGCCCACTGCCACTTAAGTTTGGCAGTTCTAGCGTCGAACTCTAGAATACGAAACGTCAAAATTCCAATATCAATATATCGAAATTAAAATCAAGAGTAAGCATCCTGATTGGTCCAACGCATGGGCGACCTGCCACGAGCTTTTGTGCCTTCAACTGAACGCGCGCTTCCTAGGCGCGTCAATAAAGTTAGATTTTCAACTGTCGGCGCTAAGCCGTGGGTTGAAAATCCAGTGTATTAAGAATTCGTCCGTGAGTACGAAGGCTTAAATACATATAACTCAGTGACGTAACACGACTCTCTAAGCGATGATATAGTAACATTATTCCGCCCTTGGGAAAGTTTAAGAGGTATTATGAAATTTTATTCACTGTCGGAAGTAAATTGTGCGTAATAAAGTACCGTATTCAAGCCGGTTTGGGTTCGATTTTTATACGGTTTTCATTGGCGATGAAGTAGGATTAAGCTTTTATTTATTTACTAGCTATTACCCGCGACTTCGTCCGCGTGGTATTTAACAAAAAGTTTTTCTTTAGTTTTACTTTTTTTTCGTGAGATCCAATTTTTTTGTCTAAAGTAAAGGTAGCCTAAGTTACTCCTTGTTGCATCAGCTATCTGCCAGTGAAAGTCCCGTCAAAATCGGTCCGGCCATTCCAGAGATTAGCCGGAACAAACAGACAGACAGACAGACAAACATTTTAAAAAAAATGTTGTTTTTGGTGTATGTACAGTGTATGGATATACCATATACACTTAGAAAAAAAGCGGTTATTTTAATATTACAAACAGACACTCCAATTTTATTTATTCGTCTAAATTACTGGACTTCTAAGTGAAATCTGCGAGATAATTTGGTAACAGTAAAAATTACTTTCGATTTTAACTGACTTCAAAAAGGAGCCTCCTCCTTCTCAATTCGTAGGTATGTTTTTTTTTTGTATGTAGGTACGTTTCGCGATACCTCCAGCATTTGTGGATGGATTTTGCAAATTCTTTTTTTAATGGATACGGTATGCCTCAATGGTGATTCCATATACAGTTTATTTACATTGGTTGGGTATTTTTAGCGTTAGCCTACATAATATGTTTTTAATCCACTTTGTATATCTAGAAGACATTCTACTGTTTCCTGTCACTGTTGCTTACACAGCAAGTAGTGGTATATGAATTGGTGGGGGGAATAATCTTACTAAGAAGTGGAAAATAAACACTTTTTCCAAAAAAAAAAAACAAGCGTCTTCCGAAAAAAAAAACACTACAAAGTTAAGGATATCTTTAATTAAAAAAATAAAATTTATGTCTATTGACAAGACTTCCGAAATTCAAGTAATTTTTCACTTCGTAGTGTCTTTTTTCAGAAGTCACTCGATTTTTATTTATTTTTTGGATTTTTTATTTTATTTTAGTTCAACAACATTCATATCGTTATTTAAGTTGTTGAGCAGACAAAGTTTTTGAATATATGAAACAATACATTAGCAATTAGCTTCAAAATCATTCAGATTGTCATTAAAAGTGTGTTACGTATTTACCGCTGATGTGATTCAGTCTTAAAGTTAATTAAAAACAATTCAAAAATCTCTCACCTTGATCTGAACAGGCTGGAAAGGATCTTCAATCGGCACAGTGAAGCATTCGTCCCACACAGGGTTAAGGTCTCGATACACGATCCGGGATTTGTGCAACAGTCTCCCCCCAGCCTTAAACTTGACGTAGGGATCGCTCGTGCCTGACAACAAACCTGGTTTTGGACCCCACAAAACACTACAGTTAGAAGAGGAAAAAGCAAAACAAAATTAAAGAAAATCTAAGTAAGCTACAGGGTAATAACTACTCTATTATTACTAAGCTCGTGGGTTGAATTTTGAACAGCACTTAATTCGGTACTGAATTTATCAGTTCGTTGGCCTTCTGACGCCAAGAATATTACAAGCAGTCTGTTATGAGCTTAATTATAAATCAAATTAAGAACCTAATCTATTAGGAAGGACTCAATTTAGTTCGAGAGATCGTTTTTCTCCGACAGTTTCCGATGTCACACGATTGTAGATCGTAGTATTGATTGTTTCATCTGTAACTTTGGGGTTACACTTTAGATTGGATTAGTTAAAACGTGTGAAGGTACAAGTTTGATTCGAAGTTGTATTAACTAAGTTCGACATTTAATTTAATTTTATTGACAAGGATAGATGCGGTAAGGTTACCAATGTTTTGGTACATTAGCTTCTGTCCTCCTTCCTCGACAATTGGGCTATCTAGAGCCTAGAAAAGTTTTTTTCAAATCTAACCGGTAATTTCAGACATTAGCCTCTAAAAATATACTCTTCATTTATAATTATTATCTTAAATATTTATTTTGATAGAGTAGTTCTTAATTTCTTAATTAAATAAATTAGAGTAGGATGCTAAAGGTGATCTAATGGTACGAAAGCAAAAGCATTAATTGCGTTAAAACAAAAGAAAACATGCAAAATAACAATAACAGAATAATGTTGGTGTTGTGTTGTGTGTGAAAGGTAAGAAAAATAATATCAAGTATCAAACATGTTCAGTATTGAACTTTAGATAGAGGACTATGAATTTGGAAGACAAACTGCAGCATAATAGTAGCGAAATTGGTGCATTTGTCTGGAATGTCATCTTTTTTTTTGTGGGTGGGCAATCATCAAATGACGTCTCCCGCTCTTGGGTGGAGCGGAAGGGCGTGTCAGACTTTTACTGACTAATGCCCACCCGTGTTCCTTCAGTTGCCCATGTGCCAGGGTCACAGTATCTCTTTCGAACAATCTCGCGACCCTGACAGGCATCGGTCCTAACAGACCCCTTCAGTGCTGCTGACATCTCTTTGAGGCGCGCGTGGAACACTACGCGCCGTCGACCTGAGCCTGGTCCTTACCGGGCGGCGAGTTACCCATTGCTCGCCGCCCGCAAGCCCGCGCCTACGGTGGCCGGGAGTCCGCGATCGAACGTAATAAATTCGAGGTGAGAATATCTCGTGCACACGCATTCGCTGGCCCCTGCCGAAGGAGGTTAAAATTTTAACCTAACCTAACCGAGTGTACTACGTGAGCTCGAGTGTGTCGCACAAGCGTGCATTTGAACTATGGTGAGTCGCAGTACAGTTTTGTCGCACAAGTGTGATTCGCACATCCATTTGTCCAGCTCACGTATTACAACCCGCGTTCATATGTCACTTTATGATCAGAAAAACCTGAAGGCTTCTGCTGCTGGTCATCCACAGATCGGAACTCTATTTTCTGTTCTATGGACGCTACCATCGCTTTTGTTTAGGATGCGGCCTAAAACCCCTTCAAAATTTTAAAGTAACGGCAACCCCAAAAGAGGCAAGGTGACCTCAACCTGTCAGGTTAACATGCTAAGTTGAACTGCCCTGCACTTGGCAAATATTTTAGAAGTTTATGGTAGGCCCCCAGGAGGTCGCGACTTTTAAGTTGAAAAACACTGCTCTTAACAATTTCTTTCATTTGTTTTCTCCTTAGTTAGCATCACAAGACGCCTCGCTTGAGCAAGAGCATGTAGCTCAAGGCCACGGGTAATCAAAAAACGTCCCATCATGAAAACAATTAAACCGCGCTTGTGTTAATATGGTAGATGATTCAATCAAGTTTTGTCTCCCTATGTTCAACAGCGATTGATTAAGCTTGTCTTCTCAGCTCTGCCAAGATTAACTGCCAAGATTAGCAATCGATATTTGTGTATTATTAGGCAATATCTGTGTATTATTAGTAATGCATTATTGCTGTGCATCGCCTAGCAGTGGTGTTCGTGTTAGTGTCGGTGAAAGTGTTGCGGTGATCCAACATACCATTTTTGTCCATAGCTACTAAGTTTTGGCCTCGTTTTAAATGTACTCTCAATTGGAAGAACGAGTATGTTCGGAGTTGCTGCTCTCTTAGCTTTTGGCCTTCGTCTGGCTCCTGGACAAAAAAAGATACTTAGTAAAAAACTGGCTTTTGCCAACAGCGCCGATGGAGGTCGGAAATTATACCAGGGGAACGTACTACCGGGATAAAAAGTATCCTATGTGTTAATTCAGGTTATAATCTACATGTGTGCCAAATTTTATGCCGTTTTTGCTTAATTGAGTGACAAATGTAAAACATACAAAGTTTCACATTTGTAATAGTACAGGGAAATCCAGGTTTTAAATTGTATGGGTGCCAAATTACATCCAAATCCGTTCAGCCATTTTTTCGTGATTAAGTCACTAATATCCAAACACACAAACTTTCAAATTTATAATATAAGTGGAATTTGTGTGTGGGCTCACATATAACGATTACATTAGAAAAATAAAATTGTCCCTAAGATTACGTTTACTTAAAATAACGTAGCGAAGCACTGTGATTAGTAAATCTGCATGCTAACAATCAGTGTAACTACCCCTTGGTTAGACTGATTGTTACCTATTGGGTTACTCAGTTACTGGGTTGAGGAAGTCAGATAGGCAGTCACTCCATTTAAAATATTGGTGTTTAGCTGCATCCAGTTAAATTGGAAGCTGACCCCAACATAGTTGGTAAAAGGCTACGCAGAATAAAATCTGCATGCTTCGCCATTTTATCGAAGTTGTTGCATAAACGCAGTCATTGGTATATGTCTTCAACCAGGTCATACACACAAAAACAATTCAGGAACGGAAGGCGGTTGTAATCGTCAAAGTAATCGTATGATAATGTAATTTTATTACAGTAAGCGCCTGAATTAATTTTAAGAGCAAATACACGCACATTCGCTCTTTCTTTCTTACTAGGCGCTATGGTAATTCTAACACATTTTGATGTTTTGTGAATCGAGTTGATTATGGTAACATCGTGTTAAACTGGCGCTATTTATAAAGGCCCATTCAAGGCAGTTAAAGCATTTAGTCTTTAAGAGTAATTATGCCTTGAATAGGTAATTACTTAAGAATTCGTCTTCATTAAAACGAAGGCAAAAAGCTGTGACGCTGTCCCAAAGGAAGGTAATTAATAAACACTTAGCTACGTTTTTTATTTCAACGGGATTTTTAATATCCTACAGGAAACTATGCAAACAAAGCAAAGAGCTTAATAAACTTGTAGCAAACGAGGTCCGTTGAATTTATTTCTTGACTAAAAGAAACCTCTTTTAAAATTTAACGGTAAAATTGAGGAGAGATTATCTTGTTAGACTCCATATTGTTTGATGAGATTGGCTTTTATTTATAGACCAAGGTTATGGTTAGATCTTGTTAGATCTCATAACTTTTCTTTAGTGAAATCCATCTGCATTTTGTAGCCAAGGAAGTGTGCTTTACCCATGAAATTGATTTAATTGCCATAATCATTTTGCTGTGAAAACGTATGAACGGCGGAATAATGTAGCCGGTCTATTATTATGGTCCATATCACGAACTTCAATTTGTTTTTCCTTTCCATGCGTGCATCCGTGGGTCGTAAATTGTTCTTGTGAACTGTCGCTATTTCACCGATAGGTCAGTACCTAAATGTAAGTGATAACCAAGTAAGTGATACCTAATGTAAGGAATCGTTATTAATTACAGTATCGATAAATTTTGAATTTCAATACAGTTATTGAAATGCAAAATTTATCGATACTGTAATTTATAACGATTCCTTTAGTAAAGAAAAACCCTTAAAAAAAACGCCGACCTGACAGTTTTGTATCGGAGCTTTCACTCCTCATGTTCTGCCATCTCGTTTATTCATATTAAATGCTAATGTCTGTTATCTTTTCACACTTAAACTGCTACGGCTGAATGGATTTGGACGAAATTAACAGACAGTACGTGACCTGAGCAAAGACATTGGATATTTTTAACCCGGTAGTACGTTCCCGTGAAATGATTTTCGGCCTTCAAACGGCAATGATTCTGTTAGTATAAGTACTTACCAATTGCAAGAGATCAGAGGGTGTCGGTCGCGGGTAATGCGCAGGAGTGCCGGAAGTGGACGGCGCGGGATCAGTAGATACCTGACGCGTCACAGAGTCTGCAGGCAAAAGAAATAAGTTTTTTAGTATGTGAAGAAATTTAAAATGTTGAAATTCATTATGTTGAAGATTTTTTCGGAATCTACCTTTACTTTGTAAATATCTCATGTGTTATTTACCATGAATAGGTACTGGAGATATTTACAAATAAGAATTTATTTGGCAGCCATATCAGACTGAAGTTCCAGTATTTTTCTATTAAGTGTATGCTTGTCTAGCATCCCTCACTTAAGTTATGTTTGGGTCGCCATGATTCGACACAACTGAACCACATCTGTAGACATAAGACTGTTCTGGAAGAAGCGGCTCCGTTTGATTTGCCAGTATTTGGTTAAGTGAGCAGAGCAGTGGTGGCCCATTGGGGCGGCTCCGACTTACAACAAGAGCGTCTTGGGTTCGCACCCAGGCAGGCACTTTATGTAATTTATTTCATCACCATTGCTCTAAGGAAATCGGCATTTCTTTTTTTTTTGGATGGGTATTCATCAAATGACTTCTCTCACTCTGGGCGGAGCGGGAGGGACTTTTACTGACTAAAACCCACCCGTGTTCCTTCAGTTGCCCATGTGCCAGGGTCACGGTATCTCTTTCGAACAAGCTCGCGACCCTGGCAGCCATCAGTCCTAGCAGACCCCTTCAGTGCTGCTGACATCTCTTTGAGGCGCGCGTGGAATACTACGCGCCGTCGACCCGCGCCTGGTCCTTACCGGGCGGCGAGCTACCCATTGCTCGCCGCCCGCAAGCTCGCGCCTACTGTGGCCGGGAGTCCAATCGGCATGTCTTAGAACCTTAACTTCGAAGACATGTGACATTTACTGACCCACACTGGGCCCGAGCAGTTGATTACGGCTCAATCCTTCTCACAGAGAGGAGGCTTGTGTCCCAGCTTTGGGAACGTAATAAGCTAATATTATGCTAATGAAAGACGAATACGTGTAGTTATTGATTCGGGTCGACTTTGTTAAACAGCAAAAATATTGAAAAGCAATTGTGCTGAGGCAAACCAACATTGGTACTTAAAGTCGCCCAGATAAAAATACACACTGCATAGAAAACAATCGATTATCACAATACCTAAGAATAGAAGTGACCCTAACCTTTTATAGACTCACCGTCTCTCTTCCGGAAGAGGCGCATTCTCCGCCACTTCCTCACAGCGGACTTAAGTTTCTTCATCAGCACACAGTTTAGAAATGCTTTGGCTATTCTCCGGCGCCATATTGTGCACATCTATCGCTTATTGTCTATGGTGTATTGGCCCCATCACTAGTTACATGGTTACGTTTGTTGGATTGAGGTAGGAGCTACCCTGAGGTTATTGTTTAATCTTTTTATATATATAATTCTACTGAACGTGTGTATGTCACTGAACTCCTAAACGGCTGGACCGATTTGAATGAATTTTTTTTGTATGCGTTTGGGTGGCACCTTGGATGGTTTAGATCCACAAATCAGACCGACAGATGGTGCTGCTATCGAGTTCTAGGAAACAGGACAACGTCTCTACGGTTAGCTAGTTTAAATATATACATACGAACAAAAATACTGAAAATTTTTACAAATACACTTAATGCTTACTTCTAAAAGAATCTCTTTCTCGCTATCCGGGTTGGGCAAAGTATTATTAGGTTTTTCTATTTGAAATTTGACTGGCCTGTTAGTCTAGTGGTTAGTGACCCTGACTGCTAAGGCTGAGGTCGTGGGTTCGATTCCCACCCAGGACAAATCTTTGTGTGATGAGCATAATCATTTGTTCTGTGTCTGGGTGTAATTTATTTATAATATGTATGTATTTTGAAATATATAAGTATATTTATCAGTTGTCTGGTTGCCATAGTACAGGCTCTGCTTAGTTTGGGATCAGATAACAGTGTGTTGGTTGTCCTAAGATATTATAATTATAATTAATTATTTCTCAGTAGCAGCTCCGAATCTGGATTTGTCCTCAAATTTGTGTTGGAGCTTAGAGGTACACTGTTTGCATACTTAGAGAACTTTTGTGCCTAATTCTATGCTTCAATACCCAGTGGTTTAGGATATGCGTTCTCTGTCAGTGTCTGAATTTCAGATATTTATTAAGTAGAATAATAATATTATAGTCATTCATATGGGTTAATTATCGGTACTTACGAAGTTTATAAGGCGAAGAAGATTACATTAGATATGGAAAAAACTTTTTAACAAAAAATTAAACCGCCGAAAAAACTGAAAAGCAAAAAATAATAAACCTTAAAATTATGAGTCGGCGCTTTGAGTGATCTTTGGTCATTGATTTTTTAGCGCCGACTCAAAATTTTAAGGTTTATTATTTTTTTGCTTTTCAGTTTTTTCGGCGGTATAATTTTTTGTTAAAAAGTTTTTATTTTATAATTTTTTGTGGCTTTAGTGTACTAATAATACATGGCAAGGTACACCCTATCCAATGAAAAAAGAATTAACAAAATCGGACTACTCTGTATAAAGTTATGCGTAGTTATACATTACAATCAGTGAGTGAACAATCAATCATCCCCTGTTTTCTTACCCTTAGGGTTTTATTTCGTTTTCCAAATTTATATGAGACCACCCTCGGAGTATACCCTTTCCAATAAAAAAAGAATTATCACAATCGGACTACTACGTAAAAAGTTATGCGTGGTCATACATAAAAAAAAAATACGCGTCGAATTGATAACCTCCTCCGTTTTTTTTCGTCGGTTAAAAAAGAAAGAACATACGTTCATTTGCAGTAAACACGACGCAAAAAAGAACTCAAACATAAAATTATGTTCAAAGTTTTCGTTACATAGGCACATACGTATGAAGTCAATAAAAGCGTGTTAAAAAAGAACAAGTTCAAAGCCATCGCTCAGCATAATGCTACGACAGAGAGAATTCAACAGTCCATTCCATTACCAAAATCAAAGATGTTACTTGGAACGATAAAAATAAATAAATTATTAGATAAATTAAGTAAGAACGCGTATTTAATTTGTTATTACAAAGTAAATGAATAAGAACGCATGTAAACTAAAGAGTAGTTTGATTAAAAACTGGAAGAAATAAACCTTAAAATTGAAAGAGTAGAAGCTAAGTACGTTGTACGTTCAGCAAAACTTCCTGGGAAGTTTTATTTCACTTCTTTGAGTACATTCTGAGAAGTTGCAATTCAAGAGCGCAGAAAGTTTTCTTCATAGAAAATAGTTTGTCGCTAAATAGTAACAGCAGTCAGGTCGTTGGAAGGTTAAGCTACGCTTGCCGCGGTCAGTTCGTAGATGGGTGACCATCCGTTCTATATCGAGGTCTCTTTGTGATTCTGAAAGCACGTTAAGCCGTAGGTACAGCTGTCATTCGTAGATCTTAGACAATTGTTACGGCTCGTCAGAAGCCCAAAAGTCTGTCAACCAGTCCTACCAATCGCCTAGTAAGTCGCTCTGAAGCCTTAATCGTGTTTGTGACAAAGAAGTTTGTGACCGAGATACACTTAGCTTCGTAAAATAGACCCCGAGTGTAAAGATATTCTACATGAAGACAGAAAGACAAATATTTAATAAACAATAAGAAGATCATCATCATTTCAGCCGTAAGACGTCCACTGCTGGACTTAGGCCTCCCCCAATTTGGGGGGCTTTGCCATAATCGCCACGATTGGCAGGCGGGTTGGCGATCGCAGTATGGTGGTAAAATGCATAGAGAACGCTGCTTCCCATTCTCTAGTAAGTCCCTTAGTCGCCTTTTACGAAACCCGCGGGAAGAAATGGGGTGGTGTTATTCTTTACGTCCGGCACCACACGGTAATAAGAAGAGAACTCTTAGGATACAAATAAAAAAATGGTAAAAGATATCCACTACCCTACTTCCTACTGTCCCACTAATATTATAAACGCGAAATTTTATATGTATGGATGTATAGATGTATGGATGTTTGTTATTCTTTCAAGCAATAACTACTGAACGGATTTGGATGGGAACATAGATAGTTTATAACCTGGATTAACACATAGGGTACTTTTTATCCCAGTAGTACGTTCCCGCGAATAATTTTCTGACCTCCACGCGGGCGAAGCCGCTGGCAAAAGCTAGTAAAAAATAAAAGAGTAAGACCTGTGCGAGGCCAAAAAAGCTCCTATCTCAGCATAATGCTGCGATATTTGTAAAAAACAACTACCGCAGCGCTGTTATTCCGATAGGGCCCGCTATGAAGACACGGACACACTAAACATAACGTATCAGATTATTCATAGCTTCTTTTCAATTCAGCTTAGCATTAAATAAATAAGAAGGCTTTACCAACAGACTAGGTAAATCTCTAGACCAAATGTGGTTTATGTAAATAGCTTCAATTATGTAATGTTGGTAGATACCACTATGTATACAGTACAAACCGCAACGCTGGGACCATATCTCTGTGAGTTATCTGTATCCCGGATTTAGTTAGACTGACCAGTGTTGATACTCGTGTAGTAATGTTATCTGGTTTATTTCGGGCTTGTTAGCGCGACAAAATCAGCATCAATATTAGAATTAAATCCTATTTTGGCTTGTTGAAGTGGTATTTCATACTTAATATTGTAAATTAGCTTTTCCAGCGGCTTTGCTCACGGACTATAGGTACATCTAAAACTTCCTCTTGAATTATTCCTTCTAGTTATGAGAGCCGCATTAAAATACGCTGCGAAAATCTTAACGTACAGACGCGGGAAGAAACGTTGTTTTAAACTACATATGTAAAGATGTCAAAATTTGTGAAGATGTATGGATAATTGTTACTCTTTCACGCAAAACAGCTAATCGGAGTGGGATGAAATTTGGTGCACAGGTAGTTTATAACCTAGATTAACACATAGGGTACTTTTATCCCGGCAATGAGTTCCCGCGGGATAATTTCCGACCTCCACGCGGGCGAAACCGCTGGCTAAAGCTAGATACTGTATAAATGCTAGGAATTTGATTTTTTAGCTGATTGTGAGATTCGGAATATTGTCATGGACTTGTGGCTAATTAATAACAGCTGGTCGGGCCGATCGGTTAAGCTATAATACATACATATAATATTAGTAGGATAACAGTAGATATGAGACTGTACATATGACTTTCCCGCCATCCATTACAAATACGAAAGTAAGACCATTAATTTAGTTCCTGCGCCCTCGCGTCCCTAGCCGCCGCAGGAGGAGACGCCCCGGGCGTCGGGAGTCAATAGCGGACTCCCAGCTACCGTAGGCTCGAGCTTGCGGGCGGCGAGCAATGGGTAGCTCGCCGCCCGGTAAGGACCAGGCTCGGCTCGACGGAGCGTTGTGTTCCACGCGCAGCTCAAAGAGATGTCAGCAGAACTGAAGGGGTCTGCCAGGACCGATGCCTGCCAGGGTCGCGAGATTGTTCGAAAGAGACACCGTGATTCTGGCACATGGGCAACTGAAGGAACACGGGTGGGTTTTAGTCAGTAAAAGTCTGACACGCCCTTCCGCTCCGCCCAGAGCGGGAGAAGTCATTTGATGATTTCCCATCCAAAATTATTTCCACGCCTTCATAGCTGAACTGATTTCAAAGTAGCTTGCCACACGGAAACAGAGGAATAATTCCGTAACTTGCTATCAGTAGGAACTGGTTTCATATTTATAGTTAAACAACATTCATTGCGTTATTTACGTTGCTGAGCCGACAATTTGTTCGAACAAATGTCGCAATGGTTTAGAAGTAATCTTCAATCCCATGCAGATTCTGGGTGCAGGTAAGTAGTTCTCATTTTGAAAGTAAAATACGAGGAAATAATACGGACTGTACAAAGAATATATAGATGTATGTGAGTTATCACCATCGACGACATTGAACGTGTGCCAAATAAGTCAAGGTTAGAAAGAGGAACTTTATATGAGACCAGTTCCCGTTCCGTGGCAGTTGGAATTCATTACTTTATCAGTGATATAATTTAGATTGTCTTTGATTATCTTGGACACCGGAATTATCTCGGAAAGCTCTCAATCCATTCCGTACCCAAGTATGAATTTGTCAAATTGGGGAATTACTGACTCATACATATAAAATTTATTTTTTGCTTGAGTATAGTTTTCGTTTTACATGTTGGTATATGAGATTGGCTAGCTGACATAATTATGGCAAATGATTTACAATAATTTAATGTTTTGGGTCTCTTAATGTTTACTACTTATTATTTATTGTATAGATTCAAGTTATTCTAACTGGACAGCTGTGCTGCTGGACACTAGGAAGTGGTGAATGGCGGGGCGTTTTGGGGTATTGTCATATGTAATTTTGACGTTCGAAAACTGCTGATCCTCAATCTAATTTGTATAAATGACTTTTGATTTTGATTGAGCACCCATCCGCGTGCGGTGCTACTAATAAGACCATAGACTTGCCGGTGTGTCCTAAGTGCCCGTTCAATTGCACCTTGGATGAGCTAAAAAATGCCACTGGGCATCTACTGGGCTAAAATTATACTGATAAAAAAACCCAACGAATAAAAACTTTTTTGCAAAAAAAAACAACCGACTTCTTTAAAAACACTACAAAGTGAAAAATAACTTTAATTTCGGTTGTCGGTGTCTTAGGATCTGTATTTATGGTTTTTTTGCCACCGACTTCCGAAATTAAAGTTATTTTTCACTTTGTAGTGTTTTTAAAGAAGTCGGTTGTTTTTTTTTGCAAAAAAGTTTTTATTTTTAAATTTTTAGTTGTGGTATTCACCCTGCACTAATTCCAAACAAACAATGCATATTTATGCGATAGCAGAAATCGCGGTTGATTTCCTGTCATTTTTTAAAGAGTTCCGGTGTCTGTCTCCCGAACTCATCATCAGATCTATATGAAAATTGTATGGGACCATTTCGGAATAAACCGCTTTCGAACAAAAAAAGAATTTTGCAAATCCGTCTATATATGACGGAGTTATGGCCGAACATACATAAAAAAAAAAAAAAAAAAAAAACATATAAACATCCGAATTGATAACCTCCTCCTTTTTGAAGTCGGTTAAAAAGAGTAGCATCGACACGAAAAGAGGAAGAAGGTCTTTGACATAACTTGTGTATTATCTTGAACATGTTGATTTGTGATGACGTATAAGGCATCCAAACTGTCGGCAACGACTTAAATTGTGGTTTTATCAACGTGAACTAGACTGACGTGTTTTAGATTTACATATATGTACCTGACTATCATATTACTAATTGGGTTCATTTTAATTAATGTTTTGTTGACATTATTTTGTTTGTATTAATATAATATTTTAACTTGTTTCATAATTTGCACGCCGTAAGGTAGACTGTAGCCAATCTAATAAATTTATGCACAACATCTTGTACCTGTACCTACATTCATAGCAAATAAAGTACTGATTCTGATTCTGAAATTCTGATGATGGTACTTAATGATACTATTGCTTAACTAAGAATCAAAAAAGAAATTGCAAGAACTGAAACCCGACTACTACTGAAAAATTACTTATTATTTACCTCATTACTTCATGTCATCTAGAAGGCGCCATATTCAATTTATATATATATATATTTTATATATTCGTTCGTTAACCCATCTTTTTGCTTTGCCGTAGTCGAGTTTAATTTGGCTAGTAACAATGGAAACCACAAACTTTCAAATGAAATACATGATCGACCCCTGCCGCTGTTATTACTTAGTCACAAGCCTCTTAGAACTACTTAAACATTTCTAACTGTCATATTACAAATTGTATTACACGTGAAACTTCTTACAAACAGTTTAACGCGACGCTAAAACTTTGACAATAACACAATTTTCTAACTTATCTTGGCCCACAGTTTATAGACCATAGACATAACGTAATATTGATCCACTATTTCAGGGCGGTTGGCCCAGTTCAAGGTCTGTTGGGACAAATAAAACTATATGGGTCCCGCGCGAAATGTCTGTAGTTTGTTTTAACTTTTATTTTTTTCTAGCATCTGCCTGCGACTTTGTTCATGTCAAATTTCTTTTAGTATTGGCAGTACCTTCAGTAGCTTTGCACTGTTGAAAGAATTTTTGAAACGAATCGGTAGTTCTGAAGATTATTAAATAAAAATGTGAGATATAAAATTCGATAAAAATGTGAGATTGTATGTAGGAGACATACAATCTCACATTTTTATCGAATTTTTAAACAACCATATTGTTTTATATAAGTAGGATTGTATAAGATAGATTTGGTAAACAAGCATTTGGCATATCAACAGCTGTTAATCAAAAACAGATTTTACATCACGCGTATATTATTTGAAGAATTAACCAGAGATGTGTTATTACGTACAAAATATTACTGGCCTGTTAGTCTCGTGGTTAGCGACCCTGACTGCTAAGACTGAGGTCGTGGGTTCGATTCCCACCCAGGACAAACGTTTGTGTGATGAGCACAATCATTTCTTGTGTGTCTGGGTGTAATTTATCTATAACTAGCTGACCCGATAGACGTTGTCCTGTCTCTTTGATGATATTTGAGCACGCATTCTGTCAATTCTAAAGTTTACATTGTCCTATTATATGGTTGTTAAGTATTTTAAAATAAGTGTACTTAAATTTTCTAATTTCCCGCGCACTTTTTTAATTTTTTTTTTTCATAAGAACCTTCTCCTGACAATTATAAACACAACAACAAAAAAAAGTGAAATCGGTCCAGCCGTTCACGCGTGATGTCGTGACCAAGGGAAATAGGGATTCATTTTTATATATATAGATATGTATGTATTTAGAAATATATAAGTATGTTTATCAGTTGTCTGGTTACCATAGTACAGGCTCTGCCTAGTTTGGGATCAGATAACGGTGTGTGGGTTGTCCTAATATATTATACTAGCTTTTGCCCGCGGCTTCGCCCGCGTGGATGTCGGAAATTAATGCAAGAGGACGTATAACCGCGATAAGAATGTGTTATTCCAGGTTATATAGGTAATATAGACTCTGTGTGCTATTTTCGATCCAGATCCATTCAGCCATTTTTGTGTGATTGAGAAACAACAACCCAATCATACATATTTTCACATTTATAATATTATTTGCCCGCGGCTTCGCCCGCGTGGATGTCGGAAATTAATGCAAGAGGACGTACTACCGCGATAAGAATGTGTTATTCGATGTTTTATATAGGTAATATAGACTCTGTGTGCTATTTTCGATCCAGATCCATTCAGCCATTTTTGCGTGATTGAGAAACAAACACCCAATCATACATATTTTCACATATATAATATTATTAGTAGTAGGATTATAACTCATATTACTTAGGATTCATAGTTTATGAGAACATCATGTGTGTTGGTGTTTTTAAAATAAAAGTAATAGTATTCAGAGTAAGAAGACTGTGACATAGGGCTTGGTTTAGTTGAATATAAGTCTTCCTGGTTTTTCTTAACGCTCCTATTTTACCTATACAGACACTCAATCATTTACCAGACACCGAACTTAATTATAGGAATAGTACTTTTGCCAGTGGCTTGGCCCGTATAGCTGTCGGAAAATAACACCCGGGAACCTACTACCGGGATAAAGTAGGTATCCTATCTGTTACGTATCCATGATGATATAATATATCTTTGTGCCAAATTCGATCTAAATCCGTTTGGCCGTCTTTGCATCATTGAGAAACAAACATCCAAAAATCTAAATATCTAAGCAATTTCGCGGTCTCTTACTTGAAATAATACTATTAGGTTTATTTTGAGTATAATGAACACACATGATATTCGCAATTACTTTGAAGCCAAAGTAATATGAATTACAATCCTACTTATCCTGTACTACCCGGCCCCTGCCAACGCGCTCTGCGCCCACTTTTTAAATCTCTAATATCTTCTAAGATATTCATTTAAATTACATGCTGTAAAGGGCCATATTGATCTATATTAAATGCACAATGTATTTAAGGTACTTAATTGGATAAGGATTAATGCTGTATTGCTTAAAATCGCTTCGTAAATAAGCCCTTATTTCTCGTAAAAAGTAAAAGATAAAAAATGGTTATTGTGGGTTATCCCTAAGAGATAGACATATACCATTGAGGACATTTTTGTAGGCCTTTTTAAGGTGTACAATACTGTAGTACATTATTTTGATCTATTTCGTAGGATTCAGCCAGGGTTTTACGAATTTTGAGACGTATGTCAGCGTAGTTTTCGAAGATAGTTATTTTTTTCTAAAATAAAAGAATCTTTCTAAAATAAAAATAGCCTAAGTTACTCCTTGTTACATCAGCTATCTGCCAGTGAAAGTCCCGTCAAAATCGGTCCAGCCATTTCCGAGATTAGCGGGAACGAACAGACAGACAGACAGACAGACAGACAGACAGACAGACAAAAATTGTAAAAAATGTTGTTTTGGTATATGTATCGTGTATACATCCATATACACTTAGTAAAAAGTGGTTATCTTAATATTAAAAACAGACACTCCAATTTTATTTATTTGTATAGATTATTATTATATACACTTCCACATTTCCCCAGTTATGTTTAAGTTCCATATAATAGTGGGTGACCCAGATACACCAGACCCAATATTTATTGCTGATCTGAGACTCGAATCCATTGCTCCATGTTCAGCAGTAGCAGATGCGACATATGAAGAACACGGTCTAAAGTTCACTCATCCTGTTTATAAAAGGGTGGATCCTTCAACCAGACGGACGTGTCATCTGGTGAGCAACTGCCCGACGATAGACGTCGGGACGTCCTATACATATGTATTTATATTTGATAGGCCTGTTAGTCTACTGGTTAGTGACCCTAACTGCTAAGACTGAGGTCGTGGGTTCGATTCCCACCCAGAACAAATCTTTGTGTGATGTGCACAATCATTTGGAAGTGTCGAAGGGCGGGCGTTTTGGGGGGACTGTCTCATGTAACTTTGACGTTCAAAAAGTGCTGACTCTCAGCCTAGTTTGAATAAATGACTTTTGATTTTGATTTGTTCTGTGTCTGGGTGTAATTTATCTATAATATGTATGTATTTACAAATATATAAGTATGGTTATCAGTTGTCTGGTTGCCATAGTATAGGCTTGCCTAGTTAAATTTTGGATCAGATAACGTTGTGTTGGTTGTCCTAAGATATTATTATTATATTATTATTTATCTATAATAATGTTTCTATTTAGAAATATATAAGTATGTTTATTAGTTGTGTGGTTACCATAGTACAGGCTCTGCCTAGTTTGGGATCAGATAACGGTGTGTGTTGGTTGTCCTAAGATATTATTATTATTTATCTATAATAATGTTTCTATTTAGAAATATATAAGTATGGTTATCAGTTGTCTGGTTACTATAGTACAGGCTCTGCCTAGTTTGGGATCAGATAACGGTGTGTTGATATCCTAAGATATTATTTATTTATTTAAATGCGCGGAAAACTCTGCTTGCGCGATGCAGGATTTAGAGTGACGTCAGTGTGATGTGTAGTTCGCATATAGCGTTGTAGATGCCGCTACACGACCACTAGACCAACTAGGTAACATTTTCCGTTCATAATTTTTGCCGAAAAACGTCCACTGCTGGACATAGGCCTCTCTCCGTTTGGGGAGGTTTGCCATAATCGCCACGCTTGGTTGGCAGGTTGGCGATCCTGCTCCTCATTCTCTAGTAAGTCCCTTAGTCGCCTCTTACGACACCCACGGGAAGAAATGGGCTGGCGCTTTTCTTTGCGTCCAGCACCACACGTAACACAAACAGTTTACATTATTATTCTCAATTCAAAACCTTAGCACGTCATGGAGGACACCGTGGAGTATACGGTGGAGGTGTGCCCTGCCGGGGCGGAGCACCGCCGTGTCTTCGTGGAGGCGATCGGCGGCGGCGACCTCTCGCCTCCGACCCTGGTGCGAGCCATGGTACGGAGCGAGAGGGCATGGGAAGCCGTCACCTCCTTCTGCGAAGCAGTAATGCTCGCGAAGGAGGAGGCGGGGCGCGTGAGGGAGTGGCAGTCTCTGCGCCCTTACGTCCCTAGCCACCGCAGGAGGAGACGCCCCGGGCGTCGGGAGTCTATAGTGGACTCCCGGCCACCGTAGGCGTGAGCTTGTGGGCGGCGAGCAATGGGAACCTCACCGCCCGGTAAGGACCAGGCTCGGGTCATCGGCGCGTGGTGTTCCACGCGCGCCTCAAAGAGATGTCAGCAGCACTGAAGGGGTCTGCTAGGACCGATGCCTGTCAGAGTCGCGCGATTGTTCGAAAGAGATACAGTGACCCTGGTACATGGGCAACTGAAGGAACACGGGTGGGTTTTAGTCAGTAAAAGTCTGACACGCCCTCCCGCTCCGCCCAGAGCGAGAGAAGTCATTGGATGATTTCCCATCCAGAAAAAAAAAGCACATCATTTTTGTTAATAGAGTAAAATAAACACTCTACGAGCAAGCATGTTAGACTTCCTACACGGATTTCGGATCCTTTTGTGTGTTCAGGATCGTAGTTTTTGCAATCCATCATAAGAGTGTTTTCTTGTCTCTTTGGCTATAAGAAGGATCAAACAAAGACCTAAAGAATAACATCATATTGGCTAGCAAACAAATTGGCATTTCTTTTGATAGAAAGCCGCTTATAGGCACCGAAAAGAATTGCCAATCTCTCTGGGCTAAGTTGGAAAAACCCTGAAGCGCTTGACGTTTATTTTTCGAAATTAGGGTTGGCTTGATAAAATCTAGGATATAGGCTGTTGTGAGCCTCATTATAACAGAATTTTATATTTTAGTAGGTACCCTTTTGGAAAATAAGCCTGTCACTTTCATGAAAAATTTGCTAAGTCACCCCATTTGGCTAGGAACTCGCAATTGAGGTATTAAATAAAGCGAAAGCGCTTTGAGATAATCCCTTATATCAGGGTTTTGCCAGCTACTGGCGATTGAAATATACTTGTTTTGAGCCCAACAAATACATAGGTACAAGAGCATCAGAGATAATAGAAGAAATTTTACATCTAGCATAGACGAAAACTATTAGAAGACGGATTAATTTTTAGAAGCCATTTTGAACTTTGGGTATGCACTCCACCGTGACAATAACAGTTCCATTTATATTAAGTATACCACTTTGTATGCATGTTATCTGTAAACTTTTGCAGTTTTGTTAACTCACAGCAAGTGTAAGATGTTTAAAGCAAGTAAGGTTAGTGTAGGTATCTATTTTAAGACAATTTATGAAATGAAAAATCGCTAAACTCAAAGCAATTATTTCAATTAAATTATTTAAAGGCACATTTGAATTGTCGGTCAGTTACAAATATAAAGCTAATTGCTAATTCCAAAATATAATAGGTATATATCTATGGAGCAGCTCGAGCAAAAAACTGTATTAAATAATATTGGTTACATTATCCATGTTGAAATTATACGTATAGACAGATATGTGAGAACGATATAGAATGTCGTGCACGTTAAAAGCGTCTAGAGCAAAAAGGTGAGTAAAAAATCAAATGAAAAATAAAATACGTTTGGAAGAATGAGGAACAGGGTGTATAGTTCACTCAACCTCTGTAGAAAAGTAAGATTCATCCGACCAGACGGTTGGCCTATCTGGTGGGCAACTGCCCGACCATTTATATTTATTCAGTCAGTCAGTTCAACCGTAAGACGTCCACTGCTGGACTTAGGCCTCCCCCAATTTGGGGGGCTTTGCCATAATCGCCACGCTTGGCAGGCGGGTTGGCGATCGCAGTATGGTGGTAAAATGCATAGAGAACGCTGCTGCCCATTCTCTAGTAAGTCCCTTAGTCGCCTTTTACGAAACCCGCGGGAAGAAATGGGGTGGTGTTATTCTTTACGTCCGGCACCACACGGTAATAAGAAGATAACTCTTAGGATACAAATAAAAAAATGGTAAAAGATATCCTACTACCCTACTTCCTACTGTCCCACTAATATTATAAACGCGAAAGTTTATATGTATGGATGTATAGATGTATGGATGTTTGTTACTCTTTCAAGCAATAACTACTGAACGGATTTGGATGGGAACACAGATAGTTTATAACCTGGATTAACACATAGGGTACTTTTTATCCCAGTAGTACGTTCCCGCGGGATATTTTCTGACCTCCACGCGGGCGAAGCCGCGTGGTGGTAAAATGCATAGAGAACGCTGCTGCCCATTCTCTAGTAACTCCCTTAGTCGCCTTTTACGACACCCACGGCATGAAATGGGGTGGTGTTATTCTTTACGTCCGGCACCACACGATACTATATATACAGGGTGGAATTGAAGTCTTGGGCATTATTTTAAACCAAGGCACTACTCACGATACTAATTGCATTAAGGCTACTATTATGCAAATCAAAAATAGTATCAATGCAAGCATGGAAAATCTCAAAAATGTAGTAAGTCATACAAAGTATCAATTCGTTGCGCATCGCGATAGCGAATGCTGCAGTAGGTACCTACGCCGTACGCGTGAACTCTTTGACCCTACGCGACCCACGTGACATAGGTACGTAAGTTGCTAACGACTTGATTCATATTAGATTCCAACTTTCCCTTCATAATTTGCCGGCTTAGGACGGTCAAAACTACGTTTATTTACATAAATTTAAAAAAAAATATTTACGTATCTACCTAGTTAAAATTAATTTCCTGTAGTTTTGGCGTATTTACAAAGTTGGAATCACAGTATTTACAATAATTGTTTAGGAATCTCAATGTATTAACACTAATTTAAACTACCTATCTTATTATCTAGCACTTACACGTATTTTAAACCGCCCCTAAGACTACCCACTGACCAAAAGATGCTCAAAATGTCCACCACCTTTTTCAATACACAATTGAGCCTTACGTCTGTGATTGTCTTTCAGACTGTTCAACACAAAGTCCCGCGCTTTCATGTGTCGAATGCGTTAGTAATTTTGTTTTTTAAATCGTCTTTTGACTCACTTTCACGTTCGTAAACAATTCTTTTAATTTCACCCCAAAAAAAAAAGTCCAGATCGTGTTCACAATCACTGCATTACCGCCAACACTTAATACACTGCAATCCAAGGGTATGATCGGGACGTGAGATGCGCGTGCGGCGATTACGTCACGGGATCAATTACATGCGTCAACGCACCTGCGCAGTCGTTATGACACTGGTTCGGAAAGCAGCCCCCGCGCGGGGGTGATATCCGTATTTTTGCGAGTGAGGGAGCGGGACGGAGAGAGTTGTCGGCGGGCGGCATGCCTTTTAGCCTATTGTCTGTGATTGTGTTACCGCTTGTAAGGAAACGCCGCGCACTCGCCGGCTGGCCGCAATGACTATACTCCATTTGTTTAGGTAGTTAACTAAATGTAAACAATCTTAACATGTCTTTTATCTAAAAAACTGTCTAAAAATTGAATCTAAAAATGTTTACAATTAGGTATTTACTTAA
This sequence comes from Aporophyla nigra, assembly GCA_947507805.1. Lineage (NCBI taxonomy): Eukaryota > Metazoa > Arthropoda > Insecta > Lepidoptera > Noctuidae > Aporophyla > Aporophyla nigra. Next base: position 14,170,098 of record OX382315.1, on the reverse strand, counting down.
ACCGATGTTAGGTAAGTAACTTAATTTAAATAATATTTGTTGGTTTTTTTTGTGGCTTTTATACGATTTATTTTATATAAAAAGACATATCAAGATTGTTTACCTTTAGTTAACTACCTAAACAAATGGAGTATAGTTATTAGTATTATTTGATGTTTGTTTACTTTTCGTTTTGCGCTGTACTGCGCTTTAATGATATTGATACTTCAAGACTTATTAGCGTTTATGAAGTATTTTGTTTTAATTACTTTAAGTGTTTATTTGCAATAATAAGCCTTTTGCAATATGACTTACTACATTTTTAAGGTTTTACATACTTGCATTAAAATATTTTTGATTTGCGTATTAAGGTGTATAGTATCCTCGTTAACCTTGAGCATATGAGCGGAGCTAAGCTCCATACTCCCACACACACGTAACGAGTGGCGGCGGCGCGCTAAACTAAAACAACGACCAAAGATTATGCAGAGACGGACGAAAGTCGGTATTTTTGCCTACGACAGTAAAAGGTACCGAATGGTGGATCAATGGCTGATACTTTAGAAAGACGCAACTATTTGATGTTTATACTGGACATATTTCTTTAAACATGCAGGTATGTGATTGATTAAAGAAAGACAACTTTTCGGGTTAGAGATATCTTTATTTCCCATAAAAAACAAATTTCACTTACATGAGAAATATTAACATAATTTTGAAAAAAAGATTGTTTTTGTAACGCACAGTTTTGGTAAGGAGACACTAAAAATTAAAAATTGCAACAAAACAGAAATAGTCAATAACTGTAGGATAATCGCTAATAAATTAAACACTTTCTTTGCCTGGGCATTTTTATTTAAATACAAACTATGTTACAGTTCACACAATAAAATATATACACAAAAAAGTATTTAGAAATGCCACCACTAATAAAGCGTCTACGCGCACAAACAAATCGACTCCTCTGCAAGGAGCTAGTCTATAAACACACACTGTTACAATACGTTCGTAAGTATTTACACTAACACACACGTCGCGCGTAGTCGGTCGATAGCTGGAGCGGAGCAGCGAGCGACACAGCCCTCCCGTCTGAATGCTAATGCACGACTGCAGCCCGCGCCTGCGCAGAGCCCCTCTACCCTGACGGCTTAAAATGGGGGTATTTCTTTGCAAAATTTTGATTAATTTACAATATTTTATTGTAAAATCGTAGTGCCTATAACCGTTTATTTTTATGTGTAAAAATATTTCCAAATAACAAAACTATTTAGTAGGAGTATGAAATATAAGCCAAAAAATTGGGTTGTCGTAAATATTTTTTTACAGCAAAAGTTTTAACCCTACGAAAAAAGTGCTCTTGTAAAAATTATGTACATGAATCTATAGCAAAAATACATTTTTTTCAAATCTTCAAACCAAGTCGTTAATGAGAAGATAGGTTCATAAAGTGACCGTTTTACGGCACTAAACCGGACCAAGGCCCTTAATAGGCCTAATGCAATCAGTATCGTGAGTAGTGCCTTAGGTTAAAATAATGCCCATGACTTCGATTGCATCCTGTATATTTATATTTATTAATCAAATTAAATGAAATCATCATCATCAGCCTAAACATTTCCTAAATACGTTGGAGTCAGCTTCCAGTCTAACTTCCACAACCTACTTACTAGATTTATACTATAACCCTCGGCAATACTGGTTTTCAGACTTTCGGGTTTACCCGCACCGTCTGTCTATGATTCACAAATGACAGCCGGGCCTTGGTATGTCAAGATGGTCACCTATTCACGGATGAACCGCGGCAACAATAGCTTTACCTGATCAATCGAAACGTTCGGCTGTAATTACTTAGCCACAAACCCGTCGTCGAATAAAATAAAATAAATATTTAATATGAAATCTAGTTTGATAAATTGATATTTTATACGTGCCTCGTAACCAGTATTGGCTGGCAGTTCTATTGGAAGCTACCCAACACAAGGCAGTTTACGATTATCCAATGTATTTGAACTAACGGCCGAAGAAGACATTGTCAAACATGGCACGTTCAAAAGAAATGATGTTGACAGGCCTGTTGGTCTAGTGGTTAGCGGCCCTGACTGCTATGCTGGAGGTCGTGGGTTCGATTCCCACCCAGGACAAATGTTTGTGTGATGAGCACGATCATTTGTTCTGTTTCTGGGTGTAATTTATCTATAATATGTGTCTAGTACCCATAACACAAGCTCTGCTTAGCTTGGGACTAAATGGCGTAGTGTGATAGTTGTGGAATTATTATTATTATTAACTAACACATGTTATTGTCCAAAGTACCAAAATTCAGACTTACACCAAAATCGAAAAGGTTAAGGCCATGACTCACAATCAAGTGTAAACATAAACGCAAAGACATTTAATAAACACAGCGAAAAACAAAACCAAAATCTACGTGGTATCATTTACAGGTGGCATCTCACTTAGTTTAAATCTACAAGGCTTAGCTGTAATTTATTATACGTATTGAAAAATGCTGGCCCTGTTTTTGGATTGTGTTTATTTGTATTCTTCATTATTTTTCCGTTCGAAAATTTAAATCACCTGCGTTGAATAAAATGTACAGTCTAAAGTTGAAATATCATACATATAACATAGTCCATCGGCTCAGTCGAAATAATGATATCGGCTCATTGGCCGCCGTCAGAATTTATGACCGTTCAAAATGAAAATAAAAATATTTTTATTTCCATAAACCTACATGGGCACTTATGAAACTTCAAAAGATATGTACGTGGTTTCAATTTGTTGATGCCTATGGTGATGCCTTTAAAAAAAATAGATGGCTTTTACAATGGTTTCAGATTACAGTGTTCATAGGTATGGGAGGAGAGTGTAGGCCTGTCAACAAGTAGCAGAAGACCATTTCGGGCCCGATTTATCGCATTTTCCATCTGTCTTGCCAGATCTACCAGCGATATGTCATCTCATTCCTGAAGGATATTCTCTTTGAAGCCTTCAAGAGGTTGAAGCTTGTTAACATAGAGTGACTTTAATAAACCGCACAAAAAAAAATGTCTGGAACGGTTGAATCAGGCGATCTTGCCGGCCAGTGGAAATCGTCAATAGAGAGATTACGCGACCCGGAAACAATTATTCCGCGTTGTTTAGGTGTCTAGTGATACTTGTGTCGATGACGTATATATTGTATCTGTTTACTTCAGAAATGTCAAAGCAGAATTGATATTTGCCGCCAATTACAAAAATTATAGCATATTCCGTTATGGTAATTTTGCGCAACTTTTTACCATATGACAATGCTATCTGCATTGTGAGCAAAAGCCAATTATTTTCGATGAAAGTAAGCCCAATCTATACTTACTAATATTATAAAGCTGAAGAGTTTGCTTGTTTGTTTGTATGTTTCTTTGTTTGTTTGGTTGAACGCGCTAATTTCAGTGACTACTGGTCCGAATTGAAAAATTCTTTTTGTGTTGGGTAGCCTATTTATTGAGAAAGGTTATAGGCTATAAAACATGACGCTATAATCAAAAAGAGCGGAGCAGCAACGAAAAATGGACGAAAACTGGCAGGCAATTTGAAGCGACGGGAAGGGTCACGGAAGCAAAAATTTGACGTGGACGAAGTCGCGGGCAGAAGCTAATTCTATATAATAGCCAATTGATATAGCTAAGTCATAACTTTTTTCGAGCCATGAGCTGTTTACATACAGCATGTGTTGATACAAGAGAAAAACACTGTGATATTTTCTTTCTAAAATTAACAAGAACGTGTTGGAAGAAACTTTAAGTTCTAAGTGCAACTTGTTCTTAACTTTTATTTTACTTAGTTGATACTCTACAACATCGAATCGCTTTTCGAACCTCCTAGTACGTTAGCGTTCTTATATGCCAGAATTTCATAAAAGACGATATATTTTAAAAGTCAGATAGCCAAATATCTTTAGCACACTTTTTAATAAAAGCTATCTGACGGCTTGGTATGTATGAATCCCTTCGAAGAATCAGGGTGATGTTATGTTTTTCGTTTGTCAATATTCTATTCATCATTGTCTCATCACTTAGTCATGTCATTCTACTATACCCACATTTTAAAGTTTGTACATTTGGATGTTTCTTACTCAATCACGCAAAAACAATCGAACGGATTTGGATGAACAGATAGTTTATAATCTGGATTAACATGTAGGATACTTTTTGTCAAGGTAGTACTGTGCTGTTGATAAAATTCTATTCTATAGATAATTTTCGAACTCCTCCGAATTTCCCCGATTCGGTTACCAAAGGCAGAAGTCACTCGAATCTCTTCACTCGCCAGGGACTTGATAAATCCATTTGACGGGAAGAATTGTGTCCCAAAACAATTCCATTAGGCTGTATTACCCGCTTCTTGGCAAACCCTAATGTAAACGGATTTCTCAAATATATCAAGCGTCACTGTGAAATAAATAAAAGTCTCCTCTTATAATTTCGGCAAAGGAAGGAAATGACCTGTACTTATTTATTTATTTAACCATTTATGCACACATATAAATAGACAAGAAGAAAGGAACAGAAAAATATGTACAAAGGTAATGCAAAATAATAATAAATGGATTTTAATTTAATTTTAATTAATGGATATTCTGGATTATGAATTTTGTATTTAATTTATTTAATTTGTGTGTTGTATATATTGATATTTTTATCTTTTGTATTAATTTATACGTGACTTTGTATTTATAATTTGATAATTTTAATGTTTTTGTCTGATATGGGTTATGTTACCAGAAATAAACGATTTTTTTTAATGCTTATTTATACTTACTTTCAAGGCCTACATATTTATGTGATTCAGGTGTGTATGTTCCGTATGTTTTCGGATGTAAAGAATAGCACCATCCCATTTCTTGTGGGTGTCGTAAAAGGCGACTAAGGGACTTACTAGATAATGGGCAGCAGCGTTCTCTATGCATCTCGCAGTATGGTGGTAATACTGCGAACGACAACCCGCCTGCCAAGTGTGGCGATTATAGCTAACTCTTCTTTTGGGGAGGCTTATGTCCATCAGTAGACGTCTTTTGGCTGTTGTTGTTGATGATGACATGTTTAAGACAAAGGATCGACAAAGCCGTCCACTGCTGGAAATCGAACTCCCCTAATTTGGGCAGCTTTGCCAAAATCGCCACGCTTGGCAGGCGGATTGGGGAGCGCAAAATGGAACGCTGCTGCCCATTCTCTAGTAAGTCCCTTTTTCACTTCTTACAACACCCATGGGAAGAAATGTGGTGGTGTTATTCTTTAAGTCTGACACCACACGGAACCAGATATTGTTTCCAAAAACTTGGTTAGATCATATGAAGACTATACCATCCCTGTTTGTTCTGATAACTCATTGACAGCAACATACAAGCTACAATGTATACTCCTTTTGCTGTATAGATGAAGCTAATACAATCTACGTCTTGTTTGTTGTCTTATAAAGTCGTATTTCCAATACACAGGCGTGTAAAACCGCTGGCTGAAGCTAGTCTATACTTCTATAATATTTACTGTAATATTATTTTACTATATTTATACTTATATAGTTAAAATACTTATACTTATCTTCTATACTTATTATAAATGCGAAAGTAACTGTGTCTGTCTCTTACGCTTTCACGACTAAACCACTGAACAAGGTGCTTACTCTCGAATATAATTCCAATAGTTCGACATTGGTCAAACGTCAGTTGGTTGAGTTAAACGTCAGTGATTGGCTAGACTCAGTGAGTCCAGCCAATCACTGACGTTTGACTGACAATTCCAATGTCGAACTATTGGAATTATATTCGAGAGTAAGCACCCTGATTTTAATGAAATTTAGTACAAGGTAAGTTTGAACCCCTAGAAAGGACATAAGCTACTCTTATTCTGTGACTTCGTCTGCGTCCGCGATAACCGACATTTCTGAGGTCAAAGTCGCGGGAAAAAGCTAGTATGAACTAAATAAGGAGGATGGACTTGCTACAATAATAAAACAGAGTACATAAATAACTGTGCCGAAGCGGTTTGGTATAACCAGTTCCTACCTGGCTAGAGCGCCGTCTGATTATATATTGATAAGCGGAAAGTGACCTAGAAAGTTCGGAAATCAGTACAACCGAATCGGAAATGGCTTGTCAAGGTAATCATAACTGTTTACCATCGATATAAAATACACTTTTCGTTTTTACTGAGCTTCGTCTTCGGTAAACAACTCTCGTAGCAGTTTCGTAGCGCCGTAGCACTCGTAGCAAAACACGTAGACGTATTTATCTAGGAGTGTATACTGTTGTATTCCTTTTAGTATAAATCATAGTACATACATCATATACATGAACGTTGTTTATACTAAATTTAAGATTAGCGTCTACTTTTTTCGTTTTTACGTAAGAGTAACGTTTATAAAGCAAAGGGTTTTATTTTGTGGGTGCGAAATCATCAAATGACGTCTCTTGCTCTGGGCGGAGTGGGAGTCTGACTTTTACTGACTAAAATCCACCCCTGTTCCTTTAGTTGCCTAAAAAATTACAACTTTCTAATACTTAGAGTTTCTGAGCTAAGCTGCGGGCAAACGTACTGACGAACATGAAGGAACTATAAGGGTCCCTTCCTGGAACGTAAACTCTAGAACCCTAAAAAAAAGTTTTTTTCGGGATTAAAATATTATAAATATTATTTATGATATAATGTAGCCATATTATTGGCCCTTTATAATGATGTGACTTAATTACGCCATTAAACATTACAAGCGCGTTAACATTTCACACTAGGTCACAGATAAGATAGAATGAAATATTATGTTAAACGGACAAGTACTCGACAGGTATCAGTTGTAATCAGTGTCATCTAACCTTTATTTACTTGAAGGACTATGAAAGCATGTGTAATTAAAAATCTAAAATAAAATCACGATTAAATATGTCCTCCTAAATGGACGGGTACGATGCATCATCGTGGTTTGTTGTAATCTATATATTAAGGCCCTCTTGTAGTTGAAGACGTTTCTGTGAACACTGGCCGGTCGTTGCGAGCGCTTGAGCTGCTAGATTTTATGTATAATTGTTTCGTGGAGACAAAATGATAAGGAAATTATAAAATATTTTCTCAGCATGCCCTAAAAAACAATAAAACCTATTTTTTGGTATGAGTTTTACATGGTTTAATGATGGAATCTCTTCAAGGTACACGTTTTAAATGACGATTTAGTGTAATCTTTATGATTATTTTTTATCGAGCCAATTGTTTTAATTCACGTTTCTATCTTCACACAGCGCTTAATAGTATGTTCAATTTTCCTAAATATTTTTTTTTTACGGAAACTAGCCATTTTGCTAGATTTACAGAGGTTTAAAAAAGTTAAAAAGTACTGCAACCTCGCCTTAATCATCATCATTTCAGCCGAAAGCTGTCCACTGCTGGACATAAGCCTCCCCCATAGTGGGGTAGCGGTGGAGTGGTGGGGGTAGCTATAATAGCCTAGCTTGGCAGGCGGGTCGGAAACGATCGCAGTATTGTGATAAAATGCATAAAGAACGCTGCTAACCATTCTCTAGTAACTGCCTTACAACCGACATCCAAAATTGAAAAAAAATGCTTCGGAAGTCGGTGGTATAAAATGAAAATACTAACCCAAACATATCGAATTTCGAAATTAAATTTGTTTTTCATACCGCATTTTTTTTTTTTTGTTGTAACATACGTTAAAATATACGTATTCCTTGCAAATGCAGAGACACCACTTTCTCAATCAAACAAATCAAATTTCTCACAAGAAGACACTGGACAAAGCAAAAAATTTCAAGAAATACTCATGAAAAAAATGTCCGACATCTTCACAAGGTATCCTCATTATATCCTAAGTACAAAGAAAACACGTCTCTACTTCGAGGAAATCTCTCTCATTGGTTGACGGTACATTCTCCGTTCTTCAAAGCTCATATTGGCGCGTCGCGGCGGTGTGGCGGTTTTCTTGGAAACACGCTTTTCCCTTGATTACACAGTACCTATACAATCGTGGAACAGAAGTATTGTCTTGTGTAATTTGTCAAGTGGAGTGGTCTAGTTTGATTAGTTTCTTGTAGGTACTATGTGTTCTACTGCTGTAATTGTCTTAGCCCTGATTACGCTGGTTTCGATAAACAAATACCTAGTTTTAGTAGAACTTTTGGAAAGTCAGAACATTTCTTAAAAAAAAAAACACTTTTGAGCGATAGAAAAAAATACAAATCCAAAGAGACCGATTTCCCAAATTTAAGATATTTTTCACTTTGTAGTGTCTTTTGGAAGTCGATTGTTTTTTGGCAATAAAGATTTTTATTTTTCACTTTTTAGTTACATTGGTGTTTACACACACGTTCGTATACCATTACTGGATAGGTCAATAGCAATGACAGAAGGTATTAGAACATCATCACGATAATCAAAGTGGATTATACGTATTATCGAAGTTAACGCAAAAATTAGCCAAGCAAAATCATTAAAATGGTACCATTCCTAAAGCATGTAAAGCATATGTTCCGCCATATCTCCGGCGATTGTGGGTACACAGTTGCCGGAGATATTGCGGAACATACATATATACAAAAAAAAATAATTAAAATATAAACAAATCAGCCAACGTAGCACTCGCCGAGCTAGCTTGCTAGTTTTGCCCAAAACTAGAACTAACTATGGCAAAAAAATGCTAACTTTTGAAGGAGCACAACTTTATAATAGAATACCGTCTAATTTAAGAAATCTACATTCTTTCAATGTGTTCAAAACCTAACTGAGTTAGTTCATAATTACGGATTGATCACTTTTGGAGAAACGAGAGCAATGTATGTTTATCTAGTGTTTAACTGATGACGACGAGCTCTGTATAATTAATGTATTTTTTAGTATTGTGTAACTGATCACGACGAACTTTGTGTAAATTATGTACTGTTTTAATATTGTTCTCAAGTGAGTGATATATGTCTTTATTGAGAATAACTTTCTTTAAACCTATATAGACGAATTGAGACCCTCCTCCTTTTGAAGTCGATAAAATTTTTACAAGTAAAATAGTGTTGATTCCAGTCGTCGCTTCAAAAAAACAGTTTCGTATGGAGAAGAATAGGCAACTAACTCCGTCATTTGGAAATAAGTGAAAACATAAACGAATAAAAGACTTATAATGCCTAAGTACTTGTAAGTTCATTCTGTTACTTAATATCACGATTAGTTAGCATTTTGACTAGATTTATTTTGATTAGTGTATTGTTTGACCTAACCCAGGCCCAGTAGTAAGCAATAAAATTGATAAGGAACTTATTACACGCTTTATATTAGCTTCACTTGTATGTTTGTATATTTGTATGTTTGTTTGTAACCGACTCCTTACAGCGTGATTTTGACCCACTTTAAACGACCAGATTTCATTCAAACTGTGCACACCTGTCAAGGACCGATGACAATGCAATAATTTCATAAATTTGTGCTATTATCCTTGCCAGGGTTACCAGGACAGCAAAAAAACTGTCACAAACTACGCTGACATACGTCTCAAAATTCGAAATACCCTAAAAAATAGAAAATAAATAATAGTTTAAAAAAACTAAAAACACGCTTCCATTGAAAACCAAACTAAAAAGTACAAAATAATGGAAAAAAAGCGTGGGGTGCCTGATATCATTTAAAAATACCTTAAAAAGCACCCCACGCTTTTTTTCCATTATTTTGTACTTTTTAGTTTGGTTTTCAATGGAAGCGTGTTTTTAGTTTTTTTAAACTATTATTTATTTTATTACTATTTTCTGGTTAATATACCACTTAAGTATTCGCTTTTAGTTTACCTGATTCTACAGAAAACATTTTAGATAAGCGTAACACTTACATGAATTAAATAATGTGAATGTACTTATTTTATATTTAATTAAATCTAGAAAGGTCGTTCAACGTGTTTGATACTGAAAGAGAAAGGGTTCATTTATTGAAATTAGCAACTAGTGATTGGAGTCTCTTTTGTTCTCCTCTCTCTGTTGTGAGACTCCGCTCTTCCATATGAGTAAAATCTGTTTAGTTCTTTCCTCAAAATACCATTTCAGACACCGATCTATATGGTCATCAAATGATCTGGCCAACAAGATTATTGCCGGATTTTTAAATATACATTGATATTGTGAATGTTCTCTTTCTTTCTCAGTAACTTGTAATCATAAATAAAAATAAATAAATAAATATCTTAGGACAACCAACACACCGTTATCTGATCCCAAACTAGGCAGAGCCTGTACTATGGTAACCAGACAACTGATAAACATACTTATATATTACTAAATACATACATATTATAGATAAATTACACCCAGACACAGAACAAATGATCGTGCTCATCACACAAAGATTTGTCCTTGGTGGGAATCGAACCCACGACCTCAGTCTTAGCAGTCAGGGTCACTAACTACTAGACTAACAGGCCAGTCATCATGATCTGGCAGTTTGAGTTATTTAAGCGGCCTACCCAAATGTCCTTTCTTTGGTGTTGTTCGTCGAATCGTTTAGCTTCTTAAGTTCTGTGTTGAGATGCACGATTAGTAGCAAATGCGTGCACTGACTGGACAGGTCTAATTAATCTGTGTCTTTCTTTCCTCAAAAGATAATTTTAGACTAGAAATTATGTCTGAACATCAAAAGAGACTGTGACCTCTGAGTTTGTTTCAGCCTTTTTTCTCAGAGTTGTCAGATAAGAAACGCCTACCTCATGTAGTTTTAAAAATATGATTTATGCGTAAATATTTCTGTACATTTAGAGAAATAAATTTTACTTATATTCAAGTTCATTGAACTATTTTCAAAGTTGTTATTTTCTTTGTTTTCTGCCATCTATCTGCAAAGGGTCTTTTAATATGGAAATGAAAGCGCCGACCCGTGGCGAATGACATCCGTCATTCCTACTATTATCACTTTGATATTATGATTCTTTGTCACCGCAGACAGTGAAAATATAAGGCCTTTGGCATTGTTTCTTCAAATTCATAAATCAATTAATTTTATGGAGCTAGTGGCTTAGTTAAAGTTAAAGCTCAGTTCGTGGATGGTAACCATATCGAGACTCCTCTGTGCCTCTGTTGTGGGTCCTGGCTGTCATTATAGATCTTTGTTAGCTGTTGTAGTCACAAGCCCGTAAGTATGTCAACCAGTCTTACCAGTAGTGGTACCCAGTAACTGGGTGGTGGGGGTTAGACTGGCAGTCACTTCATGTTAAAGACTGATTGTTTAATTGACCCAGAAAAGTAGTACAACATCTTATCATATCAGTTCACTCAACTATATTCAAAATTGTTATTGGTAGCCCTTTGCGTATTTTCTAACAAATCGATTAATGTCAATTAATACAGCAGTGGTGGCCCAGTCAAAATTGAAAGTGGAGTTTGAAAATCGTAGGCTCGAATACACACAGGTACTTTATTCTATGTAAATAATTACACCTTCATCACCACTGTATGAAAACAGAGGCATCGTGTCACGACGGTTGCAACTTTGCAGTTCAACGTACATTTTATGAGTTTCTGGAATAGCGATTAAATGTTTTGAAAAGATTAACAAGTCATTAAGGTTGGCCATTTAGGTCGGCGCCTGTCTGTAGGGTGCGCCGATCGTGTTTATTTATTTCAGCTTGTACAGTGCGCGGTTTCACATGCATAAGTCTTGATCCCGTAGGTACCGTAATAATATCGGAATAATCAATAGGTGTTCTAATTTATGGTCCTTGTGTGTATAAATGTAGAGTATGTAGCTTTATTATTGTGTTTTTGTCCTCGCTACAAATTGTAACAGTTAGTTAAATCGAGAGTGAAGCTTTTATCTTTACTAATATTATAAAGCGGAAGAGTTTGTCTGGTTGATTGGCTGAACGCACTCATCTCAGGAACTTATGTTTCGAATTAAAAATCTTTTAGTGTTTGGTAGCCCATTTATCGAGAAAGGCTACATAACATCTCGCTACGACTAAAAGAAGCAGAGCAACAATGAAAAATATTGCAAAAACGGGGAAAATGTATTCCTCTTGAGAACTTCCGTTGCGTGCGCTGCGTAAACCGTTAGAGTAACGCAACAATCATGTACGACGGAAATGTACCTCTTAAAAAGTTCTAAAAAAAAGTTCGCGACAGTATACAAGATATTTTTTTTTTTGTGTACATTTTACGGTGAGCTCACTGTAACGGTTTTAATTGTAATCAAATATAATCTAAAATTATAAACCTGAAAAGTTTGGTTGGTTGAACGTACCTCAGGAACTACGTTTAGTGTTGAATAGCCCATTTATCGACGAAAGCAATAGACTATATAACATCGCGCTAGGAGCCTCAGGAGCCCAGCAAAAAGAAAAGAAGTCACGAATACGGAGAACGCTCACGCATGCGATTCGATGCGACGTGGAGGGTCGGGGGAGGAGGAATTTAACGCGGACGAAGTCGCGGGCAGAAGATGTTACTTATACAGTCTTTTATCGTTATTGACGAGCCATTGAGTTTATTTAGAGATAACATTAGTGTTTAGTTTCTTGTGAAAGTTGTTTCAAAGAAAATCATAACAGCCAAACACTTTTTCCAAGTGGGTTAATAGATTGTAACTTTACCCTGACGGTTTGCCTCGCCTATTCCTGTAAATGATAATTTTACAAATTAGTCTTTCGCCACATTGTGGTCATATTTTCATGTCACTGTGACTTATGATTTCGGTTTAATTAAAATCAAGAATAAACTCACGCGCTTTTAACAAATTAATTTACTAGGAAATAATTACCATTTACACACATTACACATTAAAATTTACAGGTTAGTTACCTGTATATTAAGTTATTATGATTAGACGTCAAGAAACCCACCCCATAGTAAAAACAAAAATTACCAGCCAAAGGTTGGTGGGGCGACTGCCTATAGAGTTGCCGCAACTTGGTTCACGTATGTATGCATTATTTACTATATTTCGTCACAATCAATAATATTCCCTATCAGAGCAGTGGTGCCGCAGTGGTAACGGCCGCGACTTAAGAGCTGTAGATCGTGAGCTCGAACCCAAGCAGGCACTTTACTTTGTGTAAATTATTTCATCACCACTGCTCTCAAAACGGTGAATGAAAACATCGTGAGGAAACCGGCATGTCTTAGAACCAAAAATTCGAAGACATGTGACATCTACCAAAACGCACTGGGCCCGCGTGGTGGATTTAAATTCGCTAGTTGCATGGGTCTAGTTTTCATCATCATCATGTCAGCTGCAAGGCGTCCACTATTGGACATAGGCTGCCCCCTATATTGGGGGGGTATAGCTTTTCCATAATCGCCACGCTTGACAAGCAGGTTGACGATCGCAGTATGGTGGTAAAATGCACAGAGAACGCTGCTGCCCATTCTCTAGCAAATCCCTTAGTCGCCTTTTACAACACCCAGGGCTAGAAATGTGTTGATGCTATTCTTTATGTCCGGCTCAACAAGGGGGCTAGTTAACTTATAAATATAATCCCACTGGTTTCTGCCCGCAACTTCCGTGCCCCAGAAATTACATTAAACTGTTGGTACCGGCTATCTGATATATATGTTGCAGTCAAAACTCTTAACCAGTCAAAAGTACTATTGACTAGCAAAATCAATTAAAAGTACTTTTGCCCAATGGAGCTGGTTAAAAGTACTTTTGACTAAGCGGATCCCACCAAAAGTGGTTTTGACTGGTTGTATCAGTTAAAACTCTTAAAAAGTCGGAACCCCGGTCAACGGAGCCCCGCTGCGTGGGGCTCCTATTTCTGAGTGGTTTAAAAAAAAATAACCCCTTCTAACCTAACCTGTCCGAGTCAGGGTGCCCTAAGTCACGAACTCGCTTAATAGTGCTTTTGACTGATGCTTTATTGCAGTTAAAACTACTTTAGACGAAGAGCATCAGTCGAAAGTACTTTTAACCGCAAATTTCAGTCAAAAGTACTAATAACCAATAATTTTCAGTCAAAACCACTTTTGACCAACTGATTTTGCTAGTCAATAGTACTTTTGACTGGTTAAGAGTTTTGACTGCAACATATATATATGATACGATTGTTGGTACTGTAGTTGGATATTCAGAAATACAAAATCTGACAACCAGTTCTTCCAAGGGGTATCATGTTACCCAATAACTGGGTTGTGGAAGTTAGATCGGCAGTCACTCCATGAAAACTACAGGTCCTGTACGGTGCAACCGCACATTCTGCAATTCATCAGTTTGCGTCACACATTCATTTCCACACACAATAATCAGTACAGTTCGCGTTAGGCTATCAAGTCAGCCAGGCGTTCTCGTTACAGCCAACAAGGGCCGCGTCACTCACTACATTGCCACATAACAGCAGTTCATTAAGCTCATTTTACCTTTGGGACAATAGAATAGTGTTTTCAGTAACTTAACTTCTTTCATTGCAATCAACCTGCATCTAAAAGTAATGTATATAGGTCTATCAAGTGATCATACAGGTTCTAAGCTGCATCTAGCTAGCCTCGAAGCCGACTCCACCATACTTGGGAAAAAGCTAGACAGATTAACGCCTTCTACCCCATTATTTATCCCATTCTCCACCATACGAGGTGGTTGACCGTAATCTCTGTTGAGAATAGCATGTGCTGGCGATTCTGACTGTTTATTGTACTGTTCTGTCTGCTTTGAATTTCATAAACTTATATTATTTTATACTAGCTTCTGCTCGCGACTTCGTCCGCGTCAAATTTTCGCTCCCCTTCCCGTCGTATCGAATTGCCTGCGAGTTTTCGTCCATTTTTCGTTTGCTGCTCCGCTCCTTTTGACCGTAGCGTGATGTTATATAGCGTAAACACAAAAAGTTTCATCATTCTAGCTTTAAAAATGACAATACTTCCCTACAACCTTTCATCCACCCTTTCAACACCTTAAAACCCCTTTTCCGCAATAAAAAGTAGCCTATGTCCTTTCTCAGGCTCTAAACTATCTGTGTACCAAATTTCACTTAAATCGGTTCAGTAGTTTTAGCAGGAAAGCGAGACAGACAGACAGAGTTACTTTTGCATTTATAATATTAAAATTAAGTGTGGATAGTGTGGATTTGCACTGTAAAATGCCTTTCCTCTAGGGGTCCGTTATGTTCCACTGTGTATTTTATGGACGTAGGTTCATTTTGTAAGCAACTGCCTTCTGTCTGCGGCTTCGCCCGCGTGAATGTTGGAAATTATCTCACTAGAACATGCTACCGGGACAATAAGAAGCCTACCTGTACACCGTGACATTGATTGACAAAGATTTAGTAGTCTTACAAAGATTGTCCACTCAATGTATCCGACATACTATACCTCTAGGCGTGATTAAAAAATTGTTACCATTAATAAAATTAAGATAATAGATCTAAGATAAATAAATAATGCATTAGAATTATGAAACATCCTGTTAATAATATTTACGTATCAGATGGTAGAGAACATAACTACCCAGCGCACGAGTCGACAAGATCATTCCATTTTCCATGAGAAAAAATATCAATTACAAACTACGTCTTGCGTCTCATAATGAATAATATTTTTATTCTTATAGTTATTCAAATGCTATTTTTTTTCTGCCGTAGTAAGATGACTAAAATGTCACGGTGTATAAGGCACAACATAATCAGCCAATAATTTTCCCACTGTTGGGACAAAGGCATCGTCTCTTCGACAAGGAATGTAAATGGGCGGTTATCTAACATGCGAGCCCATTGTCGGTTGGTAGATGCCACATGTCATCGAATTTTAGGGTACAAGACATGCCAGTTTCCCAAGATGATTGCCTCCACCATTTTGAGAGTAGTGGTGATGAAGTTATTTACACAAGGTGTACGCCTACCTTTCTCAAGATTTGGGCTGTGAAATGCATACAGAATTTTTGGAACCCGCCTGGTCCTGAGATCAGTGTGTTCAAACAAACGAAAAAAAAATTTCAATTCAGCTTTGTTACTAGTGTAGATGTAATAGAAAAGCAAAGTAACGCAGTCGCAGCTGCGGGCACAAACTACCCACATTTATCGAGGATCCAGCATCCTAACATTTCAGTATACTACGTGCCTTGTATAAACCCGGTTGGAACACGAAATACGAAGTTAGAGTCAGAACTAGCAATAGATTTGAGCTAAACTTAACTTGAATCGGGTAGTTCAAATCAAGCTGTATGGGTAGATGGGTAGTTTGCCATTTCCTCCCGTAGTTGTCGTAAAAGGCGACTAAGGGACTTACTAGACAATGTGCAGCACCGTTCTCTATGCATTTTACCACCATACTGCGATCGCCAACCCGGCCGTCTAGCGTGGCGATTATGGAAAACCTGTTTGAGGGAGGGTGAGGTCTTGCAGAGGACGTTTTTTGGCTGAAATGAGGATGATGAAACTACCATGGCGGTTCCATGATGGTTTAAAAAAAACAGATTATTGTTTTCTCAAAATAAAGCTTTGTAGGTACTTTTTCTTTTTTTGTCTGTTTTTAAATTCCAAGTTTAATCTCACAAACTTCCTCCATTTGAACCAGTTCTTAATTATTACGAAATCTCAGCTGTTAATTATTTGTTGAATAATTGATGGGGAAATGAGAAAAGTTTGTTAACCCGGTACGACGACCGACGGCTATAATAATTCTAGAATGGAGATTGTTAGTAGGCGTCATAGACCTGCACCCTAATTGCGAAACGCACAATTTATCAGAATCTGTATGGGATTGAAGATTATTTCTAAACCATTGCGTAATTTGTTCGAATAAATTGTGGGCTCAGCAACGTAAATAACGCAATGAATGTTGTTTAACTTTGAATATTAAACCGATTCCTACCGATAAAAAGTTCCGCAATTACCCCTCTTGAAGGGTCCCAATTCCAGGTAACACAATACCTTTTGGTAAGACTGGTTGTCAGACTTTTGGGCTTCTACTACCCGCAACGAATGTCATAGTTCTGACGAATGACAAGCGAATCAACGGCTTTACGGTTTTTACGAGGCACGGAAGAATTGCGATTAATAATGGATGATCATCCATCCTCAGACTGACCGCGGCAAGTGTAGCTTAATCTTCGATTGGCCCTTTTTTTCTTCCCGTGCACTCTCGCTCCGTACGATGGCTTGGATCAGGGCCGGACGCGAGAGGTCACCGCCGGATGATGCCTCCGCGAGGACACTGTGGTTGGCCTAAGCAGGGCAGACGTCGATCGACCGGTGCGGCAGTTATCACTTAGCCTTGTGCCCGTGCCAGGAGTCCCTGCATTTTTAAACCATACTAAATAAAGATCAGGCGTCGTCGTGTGAACAATTCGTCGCAACCCCATAAAAAGTCGGAATCCCCTGAGGAATATGAAAAAACGGTGACCTTAGTGACGTAATAATTAATTCTATACGCGAAGAGGAAGCGAAAATGTCATGAAAGTATTAAGGAAGGCTATGCCGGGAAATGTAATCAAATAAAGCTGCCTCGTTGGTGTAGTGGTTGCAAGTGCTTGCGAGAAACTTTGCGAGTATGGATGTTTGTTACTCTTTCACGCAAAAATTACTGAACGGATTTGTATTAAATTGGGCACACAGATATTTTATTACCTGGATTAAGACATAGGGTACTTTTAATCCCGGTAGTATGGTTCTTTATTACCAGACTTAATACTTAGGTTAATTTTATTCTGATAGTTATTTTCCGTGGGATAATTTTCGACCACCAAGGAGCCTCTGGCAAAAACTAGTACTTAATAAAGAGCAGTCGTCTCCGTATAACGTGCGGATGTTAGCGACATGTTGTTGGTGAGTGCCTCACAAGTCCACTTTAACTTCCCTCTCCACAACATGTCGCTAACGTCCGCGAGCTACCGGCGGCTGTCGAGGAATAATCTCGAGTGGCATTCACTTTACACTACGGAGCTGCTGAGTGGCCGTGTTTAAAAAGCTGTCTGTGCACTAATTATCTACTATTCGCAACGGACAACAATTAAAATATTTTTTATAAAACCTAAACCTGCTAAACTTCACGTGTCTACGTCTCTTTAAAGTTAAATTCAGTATAGCCCCAAATCGGGGTTCTTCCATAGGTACCGAAGGGAACTTTACTTACCGCCGCTGCAACTGCTATGGCTGGACAACCTGTGAGCTGCCCTAACCGCACTGGAAGACCTACCCACCTACCTGGCTGACACTGGTCACCTACGACTTGGGAGCTACCAGGATAGTGGTTTACTTTAGGCTGGAATTAAATACGCGCTTGATATCCAGAACTCACACCAGCCTTCTGCTAGGGTTAAATATTCTTTAATTTTCACTAATCTTAATTACACATATGTACCTACCATCTTTTTGTTTTTTTAATCATCCTGCCGTAGCGGGCACGTTACATCCGTGTGAAGTTTCATCGAAAACCCATAAAAAGTCTTTTTCCCTAAGGAATATGAAGGAACGGATACTTTGAGCCGTAATAATGAATTCTGAACGCGCAGAGCAAGCGATGGCGTCATGAAAGTATTAAGGGAAGAAATGCAATAAAGTAATGTAAATTAAACCTTATGATATACGGAACTGAGATGAGATTGCCGTGTGGAATGGCAATTACAGTGAAAAAGGGTTTATTGTTGACATGGACGCATTAACTGAAATGTTAATGGTTTCAGTTCATGATTCTAAATCCCCTTTTTTGTAGGTGGGAAATCATCAAATGACGTCTCCCGCTCTCTTCGTGTCAAACTTTTTCTGACAAAACCCACCCGTGTTCCTTCAGTTGCCTATATACCAGGGTCACGGTAACTTTTCGAACAAATCTCGTGACCCTGGCAGGCATCGGTTCTAGCAGACTCCTTCAGTTTTGCTGACATCTCTTTGAGGCGCACGTGAAACACAACGCGCCTTAGACACGGGCCTGCCCCCTAGCCAAGTTACAACCGTTTCGTGCACATTATCAACTTGGCTAGGGGTGCTAGTCCTTCCGGGCGGCCATTCTAAACCCCCTAGCGTAGAAACTATTCGTCGATATTAATTTAAAATTAGCTGTTTCGTAGAAAAACAATACCTACGTGGTCAAAATGTATGGCAGAGCTAGTTTTTAAAAAATAACTGTGGATTTCAGAATCATGTTTTGAATCAATGGTAACTGGTTGTGGGTCGATCTCCCTTCCAGCCTTGTAAACTATTGATAACTCATTATTTCAGTCGAAAGACGTCCCGGCCAAACATAGGCTTGTATCAATTTAGGGAGTTTGTCATAATTGCCACGCATGGCAGGCGGGTTTGCGATCGCAGTATGGTGGTAAAACGCATAGAGAACGCTCGGCTGCCCATTCTATAGTTAGCCCCTTAGTCGCCTTCTTCGGCACCCACGGGCAGAAATGGGGTGGTACTATTCTTTACGTCCGGTAGGTACCACACGAAACAATTAAAGACTCACTTTGAGAAATTTACCGCGCATGAAAAAAATATGCGTGATAATTTTACCAAGCATTCTCTCGGGCATTACTTTTTCACATCTTAAAGGAAAAGTGACACTGAAGGAAAGTACCAACACCACTCCACATCTTCTACTCTGCCTGTACATTTTCGGCGAGAAAAAACATTCTGTTCTCTCATATATATTCTGATAAATTTCTCGGGTGAAATGACCGAGTTCTGATACATACATAAATATATTTCGTTTGGCTGTCCCACATACATAACAGGATACGCCGGGAAGGCCTCAAACATTTGCATTATATTACCGACCCGTGACGAAAACATTGACCTACTAAGCTTTTGTTTGTTTAATCAGAACAAGAGAAAAACATTCATGTTAAATTGTAGATGAAAATGGTAGAAAAGTTATTAACAAGGTAGATGTAAGTGGAATCGCCGGGAGGGGGATATCCTAGAAAAGCCTTTCCCAAAGTGGGCGATAACGCCTCCTTGTGGGCGCTGCAGGCCTAAAAGGGGTGGTAAGAGATCCAGAAAAAAAAATGGGGGCGTTGTGTAGAGTCTACAACACGTTCTGTCTGGGTCTCTTACGACCCCCCTTTAGGCCTGCAGCATCCACAAGGGGGCGTTATCGCCCACTTTGGGAAAGGCTGTCCTAGAAGAAAGTTTAGTAATCCTATTGGTGATGATCTTCAGAAACGTTGGGTGCGTAGTACTCGCAACCGGCGTGTATGTATGACCAGATGTATGAACGTAAAGGAGGCAAAAGGAGTAATAATATAAGGGGAGATGTTGTTTAAAGTCTTTTTTGCAAACATTTTGTTGTGTTCCGAAATTCTCCAAAATTGTCAGTCTCCAAAAGAGTCCACCATTTTCCGTGAGACCCTAATATTAGAAGATCGCGGTTTAAAACTATTCGTAGAATTTTTTTTGGTGAATTTAATATTTAAGAAAGTATTAGAATAAAACAAAACAGAGAAACAAACCCCAACTCGTGAATGAACACGAAACAGAATGATTGAACGAAATGTCAAATTTATTGTTGGCCACAGGGACCTAGCTATGATCACGCCATCTACAATTAGCTTTGCACGATCTTCCCCACTGTGTCAGTCTGATGAAATGACAGCTCACTCACACTCACTCACACCGAAGGTGACTTCGGTTTGACGGCGAGATTTTCATAGAATAGACCAACAATTGACAGGTATTCGTGCTTCTACTCGTATCTAATCCCGTAATAATTGCCGTAGGAATTCGATATTTTCGAATCGGACAAAAGCATTTTAGGATTCTATTTTATGTAACTAATGTTCAATCAGTTCGATTCACCATAAATACGATAGTTTAGGAACTAAAAAACAAGCTTTCATAGAAAATCAAACTAAAACGTAGAAAATAATAGAATTGTTTATATTATTTTCTACTTTTTACACGCTTTATATTAGCTTCACTTGTATGTTTGTTTGTAACCGACTCCTTATAGCGCGATTTTGACCCACTTTAAACGACCAGATTTCATTCAAACTTTGCAGACCTGTTAAGGACCGATAACAATGCAATAATTTCATAAATTTGTGCCATTATCTTTGCCAGGGTTACCGGGACAGCAAAAAAACTGTCTTCGAAAACTACGCTGACATACGTCACAAACTACGCTGACATACGTCTCAAAATTCGAAACACCCTAAAAAATAGAAAATAAATAAAAGTTTAAAAAAAACTAAAAAACACGCTCCCATTGAAAACCAAACTGAGCGTGTTTTTTAGTTTTTTTTTAACTATTATTCATTTTTAATTTGGTTTTCTATGAAAGTGAGTATTTTAATTTATTATTTATTTCCTATTTTTTAGATCGGTTAATAAAAAAGTGTAGCTTCAAAAGCGGATGTTGTTTTTTTTTTTTTGCTGTCCCGGTGATGCTGACCAGGATAATGCCACACAAAGGGGGTGAAAATCACGTTCAATGATTCTGTTACATACATATATAGGTACGTTCCAAGCTAATAAAAGCGTGTAAAAAGGATTGAGTACCTTTTAATGCTGGCACTCTACTGGAAATACCTAATACGAACCCCAATTTGAATCTTTTGCAAAACGAACCGTAAACCAAAGGAAAACGTTTGATATGCATATTTAACGAAAGGTAAATCGAGGTTCGGAGGCCGAAGCTATGAAACCAAGATTTTATCGGTTATAGGAACGACTGTATTATATATGTTAAATAGATTTACGGTATACACTATGAGTAATTTTTATCTCTCTTTCTCTCAGACTACATAATAGTAAAAGTATCTATCTGTGTTCGTCTCTATATTTAATTCCTTTTCGAAACACGGAGGGATCTTTTTTTTTGTGGGTGGGAAATTGTCAAATGACGTCTCCCGCTCTAGGAAAGAGCGCAAGGGCCTGTCTGACTTTTACTGACTAAAACGCACCCGTGCTTCTTCAGTTACCTATATGCCAGGGCCACGGTAACTCTTTCAAACGGATCTCGCGACCCTGGCAGGGAGAGGCAAGGGACTAAGTTATATATAATAGTTGCTCGGGTCGATGGAAAGGTTAAGCTATGCTTCGTCGCTCCCTGAATTACTGATCCATTACATATCGAAGACCCTTCCGTGCCTCGAGAAACATGATAAGCCGTTGGTCCCGGCTGTAATGCATAGAGCTTTAACTGTCATTACAGGTAATTACTAAGCTTTCGTGTTACCCAGTAACTGGGTTGAGGGGTCGTTTACACTTCGCGATTTATCTGATTTTTTCTTTGTACTCGGCTTCTAAAAATCGAAGTATAATATTAAATAGTAACGTTCCTAAAAAATTAGGCTATCAAATGCAATGTTACTGGCAGTACCAGAGTATACCTCTACATAGGTACAAACTAACAAAAAAATATTACCTCTTTATAATGATAAGTCTAGATACATGTGAAAGTTTGGATGCTTGTTACTCAATCACGCAAAAACGCTTAAACATATTTTAATGAAGTTTGGCACACAAATTGACCATGACCGGTATAAGGATATAGAATCCTTTTCATCTTGGTTTTACATTCCTGTGGGATAATATCAGCTCTCTACGCGGGCGAAGTAGCGGGCAAAATCTAGGTTGATGATCAAATTGATTTTGCCCGTTACTTGAGAAACTAGGTAAGTACAGACGCCAGCACATCAAGGTACCCGAAACTGTCAAATTTTCCCAACCAATTTCGAACCTAATACAAAGCAAAATGCATTAAAGTTGAAAACCTATTTAAGAAATTTGACAGATTGTAGTAGCTAAATGCTGGCGTCTATACCTAGTCTTGCTTAGTGTAAATACAGCATTTTAAAACACAACTAACTTGAATGATCTTTCACAACAATTGTCAAATGACACCTGAATATTCAAGTCCTAACAACTTGTTTCGTTTCGGGTCCTACCCTCGGGAATAGGTTTTATTTCAAGGCACGTCTACATATGTATCTCACTTTGGGGTTTTGGGTACAAATAAAAGGAATTGCGCATTTATTTTTCAGTAGCAACACTACCTTTAATTGAAATCCGTTTGAAATATTCAGTTGGCAACATTAGGTTACTTAAAGAGATTGCTAACACAAAAAATAATAAGTTTAACTTACGATTATTACGAAAGTTCTAAAAGCACAATTAGAATACATTTTCTACTTTTACTGTGTGATGTAGATCACAATAAAACAAGTACAAGATAATTTCTACTATCAGCGCAAGCTATTTGTCTTTAGCAAACATGAAGATATTTAGTGGAACTTTTACGACATCTAATGCGAAGATGGTAATGGGATGTTCCTTGCAGAGTTTCAACTAAAAATAAATAATAGTTTAATAAGCTAAAATAGTTAAATGAAAACTAAAAAACACGCTTCCATAGAAAACTAAACTAAAAAGTAGAAAATAATGGAAAAAATCGTGGGGTGCTTTTTGAGGTACTTTTTCATTCTCTTCAAACACCTCCCGCTTTTTTCCACGAAAACGTGTTTTTTAGTTTTTTAAACTATTATTTCTTTTCTGTTTTTTAGTTCGGCTAACTACAAAAGCAGGTTTTCCGACTCTTTTTTGGCTATCCTTGTGATCCCGGCCAAGATATTGATGAAAATTTATGAAATTATTGTGTGGTCATCGGTCTTTGATAAGTGTGCAAAGTTTGAAAGGAGGTGGGTAAAGTTTAGAACATTTTTCAAAATTCAAAGTATTTATTGACGTCATGTTATTGTGTTTATGTGAAGTTTAGGTATCGACCTTTACATCTTTTCTAAAATAGTAAGAAAAAAAAAATAGCAAATCGTATTAAAAAAATCATGAAACTTGGCAAATTCGTTAAAGTTTTGTTATTTTAAGCACTTTTTTTTTTAACTTTCATCACAAAATAAACACTAAAGCGCTTTATGTACCAAAACAAATTAATACTATTTAAAAAGCCTATTTACTGTAGTTTTGAGAGACTAAAAATATTTTGGTGCATAAAGCGCTTAACAGTTTATTTTGTAATGAAAGTTAAAAAACCGGCCAAGTGCGAGTCGGACTCGCGCACCGAGGGTTCCGTACAAACCTGCAGGTCATCATCATCATCATTCGTCATCATCGTTTATGAAATTAAATTTTTTTTTTTTAATTTTTATATTTGAGTTGACTGAATGAAAGGTAAATTGTGGGTTACGATTTATGACGTATTAAAAAAAAAACTACTTACTAGATCTCGTTCAAACCAATTTTCGTTGGTAGTTTTCATGGTAATGTACATCATATATTTTTTTTAGTTTTATCATTCCCTTATTTTAGAAGTTACGGGGGGGGGGGACACACATTTTACCACTTTGGAAGTGTCTCTCGCGCAAACTATTCAGTTTAGAAAAAAATGATATTAGAAACCTCAATTTCATTTTTAAAGACCTATCCATAGATACCCCACACGTAATGGTTTGATAAAATTTTTTTTTTGTGTTTCAGTTCTATGTATGGGGAACCCCAAATATTATTGTTTAAAAAAAAATGATATTAGAAACCTCAATATCATTTTTGAAGACCTATCCATAGATACTCCACACGTATGGGATTGATGAAAAAAAAATTTTTGAGTTTCAATTCTATGTATGGGGAACCCCAAATATTATTGCTTTTTTTCTATTTTTGTGTGAAAATCTTAATGCGGTTCACTGAATACATCCACTTACCAAGTTTCAATAGCACAGCTCTTATAGTTTCGGAGAAAAGTGGCTGTGACATACTCGGACAGACAGACAGACAGACAGACAGACAGACAGACATGGCGAATCTATAAGGGTTCCATTTTTTGCCATTTGGCAACGGAACCCTAAAAAGTGCTTAAAATAACAAAACTTTAACGAATTTGCCAAGTCTGATGTTTTTTTTTTATACGACTTGCTATTATTTTTCTTACTACTTTAGAGTAGATGAAAAGGTCGTTACCTAAAGTTCACATAAACATAATAACATTACGTCAATAAATACTTTGAATTTTCATGACTATGATAGGCGAAAAATGTTCTAAACTTAACCCACCTCCTTTATCCGACGTTTTGAAATGGGTGAAAATTACGTTCAAAGATTCTGTTTCATGGATACGTACTAAGCTAATAAAGCATAGTAAGAAGGTCACGATAAACCCAGTACCTAAATGATGATTTAAAGTAACATTAATTTAGTAGCTTTAGGCCACCAAGCCGCCTTTAGTGAATCCATACTAATAATATTATAAAAGGGAAAGTGTGTGTGTCTGTTTGTCCGTCTTTCACTGCAAAACGGAGTGACGAATTGACGTGATTTTATAAGTGGAGATAGTTGAAGGGATGGAGAGTGACATAGGCTACTTTTTGTCTCTTTCTAACCCCCACTTCCCTAAAATGGGGGTGGAACGCGCTAATCTCAGGAACTACTGGTTCGAATTGAAAAATTCTCTTTGAGTCGGGAAGCCTATTTATTGAGGAAGGCTATAGCTATATAGCATCACGCTAAGATCATAAGGAGCGGAGCAGCAACAGAAAGATAGACGAAAACTGGCAGGCTGCGATGCGACGGGAAGGGTCAGGGGAGCAAATATTTGACGCGGACGAAGCGTGGGTAGAAAGCTAGTTTATATATAACTTCCGCAAAATTTTAACACCCAATTAGCACGTAGGATCGTTCAGGCTTTCATGGAATCAAAACTTTCATGTTCCTGGCGTGGGAGTAAGGGTTCAAGTCTAGGGAATATTATGTTCTAGTCCTAGTATATATAGTAGTCTATGCTCCACTCTTTTACAGAATTTTATGAGTTACCCGCTATACCGAGTAGCTGTGGCATGCATTGCATACTTATAGGCATTTAAGCAGTGCCTACCTCAAAAAATCACCATAAAACTGTAAATTACGTTTTAATAATAATAATATCTTAGGACAACCAACACAACGTTATCTGATCCCAAACTAGGCAGAGCCTGTACTATGGTAACCAAACAACTGATAAATATACTTAAATATTTCTAAATACATACATATTATAGATAAATTACACCCAGACACAGAACAAATGATTGTGCTCATCACACAAAGATTTGTCCTGGGTGGGAATCGAACCCACGACCTCAGTCTTTGCAGTCAGGGTCACTAACCACTAGACTAACAGGCCAGTCAAATATGTGAACCGTAATTATTAAGAAACTAACTAAATTATCTTACCTAAAAGAAACCCACGTTTGTCTGCCTATACAAGAACAGGTGGTCTAGTGTCTACACCACTGCCAAGTAGTGGTTTTTCAGTTAATTTCAATAAAATACTTATTTGTTAAACAAGAGTGCAAAATTACTTTTTAACCGCGTGCTCAATTTTGATGACCGAGCAAGCGAAGCGAAGGATTCTAAAATTGAATTACGAACGCAGCGAGTGATTCAGAAATTAGAATCTTGAGCGCTAGCGAGGGCATCAAAAGAGCACGACGTGAAAAATCTTTGCACTCGAGTGCAACACGTAACTTTTCACCCCACCTCAGCAAGGAAATGACTAAATGCATAAAAAAGCTCATTTGCGCATTATTAACAGTTTCAGTCAATTCAGTTGGCGTTAAATAAACTTCGTCGTCGCTAGAATTACTCATTTTAGGTTTTTCACTTGTTTTCAAGTTTCTTGTTTTTAACCTAAGGTTTTAACAATATGACGTGAAAAGAAAACAGCGCGCGCAAAGCAAATTTAAAAAATAGTACACCAAGAAGGTTCTGACTCTGAGTTTTTAACAAACTAAAAAGGTTGTATGATAAATTCGGCACCATGGAGGTAGAAGTAAATAGGTTTAATGATGTTTTGAATTCACAAACTTAGTGCACACAATGTTCTAAATTCAATTTACTTTATTCTCTAGCGGATAAAAACGGCTTTTGCACTCAGATATCGACGGGTAAAAATACTCTTTCCGAGACGGGGGGATGAAAAACATATTTTTTACACGAATGTTATGTTGATGAAGCAGGCATAATTTCCTGTAAAATATAACTTTAATTTCGAAAGTCGGTGGCAACAAAACGAAAATACAAACCCAAAGCAACCGACTTCCGAATTTAAAATTAACACTGTGAAATGTCTTCAGACGAGGTTTTTATTCACAACTAGCTTTTGCCCGCGGCTTCGCCCGCGTGGTTGTCGGAAATTAACGCAGGAGGACGTACTACCGCGGTAAGATGTGTTAATTCAGGTTATATTATAGGTAATAGCTGTTACCCGCGACTTCGTCCGCGTGGTATTTAACAAAAAGTTTTTCATAAAAACTGTCTTTGAAAACTACGCTGACATACGTCTCAAAATTCAGCGTGTTTTTAGTTTTTTTAAACTATTATTTATTTTTTCTAAAATAAAAGTAGCCTAAGTTACTTCTTGTTACATCAGCTATCTGCCAGTGAAAGTTCCGTCAAAATCGGTCCAGCCATTTCAGAGATTAGCCTGAACGAACAGACAGACAGACAGACAGACAGACAAAAATTGTAAAAAATATTGTTTTGGTATATGTACCGTGTATACATCCATATACACTTAGTAAAAAGTGGTTATCTTAATATTAAAAACAGACACTCCAATTTTATTTATTTGTATAGATACTTAAACCAATAAAAAGTACCTTCATCATAAATTATTGCTAAGTAAGCCCTTAGACCAAGGTTGAACAAGAATAACAAGAAAAGTTTTACCGCCTACGTTTTACCGCCTACGTAATCCAGACTTCAGTCACGTACTTACTTTCCGTGAAGAAGTGTAAATAAAAGAAAAACCTCGATTTTCGCTTCAATTCCTCATGGAAGTTACCCAAATTTATACAAATTTTCGACTAACACGATGTTTGATTCTGCGGTGTATGAAGACTTTTTGTAAGAAAAGCATTTTTGACAGGCCTGTTGGTCTAGTGGTTAGTGACCCTGACTGCTATGCCGGAGGTCGTGGGTTCGATCCCCACCCAGGACAAATGTTTGTGTGATGAGCAGGATCATTTGTTCTGTGTCTGGGTGTAATTTATCTATAATATGTATGTATTTACAAATATATAAGTATGTTTATCAGTTGTCTAGTACCCATAACACAAGCTCTGCTTAGCTTGGGACTAGATGGCGTTGTGTGATAGTTGTGGAATATTATTATTATTATTATTTTTTTCCTTCTTTACTACTTTGAAACTATGAGAGTGAGAGAAGAGAGAATGCTCCTATGTTTGCGCACACAGCAGTTGTGCACTGTATCACCCGCGTCAAAGGCCTCCGGTGAGATTCATCAGCATCATCATCATTTCAGCTGCAAGACGTCCACTGCTGGACTCAGGCCTCCCCCAATTTGGGGGGCTTTGCCATAATTGCCACGCTAGGCAGGCGGGTTGGCGATCGCAGTATGGTGGTAAAATGCATAGAGAACGCTGCTGCCCATTCTCTAGTAAGTCCCTTAGTCGCTTTTTACGACACCCACGGGAAGAAATGGGGTGGTGTTATTCTTTACGTCCGGCACCACACGGCATCCGGTGAGATTATTGGCCGCTATTACCGAAATACGTACGCGGTGCCAAAATCAGAACTAACGCCGCCATATTTTTTTTTCAATTCTATAGTTGAGACATTTTCACAAAATGTATACCTGCTATACACTTGTCAATGCCATTCAAGCGTCAGAGGGTCAGTATAGAAACTATGGAATTAATGGCTACATTGAAAATACGATCCCGTTACGCGAGCCGTCTGTGTCGATATTCGAATACGATTCGAGAGACGAGACGATTTCTACTTAGGTTAGGATATAGGCGGCGGAAGACATATTGGTTCCCGTGGTCCCTGACGTAGGTGTGGGACGGAACACCGGGGTGGTTTTAGTCAGTAAGAGTCTGACAGACCCCTCCGCCCACCCAAGGGCGGAGGACATCCATGAGGATTTCCACCTCGTGATCAAAAAAAAAAAAAAAAAAATATAGGCTGTACCAAATACGTTTCTATGATTAATGGAGCCAGTTAATTGCTCAGGCATTATTCCGTTCTGTCTGAACTGACCCCAAGGACGCCGATAGCACGCTAGGTAACATCCGGGTGAAGTAGTGATTTTCTGCCAAATCTTCCCTAAGACAGCCATGATCTATTCTCAAATAGCTCGGCGTGCCAACACGAGTTAAGCCAAGGAGATAAGCAATAGCTCACAGAAAGGCGCTGTTTCCTACCACCTTGCTCACACAGATATTTATTGTAATTCGTTCTACACACTATATGAATGCACTCCATAATTCTTCTAAAAGAAAGTAAATACTGTTTGTGGAAAATAGCCAATGTTTGGAGTCCTTTCTCTCGAGTTCTATTAGACCTACAGGGTTGAGGGATTGCAGAAATTGTATAAAATGTTGTATACTTTAAAAATGCAGTGAAATGAAATGTTTATTTATGTAAGTAGACCTTTTAAGACAGTTTTGCACATCAGTATTTTGTTGGTGAATATTTTTAAAACTAGATGGTGTCGGCTTTTCTATTTGACTGTTCCCCAGAAGAAATGCCGAAAGAATCTCAGAGGTCATCATTATCATCATCAGCAGCCTATAATGTTCCCACTGCTGGGACACAGGCCTCCTCTCTGTGAGAGGGAGTGGGTCATAAATACACCACGCGAGCCCAGTGCGGGTTGATAGATGTCACATGTATTCCAATTTTTAGGGTTCCGCACCTCAAAAGGAAAAAGCGGAACCCTTATAGGATCACTTTGTTGTCCGTCCGTCCGTCCGTCCGTCCGTCCGTCTGTCAAGACCCTTTTTCTCAGGAACGCGTAGAGGTATCAAGTTGAAATTTATATCAAATACTCTAATCTACTGTCCCTTGGAGCTGTGAAAAAATCAAACTTCTAAGCTAACGCAATCAAAAGATATAGCCGTTTATGCTGCAAATTTCCGCAAATTTTCGAAACTCGCAAGGGAATCAAAACCTAAAGGGTACTTCCAGTCGATCTAGAATTTTGAAATTTGGTACGAAGCAACGTCTTATAGCACAGATAAAGGAAAAATTGCGAAAACTGTAAATTTTTGGTTACATCATATAATAAACAGATTAAAACACAGCCAGAAATAAAACCAAGCCAAGAAAAAGAACAGAACTACTACTCGATTGTCGTGATGGGTGAACTTTTACTTATATACCTACAGGTTTGTACGGAACCCTCGGTGCGCGAGTCCAACTCGCACTTGGCCGGTTTTTTGGATCTAAGACATGCCGGTTTCCTCACGATGTTTTCCTTCACCGTTTTGACAGCAATGGTGAAGAAATAATTTACACAAAGTAAAGCGCCTGCTTGGGTTCGAACTCATAGCCTAGTTCTCGTATGTCGCGGCCGTTACCACTGGGTCACCACTGCTCAACTCAGAGGTCTCTAGTAGTGACTATTTCTGTTGGATGATAGGTACACTTTTTAGAAGTTATAAGTATAATATTGAAAAAAATACGATAATGTCGAGGCTTTTCGAACACTACGCAGTTAGCAATTAGCAATCAGTAGCAAACTAATTTGGAGCTGCAAACTTGGTTTTACACTAGGTATTGATATCTACCCTAACAACATCCCAAAAAATCATTATTCATCATCATAATTTCAGCCGAAACCGTCCACTGCTAGACATAAGCGTCCCCCAAAGCGGAGGTTATGTCATAATCGCCACGCTTAGTAGACGGGCATTGAGAACACTGCTGCGCATTCTCTAGTAAGTCCCTTAGTCGCCTTTTACAACACACTCGTGAGGAAATACGATGTTGCTATTCTTTACGTCTGGCACCATATCAATACAAAAAATCAGTAAGTACTGTGAAAATTGTCCCGACCAACAATCTCTTAAACGATTGGAAAAAACCCTGTCTGTAATTTACATAGGCGTGGCGGCGGGCGGGAATGTAACAAATATTTCAGCGTATTTTGTAGGTCAAACTGATTGGGTAGACGACTCAATATAAGTTATCGTTTCAGGCTATATTTAGATTATTATGTCTATTAGTCAAACCGTTCCACGTTGTATTACCATCGATCACTAATAAAGAATTTTTTATTAAATTCTTTATTAGTGATCGATGTGTATTACGTAGAATTTTTGTGAGTAGGGTTAAACGAAGTCTAGGCACGTAGATTACCTGCCTACAGCTAGTCAAATATAAAAACTTAAATAAGTAAAGGTTCTCAAAAAGAAACTGATCATCATCTTGATTAAGATTTGCCAACGAATCTCAACGTGTATTCTTAGACACCAGTAGTCTTATGAAAGCTCCCAAGTGCAGAGACGATGGTAACTGCTGCATTTTATATTCACCTCAGCTGCAAGACGTCCACTTCTGCACAAAGGCTTCCCCCAATTTGGGGGGTTTTGCCATAATCACCACATTTGGCATGCTGGTTGGTGATCGCAGTATGCTGGTAACATGCATAGAGAACGCCCTTAAGTCCCTTAGTCGCCACTTACGACACCCACGGGAAGAGATGAGATGGTGCCATTCTTTACGTCTGGCAACACTCGGGACCATTTTAAATTACTTTGGGAAAACGAAAGTAAAGTAGCAGTGTTATAGTAAATATGTATGTGTGTATGTGTATTATTAGTTTTGGTCTATTTATATACTACTGTTCCCTTATTATTTATAATTAAATATGATTATTGTAGTTTTAATAGTATTTCAATAATTGTTCCTCTCAACCAAAGCACCTGCCATGTAATCTCTTCACCACCCTTGGTTGACTGGTAGAGAATGCCTAAGATATTACGTCCGCCTTTGTACCTTTTTTTTTGTGAGCGAGAAGTTTAAATAAATAAAGAATGGTCTTCAAAGTAATGAGGAAAATGCCAAGAAGAAGTCCAAAACTGATTTGCAAGAATTCGTCAACACATTAAACAAGTGAAACTAAATTAAAGCTGAAATGTCCTGGATTCGCGCTAGTACTGGATCATTATCATTCTTTGCATTTATCCAATTTATCTGGGGTCTGAGCAACATGTCTTTTTCACCCATTCGTCTCTATTAGTCGTCATCTTAGTAGTCACCCCCTTTCTATTCATATCATGTGCCAGCACGGAATAAAAAACACATACCTAGGTTTACTCTCTGGAAATTGGATTTCCCAAATGTTTAATTACAGACTTATCACAGACAGGGACCCGAGTCAATCATATTAATCGATTCCATCTGTTCGATTGGTAAAAACCTTGATACCGTGACAGTGCTAGGTAAATTTGTACGCTCGGTCGGTTATTGAAATGAACTGGTAAATTAACTCTCGCAGGATCAATTCAATTAATCAAATTGCGTAGTCTTTGCCCAACTATATTGGGGTCGGCTTTCAGTCTTGCTGGATACAGCTAGGTACCAGTATTGTAAGGAGTGACTGCATATGTCACCTGGACAACCTAGTTACTTGGCAATAAGATACCCCTTGGTAAGACTGGTTGTCAGTCTGTCAAAGATAAATAAATAAATAATAAATATCTTAGGACAACCAACACACTGTTATCTGATCCCAAACTAGGCAGAGCCTGTACTATGGCAACCAGACAACTGATAAATATACTTATATATTTCTAAATACATACATATTTTAGATAAATTTCACCCAGACACAGAACAAATGATTGTGCTCATCACACAAACATTTGTCCTGGGTGGGAATCGAACCCACGACCATCGCGCTAGCAGAGTTTACCACGCAACTAGCATATATACAACGTCCCGACATCAATCATCGTGCCCGCCAGACACGACAATCGTCTAGTTGGAGGGTCCTCCCTTTTCTACGGAGGTTGAGGCTTACTACCTTCAAATGCTCATGACACTACGACGTTGCGAGTCCAACTAACTGTTCGCTGACTACAGATTGTTTAAGTGTCAAATAACCATGAAAATGTTACTTACGTAAGCTGATGATAGATTACATAAAATCATAGTAAAAATTTTGCATCCATTCAGAATACACGGTCGGGTCAACTATATAATAAAATAAATAAAGAAATATATGTATATAACAAGAAATACTGCGATTGCAAAAAGTCAATAGTTGAATGGATCAAACAACTTATGAGGAAACAGAAGCGCTTTTAAAACAAGTTACATAATACACACACACATAAACACACACATACACACACACACACACTGATTAAACTTAGATTGTAGACAAATGTTTTTGTATTAATTATTTCTTTTGTTACGGAAGAGCGGAGCCTTCTACTACAGGTTTTATTAGCTTAAAAGGAGGCTCCAATCACAACTTCAGTGTCACGTATATGTTAAAGAAATAAACTGTTTTGTATTGTATTGTATTTTGTATTTGTAAAACTGCAGAAAAAAACGACAAAAGCAAGATGATAAATCACGGTGGGAGTTTAGGCAAAAGGATAACTATGAAAAACCTCATAGAAACAGCCAAACCTCAAAAAATATATAGATCTTACGTGATACGAAGTTCACGGGTCATCAAGTCATACATCATCATAATTTCAGCCGTAAGACGTCCACTGCTGGACATAGGCCTCCCCCAATTTAAAGGGCTTTGACATAATCGCCATGCTTAGCAGGCGGATTGGCGACCGCAGTACGGTGGTAAAATGCATATAGAACGCTGCTGCCCATTTTCTAGTAACTCCCTTAGTCGCCTCTTACGACACCCACAAGAAAAATGGGGGGCCTTTACGTCTGGCACCACCCGTTGGCTTGATAGTAAGAAAGAAAGAATACCATTTATTTGCCACAGTTCGTAAAACACAAAATAACGTAACATGAAAAAAAAAAGTTTAAAAAAAACAACAAGTGTGTGCCTCACGGCTGCGCCAAAAAGGTTCATTTCAGTATTATTTATTTATTTATATATACTTTATTGTACACCATTAAAATACAAAACAAAAAAACATTACAAAGACTACAAAATATACAATGGGCGGCCTTATCGCTTTATGCGATCTCTTCCAAGCAACCATGGAATGGACAGTAATAAGTCTGGACATAAAATGGGTATGTCAATGGTGTAAACATACAATGTACTAAAATTGCTACACAGATATTTATATTCTAAATAATAGATACATAAATACATACATACTAAATATATAAGGCACAAAAATAAATGAAGACAGTACATAGAAAATTACAGTTAGATTAGGGGAACAAGATCACAACGACAAGTAGTGTTCCTTTACGAGTCTTTTAAAAACATGTAACGTCTGCGCGCGTTTAATTTCAACAGGCCAGACAGACAGATGCTGCCTGACGCTGGTTTTCTAATGAACCTATAGGGACAAGTGACGAAGAGTACAAAACAGTATCAACATACATTATTTAATAATTATAAATAAATAAACTAACCATTAAACATACTTACCAACAAACACAAAACAAAAACGAAACGAAAAATACAGAAACCGCAGAAACCAAAGCAAAAAAACCGGCCAAGTGCGAGTCGGACTCGCGCACCGAGGGTTCCGTACAAACCTGCAGGTCATCATCATCATCATTCGTCATCATCGTTTATGAAATGAAATGTTTTTTTTTTTAATTTTTATATTTGTGTTGACTGAATGAAAGGTAAATTGTGGTTTACGATTTATGACGTATTAAAAAAAAACTACTAACTAGATCTCGTTCAAACCAATTTTCGTTGGTAGTTTTCATGGTAATGTACATCATATATTTTTTTTAGTTTTATCATTCCCTTATTTTAGAAGTTACGGGGGGGGGGGGGACACACATTTTACCACTTTGGAAGTGTCTCTCGCGCAAACTATTCAGTTTAGAAAAAAATGATATTAGAAACCTCAATTTCATTTTTGAAGACCTATCCATAGATACCCCACACGTAAGGGTTTGATGATTTTTTTTTTTGTGTTTCAGTTCTATGTATGGGGAACCCCAAATATTATTGTTTTAAAAAAAAATGATATTAGAAACCTCAACATCATTTTTGAAGACCTATCCATAGATACCCCACACGTAAGGGTTTGATGAAAAAAAAAATTTTGAGTTTCAGTTCTATGTATGGGGAACCCCAAATATTATTGTTTTTTTTCTATTTTTGTGTGAAAATCTTAATGCGGTTCACTGAATACATCTACTTACCAAGTTTCAATAGCACAGCTCTTATAGTTTCGGAGAAAAGTGGCTGCGACATACTCGGACAGACAGACAGACAGACAGACAGACATGGCGAATCTATAAGGGTTCCGTTTTTTGCCATTTGGCAACGGAACCCTAAAAACCGGCCAAGTGCGAGTCGGACTCGCGCACCGAGGGTTCCGTACAAACCTGCAGGTCATCATCATCATCATTCGTCATCATCGTTTATGAAATTAAATGTTTTTTTTTTTAATTTTTATATTTGAGTTGACTGAATGAAAGGTAAATTGTGGTTTACGATTTATGACGTATTAAAAAAAAACTACTTACTAGATCTCGTTCAAACCAATTTTCGTTGGTAGTTTTCATGATAATGTACATCATATATTTTTTTTAGTTTTATCATTCCCTTATTTTAGAAGTTACGGGGGGGGGGGACACACATTTTACCACTTTGGAAGTGTCTCTCGCGCAAACTATTCAGTTTAGAAAAAAATTATATTAGAAACCTTAATTTCATTTTTAAAGACCTATCCATAAATACCCCACACGTAAGGGTTTGATTAAATTTTTTTTTTGTGTTTCAGTTCTATGTATGGGGAACCCCAAATATTATTGTTTAAAAAAAAAAATGATATTAGAAACCTCAATATCATTTTTGAAGACCTATCCATAGATACCCCACACGTATGGGTTTGATGAAAAAAAAATTTTTGAGTTTCAATTTTATGTATGGGGAACCCCAAATATTATTGCTTTTTTTCTATTTTTATATGAAAATCTTAATGCGGTTCACTGAATACATCCACTTACCAAGTTTCAATAGCACAGCTCTTATAGTTTCGGAGAAAAGTGGCTGTGACATACTCGGACAGACAGACAGACAGACAGACAGACATGGCGAATCTATAAGGGTTCCGTTTTTTGCCATTTGGCAACGGAACCCTAAAAACCCATTACCGTGCGCGATGCACTCACACACACAGCTCCTTAGCACCGCAAATGGCACAGCAGCGTCATCCAGTCGAGGACATTTGAGGCAGCAAAGAATGGAAACCGGGTGGCACAACAGGAATTATGCTTAGAGTAAACATTTAAAGTAAACATTTCATATAAGTGAAACATTTAAGGTGACCATATCAATTTTCCGTTGCGAATCCATCTGATACTGCCGTAAACGTGTTCTGAACGTGTGGATAGAGCTCAGAATCCTTAATGGTGGTGGGATACTATTCTACACACATAGTGGCCTATGTCCAACACTGGAAAACGATGGCCTAAGTTGATGTTCGCAATACCTATGTGTAAAGCAACACACATCTTTCTACTGTGGAGAAAATAAATGAAAAAAGTCATACATACAGTTAGAAAAAACAAAGAAACATCGAATGGAACCATTTAAATATTCTTTACTTAACCCACACGCGAACTCCAATTGATTTCTGATTCTCGGTACAACCACATATTGCTCCGTATTGAACAAATTGTCAGACGTTTAACCCAGACATGCCCTGGGGGTCGCTAATGATCCGAATGTTCGAATTACAGGAGCGCTTTAAAGCGCTGGAATTGTGATTAGAACATTTAATTTAGAGAGCTGTAGTATATTTGGATTGTTATAAGAAATGTGTGATAGAAAAAGTGCGTTAAAACCAAATGAGCGTACGCTCATTCTAGTCCCAACCGGTTATGTTCGCCTGGTGTAAACAGACAAAGAGTTTAATTATATTGTTCGTTAACTTGTCATTGTTCTGTGTGGGGCTGTATGTAAAGGTTTTGTGTGTGGCCAGACGTAAATAATAGAACCATCCTATTTCTTACCGTGGGTGTCCTAAAAGGCGAATAAGGGACTTACTAGAGAATGGGCAGCAGCTCTATGCATTTAGAACGTTAGTTTTAGTTCACTAATTTCAAAAAGATCGTAATTTTAATATGAATTATGAATAAATTCGACTATATATATATATATCTTAACATAGATTTAACAAAATTATTTATTTACTCACTCATATAACTTCTAAGTATCATAACTAACGGGTCGTCAGAAACCAAAAAGTCTGACAACCAGTCTTACCAAGAGTTACTCAGTAACTGAGTTTTGGAGATCAGATCGGCAGTTGCTCAATATGAAATACTGTTAGACTAAAAGCCGACCCCAATATAGTAGGGAAAAGGTCAGGCTACCATATATGTCTTTAATATAAATGTCCTTTCTTTGGTATTGTTCGCTGAATTGTTAAGATCTTGAGTTTGGAATTGAGCTGCATGATCACTGATAAATGCGTGCACTGACTGGAGAAGTCCACTCAATCTGTGTGGTTGATTCCTCAAAAGACCATTTCAGGTACCAATCAACATGGTCTTCATGTGATCTGACTAAGATTATGTCTGGGTTTTAAAAGAGACTGTGACCACTGTGTTTGTTTCGGCCTTACTTCTCAAAGTAGTCAGTCAGGAAACGCCAATCTCATTTATTTTTTTAAATATCAAAGTGTTTGCACAAGCCTACTTATAGACATAAAATAATTTATTATTCACTAGCTTCTTTCTGCCCACGGCTTCGCCCGAGTAGATGTCGAAAATTATAGCACGGGAACGATGCTACCGGGACAAAAAGTAAACTACGTCCTTTCCCAAGGTCTAGTCTATTTCTGCACCAAACCTTATCAAAATCGGTTCCGTGGTTTAGGCGTGAAAGCGTTACAGAGAGACAAAGTTACTTTCGCATTAATAATATTAAGGACTAGCTTCTGCCCGCGACTTCGTCCGCGTTAAATTTCGTGCTCCCCCGACCCTTCCCGTCGTCGCGTCGAATCGCCTACCCGTGCGACTTTCCCCGTTTTTATAACATTTTTCATTACTGCTCCGCTCCTCTTGGTTCTAGCGTGATGTTATATA
Source organism: Aporophyla nigra (assembly GCA_947507805.1). Taxonomy (NCBI): domain Eukaryota; kingdom Metazoa; phylum Arthropoda; class Insecta; order Lepidoptera; family Noctuidae; genus Aporophyla; species Aporophyla nigra. Next base: position 14,132,247 of record OX382315.1, on the reverse strand, counting down.
GCCTATGTTACTCGCTGATAATGTAGCTTTTTAATCGTGAAAGAATTTTTAAAATCAATCCAGTAGTTTTTGAGTTTATCCATTACAAACAAACAAACAAAAATACAATTTTTTCCTCTTTATAATATCATATATATTATATATATAGTGTAGATAGAAGTATAGATTTATCATTTAGGCAGCTGATGAAAGTGTAAATGTCTTTACTCTTTGGATTTTTACTTTCTCGTATTTGCTTGATTTGTATCAGAAAATTGTATTTGTAATTGTATTTTGTCTCTGCATTTAGACGTAGCAACTTTATTGTAGCTAAATAATGTTTGTTTTGTAACAAACATTATTTAGCTACAATAAAGTTGCTACGTCTAAATGCAGAGACATGTCGTTACGACCTGACGCAGTGGATCTGTTGCGAGCGAGCTGGCTTGCAATGTAGAAATACAATTTTCTAGCTACAGAAGACTAATGTGTTTTATGAGAACTGAAACTGATTGTTTTTCATGCCTGCAGGCATGAAAAACAATCAGTTTCAGTTCTCAGTTTGACAGGTTTATGAAATGTTCACTAGTTTTGTCAAAATAAATGTTTTTTTTTTTTAATAATATAAGATGAGCCTTATCAAGGCTTTTTTAGCACAAACAGTAGAATTCGTAGTAGTGTGAGACCACTAAAGGTCTCTTGTACTGGGATCTAATAATAAAACACGTTGCAGAAAATATGGCGTATAATTATATCTAGAAAACGTTCTACGAATCTTATTTATCACTTTCTTCTTTGGCTTGTAAGCTAGGTCTCTCAAACATAACTTTTTCCCTTTTTTACACGCGTTAAATTAGCTTCACTTGTATGTTTGTTTGTAACCGACTCCTTATAGCGCGATTTTGACCCACTTTAAGCGACCAGATTTAATTCAAACTTTGCACACCTATCTAGGACCGATGACAATGCAATAATTTCATAAATTTGTACCATTATCCTTGCCAGGGTTACCAGGACAGCAAAAAACTGTCTTAGAAAACTACGCTGACATACGTCACAAACTACGCTGACATATGTCTCAAAATTCGAAACACCCTAAAAAATGGAAAATAAATAATAGTTAAAAAAAAACTAAAAAACACACTTCCATTGAAAACCAAACTAAAAAGTAGAAAATAATGGAAAAAAGCGTGGGGTGCACGATATCAATAAAAAAATACCTTAAAAAGCACCCCACGCTTTTTTTCCATTATTTTCTACTCTTTTGTTTTCTATGGAAGCGTGTTTTTTAGTTTTTAGGGTTCCGCACCTCAAAAGGAAAAAGCGGAACCCTTATAGGATCACTTTGTTGTCCGTCCGTCCGTCCGTCCGTCCGTCCATCCGTCTGTCAAGACCCTTTTTCTCAGGAACGCGTGGAGGTATCAAGCTGAAATTAATATCAAATACTCAAGTCTACTGTCCCTTGGAGCTGTGAAAAAATCAAACTTCTAAGCTAACGCAATCAAAAGATATAGCCGTTTATACCGCAAATTTCCACAAATTTTCGAAACTCGCAAGGGAATCAAAACCTAAAGGGATCTACCAGTCGATCTAGAATTTTGAAATTTGGTACGAAGCAACGTCATATAGCACAGATAAAGGAAAAATTGCGATACCGTACATTTTTAGTTACATCATATAATAAACAGAACAAAACACAGACAGAAATAAAACCAAGCCAAGAAACAGAACAGAACTACGACTCATTGTCGTGATGGGTGAACTTTTACTTATATACCTACAAGCTTGTACGGAACCCTCGGTGCGCGAGTCCGACTCGCACTTGGCCGGTTTGTTTATTTTTTTTTTAAACGATTTTTTTTATTTTTATGAAAGTAATTATAGCCACCCTATACAATCGTAAGGTTGTCTCAAGCAGTTGTACAGTACTTTCCTTGTGCAGTTGCAACAACACAAGAATGTCAGTGGTTTTACAATAGGGCATCCATATTTATCAAGAACATACGAGTTCGTAAGAGAAGACATCGTATCTGTACTAGGCGTATTGTCCAACACCCCAAATAGAGCAACCGATGACCTTTGAAAGGTGGTCGTGAAAGTCTGAATGCGGAAGGCAAGGAGATCGTGTGTTATATAGTGGCAAATAGTTGAGAGAAGCCTAAGTCCAACAGTGGACAGCGTTAGCCTAAGTTTATAAGTACATACATACAATCACGCCTTTTTCCCATGGGGGTAGGCAGAAACCACGGAACGCCACCTGCTACGATCTCTACACACTCCTTTTGCCTCGTTTAGGTTGATACAGTTTTTATAAGTAATACCTATTAATAAAGCAGTGATAACCCCGTGGCTCCGATTTACACGCATTTTACGACTGCGGAGAAAACAAATGACTGGCAGAGACGGACGGTAATGACACGAGTTGCTTGACGCTAGTCTCATCGCTCGAGGCCGGTCGTCCTACTAATATTATAAATGCGAAAGTTTGTGAGGATGTATGTATGTGTATGTGTATGTTTGTTACCCTTTCACGAAAAAACTACTGGACGGATTTAGATGAAATTTGGCACACAGATAGTTCATAACCTGGATTAACATATAGAGTACTTTTTATCCCGGTAGTACGTTCCCGCGGGATATTTTCCGACCTCCAAGCGGGCGAAGCCGCTGGCAAAAGCTAAGTAGGCTATATTGTTTGGTGCCTGCATACTCGTCTATTTAGTTGACTGTACGTTAGAGCGGTAGTTTCGTGTTCCCGAGTTAACTGAAGCGAATCTAATTGCCTGCTTCTGTGCTTTTGTGTTTAATTTTGGAGTTCTGTTCACTATTCCTGCTGATAGAAATTTGTCTTTAATTCTGAGGGAGATATGAGCATCGCTAAGAAATTACATAACACCCCGTTTTTAGACTCCACAGATGGCAGAATTTGCAAAAAAAATTCATGTAGCTAACATGATAAATTTGCTATTTTACAATTATTGACTTTTAGAAATTTTTATGAAAACGCAGGTAAACTATTTTCATATTTGTAACTCCGCTCACTTGTCAACTGTAAAAATATGAAATGCTTTTTGCTTTGATTTTAAAGCAATTTAAAACTGTGCCAATAACTTTGTACCTTTACCCCCAGCTCAAATATCTATTACATTATTATATAGATAGAATACTCTTTATTATGTACACCTTTTTTTTTCGGTGGAAAATCATCAGATGACGTCTCCCGCTCTGGGTGGGGCGGAAGGGCGTGTCAAACTTTTACTAACGAAAACCCACCCGTGTTCCTTCAGTTGCCTTTGCTAGAGCTACGGAAACGTTTTCGAAGAAATCTGCGAGTCTGGCAGGATAATGTCCACCATGAAAGTTACACATATTAGTGTGGAACCAAGAAGTTTATCTAGCTCCACAGTAAACGCCTTTATAGTTAGTGTCACTTCAACCTACGGTAACACAAGATGGTAGAGAACTATTTATGTTGACAAGGTTCATTGCTGTTCATCAACTCTCGTACCAACTGGAACTATTCTTAAGAACGGCTCATTTAATAGTAATACTTAGTGTATTATTGTACCACTACAGGGTGTCTACAATCAAAATCGATTCGTTTCTGGATTTTAAAAGAGATTTTACTCTCTACTCTACTATTACTCTAAACCAGGGTTACTCAAAGTGGGGTTCGTGAACCCCTAGGGGTTCGCCATGCGACGGTAGGGGGTTCGCGACAAAATTTACAAAATGGCGTCTGGGTGACTGGCAGGCGCGTATGCAAAGCATGAAGGCGCGCGACTGTCGCTAGCTCGTGGCGTGACATGGTGCGCGACACCTTTTATTCAATTAGTAAACTTTATTTTATTCGATATACATTGTTATTCTTTTATTTGGGGGGGGGGGGGGGTGGGGTTCGCTGTCATCTGGGAACTAGAATGGCGGTACGTGGAGCCAGAAGTTTGAGAAACCCTGCTCTAAACAAACACAATCGGACAACCTCGCTGAAAAATGCTGCATAAAGTTTTACAAAACATTCTTTAACATTAATTATTCACTAGTTTTACCTGAAAAGAGAAACAACATTTAAAGCTATTGTTTCACCAGTTCTTATTAATCACTATTAATATTCTAATTACATTAAAATTATCACTTTTATAAGCTCTACATTTTTCATGTGGCATCAGTCATTCAATATGACAGCTCGCTCCATAGAATAAAAGATCTTCACAGATAAATTATAAATGAAGTGTCACGCACTTTGTTTACATCTCCCCCCCCCTTTTTCTAAATTACTTAGTTTTATTGTTTTACTCCACTACTGGAATAAGTTTAGTAACATGAAAGAGATTCGACTCTGACTTCTTGTGACCTGTGTTTACCTTGTAAATTGAATTGGATATTTTGTCTACAATTTGGTAAGGTCCTATTTTCAATTCATCTAGTTTTTTTTCGGTTTAACCGGTTTCCGTTTTCAACATATACAGAATCTCCGAGTTTTAGTTCATAATGTTTTCTGTTCTTATCAAATCTTTGTTTATTATAATTGTGGGATTTTATACTATTTTCTAAGGCAATTTTTCGGTCTCGCAATAGATGATTATGTGTTATATTTTGTTTCAGTTCATCTGGTAGAACATCAACATTTTTTCCCTCCAATAAATATTTTGGAGAGAACCCTGTTACACTATGTTCAGTTTCGTTATATTTTTCAGTGCATTCGTGAGCAATAGTTGTCCAAGCAATTTTATCCTTCCTTTCATTTATCTTGCACCGAATTTTGTTAACCAATGTTTGGTTTAACCTTTCGTTCAATCCATTCGAAAATGGCGCATTTACAGCAGTGAAAACTATAGGTATATCTTCCTTTTCTAAAAAAAATTTGAAATCCCTTGAATTTATGCCTGGATATTGATCTGATAGAACTAAGTTTATTTTATAATCTTGTGTTACTTTTTGGACAAGTTTTATAAAATCATTCGCATTCTGGGCTTTTGGATGTCAAAATGAAGGCGTAGCGAGTGAAGTGGTCTACTAGAAGATGTAAATATGTTTTGGTTGAACGAGAACCACCAAATCCTCCTATGGTGTCTATAGACACTATTTCGAAAGGATAGGTAGCGGGACCTAAGTGAGACATTAGTCCAAATTTGAATTTTCCTCTAGATTTGTTTTTTATACAGACATCACAGTTTCCGCAATATTTTTTTATATTATCCAATAAATTTTTAGCTTGATAAAAGGGTTTAATCTTCTTTTCCATTTGTTGCCTTCCTATGTGACAGTAGTGGTGATGTATATGTTTTATAATCTTTTTACTAAACTCCTCAGTTAGTACAATTTTTTCATTTTTTCCTATCTTTTTATAATATATGTTATGTTTGAAAATAAGTTTATTCATATTTTGTTTTATATCATCATTTTTATTTTGATCATTTTGTATGTCTTCTAATTTAAGAAAATTCACTACTTTTAAACTACTATCTTGATTTTCATACGATTCTAGCACAGGGTTTCTGCTTAAAGTATCTGCCTCAATATTATATTTTCCCGGAGAATATATTATTTCAAAATTGAACTGTGACAAATAATATGTTAAATCTCCCAGTTCCTCGTCCGTTCTGGCTTTAATATTCATTTTTTCTAAAGGTTTGTGGTCTGAAAAAACCGTGAATGTTTTTCCTATAAGCCAGTGTTGCCAGTATTTTACCGCCTCTTTTATTGCCAAACACTCAAGATATATGGCTTTTTTCTTTTTTTGGGAGTCGTTTAATTTTTTGGAAAAATATGCACAAGGCTTTTCATCACCGTTAGGTTGAATTTGTTTTAAAACTGCACCTATACCTTGTATGCTAGCATCTGTATAAATATGTATTGGAAAATCTGGATCAAAGATGGCTAGAATTGGTTTTGAGCAAAGTAGTTTTTTTATAGTATCAAAGGATTCTTGGCATTTATCGGACCAAACGAATTTTTCTCCTTTTCTTAATAAATTATGTAAAGGATCCAGTATAATTGAAATATTTGGCACATATTTTCCATAGAAATTGATTTTTCCTAAAAATTGTCGGACGTTTTTTTGTGTTTTTGGAATTGGGAATTCTTTTATGGCAATCAAATTATCTTTTAATGGAGTGACAGTATTGTTTTTTATTATGTGCCCTAGATATTTTACTGAGTCCTGTGCAAAGTTACATTTCGTGAATTTTAATTTAAAACCTTCTTTTAAAATTGCTTCCAATAACAAAGATACGTGCTCAATGTGTTTTTCAAACGTTTCAGAAAATACTAAAATATCGTCAATGTAATTGACAGTAAAGTTTGACAGTTTATGCTTTCTTATAATGCTACTAAGTATTCTCTGAAATATAGCGGGAGAAGTTTTTAAACCAAAAGGTAAACAAGTCCACTGAAAGTGTGCTTCTTGAGTAACAAATGCCGTTTTGTGTCTATCTTCAATTTTAAGAGGTATGGACCAGAATGCTGAGTTTACATCGAATGTTGAAAATATTTTACATTTCCTTGTTTTAACCATTAGATCCTCGATTAGTGGAAATGGTTGCGATTGGGGGACTACAATTTTATTTAATTCGCGAAAATCTATACAAAGCCTTGATCTCCTTCCATCTTCTTTTTTAAATGCTAGTGTTACCGGAGCGGCAAAAGGGCTATAAGACTCCTCGATTAAATTATTTTCTAATAATTTTGATATTTGATGCTCAATTTCTTTCATATCCTCGATAGAGCACCTATACGGTCTTTTACTACAGTATTTATCTATCAACAAATCAATATGGGCTTCGTAACCTTTTACAGTACCTATATCAAATTTGTCTTTAGCGAAGACTGAATTATATTTGCATATCAATTTATCAATATCAGATTTTTCCTGATGATTTAAATTATTGACTGAAATATCAAAATTTTCGACTATTATATTTTCATTAAAGTTTATTTTATACTCATCAATGATAGTTTCTTTTTTATATTTCTTTCTAATATCCACACCTTTTTTTCCATAAAATATATCTTGTTTATTCCCTATGTCACTACCTGAGCTGCCAGGAATTTCTTTAGTGTTTATAGGTTGCTTTTCTTTATTTTCTATGTAGTCTCTATTATTATAGGTGAGGACATTTTGGGTGATATTTAAATTCTCATTTTGAGTTAAATGAAATTTTTGTATACAGTCTAACCCAACTAGGAAATCATAGTCGAAGTTGTCTTCATCTATAACAAAAATATTAACTTGTTTTTCAATTTCGAAAATTTTAATTTTCAAAGTTACCATTCCTATTGATTTTTTTACGCCATTAATTGTTTTTAAACCTGTATTTTTATCATTAGTAGGTATTTTTTTCAAAGATAATAACCTTGAATTAATTAAGGACACATTAGATCCTGAATCATAGATTCCTGATGTTTCCAAAGTGTCATTAATTAGTAGTTTAATTTTTATTAATGGCGGCACTATTAGTTTTTTGGATCAATTTCATTTAATTCCATTTCTAATTCAGAATTGTTAACACTCCTTATTTGATCTTTTTTTGGCCTGTCATTATTTTTTATTTTGAACCAACATTGGGATTCAGGGTGGTAACGTATACCTTTATTCTCTTTTTCACATATTTTACACGGATTATACAAGGGCTTCACATTTCTCTCTTTAATTTTACTTTCAGAAGTTCCTATCTTTTTATCAAATGTTTTATTGTTAACCATGTGCTCTAAACTTCTTAAACTATGAAATAAGTCTTCAGTTTCCTTTAAACTATTCCTATCAATCTTATCTGCAATAAAATTCGGTAATCCAGTGGCAATCAAATCAATTAGAGTGAGTTTATCTATCGACTTATTTATTTCTAAGAGTAGTCTCTCTTTCTTTAACGCATACTCCAGTAATGAGCCCTGTCTGTATTTGAATAACATCGCATACCTGATCGGTGACCAACTCTTATCCGCATATGTTTCACAAAAGTTCTTTTTCCACATTGCCCATTCTGAATTTATAGTATGCTTTATAAGCATGGAACTATACCAGTCTAAACAAGAATCTTCTATAAATAACCTAAAAATTTCAATTTTTTTGTCGTCTTCTTCTATTCCTGTACGGACACATTCCGCTTCAAAGGTAGTCATCCACTGGGTCACATTAGTAATCTTGCTATTGAATTTTTGTATAACAAATTTTTCTACCATTTTCCCCATATTGAAAGGTTTTGATGAATCTTTCTTGATTTCTGCGAAGCTTTCAATGATTCGCGCTAAAGATTCTTCTGAAATTCCTGTTGTAGAAGTTTGTGGTTTTGCTTGTTCCTCCAATAGGTATCCCATAAATTGTTTATTTCCATCTTCATCACAATAAACCACCTTCATATGCGGGTTCATGGATATCCACACCTGTCGTTTCTCATGCCGTTTTTGTAATGTTGCCTTTACTTTCTGAAAGATTTGGGTTTGTACTATTTCAGTATGTAATATTACAGGCTGTAACTTATCTGGGATCGCAAAGGTTCGGCCATCTAAATCCGTGATTGCCGTTACACAAATTACATTTGTTTTTACATCCTCAATGGCTTTGACCATAAACTCAAATCTTAATTTTTCCATTATTTCTGGTTACCAGCTATAGAAATGTTGTTTTATAATAGGATAATTTATAATTATCCTTTAATATTACGGTGAACAGTAAAACTATAACCAAAATTGAGTTGCTCTGAAAAGAGAAAATTTTATTTTATTACATAAAGTTTTACAAAACATTCTTTAACATTAATTATTCACTAGTTTTACCTGAAAAGAGAAACAACATTTAAAGCTATTGTTTCACCAGTTCTTATTAATCACTATTAATATTCTAATTACATTAAAATTATCACTTTTATAAGCTCTACATTTTTCATGTGGCATCAGTCATTCAATATGACAGCTCGCTCCATAGAATAAAAGATCTTCACAGATAAATTATAAATGAAGTGTCACGCACTTTGTTTACATATATTTGATTTATTTTACTACGCTATTCCAGTCGCATCCGACTAGTTTCCAATCTATCAAGCTATGATATATTTTATATGGTGAGATATACAAAGTGGTTGCCGTGACGTATACGTTTGCATGAACGTCATATATTTTGTAATAGCTAGAGCAAACCAGCAGTACATGTTACGGAGTAAACTCGACTTTATGGCGAAGAGGATAAGGACTATTCTGAAATATTTATTTGGCCTTTACTTTTCTGTTAGAAAAGTCTAGTGTTAAGTTTGTAAATAGGAACGAAACCCCCGTGGACGATATTGCGAGCAGAAGCTAGAATCGTCCTGTGTGAATGTTATAAATATGACAGTTTGTATGCTTTGTACTCAATCACGCAAAGCTGGTTGAATGGATTTTAACATAAAATGGCACACAGATAGTTTATAACCTGGATTATATACATAGTAGTATATTCCCGCGATATAATTTCAGACCTCCATGCGACCGAAGCCACTGGCAAAAACTAGTTATAAATATAAAAGTTTGGATGTTTGGATATTTATATGTTTGTTACTTAATCATGCAAAATCGGCCAAACAGATCTGAATGTAATTTGGCTCAAAGATAATTTAGAAACAGGATTAACACAAAGGATAGTTTTTATCCCGATAATATGTTTCCTTGGGATCATTTCCGACCTCCACGTGAGCGATGCCGCTGGTAAAAGCTAATTCTGCAATATATCTTTGACTTTTACTTTTAAAATATTCACAAAATCCGCGTGGACGATATTGCGGGACAATGTTATCCCATATTTTCCCGTGGGTGTCGTAAGAGGCGAATACGGGACTTACTAGAGAATGGGCAGCAGCGTTCTCTATACAATTTACTAACATACTGCGATCGCCAACTCGCCTGTTAAGCGTGGCAATTAAGGCAAATCTCCCCATTTTTTGGGGGACGCCTATGTCCAGCAGTGGACGTCTTTCGGCTGAAATGATGATGATGATGATATTGGGGGCAGAAGGAAAAATAATCGGATTTATAAAAGCCAGTAGCAAGTGCAAGTATGTGGTGAACTAGAATTATCGTATATAAGCCAGCAGTATATACTCATATTGTGTCTTATAGAACTTTGTAAATCCAGAGGAGTCTTCGTGAAAACTCGGAGCATCGTGAATTCGTGAACTAACGCAAGGAACCTAATAAATTCCCCCCAAAGCACAGACCGAGTCTTGTGTTTTGTGGAAATCAAGAGGACAGTTGTCTTCATAAATCTCTTGTTCGTCCTTGTGTCTCTTCTATGTAATTTGGTTTATTGTATTTATTCATATACAACTAAAATTATAATGTACCTGCTCAAAATTTCGAAAACAGCATAAGCCCACAGCGGGAGAAGTCATTTGATGATTTCCCATCCAAAAAATTAAAAAAATCCCGTTTGATCGATCCTCAGGGGTAGAAATTGAGAAAATCTTTCCTTGCCATACATTAAAAAACAAAAAGACATGGAAACGCCAAAAGATTAAATGTTTTTAAATTAGGTTAAAGTTTGCTAAATTAGGACGATGAAGTTTTTTTTTTATAACGATAATGTGATGATTAGTTCAGTGTTGGTTTTCCGTTGAGATAAATATATAAAATATATAAATATATAAAGAAATATAAAAAGAATAGAAATATAAATAGATGTCGGTTATATTGTGTATTTTCAAATAAAAATATTTTAATAGCTAAAATCTGCTTAGCGTTTTCCTACTAAGTTGAGGTTGGCTTCAAGTCTAACTAGATGCAGTTAAATACCAGTATTTTATCGTATTTTACTCCACACGCCCGTTTCTTGGAAACACTATAGGTACCCCTTGGTAAGACTGGTTGTCAGACTTTCGACCTTCTAACTACCCGTAACTGTTGTCAAAGATCTCCAAATAAGAGCCGGACCGACGAGTTAACGTGCTTTCTAAGGCTCGGAACAGTCTCGATATTTTATGGATGGTCGATCGAAAAGTTTGTGGAGGAGTCGTCACTCACCCACAAACCTTCAATCGACTTGCTCACCACGAGCTCATCAGAACAAAAATATTTCATTAAGAACTGGACACTAATCTTTTGCACGATCTCTTTGTATCCTCGCTGGAAGGTTCTTACAGAATACAGACAATGTTCTATTGTATGCTTTTAATTAAACTCTGGAAGGTTGGCACTATTGACTGACCAGTATAATACAGCTAGAACAAAGGGCCCAGGCATAAATATGGCACGAGAGAAAAATGTCGTAAGGACAGTTTTGAATATTAATGTTGTGGATAGCTATCATTGCTACAAGAGTAAAAGTAGAAGAAAAAAAAAACCGATTGATAGACTGTGTGAAAGATGGTATGGCTAGAAATTGTTGGATTACCGAGAAGACGATTAATAGATAAGTAATAGAATGAAAAAGATACCTACATACATAAAACCACGCCTTTTTCCCATGTGGGGTACGCAGAAACTATAGAACACCTCCTGCTACGATCCTTACATACTCCTTTTGCCTTGTATAAGTTCATACATCTGGTCATACACGCACGCCGGTTACCAGTACTATGCACCTGACCCTTCTGAAGAACATAACCAATAAGTTTATTATAATTATGTTATCCTAGGGTGTCCCCTACTGGCGTGACCAGTCACATCTGTCTAGTAAATACCTTTTGTTAGCTGGCCTTCATTCATCCTCTCAACATGACCAAACCATCTAAGCATACTTTTTTCAATTTTTTGTCACAACATCTTCTTTTTAACCGACTTCAAAAAAAGGAGGAGGTTAACAATTCGTCTGTATTTTTAGGGTTCCGTTGCCAAATGGCAAAAAACGGAACCCTAATAGATTCGTCATGTCTATCTGTCTGTCTGTCTGTCCGAGTATGTCACAGCCATTTTTTTTTCCGAAACTATAAGAGCTATGCTGTTGAAACTTGGTAAGTAGATGTATTCTGTGAACCGCATTAAGATTTTCACACAAAAATAGAAAAAAAAACAATAATATTTGGGGTTCCCCATACATAGAATTGAAACTCAAAAATTTTTTTTTCATCAAACCCATTCGTGTGGGGTATCTATGGATAGGTCTTCAAAAATGATATTGAGGTTTCTAATATCATTTTTTTCTAAACTGAATAGTTTGCGCGAGAGACACTTCCAAAGTATTAAAATGTGTCCCCCCCCCCCCCCCCCCCCCGTAACTTCTAAAATAAGGGAATGATAAAACTAAAAAAATATATGATGTACATTACCATGTAAACTTCCACCGAAAATTGGTTTGAACGAGATCTAGTAAGTAGTTTTTTTTTTAATACGTCATAAATCGTAAACCACAATTTACCTTTCATTCAGTCAACTCAAATATAAAAATTAAAAAAAAAAACATTTAATTTCATAAACATAAACCTTATGCATAAACCGTGAATTCCTGCAGGTTTGTACGGAACCCTCGGTGTGCGAGTCCGACTCGCACTTGGCCAGTTTTTTAAAATGTTTGTTAGCTCATAACTATTGACTGGGTGAACCGATTTCGATGATTTTTTTATTTGAAAGCTGGTGCTTTCACATAAAAAGAACGGTCCTATTTTAATTTGGTTCCATCCGGACAGTGGGATCCATGTGAAAACCATATAAATCTTATAATTGCATTAAGTATTGGCGCGACAAATGAACGAATAACGCGATTAGATTAGTGCGGGCGGGGTGTCTACCATAACCAAAAAGTTAAAAATAAAAACTTTTTACAAAAAAAAAAAAAAAACAGTCTTCTTTAAAAAAAAAACACTACTAAGTCAAAAATAATTCGGAAATCGGTGGCAAAAAAACCTTAAATACAGATCCTAAGACACCGAATTCCGAAATTAAAGTTATTTTTGACTTTGTAGTGTTGTTTCTTAAGGAAGTCGGTTTTTATTTTTTTGTAAGAAGTTTTAAACCGTACCGATGTTTTATCACATCATTCCTCAGCCTATCATTTACAGTCACACCACACATGCTTTGCAACGAACGCATGAATAAAATATGTTACTTAATCAGCTTATACGGTTGGTAGATATCACATGTCTTCGAATTTTTGGTTCTGAGCCATGCTGGTTGACTTCATTATGTTTTTCTTTTCCATTTTGAGAGCAGTGCTGAAGAAATAAGTTACAGAAAGTAATGTACCTGCGTCGGTTCGAACCCACGACCTAGGACACGTAAATCGAGGCAGTTACTACTACGCCACTATTGCTGTCAGATATATTGCGCCCCTGTTTACCCAACCCCTAATAAATTGAGATAAGGGGATGAGAGTGATGACTGTTTTAGAAAGCTTTCCAGAGGGCCCGGTCTCTCACTCATTCTACAGACTAGTACGTCCGCCCAGGCAGAAAAAAGTCGCGGGGGGATTTTAACGTGCACGGGATTTTCAACTGTCGCTGTTGAACCGAGCATTGAGAATCCAACAAAGTTCATCCCAACGCGTCGAATAGACACACTGTTCGATTCTCAAATCTCGGCGCTAAGCAGTTCCTTGAGAACTACATGTGTACAGTCACGACACACACACACACACATACACACACCCTCACACACACCCACAACCAAACGTCGTCCATCGTTACACATAGCCAAATTCAAATACCATTTTCTTTTTAAATAACGATTGCAACTTTGAGATAATGAAAATTTTGTAATAGTGTGGGTTCCAAACTACTATGTTCTTAATGAAATAAAATTACAATCAGTACAATAATAGATAAACCCTTTTAAAAGTTGATACGTGTATACATATTCGTGCTCGTGCCTGTACTTGTACAAATACAATCCTTGATTGAATAAAATAGAGTGGGAATACATTGAAATGCACAAGGTCAAGGGTGGGTCGGTAATTGGATTTTTTCTATTTATAGTTGTCAAGAGTACTTACAATACTTCCTGTTTTATTATTTATCGAGTATTATCGTTTGCTACTTGTTTTACGACGCTGCCACGACGACCAAATTCCAAAAAAAAAAGTGAAGTGTGTTGTTTATTTTTGGAACAAGGTTGTTTTAATTGTGAATTTAAAAAAATACACTTTTTTGCTGTGGCAACCTTCTTGTGGTAACCTTCAATAGCTAAGTCAATATCAGTGGCAGGTAGTTATTAGTATTACAACATCATCAATTTGCATTACGTGAAAAAATACGTACATTTGAAACTGACTCAAAAACCAGTCATCAGAACTTAACCAAGTGTATATATAAAGGACCCATTGTAATATTTTGTTTGAAAGGGTATCACCACGAAGCAATAATGCTCGCGAAGGAGGAGGCGGGGCGCGTGAGGGAGTGGCAGTCTCTGCGCCCTCACGTCCCTAGCCGCCGCAATAGACGCCCCGGGCGTCGGGAGTCAATAGTAGACTCCCGGCCACCGTAGGCGCGGGCTTGCGGGCGGCGAGCAATGGGTAGCTCGCCGCCCGGTAAGGACCAGGCTCGGGTCGACGGCGCGTAGTGTTCCACGCGTGCCTCATAGAGATGTCAGCAGCACTGAAGGGGTCTGCTAGGACCGATGCCTACCAGGGTCGCGAGATTGTTCGAAAGAGATAGCGTGACCCTGGCATATGGGCAACTGAAGAAACACGGGTGGGTTTTAGTCAGTAAAAGTCTGACGCGCCCTCCCGCTCCGCCCAGAGCGGTAGAAGTCATTTGATGATTTCCCAACCAAAAAAAAAAAAACCGGCCAAGTGCGAGTCGGACTCGCGCACCGAGGGTTCCGTACAAACCTGCAGGTCATCATCATCATCATTCGTCATCATCGTTTATGAAATTAAATGTTTTTTTTTTAATTTTTATATTTGAGTTGACTGAATGAAAGGTAAATTGTGGTTTACGATTTATGACGTATTAAAAAAAAACTACTTACTAGATCTCGTTCAAACCAATTTTCGTTGGTAGTTTTCATGGTAATGTACATCATATATTTTTTTTAGTTTTATCATTCCCTTATTTTAGAAGTTACGGGGGGGGGACACACATTTTACCACTTTGGAAGTGTCTCTCGCGCAAACTATTCAGTTTAGAAAAAAATGATATTAGAAACCTCAATTTCATTTTTAAAGACCTATCCATAGATACCCCACACGTAAGGGTTTGATTAAAAAAAATTTTTGTGTTTCAGTTCTATGTATGGGGAACCCCAAATATTATTGTTTAAAAAAAAAATGATATTAGAAACCTCAATATCATTTTTGAAGACCTATCCATAGATACCCCACACGTATGGGTTTGATGAAAAAAAATTTTTTGAGTTTCAATTCTATGTATGGGGAACCCCAAATATTATTGCTTTTTTTCTATTTTTGTGTGAAAATCTTAATGCGGTTCACTGAATACATCCACTTACCAAGTTTCAATAGCACAGCTCTTATAGTTTCGGAGAAAAGTGGCTGTGACATACTCGGACAGACAGACAGACAGACAGACAGACAGACATGGCGAATCTATAAGGGTTCCGTTTTTTGCCATTTGGCAACGGAACCCTAAAAAGGATATCACCATACACTGGAGAGAGAGGACTATAAATTAAAAAAAAAACGATATTTAAATGACGGAGTTCTGAGGTAACAAAGATTACCTATAGAAAATTAATTGAGAACATCCCCCTTTTTTGAAGTCAGTTGAAAACCACCAACTAATAGTTTCACAAAAAGCGTCTTGTGCGTTTTTAGTTGGTACCTACTAGGAGTACGAGTATGTAAGGATCGTAGCAGCTGACGCTCTGTATTTTCTAGCTACCATAAAATTTATGAAACTAAACTCAAGAGATCTTCCCATGGGGGTGTGTGTACTTAGTAAAATTACTGAAAAAATTACAGCCACTTAAGTTTAATATGCTCTTAAAAAACAAAGCAACATCCCAAACATTTAAACTTTTCAGTTTCCAGTACGTTAAAAACTCTCCAACTTCGCATGTTATAAAAACTTCAGAGCCATGAACTTCTCTCTCATGAAGTAGGTCTCATACCTGTATTAGGATGTGAGTGAAATTGCTGGTAAAAGCTAGTCCTTTAAAACATTGACCAAACTTTTATATTTGCTGTGCAATATTTACATGATGTACAGACATTAAAAAATCTAATAAAATGTACAGACGCCAGCGCATAAAGCTACTACAATCTGTCAAATTTCTTTAATAAGTTTTCAACCTTTATCGCTAAAGCATTAGGTTCAAAATGGATTTGGAAAATTTTACAGTTTCGGGCAGCTCGATGTGCTGGCGTCTGTACATGTATCTATACAAAACATAATTCAATGTGGTGCCGAGCGTAAAGAATAGCACCATTCCATTTCTTCCCGTGGTTATCGAAAGAAGCGACTGTGGGACTTACTAGAGAATGGGCAGCAGCGTTCTATATGCATTTTACCACCACACTGCGATAGCCAACCCGCCTGCTAAGCGTGGCTATTATGCCTATCTATGCCTGGAAGTGGAAGTCTTTCAGCTGAAATTATAAAACAGAGAGAAATGAATCACAGGGCATCAAAAAATTCATCCGCATCGCTGTCAATGAGAAAAGTGTCCAAAAGGCTGGCAGCATTGCCACGTTGTATGGCGATGCTGAGTCTTTGGGCGACAAATTGGCCAACCCTCTGGCCACGTAAAGACTCGACATAATATTTTAGCTTAGTTTGGAATTTACAAACACAATCCTCTTAATCACAATGAATTATAAAACCCGCTGCTATAACAATCTATACTAATATTATAAAGCTGAAGAGTTTGTTTGCTTGAACGTACTAATCTCAGGAACTACGTTTAGTTTCGGATAGCTCATTTATTGAGGAAGACTACAGACTATATAATCACGCTAGGACCCTTAGGAGCCGAGCAAAAAGAAAAACAGTCACAAAAACGAAGAAAATGCGACGGGGAGGATCGGGGAAGTAAGAAATTTAACGCGGACGAAGTCGCGGGTAGAAGCTAGTGTCAAAATAAAATTCAAGTGTATGGAGCATACCAAGAATATAGTGTTTTTTTTTTATGGAAAGCCATCGAACTCTGGTAACAGCTAAAGTCTTTCAAAACAGCCACCATTTTATTTTTGTTAATTCCTAAATATAGAGACTATAAACCTTTTAATCATAATAAATGTTTATCTCCCGCTGATATGAAAATGTACACAAAAGAGTAGCGCGTGTGTAGCATACCAATAACTCGGTAGGTCTTAAATAATCTCTGTCTGCCATCAGCTCATAAAAACCAACACTCGTTTGAAATGTCGCCTTAAATAAGTAGTACTCAATGTTATGATCACCTTTGAGTTATCCGGCTCTCCTAGTAATCAAAGTATTCAAAGTCATGTATGTTTTGTTTTCATATTATTAATAACTTAGGTACATTATATAGAATAGAATAAAGTTCTTCTAACTTAACAGACAGCTGTGCTGCTGTGGACTTTGTTGCGCCACTTCTCTTTCCCAGCTAAAGCACTAGGAAGGTGGTGAAGGGCGGGCGTTTTGGGAGACTGTCTTATATAACTTTGACGTTCAAAAAGTGCTGACTCTCAGCCTAGTTTGAATAAATGACTTTTAATTTTGATTTTGAAAGGATCGTAGTATCCTACTTATATTATTAAAAAAAACTAGCTTTTGCCAACGGCTTCGCCTATGTATTATACATATAAACCTTCCTCTTGAATCAATCAACGAGGCAGTCAATAGTAATAGGTTCCTGTGGGATATTTTCCGACCCACACAGAGGACGAAGCCGCTGGCAAAAACGATCTCAAAATTTTTTTTTTTGTTAGTCCCATATTAAAGTGGCTCATAACGATGTGTACCTACCTACACACAACCTTCGTTTTCGGATTCAACACAAAGGTGTTGAATTATAGTAAAGAAAACTATCATAAAAGAATCATCTTGATACTTTCAAAGCAGAGCATTTTCATTCACTTTTATTGCTGAAGATAAGATTGCTGTTTTATTATTTAAAAAGGTTATTGTTATCTCTATCTCTTAAAAAAAGTCATTGTTATCATAGTAGTGTAAAATAACATTACAATTGTTATTCAGGGTTAAGTAGATGTATCTTTTTCTTCTTAACATGTCAATGGTAATTTATACAGAATAAAATAAAATTAACTAGCAATAATTTACACAAGCGTTGCGTAGTCATGTTGAAAAGTAATGAATAAGAAAGAAAGAAAAATTGTTTTTTTTTTATTATTTCATGGGCAAAGGTAATCGGTCAGCGAACCGCGACGGCTGGGCGCGAATATATCAATCAGCTGTTTTTGCAATTTTTCTTGAAACTTAGATGTTATTTACAAATTTCCAAAAAAAAAAAACAATCATTTAAAGTTTTGCACATAGATAAAATGACATTTTGTTCTATTTGCTTGTTTTTCGATATCGATACTCAACACATGGGTAAAGTATAGCCAGCTAATTTAATTTGACCCTGTATAGAGTCCATCCGTGTGGTGTCGGACGTACAGAATAGCACCACCCCATTTCTTCCCATGGTTGTCGTAAAAGGCGACTACGAGACTTACTAGAGAATGTGCAGCAGTGTTCACTATGAATTTTATCATCATTATGCGATCGGCAACCTGACGGCAAGCGTGCCGATTAAGGCAAAGCCCCTCAAACTAGGGGAGGTCTCTGTGCAACAGTGGACATCTTACGGCTGAAATAATGATAATTATGTATAGAATCAGCTCAGAATTTGGCTACGACATTGATAGTAGCGTCCATCGGCTTCTGTAGCGTGGAGCTAGCAGGACACGCTGGACACGACATTCAGTACCTTGTAGTACAAGTACACTCTTCACCATGACATAAATATGTCATTACCCAAAACACACACAAAAATTCAGGCTGTCATTGTAAAAATCTGAACCCAATGACAATTTTCCGGACCTACATCCTAATTGCGTAAAACACTATCAAGTATACAATCTGAATCAATTTGAAGGATCCTTACTGTCTGCTCAACAGTGTAAATAACGCAATGAAAGCCATTGCTGACGTTTTACAAACGGTTATCATTACCGTCATTACTTCAGGCGTAAGACGTCCACTGCTGCACACGCAATGTCATTTAATTGCAAAATGTACATTTGCAGCGAAAGCGACAATTATTTCCAAATTACCATTTAAAACCACGCCTAGGTTACGTGCAATGGATATTGAATATGGCACTATTTAGTGGCAGGCTGCTAGTTCAAACTACTTGTATAATTGCCTTTAATGTCCCCTATGACTTGAGACTTACGGGTGTAAAGTCAGCGTTAATAATATCGGGATGAACAGACTGTTCAATACGATCTAAACAATTATGAAAATTAAATATTAACTCAATGACACAAGGAATGTTTCAGAATGAAGACAGTACACGACAACTGTCATTCTGACAACAGCTTTATCTAATGGAGATGATCATTTTCCTGCCCTTTTCCCAATTTATTTGGGGTCGAAGCAACATGTCTTTTTCTTCCACATTTCTCTACTAGTCGTCATCTCAGTCGTCACCCCCTTTCTATCCATATCATAACTCACACAGTCCATCCATCGTTCCTTTGGTCTCCCTTTACTCTTAAAGCCATCGACATTTATATTCAAACTCAAATCTAATGGAGATAAAGTTTAATTTTCCCCCTTGTTTCAAGCAGCCTGATACATTGGCGAAGAATGGGTAAAGTCACCATAAGGAAAAAGTAAGCAGGGTCGCCGGATTTAGTTAGAAAGTAATAAATGTTTTCGAAACAAATTTGATTTGACTATTGAACTGTTTAATTTCTATAAATTTAATTTAACTGTATTCGATAATATCCATCAGTTTCTTAGTAATCTTCAACTATATCTGACAACCCTGGTTAATGTTCTCTTTTGGTGACCTTACACACCTCTATCTGTCACTACGAGGAATGCAGACATGAAGTCATGTCCAATATAAAATAACTGAATTCTTAAATCACCACCAATAAAGTCGTAATTGCTATGTCAGTTCGCAAATAATCAGTGGTAGGAATACTCTGGCCTTCCAATTAACCCCTACAATGAACGCACAACGAGCATTAAAAAATCTGCCTTATGTCATGTGTGTTGTCCTTTCATTTCAGACTTCACAATTGATCACTGTTTATTGTGTTCCTACAAATGTTAGAAGTTTGTTCCGTGTAGTGCCGAACGTAAAGAATAGCACCAGCCCATTTCATCCCATGGCTATCGTAAGAGGCGACTAAGGGACTTACTAGAGAATGGGCAGCAGCGTTCTCAGTGCATTTTACCACCATACTGCGATCGCCAACCCGCCTGCCAAGCGTGGCGATTATGGCAAACCCCTTCAAACTGGGGGAGGCTTCAGTCGAGCTCTGGACGTCTTTCGGTTGAAATGATGAAGATTAAGATGAAATGTTAGAATGTTGTTGGTCGCTCAGCGTGCTATGAAGCGGGAAATGCTCGGAGTTTCTTTGAAGGATAAAAACCAGAAACGAAGTTCTCCGGAGAAGAACTGGAGTTATCTACATAGCTTGTAGAAAAAGCAGCTTGAAGTGGCAGTGGGCTGGCCATGTTTGTCGAAGGACCGATGGCCTATAGAGCAGACGACTACTGGAACGGAGACCGCGTATCGGCAAGCGTAGTGTGAGACGCCCCTCAGCTAGATGGACAGACATAATCAAAAAGGTGGCTGGGACAGACTGGATGAGGAAGGCTGAGGACAGGGTGTTATGGTGCAGCATAGGAGAGGCCTATGTCCAGCAGTGGACTGCGATAGGCTGAGTTAATTGTTGATTGAAATGTTAGAAGATGCTGCTGACTGTTTTCGACTTCATTTGTTTACGATACCCAATCAATCTGCCAAGCTTTTTCCCAACTATATTGGGGTCTAACCGGATGAAGCTGAACACCAGTATTTTAAATGAAGCGACCCCTATCTGACCTCCACAATCCAGTGACTGGGTAATACCGTACCCCTTGTAAGATTGGTTGTCAGACTTTCGGACTTAAGACCACCCGTAACGACTGTCAAAGATTCACGAATGACAACCAAGACCAACAGTTTACCGTACTTGCCAGACCAGGGAGAGGTTTCGGTTTAGGTTCAAAAGATGGTCACTCATCTGAGGACCAACCGCGAAAGCGTAGCTTAACCTGATCATAAATCTGTGCGGCTATTGCTACTTAGCCATCTGCCCCTCACAATATCCGCAGGATAGATAAAAAATAAAAGTTTTTAAGGACCAATTTAACCAAGACACGAACATAGCTGCAAAACAAAAGTAAAATACCTTGGCGCGGCAATTAACGCCCAACATAAAATACATGAAAGACGATTTTTCCAGGTTTTCACATCTTTATGTCTTCGTAAATAAATAACGACTTACAAAAAATCATATTAAAAGTTGGGATGTGTAATGTTAGATTGTTTAATGTAGTGGTGTGTGTGAGGGGGTCAGTGTGTGTGTGTGTCTCTGTGTGTGATTACAGGTCTTGTTTTGTAAACGCTTGTTATTTTTCGGAGTACCAAACCGCTTAGATACGCAAGGATCAAGGCACATTTAGTATATGATCATTTCTATCCCACGCTCTTCAATTTTAAAGCGTGTTGTGGTAAGTGCCAAAATTGATTTCAATAAGCTTAACCCTTAGTATTATGAACGTAGATCCACGCGAGACACAATGGCTTTTTAATTGTTACTGTAAAAACCGCATTCAATCGGTTTAAGAATAAGTAAAAGAATAATCGAATGATCATTGTCAGAAAATCTTTGTAGCTCTACCTCAAACCAACAAACTGTATCCGTTGTTTAATATCACACAGAATCCGAAACACAGGAAAATCACTGAAATCTCAATGACACAATCTCGTCCTGTTATGAATGGCCATTGATAAGCCACAGATTCAAAAAGTCACGTTCCACTTTTCACTCACATAAAACTTTTCAAACACATTTTTGTCATCACCACACCACACAAAACTTCACATCATTCAAATAAAGAACACTAAACATGGCGACAAAATGCGAAATAAAAATAAAAGCGCGGTAAAAATTCGGCGGGAAAATTCGATTCGTAAATGGAAGCGACGCGTCTGCCTCGCTCAGGGGGCGGGCGTGAACTGAAATGTTGCCTGATTTCAGAAGGTTCTACTACAATGTGTGGTAATAGTATTGAGTCCCTGTTACTGAAGTTTGGAGAAGGGTACTAAAAAGCATAATAGTTTTCATTCATTCTTATAATTTCGGAGTAAGTGCAAACTCCGCACTTTGCTAATGATGTGGTGTTTTTTACAACCACTTTTTACTTGGACGAGTTGTCATATACAATCCAATAATTAACAAAAGTGAATAGGTACTATCAAATTAGCAAATACACATATGTTTTTTTTTATTTCAGCATATTTTACACACAGCACAACAACACTACACGTAGCCGACCGCTCAAAGCAGATATATTGGCCCAGACATGCAAAAAGATGCATCAATGAATAATCCCCATGAGTATTTCATGGCAAAATCATCCAATGGGATTTTATGAATTTACAGGTACGTAAACCTTTAGTTATTACTCAGTCCTTTCGAAATTATGATCAAGTGGTTAATATAATGAAATAAGTGTGTGAGTTCCTTAACTATCTCAACATAACTCTGTTATTATAGAGTTCCGTTTTCCTGTTAAGCTTGCTAAAATACCAAATAATAATATTGACAAAAGGTTCCCGAACTCAATAAAAATCAATCGTTTCAATAAAGAAACGTCTACAGTCACTTATTTTGTTTTTTCGACCTTCGTTCGATATCAATAGCGTTGATCGGACTCATTTCTTTTTCGTAAACAATATTTTGCTAAATGAGAGTTTGAAATCAGAGGGAATGTTATTTCACGGTCTCGAAAAAAGTTCTTCTGTAATATTAATTAATAAGGACTTATTTATCACAAGGGGGTTTGTGGCTAAGTAATAACAATAACTTTTGTTTGACTGGCCTGTTAGTCTAGTGGTTAGTGACCCTGACTGCAAAGACTGAGGTCGTGGGTTCGATTCCCACCCAGGACAAATCTTTGTGTGATGAGCACAATCATTTGTTCTGTGTTTGGGTGTAATTTATCTATAATATGTATGTATTTAGAAATATATAAGTATATTTATCAGTTGTCTGGTTGCCATAGTACAGGCTCTGCCTAGTTTGGGATCAGATAACGGTGTGTTGGTTGTCCTAAGATATTTATTTATTTAATAACAGCTACATGTGTCGGTCGATTCCGTTACGCTACGCTTGCCGCGGTTGGGCCGTAGATGGGTGACCATCTTTACATACCAAGACCCCTGCATGCCTCGTAAAGCACGTTAAGCCATTGGTCCCGGCTATCATTTGTGGATCTTTAACTGTCGTTACGGGTCGGGTAGAAGCCCGAAAGTCTGACAACCAGTTTTACCAAGGGGTATCGTATTACCCAGTAACTGGGTTGTGGAGGTCAGATAGGAAGTCGCTTCATGTAAAACACTGGTATTCAGCTGAATCAGGTTAGTCTGGAAACTGACCCTAACATAGTTGGAAAAAGGCTAAGCAGATGATGACTTGTTTATTTATAACTAGGTCTTGCCCGCGACTTCGTCTGGGATCCAAAAAGAAAAATAGCCTATATCGTTACGCAGGTTATGGTGTTGTCTATATGCTAATTATATCATTCAAATTCGTCCAGCCGTTTTTGCATCATTGAGTCATAAATAGAAATCGGATATTCAGATGCATATTCACCTAAAGTTGAAATGTTGGCTAATATGGAATGCGCGTTTTTACCGTGTTTTGTGTGTTGTTTTAACTAACACATACCACCCTACACACATTATTTGCAGCTGGGATTAAACATTTATTTTAAATAAATAAAATGATCCAAGAAACCCGGTTTTAATAAAAAAATACGAAGCCGCTTCCGTGCTTTCACAGCTAAATAGTAATATTAGGTAAATATGAATCCGAATATCCGATCACTGGTCATAAACAACCACAACTACATTTCACCCTAGATAGCAGACGAAGTCGTGGGGAACAGCCAACTGCTCGTACTAGTAGTATATTGGGATAGTTAAGTTGTTTACTCTCCAGCACAAAGGGAAACTCAATAAATACTACAACCATTTGCATACTTTTGCAAAGACTTTGTTTTCCTCAGAAAGTTGGCTCGTGTAAGCTAAACTAGAATAGTCAATCCAGAAGATTTGCCAGGCAGGGTTGGTTGGACCTGACTATCGGCAGATATTATAGAGTTGTGAATGCACCTATAGAGGCATGAGATTTTTTTGGGAATTACACCTCGCAGGGTCAGCCTATGAGGTAGTCGAATGATTAACCGGACTTGCCTGCTGTCTTAATAAATTATGGCCGTCAACCGTTGCTTAAAACTAAAGAGACTAAGGGGCGTAAGAACCTTAGCTTCTGGCTCAGGAGAAGGCACGGCTCCCTGTCGTTTCGGGAACAATAATAACACTAATAAATTAGTAATACTATGTGATACTTAGGAGGTATGAGGAACAGGGCGTCAAGTTCACTCATCCTTTATGGAAAAGGGAGGATCCTCCGACCAGACGTGTGCTATGCCTGGTGAGTTACTGACCAACTATAGTTTTTTTTTTTTGCGAGTTACTCACATCTCACAAGGTCAGCCTATGAGGTTGTCGACTACTTACTACTACAACCAAGTGCGGATGATACCATACAGTACGTCTGGAAGTCGGGTAGCACCAGGCTGATGATGGGATCAGGTCATGGACTTCCTGCGTACATTCTCCGAAGTGCAGTCTGTATTGTAAATATATTTTGTAGTATACATTATTTTTGTCATGTTCTTTTGTGGTGTACAATTAATAAATAGTAACACTTTGCTCTACCCGGGAAACGAACCTAAGATTTCATGGTCAGCAGTAACTCTTGCAGCCACTAGACTAATGAGACTAGATGACGACCAAGACACGGAAAAAAATACCCATAAACCCATGGAAAAATATACCCATAAATGAGTTAAGTCTAATATTATCTTTACGTTAATATTACAAAACTTTCAATCATAAATCTCTCAAGATAAAAATGTTTCTTGACATTTTATTAAGGTTGCATTACCTACACAAAATGGGTTTCGTAATATTTCTCACCTTCCAACGCTAGAAAGAATTCTAGCGCATCTATATTGAAAATTCCATCCAGTTCTGCTCCAGGATTTCAAAGAAATTATATGTCTTGAAAAGCGTATATTTCTTTACCTAAATGCTATTTTTAGCACGTTTTCTATTTGGCTTTTTTATCTATTTAAATTAACTTGTGGTTGCCCAGATTCGACCATAATTCGTTTCAAACTTAATTTATTTCTTATGTATTATACAAAAATATTAGCTTTCCACATTCCTTGACCATATAAACTTTAACTGTACCAACTGGACCAGGCTCGGGTCGACGGCGCGTAGTGTTCCACGGGCACCTCAAAGAGATGTCAGCAGCACTGAAGAAGTCTGCTAGGACCGATGCCTGCCAGGGTCGCGAGATTGTTCGAAAGAGATACCGTGACCCTGGCACATGGGCAACTGAAGGAACACGGGTGGGTTTAGTCAGTAAAAGTCTGACATGCCCTCCCGCTCCGCCCAGAGCGGGACAAGTCATTTGATGATTTCCAATCCAAAAAAAAAAAAAACTGTTCCAAATTTTATACTGCACTAGTAACGTAATTTTCGTAAAAAGGGCTATTTGCTTCACGTATTAACAAATAGATGTAATAAACCGTATGTTTGCTTGTTTGAACGGGCTAATCTCTGGCGGATTTAAAAATTCTTACTGCATTTGATAGACCACATCTTGAGGAAGACTGAAGAGGAGGTCTATTTAATATCACGCAACGATTCATAAGAGCCGAGCAAAAAGAAAAAAAGAAGCAGAAAAAAATTGAGCGAAAACGAAGTAGCACGTTAGTAGCACGTAGTGGGTCAGGGAAACAAAGATTTCACGCGGACGAAGTCGCCGGAAGAAACCGGTGATGATAACCGATGAATCTTTAAAAAATACTTTGAAATTTCATCATGGTAAACAAGTACCTAAGAGCTAAGATATTTTAGTTTAGTACAGGGCGAAATGCCCCCCTTGTGGGCGCTGCAGGCCTAAAGAGTCGTTGTGTAGACTCTACACAACGCCCCCATTTTTTTCTGGGTCTCTTACCACCCCCCTTTAGGCCTGCAGCGCCCACAAGGGGTGCGTTATCGCCCACTTTGGGAAAGGCTGGGTAAGAGGGTTGTATTGATGATTTTACCTTTTGCTTTCCCCTTTCTCAACCTCTAAATCTATTTTTCTTTCTTTCTCTAAGTTCATTTAACCCTATTGAATGACTAGCTCATAAAAAAAAATCATTCATTGGGATTAAATGAACAGAATTACTGAATTAGGATGTCACCAGAAATAAACATACGAACTTCTTGGAACACTATAAGTCGCTCTTACCCCATATGAGGGTAAAGCTGAGCGATGGGACTAATATCGTAACAGCTAAACTTAGTGTAACTCTCGGAGGAATGGCGGAACAAGTTGGAACGTTGCAACTTTATCTTGAGGAACAGACCCAATTATTTGTCTCTAAGTTGTTACTTCTTCCGTGGTGTTACAGGGAATTTATGTTTTTGCAACTTAACTTGGCCTCGTGGTTTTACTGTAGGCGGTTGTTGAGTCGAAGAAGTTGTTTATGAAGGACGAGGCCAGGATTTGTTGTGTTTGTAGCTCTGGTTCCACCCTCCAATTGCTATGTTTAATACGTAGTTGGATTTGTATTTTTAAGGTGAACAAAAGTTACTATGGCGGCCACCTTATTATTGTGTTTTATTTCTAAAATTAAAACAAACTAAGAAACACGCTTCCGTAGAAAATTTTATAGTATAATATTTAATTATCTTCTACTTTTTAGTTTGGTTTTCTATGCTAACGTGTTTTTAAACTATTATTTATTTTCTATTTTTTAGGGTGTTTCGAATTTTGTTACGTATGTCAGCGTAGTTTTCGAAGACAGTTTTTTTGCTATCTTGGTAATCCTGGCAACGATACTGGCACAAAATGAAACTATTTTATTGTCATCGGTCTTCGATAAGTCTACAAAGTTTAAATGAAATCTGACCGTTTCCAGTGGGTCAAAATCAAGTCCAGAAAAGTCGGTTACAAACTAACAAACATACATACACGTGAAGCTAATAAGGTGAATTTGAATAGAATTTTGAAATTTGAATAGATACTAGTATCTATTCAGAAGCCCACAAAATCTGACAACCAGTACTACAAAGGGGTATCGTTTTACCCAGTAGGTAAATGGGTTGTGGAGGCCAGATTAACCGCAGATAATTTATAAACCGCAGTAAATGTGGTCAAACTTTAGTTTGAGTTGGTAAAAACCAATAGTAGGGGAAATATAAGTACCTCGTATATGTTCTTGAAGGATGGTACTTAGTCCACAGAAGTGGAACGTAACGAAGTACCTACAATCGTATAAATTCTGTGTCTTTGGTTTTGGTTGTGTTTACATTTGTAGAGTATACAAGGTTGCAGGGATACTGGGACATTGACCAATCGATAATCGGATACAGCTGAAGAGCTGTGTCCAGCTAGTTTGCGGAAACCTGATACCAAACCTCATGTATTTGGAAAAAGGCTTGTCATCATTTCAGCCGAAAGACGTTCACTGTTGAACTTAGGCAACCCCCATGCATCGTCAATTTGACCGGGACATTTTTTGAGGAAGTTTGTCATAATCGCCACGCTTGGCAGGCGGGTTGGTGATCGCAGTATTGTGGTAAATGCATAGAGAACGCTGTTGCCCATTCTCTAGTAAGGCCCTTAGTTGCCTTTTATGACACCCACGGGAAAAAATAGGATAGTGCTTCTGTTTACATCCAGCATCACACGGAACGGAGACTGAAAAAGGTTACTTGCCTTAGAACATTCAAGTTGCATGGGAGGTGGGAGGTGTTTGTAAGAAAGTATCTACGCGCCAGGGCTTTGAATAACGTTAAAAATTTGGTATCGTTACTTTCATCGGACGCAGATAACGTTATTAGTAGAGGTAACGTTATGTTTGGTAACAATACTTGGCATACGTTTTACCGGTAACTGAGTAACGTAAAATTTTTATTTATTTTCTTTCATCTCTTTCTTTCGTCTACATTAATGAAGTTGCATTTGCATCGTTTGATTGGCGATGTTGCCGTAGAGCGCCGCCGCCCATGGCGTGCCGCTTAGGTTGCGCGGGTTGACAACAACGCATTAAGTAACGATAAAAGTATCGATACTAGTAACGGTAATGGTAACGTTATTATATGGATTCGATACCAAAGTATCGTTACCCGTGTTACCGTTAAAAGATTAACTTTATGAAAATAACGTTACTTAACGATACTTATAGTGTGAATTTGGTAACGTTACCAAGCCCTACTACGCGCTAAAACATTGCCTGGTTCTTAATGTGTGAATGAAGAAATTTTCTGCTGAAACTGTGTTGTGCTAGGAAGCCGAGAGGCGTAACCGACTGATAAATGCGGGCACTGACTGGATAGGTCCACCCAATCTGTGTGTTTCTTTCCTCAAAATACCATTTCAGACACCAATCATCACATGGTCTGACCAAGATTATGTCTGAACTTTAAAAGAGACTGTGAGCTCTGAGTTTGTTTCGGGTTTTCTTCTTAGAGTAATCAGATAGGAAATTCCGACCTCATCAAGTTTTAATAATATTATTGACGTGCAAATGTGTTAGTGCAAACGTACCTAAAGAAATAAAATCATTTATCATTTGACTAATTGGATAGTCACTGAGTCATAGTCGGTACACCTTTACAATTGATCAATACCTAAACAATGTTAACACTTCATCTACTCAACTAAATTATGTCACCAAAGTATCTACCTAGGTACATGCTGTAAACTCGGTTCCACAAAGGAAAAATTTCATTAAAAATACATCGAAAAGCAGCTCTAAAATACAAGAGATCAATTAAAGCCGTAATTCCAGCTACATTTCAGTCCACAGTGACAATAACGAACAGCCGAGTGCCTTCATTACTCGCTGACAGAGGTCCGTTATAAAGTTTATTATAGACACGGTCGGAGCTTCCAGCTCATAAAGAAAGGTTGGAGTTATACAAGAAAAATAGTACCTACCTATACCTACAATTGTATTTGTCTCGTTATTTTTTGTAGGCACTTCCAGTCACAGTATTTCTAGCTATATCTATCAACTTCTTTCGTGGAAACTATGTTCATTTCCATTCACTAGCGTACCTATGGTTTCGACAAATAAAGATTTTTTTTTGCATTTGGGGCCGTCCATTAATCACGTGATGTTTTTTTAGCATTTTTGAACCCCCCCCCCTCCCCCTTGGTAATACATGGTGAGGTTTAAGACTACCCCCCGTCCCCCTATATCACGTGTATTTTTAGTACCTACAAAGAGTCAATTTTTTTTTTAAATACAGGTATAAGTATAATCTAATTACAAAAAGAAAAAAATACACGTGATATATTACTACGGCCCCCCTCTCCCTTTGTGATATTCCGTGATTTTTTATGGACCCCTCCCTCCCCCCTTTCTAGCCTCACGTGATTAATGGACAGCCCCTTTGGAGGGGTAAATAGATCAAATAAATGTATTGAATAATCGTAACATGAAGATGTAATTTATAACAGCGCCATCTGTTATCCATTAGCTGAACTACTTTTTAAGCTAAGTTGACCATAGATGGCAATGTTCTCCATATTTAAAATTGTTCTAAGTAAAATTTAGAATCATTGTGTCAGACATAATTTATACGTGATAAAGATAGTACGGTAGTGGTTACCATAAAATAGAGATAATTTCATAACCAAAAATGTAAAAACTGAAATTCGTGTTACATTATGGATATACGTCACTTTACGGATAACAATCAATAAAAATGCCCTTGAACCCTCTTCAACCCTCTGAACCGAATGTTAAGGTCACAAAGGGTCGAGCTTTAATTCAGGGAACATAAATTCAAAAATAAAAATACAAAAAGTTTCTCTCCGGCGGGGAATCGAACCCCGGTCTCCCGCGTGACAGGCGGGGATACTTACCACTATACTACCGAAGACTTGTTTGCTACTGTTGAAATTATAAATGTTTTTATCCGGCAAACATTACATCCACTGATGTCATGTGAAAGGTTCGGTTTGTTTGACAAATGTTTTTTTTTTAATCATGGAAATGAACCGTTTAAGAAGCACATAAGTATTTACTGTTTTTTACTTTTGAATTAGGTGCAAACAAATATAGTATAATATAATATATTATAAAATAATATCTTG
This sequence comes from Aporophyla nigra, assembly GCA_947507805.1. Classification (NCBI taxonomy): domain Eukaryota; kingdom Metazoa; phylum Arthropoda; class Insecta; order Lepidoptera; family Noctuidae; genus Aporophyla; species Aporophyla nigra. Next base: position 14,101,976 of record OX382315.1, on the reverse strand, counting down.
GGACAACCAACACAACGTTATCTGATCCCAAACTACGCAGAGCCTGTACTATGGTAACCAGACAACTGATAAACATACTTATATATTTCTAAATACATACATAATATATATAAATTACATCCACAAATCTTAGGTACATAAATTATTTTACCTATCTGAAGTAAGTTACATACCTACTTTAGGTAAGGAAATCAAATCTAATTAAGTATGTAATTAGGTAATATGTTTTTTAATTGGTAACTATTTTAAGATGTGTTTATTAGTTGTTAGCTTATTTCATAACGATTCCAAAGACATATCTATTGACGGTGGAAATCTCAAATGTCGTAAAGGACGTTAAAATCGCTAGCCTTTGCCACATTTTGAGATTTCCACCGTCGCGCGTTGTGTTTATTATTCAGCTTCATTCCAAAACTTCGAGATAAATATTGTAATTTTAATCCCAGGCGGCGAGTCCGCGTGATGATACGTGAATTTCCGCAAAATATGGTGACATAATAAATACTGGAATTATATACACGGTGGGTGGATATCGACGTGCAAAGTATAAGCATGAATTCAGCACATGACCCTCCCACCAGGAGTAGAAAATTTTCGTCGGTTATTAAAAAAAATGCTCCCATACATTTTGACAGCGTCCGGAAGCCCGAGAGTCTGACAACCAATCTTACGAAGGGGTATTGTATTACCCAGTAACTGGTTTGTGGAGGTCAGCTAGGCAGCCGCTCCATGTAAGTTACTGGTATTCAGCAGCACCTGGTTAGACTGGAAGCCGACTCCAATATAGCTGGGAAAAGGATAGGCATATTGCGTCGATACGTGCAAAATGGCCGACACAATTCTATGGCTACCATATACCTATGTAACTATCTTCTGCCCGCTACTTCCCGTGACCCTTCCCGTCGCATCGAGTTGCCTGCCCGTTTTCGTCCATTTTTCGTTGCTGCTCCGCTCCTTTTGGTCATAGCGTGATGTTATATAGCCTATAGCCTTTCTCAATAAATAGTAGGCTACCCAAAACAAAAATATTTTTTCAATTCGGATCATTTGTTCCTGAGATTAGCGCGTTCAACCAAACAAACAAACAAACTCTTCACCTTTATAATATTACTAGCTGACCGTACAGACGTTGTCCTGTTTCCTAGAACTCGATGGCAGCGCTACCTACCGGGTCCAATAGTGAATCTAAACCATCCAGGGTGCCACCCAAACGCATACAAAAAAAAAATCATTCAAATCGGTCCAGCCGTTTACGAGGAGTTCAGTGACATACACGTACAGGAGAATTATATATATTAGGTTGGGGAAAAAGTCTTTTCGCATTATAGTATGTATGAACTTGTAATAAAATCTCTTTGGCTATACTATTTGTATCTGGCTGGTTTTGGTATTAATTGAAAGTTTAAATTTTAAAGAACATAATTCCAAATTCAAATTAGGAAAATGTGTGATTTTCATTTGTTTTTCGTACCGTCAAGATGAGTGAATCTAATGAAGAAATTCGATACATTTTAAAATTTTACTACAAAAAAGGTAAAAATGCAACGCAAGCCGCGAAAAAAATTTGCGATGTTTATGGACCTAGTGTAGTGTCTGTGAGAGTAGCACAAATTTGGTTTAAGCGTTTTCAATCCGGAAATTTTGATGTCAAAGATGCACGTCGCTCTGGTCGCCCTATTACGGATAAAATGGATGCCATTTTTAAAAAGGTGGAGCAAGATCGGCATACCAGAGTTACGACGTAGCTGAAGAACTGGAAATTGACCACAAAACAGTTTTGGCGCATTTGAAAAAAACTGGGTACACAAAAAAGCTCGACATTTGGGTACCTCACGAGCTCACTGAAAGAAACCTAAAGAACCGTGTACTCATTTGTGATTCTTTATTACGACGTAATGAAACCGAACCATTTTTGAAGAAGCTGATAACTGGTGATGAAAAGTGGATCACGTATGACAAGAACGTGCGAAAAAGGTCGTGGTCAAAGGCCGGTCAGGCTTCACAGACTGTGGCGAAACCCGGGTTAACTCGCAACAAGGTGATGCTGTGTGTGTGGTGGGATTGGAAGGGCATTATTCATTATGAGCTGTTACCACCAGGCAGGACTATCGATTCTGAACTCTACTGCGAACAACTGATGAGATTAAAGCAAGAAGTTGAGAGAAAGCGGCCGGAATTAATGAACAGAAGGGGTGTGGTTTTTCATCATGATAACGCTAGACCTCACACATCTTTAGCCACCCAACAAAAATTAAGAGAGTTTGGCTGGGAGGTGTTAATGCATCCGCCGTATAGTCCTGACCTTGCACCTTCAGATTTCCACCTGTTTCGGTCTCTTCAGAATTCTTTAGGCAGTGTCACGTTAGCATCACGAGAGGACTGCCAAAACCACTTGTCGCGGTATTTTGACCAGAAGTCCCAAAATTTCTATAGCAATGGGATCATGTCTCTACCTACAAGATGGCAAAAAGTTATCGAACAAAATGGTACTACTAATGGTATACTTTAGTTAAATGTAAATAAACTTTATTAAAAAATGTTTTGAATTTTCTTAAAAAATGCGAAGACACTTTTTCCCCAACCTATTATAAAGATATAAAAGTATATATTGATTCCGAAAATGTAAGTAGGTACGACTGTATTGCATATTTTCTTTCCGAAAAAAACCTCTAGCAGATGCATAATTAACCTACATATAATATTCCCACTTCTGGGATACAAGATATTGTATTGTGTCTCCTTCTATGAGAGGAAAAAAGTTCAATACAAAGACAATTTTCTCAAATAAATTGCTCAACAAATGCTCTGAGAACTTTAAGTCCAAATAGAACGCTTTTAGCGAAGTAGGTAAGACCTATACAAACACTTGAAATGTTTGCACTTCTGGCACAGAGGGATTTTCAATGAGAAAAAACTTTTTTGCAAAAAAAAAACAACCGACTTCCTTAAAAACACTACAAAGTGAAAAATAACTTTAATTTCGGTAGTCGGTGTCTTAGAATCTGTGTTTATGGTTTTTTTTGCCACCGACTTCCGAAATTAAAGTTATTTTTCACTTTGTAGTGTTTTTAAGGAAGTCGGTTGTTTTTTTTTTGCAAAAAAGTTTTTATTTTTAAATTTTTAGTTGTGGTATTCACCCTGCACTAATTCCAAACAAACAATGCATATTTATGCGATAGCAGAAATCGCGGTTGATTTCCTGTCATTTTTTAAAGAGTTCCGGTGTCTGTCTCCCGAACTCATCATCAGATCTGTATGAAAATTATATGGGACCATTTCGGAATAAACCCCTTTCGAACAAAAAAAGAATTTTGCAAATCCGTCTATATATGACGGAGTTATGGCCGAACATACATAAAAAAAAAAAAAAAAAAAAACATATAAACATCCGAATTGATAACCTCCTCCTTTTTGAAGTCGGTTAAAAACGAATACCTTTTTATGCAATTCCAGGAAAGTGTAGGTAGGGTACCTATGGAGAATTGCGTATATTTTTAACACGCTTTTATTAACTTCACCTATATGTTTGTTTGTATGTATGTTTGTAAGTATGTTACTATGTTTGTAAACGACTTCTTTGGACTTGATTTTGACCCACTTCAAACGGTCAGATTTAATTCAAACTTTGTAGACTTATCGAGGACCGATGACAATATATAAAGGGTTTTTCAACAAGAACTTTGTTTTTCAATTGAGGCAATACCAACAGCATAACAGTTTTGAAATTTAGTTTTTTGACGTATTCGTAGTACATGCTTTGGCAATTGTTACAATGAATTCAATGTTGCTCGAAAGTCGCATTAAAATAATTAAAATCCACTATGAAAATGGCGGTTCTGTTAAAGTTACATTTCGTAAAATTCGTGATATTTTCGGACAACATAATCGTCCTTCTGAGACCGCTATTAAGAATTTGGTCGCTAAATTTGAGTCGACAGGCTCGGTACAAAATGTGCCACATATCACACAGCCAATTAAACGATCAATTTATTGCAAAGCAAATTTCCCGATCGCATAATTTAACGAAATTCAGCAGTTAAGTGGCCAGCCAGATCGTGTGATTTAACACCACTGGATTCTTTTTTGTGGGGCTATGTTAAGGGCAGAGTCTATACGGAGCCAATCGAATCGATTGCAGCCTTAAAACTCAAAATCCGTGATGTGATTAACGAAATAGACCCGCCATTTTGCCAAAAACTGATTAAAAACTTTGATGAAAGAATCGACCTCTGTCAGCGTGCTCGTGGTGGATATTTGTCAGATATCATTTTGCATTCATAATTGACAATCTTTTCCCTTCGTAATGCAATAAAAATTTGAATCATCTTCATCTAAATTATTTGTTTTATTTTGTTTTAAAAAACAAAGTTCTTGTTGAAAAATCCTATACAATAATATTATAAAGTGCCATTATCCTTGCCAGGTTTTGTAGCCGAACTAAGAAATTGAAAATTAATAGTAAAAAAAAAAACCAAAAACAAGCTTCCATAGAAAACCAAACTAAAAAAGTAGAAAATTATTGAAAAACAAAATCAATTATATTCTACTTTTTGGTTTGCTTTTCTATGGAAGCGTGTTTTTTTTGGTTTTCTAAACTATTATTAGAATATAATAAAACGCTAGAATAAATAAATAAATAATCATTTAATTCAGAGAAACTCCATCATCATGCTTGGTTTTTAACCGACGCAAAAAAAAGGGAGGAGGTTATTTCCCAACGATTTTAAGGTCTGCGTCCAGTTTCTGAGGTACCCCCTACGTACCTGTACGTACGTCTTAGTATGTAGGTAAAGATGGACCCCGTCCATGGACCAACAGTGACCAGCGAAGCAAAACCAGATCAATCTACCCGTGTGGTTGTTATTACTAAGACACAAATAAGCCCTCACAGACAAGTCCATATAGGGTACATAATCCTAATAATAACAAGAACATAAATTCACAAAATGTTAGTACGTACGTTAGAAACAGTTCTATAAATTATATTAGTAGGTATTATTAGTTCTTATACCTAGACGTGGTGGCTAGCAGTGGTAGCTTAGTGGTAACAGCCGCGAGTTACGAGTTGTAGTTCGTGGGTGGGTGCAAGCCCAGACAGGCACTTCGTGTAAATAATTCCATCACCCCTATCGAAACTCTAAACACGGTAAAGGAAAACATCGACAGAAACAGATGTCTTGGACCAAAAATTCAAAGACATGTGACATACCAACGCTGTTACCGCTCTGATTCAATTGTTCTAAGCCATAAAATATTGGGACCCAAAGGAAATTACCTGTGAAAAGCCTCTAAATATATTGTAAAGCTCCTGTAAAAGAGAAATGAATATGAAAGCTTTACGAAGACTTTAAACGACAGCCCTTAAGCATGAAAAACATCTATCATAACTGATGTGTGATTGATGACACGGAAATTGTAGCTGAAAGAAAATTTCAGCCCAGTTTATAAGAGTCTTTTCAAGAAAATTTTCATGTTAGATTGAGTGTACTTAATATCGATATTTGCACACGCTCTGTTGAGAGTAATCTACGGCCAAGTTTACCCAACTCTGTTAGATACGCTTTGACTGTTTGACATAGAAAAATATCCTTAAAGCTTACTGGCGCTGGGGGCATTTTGGTAGGTAACTAACAGTGGTTACCTACTAGGATAAATAAACCTCAAATGACTGACTGATTTGACTGGCCTGTTAGTCTAGTGGTTAGTGACCCTGACTGTTAAGACTGAGGTCGTGGTTTCGATTCCCACCCAGGACAAATCTTTGTGTGATGAGCACGATTATTTGTTCTGTGTCTGGGTGTAATTTATCTATAATATATGTATGTATTTAGAAATATATAAGTTTACTAGCTGTACCCTGCCACGCTTCGCTGTGGCTCATTCGAGTGTTTTCCTCGCTTTCAGCAGATGGTGCAGTCACTGGTACACAGCTGATCGTTAAAAAAACTGTTTTTTCGCGGTCGCGGATATGTGATATGCAAAAAATAGATAGGTAAAAACAATCCTTGATGCCGATTATATATCATGCTAAAATTTCAGCTCGATCGGTGCAGAACTTTTTGAGTTTTTGAAGCGTACACAAACCAACATAACATTTTTACATATATAGATTTATAAGTTGTATATTTATTTAAATGTCCCCACTGGCTATGTCTTTGGTAAACAACGGTAGATACCAAAGACTATGAGCTTAGTTACCGACATAGTTTTGGGAGAAAGAAAGTTTAAGTGGCAGTGTGCTGGCCAACTTTGTCGAAGGACCGATGGTCGGTGGAGCAGACGACTCCTTTTTTTCTGGGTAGGAAATCATCAAATGACGTTCTGGGTAGAGCGTTCCAGGGTTTGTTAACGTTACCAAATTCACACTATAAGTATCGTTATTTTCATAAAGTTAATATTTTAACGGTAACACGGGTAACGATACTTTGGTATCGAATCTATAAAATAACGTTACCAATTAACGTTACAAGTATCGATACTTATATCGTTATAATAATGCATTGTTGTCAACCCGCGCAACCTAAGCGGCGCACCGTGGGCGGCGGCTCTCTACGGCAACATCGCCAATCAAACGATGCAAATGCAACTGCATTAATGTAGACGAAAGTAAGAGATGAAAGAAAATAACGTTATTTAACGGTTCTCAGTTACCGGTAATACGTATGCCAAGTATCGTTACCAAGCATAACGTGACCTATACTAATAACGTTATCTTCGTCCGATGAAAGTAATGATACCAACATTTTTAACGTTGTTGAAAGTCCTGGAGCGTTCGTGTCATACTTTTACTGACTAAAACCCACCCGTGTTCCTTCAGTTACCTGTGCCAGGGCCACGGTCACTGTTTCTATCAAATCCGTGACCCTGGCAGGGAGCTGACGAATTCCTGAGTGTCGACCGCGTATCGGCAAGCGTAGCGTGGGACAACCCCAGCAACAATGGACGTAAGTCCCCCCAGCAACCTTTTTTAGGTCGTAAGACCTAAAAAAGGTTGCTGGGACAGACTGAATGCGGAAGACGGACATCAGGGTGTTGTGGCGCAACCCGATGCCTATGACCAGCCCCTGCTGGACACAGGCTTCTCCCGGGTCATCCACCAACCGGCTCTCAGCCCGCATGTTGAATTAGTGACGAGTTTACGACCCTCTTCATCTCACAGAGAGGAGGCTTGTGTCCCAGCAGTGGAAACATTAAAAGCCCGTCGTTACTATACAATACAGAGTGGTACGTAGAGACGCCAGCACATCGAGCTACCCGAAACTGTCAAATTTTCCCAATCAATCCCCTGATTGTGATAAGCTGAGTTGTTAAGGTTTAAGCGAAAATGTACCTATAGTTCATCTACATTTCGCCAGTTATGATAAGTCTAAAGTAAGCTCATTGCCATTAACTGGGCACAAATCCTGGCTCCGGGCTGCTACTAAGAATTTCCGTATGGAAAAATCTACGAACCGAAAAGCGAACTGACTCATGCTCAGCAATAGCGCTTTTTACCAATATACCAACGAGGCACTCTTTCAACTTTGAAGTCTCCTGTTACATTTCCAAGCGATTGTTAAACATCATAAAGATTTAAAAAAAAAATAGTTTAAAAAAACTAAAAAACACGCTTCCATTGAAAACCAAACTAAAAAGTACAAAATAATGGCAAAAAAGCGTGGAGTGCTTTTTAAGGTATTTTTTTATTGATATCAGGCACCCCACGCTTTTTTCCATTATTTTGTACTTTTTAGTTTGGTTTTCAATGGAAGGGTGTTTTTTAGTTTTTTTTTTTAAAACTATTATTTATTTTCTATTTTTTAGTGTGTTTCGAATTTTGAGACGTATGTCAGCGTAGTTTGTGACGTATGTCAGCGTAGTTTTCGAAGACAGATTTTTTTGCTGTCTTGGTAACCATGGCAAGGATAATGTCACAAATTTATGTAATTATTGCATTGTCATTGGTCCTTGACAGGTGTGCAAAGTTTGAATGAAATCTGGTCGTTTAAAGTGGGTCAAAATCGCGCTATAAGGAGTCGGTTACAAACAAACATACAAACATACATATAAACATACAAGCATGGGCGTACCCAGGGGGGGGCAGAGGGGGGCAGCTGCCCCCCCCTGGAGTTTGGTAATGTCCATACTAACTACTACTTTTGTCGATAAAAATGAAGAACAATTACTCTTTACTATTTGTAATACAATATAGAACTTTTAAAATAATTTATTTGCAAGCATGTTTTTTAGTTTTTTAAAACTATTATTTGTTTTTTAGGGTGTTTCAAATTTTGTGACGTATGTCAGCGTAGATTTCATTTTGTTTTTTGTATTTCAGCGTAGTTTTCGAAGACGGTTTTTTTGCTATCCTGGTAATCCCCGCAAGGCACAAATTTATTAAAATTATTGTATTGTAATCGGTCCTTGATAAATAAGCCAAATTTCGAGTTAATCCGACGTTTTAAAGGGGGTCACAATCATGGTCAAAGTTTCTGTTACATAGGCACATACTAACATACGTATGAAGCTAATAAAAACGTGTTAAAAATCGTGTACACCCATTCTACCTACTTGGTAGCAGCGCTGCTAGCAAAAATTAAGTTAATTTCGGAAGTTGGTGTCTTTGTATCTGTATTTAGTTTTTTGCCACTGACTTCCGAAATTAAAGTTATTTTTCACTTTGTAGTGTGTAGTTGGAAGTTTTTTTTTGCAAAAACGTTTTTATCTGGCCTGCACTAATTCGTATACTATTACTGGCCAAGTCAATAGCAGAGACACGAAGTATTACAATATCAACACGCTGATCAAAGTGGATTAAATACGTAATCGAAGCCAACGCAAAAACTATCAAAGCAAAGTCAATAAAATTTAAATGGGACCCTGAAGCCAAAACCTATCTATAAAAAAATAATAAAAATATCAGCCAGAAAAAATACACTGGAACAAAGAACCACCTAATTTTTTTAAGTCGGTTAACAAATACAATTCCCTGCTGCACCCGTCCCAAAGATATAACATTTTTTTGTCTGTGGAAAATCATCATATGACGTCTCCCGCTCTGGGTGGAACGGAAGGGCGTGTCAAACGTTTACTGACTAAAACCCACCCGTGTTCCTTCAGTTGCCCATATGCCAGGGCCACGGTACGTAACTCTTTCGAACGAATCTCGCGACCCTGGCAGACATCGGTCCTAGCAGACCCCTTCAGTATTGCTGACCTCTCCTTGAGGCGCGCTTGGAACACTACGCGCCGTCGACCCGAGCCTGGTCCTTACCGGGCGGCGAGCTACCCATTTCTCGCCGCCCGCAAGCTCGCGCCTATAGTGGACGGGAGTCTGTTATTGACTCCCGACGCCCAGGGCGTCTCCTCCCGCGGCGGCTAGGGACGTGAGGGCGCAGAGACTGCCACTCCCTCACGCGCCCCACCTCCTCCTTCGTGAGCATTACTGCTTCGCAGGAGGAGGTGTCGGCTTCCCATGCCCTCTCGCTCCGTACCATGGCCTGCACCAGGGCCAGACGAGTGAGGTCGCCGCCGGAGATCGCCTCCAAGAGGATACGGCGGTGCTCCACCCAGGCAGGGCATACCTCCACCGTATGCTCCACCCTATCTTCCAGACGATCCACGCAGTGATAACACGAAGGCGTTTCCTCCCACCGTATCCGGAACAGAAACCTCTCGAAATAGCCGTGTCCGGTGAGGACCTGCGTAAGGCGGAAGGTGAGGACACCGTGGCGCCTCTCTAGCCACTCCTCAAAGAGGGAACTAGCCGCCGCAATAGTGGCGTGCCGAAGTCTAAAACGCTGGACATAATAAAATGTGCAGAACACAGGCGTTCAGCGGAAGAAGGGAGTGAAAATTTAATCGATTCAGGTGAAGAAATTGCTGCCGCTTTGAACCTTGAGCTGCGTTGACCTAAGACAGCAAGCCGCCAACAACAGGGCAAATCAACCGGCTGTCTACTATAGCAAGCCCCTTAGCGATCATTTTCGTCGCTCGTTATGGGTGCCCGCCCTATTTGGATTCGTTATCATCTTTATTAAGGACGAGATTCGGCAAAAAACCATTCACCAGCGTTTACTATTTCATTGTTGCACCCTGCTTAAATAATAAAAATTACAGTTCCAAAATTACAAAAATGTATTGAGGAAGTATCTAAATTTTATGAATTAGTAGGGATCACATCTGAAGTCGAACTATGGCGCACTTGTTGGATGAATAAGCAGTAGCAGGACTTTGAAAGCATTGGAATAACACAGTTAATAAAAGAGTCGGCTACTCCTTTTTCTTCGAATCTTTTTACCCGAAGGTGAAGAGAGCTCTAGAAATTTTACTGGCAATGAATACCTTATTCCACCACTACATTTGATAGGTCATTCAGCACACTCAGACGCGTAAAAACGTAGCTAAGATCGATTATGTTTGTAATAGATTAAATGGGCTTTGTATGCTCAGTGTACATAGAAAATTTGTTAACGCTATGGGCGATTATTTCATGAAAGACGTCACAAACCGTCGAAAGTTACTTTTAAAATAGTTATTGTATATTTAAAGAATTAAAACCTATTTTAATTTAAGTTTATTAATTTGACCAAGTGCTTATAATAATAAATCTGGTTTGCCCCCCCCTGGCCCAGAACCTGGGTACGCCCATGCATACAAGTGAAGCTAATATAAAGCGTGTAAAAACCCAAAGCTATAATGAAAGACAGTCAGAGTGACAAATCCTCGAAACTTGTCAAACGTAACAAAATAAACTGGAAACTGAAAATCTTCTTAATCTAAAGTTCCTACCTAGTTTAAGATTATGAAGACCCACATTAAGAATACCCACACGTCCGCTCGAAATGTCAGACATAAATTCTGTCACACTAGACAGAATGTCTGCTGTAATTTACGTTACGTTCTTATCTTAAGTTTAATTAGGGTTCAGTTGTAAGTAATGTAAGTAATATGGCGCGATTTTCAAAATGGCGGATTGAGTCTCCAAGAAGTTATTAGAATTGAGTCATTAGAACGACTTTCATCTTAATTATCAGCCAATACCAATCATGGTTAGCTTATTTGACGGTAATCTATATTTTACAATATGTTTATACGTGAAGCAAAAACTTTGTACTCCTTTAAGGCGCGGACTGACTACGATTTTAAATGCTACAACTACATGCTACAGCTCCAACAAATAAGGTTGAAAATTGAATAAATATTTGGATTGACGATGTGACTAAGCTGCGAATTGGCATTTATTTTACGGGTTTTATTTAGATTATTCGGACTACACACATTAAATTAAATAATTGTCTGGTTAAAGTTTTAAAGTAATGTTTATTCTATTGAACTCTTTAAAAAAAAATGTTGTTATCGCTGAAAATACAGAGATGTTCGACGTCAAAGTTTTTTTTGTGAAACAATTTTTATTGGGAATATCAAACAATTTTTCACTATTCTATTCGGTTAGAATTTTTCTTTAAACCCTTCTCTGTCCACTGTATTTTTTGTGTCGTATATTTTCATTGCGTTACGTCATACTCGATTGTCAAAGACACCAGTGTTTTGTGAATATTGAGGTAATACCGCGCCTTAATCGAAAATTATGCGGATGGAGGAGTCTGAAATTTGGCAAAGTTAATACGGAGTCGGACTGCGGAAGCCCAGAGCCACAGATTTAGTCGAAAGCGGTACTAACTTGGAGATTAGCTCCGCCCCGATTAACCACATACTTAATTAAGAATGAGCAGCAGCCTTCTCTTTGCATTTACCACCAAACTGCGATCGCCAACCCACCTCGGCCAGTTATGGCAAACCCGCCTGTTTTGGGGAGGCCTATGTTCAGCATTAGACGTCTTTATGGCTGAGAATGATGATGACTTGGTGATAAATTTTGCTGAGAAGAAGTAGCGCAACTAACTCCTCAGCAGATCATGATCATCATTAAATGGAATGAGAGCTCACTAAGAGTTCACCTAAGTTTTTATAGGTTCACTTCAAAGTGACAAAATCCCTAGTGATTCTTCATTTTTACCAAGAATCGATTATCCGATAATATTCTAATCAGCCCTGGGACTGTCTCACGTCTAAACGATGATAAATGTTCCCAAAAATAGAATGCCAAAGTAGTTGATTTGCATTTTTTAGCCGATAAATTCACACCAAGTTAAGAAGTAAGAAATTCCGCCTAAAACTCAGGGGACGAAAATTTGCATACTTTTAGTTTAAAAGCGTTCGAACACTCGCAGAACTTTGTAAGGATGAAGCTATAAAAATGCGGGCACATTTAAAAGGGGGTAAGAAATGTATGCTGGCGAAGGAGTACTTATGGCATTACTATTTTGAACACACTTTTATTAGCTTGGTACGTATGTATGTATGTAACGAAATATTAGAACGTGATTTTCACCCTCTTCAAAAGGTCGGATTAAAATTTGAACCATTATCGTGGAAACAATATAGCCCGTCGCTACTATACAATACTACAATACAGAGTGGTACGTAGAGACGCCAGCACATCGAGCTACCCGAAACTGTCAAATTTTACCGGGGACGACAGCAAGATGGGTCACGTTGGATCAGATTATGTTAAAGTTTATCCACATTTACTCCGGTTTATAAATTATTATTTACGGTTGTACGTAAACTTAGTTAAGTGATTGTTATACTAAAATGGCTCTCTCATTGGTTTTACAAGGAGGTCAATAAAAGCCCATACAGTTTTAACCAAAAATATACCTCGAGGAACACACGGCTACTCATTAAGCTGTGCATTTCCAGTAAAAAGTGACCTCACATTGTATAGGTCTGTATAATGAGAGGTCTGCTTAAACTGGAAGCGTATAGCTAGATATGTACCCGTGTGTACATGTGCACCAAAACACGGGCAAGCCTTCGTGCCACGGTCTCGGCACTGTATTAGATTAGGTCCTCGGAGCGATCGACCGGACAACGGTCGACCGATGCAAGTTTAGTCTAAAGCTCCTCAAAAGCGTAACTTCCACATCCCAAAACCAAAGCCACATGGATAGATTAATTCAAGGAAACAGTTGGTCTAGAACAAATTAGCGTGTAACTCTATTAAGACTTATCGCCTAACAAATCAGTTCTATTCAGTAAAGCAAACAGTGAATTGGAAGTAAAGTAGGTCTCAATCTAATTTACTATTCCTGTCTATTCAAATGTCAGTTAAGTCTCCTCGATAAGGGCCACTGTTTCGAGGTAACTCAATTAAAAAATTAAATTATTTAAAATTAAGCCAACGTTACACGTTCCAACTAGGTTGATTCACCAGCCTGCGTAGAATGACCACCATAGAAACGAATTGTGTCGAAGAAAGAATAGACAAAATGACAGATTTTAGATAAAAAGTACTTGGGCTATTCTTGTTAGAATAGAAATAGAATTGGTCTTGCTACGCCAGCAGGGTGCAAGAGCGCAAAAAAAAAGAAACTGAATATTTACTGCGAAATATTCTATTAATGATTGATTCTATTATTTCATAATGAGTCTATACAGTTCCCACTGCTGGGACACTGGCCTCCTCTATGCAAAAGGGAGGGGCCCAGTGAGGGTTGTTGGATGTCACATGCCTTCGAAATTCTAGTTCTAGGACATACCGGTTTCCTCACGATGTTTTCCTTCACCATTTTTAGAGCAGTGGTGATGAAATAAATGTAAATAAAGTAAAATGCCTGTTTAGGTTCTAACCTACGGTCTACAGCTCGTAAGACGCGGTCGTAACCACTAAGATTCCATTTACGTTTTAAATTAAAGTGATGTTAATGGCCGCATACAGCGTCGTGCATTAGACCGTTAGACCACCTTATCAAGATGATTGCTATGGGTGTAATCTCTTCGAAATGCTCTTTCTCTACAGCTTATACAATACTTTTTTTTGAGCGGGAAATCATCAAATGACGTCTCTCGCTCTGGGCGCAGCGGGAGCCCGTGTCAGACTTTTACTGACTAAAACCCACCCGTGTTCCTTCAGTTGCCCATGTGCCAGGGTCACGGTATCTCTTTCGAACAATCACGCGACCCCGGCAGGGGCGTATACAATACTCTGTATAGTGACGTCTTAAATGTCAAAAGTACCTTTAGAATTCTATTCAAATCTAACGCTTTATCCAAATTGAAAGGATTAAGTGTACCGTGTAATGTTACCTTTACGAGCCGAATAAACACAAAGGTACAAAATTTAATAAAATTAACTGATCACAAACTTTTGGGTTTGGATTTGGGAGCTAATTTAACGAAATTCGGAGTTCGGAAATTCGCGAAAACATTTCTGTATTAAAACCGATACTTATGTTTTGCTATGTACGGTTATGTTTTGAAATTCATACTTTGAGTTTTGGTAACGAAGTTTTATGAATTACTTTTGCCCGCGACTTCGTCCGCGTAAATGTCTGTTATCGCGGATGCAGACGAAGTTACGGAATAAAAAGTACCTATATTATAGTTCTTTCTCGGGGCTCAAACTTACCCCTTAGCAAATTTCATCAAAATCGGTTCAGTGGTTTAGTCGTGAAGGCGTAACAGACAGACACTTAGACACAGAGTTACTTTTGCATTTATAATAATAAGTATAGATTTGATAAATATTAGAAGCCGTTGGTCCCGGCTGCTACTCGTAGATCTTTGACAATCGTTACAGTCATCAGAAACACAAAAATCTGACAGCCTGTCTTACTTAGGGGTATCCTATTACCCAGCGTATAGATTGTGGAGGTCAGATAGGCAGTCGTTCGATGTAAGATATTGATATTCAGCTGCTTGAGATTAGGCTGGAAGTTGACCCCAACATAGTTAGGAAAGGGCTTCACAAAATTTTTGGCAGGTTCAATTTATATTCAAGTGATGACAAGCGTTTCCCTAAAAATATTGGTTAACTTTCAGCTTATCATTCCATTTAGGAACTTTATGATAACGATATGAATCGATTTTAAATTATTTAACAAGTTTACTTTCAACACACGCCATGCATTTCACTCGAAAAGTCTGCAATTTTAAGGTATTATAACAGTTTAGATTTTTATTAAATACTAGCTTTTGCCCGCGGCTTCGCCCGCGTGGATGTCGGAAATTATCGCAACAGGACGCACTACCGCGGTTAATGTATTAAGAATGCATTAATCCAGGTTATATAGGTAATTACCCGCGACTTCGTCCGCGTGATATTTTTAACAAAAAAGATTTTTTTTCGTTTTTTTGTTACATCAGCTATCTGCCAATGAAAGTCCCATCAAAATCGGTCCAGCCATTTCAGAGATTAGCCGGAACAAACAGACAGACAGACAAAAATTGTAAAAAAAAATGTTTTCGTATATTAACCGCGTGTACATCCATATACACTTAGTAAAAAGCAGTTATTTTAATATTACAAACAGACACTCCAATTTTATTTATTTGTCTAGATTTGAAATTTTCGGCCTTGTAGCGGCATCTACACCGCCGCTTACGAACTACACCCAGACACGACAGCCGTCCGGTCGGAGGATCCTCCCTTTTCAACGTAGTTTGAGTGAACTTTACACCCTGTTCCTCATACCTCCTAAGACTCAACTCATCGAAAGAGGACTCAATATTATTCAATATTAGACTCTACAAACTTCTCTATTAGACAGGCCTACACCGTAATTTGTAACCATTGTAAAAAAACTATTGTTTTTAAAAGAGTAACCATGGAGTTTCTTGCCGGCTCTTCTACCTAGGAATCAACAGATTGGAACCGCGCACCTAGCTTCTGACGTTTCATAAGTGCCCATGTAGGTTTATTTAAATTAAAAATATTTTGATTTGATTTGAAAGTCTCGACGACATTCTTAACGCACCCATCCCTGTGTTGTGCACACGATATGAAATCATCATCATAATCTTCTTTTAACCGATAAGCGTCCACTGTCGGACATGGGCCTCCCTCAAGCAGCGCCACTGGGATTGGTTCTGTGCTTCTCGCATCCAGTTGATTCTTGCGGCCATTAGAAGGTCCACCACAAGGTGTGGAAGGCCTGCCAATGCTACGTGTTCCGGTCGACACACTCAACTCCAGATCATTTTGGCCCCATCGTCGGCTATCAATTAAGTCTGGTAATGCTTCGGGCTTTTTCGTTTACTTTCGATCTCCTACGGTTGGTTTAGTTATAAAAATAATCAATTCATGTTTATTTACCTGTAATCTCGTCCATGGCTTTCAGTAATTTCATCATTGTCACTACACAAAAAATCCCTTCTAATAATCACAAAAACACTGTCGTAGTCTACTTCAACTTGATCTCACTGTTTACCATGAGGTAGGCAAAGGTGCCGATCACATCAATTATTACATTCTGTATACTATGTGTACAGGGACACACATGAAATAAGCGTAGACGTGTGATGTCACGGAAAACAATGACTGAATTTAATTGAAGCTGTGCTGTTCAAATGCTCGCCCACATGTATTCTAATCTCTACCGTCAAATGTAGATTGTGTGATTCCACTTTGTTTCGCTATTTTTATATGCATTGGATTGTGACATTTAGATATACTAAACTTAATTTTCTAATGAATGGGGATTACAATGTCGATTGATAATGCCGTAGTAATAATAGAAAACAGATTTAAATTATGCTCTACTTATTTGTAATAATAACTGAAGTTATATCAATTCTAATATTAATAATTATCAATACGACGACGACGTCTGCGACTAGAGGTCAGAAGAACCCGTTTTGATAACGTTCTTAAAGATTATTACTACTTTTTACTCCTGATACTCTCAAGGTTGATAGGATAGGCCCAAACCAGCAGGGTAATTGCGTTACACACTTGCAGTTGTTATTATAGCTTTCTTTTGACAGTTCAACAACATACATTACGTTGTTGAGAAGACATTTTTTAATAACACAAAGCAAACTAGCTTCTGCCCGCGGCTTCGCCCGCGTGAATGTCGAAATATATCTCCAGAAACGTTACTACCCTAGATTAAAAGAGCCCTGTGTTAATCCAGGTAAATAATGTCTTATCGCACTGCTTGTTTTATCTTGTCCGACCCAGAGACTAAAAAGTTGCACAGAAAATTTAACCCCCCATTTCACCCTCTTAGGGATGGAATTTCAAAATACCCTGTCTTAGTAGACATCTTCTTTTAACAAAGAACACTCCCTCTAAATTTCATGTCTCTAGGACCAGTGGTTTAGGCTGTGCGTTGAGATATCAGTCAGTCAGTCACTCAGGACTTTGGATTTTATATATATAGAAGATGGGTTAGCAATATCCTTAAAAAATAATTCAGATTGTGATTGAAAATGTTTAGGGTGCAGGTACACACGGCTACACATAAACCATATCCATTTCCAGTTTTAACTGAGATCGCATTGTATACATTTTTCGTACAATGAAAAGTCAGCTTTTACTGGAAATGTGTAGATTGATTTGTGGCCGTGCATACAGCCGGGCGGCGGTGGATTCTGTCCAGCAGTTTGGTCTTTCAATAGAATTAATGGGGCACTAAAAGTAAGAGCGTCTGATATCCACAAAGTTGTAACAGAGAGTAGCGATTGAGGTACCTGTTTCCGTCAAGGGGGTGATTTAACGCTACGAAACCCTGATCAGATTCATGAAAAAGAAATCCTATTCAACAGTAAGGTACCTTGACAGACTAATAGAGGGCAGAAAGTAGGCATTCACTGTTTGATGTATTATGCCGGTAGTCAGCTGTATCCGGTAAGACTGGAGACCGATTCAATATATAGGACACGTACGCACGGACGTTTTACAAAAAAAAAAAAAAATTACAACCGACTTCCTAAAAAAACCCTTCAAAGTGAAAAATAACTTTAACTTCGAAAGTTGGTGTCTTAGGATCTGAATTTAAGGGTTTTTTGGCACCGACTTCCGAAATTAAAGTTATTTTTCACTTTGTAGTGTTTTTTTAGGAAGTCGGTTGTTATTTTTTTTTTGTAGAAGTTTTTATTTTTAACTTTTTAGTTATAGTAGACCCGCACTAATCTAATCGCGTTATTCGTTCATTTGTCGCCACAAATACTTAATGCGTTTTTAAGACTTATATGGTTTTCAAATCGATCCCATTGTCCGAATGGGATCCAAATTAAAATGGGACCATTTGGGAAGCACCAGCTTTCAAATAAAAAAACAATCATCAAAATCAGTTCACCCAGTCAAAAGTTATGAGGTAACAAATATAAAAAAATAAAATTAAAAAAAAAAATACAGTTGAATTGATAACCTCCTCCTTTTTTGAAGTTGGTTAAAAATTAATGAAATAATGTCAATCAATCTGCCTTGCCTTTACCCATCTATTTCGAGTTTAGCTTTCAGTCTAACCGTATGAAGTTAAATACCATGGCACCTCCGTTTTACATTGGGTGACTGCCCATCTGACCTCCACAGCCCAATTAATGGGTTACACGATACGCCTGGGCAAGACTGTCTGCCGGACTTTAGGGCTTTTGACTACTGGCAACGACAGTCAAAGGTCTACCAATGACAGCCGGAGCCAACGGCATAGCGAGCTTTCCGAGGTGCGGAAGGGTCTCGATAATTGAGCTGTATGAATGTTCGTGAGGAAACCGGCATATCTTGGAATCAAATATTCGAGGACATGTGATATCTACCAACCCGCACTGGGACCGCGTGGTCCCAGCCTGTGTCCCAGCAGTGGGAATATTATTGGCTGATGATGATGATGAATGTAAGAAGAAAACAAAATAGTTTATTTGTGATATCATCTCTATAAAGAGGGTAAATTCACCGTACTGATTCCCAGCGGCGGAGGCAATTGAATAAATTAGCTCTTAGTGAGTGAGCCAAGGTCTTAGTAATTTCGGCTGGAAGAAATGTCTGGTTCATTATTTATCTTGTTACTGTGCTTCTTAAAATTGATTTGATATAAAAATATTTGACGAAGCTTGGCTGTTTGTTTTTTGCTTAATAAATTGGGAACCTCAAATATGTAAGTCATCAAAGATTTTATTTTTTGAAATTCGATCCTTTAATAAGCAGTTTTCTTGACCAAGTGGTAGTACTTCAGTAGGTAAATATTTTTAGTTGAGTCCAAAAAGGAGGATTTGACTGTATTTTTTACTACAATATTTCTTCATTTATATCGAATGTGGAAATTTAAAATGTCTTTAGGGACAGGGATGTAAACGTCTCTTACGATTACCGTGAATAAGCGTATTTTCCTTTCTTTCGATGCGTTTGGTTTTTAGCCGAATTCAAAAAGGAGGAGGTTCTCAATTCGGATGTCTATATTTTTTTTTTATGTATGTTCGGCCATAACTCCGTCATATATAGACGGATTTGCAAAATTATTTTTTTGTTTGAAAGGGGTTTATTTCGAAATGGTCCCATATAAATTTCATATAGATCTGATGATGAGTTTCAGAGATAGACACCGGAACTCTTTAAAAAATGACAGCAAATCAACCGCGATTTCTGCTATCGCATAAATATGCATTGTTTGTTTGGAATTAGTGCGGGGTGGATACCACAACTAAAAACTTAAAAATAATAACTTTTTTTCAAAAAAAAAAAACAACCGACTTCCTTAAAAGCACTACAAAGTGAAAAATAACTTTAATTTCGGAAGTCGGTGGCAAAAAAACCATAAATACAGATCCTAAGACACCGACTTCCGAAATTAAAGTTATTTTTCACTTTGTAGTGCTTTTAAGGAAGTCGGTTGTTTTTTTTTTTGTAAAAAAGTTTTTATGTATTATCTTTTTTTGCTACTAACTATTTTTGAAGAAGTCGGATGGTTTTCCTGTAAAAAAGATTTTTGAATACAGTTTATTCACTCGGAAAGCTACAGGATATACGTCGTTGGAAAAGTCTGAAAACCTTTCTGCTGGTGCCTTTTCTGGTTGATTAATAATCAAACTTTATTACCCGCTACAAAAGTAATCAAGAAGTTCTAGTCTCAGAGAAATTTACTTTGATATTCACGAGCTCTGAAGCAGTAAAACGCACTAGTAACAAAACCAGCGGTTTTTATAGTTCTTAGTTTTTACTTCAAACAATAAAATCTCTGCCGAAACTTTCCTTTTTATGACGGACCAAAAAATAACCAAACCTGACCAATCGCCTGGAGTTGGCATTTTTATTTTAAAAGACTTCAAAAATAGAAACCAACTTGCAGTGACTCGCAGCCGTGTGGTGGCGGACGTAAAGAATACTATTTCTTCCCGTTGGTGTCGTAAGGGGCGACTAAGGGACTTGACTTGAGAATGGACAGCAGCGTTCTCTATGCATATTATCACCATACTGCGATCGTCAGCCTGCCTGCCAAGCGTGGCGATTATGGCAAACCGAAATTGAAAGAGTTCTATGCCCAGCAATGGACGTCTTTTGGCTAAAATGATGATAAGATGACTCGCAGTTATGGGCCATTTCATGTACAATTGTGTTTGTTATAATGCGTAGGTAATCCCCCATAAGGGAAATAACGGGGGATAATACTCCACAGGCGTAAGTAATGAGTATCGATGTCGACATGAAAAGCAAAAAAAAACGGTTTTCCTACCAGCCAGTAACGCAACCACAGACAAGCAGATAAGTGAAAATTAAAAGGCTTTCGATAAACCAGAATACCTAATTATGAAATAGTAAACATTATCATCAGAAGTTTTACGACATGCCAACACAAAATAAAGAATGATCTAGATGTGACATTGTAATATTTTACAAAGCTGAATTGGAAATTCAAATAGGCCATCATCGATCAGAAGATAACAATCTAAATCAAGGCCACTTCATGTATTTAAATGCAAAACCCATGTCATTACATTTCACGCTGTGCTGAGGGATAATTGCGTAATACACTATCAGTAGGAATCACTTTCCTATTGACAGTTCCACAACATTCATGGCATTGAGGCGCGCTGTTACCTCAATATATCGTAGTCAGTTCCGCGTTGATTTTTTGTGGGTGGGAAATCATCAAATGACGTCTTCCACTCTGGGTGGAGCGGAGGGCATGTCAGGCTTTTACTGACTAAAACCCACCCGTGTTTCAATTGCATATGCCAGGGCCACGGTAACTCTCCAACAAATTCGCGACCCTGACAGGGTTGTTTACGTTGCTAAGCAGACATTTTTTTCGAAAAAATGAAAGAATGAATTAGGTATCAATAGCCTACAAAATGATTCAGATTCTAATTAATAGTGTGTTACGCAATTAGGAAGCTTATCGATCTAATTTAGAATCAATTGGCACTACGTACGGAGTGGGGTCTTTAGAAACTAATATCGCCTCTAGATTCTTTTGGCGCAGTGCTATGCGATAAAGCACTTTCTGTCTAAAGGCAAAACTTGTTTTTTTGTTCAACGTGTATTGTTCTATACTGCTGGTCAAAATGCAGCTTATTTGAGGGAAGCAGTGGTGTGCCAGCAATGGGAACATTATAGAATGATTATGAAAGTAATCCTCAAGCAAAATGGACTGTCCTTGCGCTTCCTATTAACGTACTAAATTATTTGTGAAAGAACCAAGCTTTTAATTCTCCCCTGTCTAAATTATCTCTCGCAAAATAACTAGACAAAAATCACTTGTTTCTGAATATAGGTACTTATGTTCGAATGTCTAGCTGTGATATCAGTTCAACTGAAAGGTCAATTGGTACGTCTCGTCTGGACATGAAAATGATGTAATATTACTGCTTCGGAGGTTATTAGTTTTGAGACAATATGTGGGTAGACAGACTGGAATAACTCCTGTAAAGTTTTTTTTCTTATTTGGCAACAGCCGATATCGACTATTCTGCCAGCGACTTGTAATTAGAATTACGGACCCAGAATGGGAGTCGTCAAACTCTGAACCGTAGTAGTTAGGTACCTGATAAGTAAGGCTCAGCGCAGACAGAACGGAGCTTAGCGGAGAGGATTTTATTAACGCACTTGAAAATAAACTTTAAAATTATTATAATAAAGTGCATAACTGCTTGAACCTGACACAAAATGCTCGCGCGTCCTCGAAGATACGCGGGAATCCCCGCGCGGCGTCGAGTCGGCACCCCACCCGCGTCGTACGCGTACTTTCAGTGTTGTCATTCTTGTATAACTCACTAAAGCGTTCCTGTTATAATAATAATAGATAATAAATAAAATAAAGCGTTCCTCAACAGAAATGGTTGAACGACAATTAATGGTCTTCTTTTGAATATATGGACGTAACATATCTACAAGCATTCGAAATTTTTCATAATCCATTTTATAGTAATCGTAAAACAAAACTCCTTTCAATGGTAAAGCCACAGTGCATTAAATTCACCAAAACTACTCCTTTCTTGCCAACATTCCTCGACCTATATTCTTCTGACGCCTTATTTTATTTACATGTTCTTCCATTTCTTCTTCTTCCGCCAAAAGCACAATTATAATCATATCCCAGACTCCCAGTCCACCATCGTTGACGAACTTTCGCTACAAACTGGCATGTTTACTGTAGAGTGGTAACTCAGAACGGTTTACTCGCGCAAGCTCGCGAGGTCGCGCGCAAGCTCGAGTATACGCGGTCCGTAAAGAAAATGCCCGAGACCGCGCGGGGATTATTCCTCTCTGTCTGCGCTGACCCTAAGTAGGTGAAAGGACAAGACAATTAGGTAATTGATAGAAAACATAGTTTTTAAGTGTGGTTGGGTTTTTCTATCAGGAATTTCTTAGTAGCAGCCCGGATTCTGATGTACCCGGTTGATGGCACTAGGTGACTAGGCTATGCTCGCCTTTATTACATGGGACTTGTAACTTAACAGGCGGAATGTGAGTGTACTAAAGCTACATCTCTGCCCCACCGTTCGGGTAAACAAGGCGTGAAGGTATTTTTTTAAAATTTTGAGGCATAACTATAGGACCACTAATCAGCCTATACCGTTCCCACTGCTGGGACACAGGCCACCTCTCGGTGAGGGGAAGTGGGACGTAATCTAACACGCGGGCCCAGTACGGGTTGGTAAATGTAACATGTCTTCGAAGTTTTGGTTCTAGGACATGCCGGTTTTCTCACGATATTCTCCTTCACCGTTTTGACAGCAGTGGTGACCAAATAATTTACACAAAGTATAGCGCCTGCCTGGGTTCGAACCCACAACCTTAAAACTCGTAAGTCGAGACCAATACTACTGAGCCACCACCGCTCTCAGCAACACCTATAGGTACTTTCATTTAAAACACCAAATATTAGATTTAATGTTCTGGAGAAAACCAAACTCTATAGAAACTTGGGCCTGGCGTTTACAGGAGGACTGGAATTTGACCATACATTAGGACATCTAGGACCTTTAACCTTTTACGTGAGCCCAATTTTGACATCTCCCAGCAACAATGGCCAATTTCGTCATTGGCCGCCAGGGTGTTATTTTTATTACGTCACACACAGATTAGACTAACAGAAGATAAATCATTGTCAAAAATAGTTTTCTGACGCTTGTGACATGTTGCAGTGGAAACGGAATGTTGCCACTCATAAATATTTTATTAATTACGTTTAGAATTAATCCAATCTATCCAATGAGTTTTAATTTTTACTTGTATTTATTGTACTCATCGTTTGACTTCATCATGTCAGCACCGGCCGTCTCTGAAAACCAGCGCTCTCGGACTGTCTAGCATAGGGCCGCATTATGCTGAGCGATGGATATGACGTATATTTTCCCATCGATTTCTCTTTTTCTTTAGTGGTTTTGATCTTTCTTTGCGTCATGTTTATCGCCAATAAACGCATGTTTTTTTTCTTTCTTTTCAGTCAAATCAGATAATATTTACATTTCAGGTTTAGTGACGTACTTATTGTTATTAAATTAGACAAAAATATTTTTGAGGCTTATTTCCTACTTACGTCAATGTGGAACGCACATGCGCTACAGCTTTTACTATTAGATATAGGAGGTAGTGTACATGTAAAGATTTCAGATATACTTCGGGGGTCACTGCGGATTTATCTGATTGATCTTACTAAATACCTGCACGCGTAGCATGACCACCATAGAAAGAACTTTGTCTATTCTTGGTAGAATAGAGATAGAACTGTCATGCTACGCCAGCATAAAACGGTACAAATCTTTCTACAATCTTTAATTTTGTCTTTAATCTTTCTACAATCTGTAATTTTGTCTATTCTTCTATCGACAAAACTCCTTTCTACGGTGATCATGCTACGCATGCTGGGGTGAAATAGGCAAAGTCGACTTACATTACTAATGGCTTGCATTTTTTTTTAAACATTATATAGATTCTACCAGGGGATTTAACCAATTCTCTGGTTACAATAATTTGAGATTATGATAATACCTACTTATATTAAAATAAAACTCACATCCTTGTGTTACTTAAATGGTTTTATTTATCACTTTCTTCATTAGGTGGTTTCATTATATAATTACATCTAAACAGTATCCAGATATTGTACAAGAGGCAATTGACTACCCTGGAACCGTGCCCAACAAAGATACCATTATTATGCTCATGTTATGGGCATTAAAAAAAAAACAAAAGTAATTAATTCAATCTGAGCTGTGTCGACTTTCTGAACATCAAAACTACATAAGACAGTCCCAGAAGGGCCCACCCTTCACCACTTCCTTGTGCTACAGTTGGGAAAAATGGCGCAGCAAACTTCACAACTGCACAGCTGTCAGTTAAGGTGAATGCTCCAACCAACCCGCGAAATTCAAAATTTCTTGCGTTTTTTGCAATTTGCAGGCCGGTACTAGGTTGTATGTTGATTAAAATATTATTCGCGCCTGTAAGACGTATGTAGTTACAGAATTATAATCATCAAAATCGCCAATACAACCCTCCAAGTTCCAACAAAAAAAAAAGAGAAAAGTCATTCCTTCAGCTTTATGAAGTTAGAGCGTTGTATTGATGATTTTGATGATTATAATTCTGTAACTACGTCTCACAGGCGCGAATAATATTTTAATCAACATACAA
The DNA here is from genome assembly GCA_947507805.1 of Aporophyla nigra. Lineage (NCBI taxonomy): Eukaryota > Metazoa > Arthropoda > Insecta > Lepidoptera > Noctuidae > Aporophyla > Aporophyla nigra. The sequence goes on along the minus strand of OX382315.1, from coordinate 14,077,075 downwards.
CCTAGCACTGGCCTGCAAATTGCAAAAAACGTAAGAAAAATTGAATTTCGCGGGCTGGTTGAAGCATCCACCTTAAGTTTGAAGAACTTGCTTCTATACAATAGTAGATAAGTACCTATTTAACATTACGAAACACAAAACAATACATTATATTACTTGCCAATTGTCAGCTAACACATACAAACAAAACCTTAGAAAACTATAAGCACTCACGCAGAAATAAGTATCTAATAAAAAACAAAAACGTCAACAGAACTTAACCTAAATAAAAGCCTTCAGGCATAAAGGGCATACCCACTTACACTCTTTTAGAAATCTTTCTGAGTAGTAAATTCAAAGCATTTCAGACAGTAAAAATCGAAAATATATTGAACTTTGTGGAAATCGCCACATAATTTATTAGCGCAGAAAATATTTTATAGACAGGTTTTTATCTAATGAAAGGGCCTGGCTAGATTCGAAATGTGATTTTCTTCAAAATGTGAAATCGAGGATAGGAATCCTTTTTCCTCTCTCCTCTCTATTAGTCAAACGTAAAAAAGACAAGATATAGATGAGCAAATCAGAGCCCTGAAATCAACAAATATTGAATAAGATCGAAAGTAGTAGGTATTTTATTATTATAGACAATCCCTTTTTAAGACGCGTTTATTAGCTTGGTATGTATGATGTATATGTATGTAACCGAATCTTTGAGCGTGATTTCGACCCACTTTGAAATGTCAGATTAATTTTAACCATTGCACACTTATCAAGGACTGAAGACAGTAAAATAATTTCATATAACCAGCGGGGTAATTGCGGAACTTTTTATCGGTAGGAATTGGTTTAATATTCATAGTTAAACAACATTCATTGCGTTATTTACGTTGCTGAGCCGGCAATTTATTCGAACAAATGACGCAATGGTTTAGAAATAATCTTCAATCCCTTTTAGATTCTGATAAATTGTGCGTTTCGCAATTTGCAGCCAGCCGCTCTCAAAAATAGAAGTGAAATAATAGTTTAAAAAACACGCTTACATAGGAAACTAAACTAAAAAGTTGAAAATAATGGATAAAAAGCGTGGGGTGCTTGATATAAATTAAAAATACTTCAAAAAGCACCCCACGATTTTTATTCCACTATACTTTTTAGTTGGATTTTTTATGAAGCGTGTTTTTAAACTATTATTTTTACAATGGTTGATGAAAAGTTGTGTAATTCGCTTGCCAATGATAAATCTACAATACTTGTGCGATGCAACTTCCAATTACTTCAATGATCTCTAGGCAATTAAAAAAAAAACCTATTAAAAGACGTTTTACAGTTTGGAATATCGGTATTCCATTCATGAATACGATTCCTACAAATTATGTTGCTGTAGTCTTACATGAGGAGAGACAATAAAGAAAATAGACAGTAGAAGAAAACAAAATACGTATACAGAAAGAATTTAAAGATAAATTGTCTCTTATAGCCGATAGGCCAATATCTGGCTTTGGGAATAGCCATGATGGCAATGTGGCGCCCGGTTTTTTTCTAAAAATATCAAATTTTTGCTGATGTTACTCGTATAGTTAAAACTTTCTTATCAAGAGTTGATAAGAAAGTTTTATATCATTCTCCAAACGATATCAACAGAAAAGTTCACAAATTGCTTAGAGAGAGCTTCTCTCTATAGCATTTAATATCTTTGGATACCAATGATACCTACTGTACATAAAATCCTTATAAATGGTCCTGAAATATTGATTTGCTTCCGATTGGGCAACTAACTGATGAGGCCCAAGAGGTCAGGAACAAGGATTTTAAATCTTATAGAGAACTTTTTAATAGGTAAACATCCAAGATCGACAAGTAAACAGATATTTTTAATGGCTTGTTCATCTCTTAAGCGTAATGCGCAGCTCACCTGCTAGCATATAAAGAAAAGTTTTTGACCCTGAAGTGATCAATATGTTAGCAGAAGTTCTGGAATAAATCAACAATCAGTTGTTTTTTGTTTCAAATTTATGAAGTTACTAACTTCTGCCCGCGACTTCGTCCGCGTGTCAATTGACTCTGAGAATAAAAATTTTCACAGGAACTTCAACCCCCATCACCCTCTTAGGGATGGAATTTCAAAAAACCCTTTCTTAGTGGATACCTACTCTTCACAAAGAACACACCGTCCAAATTTCACGTCTCTACGACCAGCGGTTTGTGGTTAAAGAATCTTTATTTACTCAAAAGAAATTTACTACAAATTTCACATTTGAGAAATATTTAAACAATATAATAATAATTACATTTGTGAGCAGAGCTAGTATGATATGCACAAATATTAAACGAAGACAGAAGTATTTTAACATACATAACAAGACATTGAAGGTAGCAGTAAAAGGCTGTGCGTTGATATATCAGTCAGTCACTCAGGACTTTGAATTTAATATATCGTCGGCTAAGTATTCTAAGCTGCTAACTCCATTTTTGTCTAAACTGAATTTTTGGTACCAAATCAAAAAGAAAAAAATTACGCGTAATCGTCAAAGATGCTAACGCTACAAACTTACCTCAAATCACAGCTATCGTGCCGCAATATTTTATGCTAACTCCTCGCCTTTCAAACTAAGCGCGCAATTTTGACAACTCCCGCCAGTCGACGCCATTTTGTTCGAGCGTAAAGTTTGGTGAGAGTGAGTTGCGGAGTTTTATTTCTAAAGCTTACCTCAGTCCAATGTCAGCACATTGTACTACAAAACCAAGCTGCAAGTACATAATCTGTGCTTTTACGATAACATCACTAAAGATGGCTATTGTTTTGTGTGGAACGAATCGGAAGGAGGGTTAAATGCAGATGAGTTTGCCTCTATTTGGACGTATTTTATTGAAAAAAAGATTCTCTCAAAAGTTGAAAACAAAACGGATGTATGTGTTATTATTTATTCTGATGGCTGTGGTTACCAAAACCGCAATGTAACTTTATCAAACGCCCTTCAAAATTTGGCAGTTAAAAACCAAATAACCATCGAACAAAAGTATTTAGAAGTCGGACATACACAAATGGAGGTAGATGCTATGCATTCCTCAATAGAACGAAGGATGCGTAACAGGATTGTAAATGTACCCGCAGACTACGTTCAAATGATTAAGTCCGCCCGTAACAACCAATTCTATGTTAAATATTTGGAACATGGTTTTTTTAAAGCTTTCAATAGTTTAACAAGCTATAAAAGTATTCGGCCAGGCCGTTCGGCGGGAGACCCTAAGGTCACCGATATACGTGGGCTGATGTATTCTCCATCGGGGGATATCTCGTACAAACTACGGTTCAGTGAGCCATGGACACTGCTGCCCCAGAGAAAGGGATTTTTTTCAGCAATCAGTTTTGACGAAATGCAAAATTTACACCAAGGTAGACTCAAAATTAAAGCTAAAAAATACAACGACCTACAACAAATTAAACAAGTCCTGCCAGCAGATTTTCGAGAATTTTATGATAATTTACCGCATCACTAAATACTGCATTTTTAATAAACTTTTAATTTATGTTTAATTATCTCTTTTATTAATAAACGAAACTTATTAAGTAAGTTCGTTTTTTTTTTTCAATAGAATTACTTAGATATTAAAATTTGATAACTCCTAAACCTATTGCGGTAAAATAAATATTGCAAGTGTAAAAAATGCTAACTCCGATTTTAGGCCCTAAAGTGTATTTAATATTAATATAATTTAAAAAAAATGGTGTAATAATAGGTAATGGTAAAATATCTACCAACTGGAATTTAGATATTGCAGTCGGTTAGTAATTATAATTTTAAACTCTTTTTTTCTTATTTCTGACAAGTAGTATGAGAGGGAGTTAGCAATTTAGATTATTTAGCCGACGATATATAGATAGCATCCCTTCCACTTCGAAAACTGTCAATTAATATATAAACGAAATACATCCTTTTACTATTATGACTTGATTTTATTTTTCCTCTTAATATCCAGGATACAAGAACAAGCTCGCTGTAAGTTAACTCAGGAAATTTGCTAACATCCTACATTGATTGCCAAAAACATTACCTGAACAATAAAAAAAAATTTAAAAAAAATATGTTAGGACAACCAACACACCGTTATCTGATCCCAAACTAGGCAAAGCCTGTACTATGGTAACCAGACAACTGATAAACATACTTATATATTTCTAAATACATACATATTATAGATAAATTACACCCAGACACAGAACAAATGATTGTGCTCATCACACAACATTTGTCCTGGGTGGGAATCGAACCCACGACCTCAGTCTTAGTAGTCAGGATCACTAACCACTAAACTAACAGGTCAGTCAGAAAAAAAATCAAGGCATTGTTTTAAATTTTCAAACTAGTTGCCCATTCCAAAGCATAGTAAATACATAGGTACTTTTACATAGAGACAAGAACAGGCATGAAACTTCATGGACACTCTTTTCAATCAAAACATTTTGTTACAAAAAGTTGGTTGCATCATTTATGATGATTCACAAGTCACAAGACATGCACAACATGAAATAATAAATCAGGAATTAAAATAAGCCGACTGTCCATTACAATCACTCTTGTAGTGAAAACATATCTTCAATTTGATATGCATTAAATGTATTGATAATTTTACCGCTACTATCTTTGAGGAAGTCCCATGATGTGCAGTTTAAATGTTTGTCACAAAGGCGATTATTGGGAGGAACATAAAAGTTGTACGTTTTAAACAATTTTTTCCGCAATGAAATTGTTATCCGGTTTCGTTCCTTTCTCCTTTGACATCCCTCGACAAAACATCTACTTTGAGTTTCAACAGGTCTAAAATAATTTGGTAAAACAATGACAGTTCCAACAGGAGATTCCTTGGGTGCACAATAACACTCTTGCTTTGATGGTGGTTCTTCTGAATGAGTAACGGCCTCACTATTTGATTGATTAACAGGTGATGAAGATACACTAGATGTTGACAATTCTGAATGAAAATGACGGGATTCTTTACTTGCTCGCACCCAACAGGAGTGACAGATAAGAGTTGTAGCAGATACCTGAAAATAATTTATCTACATTAAAGGTTGCTTTTACACCTTTATAGTGAAGTGTTATGCCCACCTTGGAAAAGACTGAACTAAAAAAAACCCGAGAATTGGTCAGAGCTTGACCATTATCACATGTCAGTAAACGTGACTCAGAAACATTTGCTTAAATGGTTTAGCATACCCAACCAGGTACCCAAAAAATGTTTCTTCCATAAAATACTGTACCCAACTTGACAAAAATCGCTGATGCGAGAGTTTAAATAAATAAATATCTTAGGACAACCAACACACCGTTATCTGATCCCAAACTAGGCAGAGCCTGTACTATGGCAACCAGACAACTGATAAACATACTTATATATTTCTAAATACATACATATTATACATAAATTACACCCAGGCACAGAACAAATGATCGTGCTCATCACACAAAGATTTGTTCTGGGTGGGAATCGAACCCACGACCTCAGTCTTAGCAGTCAGGGTCACTAACCAATAGACTAACAGGTCAGGAGGTCAGGAGTTTGCTTCACACACGGATCAAAAACAGGTTGTGTTGTGGCACAGGTGTTAGTCTTTTTGGAAAACTTCAACATACATATAGCCACACCAATGCATGTGCGTAATAGTGATCTAGGCTGAATGGATGGGTATCTCTCTTGCCATTTTAGTTATCATGGCCAGAGAAGTTAAGGGCCACTTGATCCGCATACCCTCAGATAGCATGGCTGTTCCGCAACCCCTGAACATGTTACTAATTTAATAAACTAATTCACTAACCGTGCGTGGATAGATCCAGTCTCTTATAACTGTGTGTATTCTTCTTTCTTGCACTGTACTAGTATTAAGTGTATGCGAACGAACTCTTCTCAGAAGAGAACGTCCACATTGAATACACACTTGTACGTGTCCTTTTTTGGGTGGTGTCTGTTCACTCTTAACATCAAGAGATGCATTAATGGCATGATCCCAGCAATCTTGACAGATTATATCATCTTCAGTTACCTGAAGCAAACATTTATCGTTTAACTATTAGATATGCCCCTGGCATTTAGCAATAAACATCTGAGCGGCACATTTGAGTAAATATAAGCAGCCTTATTAAATTACCACTGCATTGACACAGGCTTCGGTCAATGGGTCGTCTTTCTAAGAGGGAGGGAACAGGCTATATTTAACCATGTAGGTTCAGTATGTATTGGTAATGTCACATTCCTTCAAATATGTATTTGTTGCATTCTGGTATCTTTTTGTATATGAAATATAACTAACTACCAACAGCATAAGTAAGTACTAAGTATTTATTTCGATTACATTAGATAATTAAGTAAAAAGAAAATGCTAAATAGAAATATCGAATACTAACCTTTTGAGGCGCGACCCATTCCTGTACAATTGAAAGAATAATTCTATTTTCCAATTTTCGGCTTCCTATTATATTGCAGCGGTCCGTTGCAATTCCGCAATTAACGCACAGGCTCATGATTTCGTAAACCAGTCGTCAAAAGAGAAAAACATAAACAGATCAAGTTTTCTCGCAAAGGTCGGCAGGGACGGCTGGTTAGTGTCCAATGGTCAAGGGTTATTCGGAAGGCAATCGATTTCGGCAGTCCAGTATTGACGCAGAGGTCTTAAGAACTAATAAATCCCGAGGAATACAGTCCAAACTCCAAACAATAGCGCAAAAAAACGAAAAGCGAATGACAGTTGCAGACGTTGTTAGTTGCCGTTTACTGTCTGCGTTCCGTTTTAAACTAAAGGCTGCGTTCCGTAACGTCCAAGGAACTTAAAAGTTCCTTGGTAACGTCATGACAGGCGCCATCTTGCGATAACGCCAACCATGCCCTAAAATGATCACCGTGAGCGCTAACAGTTCTGCTGTTTTGTCGTAAATCGCATTAAATCTCAAATGAGCTCTGCACGCGTAGCATGACCACCGTAGAAAGGGGTTTTGTCGACGGAAGAATAAACAAAATTACAGATTGTATAAAGATTAAAGAAAAAATTAAAGATTGTAGAAAGATTTGTACCGTTTCATGCTGGCTTAGCATGACAATTCTATCTCTATTCTTCCAAGAATAGACAAAACCCATTTCTACGGTGGTCATGCTACGCGTGCTGTTAGCGCATTCACGAGCGTTCCGTATTGTGACAGTTCTCATTATCGGGATATCGAAATCGGAACGCAAAATTGCGCTGTGAGCAATCAGCCTGTAGTATCGTAATGCAAGCGTTTGTGAAGTTCGTGATGTTTTATGAAAAATAAGTGTTGTAAATGTTTACAACGGTTGTTATGAACAAAAAAAAAAAAAAAAAAAAAATAGAAATTAATAATCTTCTACACTTAGCCATTGTTATTGAGGCTATGATTTAAATAGGTTAAATAAGCAAAATTTACGGCTTTCTTGTTCCATATTGATTTATATAACAGCTAGGCCCAGAAATGGGATTTTCTTTTGGCACCTGAGAAGATGACTTGGATTAGAACATACAATACTTTTTATGGTATCCAACGAATTCCTGCGCCCTTCATCAAGTCGTTGGTCCACTTTGTGGAAGGCCTTCCAACCCTACGTCTCCCAGTGCCCAGTCGCCGCTCCAGAACCTTTTGGTCCCATTGGCCATCTCTCCTGCGAGTATTGTAACACACAATATTCAATTCTTCACAGAATCAGTTGATGTGGCGGTGGTCAGAGGAGGCTTATGTCCAGCCGTGGACATCTTTCGACTGAAATCATGATGAAGATGATACTTATTGATGAAAAATAATGGATAGTCATACGTGGGATTCAGAATAGCTACTAACTCATTAATTAAATAAAAAGGGGCAGTTTTTAGCGATCAATAGCTTGACAGTTTAGTCAGTCAGCTTAACTTGTCGATCGTTCGATGTAGTCATAAAAATATAAAAAAGTGGTTGCAAGCATTTTAAACCTACTTACAACTAGTTGGTCGCGGCCGTTAACAATGGGCCACCACTTCCGTCGTGTAGACTTTGATGTAATTATTACCAATGGGCCACCACTTCTGTCTTGACTCCGACTTTGATGTAATTATTACCAATGGGCCGTTACCAATGAGCCACCACTTCCGTCGTGTAGACTTTGATGTAATTATTACCAATGGGCCACCACTTCCGTCGTGTAGACTTTGATGTAATTATTACGAACTAGCTGACCCAGCGAATTTCGTATCGCCTCAGGTTCAATAAATGTTGTAATAAACCTACCAGGTTGGACAATCTGGTACGCGGTGGTGATCTGGTAAGCGCTTTCTAGCTGACACTCATATTTTTGGTTAGCTCCTACCAAGTTATGATAACCTGGTACTTCAAAGGCATAAAGCGTTATCTAGCTGACACTCCTTTGTTTGGTAAGCTCCTGCAAAGTTATGATAACCTGGTACGTCGTCGGCATAAAGCGTATTTTACCTGACACATACCCAGAGGGTACGTAATACACTATCAGTAGGTTTTTTTTTTTTGGATAGGAAATCATCAAATGACTTCTCCCGCTCTGGGCGGAGTGGGAGGGCGTGTCAGACTTCTACTGCCTAAAATCCACCCGTGTTCCTTCAGTTGCCCATGTGCCAGGGTCACGGTATCTCTTTCGAACAAATCTCGCGACCCTGGCAATCAGGTGAGGTGAGCTCCTACCGGGTTATGACAACCTGCTAATTCGAAGGCATAAAGCGTTTTCTAGATAACACTCCTATGTTTAGCAAGCTCCTTCCCAGTTATGACAACCTGGTACTTCGAAGGCATAAAACGTTATTTAGCTGACCATCAGGTTATGTGAGATCCTACCCAGTTATGGTTGTGGTATTTAAAGACAATGCGTTTGCTAGCTGATACTCCTGTTTAATAAATAGCTCATACCTTACGCGCTCAGACGTGGGGTTGTGGAGACAGCCTGTTCTGCCTAGCTCATACCACACCAAGTTATGACCACCTTTTTTTTGGATGGGAAATCATCTAATCACGTCTCGCGCTCTGGGCGAAGCGGGAGTGTTAGACTTTTATTAACTAAAACCCACCCGTGTTCCTTCAGTTGGCTATGCCAGGGTGAGGGCCACGGTAACTGTTTCAAACAAATCTCGCGATCCTGGCAGGAAGTTATAACCACCTGGTACTTTGAAGGCATAAAACGTTTTCTGAACCGCAGTGTCGGTTTGATAAGCTCATACCAAGTTATGACCACCTGGTACTTCGAAGGCATATGTGTGTATGTTTGTAATGAATAAACTCAAAAACTACTGTGCCGATTTCAATTAGACGTACAAACTTAAGTCGCAGAACATGCCAGCAATTAGACGTACAAACTTAAGTCGCAGAACTCAAGTATTCTTAAATATGTGTTCTTAAATTTTCAAATTTTTTTCTTTCATAAGAACCTTCTCCTGACAATTACAAACACAACAAAAAAAAAAAAAGAAGTGAAATCAGTTCAGCCGTTCACGTGTGATGTCGTGACCAAGGGAAATAGGGATTCATTTTTATATATATAGATGGGCCACCACTTCCGTCTTGACTCCGACTTTGATGTAATTATTACCAATGGGCCACCACTTCCGTCGTGTAGACTTTGATGTAATTATTACCAATGGGCCACCACTTCCGTCGTGTAGACTTTGATGTAATTATTACTAATGGGCCACCACTTCCGTCGTGTAGACTTTGATGTAATTATTACCAATGGGCCACCACTTCCGTCGTGTAGACTTTGATGTAATTATTACCAATGGGCCACCACTTCCGTCGTGTAAACTTTGATGTAATTATTACTGTATGTATGTAATACTACTGTATGTAATAATTAAATCAAAGTCTACACGACGGAGGTGGTGGCCCATTGGTAACGGCCGCGACCAACTAGTTGTAGGTCGTTGGTTCAAAGCCAGGCACTTTACTTTGTGTAAAATATTTAATTACCACTGCTCTCAAAACGGTGAAGGAAAACGTCATGAGGAAACCGGCATGTTCTAGAACCGTAATTTGGAAGACTCTACTAAATAATGTGAAGATTACTACTTAGATTTTTAGTTAAGACTACCTATAACATAAAAACGTACGAAATCTCGGAATAGAAAACAATGACGTCAAAACTACTTTAATTAACGTCTTAATGATGATCGTGAACGTCACAAACACGAGTTTATGACCTCAATAAAGAAACTCAATTAGGCCCAACAGTTAACTAAGTTACATAAACCGTGCAGACATTCTGTTTGAATGGGGAAAGTAATGTAAATTATAAGTGAGGGTCCCGCATACTTATCTCGTTTAAGTTAGAGTATAGACGCGATGAGAATCTAATGTAAGACTCTGTTAGTTCATCAAAATAAATTTAACCAAACTGCAGTAAATTTTTGGCGACGACGCGACGGGTCGATCAGTCTGCCTTGACTTTCTGGAAACAGTTGAATACTTCACTTAAAAATGCTTTTTGCTTTGAGTACTTACCGGCATTAAATAATAAACAGCTGTTATTTTGACATTACAGACACTGCAATTTTATTAATTTTTATGTACCTGTCGTAATGGATTTAGTACCTAACCTATACGATTTATATCCATACTGAAAAATAATTTATTTTTCACCAAAATTGTCATCTGTTTAGCACATGGAGAGCCACCTAGGGATGAGTTGAGAAAATTCGCAGCCGCGTCTTCCACAATCGCAGCACCATAATATCTAGGACAACGACTAGATGGCGCTGCTAGTGACGGGAGCGTTCGAGGCGTCGTTTTCTAATGTTGAATACAGATGGAGATGCGCAGTGAAATCGGTAAAGGTTAATGTTTTTTTTTTTTTTAGATGTTGAATATCGTATTAAAAGCTCGAAGAATCCCAACTTTGCAAAGACTCCAAGGGAGCCCGTGATTACTTTTCGTCGTCAGTCACCACAAACACACGCTACTTAGATTTTAGTTTTATTTACCTAAGAACTTAAGTACTTATTACCTGGTAGTTAGGTTTACCTACCTAAATTGTTGGTATCGGAATGAAGTAAATTGCTCTGTAGGTACTGTTTATTTTAATGGTTGGAGTGGTGGCCCAGTGGTATCGCCCCGACTAACGAGTTGTAGGTCGTGGTTTCAAATCCAGGCAGGCAATTTACTTTGTGTAAATAATTTAATCACCACTGTTCTCAAAACGGTGAAGGAAAATATCATCCGTTATAGAAACAAAAATTCGAAAACATGTGACATCTACCAACCTCTGAGCCCGCGTGGTAGAATACAGTCCACTCCCTCTCACCGAGAGGAGTTCTGTATCCCAGCAGTGGGAACGGTTTAGCCTCATTACCTATGCTATATTATTATGTATGCTCATAAAACAATGCTTGTGAATTCCCGGATACTTAGAAATCAATGTAATTAATATTTCGATGGCACTGAAATTCTTTGAACAATTAACAAAGTAGCAATGGGTAAATGGCTTTCCGTGGTATTAAACTTAATTTACAGAAATACAAACCGTAAGTTCATAGATACTAAAATAGTTCTTGTATACCAAACATTATCAATAAATCATAACTTACGTACCACCTAATGACGCTTTTACGAGGAATCGAATGGGCTGTTCTAGTAAACAGAGTAATCAAATATAGCCCACAGTGTTTTTAATAACCACTTAGTATTCGAATCTTTGGGAACTAACCAGCTGCGTTCATTATAATTGTAGGAACGATTTTCTCTGTGTTGGGTCTACTTAAATTCTGCCAGGGTCACGAGATTTGTTCGAAAGAGTTACCGTGACCCTGGCACATAGGCAACTGAAGGAACACGGTCGGGCTTTAGTCAGTAAAAGTCTGACGCTCCGCCCAAAGCGGGAGTTGTCATTTGATTATTTCCCTCCCACAAAAAAGGGTCTATATAAATTATGGGAAAACATGTTTAGCGGTTAGGTAACATATACATATAATATCAAGCCTTGTTACCTCGAAGGGGGGGGGCAGAGGTGTACTTTTAGTACACCCTCGTATTGTCAGTTATGTTGGACGGTGTCTCCGTTTAATACTCTCCAAGGGGCCGCTGCGTTTTGGCTTCACCTCCTCGTACGCCTTACGGCCCGGGAGCTCAGTGTCCCGTCAAAGACATCTTAATACTAATATGTGTTTATTAAGGCGGGCGCAGTTTCAGGCCGAACACTTTCTTACTTTCTTTTTGTTTCAAGGGACGAATCTTAGACCACGTTCAGCTGAGCAGTCGTTCTTGCAATCACTAGGCCAACAAAGTAAATCATATTATTTATTTAAATCTTCTTATAAATAAACGAAAGGATATTCGTAAATTCCCTAAAACGATTCCCATGGATGCCGTAAAAAGAATTCGGGATTAAATAAACGAATGAGAGATGTTTTGTTTTCTCTAGCTTTATATAATGTTAATTATAGTAAAAACGTGGCTTCGTGGGTGATATCTAAGGTAACAGGAGTGATATCTGAGAGGGACAGTTGTGGCGCAGCTTCGGACATGCTTTAGTCCAGCAGTAGACTGCGATGTTGAGCTGATTGGTCTAGAATTTACTCATACAATTCAGGCGAATTTAAAGCGTAACTCAGATGGATGTGTTTTTTTTTTTTGTGGGTGGGAAATCATCAAATGTCGTCTCCCGCTCTTTCATCTCAGACTTTTACTGACTAAAACCCACCCGTGGTCCTTCAGTTGCCCATGTGCCAGGGCCACGGTATCTCTTTCGAACAGATCTCGCGACCCTGGCAGCAGATGGATGATTTAAGTATGATTAACCGGTTGAATGCTGAAGTAACAGAAACAATTTAAAATGTGTTACGCAATTACCCGAGCACTCCAACATACCTAAGCTATGACAAGTAGCCGATTCTTGAAAATGCTTAGGTTAACAAAACCAAGGAGGTTTTGTAGGTAGAAACAGTGGACGTTAGAAATAGTGGAGGTGGTGGTGTGTGCTTAGTAACACAGTACAGCCTGAAGTTTGGAAGCTAGCGGTGTCATACCCCGATGCCTCGGAAAGCACGTTAAGCCGTTGATCGCGCCTAATCTCTCTCCGGACGGTCGTGTCGGTTTCCCATCCCATAGGACTATGAGAATGAGGAAAAAAATTGTGCCCCTGTGTCTGCGCACACACGCCTGCACTACAATATCTCCCGCGCCGATGCTAGTCTCCATTGTGATAGGCCGCTATGCCCGAAATACTGTTGAACTAAATATGATCCCAAGAACACGGCAACCTTATTATTCAGTTTCCGTTGTAAGCCCAAAACCAGCGGACTTAACCGCTTCGCATGAATATGAATAAGCTAGTGTCTACATAATTAGTTGAGGAGAATTCCACTGAAATACTCGGCTATTCATAGTCACCAATATCTGAGAACCGATTTTGTATTACAAGGTATTTTGAATCGATAAACAAATATGTCAGGGTAAAGAGTGTTTGTATGTATAATTGCTGGAAACGGATAGTATACACTTGACTATTTTGCTGGTTTAGTGGTCACAAGCCTAACTATTGAGCTTTGCGTCCTAAGTTTTTCATCATCATTTCAGCCTAAAGATGTCCACCGCTGGACATAGGCCAGCTAGCTAGTGGCAGGCGCGGTCCGAGAGGGGGGGTTCTAGGGGTCATGACCCCCCCCCCCCCCCCAAAGATAGTTATGCTGTCGAAACCTTGAACGATTTGCCAGTCTTACTATCTTAAAATTGTTCTCACTTGAGCCACGGAGACTCCGATGGACATTTGCAAAAAGATTATAACCCAGGACATCATTCTGATCAGCAGCGCTTGCGACTACTAGACCAAAGAGGATTTACCTTCCTAAAAATATTCTTCAGTACTCATGGTGACCCCCCCCAAAATGTTAGGCTGCGACCGCGCCTGGCTAGTGGAGGGCGAGGAGGGGGATTGTCCTAATCGCCACGCTTGGCAGGCGGGTTGGCGATCGTAGTATGGTGGTAAAATGCATAGAGAACGCATGAGATGGGTAGCAACCCATTCTCGAGTAAGTCTCTTTGTCGCCTCTTAAGACACCCACGGGTAGAAATGGGGTGATGCTATTCTTTACGTCCAGCATCACACGGAACGTCCTTTTTTTTTTTTTTTTTTTTTTATCGTGGAGAAATGCTCATGCATACTGCGCTACAAAGGGGAAATAGCGCAGTTATGTGGGACTTCAACCCACTAAAACTCCACGGTGTCCTCCTACACCGCTTATGGCGGGAACACGGGAACGAAAAAACTCTTCCGCGAACCCGCCGCGGCTGTCCGTCGCCGGACCCACCTCTGGGAGATACCCCCATTCACGGCGCGCATGAACACATAACACGCCGTGACCACCCCGGGGACCAATTAGCACATGGGCGCCAGACGACCCCTTGAATGGCGCCCTTGGTCCCCCTGCGACGGGTCAGGACTGTGGCCCCGCCGCCTACCACTTTTCGGCCGCAGGGGATAGGGAGAGTGGCTAACGCTATACCAACACTCCTCTTCCCCTGCGGCCCCACCGCGTTCGCCATCGGACGGTGGCGACCCCGTTCAGGCCGCGGAAGGTAGGGAGAGCGGCGCACCTCAATACCGGCAATCCTCTCCCACCGCGGTCTCCAACCCACGCGATGTCGCCAAACGACACCGCGTTGGCCGCTACGTCGTCGGCTTTGAGCGGAAAAGCCCTGACGAGCGGCCCCTCCTCGGGTTCCTCTTAGCTTCACTGTGGGGTTCTAAACCACGGCTACTGAGCCCCCCCGCCTCGTCAATGCGGGAACCCACTGGGGGGGACACGGAACGTCCTGTCCTAAGTTTGACGCTGCAGAATTATGAATGGTGATGATGAAACCCGGAGTCTCATTGAGCACTTTAGTTGGCAAAAGACTCGTGCCCTAAGTGAACCGACCGTGGTGGAATGTGGGTGTCCTATTTATTTTCCAGGCTTTGGACCTAAAACCGGAGATTGTGTGACTTTCAACCAACGAAAAAAAAACGGAGGAGGTTCTCAATTCGACGCGTATATATATTTTTTAATGTATGATCGCATAACTTTTTACATAGCGATCTGATTGTGATAATTCTTCTTTTATTGGAAAGAATTTACTCCGAAAGTGGTCCCATATAAATTTGGAAAACAAAATCGAACCCTAAGGGTCGGAAAACAGGGGATGATTGATTGTTAACTCACTGATTGTAATGGATAACCACGCATAACTTTATACAGAGTAGTCCGATTTTGATAATTCTTTTTTTATTGGATAGGGTATACCTTGCCAAGTATTATCAGTACACAAAAAGTCACAAAAAGATATAAAATTAAATACTTTTTAACAAAAAATTAAACCGCCGAAAAAACTGAAAAGCATAAAATAATAAACCTTAAAATTTTGAGTCGGCGCTCAAAAATCAATGAACAAAGATCACTCAAACCGCTGACTCAAAATTTTAAGGTTTATTATTTTTTGCTTTTCAGTTTTTTCGGTGGTTAAATTTTTTGTTAATAAGTTTTTACCACACTAAACCCACCGCGGTGGTCATCATCTGTGCATGCGATAATAGAAGTAGCCTAGTGGAAACGGCTGCAATTTACGAGTTGTAGGTTTTAACCCTGACAAGAGCTTTACATTGTGTAAATTATATCATCAGTACTGCTCTCAAAACGGTGAAGGAAAACATGATGAAACTGGCATGTCTTAGAATCATAAATTCTAAAACATTTGACATCTACTAACCCGCATTGGGCTCGCATGATGATTTACAACGCACTCACAAAGAGATGAGTCTTCTCAATGTAATGTTCCTAAATCTCATCTTACTTTCTCAGGAAATAGAGGCGTCATGTTATGTAGATTCTTCAGAAGTTTATTTAATTTGAAGTACAATATTTTAATTGCAGAGTTTCTGTCCGTGACTACGAGCTCCTGAAATTATTAAATAGATGGTATGTTTTATAGTCTTCGTAATATCTTCGTTATTTGTACTTTTTTCCTTTTTATGAATTGATTTGAAATTTTGTGAATGTAAGAACGTTGTAGTTCTTGTAGTATTAAGTACGTGGTTGACAGGTCTACACTGTCCTCCTATACATATTTTGTAAAAGCCAATTATTTTTATATGAGCAACCTTGGAGTTTCCGTCCGGCTCTTCTCCATAGGAATCAATAAATTGGAACAGCATACCTCGCTTCTGACATTTCATAAGTGCCCAGGTAGGTTTATATGAAATAACATAATATTTTGATTTGATTTCCTATCACATGCAAGAAGCATTTTTCACATCTGACTGGTACTTCGACAGACTACCCTCTATATACAAACAAACAAATCTTATCTCTTTATAAGTAAACATAGCGCCAGCCAGCTGGATTATTAATTTCGAAAAAGTCGTTGCCATTTTTCGTTCCGGTTTCACATTTTATTTACGACGAGTAAATGAACCCACTTTGAAATGCAAATTCGTAGAATGAAGACAAATTATATTCCGTGCTCTATAAGTGAGAAGAGGGTACTAAAACTGGTCGGACAAAATATACAGGAAGATTTTTTAGTCACCGTCCAAATTTTTTCTAGGCATTTGGTATCTTTCAATAAATCCATTTTTGAAAAAAAAAACGATACATAAAATTTTCATTTTAAATCATTTTCTCGAAAGAATTATCCGCTCTGCGTGGTCACTAAGTTAAACGTTAATAATACTACACTTGCCGCCCGTGAGAGTATGAAGGGAAATTTGCAACTTTGTTTATTATTGTTTTCAATTAATTTCGGCGGCGCGCGGGTTGGGCCGCCGAAATTAATACCTAACGCGGTGCATTCGCACTAGGTAATAGCCCGCTCTATTACCTAGCGTGCGGTGGTGTTCAGAATCATCAACTTTTTATAGATAACTTTGTGATGTGATATCTCAATATTTTTGTATTGAGTGATACTAAAAGAAAAAACACGTATTAAATGATTTTCGCATAATATTAATATATCATAATTTGGACGGTGACTAAAAAATCTTCCTGTATATATAGTCCGCCAGACCGTATTTCGGCCACGGCGGCCAATCTCAACGGAGACTAGCCATCGGCGCGGGATATATTACAGTGCCCAAGTGTGTGTGCAGATATAAGAGCACTCACTCTTCCCTCATTTACTTAGTCCGATGGGACGGTAATCCGACATGACCGGAGAGAGATCAGGCGTAGGACCAACAACTTCAAGTGCTTTCCGAGGCACGGGGGTATCGCACCGCTAACTTCCAAACTCTGGGCTATTACTAAGAAATTCCAAATGGAAAACCCTAATAACGCTTTGCCCGACCAGAGCTACACGAACAGACATACAAACAAAGCATACCAAAACCAGTTGGCTGCGTGTGTGCGTTGCTAGGATTATTCTTTAAGGGTTCATAAGGGTTATACCTACCATATAAGGCAGGTTCTTATGAGAATCGAATCAAATCAAGGCAGCATCATTTCAGACGAAAGACGTCCACTGTTGAACAAAAGGCAACCCCAATTTGGGGAGTTTGCCATAATCGCCACGCTTGGCAGGCGGGTTGACGATCGCAGTATAGTTATAAAACGCATAGAGAACGCTGGTGCCCATTCTCTAGTAAGTCCCTTAGTCTCCTTCTACGACACCCACTGAAAGAAATGGGGGAATAAAGACATTCTACACTTAAGGGGGATGCTCCGACCAGCTCGCGAAATAGGGAACATGCAATATTTTTATTTTTGTTTTCACTTTAAAGAATTCCATGTAGAATAGACCACAAATATATTAAAAAATTAAAACATTGTAATTTATTGGAAAAAATGCGGTTTTAAATTGACAGTTTAAATTTTCCCGCGAAAACGAACCTATAGTTCCGATGACGTCATTCTTGTCTGTCACTGATTGTATTTGTTCGTCGGCTTTCATACTTTTGCATATTTTTTCGACTTTTGAGATATTTTTTTGGTAAAATTTAAAATGGACTATCTGTCAACATCAGGTGATCATAACAATACCACTAATAATCCAGCCAGTGAGTCCGTGTATACTTCAACAAAGTTTCCAAATAAATTGTTTTTGACTAGACGTTCTGACCCAAAATTGAGAAAAAAGTGATATCAAGCTGCAAAAAGAAATGACAATTATTCTCCAAAGACCACTATTCGATGCTATGAAGAACACTTTGTCGTAAGTCATTAGGCGAATATACTTGTTATACGAGTATGCTTAGTTAATCTGCTTGTACGTAAAAACACGTTAGTTACCTACCTAATACTTACAAAACTTGTCTATAGTAGATTTTTAATTTTACAGTTTGAGATCGACGTCGATAATTGGTAAAAGTTTAAAATGTCTGGAGGAAACCTTTTTCTGAAAAAAGATCTCATGTCAACACTAACTCTTGGTAAATAAATTCCTGGAGTCTGCTTTGATAATCCCAACTATCATTTTTATTTAAAAAACGCAATTAATATTCCCATAAAATAATATTCACTTTTACAACCATAACCTCAACAAGTCGTCGTCGATTTTGATGAAAATCGCCAATACAACCCTCCAAGTTCATAAAGGCTTAAGAACAAAAAAAAAAAATAACAGAAAAAGTCATTCCTACAGCTTTATGAACTTAGAGCGTTGTATTGATAATTTTGATGATTATAATTTTGTAACTACATATGTCTTACAGGCGCGGATAATATTTTAATCAACATACAACCTAGCACTGGCCTGCAAATTGCAAAAAACGTAAGAAAATTTGAATTTCGCGGGCTGGTTGAAGCATTCACCTTAACGCTGCCCGTTATGTTACAGAACACGATCTAACTTTAGTTCTAGCCAAAAGCTGTAGCAGTTTTTATATTTCCAATTTTATTTCGATTTTCCAACTTTCGGAATGGACTACGTTGTCTGTGTTGTAAAAAGAACTGTATTTTGATTTCAGGTAAGGTTGTTATTTCAAAAACGGGTTCAATAGTTTAAGCCATACCTAAAGAAAATCTTTATGGTCATCTTGGCGCGTGGCCAAAACCGGAACGAACTCCATCTTGTTTTGTCAGTACAGTGTCTTTGACAGTGGACTGCTAAGGGAAATAATGATGATTATATGCTTATTGATAGGTTAAAAGCATATATGTCTGAATACAGGCTAAGGTAGCCAATATTTCCATTAGCATTCAAAATAATTTTACAAAAACATTTTTTTTAAAGCAAATTACGTTAGGCATATTTACATTCGATCGAACTGCTGAAAGTGGTTAAATTCAATTCGTTGATCACACGAGCGGGCTCATACATTATTAATGAACGAATGAAACCAGCTTATTAATAAACCAAACATCGGTCCCGTATACCTACTAAATCACTGAGGTGGAATACTAAATCACTGTAAAGGTACGTTCATTCTACATTATTGACAAGTCTATTCAAATTGTATTAAGGCTACTTCATTCAAAGGAATACATTGTACATTTTGGTGTAATGATTATATTATGTTAATTTTGTGATTAAATAAGTAAAATAAATACATAAATGTTGTGGTTGGAGGGCGCCACTGTACAGCGGGCAGCGCCATGTAACAATTTGAGCCCTTTCGCGAGCCCTTTCGTTTGGACATCCCATGAAGTAATTTACACAAATGTAAAGCGCCTGTAGATGAGTTCGAACCTACAACTCGTAAACCGTGGCTGTTACTACTGGGCTACCACTACTCCCTCGGGCTACTGATACTTCCTGCCTAGCTAGGATACGCTGCAAAAACTGTATTATCAGCCGTATAATCTCTTTTATTTCTTTCAGGTACAGTGCAAGAAACAAAGATTTACTTTTTGTGCCCTCGACTAGGCTTAAAAAAAATAGTAATTCATTTAAGTGTCAGAGTATACGTTTTTACAACAACCTCCCAAGCCATGTTAAAGAACTAAGCTTCAATAAATTGAAATCGATTATTAAACAGAAACTCTGTCAAAAAGGTTTCTATAAAGTCAAAGATTACTTGGATAACAAAAAGGCTTGGGACTAGTTAAGTTACTCTAATGTACCACCGAGCAACTAACTATAATGCTAAGTGTGTGAGCGAATATTGTTTACATTTTATATTTATTGATTTAATTTTTTATATGACATTCAAAATAAAACTGACTGTAAATGTGAGTAGCATGCAGGCTAGATTGAATACATGACTTTATACCATAACTGTCTGGCGGCTTTGAGTATTTCGTATAATGGCCTACGCAAATGTTCTGCAGATCTGGTAGCGTCTTGTGACGGGTGGTTGAGCTCCCTAAAATAGGGTTGAGCTACACGATGACTGATACATACATGCCGTCTGTTGGGACAGAGCAGCTCAAAGCTGCAATGGCTCTTTCTTCAAAAGGCTCTTCCAGACATTGCCCTGCATTGTTAGACTCACATAAAATTCTAATAATATAATGTTTGGACTTTTAAAGAGACCATGACCTCTGAGTTTGTTTCGGCGTTTCCTCTCAAAGAACAGTCAGCTAGGAAATGCCGGCGCCATCTAGTTTTAAAAAACATTGACCAAAAAATGTTGACGTGTAAAAGTGTCTTATAAGATCTACTTACAGAAATAAACATTTCATTTCAGTGTGGAAAGAACAAACTAATCCTCTCATTTGACAACCAAACCCTTTGCAGAATTAAATCCACAAGGTTCCTTCGGCTATCTTTGCAGAATAAATACGACTCGATTCGTACTAATTTGGGATGCATGTGAATGAGCTAAGGAAGCGAAGATCGAAACAATAGAACATCGGTTCTGACTTTGATTGGCATTCATTAATTACAAAATTGAGATGTGTGCCGTTCCCTTGTGTGTATTATCGAAATCGGCATTGTTTAAATGTGGTGCTGAATAATTTAATATTTATGTGGGGTTTGTGACTAAGTAGGTAGGTAACTAAGGGCAGAAGCGGTCTCTATGCATTTTACCACCATTTTTTTTTTTCGTTTTGAAGTCCTCATGGATGTCCTCCACCCTGGGGCGGGTGGAGGGGTTTGTCAGACTTCTATTGACTAAAACCACACGGTGTTCTGCGGCTACCTTTAACCGGGGTGCTGGAGTGCTTGCGCATTTCATCACGCTCCCCCGGCCAGGTCTTGGCCCACATGAATTCATGTGAGCCCCGTCACCCTCGGCGATCGCAACCGGCCGCAGTTCCTCTAAAGACGCGCGCGCGGAACACTGCGCGCTGCCATCTCGGGCCTTTCACTGTTCAGGCAACAAACTATACTTTTTACCACCATACTGCGATCGCCAACCCCCCTATCAAGAGCGGCGATAATGGCAAACCCCCCTAAATTTGGGGAGGCCTATGACCAGCAGTGGACGTCTTTCGGCTGCAAAGATGATGATGATGAAGTAGGTAATATACAGCAAAAGCTGTACTGGTCAAACGATCTTTGCAGGGTGGCTGTTAGCAGCTAGATGAAACTTGCAGAGAACGGAGCTGAATGGCGTGCAATTGGAGAGGCCTAGAGCAGTCCACTGCTGGACATATCCAGCAATGGACTGCTGTAGGCTAATGATGCTGGGTTAATCTATCGGGTTAAGCTATACTTGCACAGTTGGTCCATGGATAGGAGATCATTTTTACATATCAAGACCTCACTGTGCCTTGGAACGTTAAGCTGATGGTCCCGTCTGTTATCCGCGGATCCTGGATACTCACATTTTACCATTTACGTTAAAGTCCTATGTGATAGGATGCGAGCTTATTGCCATCAATCGGGAACACATCAAGACTCTGGGCTGCTACTGAGAAATTCCAAGTAGAAAAATCTAATAACACGTTGCTCGACCTGGGAATCGGAACGCAGGACGTCAGAACCTCAAGCTCGGTAGTAATGCTTGCAACCACTAGACCAATGAGGCATTCAACGGCTTCGTAGTTACCTTGTGTTTATTAAATGGATATGATTTATGAAAAATAACTTTTTATGTCTGTTTTTTTTTTGGATGGGAAATCATCAAATGACTTCTCCCACTCTGGGCGGAGCGGGAGGGCGTTTCAGACTTTTACTGACTAAAACCCACCCGTGTTCCTTCAGTTGCCCATGTGCCAGGGTCACGGTATCTCTTTCAAACAATCTCGCGACCCTGGCAGGCATTGGTCCTAGCAGACCCCTTCAGTGCTGCTGACATCTCTTTGAGGCGCGCGTGGAACACTACGCGCCGTCGACCCGAGCCTAGTCGCAAGCTCGCGCCTACGGTGGCCGGGAATCCGCTATTGACTCCCGACGCCCGGGACGTCTCCTCCTGCGGCGGCTAAGGACGTGAGGGCGCAGAGACTGCCACTCCCTTACGCGCCCCGCCACCTCCTTCGCGAACATTACTGCTTCGCAGAAGGAGGTGACGGCTTCCCATGCCCTCTCGCTGCGTACCATGGCTCGCACCAGGGCCGGACGCGAGAGGTTGCCGCCGTTCTTAGTTACCTTGTGTTTATTAAATGGATGTGATTTACGGCAAAAACCTTTTGCTGTCTTATCGTTTGTCCCAATCAAAACGTTAAAATATTCCGCACCTTAAGTAAATTAACCCTTCTGTGACTATAAACCTTCATGTTCGCTTTGGCATGAACACCTCGAAGGCGTTGTAAATGTAAATTGGATAGATAAGCCAGAAATGTAAATTAACACGTTGTATTGTCACGACATTGTTGGTTGAATGAACTCATTCAATCGTTCGATCTTTATTTTCTGTTGCGGTAAATAATGGAGTCGATTTTAAGGGAACTATTAGAGTATTTTTTTAAAGTAAGTTCAAAAATATGTGGTTGCGGAGGACTTCTGTCAGGAACGAAGTTCCTTTCTTCAAATTCGAATGAAACGTGTTTGACTATCATAAAGTACTCAAACTTTATTTTGACCTCACTATCGGCTTTGGCACTCTCGAAAACCATGAAAACTACACTCATGATGTGAACTTTAAACATTTTCACAGCGGCCATTTCGGACTTCTATTCTGATCTATTTATCGGAACCGGTATCTATCGGCTTTAGCAACCCTCGAAAACCATGAAAAAGACAAACCCATAATGAAAAGTTTGAGAATTTTGCAGCCGACATCAGCTGCCTTCAACACCAAATACATATACCATAATGTTGTATGGAGGGAGCATAACAGTATTTCATTATGTCATGAATTCACCCTTCCTCAGAATACTAGGTAAAATACAACTACACAAAGTCATCATATTTAGTACATTATAATTCCTCAACGGTCGGTGCAACACATTTTCTACGTCCATTCTCCCCTGTCAACCAATACGCTATGATTCACATCCTTTTCTTTCATATCTTCACCCATTTCATTCATCTTTTCATTGACTCGTTCTCCCTCTTCATCACTATCATTATCATTCTCCAGACCCTATTCCAATTTATGTGTAGTCGGCATCACATGTCTTTTTCTTCCTTATTTCTCTATTATTCTCGGTAGTCACCCCCTTTCTATCCAAATCATCTTTCACACAGTCTATCCATCATTTCTTTTCTCTTTCCCCACTCTTTTAGACATTGACATTCATGCTTATTTTTCTCCCTTTTCATCCATTTACATTTATATTGATCACTTTTTTAGTCTCTTTCAGTATTTCATTATAAAATGAAATTCCATTAAACGTGTAAACTACGACCGCAGACAATAGTATTCGACTGAAATCGAACGGTGTTCAAGGACTCTCCGATAGCTTTCTTTGAAATATTGAAATTGGAAAATGATATGAAGTTACGAGTCGCTAAAATAATTGCTTAGCGCTTCTCGACGACCATATTCTACCTTTCAAATACATAAAAAGTTTATTTATTTATACAATATATATAAAAATAATTTAAAACCTGAAACTCACAAACTAATAAATCATGCTATAAAAAGTATAAAACAAGAACATTATCTCATCTGAAATTGTAAAAAAATATCGCCAAATAAACGAAAAACTTACACATAATATATATTAATGTATTTATCAAATGTTCATAGTGATGTTCAGAAAATAGTCGTGATCGTATGCCATAATGCTGTAAAGCATCGCTCACTATTTGTTACATTTATTGTTTTCTTCTATAGGTGGCACACGTCCGCGGCCATAGGATCGTTGCAACATGTATTTTTCTTCCATACTACTCTATCAACCGTCATCTCGGTAATTACCCCCTTTCTAACCGTATCATCTTTCACACAGTCTATCCATCATCTTTTTGATTTTCTCCTACTCTTATAGCCATCGACATTCATAGTCAAAGTTCTCCCTTTTCATCCATGTACATTGATCATTCTTGTATATTGATCATTCTTTTAGTCAATAATCGTATTTGATTATAGAATAAAATTCGATTTGACTTGTAAACTACGACCGGAGACAATAGTATACGACTGAAATCGAATGGTATTCAGAACTCTCCGATAGTTTTCTTTGAAATTGGAACGTCATATGAAATTACGCGGCTAAAATAATTGCTTAGCGATTTTCGACGACCATTGTCTACCTTTCAAATGCATGAAAAGCTATTCTATGTATTAGCTGTTTTGCCGCATAATCTCTGCAGTGAGGCGAAACTTACTATAACTATATAAAGGCAGGTACTTATTCTAAGAGATCATATATTCTGTTTAACAATTTATAAACAATATAAAAACATCAAAATGAAATGTTTATTTGTGTAAGTGAATCTCTAAAGACTGTTTTACACGTAATTTTTTAAACTGAATGGCGTTGGTATTTTCCAGCTGACTGATCCGTTAGAGGAAATACCGAAACAAACTCAAATGTCATGGTCAAGTCAAAGTCTAAACAATAAGATATTAAGTATATAATATAGGTTATGTGAGTCTAAGAATGCATGACCATATCTGCATGCGTAACATGACCACCATAGAAATGGGTTTTGTTGACGGAAGAATAGACAAAATTACAGATTGTAGAAAGATTCATCATCATCATCATCATTTCAGCCATAAGACGTCCACTGCTGGACTTAGGCCTCCCCCAATTTGGGGGGCTTTGCCATAATCGCCACGCTTGGCAAGTGGGTTGGCGATCGCAGTATGGTGGTAAAATAAATACAGAACGCTGCTGCCCATTCTCTAGTAAGTCCCTTAGTCGCCTTTTACGACACCCACGGGAAGAAATGCTGTGGTGTTATTCTTTACGTCCGGCACCACACGGTACCAAGACGGTACACGGCCACACGGTAGAAAGATTAAAGACAGATTAAAGATTGTAATAAAAACTTTTTTGCAAAAAAAAACAACCGACTTCCAAAGTGAAAAATAACTTTAATTTCGGAAGTCGGTGTCTTAGGATCTGTATTTATGGTTTTTTTGCCACCGACTTCCGAAATTAAAGTTATTTTTCACTTTGTAGTGATTTTAAGGAAGTCGGTTGTTTTTTTTTGCAAAAAAGTTTTTATTTTTAAATTTTTAGTTGTGGTATTCACCCTGCACTAATTCCAAACAAACAATGCATATTTATGCGATAGCAGAAATCGCGGCTGATTTGCTGTCATTTTTTAAAGAGTTCCGGTGTCTGTCTCCCAAACTCATCATCAGATCTATATGAAAATTATATGGGACCATTTCGGAATAAACCCCTTTCGAACAAAAAAATAATTTTGCAAATCCGTCTATATAAGACGGAGATATGGCCGAACATACATAAAAAAAAAAATAAAAAAAATATAAACATCCGAATTGAGAACCTCCTCCTTTTTGAAGTCGGTTAAAAAGATTTGTACCGTTTTATGCTGGCGCAGCATGACAATTCTATCTCTATTCTACCAAGAATAGACAAAGTTCTTTCTATGGTGGTCATGCTACGCGTGCTGGAAGGGTATTTTGAAGAAAGAGCCGTTGCAGCTTAGAGCTGACCAGTTCTAACAGATATCAGGTAAATATCAGTCATCGTGTAGCTTAATCACGCTTGTAATCTCGACGAGTTAGGCAGAAGTGTAGTTATAGTACCTACACCGACATTTCGCCCGTTAAGTCTGTAAAAGCAGGCGATCTTATTGCTATCATCATTTCCGAAAGACGTCCACTGCAGGACATAGGCCTCCCCCAAGCACCGCCACTTCGATCTATTCTGTGCTTCTCGCATCCAACGTATTCCTGCGGCCTTCACCAGGTCATCGGTCCATCTTGTGGGAGGCCTTCCAACGCTCCGTCTTCCAGTACGCGGTCGCCACTCCAGAACCTTCCGACCCCATCGGCCATCCGTTCTGCGAGCAATGTGCCCTGCCCACTGCCACTTAAGTTTGGCAATTCTTCGGGCTATATCGGTTACCTTGGTTTTCCTACGGATCTCTTCATTTCTGATTCGATCGCGTAGGGGAACTTCAAGCATAGCCCTCTCCATTGCTCTTTGAGTGACTTTGAGCCTTCTTATGAGGCCCATTGTGAGCGACCACGTCTCAGTGCCATATGTCATCACTGGCAACACACACTGGTCAAAGACTTGACCAGTGTGTGTTGCTTTGCCTTGAGACACTGCGGTATTTGGGACCAGAAGATATTGCGTAGCTTCCCGAACGCTGCCCAGCCGAGTCGGATTCGGCGATTGACCTCTTTCTCGAAGTTGGATCTACCTAACTGGACAGTCTGTCCTAGGTACACGTATTCATCCAGAACTTCGAGTGTAGCGCCTCCGACGCTTTATTGCTATCGACCAGGTACAAATACAGACTTCGGACAGCTATTGAAATATGCTAGATGGAAAATCCAATAACACTTTGCCTACCCCCGGGGAACCCTGGGCCCCATGCACAGCAGTAACACTTGAAACCAATAAACGAACGAAGCAACCTTCAGCTTCTTTTTTCTGTATGAATCCATAATTCTTCTCGTGGGTATCGTAGGAGGTGACTATGAGACTCACTAGAGAATGGGCAGCAGCGTTCTCTATGCATTTGACCATCATACTGCGGTCGCCAACGCGCCTGCCAAGCGTGGCGATTATGGCAAGCGTCCCTAAATTGGGGGAGGCCTATGTCTTACAGTGGACATCTTTCAGCTGAATTGAGTAAGATGACTTTAAATTATTACTGTTTATACGTATAGATAATATCAGTGTTATCAATTCCCAAGAAGTTTTAATTTGCTATCAAATCCCAACCACAATTCCGACAAAACTCATCAAGGAGAAGGTGCCTTAGTAAATTAGTGAGTGCGAACAGATCAATATAAAGCAGTCTTGGCAGGTCTCCAGAACTTAACTTTATCTTGACCAAATTATCGGGACTCCAATAATGCCTACGTTTTAGGAGAAAATCCAGACATTGTTGGAGTACAAGACTGTAATAGTCTGGGCTATTATTTTTCTATAGAAAAAAAAGAAAGCAAAAATATTATTTGTTATTCAATATAAGATTATGACGTAGGTATTTGACTATCTTAAAATATTTACGTCATTACAAAAGAGTCTTAAAGATTCTTAAAATAATACTATATGTAAACAAGTGTATTAAATAGAAAAGAAGCATAAGTCATCAAAGAATTCGTCCGCATCGATGTTCAAAAGGCTGGCAGCATTGCCACGTTGTATGGCAAAGCTGATTCTTTGCCCAACAAACCTACTAAAACTAAACCCGATGTTAAAGACTCTCATTAGTGATGAGAAAATAGTTTTAATGTTAATTTAATTTAATAGAGAATACGTTATTAGCATGCGGTTTTTAACCGACGAAAAAAAACGGAGGAGGTTATCGATTGGATGCGTATATTTTTTTAATGTATGACCACGCATAACTTTTTACATAGTAGTCCGATTGTGATAATTCTTTTTTTATTGGAAAGGGTATACTCCGAGGGTGGTCCCATATTAATTTGGAAAACATAATCGAACCCTAAGGGTCGGAAAACAGGGGATGATTGATTGTTCACTCATTGATTGTAATGTATAACCACGCATAACTTTGTGCAGAGTAGTCCGATTTTGATAATTCTTTGTTCATTGAATAGGGTATATCTTGCTAAGTATTATTAGTAAATTAAAGCCACAAAAAAAAATACAAAATAAAAACTTTTTAACAAAAAATTAAACCACCGAAAAAAACAGAAAAGCAAAAAATAATAATAAACCTTAAAATTTTGAGTCGGCGCTGAAAAATCAATGAACAAAGATTACTCAAAGCGCCGACTCATAATTTTAAGGTTTATTATTTTTTGCTTTTCTGTTTTTTTGAAGCAAGGAATCGTTAAATGGTTATAGTGAATGAAAGCCCTGTAACGAAATTTAGAAAACATTTAATTTTAACAAAGAGCTTTATACAAATGAAATCACTTCAAACTTACCTATAAAGGTATACAAATGTAAATTCATTTCACTTAATTCTCTGCCCGTTAATTGAAAGGCACCGGTTCTGAATACAAGAATTGGTTTTCCAATTACACTACCGTTTGCTTTCTTTCCTCTAACAATTTAGATTGAAAACAACACAGTGTTTTGTTGTGTCCCTGTGTTTTTAAATTGAAATGGGTTCCTGTGTTGGTCAACAATTTTGCTTTAGCAATTTAACTTTGTTGACGAGAATGATTGACTTGAATTGAATTGTGTTTTTTTTTTGTATATTCAGCGACAGAATTCGAGACACTTTGATCTTGTTAAGTAATACTTTCTTTTTTTTTAACTATTGTTTTGTTAAATACTAGGCTTCCAGTTACAAAAGTGCCCCAAAAAACAGTGTTATGTTTCAGGGTTCATGTATGTTTGTGAGTTTTTTAATTCCACCATAACTTCTAAACGGCTCAACTGATATCAATGTACGTGGTATCGTTAGAAGCCTTACGTTATCCCGGGTGACATAGGCTGTATTCAATCTTTTTATTGCAGTTGGGGGACGGTTCCTTGGAATAATTCTTAACAGATCCCCGGACTGCGCTGAAAAAATTGGTTATGCTTGTTTTTAATATTTTAGTTTGATTTTTTTTTAATTTTACCTTGTCAAAGGTGTTTCTGTGCTTTTTATCTAAAATAATTTTGGTTCTGTAAACACTTCAGTTTTTAAGTAGTAATTATAGAGGTAAATATTTCATTAAAATCAGAAGAGAAGTTCAATGAACTATTTCATAGTCAGCTAAGATATTAAATACAATGCCCTGTCTTTGTAGACTGTAGGCAATTTACCATTTTATTAAGTACTTGGTACTTGTTGATAGTCCTACACACTTATATTACATTGTTCTCCCATACATATTAATACTGTTATTTTAAACCATTGTATAATCCGATTATTTTTAAACGAGTTACCATGGAGTTTCTTGCGGCTCTTCTCCATGGGAATCAATAATTTGGAACCGTGCACCTAGCTTCTGACGTTTCATTAGTGCCCATATAGATTTATGTGAAATAAAATATTTTGTTTCGATTTGATTTGAAATGTGTCAAATAATTTCGTATCATTTTAAATCTATACTAATATTATAAAGCTGAAGAGTTTGTTTGTATGTTTGTTTGATTGAACGCGCTAATCTCAGGAACTACCGGTCCGAATTAAAAAAATCTTTTTGTGTTGGGTAGCCTATTTATCGAGAAAGGTTATAAGCTATATATCATCACGCTAAAATTAAGAGGAGCGGAGCAGTAATGAAAAATGTTGCAAAAACGGGGAAAATCGCACGGGTAGGCGATTCGACGCGACGGGAAGAAGAAATTTAACGCGGACGAAGTCGCGGGCAGAAACTAGTGTTGTATAAAAGTAGCAGTCCTTATCGACTCTTGCCGCTGACTGTACGCTTTTCTCTTTGTTGTTGCTTCAAAAAATTGCTTTTTCTATTAATATAATTTCTTTTCGCTCCGTTATCTGAACAAACTTGCTAATTCGAGGGTTTTATGGATGAGGCAAAAAGGTATTATTTTTAATAATTTTTTCACGCTTGATGGAAACCAGTCTATGATGGAACGTGCCCAAAAGATACCTGTTTACTGTCGCTTTGAAAGCAGACGGGTTAAATGAAAGTTAAATGAATAAAGAACAAAGACGCTATCAGAGAGTACCATACTTTGGTATTAAATGTGGAGGAGAAATGCTGAATACATACGACTGGTAGAGATATGTACAAAGTGCGGATGATTACCTACAGTACTTCTGGTAGTTCGATTGTAAAATGGCGGTGGTGGGAACAGGTGGAACTCCTGCGCATATTCTCTGACGCCAATATTAAACTATTATGCGGTGGTAACATTTATCTTAGTTTGACCGAGATCTATCTTTTAAGAGTATTTGCACGAATGTACGCGAAGTCTCAGTACGACATCCAAATTACGCGGAGTCTAGCCATTATTTTTTATATTAGAACCTTATTAATATGATTCACTAAAACAACTACCTAATACTAATGAATAAAAAAAAATGTATGCCCTAACAGGAAAAATACGGACTGCACAAAAACCACAAACTTGTATTTTCTGCAAATAAATGATTCTTATTCGGGATCAGTGACTGAAATCAGTTTGAAACTCAATTAAAACGCGATTTTCGATCCCTGGAGTACTGAATATTATATTAAATTTAATTGGTCTCCATTCAAACCAACTTGATACAGACTAAACTAATTAACGCCATTATAAATACTAACTATAAACGAATTAGTTTTCACCTAAACCGCACATAGTTTCTAATTTCACTTTTATATTATCACTCTCTCTAATTTAACCAGTCTCGCTAATTTTACCAGTCTCTCTAAATTAATTGCGGAGTTTATCAAAGTCAAAAGCGTATCTGTACTGATGGCTAAGCTAACAAAGCTCTTAACTTTACGCAATGGCGGCAACTAATCTAAAACTTAATTACACTATCCTGTGAAGGTACAAAGTGGTTAACGATTAGATAAACTTGTCGTCTGTTTACAAAGTTATCAAGACGGCTGGGTTCAGACGAACCTAACTTTGTAAAGTTTTGCTGAGTCGTCCTTTTGGATACTATTCGTCTTTAATTTTGAATGCGCATATTTAGCTTGTTGACGTATTCAACGTAACAATTGCTGCTTTCCTTGTTAGGAAATTCTTGTTAGGAAATTATCGGGACTCCAATAATGCCTACGTTTTAGGAGAAAATCCAGACATTGGTTTTTAAGTCAAAGCCTCTTGGCTTTGTGATAAAACGTAGCTCGATGATAATTATTTCGCTTCGTAAAAAGTTTGTCGTTTCATTCATTTATAACTTAGTACGATCTCTATACGCGGGTGTTATGAATACCCGAAAAATTGTTAGGCAGCAGCCTTCCAATACCAAAACTCTTTTAGCAAGATTCCACATAGTTCAACAAGTATATGTCCCTCTGTGATTTTATTTATGACAAGTCTCACTGACGTCTAGCAGCATTGAGTTTGATTCCTAATTGAGGTGTTATGTAACAATAGTCACCTTCTCAACTGGATAGAGCTTAATTTAATCATACAAAAATCTACACAAATACAATCAAGTTAAGTCAAATAACTTCCTTTCCCCCCAGTGGGTTCTGGGGTTCTGGTGGGTGGGGTTGGCTCACTGGACACCCACGGTGAAGCTAAGAGGAACCCGAGGAGGAATCGCTCGTCAGGGCTTTTGCTGCCAAGCCGACACGTAGCGGCCAACACGCGTATGCGGATGGGGTGCGGAGTGGGTTGGAGTCCCACATAACTGTAATGTCTCCCCGTGGTAGCGCAGTGATGCATGAGAATTTATCCACGTCAAAAAAAGTTACTTCCTGTAAATAACATGTAGTT
This sequence comes from Aporophyla nigra, assembly GCA_947507805.1. Classification (NCBI taxonomy): domain Eukaryota; kingdom Metazoa; phylum Arthropoda; class Insecta; order Lepidoptera; family Noctuidae; genus Aporophyla; species Aporophyla nigra. The sequence goes on along the minus strand of OX382315.1, from coordinate 14,045,394 downwards.
GGCAATAAAAATAATGATGCGACTTTACAATACAATCCTTTGTTTCGGGCAACTAAGGCCTATAAAAACACAATACATAAATAGCGTAACAACAATAACAAACCATATCAGCCATAAGACGTCCACAGCTGGACTTAGGCCACCCCAATTTTGGGGGATTCGCCATAATCGCCACGCTTGGCAGGCGGGTTGGCGATCGCAGTATGCTGGTAAAATGCATAGAGAACGCTGCTGCCCATTCTCTAGTAAGTCATTTAGTGACGCTTTTACGACACCCCTGGGAAGAAACGCCTGCGTGGAGGTTGGCAATGCCTCCAGTCATCACCTATATATGTAAAATCTGTAATATCATAAACAAATACTTCGCAGACAGATAGACGGACGCGGCCGGGGATTTTGAATTATGTTATCTAGTGATACTTTATATTCCTCGATTTATCACATGCAGCGTTTATTGCATTGCGTTCGTCAGTCTCTAATCATCACTGATAATGTTTACAGATTAGATTGTAGGTTTTTATAAATACTGGCTGATATAACATATATTCAGTACCGTATTCGATATTCGTTTGTGTTATATCATGAGTTTTCAAGACAAAGTGGTTCTTGTTAGTGGTGGCAGCTCTGGTATAGGAGCAGCTACAGCCATCAAGTTTGCTGAAGAAGGTGCGAAGGTCGCTATAGTAGGAAGAAACAAGACGAAACTGGACAACGTCGCAAAGAAATGTGGCAATCCTTTAGTGCTGGTGGCTGACTTGTCTAAAGATGCAGATGTCAAAAGAATTGTCAGTGAAACTTTGAGCAAATTTGGAAAATTGGATATTTTGATAAACAATGCTGGCATAGGCCAGCCAGCAGGTATACAAGACAACCATGCGATGGCAGTATTTGATCAAGTAATGTCGACAAACCTGCGCTCAGCAGTTTACTTGACACATCTTGCCACTCCTCACCTTGTGAAGACCAAAGGTAACATCGTCAATATTTCAAGCATTGCTTCACTCAAAGTACTTGGACCGGCAACTTTTTCATACAGCACATCGAAGGCTGCTCTGGATCATTTCTCAAGAGCAATAGCACAGGAACTAGCTCCAAGTGGAGTTCGTGTTAACATAGTGAACCCAGGACCAGTTAAGACTGATTTCATGGAAAATATGGGTGTTCCCGTAGAAATGACAGACGCTTTTGTGAAGACAGTGTTGAACATGACAGCTCTTCACAGAGTTTCTGACGCTGAAGAAATAGCCGACCTTGTTTTGTTCCTATCTAGCGATAAAGCTAAAGCAATCACTGGTTCATCTTTTGTGAGTGATAATGGAGCAATGTTGAAAGTTGCTGATGTTAACAGTTCTAATACGTCTGATTAAAAACATAAAGTGTTTCTATTACGTGTTGTTGTTTCTCTTCTTGATTCTGTTCTTTTATATTTCTGATTTTGTTAAACAATATCTACTATATCTGACTTGGTCTCAATTAGGAATTTGTTTATCAACATCAAAGTGTATGGTGCTACGTTTTAATATTTTCTTAATAATATTGATCGGATCCGTGTCGTGCCGGACATAAAGAATAGCACCATCCCATTTCATCCCGTGGTTGTCGTAAAAAGTGACTATGGGACGTACTAGAGAATGGCCAGCGTCATTCTCTATGCATTTTACCACCATACTGCGATCGCCAGCCCACCTGCCAAGCGTGGCGATTATGGCAAAGCCCCCCAAATTGGTGGAGGCCTATGTCCAGCAGTGGACGTCTTACGGCTGAAATGATGATAATGATGATGATCAATACGATCAAAATGCTGCTTTGTACGAATGGATTTAAACTTTAACTTTCTGATGTTTCGGTTTTGTTTTGGTAATGAAAGTGACTTATTATATTAATAGAGGAATTGCGTATAGTGGGTTTTTTTACATCAATGTTCATAGATACTACTTTTTTGCCAATTCATCATGACATGTATTTTATAAATTCGTCATCCTACTAATAGGTACTATACATATGAAAGTTTAGATGTTTGAATGTTTGTTACTCAATCACGCAAAGAAGGCCACACGGATTTGAATAAAATTTGGCACACAGATGTTATGTACACATATGGTAGATTTATCCAGGTAGTTCCCGTGTGATAATCTTTTCATACTGAGACCTCTCTGTGCCTGTGTAAACTCATTAGGCAGGGCCGATACCACTCGGCCACCGTTGGTCTTAAATCTGAGTTTCTCGGAATCTGAGTCTAATCTGATCTACAAATACAATGAGAATATTGTTGGTGATGCCGCAAACACGCGTCATCAGGGATGCACAGCTCTGCGAAATGATGGCGGCAAGACTATTGGTATTATTCTCTGCAAACATCCCTGACGCACTGCAACGCCGCGGCGGCAGCCGAAGCAGTAAAAACAGTGCATAGTGAAGTTGACCTGCAGGCAGCACGTGTAGAAGGACTGGCAGTAAGGTTTGAAAACTGACATTTGAGTTGGCTGCGAGGTTGTACGCTGTTCAAACCTGCGAGCCAGTATGTTCTATGTTGGTATTAAAGCGGCCATTGCCATTAAGTTTCGCTATAGTAGGAAGAGACACGGCAAAACTAAATCTTCTTTACATCTCGTTGATTCCGTGTTTAAGTTGATTATATCATTTCATAAGTCTTTATTATCTACAGAAACTTAAATATTTTACATTTCCTTATTTAACACTAAAATTAATATATTATGTACAAGTATGTAAAGTTTATAAAAACATAGAAAAAAGAATCAGAGGGCTTCAAAAAACTCGTCTGCATCGCTGTCAATGGGAAAAGTTCCCAAAAGGCTGGCAGCATTGCCACGTTGTATGGCAATGCTGATTCTTTGACCAAAAAATTGGCCAGCCCTCTGGTCACGTGAAGAGTCGACTAACCGCTTGGCTATGTCTCGAAAAACCAAGTGGGCACTCGGACCCCATGGCCCTAATGTTTCAACCCCAAACGGCTCAAATATGTAACTTCCAATGAGATTGGAATATTTTCGCCGTTTGAGGTTTTCCGCAGCTGCAGCAGCCGCCCCAGCGCATTCCATCGTACAGGAAAGGTGGGATCGCGCAAGGGTGTCGACACATGTTGCGTCCCACACCAGAGGCCTGCCCATCATTTCATTGGCTCACCACCACATCAAGCGCTACCGTGCAGACCTGCTTCACCGTCATTTACCGCCATTTTCGCTGACTGATAGATGACATTAGTGACAGTAGCTGCCTCTGCTTGTGTGCATGACACAGTGTTTACATATCTATTAAATAGATACACTGTACATAGTATAAAACAAAGTCGCTCCCCGCGTATGTACGCTTAGATCTTTTAAACTACGCAACGGATTTTAGTGCGGTTTTCATAACAGAGTGATTCGAGAGATGAGATGTTTGACCAACGATTCGTTCTGTCAATCGATCAGCTTAGCCTTTTTCCAAAAATGTTGGGGTCAGTTTCCAGTCTAATCAGATGTATTTTGCATGGAGCGAGTCTCTATCTCACCACCACAACCCAGATTCTCTGTAATACGATCATCATCATCATCATCATCATTTCATCCGAAAGACGTCCACTGCTGGACATAGGCCTCCCCCAAGCACCGCCACTTCGACCTGTTCTGTGCTTCTCGCATCCAACGTATTCCTGCGGCCTTCACCAGGTCATCGGTCCATCTTGTGGGAGGCCTTCCACCACTCCGTCTTCCAGTACGCGGTCGCCACTTCAGAGCCTTCCGGGCCCATCGGCCATCTGTTCTGCGAGCAATGTGCCCTGTCCACTGCCACTTAAGTTTGGCAGTTCTACCGATTCTACCGAATTCTATCGATACCTCTCGGTAAAAATGGGTGTCAGATACCCCTTGGTCCTGCCAGGGTCGCGAGATTTGTTCGAAACAGTTACCGTGACCCTGGCATAAAGACAACTAAAGAGACATGGGTGGGTTTTAGTCAGCAAAAGTCTGACACGTCCTCTCCGCTACGCGCTCTTCGGTAGACGTCATTTGATGATTTTCCAACTACAAAAAAAAAGATACCCTTGTAAAAATGGGTGTCATTTTATCGGTGTTAAAGGATATTGGCCCGACCGAATTACGAAGAATGACGAACAAAAAGATGTCTTTATACTCAACTTTTTAATAAACTTTTACGACTTACCCGTAAAGACATTTTTAGAGTGACACGATTGCGATGGCAGGAAAACGGACAATCTTTGTGGAGCAATAACCTGCGAAACGGAACACCGTTTTTTTGCTTGGTGCAATTGATGACATTTTAGTTTGAAGTTTAATATTTATACTCTCTAAATAATATATTACTAATGAATGAACACGTGGTTTTAACGATTTGAATTTTAAACATTGAGTTTTCTTTATTTATAATAGTTATTTAGTAATAACACGTACCCCCCCCCCCCCCACTCCTCCTTACTCTCTCTCTCACTGAGTTTTTGGCATTAGGAATTTCTTAGTAACAGCTTGGAGTTATGAAGTTGGCGGTGTGATACCCCGTGCCTCGGAAAGCACGTTAAGCCGTTGGTCCTGCTCCTGTACCGCGGCACGCGTAGCTTAACCTGCACCCTAATTGCAAAACGCACTATCTATCAGAATCTGAATCGGATTGAAGATTATTTATAATCCATTCCGTAATTTTTTTCGAATAAATTGTCGGCTCAGCAACGTAAATAACGCAATGAATGTTGTTTAACAATCAAAATGAAACCAATTCCCACTGATAGCAAGTTACACAATTACCCCTCTGATTGATGGATCTGTGTGACTGTTATTACTCAGCCACAATATCAATAGAAGTATAAATTTCATTTCTTACTAATTCTCAAAATCAAATAAAATAAAACAAATATAATGAAATACTTCTACAAAATAAATGTGACCTTTCGTGATATTTTCAGCCGAATAACCTCAGAGGCAACCCTCAGGCATTTTTATCTCCAACGAAGTCAATTTAATGGAAATATTTATATTAAGAAGAAAGATAAACATTTCATTTTGCGTGGGATTAAAATACTTTCTCTGTAAAGGTACATATTTATCTTTAATTTTCTTGAAACTTGAACTCTTAAACTATGTATTTTATTCTTTTGTTATTTTTATAATTGTATCTTTTATGCGGCATGAATAAGTTTCTTAGTTTAAAGATAAAAGAGAATTGTTCTTCTTTCATTGATTTAGTTTGGAAAATTACAATATCCACAGTGAAAGAACTGTTAAGGTATTATTATGATTTGTAACAGTATTTTTAGGTACGTTATCATTATGACAACTCAGGTAACTGAATGCGTTGTTGTATTTTGGCAAAACTTGGAAATACAGACGCTAGACATTAATACTTACTTTTTTATAGTTATTGTTTTATATTATTTATGTATTGTGTTTTTATGGGCCTTAGTTGCCTGAAGTAAAGGATTGTATTGTAATAAAACCAGCTAGAGTGTCGTAATTTCTAAGTGGGGACAAAAATATAATTTTATATGCTAGAATGGAGTTCGATTTACTACTTGCTGGAGTGTGGAAGAGACATGTTGTGCAATTATAAAATTGAAGCAAGTTATGAGTATTTGTATTATAGATTGTACCTACTTAAACATTTCTAGGTTGGTAAGTTTGCCCGCCAGGTTCTCGGCATTGTTCGAAATAGTTACCATGACCCTGGCATAGGCATGTCAAGGAACACGGGTGGGTTTAAGTCAGTAAAAGTCTGACACGCGCTTTCGCTCCAGCCAGAGCGGGAGACGTCATTTGATGATTTCCCACCCACCAAAAAGGGTTCGGTAGTTTATTTTTTGTGTAATGTAGGGCATTGACGTGTAACCTGTCTAACCAGGGATTCAGAACCTGATTCTGAACCCTCCAGCGTTAAAAAAGTTTCCTCAGTTATTAAAAGAAAAACTTTGCAGTTCAAAACATTTGGACCGCGTAGACATTACACTTTTCTAAGGCACGACGCTTGACTGTGACTAAGGCCTCCAGCCAGGGCACTCCAGGTTTTGTTTCTGGACGTTGTATATGTTACCGGCTAAACCTAATTTTAAGGATGAACTAGTTTAGCCTAGACCAAACCAGTTCTCCCTTCTCATCAACATAATGACTCTACATGCTTATGTGTAACAGTAACGGTTACTGTTGCATAATGGAATGATACCGTGACACTACATCGCTACTGTTTTACTGTAGTAAGCTGTACATGCTGTTTCTTTTGTCTTTTCTGCATAGGTCTATACTGGTTTGTCCTATTACGTGAAGGGAGAACTGGTTTGGCCTAGGCGAAACTAGTTCATCCTAAAAACGGGGTTCGGCCGGTAACATATACCGGGTGACATTTTTTATCGTCTTGAAAAAAAATGGGGGTAATAGGTGAACGGAGTAGAAGCCTTTGGCATAGAAATTTTTATTATTTTTATTTTTCATCAACATGTAATGAAATTGATCTAGCAATAAATACTACATGTTTAAAGTAACATTTTCATATTAGAACAACAAAAACAGAAAAAAGGAAAAAAAAAATTTTTAAAACAATTCAAATCTTACGAAACTCAAATCATACGCTCCCTACTCAATGCGCCGGCCGATACTCAATCCCTATGAAACCGGCCGATAGGTGGCCTCATTGATGTTTCGCAGGCGCACGAGCCGCACACGCATCCCCGTGCGCCCGCGTCCCGCGCTCCTTTAGTCACCTGCGATGAATCTGAAGGCCTTCCTGCCTTGTATTCTAGTTACACAACACATCATATGAAGGTCGAGACGGTAAAAAATGTCATCCGGTATATCTGGTTGCGCGGTAAACTTTGCTTGTATGATGCAGGATTTTGCGTGAAGTCAGTGCGTAATTCGCATGTGATGTAGATGCCGTAACAGATGGTAATGAGTTTTTTTTAAATAGGTATTATGTACAATATTTGCTTCAAACTCCAAAAAGTAGAAAGGGAGAGAAAAACAGTAGAATGCTTAATGCGGTCGACCCTCTTACTCAGGGACCAACAATAAGTTTAAATTGGGTTCCTCTTTTGAAATTATGACTGCCACGGTCCGTTTGCGTGATCAATTTAAATCTATACATATAAAAATGAATCCCTATTTCCCTTGGTCACGCCATCACGCGTGAACGGCTGGACCGATTTCACTTTTTTTTTTGTGTTTGTAATTGTCAGGAGAAGGTTCTTATGAAAAAAAAAAAAAATTGCGCGGGAAATTAGAAAATTTAAGAACTCTTATTTAAGAATACTTAACAACCATATAATAGGAAAATGTAAACTTTTTTAATGTAACATTATGACATTTGACATAGAATTGACAGAATGCGTGCTCAAATATCATCAAAGAGACAGGACAACGTCTGTCGGGTCAGCTAGTTTAAATAATAAATATGATAAATAGGATGTATTAAACAAATACTATTACATGAACAACACATTCGGTAATAAATATTCATGTGAAAATTTTCAGTTTTACTCTTTAATTAGATTTTTTTTTATGAAAAACTTACCGTTCACTTTTCAAGTCCGCAAGAAATAGGCACACTACGAGTATTTGGTAACTCCTGCTTTACTTCACCCTTTTTTATCTACTACAATAGGTATAGTCGAAAATTCCAACACAAAGTACCAGTTTGTAAAACCGTATTTACATATGAAAATAATAATTTAATTAGTAACTAGACTCACCCCTCTTAATTCTATGCCTCGGCGAGTTGGCAGGAGTGCTGTGTTCGGAGCTCTGGTCTCCAGCGTACTCTGTGCCACTGCTGTCATGCCCCGGTGCTAGCGTGAAGATGGTGCCCGCAGGACATCGCTCTCGACTGCGACTGCGTTGCCAGCGGCTCTGGAAGATAAATAATATTTTCTTAGGATAACCAACACACAGTTATCTAATCTCAAACTAGGCAGAGCCTGTACTATGGCAACCAGACAACTGATAAATATACTTATATATTTCTAAATACATACATATTATATATAAACTAGCTTCCGCCAGCGGCTTCGCCCGCGTGAAAATACAACCCCCCAATTCACCCTCTTAGGAATGGAATTTCTAAAAACCCTTTCTTAGTGGATACCTACTCTTCACAAAGAACACACCCTCCAAATTTCGTGTCTCTAGGACCAGCGGTTTAGGCTGTGCGTTGATATATCAGTCAGTCAGTCAGTCAGTCAGTCAGTCACTCAGGACTTTGAATTTTATATATATAGATTATACCCAGACACAGAACAAATGATTGTGCTCATCACACGAAGATTTGTCCTGGGTGGGAATCGAACCCACGACCTCAGTCTTAGCAGTTAGGGTCACTAACCACTAGACTAACAGGCCAGTCAAGTACATAAAGGTTACTGAGTTAAGTTTTTCGTCATCATTCATCATTTTAGCAAAAAAACGTCCACTGCCGGATATAGGCCTCCCCAAATTTGGGCAGGATTGCCAAAATCGCCACGCTTGGCAGGCGGGTTGGCGATTGCAGTATAGTGGTAAAATGCATAGAGAACGCTGCTGCCCATTCTCTAGTGAATTCGTTAGTCGCCTCTTACGACATCCACGGGAAGAAATAGGATGGTGCTATCTAATCGATTGATCTGTGCGGGTGTAGTTACTTGCCACAAGCCCCACAATCCTGCCAGGGTCGCGAGATTAGTTTGAAAGAGATACCGTGGCCCTGGCATATGTGCAACTGAAGGAACACGGGTGGGTTTTAGTCAGTAAAAGTCTGACACGCCTTTCCGCTCCACCCAGAGCGAGAGACGTCGATTGATGATTTCCCACCAACAAAAATAAAAGCCCCACAATAGCTTCACTATTTATCACTATAAAGCCCATTTCACAAATTGACTTCAAGTTAAATATCGTATGGTTGACGGAACTATTCATCAAAGTCTATTGAGTATAAAGCGATAACATCGGGGGCCCGGAGGCCCAATTCATTGATTCGCGCCAATCACTGATAGGTCGCGCGTGTTGGCGGACGCAATCAGCTGTGAAACGTGACGAAGTCGATGCGAAGCCCGAACGGGACGTGGTGTATCAGACGGGATAATATTTTGAATCGTGCAGAATTTGAAAAACAAAACATAAATGATAAATGTAGTCCGAATGTTTCTCAGGGGATATTGGAACGCACGTTTAAAAGTATAAGGGTATAATTTTAAAAGATCATAAACAGGTAGGTAAATACAAATAAACTAATAAGAGCGGGTTGCAAGTGTGGCGTACGAACTCGCGGTCCTGCGTCCGCTGTCTGAGATCGGGGGTATGCTGACTGTCGCCGCGCATAAAGGAACGTTTTCACCAAAATCAAAAAATCAAAATCAAAAGTCATTTATTCAAACTAGGCTGAGAGTCAGCACTTTTTGAACGTCAAAGTTACATGAGACAGTCCCCCAAAAACGCCCACCCTTCGACACTTCCTAGTGCTTTGGCTGGGAAGAAGAAGTGGCGGAACAAATTCCCCAGCAGCACAGCTGTCTGTTAAGTTAGAAGAACTTGATTCTATACAGTATTATGTAAGTAATTAATAGTATAAAACAAAACATACATCAAATTATGCGTCATATGTCAGCTAGCACACTCCAATATACGAACAAAACATTTAAAAAAACTAAACTCAAGCTGAAATAATAAAATCGTAAATAGAACTTAAAACCTAAATAAGAGCCTCCGGGTATAAAGGGCGTGCCCGCTTACATACACAATGATGAGGAAAGCTAATTCTGATTCTGGTTGAAAGAACATAAACATTGAGCTAATTACAGCGACCAACTATTCTTATCGTTTAAGAAGTCGTTGATAGAATAGTATGCCTTTGAACAAAGGTTGGATTTTACTTTAGCTTTAAACTCATTAAACTGCAAATCTATGAAAGCAGAGGGAAGCTTGTTGAAAAAGGTAATACCAAGACCAACAAATGAATTATGAACCTTATGAAGCCGGTGAAAGGGAGCACGTAGCTTGTCCTTATTTCTAGTATTAATATTATGAATATCACTGTTCTTAGTGTACAGATGTATATTTTGCTTAATATATAAGATGTTGGCGAAGATGAATTGTGATGCCACCGTAAGAATACCAATATCTTTAAACAACTCTCTCAGAGAAACTCTAGTACCTAGTTGGTATATAGCTCGAACAGCTCGTTTTTGAAGAACAAAAATATTTTGAATGTCCGCGGCTTTGCCCCACAGCAGAATGCCGTAGGACATAACGCTATGAAAATAACTAAAATAGACTAATCGAGCTGTATCAACGTCCGTGTATTGTCTAACTTTCCTGACGGCGTAGGCAGCCGAACTGAGCCTCCCGGCTAGGCTTGAAATATGTGGGCCCCACTGTAGTTTCGCGTCTACTGTTATGCCTAGAAAAACTGCCGAGTCTACAGTTTCAAGCACCTCATTATCTAAGACGACGTTGGGTCCCAGATGCCTAACATTCGGTAAAGCGAACTTTATACATTTTGTTTTCTTAGCATTAAGAACTAGGTTATTTGTGGTAAACCAATCCGTAACCATTGAGAGCGCACTATTCACGTCATCAAAATCTTTTCTATTCCTGTCTACTTTAAAGATAAGTGAGGTATCATCAGCAAATAGTACAATGTCACAGATATTCTTTAAATAGAATGGTAAGTCGTTAATATACACTAAGAATAAGAATGGACCCAGTATTGAGCCTTGAGGTACACCTAACTGAACTAGTAGCCCGGAAGATTTTACTCCATTGACATCTACACATTGGTGCCTATTTTGCAAATAAGAACTTATGACATTGAGAGCTTCGTTTTGAACACCGTAATGACGTAGTTTACGCAAAAGTGTGTCATGGTGAACGCAATCAAAAGCTTTGGAGAGATCACAGAAAACTCCAATAGCATTCTGCGAGTTCTCCCAAGCATTGAAAATGTGTTTCAGCAGAGCAACACCCGCATCTGTTGTCGAACGACCCTTTGTAAAGCCATATTGCTCATTATGAAGGAGGCTATTTAAATTAAAATGTCTTAGCAATTGCTTGAGTATTAACTTTTCAAATATTTTACTAAATGCAGGTAAGATAGAAATGGGTCTGAAATTACCAACGTTATTTTTATTACCTGTTTTAAATAATGGTATGACTTTACTACTCTTCATGAGGTCAGGAAAAGATCCTAAATCAACACATTTATTAAAAGTAACAGCTAGATAGGGGGCTACGATGTCTATTATATTACTTAACAGTTTAATGGAGATGCCCCAGAAATCCCCAGTGTTTTTAGACTTAAGTGTGTTAAAAATATTAACCACATCACGAGGCGTTACATGTTCGAAACTAAATAAGCGACTACATCCGGGCACACAACTATGCAAAAGGTTTTCAGCTTTAGACGAGGACGAATTTAAGGAGCAAGTCGTAGTTATAGGTATGTTGGCAAAAAACTCATTAAATGCCTCAGCTATGACGGCAGCTTTATTAACCAATTTGTTGTTAATCATAATCTCTAGTTGTTTTTCCTGTTTAACCGGTTTACCCGTTTCATTGTTAATAATTTTCCAAGTGGTTTTTATTTTATTATTGGATTTTTTTATGGTATCGCTTAAAAATTTTGATTTAGCTAAAGCGCAGATTTTTTTAAACAATTTTGAATAATTACTGACATACTCTAAAAAAGGAGTATCAAATCTGTATTTTTTCAAACCATATAACTCGTATAGTCTTGCTCTACTTTTATAAATTCCTGGAGTAGCCCATTGGTTGAAGCTAACGGAAGTGCTATTAATATCAATAGTTTTGGTCTTGAAAGTAGATTCGTATTCTTTTTGCACAATATCAAATAGGGCTCCATAGATTTCATTAGGATTCTCGCGTTCTACTATAGATGGTGTAATCCTATGAGCTATATTATTTTTAAATTTATTGCAACGACTAGCTGTATAAGGCCTGCATAATATTTTATGCGGCTTTTTAAGTAGTGGCAAAGGGAAGCTGGCTAATAATCCACAGTGGTCAGACGTTAAGTCACTTAAAACAAACTTATTTTTGGCATCACAATCACTAAATATATTATCAAGACAAGTCGACGAAGAAGCCGTGACCCTAGTTGGTTCAAGGAACAAGTTTATTAAATTAAAAGACCTAAACAGATTGAGCAGTCTAATACTTAATGGAGTAACATCTAAAATATTAATATTGAAATCTCCACATAAAATTATACATTTATTAATTGATTTTAATTTATTGAGTGAATCCTCCATTACTGATTCGAAACGAATAAAATCCCCAGAGGGGGGACGATAAACGCATATTATGACATAACGCTCCAACTCAACGCAAGACAACTCAATAATGCGCTCAATGGAAAGGTTAACTAGATCTAACCGTTGTTTACATTTCAACTTGTTCGAAACAAAAACTAATGATCCTCCGCGAATAGCACTTTTCCTCACAAATGCACTTTGCACAGTAAAAAAATCATTATTCATAAACGCTACTTCATGTTCCTTCAACCAGTGTTCAGTCAAACATAATACCTGAACATCATAGTTTTCAATAAATAAACTTAACTCTAGCTCTTTGCCAGACAAACCCTGCATATTTTGATGTACAACATTCAACACATGCGGCTTACCTGTTGTCGCACCTAATAGTTTAAATTACTAGGTGTATCAAAAGTGGCGTTAGTACCACTACTAACAGTAATCGATGGTATGCTACAGGTACCATTGTTACGGTGTAAATTGTATGCTAAAAGATTAGCAATATGTCTCCTACAACTACGTGGCAAATACAAAGTATAATTCGTTAGTTTGTAATCAGTAATAAATTGATTACAATCAAAAAATGAAATAGTGTCACTGTGACAACTAGTCCTATTATAAATTAGCATATTTAAATAATAAATGTGCCTGTTTTGCTCATCAGACAAGTATCGTGAATACGGCAAGGCGCAGAAAATGAATTTACAATTGTTGGTCTCATTGAGATGTAACATCAAATGGACACATTGAATTATTTCCTTTTTTCTAACATTTATACTATCCCCGTATAATAATATTACAGTTGAACCAGGGTTTATTTTTGACAATTTAATTTTACTTAATAATTGGCTAATACTGGCACCGGGTGAACAATTATTATTATACCATCCACCATCCACCCATTCTATAAACGCCGTGTTACGTAAATGATTTGATTTCTGTTTCTAGGTCTGTACAAATACAAGTACTTTTTCACGTCAATCACATTACTAAAACAGGATGCGGTTGGCGTTTCATGTCTGACTACTCTGAGAAGAAAGGCCGAAGCAAACTCCGAGGTCACAGTCTCTTTTAAAGTCCAGACATAATCTTGGTCACATCATGTGACGACCATGTAGATTGGTAACTGAAATGGTCTTTTGAGAAAAGCACCAGACAGACTGAGTAGACTAGTCCAGTCGTTGCTCGAATTTGTGAGAAGTCGCGCAGCTCAACTCCGAACTTAAGGAGCTCAACAGTTCGATGAACAATACCAAAGAAATTACATTTGGGTTGGCGGCATAAACTGCTCAAACTGCAAAACCATGATCAAAAGTGAAACAATAACTTACATAGTCCTCATATTAACTGTCATTTAAATAAAATAATACTTCATTCATTAAAATTTATACCATTGCTATATAAAGAGATTAATTAGGGAAATAAAATGAAAACAACAAAAGCAAATAAAATAAAAAATCAACGTTTACAGTGTACATTTATTGAATCAACTCCAACAGAACCTTTTTTAACACGGTTTTAATACTCTTCACCTGTATATTTGTTTAATTGTTTGTAACGGACTAATTTGGACTTGATTTTGACTAACTTTAAACGGTCAGATTTCATGTAAACTCTGTACACTTATCGAAGACTGATGACAACATAATAATTTCAGAAATTTGTGCCATTATCCTCGCCAGTGTTGAAAGCAAAAGCCCTGTTTTCAAAAACTACGCTGACATACGTCACAAAATTCGAAACTCCCTAAATAATAGTTTAAATAACAAAAAATAGATGACAAAAGCGTTAGTTTTCTACTTTCTAGTTTGTTTTTCTATGGAACCGTGTTTTTTTAGTTATTTTAAACTGTTATTTATTATCCTCAATATAGTCTTCGACAGCATTATAGGCTTTCTGGCATAGAATGCACTGTTAAAAGATTCGAATTTATTAAGGCCTAGTTCTAAAATTTGGCTAAGAAGTTTACTATAAAAACGTACCTATACACTGGCGTAAATGAGCTACCTCTTTTCTTGAGCCTCATAGTTTCAGCCGTAAGACGTCCACTGCTGGCCTCCCTCAATTTGGGGGGCTTTGCCATACTCGCCACACTTTGCATGCAGGTTGGCGATCGCAGTATGGTGGTAAAATGCATAGAGAACGCAGCTGCCCATTCTCTAGTAAGTCCCTTAGTCGCCTTTTACGACAGTCATGGGAAGAATTGGGGTAATCGTATTCTTTGCGTCCGGCACCACACGGAGGCAAATTGTGCCTAAGTTAACCTTACTTAAACATTCGGTTTAAAAGTTGTTTCAGCAAACAGAACTGCTATCAAAAATTAAAAAATACGCAAAGAACAGAACAAAATAATATGTTGGTTTGGAAAATTGATAAATAATCAAAATACATTGAATACTACAAATTATTCCCGATGGCGGAATGTTCTGCAAAATTTAAACTTATTGACCATCGACTACTTCAATTAATTTTAATTACCACCACAAAATATGTCAGAACTCCATAAGTAGTTCTCACAATATCCAAACCACGAAGTTCGCACAAATTTGTGGTGAAACAAACAGTATCTGATTTGTTTATGTACAATAAACGTATGTTAAAGTAGTGACTGTAGTTTTAACCGATATACAGGATTATAGAGGCATGAGGAACAGGGTTGTTACCCATCCTCTATAGAGGATCCTCCGAACAGACGGGTATTGTGTCTGGTAAGCAACTGCCATACGATAGATGTCGAGACGTTTTCTATATTGTTAAGAAAATTGTTACTAACACTTATATGGATTCTGTCCGAAATAAATGAATAATAATAATTATTATTATCAGCCTATATTGTTCCCACCGCTGGGACACAGGTCTCCTCTCGGTGAGTTGGGGTGGGCCGTAATCTACCACGCGGGCCCAGTGCGGGTTGGTAGATGTCACATGTCTTAGAATTTTTGGTTCTAGAATAAGCCGGTTTCGTTACGATGTTTTCCTTCACCGTTTTGGTTTTCTATATCAGTCGGTATATTTTTTACATTTTTGGTCGAAAGTCGAAAACTATTAGGCCTAAAATAAAAACCAAAAATGTTTGATAATCTGCAAATAGCGCTCTTTCATATACCCCTCATGCCCAAGTAGCGACCTTTAATTTTCAAGTCTCTCCCACCCCCACCATTCAATCGGTTTAAAAACCTTCTTATTTGTTGCTCCACTTGAGCAAACATCATGTAAAAAATTCCAAATTACAAGTTGATAGCATTAGTAGTTCTTCAGATATCCAGCTGTGACAGACAGACAGACAGATAGACTAAGTCGCACCATAAGGGTTCCTTTTTACCATTTTGATACGGAACTCTAAAAACACAATTGGAAAATATTCCTGTTCACCTTTGATCATGACCCTCTTTGCTTTATTCGGCTCTCGAAATATTTTAGAAACGCTTGCTCACTTCAATCGATAGCTCACAGAGGCTCCAAAAGTTAGCAAAGAAATGTGCTCGTCATGACGTTAAGTGGGCCATCAGGAATTATGGTGGAGGACTATTAATTATGGATTTAAGTGTTTCTTTGGGGAAATCTTGAAAATCTTAACTGGTTTTACGTTATTTGTCCTGCTTTGGTATTCTTGAATGATTATTTAATCCTTTTTCGGCCCTATTGTCAGTTTTATTTGACACTAGCTTCTGCTCAAGATTCTTGTTTTAACAAAAAGTATAGTATATCCTGTAGCATCGCATCGCCTGCCCGAGGTATTACATCGTTTTTAGCGTTCTTTCAGATTTTATTTCTTTTACTTTGCTTGTTAGGGTCTTAGCGTAAAGTTACGTTTCCTAAATTGAGTTATCAAATGCAAAAATATATTTTTTTAATTCCGACTGGTCATTATATAGACCAACTGCGGCAAACAGCAAGAATACATTAATACTATTATACTATAATATTATAAAGCTGAAGAGTTTGTTTGTTTGTTTGGTTGAACGCGGTAATCTCAGGAACTACTGGTTCGAATTAAAAAAATCTTTGAAATGGGTAGCCTAATTTATTGAGGAAAGCTATAGGCTATGTAACGTCGCGCTACGATCAAAAGGAGCGGAGCAGCAACGAAATACAGACGAAAACTGGCAGGCAATTCGATGGGACGGGAAGGGTCAGGGACGAAGTCGCGGATCTGATAAGATGATTATCATTATGTATATGTATCATTACATTTCAACTAATTGACATAAGCTTCCATCAAAAAATCGAAATAGTAAGTATCTGCGGGGCTGCCCGCTCACTATTTTATGAACGTTCATAATCTGTTCTCAGTCTCAAACTGACAAAATATACCTTAATTACGAGACCCTTTAATTACGAAAATCGCTCTTCTGTCTACTAATCTCGTTATTAAATTCAACCACAAAGTTGTCACTTCTCACAAATTGTGGTGAGTTAACGGACTCTAATTGGCTTGTTTGCACTATTAAATTCATCATTTAATATTGTGTGGTACCACAGTGTCAAAATCTCGACAGTAAATCAATGTAAAGCGATATTAGCTTCTATAATAAATATTGTTCTAAGTAGACTGGTTTCAGGTAGGATATCATGGAAAGAAAAAGCCAAAAGCTAGTCTCCATGGGGATTGGCGATTTGAGATTGGTTGGTCTGGAGAACTATGTTGAGTACTGAAAAACTCCCAATGGTAAACCTCAGTAACAATTTGCCTGCCCTTTTTATTTTTTCTTGGGTGGTAATTGTGGTAAATCATCAAATGACGTTTTCCCCTCTGGGCGATGCGGGAGGGCGTATCAGATTTTTACTGACTATAACCCACCCGTGTTCCTTCAGTTACCTGTGCCAGGACCACGGCAGCTCTTTCAAACAAATCTCGCGACCCTGGCAGATTAACACTTTGCCTGATCTGTGAATCGAACCCTGGATCCGCGAAGCAATTGCGCTTGCGACCAACGGGGCATTTGAATTTATAATACGGCTAGAAACGGTGTGACTAGTGTGAGAACTATAAGAGAAAAATGGAAGACGCGCGCGACGCGTCCTCCAATAAATTGGCATAAGGGCAGAAGAATATCGATTTAGGTATTTAAAATTTATTAGCATGTCATCATAATCATCTGGCGACCGTTTCAATCTAGCCTAGGCTCCAAGTCTAGTATTTTACAAGGAGAAACTGCCTATCTGACGTCCATAGCCCATTTACGGGGTAATACGATACCCCTACCAACCCGCAATGGGCCCGCGTGGTGGATTATGGCCCTCTCCCTCTCACCCAGAGGAGGCCTGTGTCCCAGCAGTGGGAACGTTATAGGCTGCTGATGATGATGATGCTGATACTCCTTGAGGATACAGAATTCGGGATACTGACGAGCAGCAACGACTGCAATATATCCAGAAATGGCTGCTGAATGACGGCTTTACGTACTTTCTGAGGCATGGAGGGGACTTTTTTTTTTTTTTTGGATTGGAAATCATCAAATGACTTCTCCCGCTCTGGGCGGAGCGGGAGGGCGTGTCAGACTTTTACTGACTAAAACCCACCCGTGTTCCTTCAGTTGCCCATGTGCCAGGGTCACGGTATCTCTTTCGAACAATCACGCAACCCCGGCAGGCATCGGTCCTAACAGACCCCTTCAGTACTGCTGACATCTCTTTGAGGCGCGCGTGGAACACTACGCGCCGTCGACCCGAGCTTGGTCCTTACCGGGCGGCGAGCTACCCATTGCTCGCTACCCGCAAGCTCGCGCCTACGGTGGCCGGGAGTCCGCGATCGACTCCCGGCGCCCGGGGCGTCTCCTCTTGCGGTGGCTAGGGACGTGAGGGCGCAGAGACTGCCACTCCCTCACGCGCCCCGCCTCCTCCTTCGCGAGCATTACTGCTTCGCAGAAGGAGGTGACGGCTTCCCATGCCCTCTCGCTCCGTACCAAGGCATGGAGGGGACTTGGTGTGTAAAGATCGTCTCACATACACAGTCTAACCACAGCAAGCGTAGGTTATCCTGATCGATTGACCCGTGTGGCTGTTATTACTTAACTACAAGCCCTCCAACAAATCTATTACGCTAATCTTTTCAGTGTTGTCAAAAAACTTTTCTCGTTAATTCAGTATCAAAAATATATTCATGTTCTAAGACCATTAACACCAAATTACATTTCTTTCTATTGAAAGTGAAAAATGATCAAACTCGGTTAACACCTTTTTGTATATCAAATGAAAAATGAGTTCGTTTACACCCAAACCTTATTTCAACCAAGGATTATTGTACCGAATCAGAGCTGAAATGCGATCGTAAATTATAAAGTTTATAGCGGCATGCGACTCTGGGTTTCGTTTGTAAGGGCTGTTATACACTTATACCGCCGGTGCACAATCGATTCGGCAGTAATTGTGGAACAGTAAAGGCTCGTTCAGACAAGCGCGACGCGACGTCGCTCGTGAATCGGCGATTTATATCGGTAGAACAATTCTATGACCGTATCGCGGCGCGACAGGTCGCCCCTATGTGAAGCGTCGCGTGTGTTTTCATAGAAATTGTTCTACAGATATAAATCGCCAGATCGTGCGCTACCGTCGCGTCGCGCTAGTCTGCACGAGCCTTAACGCCGACCCGAAGCAATTAATGATACTTAAATGATTTTATTTCTGTAAGTAGGTTTGTCGATTCCGTGTGATGTCGGATGTAAAGAATAGCACCATCGCATTTCTTCCCATGAGAGTCGTAAAAGACGACTAAAGGACTTACTAGAGAATGGGCAGCAGCGTTCTCTTTGTATTTTACCACCATACTGCCATCGCTAACTCGAGCGTGGCTGGCGATTATGGCCCACCCAGTGTGTCCAGCTGTGGACGTCTTTTGGTTGAAATGATGATGATGAAATAGGTTTGTAGACACTATTACACATAAATCATATTTTTAAAACTAAATGAGGTCAGCGTTTCCTATCTGATTACTCTGAGAAGAAATGCCGAAACAAACTTAGAGGTATCTGATAAAAGTCTAGACAAAATCTAGGGTATTTCATGTGAAGACCATGTGGATTGGTGTCTGAAATGGTTTTTTAAGGAAACAACAACACAAATTGAATTGACCTGTCCATTCAGTGCAATCATTTGTCTCTAATCGTACAGCTCAACTCAGAACTAAATGAGCTCAACGATTCGATGAAAAATACGAAAACGGACATTTCAGTAGGCTACATAAATTACTGAAACTGCTAGATCATGATTACAACTAACAGAGAAAAAAAAATAACCAACATAGTCAACTTTCATTAGACTCGTATTTATCGGTCCTAAGTATATTTTTAACCGACTTCAAAAAGGAGGAGGTTCTCAATTCGGATGTTCATATATATATATTTTTATGTATGTTCGGCCATAAGTCCGTCATATATAGCCGGATTTGCAAAATTATTTTTGTGTTCGAAAGCGGTTTATTCTTAAATGGTCCTATATAAATTTCATATAGATCTGATGATGAGTTCCGGAGACAGACACCGGAACTCTTTAAAAAATGACAGCACCGTTGCCTTGCTTAGCTAATTGGCTTAACTCGGCTTAGCTACTCGAGCTAAGCTCAGCGACTCTCACTACTTTATCTAATGTTGTTCACTTTGCTTTTTAATGAGTAATGTGCATCAGGGGGCCTTCTCTCTAAATCTATCGATGAAGTAACGGGCCGTCCGAAAACAATTGAATTCTTAGTAGTGAACCTACTCTACGAGTACCTACCTTTTTTCTCTTTTTATCATCATGAAATGACGTCTCCCTTTCTGGTCGAAGTGTGTGAGCGTGTCAGACTTTTACTGACTAAAACCCACCCGCGTTCCTTCAGTTGCCTGTGCAAGGGCAATGGTAACCCTTTCGAAGAAATCTGCGACTCTGACCTACCCCTGTACCCTACTTCCGATTAATTATCTTTTACGGACAAGCAAATACACATCAGGGCAACCCAACCAACAACCCCAACCCCAACCACCCAACCCACCCAACTGTAAAATTGTGTTTTCATTAATTCTTAGTTCGGGACCCGAACTAATCTAATGTTCGAAGGTGATACGGAGTAGGAACGGATTTAGTGCTTATGAAGTGTACCCCAGAAGGCCAATTAAAAACGTTCAAAATCTAGTCGCAGTCTCATCTCGGCGGCAAACAAATGTCAAAAACTTAACAAAAATGAATGGAAAATCGAGGTATTTTTGACAGCTTGAGTCTGAGATCAGACGTTTACAACTTTCTTAAAATAATTATACAGGGTGTCCAGTAAATAGCACGACATACTGCAGGGAGTGATAACTTGGGTAACTACCTATGAATACAACACAATATATGTTCAGCAAAATCTTACGGATTTTTTTTTCACCACTGTAGGTTAAACTTAAGTGATAAGAAAATAGTTCTGTGCAAATTTAAACAAAAAATAGTATTTCTTGAAAACATTCTTGTCTTTGATAGAAAAAAGACTTATCAATGAGTAAAGTAACTATTCACGAATAATTTGATGTAAAAAAAAGTACTAGAAAAGGATTTTTTCATTACGAGATGCTTAGAAATCTGTTTCAAGGTAGATATTTTTCGGTATTTCGAAAAAATTTTGTAAAACTGTAAATCCGTAAGATTTTGCTGAACATATATTGTGTTGTATTGATAGGTAGTGACCCAAGCTATCACCCCCTGCAGTATGTCGTACTATTTACTGGACACCCTGTATAATATCTTAGGACAAACAACACAATGTTATCTGATCCTAAACTAGGCAGAGCCTGTACTATGGTAACCAGACAACTGATAAACATACTTATATATTTCTAAATACACACATATTATAGATAAATTACACCCAGACACAGAACAAGTGATTGTGCTCATCACACAAAGATTTGTCCTGGGTGAGAATCGAACCCACGACCTCAGTCTTAGCAGACAGGGTCACTAACCACTAGACTAACAGGCCAGTCGAATCCATTTCATTATCCCTCTGATTTGTGCAGAATAGACGAATTTTCTTTCTTTCTTTTAAATTCGATCTTGCCGCTTAATTGTACTGAATCACGCCTACCTAAACGTGTGTGAACCCCTAATACGTTCTTTCTTTGCTGCTAGTGCCACCCTCGATGTAGCGGTCACTTGTGACCGCACTGGATTCATCAGCAGTGACATATCGGACCAGGTACTAGCTGCTATTCAGAAGCAGATCCTGGTCGAGGCCTGCTCACCGAAACATGACACCACGGCGCCGACTTTTAATGCAAAGCCGCTGTATGCCGGTGGTGTCCTCAAGCTGTGGTGCGAAAATGACCACACCTTAGCCTGGCTAAGGAAAACAATATCCGGAATGACTCTTCCTACTAACCTGACGCTAGTAGTCAAGAGTCAGTCGGATATCCAAAGACGGGCACGATGTGGCATCGTGATCCCCGACGAGCAGGGGGTCCTCGGAGAGCCGACCAATATTGGCCGTGCTCTCAGTTACCAGAACCCCTGGGTCGACGTCAAACGCTGGTTGCTGCTGCATGCCGACAAGCAGGCCTCGGCATGGTTCGTGGTGGTCGGTGTCCCGGTGGACCAAATCCCGACCCTGATGGGCGCGGGTCGCCGTCTATCTTTGGGGGCAGGGAAGGTGTACCTGCAGTTCCAGGGTAGGAACGGCAGGTTCACTGATGTCCCCCAGGGATGGGACTCCGCCACGGGAGCCATTTCAGAGGCTCTGTTGCGGCAGCCACTGACACCGGCGGGGGAGTCGACTCCTCCACCAAACAACCCGGTAGCGACCGCGGCCGAACCCGCTGTAGCAGAATCGGCCGCCCCAATTGCTGCCACCTTGGGCGCTGTCCCTTCTTCGGGCGAGGAGTCGGACGACATAACCTTGTCTCCGGCTTCGCGCCGGGAGGAGGTTGACTTCGACGAGGGCGGCCTGCTTGCCGGGCTCTATTTGGAGGAAGACGGAGAGGAATCGACCAGCAATGGCGTCCTCCTCGTCGACATGTAAAATCCTCCAAGCAAACCTCCACCACAGTCAGACCGCAACGGCTCAGCTCCGGAAGTGGTTGGAGGTTCAACAAACGGCCATCGCCCTGATCCAGGAGCCGTGGATTAGAGCGGGCCACATACAAGGACTCTCCAATCTTGGCGGTAAGCTCCTGGTTACTACTGATCATGATCAACCCAGATCGTGTATCTATGTCACAGGAAACCTTAAAACACAGCTTCTAACTGAATTCTGTTGCAGAGATATCTCTGCAGTGAAGCTGTTTATACAGCGTGACGGCGCCATGGAGATGGCAATCGTCTTCGCTTCGGCCTACATGCCCGAAGCGGAGTCGCCGCCCCCGCATGACCTCGCCCGCCTCGTGAGCTATTGCGAGAGTTCCGGGCTTGAGGTCATCATCGGTGCCGATGCCAATGCTCATCACCAGCTGTGGGGTATGGACACGCAAAACGAGAGAGGTAAGGCCTTGGTTGACTACTTATTCTCGACTAACCTATCCATACTAAACACTGGCTCCGAACCGACATTCGTAACCAGACGAAGCCGCACAATCATTGATCTCACTCTGGCAACAGAGGCCGCGGCGGAAATTACCACTGGGTGGCAGGTCTCCAGGGAGGCCTCCTGCTCTGACCACAGATGGATCCGCTTCGACATCCAGGCCTCTGTCCCGCCAGTAGCTCCGCGCCGCAAACCGCGCAACACAGATCGTGGTACCTACACACGCAGCCTAGTATCCAAACTTGCGACATCAAGCGATCCGACGTCATTTGCGGACACTACACAGATCGAGGTACAAGTAGAATACCTCACTAAATCAATGATAGACAGCTACCAAACTGCGTGCCCAGAGACGACCCCTCGTAGTACACCGGGCAAACAGCCTTGGTGGGGTGCGGATTTGGAGCGAAAGCGCGGGAAGGTAAGGAAAGCTTTGAATAGAGCCATGAATACATGTGCGGATGAGGACTGGGATGAGTACTACGCAGCCAAATCCTGCTACAAAAAATGCATCAGGTTCAGGAGCACCTCGGGATGGCGCAAATACACCGGTAGCATTGAGTCCTGCCAGGAAGCAAACAGGGTAAGGAAAGTACTGGCGCAACAAACTACACCGGGTCCAACAACCCTTCGCAAGCCAGACAACACTCTCACATCCTCGCCAGAAGAAACGAGACGCGTCCTTATCGAAACACACTTCCCGGGATGTATTTTCTCGCAAGCAATCGACTGGCAAGATGCAACTCAAACACCATCAGACAATGACTGGTTTTATGCTGGCAAGGTAATCACGCTAGAGAAACTTCAATGGGCCATCCGGAGTTTCCATCCATTTAAGGTCGCTGGCCCGGATGGGGTGTTTCCCGCCCTACTACAGTGGGGTGGAACCCTCATCGCAGAAAGACTGGTGCCTTTAATGAGAGCGTGCCTGGCCTTTAGATACGTTCCCAAAGGATGGAGGGAAGTGAAAGTAATATTCATCCCTAAACCAGGTAAGGGTGACTACACAAACGCCAAATCCCACAGACCAATCAGCCTGACCTCTTTCCTTCTAAAGACCCTGGAAAGGCTGTGCGACCGGGAGCTGAGGGACGGCGCTCTAAAAGCCCTACCGTTGCACGGTAATCAACATGCATACAGCTCGGGTAAGTCCACCGAATCGGCGCTTCATCTGGTAGTTAGCCAGATAGAAGAATCGATTCATCAGAAAGGGACCTGCCTGGGTACTTTCATAGACATTGAAGGAGCCTTCGACAAAACAAACTTCTCCAGCATCAGCAGCGCCCTCTCCAGACATGGAGTTGAACAGGTACTCATAGACTGGATCACAAACATGTTAAGCAAGCGCGTGGTTCGCCTAGAGGATGAGCAGCAGCTGGCCATGATTGCCAGAGGCTGCCCCCAAGGAGGGGTGCTGTCACCCCTTCTATGGAATTTGGTGATTAACGAATTAATCGCCAGACTCAATGCCAATCACTACTACACAATAGGTTATGCGGACGACCTCGCCATCCTTGTCTCAGGGAAGGTGACGAGCACGATCTTTAACCTTACCCAACAAGCACTACGTATCGTAGAGAAATGGTGCAATGAATATGACCTCTCAGTGAACCCCACCAAAACTGAGCTAGTCATGTTCACCCATAAACGAGCTTTAGGCCCCTTCCGCCTACCGAAATTGTTCAATACAGAACTTCAGTTGGCCAACGAAGTCAAGTACCTCGGGGTCATTCTTGACAGTAAGTTAAACTGGAGTAGTCATTTAGACAGCAAACTAAACAGGGCCTGCATCACATTCTGGCAATGCAGGAAAATGATAGGTAAGAGGTGGGGCCTATCCCCCAAAATCATACTTTGGCTATACACCGCAGTGATCCGACCCATGATCACCTACGGGGCCGTGGTCTGGTGGCCCCGCACCAAGCTCATTACAGGCTGCAACAAACTTCAACGCATGCAAAGACTAGCCTGCATGGCGGTCACGGGCTGCATGAGGACTACTCCGACTGCAGCCATGGAAGCCATGCTGGGACTACCACCGCTCCACCTGTTCATACAGCAGGAAGCCACGATGGCGGCAGCGCGTCTGAACACAACTAACCTCTGGAGGAAGAGAGACACACATCACACCGCGCTGCTTAAGGAACTCAACAATGAGTTCCCCATTACCAAAGCTATAATTGACCGGGTGCCTAAACAATTCATATTTGATAAAAAATACAAAATCCAGCTTCACGAAGATCGCCGGTGTGAGGGTCTGCGCCCCACTGAGCTGCGCATCTTCACGGACGGATCAAAAACAGACAGTGGCACAGGTGCTGGAGTCTTCTCGCAGGACTTCAACATACATATAGCCACACCATTAGGAGTCCACAACACAGTGTTCCAGGCGGAATGCATTGGGATCACTCTTGCCGCCTCAGCCATCATGGCCAGGGCGGTTAAAGACCACTCGATCCGCATACTCTCAGACAGTATGGCTGTTCTGCAAGCGCTGGACAGTCACTCGATTGACTCTGGGCTAATATACGAGTGCCACCAGCGCCTCAACCAGGTGGGTAGCCTCAATAATATAACCATTCAGTGGATAAAAGGACACAGCGGTTCGCTAGGTAATGATGCCGCCGATGAACTAGCCAGAAGGGGGTCGAGCATGACACCGGTGGGACCAGAACCAATCGCGCCACTCCCCTTTGGGTTCCTACGCTCTCTGGTAAGGAAACGTACCAGGGATCAACACTTTAAGCTATGGGTCGACCAAAGTGAGTGCAGGCAGGCCAAGGAAGCATTACCTGCCATCGATGCCCGCCTCACAAAACAGGTCCTCCGGCTAGACAAACGACAGCTGCGTATGGTTACAGCAGCAATAACTGGCCATGGGTCGTTTAATAAACATCTATTTGTCATAGGAGCTACAGACAGTCCGCTGTGCAGAGCCTGCATTGAGGACGACGAGACAGCAGCGCACGTGCTTCTAAACTGCCCGGCGATCGCCACATACAGGGCCAAGTACTTCGGTAACCCAGGTACCCTACGTGAGATAGTCAGCAACATCAAGACGTTGCTGGCCTTTCTCGAGGAGCTGGGGTGGATCGAATAACCGATTTCCCACCCGTACGCAAAATACGCGCTCAGACGTGGAGTTGCGGACACCAGCCCGTTCTACCTATTACCTATTACCTATTACGTTCTTTCTTGGATTCAGAAATACCTTAATTCGTCTTGAAAAAGTTTAAGAGATTTATAGCTTAGGATAAGACAACGTGAACCTGAACTAGATCTAGATTTAGTCTAGATTTATTTTGTTATTTTGTTTCAGCTGAGAAAATAAATCTAAAGAGAAAACTTAGGAAGATTTAATGATTTTTAGAGTTGCGTACCCAAACGGCAAACAACGGAACCCTATTGCTGTCTGTCCGCCCGTCTGTCAGTATGTCATGTTTCTAACTTAGATCTGAAATTTGGATATCTTTGTGTAGAATATTGACCCAAACTGAATATTAACTTAAATTAATTTCATAGGGACAAACCCATACTTGAAAAAGGAGCCAAATTAAGAAAATTTTCGTACTTCAGCATGTGGGGCGTCATTGTTTAGAGCACACTGAGTAGTACTGATATATTTTTATTATTTCTCGTCTTTGAAAATGAAGGGAAAGTGGCCTGCTGAAAAAGTAACTTTAGAATATTTTTTGTAACGGGCAACCCAATTACAAAAATTATACAAAAGTCACTACTCAAAAACACTACTATTTAGAAATTAGCAATTTTAGTCTTGCCAAAATATCGTATATTAGTTTAAGAATATCCTTTTTTGTTTGAAGAAATATTCAATATTTTCTTTTGTTCGATTTCTCCTGTATTGTGTATTTAAACCTGACCTGACCTCATCTACATCTAGGTCATATAAATATCTGTTATAAGCAGAGATCGAACCCCTAGCTTGGGTCAGCCTGCATTTGACGTAGGTAAATTGGTTGACATGTTTTCCACTTGCTGATATTTATTTATTTGCTCTCATGCACATAACACATTTTACAATATATTGCACCACACAACACAAGTGTTGGTTTGCCGTTGAGATTATGAACATAAAATTAACATATTGAGTCAAAACTTGATAAGTATTTTAACGAACACAATACAATGCATACATTACACACAACAAACATTTACGTACATACATTTTATGTATGCATTACTATTTTCTAGCTTAATCTTTAAATATATTGAAAGAAAACATTGTGAGGTAATCTGCTGATCTATTCAGTTATTTTATTTTTATATGCATTGAATTATGATAGTCCATTCTAAAGTCCACCATGATCTGGCTGTTTCACTCAAGATTGGCTCCAGTCGAGGGAACTCCTAAACGGTCAATAGAACATGCACGAAATTTTGTACAGGATTTCAATTGTGATAGCCTATTTTAAAGTATCGCATGACTTGGAAAGTGTATTTCGGCTGGCTCCATGACTCGTTGGATTTGTCTTTATCTGCTCTATCACCTTTACTTTAAGCACCTTTCAAATAAAGGTAGAAGAACAAATACTTATACAAGTTCTAATGCTAAAACGATTTTTAAATTGATTTTAATTATATATATTTTTTTAAATTAAAACTTACGTTAAAATAGAAGTTTAATATTTCCTTAAAAGCTTAAAGCTTATCTTAAAATGTAAGAAGCAAGTTCACGCTTCAAGGTTTTAAGTAGTAAAGTACTATATTTAGGGAAGTTTTATGTAATGTTTTTTAGCTAATTAAAAATAGTTTTGAAAAGGGTTTTCCACATAAAAATATCACTAAATCTTCTTTTGTAACGCACCGTTGCCTTGTTACACCATTTCGCAGCCTGATATTTAATTTTATCGGTAAAAATTACACCATACATACTTCGCAAGATACTTATTTCCACAGCAGTTTTAAACGACGGAAACAGAAGAGATTCTAAATCCATTTTTTTTTCTTTATGTTTGTTACCTCAGAACTCCGTCATTATTTTGTTGGTTTAAAAATATTGTTTTTTTTTACCCCTATATCTTTAATTATTTGACTCTCCCTACAATATACTGTAAAATGTAAATGCTTTATTTTTCCGTGGCATATTGTACATCTAACCCTCTCTCGTAAAAGCTGATTGCTCCTTAGTCATCGCGAGCAAGTTGCATCTCATTAACTTGGCTTAGGGTACTTTTTAATTATTATTTGTTGATCATCGTATGACTTCTCCGCTCTGGGCGGAGCGAGAGGGCGTGTCAGCATTGTACTGAAAAAAATCCACCAGCGTTAGTTCAGTTGCCTGTGCTAGGACCATGATAGCTCTTTCGAACAATTCCGCGACGCCGGCAGACACAAGCTACCCTGACATTCTTATCAAATGTCTACAGTTCAGTTTCTTTGTTTGTCAGTTTATTAAGTTTTTTTTCTTGACTGAATAATTTCCTAAATTATTTTACTCTTCCTACAGTATCGAGTAAAATGTAAATGGTTTGTCAGCGTAGTTTTCGAAGACAGTTTTTTTGCTGTCCTGGTAACCCTGGTAAGGATAATGGCATAAATTTATGAAATTATTCCATTACCATCGGTCCTTGACAGGTGTGCTAAGTTCGAATGAAATCTGGTCGTTTAAAGTGGGTCAAAATCGCGCTATAAGGAGTCTGTTACAAACAAACATACAAGTGAAGCTAATATACAGCGTGTAAAAAAAACTTACGTTAGCAAAGAAGTTTAATATTTCCTTAAAAGCGTTTATTTTTCCATGGCTTATTGTCTATCCAACCCTCTCTCGTAAAGGCTGATTGCTCCCTAGACGTCACGAGCTAGTTGCATCTCATTAACTTGGCTTAATGCCCTAAGCGCTCTCTCGCTACGTCTCTTCTATTAATAGGTTTGAGCAGACTCTAAAAGTGGTTGTGTTTAATATAACAATGTTGTGTTTAGCTAGATATAATATTGGAATAATGAAGCTTATTGTAGGGGTTTATTTTACCTCTTTTGAACGTAACATCTTCACTGAAAAACTTCTGCCCGAAGGTATTTAAGGTATCTAATGCCCGGTTTCTGAGGTACTCTTATCGGTAGTTTATCTGTTCATTAGCGCTATTGGTTCGATAGGTTTGCGTTTCCGAACACCGCAATGTAAGATAAACTCCGTTTAAACTTAGGTTATTTTATCTGACCAATGTACGGCGTTTATCGGTTCCATAACTTTATTTGACGTTTCATTTCAAACTATATTAACTTTTAGGTTATACTTATTTAAACATATATTTGTAATAAGTTCGTGTCCTGGGAATTAAGTTGCCAGTGAAAGTTAAATATTAATATCATTCAGATTTGGAAGTACTGGAGCTTATTTCTAATACATATATCAGTACCAAGGAACTTAAGACATAGGAGAAATCCATTCGAAATGTTATTGTATTACGGATGAAGAATTTAAATTGAGATATCGTTTTGATAAGAACACTGTACCATTACACCTAAGCGATATTATCAGCCCTGCTTTAGCTCCCGTTACGCATCGCAAAAGTCCATTGTCTGTTTTGATAAAAATTTTGATCGCATTACGATTTTACGCTACAGGTACATTCCAAGTATTCATTGGTTCACAAAACCACTAGAGTTCTTTATAAAATTAGCAATGAAATAGCCAAGCTGGCTACAAGTTATATAGGTATCTATGCCAAATTTCGAAGACCTGAGAGAAGTCAAGGCACAAATTTTTAATTTAGCTGGATTTCCAAATGTAATTGGTTGTGTAGATGGATCACACATACCAATTCAATCTCCTGGTGGTGACCGAGCAGAATTATTTAGAAATAGAAAAGGTTTCTGTTTAGATTACTAGCGCTTTTAATCAAACGCCTAATCAAGTTTGTTGAGCAATAATGCACAAATACGGCTCATTGCATAAACATTTAGTTTTTAAGAATTTATTTTCTAAGTACACGTTGTAAACTTTATGTTATTTTTTCTTCTTCATCTTGTCTTTGCACGGAATACAACTATTAAATCATCGGAAGCTTTTCATTCAAAATAATTTTAGGTAAAAACTCTCAACAGTTTCTTTTCTATTAATGTACCTACAAGTTGTATGTGATGCAAAGTTAAACATTCGTGATATAGATGCTCGTTGCATGACAGTACCGTCTATTATAACTCATTCCTACGAGTGCGACTCGATAATAATGAGATAGATGGTCACCTCATGGGAGACAATGCTTATCCTTGTAGAAAGTTCATGATAACACTATTCTTAAATCCAGCTACAAATGCGGTAAAACGTTACAATGAAGTACAAATAAAGACCAGAAACACAGTTGAAAGAACATTTGGTGAGTGGAAAAGAAGATTTCAATGCCTCTCTAAAATTACGGTTAAAATAAGATCACACATTAGCTGTAATTGTTGCAACAGCTGTGTTACATAATTAATATAGCTCTAAAGCAAAATGATTCACTGATAATTGATTCTGCTTCTGAACAAGGAATCGTAATAGACTCTGTTGATCAACCCCTTTCCTCTGAAGGAAACCATTTCCGTCGGCTATTGTTGGAGCAATATTTTAGGTTGCTAACTTTCTCTTTTATAAATATTTCAAACTGGAAAATTGTCATATTGTACAATTATGTAGGTATAATGGGGACACAAATAAAAAAAAAACATATGAACTTGGCTATTTCAAGTTAAATATGCACTTCGATAAGAAGCATCTTCTCTCTTTCAGTATGTTTACTACGTTTTCCAGATTCCATTATGTTATTATATAAAAGAATGGAAGCGCAAACGATTCGAAAGACATGTATTGTAACCGACAGCGAAGTAAAATTAATATCAGGAATCATAAACAATGAACTGAGTACTGACAATAGAAAAGAAGGTTTTACCCATAAATATAAAGTAACGACTTTACATATTTTTAACTAAAATAATATTAGGCCAGTTATTTACCCTTGAAAAAAAAATCTTAAGTTTATTAAACGAGTTTTAAAGACTATTTAAATAATAAAAATCAATTTTAGATGCAATCTCATAAACAGACCCATCTAGCGGCATCTAAAAAACTAGTTGACAGTTTCATAGTTATTGAATGGTTTGTTTTGTATTCAGAAACGCAGTGACAGTTAGCCGACGTTTATCTTAAGCATAACTTTATTGAATGAATAGTTGTTGAGAGTTTATCTTGGAACTTCAGAAACCGGGCATAAGTAGCGCAATTTTATATAATCATTAATAATGTAACTAACATAGTTTTTAAGTATGATTTACTAACAATTATATATATGGAATGTATATTAATGTTTTGATAGAATGATTAATAATAATAATAATTTACATTACCTATTTTTTTATTGAATATACCTAGTTATTTTCTTATTTTGTGGTTTATTTGTAAGGCTTTCAAATTAAGTAAAAATTATAGTAGGTAATTGGTTATATAAACAGCTTTTGTATGATTGTAACAACCGTACGGGTCGATCGCTTGCCGCAGTCTGGCCGTGGATTCTTTACTTACTTTTAGGACCCCTCCGTGCCTTGGAAAGCATGTTAAACTGTTGGTCCCAGCTGAAATTCGTGGATGGATTTTTGACAGTCATTATGGGTAATCAGAAGCCCGAAAGTCTGGCAACTAGTCTTACCAACAAGTCTCATCGTATTATTCGGTAGCCGGGTAATCGCTCTATATCAATACTGGGTGCTTACTCTCGAATATAATTCCAATAGATAGACATTGGAATTGTCAGTCAAACGTCAGTGATTGGCTGGACTCACTGAGTCTAGCCAATCCCTAACGTTTAACTCGACCAAATGACGTTTGACCAATGTCGATCTATTAGAATTATATTCGAGAGTAAGCACCCTGGTACTCAGCTGCATCTGCTTAGACTGGAAGCCGACCCCAATATAATTAACAAAATGCTAGGCAGATTGAGTTTTAGACTGTGCTCAAGATTTTTTAATAAGCTTGTAAATAAAAATTAGAAGTGTAAAAAAAAGTGTTGCAATCTAAGAAGAGTATGCGGCTATTTCACATCAAGTTTTAGAAGAAAGCTCTTCTCAGTCACTCATACCCGTGTCATCATCATCATTTCAGCCGTAAGACGTCCACTGCTGGACTTAGGCCTCCCCCAATTTGGGGGGCTTTGCCATAATCGCCACGCTTGGCAGGCGGGTTGGCGATCGCAGTATGGTGGTAAAATGCATAAAGAACGCTGCTGCCCATTCTCTAGTAAGTCCCTTAGTCGCCTTTTACGACACCCACGGGAAGAAATGGGGTGGTGTTATTCTTTACGTCCGGCACCACACGGTACAACCTACATACCCGTGTACTGATGTAGATACTTTAAAGCAAAACAATGTTTTTCTTTTGTGAGAAGAAAGCATGACTGTGTTAAATGAATTGTAAATGTCAAAATAGTTTTATTATTTGTTTTAATAGTGTAATTGGCTTCGGCCGTTCTATTTAAAATAAATAAATATCCGTATACAGCCTTATTGCATGCAAAGAGTGTCACGTATAAGTTATAACAGGTCGAAATAAAAAATGTGCCAATGATACAGGAACACGATTATTTCTACTTTTTTCATTATCATCATCATTTCAGCCGTAAGACATCCACTGTTGGAGTATTTTGGGGGGCTTTGCCAAACTCGCCACGCTTGGCAGGCAGGTTGGCGAACGCAGTATGACGGTAAAATGCATAGACAACGCTGCTGCTCATTTTCCAGTAATTCCCTTGGTCGCCTTTTACGACACTCACGGGAAGAAATGGGTATTGCTATTCGTCAGGCACCACACGGACTTCTTTCACTAAACATAATTCACCACTTACCTTTAAATTAGTAAAGAAATGCTGCGTCCTATGTACTACGGAGAGCGGTGTGTGGTGATGCGCGGAGCGGGCGCGGGGCGGGGAGGAAGCGGCGGTAGGCGCGCATGATAGCTCTGAAGCTGACTTCGACAGCCGCCCGCTTAGAGCCTCCGAACGTTCTGAAAATAATTGTTTATCTTTAGAAGAGATAGTCTAGGGAGAAAGAAAAACGGAAAAGAATATCAAAGAAAATGCAATTATTGGCATTATATCATTAAACACCTTAAAACTATAATAAACAAAGCAGAAAACAATGATATTAACGCCATAAGGGTCTCAGTTCAGCATAATGTCAGATAACAATGCATGGTGTGCCACATGATGCTGATTTTCAGCTCATACTAATACTTCCAGGAGTGGAGGTCTAGAGTAGCACATCTAATTTTTGGAACGAAGTTCCTTATCGCGCGTTGTGAAAGGGGGCTAGACGGAAAAAGTTGTCACGACATGCTTCAACCGACTTCAAAAAAAGGACGAGGTTTCTCAATTCGACCGTATATATTTTGTATGTTTTTTTTTTGTTGTGAGTAGAGGGAGAGAGGGGGAGAGGGGGGAGGGGGAGAGGGGAGAGGGGGGAGCGGGAGAGGGGAAGAGGGGTAGAGGGGAGAGGGGCAGAGGGAGAGAGAGAGAGAGAGAGAGAGAGAGAGAGCGAGGGAGAGAGAGAGGGAGAGAGAGGTAGACAGAGAGGGAGAGAGAGAGAATATTTTTGTTGAGTGTATACAGGTTTTTTGTACATAATAAATAATTAAAAAATTATAACTATTATGAATCCTGGAAAGGAACTTCGTTCCATTCGGGTGTCTCTTGACACCTCTAAAGTTTTTTTGTCAAATTTCATCGCTGTATTCTATAATTTGTTGAGCCAGACTTGTGTCAAAGACCAGCTATGAAAAGTACAAAATTCAGGAGCTCGGAGTTTTAACCTGAGCAAAGTTTATAAATCTATACCTGAATCCAAAAACACTATTAACCCGACTATTGCCCAACTGCAAAAACAGCTGACATTTTTAGCGCTTTTCAATTAGTAATCTGTTTGCTATGTTGTCTTCGTATGTTTAACAAATCAATCAGGGGACTTGTCTTCCAGTCAAGGTTTGCGGACTGATAGTAACATAAATATTATTTAAGAGCTATAAGGAACAGGGTGTAAAGTCCACCATAGACCTCATCCATTGCTTTCCACCAGACGAGATTGATGTCAAAAGAAGGCTCAATACGCAATATAAAAACAAAAAAAAAAGTTAGACACGTAAACCCCTCTCTCATGGATCTCCTCCGCCCTGGGGTGGGCGGAGGAGTCTGTCAGACTCTTACTGACTAAAACCACCCCGGTGTTCCGTCCCACACCTACGTCGGGGACCACGGGAACCAATATGTCTTCCGCAATCCCCGACTGGTGCCGGCCTGCGGGCCTCCTCAAGTTGGGGGGGAGTGAGGTGTTAAACTCCCCCCCATACATCACAGAGAGGCGCGCGTGGAACACTACGCGCCACCATCTCGGGTCCGTAGCAATAGGGGGTGACGGATGTCCCCAGATCCGACACCGAAAAAAATCTGAAACATGTGACATCTACTGACCAGCACTGGGGTCTTTCCGCCCACTCTTCACAAAGAGATGAAGTGTCTCCCAGCAGTGGGACTGTCATAGGCTGACTATATACACCCCTATGCTTGCACAGTAAAACTTTATTCCCGCTTTACGTTAAACAGAGGAGCTCTCGGTATTGCCAACAGGATTTGAGTTTCACGTTGGGGTTCCTTGATGTGTACATACATAGTCACATATAGAACGAGAGCTTGAATGAGCAAACAATTTGGCTTAAGGGGAATGCTCCAAACCAGCCCGCGAAATTCAAAATTTCTTGTGTTTTTTGCAATTTGCAGGCCAGTGCTAAGTTGTATGTTGATTAAAATATAATTCGCGACTGTAAGACGTATGTAGTTACAGAATTATAATCATCAAAATCACCAATACAACCCTCCAAGTTCATAAAGGCCTAAGAACAAAAAAAAAAACAGAAAATGTCATTCCTACAGCTTTATGAACTTAGAGCGTTGTATTGATGATTTTGATGATTATAATTCTGTAACTGCATATATCTTACATGCGCGAATAATATTTTAATCAACATACAACCTAGCACTGCACAGAAGGGCCAAATCGAAAAAATCCGGACATAAGTCTAAAAATGAACGTTTTTAATAGGGATTTTTCTATGCAGGGTTGGATAAAGTAGTCCCTAGTAAAGTAGAATTCACTCATAATAGGCCCTTAACTCGACTATACAAGCGCAGATGGCAGTTGGAACGTAGCTCTCGAGCGAGCGATCAGTGTTGTGTTTGCAAGTGAGAGAAAGTAGTTAATCTTTTAATAAGCCCCATTTTTCGAAAAATCATTATTTTTATTCGAAATAAAATGGAATCGATTCCTGCAGGAATGTATAATAATATAACCATTTGATAAATCCTATTTCATTACCTAAAAATTTATGAGAATGAAATAAGCATGTTTGATTTATAATCTTAAAAATAAATAAAAAATATTCGCTTGAAATGAAAATAGTAAAATGTTCCGCATTGTTCCGACCTACGATTGATACGAGGTTGTAGATAATCATATCACGAATAAAATATCTGAATTTCTGTTGCTCATATGTGCTCGTCTAATAATAATCGATTTTTTCGTGTGAACATGTGCGTGTCGCGTGAATAACAGACGTTGCTGTAGTATACGAGTATATAGAAATTCTTGGTTCCCCTTATCCAATACATGAGCTCGTAGTAGTGAGCACTGAAAGACCTTTGATACAAATGTCTGTTCCCCTCTTTAGCTTCTCTCTCTCTCTCTCTCTCTCTCTCTCTCTCTTTCTATCTCTTTCTTTCTGTAGGTAGTACCTCTATATCCTCCTTTCTCTTTTCTCTATTTACTTTTGGAAGAACGACTACCTGGTTTCTTAGCCTTTTTTTTTCTTTTTTTTAAAACTTTGTACCTGGACATAAATGTTTCTCTGTAGGTATATTCGTTTTTCTCGTGCTAAATTTAAAATGTTTCTTAGAATAGTCAAGTCTAGTCAATATCAACTGATGATATTCATTATTATTGTAACTTACAATTTTTTTTTTTTTTTTTTGTTTTAACTTAACTAATTCAGTTTTACGCATGAATCTTTTCCTATTTATATAAAATTTTAAAGATTTTATGTAAGTGTCTAACTTATTGACTGATTTTTATTTAATGTTTGAATAAAACCTCGTTAATTTAAAAAAAAAATTGAAAATTTATTGTTTTCAGACGGTTTTCAGAAGACGTGTCCGCCATATTGGATCCGCCATCTTGAATTTTCCGATTCTGAGTTCATATTCGTGATCAGCAACCCCAAAAACCCCCGAGTAATCAGTTTAATAACGATCACTTGCCTTTTTCGACTTTTGTCCGGATTTTTTCGATTTGGCCCCACTGTGCACTGGCCTGCAAATTGCAAAAACCGTAAGAAAATTTGAATTTCGCGGGCTGGTTGAAGCATTCACCTTACCTGTATCACGTACAACCGTTTATTCCGAAGTAGGTTTACCTATACGTTTTTAGCTGTATGCAGCAGAATGCAGCTGTTTGATTATGTTCTACACCAAAAGAATTATTTCTAAGAACACTTTGTTTTGGCTTGTCGTGTCGAACAAAGTGTAATAATCACAACTTTGAATTTAATTGAACTAAAGTATGGAACTTTAGTTATTTCTAGAGCAGTGGTGGCCCAGTAGATCATGTAAATAATCTCATCACCACTGCTCTCAAAACAATGAAGAAGTGAGGAATCTGGTATGTCCGAGAACCAAAACTTCGAACCTGGAACTAATCCAATATCTAATATCCCGGACTTCCACGCGATCGAAGCCGCGGGTAAAAGCGAGGGTAAAATAATTGTTCTCATCGAGTATTTAGCATAATTTGCCACGCAATTCTGTTGTATGTAAAACAGAGCTTATTAAGACACATTAATTAAAAGTCAGGTCAGGGAAATGGACCAAACTCTGTATAAACAATTAAACTTGTCGATTTTAATTAAGAGCGCTTCTAATCTTTGTTTAAATCTGTTGTTAGGCTGCGCTTAACTCTGGAAGGCTTGTTACTGTTGTTCATTTGTTAGTTAGCTGGAATACTAGACTTTGGGTGAGCTCACTGTTCCAAATGCATTGTTATCGCATTACATACTAGTCGGTTCAACTGAAATTCCATTTTTATAAACGCAGAAATCAAAGAAACAACTTGTACATTATAACCGATATTGAATCATTTACTTGTACTGGTAATAATTCACATTACACATATTATAAAGTAACCCGTAACCGGAATAAAACATACCTAACACAAGGCGAAAAAAGATTTTTTAGGAATGTGAGACGAAAACTTCTTTAAAATCTTTAAAAACGCTCTCATATATTTTCTACCTTATAAATAATTTAAGGAGAATAAATATACTCGCCGTTTTAATTTCTCGTCAAAACGCTTGCAATTATGCAGGGACCGCTATTTCCCACTCACCCGTTTGGCTTCTCGGAGACATTACCTCGCAAGTCAACATTAAGCTGTTGCAAGCCGATTTGCATATAGACGGTGTCGTAAATTAGCTTATGGGATTTTTTAATGTTAACAGGAGTGGTAAATTGGTAATGCGATTGGAATGTTGTGTGATCTCTTGAGTTGTGAAGTACGTGTTAAGCCTATAAATGTCTGTCAGGGTCGCGAGATTTTCCTGCCCCTGGCACAGGCAACTGAAGGAACACGGGTGGATTTGATTCAGTAAAAGTCTGACACTTCTGACAGTCTTCCCGCTCCGCCCAGTGCAGCAGTGTGGGAGACGTCATTTGATGATTACCCACCCACTAAATTCCCGACTAGTCTATGATAGTCGTTCATCATCAGCAGCCTATAATGTTCCCACTGCTGGGACACAGGCTTCCTCTCGGTGAGAGGGAGTGGGCCATAATCCACCACGCGGGCCCAGTGCGGGTTGGTAGATGTTACATGTCTTCGAACTTTGGGTTCTAAGACATGCCGGTTTCCTCACGATGTTTTCCTTTCACCGTTTTGAGAGCAGTGGCGATGAAATAATTTACACAAAGTAATGCGCCTGCTTGGGTTTGAACTCACGACCTACTACTCGTAAGTCACGGCCGTTACCACTGGGCCACCACTGCTATGATAGTCGTTACGGGTTGTCAAAAGCCTGAAAGCCTGACAACCAGTCTTATCATGTGTTTTCTCTCTGGATGGGAAATCATCAAATGACTTTTCCTGCTCTGGGTGGAGCGGGATCTGAAGGAACAGACTTTTATTGACTAAAACCCATCCGTGTTCCTTCAGTTGTCTATGCTAGAGTAACTTTTTCGAAGAAATCTGCAACCCTGGCAGGAACCAATCTTTTATTTGCGGTAAACATGACACAGAAAGGGAACACAAACACAAAAAAGAACAAGTTAGAAGAAAATATGCGTCACAGCAACGCAAAACGGCCATCACTCAACATAATGCTACGACCCTATACAACACCCCCAGCGCTGGTTTTTAACGACAGCCGGCGTTGACGCAATGACGTCAACCAGAACAACATTCGATACGAAAAAAGAAAGTTTCGGTATTCATCTAAGTGTCACAAATACTCATACGACAGTAACAGTATTCCATTAGACTATTTGACAACCTATCATATTGCAAAAACAAAAAAACGGGCCAAGTGCGAGTAGGACTCGCACACTAAGAGTTCCGTATCGGTATCGAGCAAAATACGTTTTCTTCCCTCAATTCAATATTACATAGCATTTTTTTTATTATTATTTGTTGTTATAGCGGATATAGTAGTACACGTTCTTTAAAAAAGTCAAGTGTTTACCTATTGTGGTTCAAAAGGCCACCCTGTGACAGACGGATGGATAGCGAAGCCAGTAGGCTCTTGTTGGCACCCATGGGTTTAAAAAACGTTATTTCTCATAACAACTTAAATAACAGTTCGCTCATAATGAGATACTCAAGTGAGTATAACTAGTACTGTTAACATTAGTTACCTCTAGGGTTTAGGAGACATTGTATTAGCATATTCTGTTTTATATTATTTCAAATGTTCCGATGTACTCATATTGCCTAAGTCTACGTTTGAATGTGTTTACACTGTCACATTTTTTATATATTTCAGTAAACTTTGGAACAGCTGTGTTCCTTAAACCAATATTGTATTTTTTTGCCAAAATTAGTGAGAGCGTGCACTGGTTTTAATAGATTTTGTTTTTATTCCTTACGTTTTATGTATTGTAAGTTTGTGTGCGGACCCTAAAACCATTACATCTAAAAAGAAAATGCCATCTAAAAATAGGATAAACAAACACATCACACGCCTCAATAATATTTGTTTTCCCCAATGTATTTACTGAAGAAGCCTAAATTTTGCTTAAACATATTTAACTAAAATACCACCAAAAGGGAAAATTCATGAATTTCCCTTTGTATATTATACCGTGAGATGAAGATTGGATTCCTTTGATAGCGTGAAGCTGAGCCCTGAAGCTGCTTAGTCAATTTCTTAGTGGGTTTCGCGTAATATCATTTCACTTTTGTATAAATAATAGGGATAAAGCTCCTATAATTTATTTAGTGGGTAAATCTTTACTTATAATAATGTAAAGAAGTGAAATTTGTTTGTTTAAAATTTTGTATGGAGGGGATAATCATTGGAATGACCGTGGGATTTGATAGCCCATTTGTAAGGAAGGTTAAAATCATGCTACAACCCTAAGGAGCCTAGTGAAAAGAAAAAAGAAGTCAGAAAGAACGAGGATATATATATTATAGTATTAATGTATGTGTGCATGTGTATAGTGTTATAAGTTTATAATCTATTTATATACTAGCCTATATGTATATTTTATTTATAAATTAATATGTCGATTGCGTTTTGAAAAGTATTCCATTCATTTTTGCTCTCAAACAAAGCATCTACCTTATAATCTCTTCACCACCCTTGGGTGACTGGTAGAGAATTCCTAAGGCATTAAGTCCACCTTTGTAACTTTTTTGTGTGCAAGAGTTTTAAATAAATAAAAAAAACGTGAAGAAAAATCGAAGTATTTGAACAGGCAGGCGATTCGATGCTATAGGATATATGTATTTTATATTCAAAAAAGAAATTTCACGACGAAGTCGCGAGCAGAAGCTAGGATAAAGCAGTTTATGTGTACCTAAAATACTTACGCTTGTGTGGAACGAAAATTTTATTAAAATGATTTCGGGATTTTAATCAAAAACAGCAACGGAATTTTTCAGATAGAAAGCTATTTGTAGATTTAGCAAAAGATCGTGAACTAACTTTTTTCACGAGATCTTAAATCGTTTCAAGGATGGTTTTGATTGGACCTAGACTCACAAACGACAGCTTAAATTCAGGTATTTACGGTTAAAGATATTTATTTCTTAAAAGAATATACAAACATTCACTTGTAGAGAAAACATATAAGTTCAAAATAATGTTTTCCGCCAGTAAGCATAGACAAAACACAAACACGAACACTTAAAAACAACTAAAATTATACGAATACTTCGTCTACGAAACTTTGTGAAGAGAACCAAAGGGTATTGAAATAAATACAGCAGCATAGAGGTAGTTTATGGTTTTAATCATTATAATCCCAAGCTTATGAAACATTAAATTTGGATACCTAATTGCTCTTTTAAGCAACCCATCAATCTGCCAATTTTTTCCCAACTACGTTGGGTTGGCTTCCAGTCTAACTGGATGCAGCTGCATACCAGCATAATTCATAGAGCGGGTGCCTATCTGACCTCCACTTCTATTACTGTGTAGTTTATTTTTATCAACAACAAACTCTGCCTATCACAGTTCACTGCTGAACATAGGCCGGTCCTTTGTCTTCCGCATCTAGTCTGTCACAGCCACCTTCTTAAGGTCGTCGGTCCGTCTAGCTGGGGGGGCGGCCCACACTGCGCTTGCTGATACGCGGTTCCCATTCTAGGACTCGTCTGCTCCAGAAGTCATTGGACCTTTGACAAACATGGCCAGCCCACTGCCACTTCAGCTTGCTAACTCTGCAAGCCTTTGTCGATAACTCCAGTTTTTTTTCCAGATAACTGCATTTAGTGTATGATTGATCCAATGAAATAATTGTAATCACTGGGTGGGAAATCATCAAATGACATCTCCTGCTCTGGGTGGAGCGGAAGGGCGTGTCAGACTTTTACTGACTAAAACCCACCCGTGTTCCTTCAGTTGTCCGTATTCCAGGGCCACGGTAGCTCATTCGAACAAATCTCGCGACGTTCGCAGGCAATTAGGATCCCTACCCATTCTTTTGATTATCCATCCTTATAATAATGTAATACATATAAATGTCAGAATAAACCTTCTTCAAAACCCTTTTTCGCTAGCAAACAACCGTAAACTTGATAACCAGGAAAATATAAAAACAGATACGACAAAAAATTGCAAGAACGAATAAATCAAATGAAGCGTTTGATTGATAACGCACTGATGCGCGCATTCCGAGGGTACCCGCATCGAGCCTTTATCAAATATTTTGACATGTTCAATGGGTCTAATCCAATGATGTTTTATAAATAGACGCGTTATATATAACTCAATGACGTATTAAAAAGTACTAAGGCTGAAGACATTGTGGAGTACGTACGCCAGAAGATGAAGTACATGCCGAGGGTGCAGTTACTGCAGTTACACCGCAACGTCAACTTCCCGGCGATTGTGGTACGTATACCGAATTGTTGTCTGCCCGTCGTCATGGACGAAGATTTTTGGCCACAGGACGTGGGGTTCCGTCGCTGTCGCGGACAAGTGACTTATGTATGTTAGTTTGTAAGGTATAAGTTTATGAGTCATCGTAACCTGAAAATAAATGTTTTAAGAACAGGAACGACCCTTATCGATTCCTTATGTTAGTAAGAGATGTACGTACGTCGTTGCAAATTTAAAATCTCCTATGTAACAATTTTCACAAATACGAGCTATGCATATATTTTAAAAGCGATTTTGTATACCTACCTATTGCAAAAACTCATATGTGAATATCTTAATGTATCGTTAAAATATTCGCTAATTTAATAAAATCTCATGTTTATTGACCATCGAAAACTCCTATGTGCCTGATGTAATAAACTGTAAAACCACTTATGTGACAAAAAGTTGCAACTTAAATCTCCTATGTGCAGAAAAATAATTACATTTATATAAATATACGCTGAACGACACATTGATATAAGACAAATTCTATCTCAATACATTATAAGTCCTTTACACTTTACATCTAAAAAAAAATAAGAATGTTTCCTCAGTTTCTTTTTCAGGAAACAGTTTTTTTCATTTTTCTCGAAAAGTTACTTTTTACACATAGGAGATTTTAAATTTGCAACGACGGTATATATTTAGTTACGTCACTAGCTTTTGTATTTTCGTTGGCGTGTGCGTGCGATGGTACGTGACTAATCACACTTCAGGCAATTACCTTGCGTTTATCTTGCCAGTATAGTAATACCTTGTCTTTTTGATATTTATCATTTCTAGTTCTTGGGTTTTAGAAGGTCCACGGGTACCTTGAT
This sequence comes from Aporophyla nigra, assembly GCA_947507805.1. Lineage (NCBI taxonomy): Eukaryota > Metazoa > Arthropoda > Insecta > Lepidoptera > Noctuidae > Aporophyla > Aporophyla nigra. The sequence goes on along the minus strand of OX382315.1, from coordinate 14,003,197 downwards.
TAAAAAAAAATCCAATAAAGTTTCTCGGCCGATGTTTTTCATAGCCACCTACTACGCGTTGGAATGGCAACTAGCTTTTTGACTGGCTGGTCAGACCTTGCAATTCAGCAAGGTCTGACTAGCCAGTCAGACAGTCGAGCAAAGTCCCTAATTGGCGGAACTGGGCCTCAGTATTCTAAACGCCGTGCTATGTCGTAGCTCAGTGCTACGTAGCGGTGAGCTACGTTCACCGCTACGTAGCACTGAGCTACGTAAACTCGCTATCATAGCGGCAATTCTCTTAATTTTAAGAACGGTCATAGCCAGCACGCGTGGTATGACCACCGTAGAAATGGGTTTTGTCGACGGAAGAATAGACAAAATTACAGATTGTAGAAAGATTAAAGACAGAATTAAAGATTGTAGAAATATTTGTACCGTTTTCTGCTGGCGTAGTATGACAATTTTATCTTTATTCTACCAAAAATAGACAAAAGTTCTTTCTATGGTGGTCATGCTACGCGTGCTGATCTCGGTTTCAATATGTTAAGAATACCTCGAGTTTTCCATTCATTTTTGACAAGTTTTTGACATTTGATTATCTCCGACTATATTTTGAACGTTATCAATTACGAAAATTGGCCGACGCTTTCAGAAGCATTCGAAAGCATTCCTTCAGTCAATTATTTAAACACATTAGTTATGAAGTTAACTAATTCTACTAACTAGTATGGCCCTAAACCTGCAGCTTAAAGACTATTCTCTAACGTAACATTCATTCAATTCTATAAGTTAAAATACACAACCAACCTAAACCGTTCCCACTGCTGGGACACAGGCCTCCTTTCGTTGAGAGGAAGTGAGCCGTAATCTACCACGCTGGTTCAGTGCGGTTGATAGATGTCACATGTCTTCGATTTTTTGGTTCTAGGACATGCCGGTTTCCTCACGATGTTTTTTCTTCCACCGTTTTGAGAACAGTGGTGACGAAATTATTTACACAAATTATACCGCTTATCTGGGTTCGAACCCATGATCTACAATTCATCAGTCGAGGCCGATATCACTGGGCCCACAGCACTCGGCCACCGCTGCTCTCAATCTTTATTTAAAATTCAGGTCATTAATTTAAATACATTCGACATGATTACACAGAGAACAAGTGAAAACATACAAAAAACGTGAAACCATTCACTCTTTTTTGTCTTTAACTTGCGCAGCGCAGAACTGTGCAAAAAGGTGAGTCGTGCGAGTGGTAACCTTTTCAGTGAAAACAAGTGGTTTGTCAGCCGTGACCTCGGAGAAAAACTAGCTGCTGCAGTGTCGGGGTTACTTCACAGTGTCTTTGTAAACAGTAATGTGAGTGCTTTTTTCTTTGATTCAAATAACCTCTATGGAGAGATATGACCTACTTTAACTGTATTCGGTTTTTGTACAATGAATTGTGCGAGACAGTCAGAGTGTAGCTTCACGGCCCCGTGGGTCTCCTTGTCACAAGCGCGAATGCTAAGCTTAGGGTCATTGGTTCCTGCCAGGATCGCGAGATTTGATCGAAAGAATTACCGTGGCCCTGGCATAGGCAAATGTAGGAACACGGGTGGGGTTTACTCAGTAAAAGTCTGACACGCCCTGCCGCTCCGCCCAGAGCGGGAGAAGTCATTTGACGATTTTACACCCACAAAAAAAGGTCCTAGGTTTGATTCCCAGGGCGGACAAAGTAATATTGGGTTTTTCCATGGGAATTACTTAGTAACATACAGCCTGGAGTTTAGAAGCTGACGATGACATACTCCCGTGCCTTGGAAAACAAGTTATTTTTACTTAGTTCTACGCCTGATCTCTCTCCGGTTGTGTCGGATTGTTGAGGGAAGAGAGATTGTGACCTGTGTCTGCGTACACACTTGTGTACTATACTATCTCCCGCGCCGATACCTAGTCTTCGTTGAGATTTACCGCCATGGCCGAAATACGGTCTGAAGGGCTATATAGATTCAGTAGATACAAGGATGGCAAAGTTCGAACGTTCAAAGCGGGGCTAACTAAATCAAGACTTTATTGATTCATTTAGATCAATTCTTAACAGATATATAATTTCTGGCAACGATTCAGTAACGTTCAGTACTCAATACTTTATTGCATTCCACAATGCTTAGGTGGTAAAACATTTCATTTAGACACAATCGTGGACCCTGTCGGGCACAGCAAAAGAAAATACAGTAGGTAGAGATGAGGACCTATTGATTAATTATCTTATAATGTAACTTATTCTAAAATAGTAATTAAATACATGCTTTGGAGTTTTCTAAACTAGTTTCAGGGATTTATCATTTAAATATTCGTTGACACGTTGGCGTTAATAACTTCTCTCTCTCATTTTCGCTCTAAAAACCAGTAAAGTGATGCTCTTTTTTTATTTGTGGGTGGGAAGTCATCAAATGACGTTTCCCAGTCAAGTGATGGCCCTTCCACGCCACCACATTCCTAATTATCTGCATACTTATACCAAATTGGGCGTCTGTTCGCAATGTGCTTACTGATCTATCTTTGTACTGTGACAACGCTTAAACACCGCAGAGGTTAGTTACTTAATAGTCCGAAGTGGCTACATGTGTGAGACTTTTGCTTGGCAGTTCGTGCTGCTTAATTTCCTGCTATTTTATTTTTCACTCGGGCTAAATGAGTAGGGAATTAAATTCTGTCTTTGTTACTCAAATTACCAACTTTTAGACTTGTATTTATGCACTCTCTCGCTCTGTGTGGTTTCTTTATGAAAAAGCCATTTCAGATAACATCTAAATCTATCATCTTCCCATGATATGATCAAGATTATTTCCCGCCTATAAGAGACTGAACTTTGAGTTTGTTTCGGCCTTTCTTCTCAGAGTAGTCAGATAGGAAACGACGACCTCAAATACTTTTTGAAATATTATTGACGATTAAATAGTGTTAGTACAAGTCTACTTACACAAAAAAAAAAACATTTATTAATTGAAATGAACACTTCTTAAGGCACACTTTGTGTTCTTTCTGATCAGTGAACTAAACTGAACCGTCACACTCCTGTCGATGACGCTGAATCGCGTATACTCGGCTCTAGTCAAATGTTTCACCACTATCGTATTGTCATAAGCATACACCCTCTTTGTTATACGGCAGTGCGACGCAAAGGAGAGTTATGTGTTTACTTAAACACAAAAAATAATTATAATAATCGGTCCAGCCGTTTAGGAGCAGTTCAGTGACATACACACGTACAGAAGAATTATTTATAGGAAACAAGGAACATGACTTATACATAATATTTAATACACCCAACAGACAATAGATACATTAACATCACAGTCCAAAAGAAAACAAAAATCGGCCAAACGCGAGTCGGACTCGCAGACGAAGGGTCCCGGACCACAAGGCAAAAAGCGCCAAAAAAAAACACGTTTCTTGGAAAGAGAACCTTTCCATTTTTAACTTTTATTTCCATCTTCTTTATTTTTTTGCCATAAAGACAGGATATTGATAATGACCTGCCATAAGAGCCTGTGTCCTTGCAGCCCTTTTAGCACTCTGAAGGCATTATTGTACTGTACACGGAGAGCTTCGTATGATTTTTGGATATATTACCCACAAGTTGTGGTCATAATTGTAATGATTGATTAGAGAGTTTTTATGCTTATCGGAAACACATTACCGTTTCTCAGATACGATCTAATAACAACCCGATTATGTAAATTGTGAATAACGAACGAATCGACAGAAGTTAATGTCGATAGAATATATGGAAGCACTAAGGTAATATTAAAAAGCGGCACAAACGGTTCCGTACCACCAAACAATATTGAATACTATTTTGTTTTTGAAACTATCAGATAAACGCAGTGCATTGCTACAGTTGCCTCTGCTGTTACCATATGCCTTTAGGCCTCCCCCAATTTGGATGGGGTTGCTATAATCACCACGCTTGGCAGATGGGTTCGCGATTGCAGTATGTTGGTAAAATGCATAGAGAGCGCTACTGCCCATTCTCTAGTAAGTCCCTTAGTTGCCTCTTACGACACTAACTTGAAGAAATAGGATGGTGCTATTTTTTACGTCCGACCCACATGGACGTGATTCATGATATATGATTATTTAGGTACATATCACAGAGAGTCAACTGTAGCGGTGTTAGGGGTCTCAACGGTAAATAGTTCAACCTCCTTTTTGACCTCTCCTTGTACAATCATGTTTAATTTATGTCTAACTTTAAGTGTTTTTCTGTGTACAATAAATTTATTATTATTATAGTCGAGTGATGCTTAAAAAAAAAAAAAAAAAAAAAAAAAAAAAAAAAAAAAAAAAAAAAAGAGTTTATTTCTCACCATCATAGCAACCACGATTACATATTAAAACGAACTTAATACTAATCTCGTATACAATAAACAACAATAATCTAGCAGCATTTGTGGTGGTAAAAGAGGTTTGATAAACAGACTCTATCTTCTGAACTAGGCAAGGCCTGTATCTCAGAAGATAGCGTTCAGCTGACAATTTCATTATTTTGTAACCTAAAAAACATTGTGTGTTTTAAATTATTAATAAATGTATATATATATATATTTATTTTTATTAAAAAGAAAATGCAAGTAGTGAATAAAAGTATGTGTGTATGTGGGGTGTGTATGCGTGTATGTGGGTGTGTGCGTGTAGTGTAAGTGTGCGTGTGTGTGTGTGTGTGCCTTTTATAAATATATTTATTATATTTGTGGAGATAAAAGATGTTCTGTTGTTAGGTAGTCCAATTGTAATAACCATCCTTTCACTAAAACCTTAGCATCATGCTTGCTTAAATGTATTATGTTAAGTTTTTTATTTATTTTGTTATAAAGTATAGTGCTTGTTATATAATACTGTCTTCTCACAAATGCTGTGTGATATGAAGAATATAACATATCACGTAATAAATAAGTTGCTAAGCACATCACTCGAAATCATGAAACAACACTAGCTTTCTAAGAACACTCGTCTATTTGAACATATTGTTACATGCAGAGGTTCGGGATGAATAATAAATTTAAACCAATTTTACCAAACAAAAAACTAACAATTTAATCAAATATCCAAAACTATAGTAATCACAAACGTTAACCAAAATCACTCGTAGTTCACTGTTTTGCATTTGTAACCAAAATGTCTTCATTCAGTTTAGAAAAAAATTATATTAAAAACTTCAATATCATTTTTGAAGACCTATCCATAAATTTCCACACGTAACAAATTCATGGAATTTGGCACAGAGATAAATTATGAGTAGAAGAAAAATAATTAATACATACATATGTCAGTGTTTTTGATAATTCTACTCTCGAAGAGCTGAAAAGTGGATGAAGTTGTGTATGGCAAAGTCCGTCATTTCCAAAGAAAACATCATTAAATGTATTATTTGGGCATATGGTTGGAAACTGACGCAATGTATATCATGTGCATATGTATATGTGTTGTTGGAATTTCAACCCTTAAGGGGGGTGAAAATGGGGATGAAAATTTATTTTAAAGTTGATCATTCACAAATTCAAATGGACATAGGATAATTTTTATTCCGGTAGTACATTCACTTGAGAGAATTTCCAACATTCACGCGGGGAAGGCCTCGCGTAAAAGTTAGTATGATACATAGGCATACATAGGCAAGCCAGGCTGTAAAAATGCGATCAAATACAAAATGTAAAACGAGGTAGTTTATGTAAATGGCGTTGCGAATATAAAATTAGGGCGCTAGTGTCGTTAAAATACAATATGAGAGCTATAATGTAACGCCTGTTACATTTTAGAGCATTTGTTTTAATAACAGCTATAAATAACATGTTGCACTTTTGTGTAAAATGGTTGGTGTGGTGCCGGCCGGACTTGAAGAATAGCATATTGCATAGTATATTGTATTTCTTTCTTTTTCTTCTTTCAGTTGTAAAAAGCGATCAAGAGGCTTACTAGGGAATGGCCAACAGCGTTCTATTAATAATATAAAAACCAGATTGCGATTGCCAACTCGCCTGCCAAGCGTGGCGATTATGGCAAACTCCTAAATGACAAGCACCAAGCCAGGAACCGGTTAAATTGGTGGAGCTTGGTGGTAGCCTATGCACTCTAGTGTCGGCTGAAATGATGACGATGTTCATTATTGTAATTTTGTCATTCAGGATCCCGTAATAAAAAATATGAAAAACAGTTCAGGGCACCAATAGTTGCAATGTTGCCTATCACCGTTTTATTGTATAAAGTTGGGTATAGACAAATTCCGAGGTATTAACGGTCGCTGGCAACATTGTCCGTAGAAGAGGAATAGACAAGATTTTTATCACATAAGAATTCCCATAATGTATTTAGATTTCCTCGCCACTAACGCGAATATCGTCAGTTAGATCCATGTTATAGCTTGTCATAATAATTGTTCCCAACGCATAAACATTTATAACGAAGATGAAAGGTTTTTTTTATAGAGACTCCGATCTTCCTTGTGTGTTACTCCAAATTTTAAACTATACAGGATGGCACGGATGTCGATGTTAAACTATAGATAAAAAAAAAAAAATAACCTATGAAAAATCGCCCCCCCGCGCGCCAGAAATTTTTCATAGGTTATTTTTTTTTTAATCTGTGTCATACAAATTGACCGCGTGGGAACTGCATTTTTTTATTCAACAGCAAAATATTTGTTTATACCCGCGACGAGTACCCGACCCGTCGCATCGTATACAATCGCCCACATATTACTTAATTTAGGTACACTTAGCTTTCTCTTCGACTTTTATTCATTTTGCTTAGCTCCTAAAGGTCGTTTTTGTAGCTTGATTTTAAATAGCCTATAACTTTCCTCATGAATCGGACTATAAAATTTGGAAAAGATTTTTCGAATCTGACAGGTAGTTTTAGAGATTACTTCCTTCAAACAAACCAAACTTTTAAACCGACGAAATAACACGGAGGAGGTTCTCAATTCCACGCGTATTTTTTTTAATGTATGTCTACGCATAACTTTGTACAGAGCGGTTCGATTTTGATCATTCTTTTTTTATTGGAAAGTATATACTCCGAGATTGGTCTGATATAAATTTGGAAAAAAAAATCAACCCTAAGGGTAGAAAAACATGATTGATTGTTCACTCATTAATTGTAATGTATGACCACGCAAAACTTCTTACAGAAAATAGTCCGATTTTGCAAGCATGTAGTAATTAATAGATTATAGCCACAAAAAATATAAAATAAAAACTATTTAACAAAAAAATTGAACCGCCGAAAAAACCGTGTTTGGCGCCGACTCAAAATTATTTAGGCTTCTTATTTTTTGCTTTTCTGTTTTTTCGGCGGTAAAATTTTTTTTGTTATAAGTTTTTCCTCTTTATAATATTAGTCTAGATAATTGACGAGTAATCGTATACCAGGTCTAGAATCATATGCTGAATTCTTGGTTACAGTTGGCGTGTCAATGACCCTGTATAAATCGACATACATTGAAACGAAATCGAAGTGTCTTGTCCCATAATAATTGGAAATTTACAAAGGCTTTTTTAAAGCGACATAGAGCCGCCATCTTGAATCCCTCGCATCGTGAGAACAACACGTACTAGATAAGGTAGACATTTACTTTTTCTTATCTCCGGTACGTTCAGTCAGCCGGGAAGAAGGAATTCCGAAAGGTTTTTATTAGGATTTTTTTTAACAGCTCTTCATTTGGAGACATACAAAAGCACCAATTTTTATCTCTATACTCTGTTTATACATTAGAAAAAAGTGGCTCGCAGAAGCAGTAGTATGAAACCTTTTATTTCAAGTTAAGTTCAAACAATTTAAATAAATAATGTGAGCTTTTTTGTAACAATGTATGGCATGCATATAATAAAGCATTTACTATCGATGTACTCGTCACGAGGCTTGGATAGGTACATGAAATGTAACAATTTTGAGTAACAATCAGTTTATTAAAAAATCACTGTTCTTTTTTCTGTAGAACGAAGCGGTGTTTGTTTAATTCTACTTTTCTTAGGGGACAATATTTTATCCTCCTGGTCAACGTTGGGGCCACGTTTTTTCGCTGTTGACACTGATCAGCGCTATCAGCAGTTTCAGAGTGTGCATGTTGCGCTTGCATGCCAATCGGGCCTGCATCGGGATCCATAGTTCCACAAAACTTACCAGTTTGTACGAACAACACAAAACTAACAATTATAACGATAACAAAAAAATAACAAAAGAAAAAACAACAAAATCACGAAAATTCAGCAATAACAACGAGAAAAGGCATAGCATTCATAAGTACCGTGAATGACAACACAATTGACAACTGCAGAAAATTTACGCAATTTGACGGATGGTTGATAGCATAAATTTATTTATTTTATTTATTTATATATGCTTTATTGTACACCAGAAATTACATTTCAACTAAAAACATTTAACAATAAAAACATACAATGGGCGGCCTTATCGCTTTCTGCGATCTCTTCCAGGCAACCTTGGAATGGACAGTGATTGCGTGGACATAAAAATGGGGTTGTCACTGGTGCAAAATACAATTAACTTAAATCGACAAAAAAAAAAAAACACGTGCTCCCATAACTTATGAAGTGAATACGTAACATTTTAGATTTGGTAGAATTATAGTGACGTAAAAAATCGTTCCCGGTACTGTTCACTCCTGCTTCTTTTAGATTTTAAACATCGACACGACAATATAAAATGTAAAATTTAAACAATATTAAATGAAAGCCTTGTAATTTCAGAAGGTAGATAGGTTATAAGTACAATTAAGTGTGACAGCTGTTATATAAATTGATTATATTTACCTCCACATCAGTCTTGACTGTAATAATGTTTGTTGTAATTTTATTGCAAAGTGTGCACCTAAAATAGTCTTTTTTAACTTCTGTCTAATGCTATAGTAAATGGAGTATAAGTATCAAAAAGTATCAAAAATTGAAGTAAGATAGAGTAGGCTTAGACCGTTTGGTCATGTTGAGAGGGTGATTGAAAGGCAGCTAACAAAAGGTATTTACAAGGCAGATGTGACTGGACACGCTGGAAGGGGACGCCCTTGGAGAATATAATTATAGTGTCCTTATTGGTGATGTTCTTCCGAACGGTCAGGTGCGTAGTACTGGTAACCGGGGTACGTGTATGACCAGATTTATGAACTTAAACGAGGCTAAAGGAGTTTGTAAGGATCATAGTAGGTGGTGTTCTGTAATTTCTGCCTCAACTCACGGCTTTTTCCCATTGACACAGCCGTGAGTTTATGTATATATGTACGTTTGTTTGTCTCTTACTCTTTTACCTACTTTTTCTACTGACAAGTTCAGTCAATCAATTAACTCACTCTATCACAGTCCACTGCTGGATATGGCCTATTCCCTGTTGGACTACATCACCTTATCCTCCGCCTTCTGCATCCAGTCAATCCCAGCCACAGTTTTTAGTTCGTCGGTCCATCTAGCTGGGGGGCGTCTCATGTTACGCTTGTCGATACGCTTCAGGACTCGTCTGTTAAATCTGCCATCGGTCCTTCGACAGACATGGCTAGCCCCTTGCCACGTCAGCTTGAACTACTGACTAGTTGGTAGATATTTTACATAAGTGATTTTAATCAAAACCTGGAACTGGAACTCGACCAGGAAAAGCATATAGACAATAATTTCGGAAGTCGGTGTATTAGGATCTGTATTTAAGTTTTTTTTGCCACCGACTTCCGAAATTAAAGTTATTTTTCACTTTGTAGTGTTTTTTAACGAAGTCGGTTGTATTAATTTTTTAATTTTAACTTTTTAGTTATGGTATGTGTCCCGCACTAATCTAATCGTGTTATTCGTCCATTTGTCGCGCACATACTTAATGCAAATTTAAGACTTATATGATTTTTACATGGATCCCACTGTCAGAATGAAAACAAAGCAAAAAGAAAAAAGCTTTCAAATAAAAAAAGAATCATCAAAATCGGTTCACCCAGTCAAAAGTTCTAAGGTAACAAACATAAAAAATACAGTCGAAATGAGAACCTCCTCCTTTTATTTAACCCTTAAATGCATTGTGATGGAAATTTCCATCAACCAATTCAATGTACCTAATTGTTTCGTTTCCGTTCGTCATTTTTTGTTTTTGTAATTGGAAAAAAGTGGTTTATTATCTCACAACACATTTTGTTCTCAGTAGGTTAGTTCTGATTACACATTACATTTTCTTTTCATTTCATTTATTGTGTATATGTATCATTTGCATCGTATATGTAAGCGGGCACGCCCTTTATGCCTGGAGGCTTTATTAAGGTTTTAAGTTCTGTTTTCGATTTTGTTTTATTATTTATTTCAGCTTGAGTTTAGTTTTCAATGTTTTGTTGGTATATTGGCGTGTGCTAGCTGACATATGGCGAATAATATATGTTTTGTTTTATAACATTAATAACTTACACAATACTGTATAGAATCAAGTTCTTCTAACTTAACAGACAGCTGTGCTGCTGGGGAGTTTGTTCCGCCACTTCTTCTTCCCAGCTAAAGCACTAGGAAGTGTCGAAGGGCGGGCGTTTTGGGGGGACTGTCTCATGTAACTTTGACGTTCAAAAAGTGCTGACTCTCAGCCTAGTTTGAATAAATGACTTTTGATTTTGATTTTACATAAAGATGTAAATTTCCAGCAACCGATTTAAAAAAAAAAAGTATTTTTATGAATATATTTTTTTAAATATTTATTCCTTACTATGTAGCTAATCTTACATCCAAATAAATTGAATTTGGTTAAAAACGTAAAAATCATACATTTAAGGGTTTAAACGGTTAAAAAGGAGGTTTCCATCACTCAGAATAAAAAATACGTATTACTCTTTCTCAGCCCTTTCGCTTGTTCACACCTAACAAATGGACAAGACGCAAATAGAAAGGGTCAAATATCGATTCTGTATTGTACAAATAATGGACTAATAAGTGGTCAAATAGAGAAGGATAGGTTAAGTAAACATTGGATAAGGAGAACACGTAATATCACGCTTTGTATCCTCGAAGAGTTGGGCAGAGTTGTACCTGTATGTGTGTTTTATCTTTTTTTTTTAAATTAACTAACTAGCTTTTGCCCGCGGCTTTGCCCGCGTGGATGTCGGAAATTATCGCAAGAGGACATACTGCCGCTATTAATGTATTAAGAATGCATTAATCCAGGTTATATAGGTATCCAGGTTGTATAGGCTTCGTCCGCCTGGTATTTTTAACAACAAAGTTTTTCGTTCGTTTTTTTTTACGTGAGATTCTATGTTTTTGTTCTAAAATAAAAGTAGCCTACGTTACTCCTTGTTACATCAGCTATCTGCCAGTGAAAGTCCCGTCAAAATCGGTCCAGCCATTTCAGAGATTAGCCGGAACAAACAGACAGACAGACAGACAAAATTTGTAAAAAATGTTTTTTTTTTGTATATGAACCGTGTATACATCCATATACACTTAGTAAAAAGCGGTTATTTTAATACAAACAGACACTCCAATTTTATTTATTTGTCTAGATTTTTTGCTGTATTATAATGTGTGCCTTTGAGTCTGTGCTAAATAAATGTATATGCTCTCTTTCTTTCTGAATTACACCCACATTTCTCTAGTTATGTTTAAGTGTCATGTCACATAAGGCGAACTTATTGCCATTAAGGATGATAAGGAGAAAGCTATAAATAAAACCCTACTTATTCTTGTAAGTATAGCATTGTAAATATTTATTTATTTTCGTCTACCAAAGGTCACTATAGGTCTCCAAAGGAAATAATTAACCAGGGTCGTTGGGTATAGTTGAAGTTTAGTAAGAAACCGATGGATTTATTCTAATAAAATTTAATTGAAAATCAACAGTCAAGAGGAGCAGTGGTGGCCCAGTGGTATCACCGTCAACTTACGAGTTGTAGATCGAGAATTCGAACCCACGCAAGCACTTTACTGAGTGTATTAATTTCATCATCACACTGCTCTCAAAACGGTGAAGGAAAAAATCGTGAGGAAAAATTCCGGTCCATCTAGCTGGGGGGCGTCTCATGTTACGCTTGTCGATACGCGGTCTCCACTTCAGGACTCGACTGTTACATCAGCTATCGGTACTTCGACATACATGACCAGCCCCTTGCCACGTCAGCTTGAACTACTGACTAGTTGGTAGATATTTTACATAAGTAAGTGATTTTAATCAAAACCTGGAACTGGAACTCGACTGGAAGTCGACCAGGAAAAGCACATGGACAATAATTTCGGAAGTCGGTGTCTTAGGATCTGTATTTAATTATTTTTTTGCCACCGACTTCCGAAATGTTTTGTTGACTTCCGTATGTCTTTTTTTTGTGTTAAATGTTTTTGTTATTATGTATTTTCTGGTGTACAATAAAGCATATATAAATAAATAAATAACCAGGGTCGTAAAAGAGGAGCAGTGGTGGCCCAGTGGTATCACCGTCGACTTACGAGTTGTAGATCGAGAATTCGAACCCACGCAGGCATTTTCCTTTGTGTATTTAATTTCATCATCACTGCTCTCAAAACGGTGAAGGAAAACATCGTGAGGAAATCGGCATTTTTAACCGACTTCAAAAAAAGGAGGAGGTTATATGTTCGACTGTATGTATTTTTTTTTTTTTTTTTTTTTTATGTATGTTCACCGATTTCTCCGCCAATTGTCAACCGATTTTGAAAATTCTTTTTTTATTCGTAAGGATATACTCCTGAGGTGGTCCCATATTAATTTTGTGAAGATTTGATGTATACTTTGGGAGATAAACGAAGGAACTCCTCAAAAACAAACAGTACACGTAATGTGATTTGGATATTGTACTAAAGATCAAAAATAATTGCTGGTTCTATCTATCCATCCGTGGTGAACTAATTATAGTCTTCGAAGATACCGCATGGAACTCCTCATCGGTGAACAGTACATATAGGAACTTACAGTGAAAGGTTAGAAGGTTAGGGGATAATTCTTTGAATATTATAGGCACGTTTAGACCGTTACTTGTATTCTTATATTCCGTTGAGCTGATGATGGAAGGTACAACTCCTTATCGATCAGGAGTTAGAAGATATCTTGTCCTAGATAGACATACTCGTTGACATCGAGAATTGATTCCTCAGCAGACACTAGAGTGGGTGTTTTTTTTTTTATGTATGTTCGGCCATAACTGCGTCATATATAAACGGATTTGCAAAATTCTTTTTTTGTTCGAAAGGGGTTTATTCCGAAATGGTCCCATATAATTTTCATATAGATCTGATGATGAGTTCGGGAGACAGACACCGGAACTCTTTAAAAAATGACAGCAAATCAACCGCGATTTCTGCTATCGCATAAATATGCATTGTTTGTTTGGAATTAGTGCAGGGTGAATACCACAACTAAAAATTTAAAAATAAAAACTTTTTTACAAAAAAAAAAAACAACCGACTTCCTTAAAAACACTACAAAGTGAAAAATAACTTTAATTTCGGAAGTCGGTGGCAAAAAAACCATAAATACAGATCCTAAGACACCGACTTCCGAAATTAAAGTTATTTTTCACTTTGTAGTGTTTTTAAGGAAGTCGGTTGTTTTTTTTTGTAAAAAAGTTTTTTCTAGAACCAAAAATTCGCAGACGCGTGGTGGGTTATGGACTATTCCCTCTCACTGAGAGGAGACCTTTGTCCCAGCAGTGGGACATTATAGCCTGATTGTTTTTGTAGTACACATACAGAATTTACGTTTTAACATAAATTCACGCCTTTTTTCCATGGGGAAAGGCAGAAACTACAAAACACCACTTGCTACGGTCCTTACACAAGATTTTCGCCTCGTTTAAGTTCATAAATTTGATTATGCACGAACGCCGGTTACCAGTATCATACATCTGCCCCTCCTGAAGAACATTACGTTTTAAATACGGTGAATATTTGATAACAAGCCGGTATCGCGGTGACTAACAGTTAACACCGTGATTTCACTCGCTTTGAATATTTTATAAAGGGATCGTAGCTCGCGGAGGCTTAGAATTTACGGCCGGCTCATCTGTGTTACCTTAATGCTAGAATAAGGGTTAAAATACCAGTTTCCAGTTCATGCGTAGACCTATTATTCATGGTGTGGGTTCATGTGACATTGAGGTATTCCTGCTATTTGAATCGACTTTTAATCGAGATACACGAGTCGATTTATAAAGCGCGCGCGGCTATTTTAACAGAAAAAAAAGTTTGTTTCTATTAAGGACGCTATAATATTTTTGAATCGCTCAAGTTTAGGTATCTGAGTCGCCACACAACAACATTACGCGCACGCACACATTGAAACCATTGTCTGCTCGATTTTAAACATTAGTTACCTAATCTTGATACTAGAAGGTATTATTTATTTTATTTTACTAGCACTGTTGAGTAAAATTTGTGACAGTAAATAACTTTTACTACCATGATCATCAATATTTTTGGGGTAACGTATAATTTGACAATTAAAAAAAAACGAGGTGTAACAATAAAATACTTTAACAATATTTTTGGGTAATAAACAAATATAACTGATGGTGATCGTAGAATATCGTTGTAATCGTTGAAAATATATAGGATATTCCTTAAAGAAAACTAAGCAAAAATTGTGTGACGCGCGACCCTCACCTTTGAGATTGCAGCGCGTATTCAGAATTTTTTATTTATGTAAATAATTAAAGTTACGTTAAATATTGTGACTATATACTAGCAAAACCCCCAAAATTTATACCCATGTCGACATTTCATCATAACAGTACATCCGCCATTTTAAATTAAAAATCGAAGATTTTATAATCCCTACCCCCAATATGGATAAAGATCTTTTTATAAAAAAACAATACCCACCGTATTTGGATCAAATTTGGATGAATCATTCGTAATAACTATCCTAAAATTATCCAAATTTGATAGCTATGCCAACTTTTTATTTAAAAAATTAAAATATTCGTCGTTTTGAATGAAAAACTTGTGGGGTCGCCTTTTTTTGGCTCCAAATGTAATTTATATGGAGTTTTCGGCTTCAGCACCTTCGAAAATCTTGAAAACGACACCCATGATGAAAATTTTGAAAATTTTCGTAACCACCATTTTTGATTTTGAATCAGATTCAGCACCCTTGTTTACCCCTACCGCAAGCTACATTAAAGAATTTCTTTCCAAAAATGGACGACACTTGCATAATTTAATTACCACGTTGAAAATATAACTTTTTATTGAATAATTATCCGCCATTTTGAATTCTTGAAAATGAATACATAGTCATAATTACCCTACCTCAATAATCCCAATAGAATTTGAGTTATTTATTTCTAAATCAAGTTCTGATAATAAGTTTGGTACTCATAGTTTTGGTCCGAAAAGTATCAACATTTTTCAACCACAGTATACAGCACGGCACTCACTTTATTATTATTTTGATCGTATTTATTTTGTACAAAAAAGCGATACGCCCGTGCTTCCTAGGGCGCGTCTGAGCGCGGAATGAGAAGCCGCGAGTTTAAAATGTATGAAGAAAGTTGAGAACGTTCTTTATTTTTCTCATAAATAAAAAAGTTATGTATTTAATTACAAAATATTTAGGCAAAACGTAGAAGATTATACTAGCCACAATTTGTTGTCATTTTGAAGTTAAAATATGCAGTTGATCTCACTATACAGGTACCTTTCCAGACCCCATTATTTTTCATTTTCTTCGATTATTGCGGTGGGGAAAACGTATTTTTGTGAAAATATTGTATGGGACTATATAATTTTTATGGTACCATAATGGAGATGAATAAATTATCTTTAATTAAAGACCATAATTGACTTCGCAGTTGTGATTCCTCTTGATGTAATTGGTACTGGAAAACCACCGATATTTGTAGAAAAATGTTATAGCGTCCTTAAAGTACGATCGATCCAAAGAGTCCTTTATTCATAGGATTTGATGCCGTCAACGAACAAAATAATTATATTAAGCAATTTATGTTATAGTGAAATAATAAGTGACATTGATGCCTACTCTTTAAATATTAATAACTGAACTAAAACCAATAATAGTTACTTCAACAAAAATAATTATTTTCTGTGGGCAAGACCAAATTATTGATTAACTTGTATGTGAAACTCGGCCAGCCGCTGTTTCTGCATTATCTGTGGCGGTAATGGTGATTTTATTTTACCTCAAAATAAGTTCGAGAAGTAATTTGTTCTTCTCAGGAATAAAGGTGTCTTGGATAAACTAGGATCTTTAGCTGCACTTATGATTTTAGTCTTAACTTGGGCCGGTCCGAAGTAAACTCAGAGTTGTTGTGCTCCAAAACCGTAGAATCTTAGAATCCTTCGTTACGTTCTGATTCAAGATAACGCCTGAGATTTTTAAAACTGCTTTAGTGAATAATACATATAAATAAATAAATAAATATCTTAGGACAACCAACACACCGTTACCTGATCCCAAACTAGGCAGAGCCCGTACTATGGAAACCAGATAACTGATAAATATACATATAGATTTTCTAAATACATACATATTATAGATAAATTACACCCAGACACAGAACAAATAATTGTGCTCATCAGACAAAGATTTGTCCTGGGTAGGAATCGAACCCACGACCTCAGTCTTAGCAGTCAGGGTCAGTAACCACTAGACTAACAGGTCTGTCATATCTACTATATAGTTAATCAATTGTTTGTCATATTCGCCATTCAAGTTAATGAGTAAGATAGGGTAACTGACAAAGGTTGCTGTAGAATCCTGTTGATTCCGTATTTAAGTTGAATAATATCACTTCACTGGATCACCACCACATCAAACGCTACCGTGCAGACCCGCTTTACCGTCTCTATTTCCCGCCATTTCCCGTGCCTGACAGATGACATTAGTGACAGCAGTTGCCCCCGCTTGTGTGTATGAGACAGTGTTTACATGTCTATTATATAGATACACTATAGTAACCTAATATAAACTTAAAAATAAATCAGCAAACAGTACTTATATTTAGTTACCAAACGATTTTAACTCGAATCCTACTCGATTCACATTGAAAACTGAATCGAAAATCTCGACTGGCACTCATGGCAACATCTGGCATCGCTACTCTAAGCCAGTTTTATATGCATGCATTCAAAGAGCATTCAGAAGTGACGATACTTAAGTACGTCCGGCGCATTCTGTACACTCAGTTTTGCTGCCAACATGATTGTAACTGACTTTCTTTCTTTATTGCATAGCTGGAGAGAACGCGAAAATTATTTGAGAGTTTTGATTTAGATTTACTCCAACTTTGTGATTGTGAACTTATTTAATGAAATTCCCAGCCTACGAATTAAAATTCAATTAAGTACCTACATCCAATCACGTGTAGTGCTTTTTGGCGGAGGTAGACTGGCTTATTTAGCTAGAACCCCCACGCACAACGCACAAAATGAGTCTTTGTGCGAAAACGGGAGTCCCCATCATCAAAAATTACCCACATAGTTTTCACATTTCACACTCATTCACTACAGTCGGAAAAAAAATTAGTACACAGAAAAACAAATCACTAGACTTTTCAGAAGATACGGGGCTAAACTTTTCCGGAAAATGTCTATTTACTCCGGTAGCTCCATTTCTAAGGCTCACAGCAAAAAGCATACATTGAACTTTTACGAGCTAGGCCCAGAATATACGCGTCAAAGTGTGAAATTCTCGTCCAAAGATTTATTTCACGTATTTCAATGGAAAAGCCAGTACTTTCGTCCGTATTCAGGCTATAACTCATTCAGATCCTTGCTTTACTACCAAGCTTCAGATAGCAAAGAAACCGAGCCTGTTTTTTACGAACATGTCCGAATAGAAAGCTTCGTGTCGTGACCTTTTGGGGTTCCGTGGATAGATTTACGTAAAAGAAATCCTTGTGACGAATTTGTTTGTTTGTCTGCTTGAGTGTATATTACAGCCGTAGTACATAGCTCACTAACCCACTGAAAAAAGTCGTAAAATTTGTTTCTTCATAATTGACTACTGAATGGATAAAAAAGAAAGTTACGTAAGTAACTTTTACGATAGGTTTTTTTTTTTTCAATAACTATGTATTTCGCCATACCTACCGCCGATACATCCAAAGAAAAAATTCAATATTATTTCAACGCAATAAGAGTCAATTTTAAATGCGTAATATAAAGGTAGGCAGCAACATTTATAGCACGATTTTCTTAAAAATACCAGTTATCAAAAAATATTACTTGTTTTTTTTTTGGTTTCACATATTATGGTTTAACTGTCATTTAAATGTTGAAATGCAGTTAAAAGTTAAATGTCATAATCATCATCATCATCATTTCAGCCGAAAGACGTCCACTGCTAGACATAGGCCTCCCCCAAGCACAGCCACTTCGACCTGTTCTGTGCTTCTCTTATCCAACGTATTCCTGCGGCCTTCACCAGGTCATCGGTCCATCTTGTGGGAGGCCTTCCAACGCTCCGTCTTCCAGTACGCCGTCGCCACTCCAGAACCTTCCGGCCCCATCGGCCATCCGTTCTGCGAGCATTGTGCCCTGCCCACTGCCACTTAAGTTTGGCAATTCTTCGGGCTATGTCGGTTACCTTGGTTTTCCTACGTAAAAGTTAAATGTCAGCAACCAATTAATGTGTATTAATAACAAATGCATGAGATTAAGACTAATAATTTTATAGTTTTGCGATTTATTTATTGTGTTAATTTATAATGAAATACAATTTATTAGTAAGCATGGTGACATAATAGTATAGCTTGATATTATCAAGCTATACATTTCCAGTATAAGCTGATCTCTAATTGTTTGAGAAATGTAAACAATGCGGGCTCAGCTAAAACTGGAAATATATAACTTGATATGTAGCCGTGTGTACAAAGTCAATGTAAATAATTATATTAAGAAAATAATATCTTAGGACAACCAACAAAACAAAATTACACCCAGACACAGAACAGATGATTGAGCTCATCACACAAACATTTGTCCTGGGTGGGAATCGAACTCACGACCTCAGTCTTAGCAGTCAGGGTCACTAACCACTAGGCCAGTCGTTATTAAGAAAGTAAAAGGCAATAATTGTAAATAATAATAATGTATACGAAACCACCACGTATCTACTCATAGGCCGACCGTAACTAGAAACTTGTAAATTACGTCGTTTTTCACTCGACATGTCGTAAAGTTTTGTATCACAAAGATAGGATATTAGGCACGTCTTGTTCCCTATAACCGAATGTTTCAAGGGTTTTTTAGAGAATTTATTAGCTGAATAACTACCTGGGTGTTTAGGAAGTAGAGGTTAGTTTACGTTTTTTAGAGTGAAAGAACACTATCTCTCCACTTTGTCATAATTGCTCATGAATGTTTTCATTTTAATTACATTATTAGTATAATATATATTTAGTGATATTTATTCTAGAAGTATTAATGTATGTTTGCATGTATGTATATTTTTATTTTGTATATTTATATTTAAATTATAGTATTATTTTTCTTCTACTATTACACACGTTGTCTACATCTCTTTGTATATTCTCTCCTATTGCAGGTATGCTGGAAGAGATTTCTATTGAAATAAGCATTACCTTTGTACATATTTTTCTGTTCCTTTCTTCTTGTCTATTTATATGTGTGCATAAATGGTTAAATAAATAAATAAATGATTCCACGGGAATGTGTTTCCAGGACAAAAGTTTATTACTCCTTATAATATCCGCTATCGGGTAGTGAAAGTCCCGTCAAAATAAGTTAAACTGCTTCGGAGATTAGCCGGAACAGATAACATAATTATGCATTTAGTAAAAAGCTTGCTTTATTTATTGCAATGTATGCTTGTATGTGTATTACATATGTTAAGATTGTACACAACTACACATGCTGATTGATATCCACCAACCCGCACTGAATCTGCGTGGTGTTTTACGGCCCACTCCCTCTTACACAGAGTATCCCAGCATTACGAACATATGCGGATGGGTAATAAGGTTATATTGCAGTTATCATTTCAGTGAAAACAATGATCTCAACGAGTAGCTGTACTTCCGATGCACTTGTCACTGGAAAAATAAGCGTAGAGAATATTATTTTACACAAAATCTGGTCGTGTTTTTGCAGCGCGTTGCCTCGCTCGATTGCATCGTAGATTCGGCACAGCAGGTGAGTTTCATTATGTACCTATATAAAACTCACGCTTACTTTCCACGAGGGTAGGCAGAAATACAGAATGCCACCTGCCACAATCTTTACATACTATTTTTGCCTCATTTACGTAACTAAGTACGTAATGTATTACGTACGAATTTAATTATTCAAAAGTAAATAATAATCGACATGTAGTATACGTTGTTCTTAGATAACTTTAGTTTCGTTGTTGATAGCTGAAGTCTTTTTTATGCCGTGTTCGACGCCATTCGGCATGCAAACATTTATATTAACGTTCACTTAAGTTCGGAGTTATTGACCTAAAAAGAACAAAATCCCAATAACCAATGGAATGAGCTTTTCATGGATAAACCAAGATATAACAGGATAGTTGTATTTTTTATATTCATAGCACGTTAGAATTTATTCTTGCCTCTAGCTATATCCGATCTGATCCTCTGTGGATCCACTCTAATAGATGTTATAACCGACCAAAGGGGTTATTCAAGTGGATGAGCCGAAGCACCTTATGTGAACCTAACGTTCCTATATCTTACTTACGTTTCTATCTAAACGTATACTTGCATAGTAGTCATAGTAACGTATGGTGAAGGACGTAAAGAATAGTACCACCTCATTTCTTCCCGTGGGTGTAGTAAGAGGCGACTAAAGAATTTATCAGAGAATGGGCAGCAGCGTACTCTATGCTTTTTACCATCATACTGCTAACCCTAAAATTGGGGGAGGGCTATGCCCTGCTGGGTGTCTTTCGGCTGAAATAATGATGATGAAAATTTTGAAGTGAACTGTCAAGCCTTTGCATCTGTTGGAATAAAGTAACTGTTACTTAACCAGCTGTCTCGAATAATTAATGATTTCTCTAAAAAATTAATAAATAACCCGTATATTGAGGTTGACATGCCAAACCAGTCAGATTACACCAATAAATATCTTCAAACGACACGTTGAGCTCAAAATGGCTGATAATTTGTCACGTAGAACGCTACGCCATTTCATCAAATAACGTTTCGAATGACGTAGACGACACTGCTACGGATTCGTAGCAGTGTCGTAGCTTCGTAGACCTACAGAATTTTCAACGTCTGAAAAAATTATCGTCGTCACTAGCAATTCTGGAAGTGCTGTTCCGTTTACATACATTCTTATTATACTTATAGAAAACTTCTAGGAACTCGATTTTAATTGGATAGTTGACTACGACGCAAAGGAAAATTTCAGGCAAAAGCTAGTATAATTTAAAGAAGAGAATTAGTTGTTCAACATTTTGTTAACATTAGATTTGTGTATTGGTTAGATAAGAAAAGCTAGAAGCGATTTCGTATAAAAATCGTATTTATACCTATTTAACACGCTTTTATTAGCTTCATCATCATCATCATCATCATTTCAGCCGTAAGACGTCCACTGCTGGACTTAGGCCTCCCCAATTTGGGGGGCTTTGCCATAATCGCCACGCTTGGCAGGCGGGTTGGCGATCGCAGTATGGTGGTAAAATGCATAGAGAACGCTACTGCCCATTCTCTAGTAGTAATAGTAGTTATTAGCTTGGTATGTATGTAATGCTAATAATAGGGTTAAGTAGAAATATTTAAATTAAGTTAACTTCACACACACGCCTGCACTATAATATTTCCCACGCCGATGGCAAGTGTCCGTTGAGGTTTTACCGCCTTGGCCGAAATACGGTCTGAAGGAGTATTTTTTTTTTTTTTGTTTAGCCTATACTGTCCCACTGCTGGGCAAAGGCCTCCCCCAATTTATTCCAGGAACTCCTGTCCCACGCCACCTCAAACCAGTCGTCGCGGTACTTATCTAGGTCGTCTCGCCAGCGCTTTCTGGGCCGACCGCGGTGGCGTCATCCATCTTCAGGCACCCATTTTGTGCAGACCTTTGCCCAACGGTCATCTTGCATACGTCTAACAGAGGAGTATATATATAGTATTTTAATACTTTAAGTGATGGTAATAATTTAATGAAAATTAAACATATTAAAACAGAATTTATTCAACACGCAATATTACGTGCGCTAGTTACAGACACGAAACTGAATTTCAGAGTACGTTTACCTTTTTACACGAGTAGTAATAACCTTATATTTTGCTATAAAAACTGTTATGAGATAATTGGGCTTGTAATATTTTGGATCCCGTAACACAGGTCTGACCAAGGCAAGAATGATTTTCAAAATAATTCATAAATTTTTATCATTCGTATTTTTACCTCACGAAGTCTCTGTTACCAAAAGTAAAAATATACTGTGAATGTGTGTTTTATCGCAGAAGCTCGTAGTGTCGTCCGAGACAATAGCGTAGTCGTATAGTATAGTATATTTAGATAAGGAATGTCGACGAAATTTAGCTTTTATTTTTCACGTGCAAAAGTTATTAGCTTAACAACTTCATTTTGTTTTGAAGTCGGAAGTTATCTGCTGACGCTACTCGTTTTTACGCACACATTTGCAGGGTATTTCTATTCTAGATAACCACAAGTAAAGCGCCCGTCGCTTCGTGAGACAAAATTTCCTCGTCACTTAACATTTTAATATGTTTTTTTTTGTATGTCCCTTTTGTCCCATTGCAGGACAAAGGCCTACAGACCCATTTTCTACCACTCTCTCTCTATATTTTATATATCTTGGTCAAGAATACCTGTTCCAAAATAAAGATGAATAAATATGGAGTACTAATAAATATAATTTTGACCGTACGTACACATGTACGTATATGGGTATATATGAATGTGTTCACCTGCTCCCCTATAATTTCTAAACTACTTATCATATTTTTGACAAAAGAGGTATCGTTGGAAGTGTTTTGATCATCCGCTGGTTTCGGTTATGTATCGCCACATTAACTGAATATGACCTGATGCCGTGTTGGGTATCAAATCAAAAGGCATAATTAGCACATTCCAAAAATATAAACATACTTAACCCCACATGTGCGTGAATTTTCAGTAGTCCAATTTTAGATTTTGAACTAACTTTTTTTAGTTAATTTTCACCATTTCCAGGTGAAGCAGTTTATGAAATGTGAAGTGAAATGTCACATAACGATGTGACACCAAACACAAACACTTCACCGCTTTATCCGTATGCCGTGTTTCCCGCTTCCTGGATTAAACGATAAAACTAGCCGGCTCATACCCGGATACGGGCCGGATGGTGACCGGATGAGCCGGTGACTAGATCAAGATAACAGAGACTGCGGGTGTCATAGTAAGCCGGTTTTGTTGCTTGACTGTACGAATAAAGTAGAAAATTATAGTCGAGCTTTGTAGAATTTCTTACCCGACTACGGTGAAGCAAAAAGGAGTGTTATGATTTTAAATGGTATGTATGCATGTAACAAGCATGCACCTCATAACTTCTTTACTACTTGTCATAATTTGACAAATAAGGTATCTGTGAGGTCCGCTGGTCAAGGGTTATGTGACACCTTAAATTGAATATGGAACCCTAGAGGACATAAAGTTCCGAAAAAAAAAATTCACAAGTGGTACAAGAGAAACCTTAAAAAATGTTGGCTTCAAGATAATGAGACGAATGTAAAATTTCGGGAAGAGGATAATTGTAGGGTTTAGTAATGATCATAGTGATACAAAGTTTGACAATGATTTTACATTTTATTCGTATATATTACATAGATTTGTTCAGACGGTAAACACGAGTGGAGGGGGTAAGAAGAAGAGCACAAAGAGAACGACGAACATAAGAAACACTGCTTCCTATCTCATTTTCGCCCACGTTAAATCTTATGAATTTATGCGTCTGCCTCTTTGTCGCTTTTTCGTTTCAAAGACTTTCAAATCACAACGGTGCTAAAGAAGTTTTCACTTCAATAACAAAATAATACATTCTAAGACTAGTAGGCTCCTGCCAGGGTCGCGAGATTGTTTGAAAGAGGTACCGTGACCCTGGCACATGGGCAACTGAAGGAACACGGGTGGGGTTTAGTCAGTAAAAGTGTCCCGCTCCGCCCAGAGCGGGAGAAGTCATTTGATGATTTCCCATCCAAAAAAAAATAATAGACTAGTAAACTATCATAAGCATTGGAGTAGAATGTCACACGAGAGAGAATATTACATAGGTATGAGGCAGAATATTTTCTTGTTTTATACCTTTAAGGTTCCGTATGGTATCAGACGTAAAGAATAACACCATCTCGTTTCTTCCCGTGGGTGTCGTAAAAGGCGAGTAAGGGAGTTACTAGAGAATGGGCAGCAGCAGTTTTTTGCATTTTACCAACATACTGCGATTGCCAACCTGCTTTGCCAAGAGTGGCGGATGTCCAGCAGTGGCCGTCTTACGGTTGAAAATATGATGATAATGACGATACTGTTACGAACTTGATTTTCAAAAGTCAGGGTTTCGTTTTTGAATGTACTTTTTTGCACTCGAAACTTTAAAAACATAGTCAATATACACGAAATCCTACGAAAATCTTCACGGGGAAAATTCAAATAGACTTTTTTTTATATCTTAGTACACCCAACACACCGTTATCTGATCTCAAACTAGGCAGAGCCTGTACTATGGCAACCAGACAACTGATAAATATACTTATATATTTCTAAATACACTGCCCGCGACTTCGTACGCGTTACATTTCGTGTTCCCCCGACCCTTCCCATCGCGTCGAATCGTTTACCCGTGCGATTTTCCCCGTTTTTGCAATATTTTTCATTACTGCTCCGCTCCTCTTAGTTGTAGCGTGATGTTATATAGCTTATGTTACTCGCAGATAATGTAGCTTTCAAATGGTGAAAGAATTTTTAAAATCGGTCCTGTAGTTTTTGAGTTTATCCATTACAAACAAACAAACAAACAAAAAAAAATCCTCTTTTACATATTAGTGTAGATAAATGACACCCAGACACAGAACAAATTATCGTGCTCATCACACAAAGATTTGTCCTGGGTGGGAATCGAACCCACGAGCTTAGTCTTAGCAGTCAGAGTCACTAACCACTAGACTAACAGGCCAGTTAGTTGCGACTGATATTACTTAAATATACGCATGGAGAGCAGTGGTGGTACAGTGGTATCGGCCTCGGCTAACGAGTTGCAGGTCGTCGGTTCGAACTTTAAGATATTCAATAACATATACAATTGGGTAAACATAAACACTTATTTCCGGCAACTTTCTGTAGCTTACAGATCGGTGTTGAGTTTTATAGGGATTCCAAACACCCATTACACTCTAGATCTCATTGAAGTGTAATACACAATCTGTAGTAAGTTGTGGTTCTATAAATAAACCCCCTTACCGTGTTCGTGCAAGCATGAATAAAACATGAAAGCTTCACTTGACTCGACACTATGTAAAACCGGCCAAGTGCGAGTCGGACTCGCGCACCGAGGGTTCCGTACAAACCTGCAGGTAGTCACGGTTTATGCATAAGGTTTAAGTTTATGAAATAAAATGTTTTTTTTTAATTTTTATGTTTGAGTTGACTGAATGAAACGTAAATTGTGGTTTACGATTTATGACGTATTAAAAAAAAACTACTTACTAGATCTCGTTCAAACCAATTTTCGGTGGAAGTTTACATGGTAATGTACATCATATATTTTTTTAGTTTTATCATTCCCTTATTTTAGAAGTTACGGGGGGGGGACGGACACATTTTACCACTTTGGAAGTGTCTCTCGCGCAAACTATTCAGTTTAGAAAAAAATGATATTAGAAACCTCAATATCATTTTTGAAGACCTATCCATAGATACCCCACACGTATGGGTTTGATGAATTTTTTTTTTGAGTTTCAGATCTATGTATGAGGAACCCCAAATATTATTGTTTTTTTTCTATTTTTGTGTGAAAATCTTAATGCGGTTCACAGAATACATCTACTTACCAAGTTTCAATAGCATAGCTCTTACAGTTTAAGAAAAAAGTGGCTGTGACATACTCGGACAGACAAACAGACAGACAGACATCACGAATCTATAAGGGTTCCGTTTTTTGCCATTTGACAACGGAACCCTAACAACAGAAGTATTATTTTTATTGAAGGTATTCTGTTAGAATAACATTTCAGTCGCAAAGGAAGGTCTGAAATACACACGATATTAAGGTACGTTACGAAGCAAATTTTTAGGTATTTAACCGACGTGTTTGCATTTATATTACTACTTAATAATCAGCCCATACTTTGAAAAGGAGGATATATTGAGGTATGAAGATGATTCACGGTAAACTTCACTTGTGTATTGCAGGATTTCGTGACATCAATTTGATGCGTAGTCCGCATGTGGTTTTGTAGATGCCACCACAGATACCTTATGATTAGAAAACAAAACTAATTTGAAACGTAATTGAAATAGCAAAATCTTGATGTTGGCGTTAACGAAGAGTTGACGTAACCAACAAATTAACGCCAATCATGATAACCTAACTAATAAATTAATCTCCTTTAATAACAATAACAGCTGTAAGTCTTCTTAACCTCAAATAACTTAGCACTTGTAAGTCAAACAAATTAAACTCTGAGACTCAAATTAACCAAGTGTTGAGTTCATATTGATTCCTCTTTAAAGTTTAAGTAATTTTAGTAATATTGATGCCGAGTTATTTATAAATTCTGATTGAATTATGAGGGCTTTAGAGTTGGGCACGCCACAATTGCGGCGTTCAGGATAAAGCGGGAGGAAACGCCCGGGTGTTTCCACTTCGAGGATCGTCTGGAGGACACGGTGGAACCTACGGTGGAGGTATGCCCTGCCTGGGCGGAGCCCCGCCGTGTCCTCGTGGAAGCGATCGGTGGCGGCGACCTCTCGCGTGTGGCCCTGGAGCGAGCCATGGTACGGAGCGAGAGGGCATAGGAAGCCGTCATGTCCTTCTGCGAAGCAGTAATGCTCGTGAAGGAAGAGGCGGGGCGCGTGAGGGAGTGGCAGTGTCTACGCCCTCACGTCCCTAGCCGCCGCAGGAGGAGACGCCCCGGGCGTCGGGAGTCGATTGCAGACTCCCGGCCACTGTAGGTGCGGGCTTGCGGGCGGCGAGCAATGGGTAGCTCGCCAGGCCCGAGTCGGCGGCGCGTAGTGTTCCACGCGCGCCTCAAAGAGATGTCAGCAGTACTGAAGGGGTCTGCTAGAACCGATGCCAGCCAGGGTGGTGGAATTATTTGAAAGAGTTACCGTGGCCCTGGCGATTAGGCAACTGAAGGAACGCGGGTAGGTTTTAGTCAGTAAAAGTTTTACACGCCCTCCCGCTCCGCCCAGAACGGGAGACGTCATTTGATGAATTCCCACTCACAAAAAAAGGTGTCATATAGAGTCATTTTCATTTCTGATGTTAGCCCGAAAATATCAAATAGATGAAGACAAAACTTGGGATGAATGGGAGCTACTTGTTAGTATTTACGTGCGGATATTACTGTATATTTTTTTGGAGATCCTTTCGTTATTTTCGGTTACTAGAACTTATTTTCAATTTATGTTTTCACTCGTTTTGTGTAATATAGCAACACTAAACTAATAGAGTATGTTAGTTTGAACGAGACACATACTTTAAAGCAGTAATACTGCACCATTTTTTTTTCATAGGGACTGGCTCAGGAATATGAAAACAAAAATATACGGGGTCGAGGGGACCCCGCGTGAGGAAAGAAAGTCGTTTACGTTATCTTTAAAATATTTAAAGACAACGGTTTTTTTTTATCATGTTGTTTTTTTTTTTATTTAACCGCATTATCAGCATGAGCTTTTTCGAAAACCTTGAAAATGACACCCAAGATGAAAAATCAACAAAAAAAAGGCAGCCGCCATCTTTGATATTTATTTTGACCTAACTATTGGCTAGAGATCCCTTGAAGACCATGACAACTCACTTACTCGCATGAAAGGGGGGAAAATGCTTTTTCGTTACATGATGATTTCTACTTATACATTTCCTTAGCTGTGTTAAAGAAGTTTGTTTAAAGAAAACAGCTGTTCCGTACATTTTCATTGCGTTGGTAGGTATCGAACTTTGTAGAAAACATCTGTTCAGTCATATTAAGACGATACACTTCCTCGTCTCCCATAAACTTCCAAATTGTACTTCTGTCTCGCTCTTTCATCATCACCCATCTCATTTCGCCCTAGTGTTACCTCACGCCCTTATTATACGGAATGAAAAGATTTTCGCAAGCAAGCATAAGTATCGGCCATATGTGCACAGTGTCAACAGAGCTCAAACCCGCTTGAAAAGCGCCCGTTGATTTTGTAATGAACGCTGTAAAACAGGGTGTGTGGGGTGCAGGCGACTCTCGGCTTTGTGATGTTCTTTGATTTAATTATGTCAGATTTTATAACAAGCGTACGTTTGTAACGCTGAGTTACTTATTATTCTCTTATTTCATATTCCTTATGAATACTTAAGTTTTTTGTCTTTGAAAATGGTTTTTGCATATTGAAATTTTTATGTATAATTGCAAGAGTGTAGTAGGTCACTCTATAATTTATCTACGTATGTAATGTCAATCTTCTAGAATAGTAATTACTACTGTAAATGTGAGGATTATGTGGATCAGTTTTTTTTTTCTCAATCTAATCATCGTCTGGTAGATTTAGTTTATGCGGCCTACCCACATATCCTTCTTTGGTAGGTATTATTCGTCGTATCGTTGAGATTCTTAAGTTCAGAGTTGAGTTGAACGTTAACTAACAAATGCATGCACTGCACGTCTATATATGGGTCTCTCACCTCAGACACCAATCTAAATGGTCTTCACATGATCGAACGAGATCACGTCTGGGCTATAAAAGAAACTGTGACTTCTGAATTTGTTTCGGCCTTAGTGAAGTATTCAGATAGAAAACGCCGTCTTCATCTAGTTTTTGGAACAAAGTTCCTTATCGCGCGTTGTGAAAGGGGGCTAGACGGAAAAGAATTCTTACGAAAACTTGTCACGACATGCTTTAACCGACTTAAAAAAAAGGACGAGGTTTCTCAATTCGACCGTATATATTTTGTATGTTGTTGTTTTTTTTGTTGTGAGTAGAGAGGGAGAGAGGGGGAGATCGGGAGAGTGAGAGAGGGAGAGAGGGAGAGAGAAGGAGATAGGGAGAGAGAGAGAATATTTTTGTTGAGTGTATACAGGTTTTCGTACATAATAAATAATTAAAAAATTATAACTATTATGAATCCTGGAAAGGAACTTCGTGCCATCCGGGTGTCCCTTTTTTTATATGATTGACGTGAAATACACCTACTGACAGAAATAAAATCATTTATCACACGCCGCTGATTTTCATTCCCTTCAATTTCATAACTCAACGTACTGTAAAGGTTGTCTGTAAAATGGAGCTATATATCATGCTGGCAGGTAGTAAAAAAATATTGGGGTTGCAATCGATGGCTCAAACTAGGTTAGAATTTGTTTCAGAATTTAATACGTGGCGATTGTTTTGAATAGGAAGAAAAAAAAAATTGTTTATTTTGCACAGACAAAACAACACGCGCGCGATGCGCACGCAATTTGTGATAGGCAGGTCAAATTACGCACGTTTCTCTTGAAATAAAATGAACCTATTATAATTCCAACAGCTTAGCGCTCTTGCTATACCGGGTCAATAAAACGTGTGTTTTATAAACAAAACTTTAGATGACTATCCTTAAATAAAACCACACTTACATGTATGCCCGTGTAGGTTTATGTGAATCTAGCTTCTGCCCGCGACTTCGTCCGCGTCAAATTTTTGCTCCCCTGACCCTTCCTATCGGATCGAATTGACTGCCAATTTTCGTAAATTTTTCGTTGCTGCTCCGCTCCTTTTGATCGCAGCCTTTCGCAATAAATAGGCTACCCAACACAAACCAGTAGTTCCTGAGATTAGCGCGTTCGACCAAAACAACAAACAAAACGACTCTTCAGCATTAGAATTTAGTATAGATAAAATATTTGAATTTTTTTTTTGTTTGTTTTTTAATTATTTACTACTAACATAGTCACGCATTTTTTTTTTGCATTTTTAAAAGAAATTATTTGCCAAAATTTCTAGTTAAATGGCGAGAAGCACTTATTAATCAATTTTTTTTTTAAATCGAGGAAAACTACTTTTTTAAACAACTTAAGTAACTTACTTTTACATCCATATTGGCACTGTCACTTATCCAAGCTTATTTTGGAATCTTTTTCTATATTTAATGCGAAAAAGCATTTATCTCTTAGTATATGTCATTAAGTTATCAAACATTCGTGAAGATTAAACGAGAAGGCAAATTGCGGATCAAAATATAGTTTATAACGATGCATATAAGCAATACCTAATGCAAATCTGATCATTGAACAGACAAAACTGAGACAGGAACAAAACTATGTGGTCAAAAATAACATAACTACCCTTAATTTACTAAATGCCATATTACCCGCGTGTCCGTTTAATTAGGCACAATGTTTGTTGACCTCATTGACCTCACGGAGGTTACACATGAAACATTTCCTAATTTGTTTCCTGCCCCGGCAGTTACAACGGTTTAAATCCGGTCAACACTTCCGAGGTGCGGCCCGCTAATAGCTTTAAGGCTGTAAACTGTTAATACTGTTGGAATGTTGCTGTAGTTTTACTGTAATTAATTTGTATAATCTGTGCTGCATTCTCAATTACACAGATAGAAAAATTTCTAGAAATGTCGTGGGGATTATAATTTATCCCCTCGTGGGTAAATATTTACATTGACTTAATTGTAGGTAGTCGTAGGTCCCATTTCTTCCCGTAGGTGTCTTAAGAGGCAACTAAGGGATTTACTAGAGAGTGGGCAGCAGCGTTCTCTAAGCATTTTAGCACCATACTGCTAGTGCCAACCCGCCTGCAAAGCGTGGCGATTATGGCAGAGCCCCCCAAATTGGGTATGTCCAACTTTGAACGTCTTTCTGCTGAAATGATGATGGTGATTAAATAAGCCTCAAACTCTTACTCAAAGCATTTATTGCAATTAAAGTATTAACAGGCACTTTTGAACCGTCAGAAAGTCGATCAGTTAGCCGCAAAGTCGAAGCTAGTTGTCCATTCCAAAACGTTGATCTTTATGGAGAAGAACGGGCTAGAGACTCCAAAGACACTTTGTTTAATCAAGATATTACAAAATCCTGGGTACAATATT
This sequence comes from Aporophyla nigra, assembly GCA_947507805.1. NCBI lineage: Eukaryota > Metazoa > Arthropoda > Insecta > Lepidoptera > Noctuidae > Aporophyla > Aporophyla nigra. The sequence continues at coordinate 13,971,994 of OX382315.1, read as the reverse complement.
ACTGTTACTTCTATATGTGAGAACAAAAGACAATTCTAAATATAAGATTAAAATAAGCCCTGAAAGTTAGAATATGACCAGTCTCAACCGACGGCGCCCGTTCACGAACATGACGCTATGATCAGCAGCATCCAGCTCAACCATTTTGTAGGGAACCAAATACCTATTAGAAAAAAAAACAAAGAAAATACGTTTATTTGCGGAAAACATGACGCACAGAAAGACCAGAAACTTACAGAAATGAAAAACAAGGTGTGAGAAAATATGCGTCACATCCACGCAAAACGGCCATCACTCCGTATAATGCTGTGACCTGTGACCCTATGCGAGACAGAGCCCCAGTGCTGGTTTTCAGTGACAGTCGGCGCTGACGTAATGACGTCGACCGGTGCAGTAAACAATCAGTAAAATAAATACTAAAAACAATATCCTTAGATGTGATAAATATATTTAAAAAAAAACAAAAGTGGCAACATTCCGTCCGGACTGCAATCTGACGCAGGCACCCCCAGCTTTAGTAATCTGTGGGAAAACTGAAAGACAACCAATTTGACAATGATATACCTGCTATTTAAGTAGTCTGTGGATTACGTAATAAACAATATCAAAAATTACATCATGGCGGCGCTTAGTAGTCGTTACGTAATGAGCAATAATTAATGATATAGGTACCTAATAATAGGTAGTAAATGGGAAATTTTGTGGTGATATTGTTTTTGGAGAAAGTGTGGGATGGTGTAGATCACAGACAGGTAACAAGTTGGTAAGAAAAAAAATACAATGGATTTAGTTATGCAACACCTGCCCCACTAGCCAAGTTATAAGCGTTTCGTGTCGAATTCCGTTCTTCAATCGGTAACGCCTCGGTGTCAGCAATTGTAGAAAACGATAAGGTGGTAGCCATATTGACGCGTCTGAGTCGGCCGCTCGTTCTACAATGTCTTTAAAAAAACTACACATTATAACAAAGGACGTAGCGTTGAAGATTGTAGAAACTATAAAAAATAATTATATCATTTTGAACGATGTGAACTTGGCTACGAATTTTCTATTCGTTTGTTCTAACCACGAGACTTAACGTTGAGCGACTAGCGTTAACGATTGCAGATTATCAACTTACTCAATTATGTATGGGAACGCATCGCTTGACTTAAAAATAAATGAAACGTTATTACTAAAATTAGATTGGGTAAACATATTTCGTATTTTTTTATTGTTCTCGACACGGTTGCTTAACAATTAGAAGTGCTAGCCAGACCGTGGAATTATGTTCTTTTTGTTATTTCACTCGTACTAAAAACACAATAAAGAACTTTGCACCCTAACAATTAAGCTTATTGCCGTTAGGCGCCAGATAAAATAAAGGCTATATATTTTCCTGAAGGGTCGTTTCAGGCCTTGCTTTGTTCTAATTAGAAGTCAATTCACGAATCTGTATTTAATTAAAATCTTAATTCCGCAATGCAGTGATACCCGCAGATATATTTTTAGAAGTCTATACCCGAAGAGTAACCAACGGGACCCTATCACTAAGCTTCCGCTGTCCGTCCGTCTGACTGTCAGCGGTCTGTATCTCATGATCCATAATAGAAAGACATTTGAAATTTTCACAGAATGTGTATTACTGTTGCTATAATAACAAAGTTAAAAACTTTTTAACAAAAAATTAAACCGCCGAAAAAACTGAAAAGCAAAAAATAATAAACCTTAAAATTTTGAGTCGACGCTGAAAAATCAATGAACAAAGATCACTCAAAGCGCCAACTCAAAATTTTAAGGTTTATTATTTTTTGCTTTTCAGATTTTTCGGCGGTTTAATTTTTTGTTGAAAAGTTTTTATTTTATAATTTTTTGTAGCTTTAATGTACTAATAATACTTGGCAAGATGAATGTCCAATGAAAAAAGAATTATCAAAATCGGACTACTCTATATAAAGTTATGTGTGGTTATACATTACAATCAGTGAGTGAACAATCAATCATCCCCTGTTTTCCGACCCTTAGGGTTCGATTTTGTTTTCCAATTTATATACCCTCGGAGTATACCCTTTCCAATTAAAAAAATATTATCACAATCGGACAACTATGTAATAAGTTATGCGTGGTCATACATAAAAAAAAATCAAAAAAAAAAAATGTACGCGTCGAATTGATAACTTCCTCCGTTTTTTTTTCGTCGGTTAAAAAGTAAAGGAGTTTCCATACAAGAAACGTATTTGTTACCTACGCTTATGTATGGAAGTGAATGTTGGGTATGGCAAAAGAAGCATGAAAGTAGAATAAATGCTGTGGAAATGCGTTCCTTGCGAAGCATGTGTGGTGTAAATATGAATGATAGGCTGAGGAATGATGTGATAAGAGAACGGTGTGGTGTAAAAGAAGATGTAGTGACAAAAATTTAAAAAAGTATGCTTAGATGGTTTGGTCATGTTGAGAGGATGAATGAAGGTCGGCTCACAAAAGGTATTTACAAGGCCGATGTGAGTGGAAACACCGGGAGGGGACGCCCTAGGAGGACATATAGGGACCTTATTGGTGATGTTCTTCAGAAAGGTCAGGTGCGTAGTACTCGCAACCGGCGTGTGTGTATGACCAATTGTATGAACCTAAACGAGGCAAAAGAAGTGTGTAGAGATCGTAGCAGGTGGCGTTCCGTGGTTTCTGCCTACCCCCATGGGAAAAAGGCGTGATTCTATGTATGTATGTATGTAAACGTATTTGTTTCAGCGTTTTTTGTCATGTAGTACAGAGCACTGTGTGTGTCGAATCTCACTTGGCCGGTATGTGAGTTTTCTTCATTGCGTTCCGTTCATACGCTTAATAAAGCAGAGGCAAAAGATAAACAGCAAAAGATTATGTATGAGACAGCTGGTTATTTTGTGTCGGTTACGATGTTCTCCCCATGGAGAAAGTTTAGTTTTATGGTTGTAACACACCCTTATTTATTACCGTATATTCCTGGTACACGCTGTTACTTATTTTCTTCTTCTTCTTTAGTCTTTATCTTTACATAGTATTAAAAGAAACTCGCTTCACGCTTCTGTGCGCCTAGTCTTTTAAACCACGCAACGGGTTTTAATGCGATTTTCATTAATACACAGAGTGATTCAAAAAGGTACAATTTGTAAAATACGCGGTCGAAGCCGCTGGAAAAAGCTAGTATAGGCTAAAATTTTAACCATTGCACAAACTAATAATGAATGCAGCATATGAATTTTTTGTCAGTATTGAAAAACAAAATTGCTTTTCCATATATTTTGACTTTTTACACGCTTTATATTAGCTTCACTTGTATGTTTGTATGTTTGTATATTTGTATGTTTGTATATTTATATGTTTGTATATTTGTATGTTTGTTTGTAACCGACTCCTTATAGTGCGATTTTGACCCACTTTAAACGACCAGATTTCATTCAAACTTTGCACACCTGTCAAGGACTGATGACAATGCAATAATTTCATAAATTTGTGCCATTATCCTTGCCAGGGTTACCAGCACAGCAAAAAAACTGTCACAAACTACGCTGACATACGTCTCAAAATTCGAAATACCCTAAAAAATAGAAAATAAATAATAGTTTAAAAAAACTAAAAAACACGCTTCCATGGAAAACCGAACTAAAAAGTACAAAATAATGGAAAAAAAGCGTGGGGTGCCTGATATCAATAAAAAAATACCTTAAAAGCACCCCACGCTTTTTTTCCATTATTTTGTACTTTTTGGTTTGGTTTTCCATGGAAGCGTGTTTTTTAGTTTTTTTAAACTATTATTTATTTATAAACCAGTTGCTTTTTTTTAATAGCCGACAAAAAATATATGCTGAATTCATGGTTACAGTTTGGGCACTATTTTTTTTCTATTTGTATAGTCTGGATCAGAGTGTCCTCACTCCGTCTTGTTTCCAATGCTATCAATCGGACACTAAGCCAGAATCCATGTTAGTACTGAGAAGTTTCAAGTAGAAAATCCCAATAACACTTTACCCGATCCCAGGTCGGGTAAAGTGTTATTGGGATTTTCTACTTGAAATCAGAACGCAGAACTTCATGCTTAGCAGTAGCGATTGCGACCACTAGACAAATGAGTCGGTCACAGATGTTTGTTACACCAAGAAAAATACTAAAGAATCCTTTCTCTTATTTTTGTTCTTCGAAAATACCAAATACGTGTACATACAAAGGATGACAATTCCGTGAACCCTTTTCCCATTTTACCCCAGGATTATCCCAAAGTACCTTGATACTTAAGATTCCTTTTAAAATTAATGTACAATTAAATCTGGTGGCGAACTCATTCCTTACACAAATACACTAAGCTTAGTGAGAATTTCAATTAGATCCCTGTGTAATTCATAGGTTAATCTCCTTGGACAAAAATACACTGAAATTAATTGCAATTTCATGCGAATGTTGAAGTAGAAAATGGTTCTGATGTTCATGTGTATCTTTTTGATGAGGTGTGAGGTAAATGATAACTGATAAACGTTATTTCTGAAAGCAGGTTGGTACAAAAACTTATAAACTTCAAACATATTTTGAAAATTAGGCTAACTGACTACTCCTCCTTGAAGAAAAGCCGATATAATTTCAGAAGTCATAGTCTCTCTTAAAACCCAGACATAATCTTGGTTAGATCATGTGAAGACCATATAGACTGGAGACTAAAATGGTTATTTGATGGATGAACCACAGAGATTGAGTTTGCATAAAATATTGGGTTGGCAAATAAATACTGAAACACTTTTATGTTTTGAAAGTTTTAAAATATTTAACTACAAGAAAGTACTAGTAAATTGTAGAACGTTCTGGAACGTATCGCCTGAACGGTATATAAACGCGCACGGTTCCGCACTAAAGCAATAGTGATCAAAATGGAGGAAAAACAAATTCGTCTGATAATGTTATACGAGTTTAAAAAAAACAACAGCGCACTACAGGCAGCTGAAAACATCAACGCTGCATTCGGCCAGGGCACCACTAGCCACGTGACTGTAAGCCGTTGGTACAAACGCTTTGCTGACGGAGATATCAGCCTTGAAGATCGAACTCGCAGTGGCCGACCGTGTGAGCTCGACGATGATACCCTGCGTAACGAACTGCAATCGTATCCAGATGCAACCACACGAGAATTGGCTGAGCGACTAAATTGTAGCCACACAACTATTGAAAATCATCTGCATGCGCTTGGCAATAGAAAAGTTATAGCGCGATGGATCCCCCATTTTCTGACTGAGGCTACCCGAACGGCCCGGGTATCAATATGTCAATCTCTCCTCCTGCGTTCCCATCGCAAAGATTTTTTAGCACACTTAGTGACCGGAGATGAGAGTTACATTCTTTACGAAAACGATACGCGGCACGCTTTTTGGATTCCTCATGGGGATGAGCCCCTGCTTCCCGCCAGTTCAGTCAAAGCCGTACCCCCATCGCCGTAAAATTCTTCTTAGCTGTTTCTGGGATGCGCAAGGCATACTCTTCTGGGAGCTTCTCCACGACAAGCAAACTGTCACCGCCGAGCTCTACGCCGAACAACTGCGTCGCCTTGCCACTGCTATCCAAGAGAAGCGGCCAAGACGCATCGAGGTTCACTTACTACACGACAACGCCCGGCCGCATGTTGCTTCTGTTTCTCGTTGTCAACTGGAACAACTAGGCTGGGACGTGGTACCACACCCAGCATATTGTCCAGACCTAGCTCCATCGGACTACCATCTCTTCCGAGCTCTAAAGTATTTTCTACGCAAAAAAAGGTTCCGCGATTTTAATGATATTAAATGTAACCTCGGTCAATTTTTTTACTCTTAGACTCAAAAGTTTTGGTCCGATGGCATTCAGTCTCTGCCCTTAAGGTGGTCACAAGTCATTGATACACAGGGTGACTACATTGTAGATTAAACGTGATTAATTATTAAATAAAAAAAGAAAATTAAAATTGTTTCAAGTGTTTCATTACTTTCTTGCCAACCTGTACTAAAAATAACAATGCCTTTAATTGATGAATTTAGACATGAAGCGGGGTCTGCAATTTCCTTCAAAATCTGTTGAATTGTTATTGACAAAGTGTTACACAATTAGACTATTCCTTCATTATGTCTTCTAATATTCTTTCTAAATGAATAAATAGCACCATTCACTCCATTTAAAACCAGAAAGCTAAGACTGTCTACGCCTATAGGATTAATTAATAAATTAAGGCAAGTTTAGCCTTGACCGTCCCATTTGGGATCTTGCCAACTTCAAATTCCTCTCCAGACAGATCAGGGGGTTTACTCTTCAACCTAATTTTAATTCCAATCAAATGACAATACGATTTCAATGTTAATTTTGCGTACACGTGATTCGGTACTCTTGGAAAACAATAGTGTCAACATTGGAACAATAACAACGCCCGATCTCAATTCGACTTAGTTCTCCAAAATGAGCACCAAATTTAAACACATTTTGGTGCTAGCGTTCATCATCATCGTCCTCATTTCAGCCGTAAGACGTCCACTGCTGGACTTAGGCCTCCCCCAATTTGTGGGGCTTTACCATAATCGCCGCGCTTGGCAGGCGGGTTGGCGATCGCAGTATGGTGGAATGTATAGAGAACGCTGCTGCCCATTCTCTAGTAACGCGCGCTAGCGTTGAACTCAAGAATACGAAACGTCAAAATTCCAATGTCAATCGATCGGAATTAAAATCAAGAGTATGTAAGCACCCTGTTATAAGTAATCCTTTGGATAGCATGAAAAGAGACTCCATGAGTCAGTCAGGCCTGGAAGATTAGTATCACTAAAGTTCATCATCATCTGCCTAGCCATTTCCCAGATACGTTAGGGTCAGCTTCCAGTCTAACCGGATGCAACTGAATACCAGTATTTTACATGGAGCGACTGCCTATCTGACCTCCATAACCCGGTGACTATGTAATACGATACCCGTTGTTAAGACTGGCTTCTGACTACCCGTAAAACTGTCAAAGATCTACAAATGACAGCCGAGACCAACGGCTTTTTTTTTTGGATGGGAAATCATCTAATGACTTCTCCCGCTCTGGGCGGAGCGGGAGGGCGTGTCAGACTTTTACTGACTAAAACCCACCCGTGTTCCTTCAGTTGCCCACATGCCAGGGCCACGGTAACTCTTTTGAACGAACCTCGCGGCCCTGGCAGGGGGACGCCGTTAGCCTAAGCCGTTGGGCTTAGCTTGCTTTTCGAGGCACAGAGGGGTCTTGATATGTAAACATGGACACCCATCCACGAATCAACCGCGGCTAGCATAGTTTAACATGATCGATCGATCCGTGCGGCTGTTATTAATTAGCCACAAGCCACTCACTGTCACTAAAGTTCTTCATTTATAATAACCGTACCGTTACAGTACTATAACCGACCGTCACCATTTCGAAAAATTCCACCTGGTTGTCGCCAACGCACTGGCAATAAGACGTCTACACGTTACTAGCACGCCACCACCTGTTAAGGTGACAGCTTTTTACACGCCGCTTACTAGTTGCTAGGTCACCGTTCACACGCCAACAGCTAGTGTTCAGCTTACTGACCGGTTTGCAAACATTCATTTACAGCAAAACAGCTTAGCTCCGTTACATTACACATATTGTCAAGAATACTTCACATGGTTTTTGTAGGCAAACGATCAAAGAGATCGTTGTGGGCTGTAGACTCTCGAAGACAGAATACAATGGAATATGTTGTGGGACAAGGAATAAATGGACTGGAGGAGTTTAATTTGTTACATACTATAAAAATGCCTTATGCCTCTCGCAGAATAGATCACTGATTAGGTTGAAAGGTTCTGGAATAGTGACCACGTACCGGAAGACGTAGAGTTAGAAGCAGTGGCGTGCACAGGGTTTTATGATCGGGTAGGCAGTTCAAAAAAAAAAAAAACGTCTTTTGTAATTGCTCAAATTAGTGAAGAAAAACTCACTAGGTGGTTTAAAAGTTTGAAATGGCGATTTCCTGATAATGCTAATAAATGATTTCGGCCACCTCAAATATCTGATCCAGGTGAGTGATAGTTGAAAAAGGCCCTTCATGTGATTCGTATATGTAAATATATTTAATAGGTAAATTTAGTACGGGTAACAGCAAAAATAATAAAGTAAACAAACTCATTTATAAATGACATAGACGCGCCTACCTTTTTTTAAATATGATTTTGAACCATCGTCATAAAAAGTTGGTATGCGTCTTCATTCGACCAATAATTCTTTTTCCGTCGAAAGCACAGAAAGATGTGTAGGTACTTGTTGTTGACTTTGTGTGTTTGTTAAATAGGTACGTAAGAATCCGTTTTAATGAAAAACTTCTTCGTAATACTTCTCTCAATACGATAATTACCAAAATCTTTGAGCAAGCCGTGGGATAGTAATCATGTAAATCTGCAAATCCCGAACAATTCCACACTGTACTCGAACTACTAAACTAGCAAGGAAAAAAAATATTTTAATGTGTGTAAACAACAACATAGCCGGTTTTAGTTGCTTAATTATTACTATGAAACTTACGAGTTGCATTACCTCTTTGCTGGGTTATAATTCTCGTTACTCAGGTACACATTTCCATTTAGATACACTTTTTAACAAACACACATTTTCAACACAAACCTCACAATCGAACAACATTTTGAAAAAACAAACAAACAGCGTAGTAAGTAAAAATTAAAACAATTCAAAAAACTAATTGAAATAAGCAACAAATCTACCTAATATTAACGTTTGTAAATGAATTAATCACAAGAAAACTCAATCAAAATAAAAACATAAAACAGCGCGCTTCACATGTACGAAACTACGAAATCAATATGGATCCTTTCGTAAACAAACAATTTCTAAATTTTGATAACTAAAACGTTGACAAATAAAATTGCATCATTGCGAATCGTAATGTTGCTGAGGCTACGTACATATTCAACTTGATCGCATAATACTCACAGCGCGCTGTGATAATACTCACCAATCACAGGCGTCCATGCGCCAATATTGAATGGCGCAGAGACGCCTGTGATTGGTTATCCTGCGGCAGGACTTCGCTTTATGTGTGCAATGTATAGACACGAAAATGTAGAAGAAATTACCACTACATGCGTACATTTATGAATGAAATAAAGACACGATCGTTCGCTGCCTGCTTACGTTTCGATCTGTTATGAATGCGTTGCCGTAGTAAAAAGAACGGTATGAACGTTGCTATTATATTTACATTAGGCGTTTAAACTTTTTGAATGGTTTTATTACTTACTGTTAGTATAATTCTTTTATTTTTGAAATATTAGTAACTAGTCCTTATCTAGGGTCTAGACCCTAGGGTCTGCAGTGTCTTTTTGCCTATATGGACTGCACGCCACTGGTTAGAAGGTGGTTCGATGAACTAGTGAAGGCCGCAGGAATCCACTGGATGCGGGAAGCACAGAATCGGTTGAAGTGGCGGTACATGGGTGTGGCCTATGTCCAGCAGTGGACACCTTTCAGATGTAATGACGATGATGATAGTGGGTATTTCTAGTATTAAGTCATCTCTTATATTCAAGTAAAAAAAGTTCTGTAGAAATAAACCGTTTTCTTACTTTTTTATCACGTAGTTGTTCCACCTTCAAAATCATCAACAACTTTGCTTTCCAGCCTTCATTCCATTCATATTGAACTGCGTACCGTAATAAGATAAATTTGGAAGAAATTCTTTGCAAACACGCTATGGCTTGCATGCCGTCAGTGTGAAAATGTTTGAGTGTAAGGGGTCGCGACATTGTTCGAAAGAGATACCGTGACCCTGGCACATGGGCAACTGAAGGAACACGGGTGGGTTTTAGTCAGTAAAAGTCTGACATGCCCTCCCGCTCCGGCCAGAGCGGGAGAAGTCATTTGATGATTTCCCATCCAAAAAAAAAAAAAGGGGTGCTACACTACTGAAGGGGTCTGCTAGGACCAATGCCTGTCAGGGTCGCGAGATTGTTCGAAAGAGATACCGTGACCCTGGCATATGGGCAACTGAAGGAACACGGGTGGGTTTTAGTCAGTAAAAGTCTCACACGCCCTCCCGCCCCGCCCAGAGCGGGAGAAGTCAATTGATGATTTCCCAACCAAAAAAAAAAGGGGTGCTACACTTGTGTCCGATTCGGTTAGTATGAAATATAAAGCCAACCCGAAGTACTTACGATACGTCATATTCGGTTATCATTCGGGTCTTGGCAATCGGCAAACTCCGTTCGGTGTCTACTCTCGCTGAATCATGTTCGGCTCCGCTTGGTACAAATTAAACTAAGTGTAGCGGGTTTTTCCCGGACATATCCTACTAATCCTACTAATATTTATAAATGTGAAGTTTTGTGAGGATGTATTGATGTAAGGATATTAGTTACCCATTCACGCAAAAACTGCAGAACGAAATTTGGCACCCAGGTAGTACCTGAATTAACACTTAGAGTAATTTTATCCCGGTAGTATCTCCCGGGAGGATAATTTCCGACCTCCACGTGGGCGAAGCCGCTGAAAAAAGTTAGTTTTTACATATATTTTGCCGCCCGGCAATACTGAATCATGTCGAGCCGAATCAGTGTGTGGGCACCTCTAAGGCACACAGCTATATTGGACATTGTATGACTGAAATAAGTTGCTAGTACGTGATGTGGTTGGAGGTTGGTGATGAAATACGTGGTGACATGTAGTTATCTAAAAGGCGACATTTTTGCGCATACACGTAATCTATGTTACATAAATACGTGGTAAAAACGTTCTTCCCAGGAGGCACTACAAAATACTTTCACACAGTTTGTCGAATGTAGATTCCCAGAGTTCTATCGCAAAGGCATATTTATAACTTTCGATTGGATGGCAGCAATTTAGATGAGGGCAATTATTTTGATTAAATAAATATGTTACGTTTTCGAGTTGAAAAGATCTTTTTGCATTTGATAACTCTCATTTTGAGAAAGTTATTGGCTATTTAACATTACGCAACGACCCTAAAGAGCCGAGCAACATGCAAAAAGAACGCGAAGTATTAGTGCGGGGAGGTGATGCGATGCGACGGGCAGAATCTAGTACTTCATGACGTCAAACGCCTGTATTCTCCGAAGGGATTGGAATGGCACAAAATGTCTATGAGAGCAATCCAGTCTCTGGGCAACATAAGAATACACATGCCTGTAACTGCACAAAGGTATGGAAGTAGTTTGCATGCCATTATGGTGTTCAACAATCAGAAGTAGTAGTTATGGCACACGGCCTGCAAGTTATGCATTTGCACACATTCGTGCTAGTATTCTTTCGTCCCTCTACAAGTTGCATCTCGATGACATGTGGCGTGTTCTGAACAATTTCTTTCATTTGTTATCTCTGTTGCAAGATGAGTTTCGCGTGAGCGTGGATCGCGACGCTCGTAGCTGCGGAGTCGGAACAGCTTACTATTGTGGATACCCCAAATCACACAAAAAACTACCCAGCCACTTTTTCCCTTTTTCTTAAGTGGTACATCTAAACAAACTCTTACCTTTAGTGACACGTATAGCACTGAAACTGCTAAGTGTCACGATACATAAGAGTAGCGTGTCCTTCTTATAGTCACCACGAAGTAACTGCCTTGAAATTATGCACCCGACACTTTCACCGCTTCGAGCACTGCGCCTTGCGACGCACCTTGCGTCAAGCGACACAAGCTCACCAGTATCCGTACGTCACTCTGCAAGTGCAACAACTTTTTTCAGTTGATTTCTCCACAGTCACAGTGCAACACACGTATCGTTTAGGCTTGTTGCTCTTGTCCCGCCCACATCACACAAACGACTTCCCTAACACTTTTTCCCTGTTTATAAATTGACTCATCTAAGCAAACCGTCACCTATAGTGACACATAGAGTCCTGAAACTGCTAAATGGTACAGTACATAAATAGCGTTTTCCTCTTATAGTGACCACAAAGCAGCAGCTATAGAATAATTCACTCGACCCTTTCAGCGCTTTGAGCGCTGTAACTTGCGACGCGTCTTGCGTCAAGCGACACACGCATACGTCACCAGTATCCGTACGTCGCTATGCAAGTTGCGAATCGGTAGCATCTGGTATGCTCTAAACAACTTCTTTCAATTGTTTTCGGCGCAGTCGCTGTGCAAGACGCGTGACGCTTACGCGTGTAGCTCATGACCGTGGGTTAGAAACAGCTTTCAATAGGAGTTCCCAACCACTTTTTACCTGTTTTTAAAGTAGTACATCTAAGCAATTTTTTAACTACAGTGACACGTTTTCTGCTGAAACTAATAAGAAGTATGGCATTTAGCGTGTCTTGTAGTGACCACAAAGCAACTGCATTAGAATGTTTCATAGACGCTGTTACCGGATAATGCGATTTGTGACGTGTCAAGCGACAAGCCTTTATCAGTACGTCGCTCAAGAAGTTGCGTTTTGGAGAAGTTGCTTCTGGCGTGCTCTAAACAACTTCTTTCAGTTGTTTTCTCCACAGTCACTGAGCAAGACGCGTGTCACTTAAGCATGTTGCTCTTGTCCTGCCCAAATCTCACAAACAACTTCCCAACCACTTTTTTCCCGTTTCCAAAGTGGTACATATAAGCAACCCCTTACCTATAGTGACACATATTATGGTGGAACTGCAAAGTGGCACGGCACATAGCGTGCTTCCCCTAATTAAGTTAGGCGTGCATTCACGCGGGCTATGCGGAAGGCACTAGTGAATAGCTTATTGTGTGGCGAATATGAAGGGTGGAGGAGATTACATGGCAGTTTAACTAACGTAAGTGGTGCTTGTGGAGGTAAAACGACAGGTGTGTCAATATAAAAATTCTATCAAATCCTTTAGTGATTATGTCCGTAATTGTGTCCGTGGCATTACGTGGCGGGCCCTATCGCAATACCCGCGCTGCGGTAGTTGTTTTTTTTTACAAATATCGCAGCATTATTTTATTTGACTGGCCTGTTAGTCTAGTGGTTACTGACCCTGACTGCTAAGACTGAGGTCGTGGGTTCGATTCCCACCCAGGACAAATGTTTGTGTGATGAGCTCAATCATTTGTTCTGTGTCTGGGTGTAATTTATCTATAATATGTATGTATTTAGCTATATATAAGTATATTTATCAGTTGTCTGGTTACCATAGTACAGGCTCTGCCTAGTTTGGGATCAGATAACAGTGTGTTGGTTGTCCTGAGATAATATTATTATTATGCTGAGATGAGTCTTTTGGGCCTCGCACAGGTCTTACTCTTGTATTTTTTTTTATCTTTCCCTATTTTGTTATTTGTAACTTAAAAAATTCAATGTTCTTCTTATTGTTAGTATTTCCAGAGCGTGTCTCAAATAACATGTTTTTCTTTCTTTCATTCTATTATTTCTGTACTGCGAATGTGGACGAAGCCAAAGTGTAGTTCAATATTTTTTTGATTCGTTAGTATAGTTAATAATAGTATAGTTGAGCTACATAATTAATGTCAAATGCGTGTATTGACTGGACAGGTCCACTCAATCTATGTCGTTCTTTCAGACACCCGCCTACATAGTCATCACATGATCTGACAAAGATTGGATTTATCTGGACTGTAAAAGAAACTGTGACCTCTAAGTTTGTTTCGGCCTTTCTTCTCAGAGTCAGCAAGGAAACGCCTTTTAAAAATACATGTATGAAAGTGTTCGTACAGACCTACTTACAGAAATAAAATTTATCATTTATGTTAGCTATAAGTTGGGCTCAGAAGTGGCCCACAAATCCATCATCTTAAAGGTCAGGCATCTTAAAGGTCCCCAGAAGTGAAAATGTATGTATGAACATTTTAGACACATAGTTTGGTCAGGACAATGCATTCGCAGTAGGTGTCCGTTGGGTCAAAGTCGATGATGTAATTGGCAGATTGTCCTTTTATATTTTTGTAAAATAATCACAAAACAGATACGTTCTCGAGTTAGGTGTCATTGAAGAATGGAAGAAAAATCGGTATGTTGCACCGCCCCGAAATAGGTTGCGATAATGGCAGGAAAATGTTGCCAGTTCGCCAAGCTTAGACACGTCGCCCACAGTAAAATTAAAATGAATATGTATTGTTCTTGATTATGTATTTGTACTGATATTGAAGCGGCTTATATAAGGTACATGTGAACTTCGTATCAGAAACACACGGAAAATCCTGCATCACACAAGCAGATTTTACCGCGCAATATACAAAGTCTCGACATCAATCGTCTGGCAGTAGCCCACTAAACACAACACGTTGGTGGATCCTACCTTTCCTAATGAGGTTAAGAGAACTCAACACCCTGTTCCTCATACAGCTATAATATATTATGGTAAGAAATAAATCCCTGTGGTACTAGACGTAAAGAATAGCATCATCCCATTTCTTCCCGTGGGTGTCGTAAGAAGCGACTAAGGGACATACTAGAGAATGGGCAGCAGCGTTCTCTTTGCATTTTAATAATATCTATAATATCTTATAAATCACACAAAGATTTGTCCTGGGTGGGAATCGAACCCACGACCTCAGCCTTAACAGTCTGGGTCACTAACCACTAGACTAACAGGCCAGTGGAATTTTACCATCATACTGCGATCGCCAACCTGCCTGCCAAACGTGGTGATTATAGCAAACCCCTCCTAAATTGGGGGCAGGCCTATCAGTGGAAGTCTTTCAGAAATTATGTGGGATAAATCATTATCTAAACAAAATCATGTAAGTTCGGAAAACAAGAAGGACTTGGAAGTTGGAACCATGAACTTTATAGCAAAATATTTACTAATTGAAAAACTGCTTCAGTTGCGTGTTAAGCTCCACTTCCCAAGTTACACTGCAAGTTATCACGAATACATTAGCGGTCATTGAACTGTGTTCGGTTGAACTAATATTATTGTTATGCAAAGCACTTTATTGTTTCAGTCTAGTGGTTGTCAATGACAGGTAAGTGTGATGTGGATAGTTCATTGTTAAATTGGTTGACTTGGTTATCTTCTTTACATAGTATAAAAAAGTCGCTTCCCGTGTCTGTACGCGTAGATCTTTTAAACTACGCAACGGATTTGAGTGCAGTTTTCATCGGTAGACAGTGTGATTTAGAGGAAGGTTTAAAAGTATAAACGTGGGTGAAGCTGCTTAAAATAGCTAGGTTAAAATATAGTATTTACACTAGATACCTACTTAACTTATAACTATAATTATCAACATTTCACTATTCATCTATTTTATTTAAAGTATGCAAATATATGGTACCGTGTGGTGCAGGACGTAAAGAATAACACCACCCTATTTCTTCCCGTGGGTGTCGTAAAAGGCAACTAAGGGACTTACTAGAGAATGGGCAGCAGCGTTCTCTATGCATTTTACCACCATACTGCGATCGCCAACCCGCCTGCCAAGCGTGGCGATTATGGCAAAGCCCCCAAAATTGGAGGAGGCCTAAGTCCAGCAGTGGACGTCTTACGGCTGAAATGATGATGATGCAAATATATGCATGTCCAAGGACTGATGGCCGATGGAGCAGACGAGTCCTGGGGTGGAAACTGCGTATCTGCGAATGATTTGTGGGCCCCCCCGGCTACATGGACCGACGTCATCAAAAAGGTGACTGGGACAGACTGGATGCGGAAGGCGGAGGACAGGGTGTTATGTCCAGCAGTGGACTGCAATAGGCTGAGTTGATTGATATATGCATACATTCGCCACATTGCAGTATTTGTATACAGCTTTTTAGTTTAGATTAGTTGTATTTATTTACATCCGTCCGCTCACACTTCTGATCCAGTTGGAAACCAGCATCGGGCACTAGTTGTCTGGCATTTTTGCTGAACTGAACCTTTTTGGCGCAGCCGTGATGCACACTAAAATGCTAGTTTCTGACATCGCACTATTCACTTTTTATTGTTTTTCTTTTTAAGTTATTATTTTTTTGTTAATCTGTTGTTTGCTGTATTATATTGAGAGCCTTTAAGTCTGTGATAAATAAATGTATTTTCTTTATTTATTGTTTTGGGTGGCTGCTTTGCTTTTTTTCTTTTGTGGCCTGAAGAACTTTTATTCCAGTTACTGATCTAGGTGGTAATTACGCACACATTAGCTTCTATTTGTGAAACCTGAATGGGCTAAATCGGACTCTATAATGAAAGAATTATTGGACTGTATTGAAATAGATGTAACATTTTGGAGATCGTATAAGGACAAGGTGTATCGGGAGTCGATTGCGGTCTCCCGGACACCGTAGGCGCGAGCTTGCGGGTGGCGAGCATTAGGTAGCTCGCCGCCCGGGAAGGACCAGGCTCGTGTCGACGGCGCGTAGTGTTCCACGTGCGCCTCAAAGAGATGTCAGCAACAACTGAAGACGTCCGCTAGGACCGATGCTTGCCAGGGTCGCGAGATTTGTTCGAAAGAGATACCGTGACCCTGGCATATGGGCAAGTGAAGGAACACGGGTGGGTGACTCCCGGCCACCGTAGTCGCGGGCTTGCGGGTGGCGAGCAATAGGTAGTTCGCCGCCCGGTAAGGACCAGGTCCGTGTCGACGGCGCGTAGTGTTCCACGCGCACCTCAAAGAGATATCAGCAACAACTGAAGGGGTCCGCTAGAACCAATGCCTTCCAGGGTCGCGAGATTTGTTCGAAAGAGATGCCGTGGTCCTGGCATATGGACAACTGAAGGAACACTGGTGGGTTTTAGTCTAACACACCCTTCCGCTCCACCAAGAGCGGGAGACATCATTTGATGATTACCCACCACAAAAAAATGGACAAGGTGTAAAGTCACTCAACCTCCGTAGAAAAGGAGGATCCTCCGAATAGCCGGGTATCGTGTCTGGTAGGCAACTGCTCCACGATTGATGTCAGGACGTGGAGCTCTCTACTTCCTTTAAGCGAAGATGGATAAATCCAGAAGTCGGACCGGGTAGGTTAACTTTTAAAACCCATCTCAAAGGAAAGCTTTAATTTTCTTTAACCCTTTTTAAATAAAATCTTTGCACTTTTATTACCGAACAGGTAATTCGAATCACAAGATTACATGAAACCTTTTCCATTAGACAAAAAAAAAACAGAATATGCCATTATCGTATTCTCCACGGCACATAAGTTACTCGATACCACGTAATACTGCGTTCCATTGCTCCCTAACTGTAACTGCAGGTATTATTGCCTTGTTCTAACCGAGCCATGATCGTAACAATATACCACTAGGGAATGTGGTACAATCCTTTTAGGAATCTATTGTTTTATATAGTAGGGTTGTGGGTTATACACACGATCACAAAATACCTTGTAATAAGGATACAAGAATTTTCCGATTGTTTCGAAATCGGCCGTAATCCGAACTTCATGTAACTGTTAGGGATTTATGCTCGCAATTGTAGATGTAAATCTTACCGCAACATCATGAACATTGTTAGATTACAATCTGTTTCGCGAGATCATAAACTATCGAAAAATTTGTGAATAGAATAAACCATTTACAATTTAACGCATTATTTTTCGATAGTTTATTATCTGTCCATGGCAAACCGTGAAATTGTAAATTATCCTGCACATACCGACAGGGTTCAGAATCTGTCCGATTTTATTACCCATTGTGTGGTACAGTAATTGTGATTAATTTGATCGTTGTTTGTAATTTGATTTATTTGCAAACGGTTTTTCTATTGCGCAATAAACAACACTACCTATAGTACGTTTACAGTAGTTAAAATATGGCTGATGTTAACTAGAGAGACGTGCCTTCTCCGTCATGTTTGTTGTTATTCACTAGGAAGGTAGCACTACGAAGTAGTAGGCAGGCGTGCCGGGGGGACCGTCTATTGTAATCTTGACGTTCGAAGAGCCCTAATTCTCAGCCTGATTTGAAGAAATATCTTTTAATTTTTAACCGACGAAAAAAAAATGTTATCAATTCAACGCGTATATTTTTTTTATTTTTTTTTAATGTATGTCCACGCATAACTTTTTACATAGCAGTCCGATTGTGATAATTCTTTTTTTATTGGAAAGGGTATACTCCAAAGGTGGTCTCAAATAAAATTGGAAAAAAAAATCGAACCGTAAGGGTCGGAAAACAAGGGATGATTGATTGTTCACTCATTGATTGTAATGTATAACCACGCATAACTTTATACAGAGTAGTCCGATTTTGATAATTCTTTTTTCATTGGATAGGGTATACCTTGCCAAGTATTATTAGTACATTAAAGCTACAAAAAATTATAAAATAAAAACTTTTTAACAAAAAATTAAACCGCCGAAAATCTGAAAAGCAAAAAAAAATAAACCTTAAAATTTTGAGTCGGCGCTGTAAAATCAATGAACATAAATCATTCAAAGCGCTGACTCATAATTTTAAGGTTTATTATTTTTTGCTTTTCAGTTTTTTCGGTGGTTAAATTTTTTGTTAAAAAGTTTTTTGATAATTATATATTTTCGACAACATAAATGTTCTAACAAACATCATCGTAATCATTTCAGCCGAAAGGTGTCCACTGCTAGACATAGGCCTCCTGCAAACACAACCACGTCGACCGGTTTCCTGCTTCTCACATCCAGCATATTCCGGAATATTAAATGAAAATTATACTCATCTATCTTTCTTCCCACAAACGTTACAAGTTTAAAACTGCTTTCATTTTGTTTGAGATCTCAAGTTACCCAAAACCAGAAGGATGAAATATTTAAATTTAAACTTTGTCATTGTTTAACGTTCAATTTGAATTTTGATACGATGGGATGAGAATACGCTTTATGTAAAAATTTATCCTTAATTTTATCGCAATTTATATTCGGTTTTGCTCAAGCAATCATTGATATTGACCTAGTAACTCGTCTCCTGAGAAAATTGCGTTGGGGTATCATTACAACCTGCCTCACGGAGTTTTACGGCTTTTCAAAACTTTAGTTTCTTCATCGTATTATGTTAGTTCCGGAATAAATTCTGTAAATGAAAGTGAAAACCGCATCAAAATCCGTTGCGCATAGCTATGAAGAATAACGCGGTTACACAAACATACACGAATAGCAACTTTAACCTATCTATACACTTAACTGACAAATAAATAAAATTATTGGAGGGTCTGTTTGTAATGTCAAAATAACAGCGTTTTATTTAATGCATATGAAAGTATATCATCATAATAATCATCATTTCAGCCGAAAGACGTCCACTGCTGGACATACGCCTCCTCCAAGCTCCATCGCTTCGACCGGTTTTGTGCTTCCTGTATCCAGCGGATTCCTGCGGCCTTCACGAGGTCATCGGTCCACCTAGTGAAAGTATATACGGTAAATTACAAAAAAAAAAAGTTGTCTTTCCATTTGTTCTGGCCAATCTTCAAAACGTCTTCATGGCAGCTGATGTTAAAAGGCAGTAACATAGGCTATTTGTTCCGGGAGCACGTTCCAGTGGAATATTTTCCACAACAACGCTGGCGGAATGCGGACACAGCAGCTAGTTTATACGTATAGAAGATATTATAATGACATTTAAAAATTATATAAACTTTGTACATCTCAGTATAGTTCCTATAATATTACATTTTTTTTTTTTTTTTTTGATGGGAAATCATCAAATGACTTCTCCCGCTCTGGGCGGAGTGGGAGGGCGTGTCAGACTTTTACTGACTAAAACCCACCCGTGTTCCTTCAGTTGCCCATGTGCCAGAGTCACGGTATCTCTTTCGAACAATCTCGCGACCCTGGCAGGCATATTACATATTTAGTGCTCCACCTTCTGCATGAAATGTGTTGAGTCCATCCAACCAACCGTAAAACCACTAACATTAGCACATACCTACAAAACTTTTCTTAACGCGAATGAAGTGGGCCGTAAATTACAACTACATACTACCTACAGGCTACGTGTTGTGGGCAGGTAACATATCCGAGAGTTCTAAACTACTTCAAATGGCTGCAAACTACCTGGACAAGTCCGGCGTTGCTTGTACGCTATTACGTTGTTTAATGGTCCAACACGGCTAGCAGGAGTCCAGTACCACGATCACATCAACTTGTAGTTAAACAGTATTGATTTGACAGTGGAATCTGCGTGTCTGACCTCGACGGGCTGTAGGAGAAATTTACCTCATGTGGCGAGGTTAAGCAAGCAGCAGTTTAGTCTCATTAGTAGCACGGCTAAGTGTCTGCTAAATTAAACTTTAATACTGTAACTCGCATATTTTGGGATGAAATAAGTACAGACTTCAAATTACCATTGTTTGAGAATTGAGAGCACAATATCGGGTTTGGTGTATAGAATCGAAATGCGCGGAGTTTTCGAGTACTTTTTTCTATGGGAAAAGTTGAAGGGTTACCTGTGTAGCAGAAAAGAATTGATGTCAATCAGACATTCAACGGTGCCTATCGCAGTCCACTGCTGCACATAGGCCTCTACCAGGCCGTGCCACAACACTGTCATCCGCCTTCTTAACTTATCTCTTTGGTAAACCAGTTACAAATAACTGAAACAAACCGTACAGCTGGTCAACGAAAGTAAACTGAATCGAAATGAATATTCGATGTATTCCTAAATTTCTATAGTAACAAAGAATTATTAGAAATTCAGTCACTTTTAGCTTGTTCAGCCATCTAAACAAGGGCGTCAGTCTATCTAGCTGGGTAATCCCGGTCTACGCTTACATAAACACGGTCTCCATTCCAGGATTCGTCTACACCACCATGTCTCTATAAATCTGTTTAATTTGTGCAAATTGTTTGCCTGTCTCTAAGGAATAAACAGGGTTAAATTGACAATAATTTGTCAACAATTCCAACCCCCAGACTTGATAAATTAAATCAAATCGTAGTTTGTATAGAATTTGAGCCACAAACTGTCGAGGGACTGAAATATTTTGAATGTCAAAGGTCTTAATGACATTCGTTTCAGGCTATTGCGAGCTAACTGAATTATGGTATTTGATCAGTTGAAAATTAATATTTGGATTGGTTTTACGAAACAAACCAATTTAAATTTTACCTGAATTTATAATCTCTATCTACTAGACATGTTCCACATACATATATAAACTGACGCCTTTTTCCCATGCGGTTAGGTAGAAACTACAGATCGCTACCTGCTTCGATTCCTTGTGTCTCGTTTAAGTTCATACAACTGGTCATACACACGCGCCGGTTACCAGTACTACGCACCTGACCCTTCTGAAGAACATCACCAATAAGGACACTATAAGTTCTCTTAGAGCGTCCCTTACCGGCGTTTCCTATCACATCTGTTTTATAACCTTTTGATAATTGCCCTTCATTCATCCTCTGGTCATAACCAAACCATCTAAGCATACCCTTTTAATTTTTTTTCTCTACATCTTTTAAACCGCACCGTTCTCTTATCACATCATTCCGAGCCTATCATTCAGAGTCACACCACACATGCTTCTCAACGAGCGCATTTCCACAACATCTATTCTACTTTCATGATTCATAGACATGTTCTGTTCAAAGATAATAATTATACGGCCTAACTCCTAAGCACGAAGTCCGTAGTTACGGACATATCCTACTCCGTATCACTTACAGACATAAGATTAATTTTTGAAGCCCGACATAAGAATGAATGGTAACACGATGTGGC
Source organism: Aporophyla nigra (assembly GCA_947507805.1). Taxonomy (NCBI): domain Eukaryota; kingdom Metazoa; phylum Arthropoda; class Insecta; order Lepidoptera; family Noctuidae; genus Aporophyla; species Aporophyla nigra. Next base: position 13,950,450 of record OX382315.1, on the reverse strand, counting down.
AGTTTTCCCCACTCCCGATATGTTTTTTCCAAACATATTCACTTCGAAGCTTTGAACTACCTTTGGACGGGCCAGTACTTCGTTGACGGAGTTAGAGAAATCCCTGATGTTACCCAAATCCTACATTGCGCAAGCAGAGTTATCCGTGCAATCAGCATATGCTCGATCGGGCAGTAAGCCCACGTAGTGTTGCCCAAATTTAGTCTTGGTCTTGCAGTCTTGGTCTTGTTCTTGCGTTTTTGCAAGACCAAGACCAAGAACAAGACCGCGTATTTTTAGCAAGACCAAGACCAAGACTGACCGTGCAAGACTTGAGCAAGAACAAGACATAGCCTGCAAGACTCTTGCGTCTTGCAGCTAGGACTTAGCGCTATTTCACTGAGTAGTTAGGTGTAACAGTTCGGTGTATAGGTAGGTACGCTTAGGAATTCTATGAGACGCAAAAAACTGTATCAAAGAATATGAAAAACTGGACCTATGCGCATTACGACTAATACCATAAACATAACGAATAAAAAAATATCTATTAAAATCAAACTGAGTGCATGCATAGTTATGTTTTAACCATCGGCACTTTGATAATGCGGCATCAAAGGTTTTGTACTTACTTCTCAAAGAAATTTGCCGCTTTTCGGAAGTACATGGTTATGATACACGCGCCGGCGGCTTCTTTTGAAATCTAAAACAATCGTTGCCGCCACGCCGAAATCATAACATTTGTGACACTATTTGATTGCCGCCATAGGGCGTAGGTATACTCATGCAAAATAATTTCGAATTTTTTTAAGAGTACCTACAGGTGTTCCAAAGAATAAATAAGTTTCAGAGTGCTTAGAATGAAAATGAATACATTATACTGATCACGCAAGTAGTATGATTAGGATAAAATGGTAAGGATAGGTAGTAGATGTCATATTAATTCATTCTAGTAAGTATATATTATAATATTGATTACTTATATGGTTTTAAACTAATTACTTAGGTACTATTATTGTACATTTAGTCATTATATTTCTTAAGTTTTTACAAGAAAAAATAGCAAAAAAGTGTTCAAATATCACCCGTTTAATAAATATTGTAGCCACTTTTAAATATACTTGAAACGTGTAAAAAAATTCTACAAAACTAATAAAATAATATAAAAAGCGTAGGTACTTACCTACTAATAAAATAAAAAGCCTGCGATAAGAGTTTTGTATTACTTACCAGCCCGAATATCTCTGAGAGAGATGATGAGAGTAAGTATTTACTAGCTGTGCCCGCGACTTCGTCCACGAGGAATAGTAACTTTGGAGGTATAGTGACGTTCAGGACTTATTTATTTATTTTAAAACTTCTGTCATCAAACATACAAACGAACTCTTCAGCTTTATAATATTAGTATAGATGTACGCCAAAACAAGAGTAAGTATTTACTAGCTGTGCCCGCGACTTCGTCCACGAGGAATAGTAACTTTGGAGGTATAGTGACGTTCAGGACTTATTTATTTATTTTAAAACTTCTGTCATCAAACATACAAACGAACTCTTCAGCTTTATAATATTAGTATAGATGTACGCCAAAACATTCACTTAAATGTAAAGAATAGTGATTGGCACTAATTCTATTTTATTCACGCGTCGCGTCTGTACAAGTAGGTAATATTTAGTGTGTGTTTGTACGCCGCACGCGGCATTGTTTGATTTGCGGCGGCATCCTTTTCATAGAGCCGGCACGTGGCGAGGCGGCGCGGTAGAAAGCAAGGAAACGTACTATAAATAAAGGAATTATTTTAATTCCAGTCATTTCCAATTGAGCTGTGCTTCGAGTCTAACTTAATAATTGTTTTTACTAATTCTCGTTGTTTTCTAAAAACGTATCACGTGTACAATTTAATATGAGTGACGAAGATTCAAATTATTCTAGTCCGAGTAACGAGAGTTTGAGTCACAGATCTAAAAGACCCAAAAGCAAATTTGAGGAGTTTTTCGAAATAATTCATGCATCCCAAACTGCCTTCTGTAAATTGTGCCAACATAAAAAGATTGAAATAAAAATGAAAAACAGAAACACTTCAGGCTTAAGGAAACATCTAATATCTTTCCACAAAAAGGAATCAGAAATATTTCTTCCTGTTAAACCAAAATTAAGTGGAGATATCACAAGCTTTTTAGTAACCGCTGGAAGAAGTGGACAGGTAAGAATATTTTTTTAACAGTTAAAAGAATTTTAACTCCGCGTAGCTATTCATGCGATACTTTCAAAAACGCCATTAACTTACGTAAGTATTTTTGAGTTAGTGGTGTTTTCATCTAGGGGTGCGACATATTAAGTATGTAATTATCGTCTTAAATATTTTTTATAAACACCCATATTTTCATTTAATCGGCCAGTAACAACTAAGTACTTTATTTTGGTAAATTACAGTACAGTGCAACCTTAATATAACAAATATCAATTTAACGATTTTCTCGATTTAACAACAACAAACCTCTTCCTCTTATACGCTCAAACCTAGTATGTTTTAAATAATAACACAAGATTTATTGTTTTGTTTCAGTCGGAAAACAGCAGTGACAACATCACGACAGCTACAGTTGATTGGGTGGTGAAAAAATATCTTCCCTTCTCATTTTTCGATGACGAAGCTACACAAGTATATTTTCGACGTATTTGCCCTAATATGGTGTTTCCTAAAAGGTCTACACTCAGAAGGAAAGTCAAAGAGCGATTTGAAGAGCTCCAATTGAATCTCAAGGAACGACTTCAACAATTATCATCTAAAATGTCTTTTACCATTGATGGGTGGACGTCAATTGCTGGTAGGAGTTACTACGGGGTTACTATTCATTATATAGACAACGAATGGAAGTATCAATCTGTAGTTCTTGATTTTATACCATCACGCGGTCGACATACTGGGGAAGATATTGCAACGATTTTCCATGAATGTTTATTGGAATATGGCATAATTGATAAAATACAAGGTATCACGGTCGACAACGCAACTGCAAATACCAAATTTATGTATGAACTGGGCAAACAGCTGCCGCCACACTTTGATTCAGACAATCAACATTTCCGGTGCTTTGCTCACATTTTAAACCTTGGTGAGTACAAGATTTATTAAAGACCTTAGCATTACACTGTGAGTCTGACACTAATGCGCAAGATCAGCAGTACGAAGACTATGCAGACGAAACTGAGGATGAGGAAGATGAAGAATCTGCACCAAATATTGCTGACTCGCGTACATCTGTAACAAAGTTACGCAGTATTTCCAGTAAAATAAAAAGAAGTGAGATAGTGAAGAAGAAGTTTCAGTCTGCTTGTGAAGCAGCTGGCGTGCCATCAAATCTAAATGCCATTCTTGACTGTCCAACGAGATGGAATTCCACACATGATATGATTGGATTTGGTTTAAAAGTGAGAGCGGGCATTGACATATTGTGCAGTTCTGTCACCGAATTAAATAATTTTCAAATCACAGCTAATGAATGGCAGGTACTCAAAAAATTACATAAATTTCTAATAAACTTTAAACTTTTAAGTACAAAACTTGGTGGAGACAAATATGTTACATTACCGCTAGTCATTGTATCATTCAATCTCTTGCTAGATAAAATTGAATCCATGGTAAAACAGTTAGATGAGAAACCTAATCGATCTGAAGTGGATGAAAGGCTCATTCTAGCTTTCCAAGCAGCTCGAGACAAAATGCTTAAACATTACAAGAAGAGCAACTGGATTTATTGTACTTCTTTAATTTTAGACCCAAGGCATAAGGCTCAGACTTTTGACCTGACAATGTGGGGGAAGCAACTTAAAACAGAAAGTCTGCGCAAGTTCAATGAACTTTATGAAGAATATAAAAGTCTACACTCACTGAACAAATCTCTGGAATTACCAGAAAAAGAAAATAAAGTATGTGATGAAGATGAAGACGTAATAGACTTTGATAAACTCTATGAATGTCCCTCGACGTCATCTGGATCTTGTCTTCAAGGCTTAGTGATAGACGAGTTGGAGGAGTACCTGAGAAAACCAAGAACTGCCAGCTCGGAAGACATTTTAGATTGGTGGAGGACGCATGAGACAGAGTATCCGATTTTATCGAAAATGGCCCGTGATTTTCTCTCAATACCTGCAACTTCAGTACCTGCTGAGAGGTTATTTTCTAAAGCATCATTAGTAATTAGAAAACATAGAAATAGGTTAAGTGATGAGTCAGCCAGATGGTTACTTTGTATTAATTCTTGGTCAAAAAAATTGATATAAAGTATCATAACCTTATGATAAAGCTGTTGATTTGTGTTGTATTTTATTTTTTATTCAAATAAATGATAAATCGTAAAACTCTTTTATTAAATTTCTTATAAGTTGAGGGTTCAATCTCTTTCTAGACAGATAAGTATTGTTCTTTAAAATACAGTCAAGTTATTGTAATTAATTTGTTTTTTTTACGTGTTTTAGCAAATGTAAGCTTATAAATCATAAATGTTTATTAAGAAACAGTTACTTCCATGGAAAACGACATATAGGTCAGTTGATTTTTCGAATTTCTTATCAAATCTTCAGTTATTTATTAATCTGCTTGATCTTTACTATGGCTATGTTAATTCAAGCTCACAATGTTCCAATTCTAATACGTTTTTCTAAGATTTAAAGTAAACTTTAATAAATAGTAATAGACTAATAAGTAATTGCAAGACTTGCAAGACTCTTGCTGCAAGACCAAGACCAAGACCAAGACTGGGAGCGCAAGACCAAGACCAAGACCAAGACCAGGTGTATTGGCGCAAGACCAAGACCAAGACTGGCTAAGTCTCGTCTTGTTCTTGCATTTGGGCAACACTAAGCCCACGAGACACAACGACCGTCTGGTCGGAGGATATCCGCTTTTCTATGCAGGATGAGGAACCTCACAACCTGTTGTTCTTGCCTCTATGAATATAAGGCACGTTTTAGGTTGAATGATACTACGGGACCACGACACTCTTCTCTCACTTCACTCTTACCGTGAACAACCAACAAACAACCTTTTAATTATATGTTTAGACGCCTTACGTGAAAACATGTCCCTCGTTTTAAACTAATATCATAATGTTTACTGAAGATACTAAAACATTCTAGCTGTTTTAGTATCAAGTCTCAAGGGGTAGCCATCATGAAAGCTAATTCATATATTATTAAACAAAATGTGGGTAAATGCTGCGTCGTTTATCAGGAGGCTCAAAAGACAAACCCAGTGAAACAACATAAAAGAATAGTATGTATTTACACACTTTTTATTTTCATTGTAAAGTTCACAGACATGTTTTGTTCAAAGATAGGAAGTGTCGAAGGGCGGGCGTTTTGGGGGGACTGTCTCATGTAACTTTGACGTTCAAAAAGTGCTGACTCTCAGCCTAGTTTGAATAAATGACTTTAGATTTTGATTTTGATAATAATTATACGGCCTACCTCCTAAGCACGAAGTCCGTATTTACAGCCGTAGTTATGGACATTTCCTACTCCGTATCACTTACAGACATAAGATTAGTTTGAAGCCCGTTTATCAGGAGGCTCAAAAGACAAACCCAGTGAAACAACATAAAAGAACAGTATGTATTTACACACTTTTTATTTTCATTGTAAAGTTTTCGTTTGCCCGACCGCAAAAATATCACAGCGGGATTTTCTGCGCACTGAATCTTTAACGCACTACGAGTTGAAGATCGAACATAGTGTTTTTCCAACGTGTCCTTTTTTTTCGCGAATGGAAGGGCGTGTCAGACTTTTACTGACTAAAACCAGTTCAGTTGCCCATGTGCCAGTGTCACGGTATCTCTTTCGAACAAATCTCGCGACCCTGGCAGGCATCAGTCCTAGCAGACCCCTTCAGTTCTGCTGACATTTTTATGAGGCGCGCGTGGAACACTACGCGCCGTCGACAGGGGCCTGGTCCTTACTGCAAGCCCGCGCCTACGGTGGCCGGGAGCCCGCGATCGACTCCCGACGCCCGGGGCGCCTTCTCCTGCGGCTGCTAGGGCGCCGAGACTGCCACTCCCTCACGCGTGCTTTCGACGTGCTGAAATGCACTCTGTTGGTAAACAAATTGAGTCTTACATGGTTCTTTTGGCACACGCATGACGTTAACAGGGTGGCGCTGTCGGTAAATTAAACTTGTGAACATTACTGTTTTGTTCTTCTTCTCTTCTTTGGATAAGTGGCGACTGTAGCCAGAGGCACCATTTCGAAAAAGCCGATGTAAGCACGCTCATACCGATTACCGCAATTCTGAATGCAGCCTCAGTAAACACCTACTTGGTCTCGTGGTCGCAAGCGCGACCGCTGAGCGTGGGGTCCTGGGTTCGATTCCCGGGTCGGGCAAAGTGTTACTGGGTTTTTCCATTAGGAATTTCTTAGTAGCAGCCCGGAGTTTGGAAGTTGGCGGTGTGATACCCCCGTGCCTCGGAAAGTACGTTAAGCAGTTGGTCCTACGCCTGATCTCTCTCCGGTCGTGTCGGATTGCCGTCCCATCGGACTATGAGAGTGAGGGAAGAGTGAGTGCTCCTGTATCTGCGCACACACTTGTGCACTATAATATCTCCCGCGCCGATGGCTTGTCTCCGTTGAGATTGGCCGCCGTGGCTGAAATTCGGTCTGGAGGACTATATATACTTACTACAGGCCTACAGCAATCCACTGCTGAACATAGGCCTTTCCAATTGTATGCCATTCAGTTCGATACTTGGCAAGTTTACTAACCTACTACAGTTTTTTCGTCCACCGGATTTGTTGTTAAACCGAAACGTGTCTGACTGTGTCGCGTACGACACGGTCAGACACGTCCACTCCATCTAAACTTAAACTTTAGCACGGTATAAAAACAAATACTAGGTGTGGTTTTTATCACAGGAATCTAAATAATTCCATAGAATAAATACATACTAACGAAAAGTGTCATGACAAATTTTATTCCAAGAGAAATAGGCGTTTAATATTAGTTTCAATCGAAATATGTAAATACGTAAGTGCTAGTTCTAAGAATAAAAATGGTTACCTAAAATGTTAATATTTGCGTTGAAAAGAGACTTGACTTGCTCCCAGCCTTGCTGACTTGCAAATCTTTTTTAAACCGGCTCGTTTATCTTGTCTGGCTTTTTATTATAGCAATATAACATTTTGATGTTATTTGTCTGGTTAAATAAGCAGTTTTATACGCCTCTGCCTACTCTTCGGGTAATATTGGCATGAAGTTAAATGTTTTGTTATTTATTTAATGTTATTCTGAATGGGGTATGGTTAATATTGATTGCCTGAAAAGATTATCAAAGGTTAACCGAAGGCTATCGCAAATTACGAGGAGCCTCACCACAACGTATCGCATCGTATTGAGAAATTGATATTGTCAAAATTTTGTCAAAAACTTTTTCGATATTCTAAAAAGTCCATAGATATTGTATAAAACTATCGATATTGTAAAAAACTCTATCAATATTGTTAAAAACTCTATCCATACTATCAAAAACGCCGTCGACTCTATATATAAATATCTAGAACCTTACTAAGTAAACTATGGTAGCAAACTTGGAACACACACTGCAAATACCAGGTGGTTCGAAACTTTGTCATTCGTTTCTTTTTATAAACTGTCACCGTGAGTCTAGCTGCAGTTTACTTTAGCTAGAACTAACAAAGACACGTTTAATACAACAGAAAATATGTACAGTACTTGTAATACAAACGTGAATTATTTTAGAACAAAGTCAAGAGCTATTTCTGTATTTATATGTTCGTTTGGGGAATTGCCGCAGTCGTGCGCCACGTTATTTTGACCTCGTACAGGACTTTCTGTGCTTTTAATTTAATTTTTCTATTGTTTTTTTATTTTAGTAAGTATATTGTACTAGTTTCTGCCCGCGACTTCGTCCGCGTTAAATTTCTTGTTCCCCCGACCTTTCCCGTTGCGTCGAATCGCCTACCCACGCGATTTTTCCCGTTTTTGCAACATTTTTCATTACTGCTCCACTCCTCTTTGTTGTAGCGTGATGTTATATAGCCTATAGCCTTCCTCGATAAATAGGCTACCCAACACAAAAAGAATTTTTCAATTCGGATCAGTAGTTCCTGAGATTTGCGCGTTCAATCAAACAAACAAACTCTTCAGCTTTATAATATTCGTATAGATTTATTTTCTATGCGAGTAATAATAAATATTTTTCTTTATTTATTCTCCTATATCTTATTCTACATACATACAAGCCGAGTGCACAATATGAAGCCATAGAAAAAACAACATAATACATAGTTTCAATAAAAAAAAACAAGTCAAAGTACAGAAATGACGCTTAATTTATAGGAAATTTTAAAGAACAGTATTATTCTGCAACTTTTTTATTACTTTAAGTTATACTCCAAGTAATTAAATCGCACCGTGTGATCAGGCTTTTCAGGCATACCTATGAGTTCTTGAAGTCAATAATAATTTATGCTTAGCACACGTAGTACAAATGATTGATTAGGACACAAAACTGTTTTAAGGGTATGTGACCTACAGGAGAAAAGAGTTTACATAGCAGCAAGTTCAATGAAATAAAAAACAAATAAAATTATATACAAGACCAATTTTTCATCATCATTATAGACCGGGAGACGTCCACTGCTGGACATAGGCCTCCCCCAAAAGGGGTATTTGCCATAATCGCCACGATTGGCAGGCGGGTTGGCAATCACAGTATGGTGTTAAAATGAGAGGATGCTTCTGCCTATTCTCTAATCTTCTCGTAAGTATGATACCCACGGGAAGAATTGGGATGCTTCTATTGTATACTTTAAGTCAGACACCACACGAATCCAAATTGGAAAAGTCTTGAGTCGTTGATCTTCTATCTATATATCTTCTTCTTCTATCTATATTTATAAAAATGTTTTGTTGGTTTGTGTAGAATTGTTTTTATCTATTTTTTACATCAACCACATATCCACGACCGCGAAAAAACAGTTTTTTTAACGATCAGCTGTGTACCAGTGACCGCGCCATCTGCCGGTAGCAAGGAAAACACTCGAATGTGCCACAGCAAAGCGTGGCAGGGTACAGCTAGTCTATATATATAAAAATGTTATGTTGGTTTGTGTACGCTTCAAAAACTCAAAAAGTTCTGCACCGATCGAGCTGAAATTTTAGCATGGTATATAATCCACATCAAGGATTGTTTTTATCTATTTTTTGCAGCAGTCACATATCCGCGACCGGGAAAAAACTGTTTTTTTAACGATCAGCTGTGTACCAGTGACCGCGCCATCTGCCGGAAGCGAAGAAAACACTCGAATGTGCCACAGCGAAGCGTGGCAGGGTACAGCTAGTATATTATAAATGTTGTACAAAATCCTGTGGGTCTACGGAGAGTGCTGTAGGACACTGCTACGAATCCGTAGCATTTGTGTAGGTACGTCATTCGACACGTTCTTTGATGAAATGGCGTAGAGTTGCTAAGTGACCAATTTATCAGCCATTTTGAGCTCAAAGTGTCTTTTGAAGATATTTATTGGTGTAATCTGACTGGTTTGGCATGTCATCGTCATTATACGGCCATTTTTTTAGAAATAATTGAGTATACAATAGTAATAATTAAATAATTTAAATGGATGTGGCAAGAATCACTATATGGTGATTTTTCTGTATGTTGTGTAATTCTGTTAGTTTCCAAACAATCTACTTACCGGTACTAAATGAGCGGTCATAACATCTAATACATGGGCTTGATAGCTCATTGCACCAAATGTTCACGGTGAGATATTTCAGAATATACCGGCAGGCGAGAAAGTTACTATTTCACTATGTGACATTGCAATGCAGTTGGCTTAGTAATAACAGTTGCACTGATCGATCAGTCAAGCTACGCTTGCCACGGTTGTTCCATTGATGGGTGACCGTCTTTATACACCAAGAGTCCTTCTTTCATCCCCTTTACTTTTAAGTTAATTAATTCAACTAGCTATCCTCATGGTTCCTAGCCAATGTTACTACTTGTAACGCCAGCTATCTGCAAGTGAATGGCTCGTCAAAATCTGTCCAGCGTTTTATGAGATCGGACGGAACAAACCGTACCGTTTATGCTTTGGAATTACAAACAGAGAACTTTATGTATTTAAACAGATATACAAAAAAAATATAGTAAATATCTGTGTGTGTATGTGTATTATTAGTTTTGGTCTTTTTATATACTACTATTTCCTTATTATTTATAATTCAATATGATTATTGTAGTTTTAAATAGTATTTCAATAATTGTTCCTCTCAACCAAAGCACCTGCCATCTAATCTCTTCACCACTCTTGGTTGACGGGTAGAGAATGCCTAAGGCATTAAGTCCGCTTTTGTACCTTTTTTTGTGTGCGTGAAGTTTAAATAAATAAATAAATATAGATAATAATAAATCCACGTACGCCGTTAGATTCCGCGAACATTTAAATGAAGCTTATCCGGCTTAGTGTAGTTAAAACCTCGTATTTTTCGTTCGCGTACTTATTTCGCGAAATGGTAAAAAATGAGGCAGTAAATATGGATATAAAGTAAGTGTTAGGTACGGATATGTTGTAAGGTATAGGGCGTGGAAGAACAGCGCCCTTATTTCGTATCACACTGGTAATCACCACCTGAATAATTCTGAAGGATTTTGTTTGCTTCCATTGCTTCTTAAAATCGAAAAAAAAAACTGGTTCAAAAGCATAAATAACGCAATGAATGTTGTAAAACTGTCAAAATGACAGTATTATACAGTTAGTATGTTACGCAAGTATCCCGCTTTATGTGTATGGGAAACCAATTTATAGCCGATTTTGCTTAATTTAAGGAGTTCACACCCTGAAAGGCGCTTTTTAACCCCCGGCGATTTTTTTTATTAGCCTACACAGTCCCACCACTAACCAAAAGCCTTCCCCAAATCCTTCCTAGACGTAGGCAAAAAGGCTGCCAGGCTAAAATGGGATCGAGCGGGTCATACCAGCCGCATGCACAGTGACCGCTGGGCAACAGTCTCCACACAGTGGGTGCCTGAGGATGGACAGTGCAACCGAGGCTGGCCCAAGGCGAGGTGGCGAGACGGCCAAGACGCGTACTGCAAGGATTGGACCATTGGCCTTGGAAATGGATGCCTGGACAGGCGCTTTCATCATTTCAGCCGAAAGACGTCCACTACTGGACATAAGCCTCCCCCGATTTGGGGGGGGGGGGGATTTCCATAATCGCCACGCTTGGCAGGCGGGTTGGCGATCGCAGTATGGTGGCAAAATGCATAGAGAGCGCTGCTGCCCATTCTCGATAGTAATTCCCTTAGTCGCCTCTTACGACACCCACGGGAAGAAATGGGGTGGTGCTATTCTTTTCATCCGGCACGACACGGTCATTGACAGGCGCTTTACTTTGTGTAAATTAATTCACCACCACTGCTTTTAAAATTGTGAAGGAAAATATCATGAGGAAACTAGTATGTCCTAGAACCAAAAATTCGAAAACATGTGGCTTCTACCAACCTGCACTGGGCCCGCGTGGTGGATTATGCTCCACGCCCTCTCACAAGGAGTATGCCTGTATCCCAGCAGTGGGAACATTGTAGGCAAAAGCCTACAATGTTCCCACTGCTGGGAAAAGCTAGGCTAGTTTGTTAACTCTATAAGCTATACAGGTAATTGCGGTTCTTTTCTACTATTTCCACAGAATCAGATTTTAAGTACGATAAGTATGAGGTCTGCTAGGACCGATGCCTGCCAGGGTCGCGATATTGTTCAAACGAGATACCGTGGCCCTAGCATATAGGTAACTGAAAGAACACGGGTGGGTTTTAGTCAGTAAAAGTCTTTCAAATCAAATCAAATCACATTTATTTGTAAACTAGCTGACCCGACAGACGTTGTCCTGTCTCTTTGATGATATTTGAGCACTCATTCTGTCAATTCTATGTCAAATGTCATAATGTTACATTCAAAAAGTTTACATTGTCCTATTATATGGTTATTAAGTATTCTTAAATAAGTGTTCTTAAATTTTCTAATTTTCCGCGCAATTTTTTAATTTTTTTCTTTCATAAGAACCTTCTCCTGACAATTACAAACACAACAACAACAAAAAAACTGAAATCGGTCCAGCCGTTCACGCGTGATGTCGTGACCAAGGGAAATAGGGATTCATTTTTATATATATATAATATAATATAATATAATAATATTCCACAACTATCACTCAACGCCATCTAGTCCCAAGCTACAGCATATATAGATTAAGATGTAGGTTAAAAATTACAATAGGATGTTATAAGAAGATGCACAGTTCGCTACATTTTACCCGAGAGCATACAAATAAAACTAAAAGTTAGTTGTGTCGAAATCATAGACACACAATTAAAATAAAATAATTAAATTACTTATACACTAACACACAATTCCTAACACACAATTAACACCTACATACAGTTCTACACAATTAGCGATATCAGTATCATAATAATGTAAACACAAGCACAAGTTCTCGTGGATCGCGCGTGGCGTACGGACGCGTTTAAACCGAGTAGCTAAGTCTAAGTTAATTAAATAATAACCGAAGAAGACAAAGTTATACGATAAAGTAAGTGAGCACTACGTTCGCGAAACGACAGCCGGGGCGCAACAGTGGTGGGGCAGATCGAGCCGCGCACGCGGCCGCGTGCCGCCTTCATTAATTACTGCGCAGCCCTGTCCGTATTGCAAACTATTGATGCCAACAGATTAAACTATCATGGAGCTCCACACATCACCTAAAAGTGGGCAACACTATGCGTCTGATCCAAATGTTGCGGCCAGGACTGATAAGACAAAACCGTCAGGTACATGGGTCAATCCAAAACACCATCACAAACGTATGGCAATGGATTCGGAAAGTGATTCGTCAGGAGCACAGGAAATAAGAAGATCTAAAACTACCCGCTGCTCAACCAATACTTTGAACGAAACAATAAATGCTTTTCGAGAGGAAATGAAAGCTATGCATTGCCTCCTTACCACTATGAAAGAAGAGCAAAATTCACGGTTCGTGCGTATTCAGACGGACATCTCTGAAATAAAAAAAGAAATGGCAGAAATTAAGAAAAATGATAAAGACACCGAAAAAACTGTTAACGACCTAAAACTGAATTATGAGGACTTAGATAAATCACAAAAAGAATTCTCAGAAAATATCAAAAAACAGGAAAACAAAATTAAGGATATGTTTCAAAATAAAGTGTATTTAGAAAAGTGCAACAAGGCGTTAGAGGAGCGTATCATGATACTGGAGCAAAAAGAATTGAATAGGAACATTGAACTAGTACATGTACAGAAACAGGATGGAGAAAATGTAACGGAAATTGTAGCAAGAATTGCGAAGAAATTACAACTAAAGACAGAAGATATTGAAAACGCTTGGAGGGTACCTACTCGAGGTGTCATCGATGGAAAAAACCCACGACCAATTATCGTCACTCTGCGTACGAAGGCGGCCCGGTCAGACTGGTTGAAAACTCGCAAAGAGACAAAAATTACAAATCACACGATATACCAAAACAATGATAACTCACAAATTTATGTTAATGAACATCTTACACGTCAAATGCGCAACCTGTTCTGGGCTGTTAAGACTAACTTAAAGGAATCCTACAAATATATATGGATCCAAAATTCCAGAGTCATGATTAAAAAGGATGACAATGATAAAAAAGTACACCACATTCGCTTTGAAAGCGATATTGATAATTACCTGACAGCAAACAAAGAGTAATTCTATACAATCGTCACACTAACCCTATACAAAAACAGATTAACAAATAAATAATATAATAAAAATACATAAACGATATTTTCTAACATGGACCTAGAATCAGAAATACAAGATATAGAATATATAAAATACACACAGTTAAATGAATGGTACGAGCACGTAAACAAACGACCAACATCACTTCAAGTTATACATATAAATGTATGTTCACTGAGAAAACATTTCAATGAGCTAATTGTTTTAACAAAAGAATGCCTGCACGGACTGGATTTAATCTGCTTATCGGAAATAAATATTAAAGAGGAAGACACAAAAATATACGAGATTAGTGGTTTCAATATGCATATTTTAACAAGAGAAGACAGAAGAGGTGGAGGAATACTAATTTACGTAAATGACAGAGTGCAGTTTAATCCAGTAAAATCAGGAATTACAGTGACGTACGAGTTTGTACATGGACGGCTAACAATTAATGAATACACCACTGACATTATAGTTATCTATAGACCACCAAGTACAAATAAAATAAAATTTGTAGCGGAAATTAAAAAGTATATCCGAAGTATACCAAAACGAAATAACATAATTATAGTCGGCGACTGTAACATCAACATACTGCCAAGTAATATGGACTCAACAGCTGACAGGTATCTGAACGCACTATCGGAGAGGGGATTGCAATGCGCCATACGAGACGTAACTCGGGACGTTGTCACGGGTGATCGCAATGTGACGTCCTGCCTCGATCATGTATTTGTGCGGACTGAGAAGGCATGCGTGTTAGAAGCATACGTAGTGACGACTAAGATCGCGGACCACTACCTAACGGGATTATCGGCTGATTTGAACATTAACGAATGCACTCAAACGATTAGAATGACCTTGCAAAATAAAATAGTAAGTAATAAACTACACATTGTTGATTGGCAACAATTATTAAACACACATGACCCTATTGAATTATACAGTAACTTGTTCTCGATTTTTAGCGATATTTATGAGTCTTCAAAGCAACAATCAACAGGTAAAAAACGTGATAGTCAAGCGTGGGTTAATAATACCTTACAAAACATGATGATGCGCAAAGATGACTTATTTAGGCGTTGGAAAATGTACCCAAACAATAATAATTTTAGATTACAGTACACAAAATATAGAAATAAAACAAATAAACTTATAAATTTGGCTAAAGATCGTCATAGGCGTGACCAAATACAAAAATGTAAAGGGGACATGCGTAAGATATGGGGGAACATTAATAACTGGCTGGGTAGAAGTAAAGTAACAGTAGATAGTGTTATAGAGAGATATTTACATAAAAAAGAATGTTTGGTAACCATTTGTAATCATTTCTGTAACACATTCACAACGGAAATTGACAATATCAAGCATAAGTGTAACACGATGTTCTTAAATAGATATGATTATGTTAAACCGTGTAATGTTAGTTTTAGGTTCAATAAAGCAACGCCCACGCATATTGCCAGAATAATAGACTCACTGGACTGCAACAAGTCGCCGGGATCAGATGGCATTAGGGTAAAAGATTTAAAAGAAATCAAGAATTTCATTGCTCCTGTTATTGCATATTTTATTAATCTATGTGTGAAAGAAAGTAGATACCCAAAAAGATTAAAGGAGTCAATTATTAGACCAATTTACAAACAAGGTTCACATTTGGAATATACAAATTACAGACCAATAGCTATTTTAAATACAATAAATAAGATTATGGAGAAGTTTATAGTTAATCAAATCACAGCTTATTTAGACAAAAATGATATTATTACCGATATTCAACATGGTTTTAGACCAAATAGAAGTACAGCAACAGCGTTAGCAAGATTTACGGACGATGTAAATAATTACCTAAATGATAAAAACATAGTGGTAGCTGTATTTATAGACTTCAAAAAAGCGTTCGACACCCTGGATCACGACGGCTTGTTGCAGGCTATGGATGAGTGTGGGATAAGTGGACCAATCAATAAATGGTTTCGCCAGTACCTAGAGTTAAGAACTATTAAAGTTAGGGTTGCTAATGCGGAAAGTATTGAGGGTGTTGTCAAATATGGTGTTCCTACCGGATCTGTATATGGGCCTGTTGGTTATATTATCCACGTTAATAGTATGTGTAATGTTATACAAAATTGTAAAGCTTACATGTACGCTGACGACACGTGTCTCCTATTCAGTGGTAAAGACCTAACCTCCATACAAGAAGCAATACAAGAGGACTTGGATAATATAATTAAATGGGCGCATGATAACGGCATAATAATTAATATTAACAAAACTAAGTGCATGCCAATACATTCCCCATATTCGAGTAAGAAAAACATTGGCCTATGCATCAAAGGTCATAGTTATGAATGTCTTCACAATGGTAAATCAAGTTGTCAATGTATTAACTTGGAGCAAGTAAAAACATACAGGTACCTAGGATTGACCATTGATACTAAATTTGCATGGAACATACACATAGACACGGTTTGTAATAAAGTTCGGTCCGTTCTGGGTAAATTGTATACCCTGAAACCTGTCGTCAAGAGAGGATTATTGTATGCACTGTACTATGCACTTGCCGATTCAACTATCAATTATGGGTTGTGTGGTTATGGACTTACTTTTAAAACATATCTAGACAAAATTAAAATACTGCAAACACGACTTCTAAAAATGTTAGTGAGTAAAAGAACTAAACAAAGTTTGAACAAAGAGTATGAAAAATTATTTAAAAAATGCAATATATTACCAGTGGATATGAAAGTAAAAATGACAGTGATTCTTGAACAACATAATATTAACAAACATAAAAAAGAAAAGGTACATAACTACCCAACCCGCCTTGCAAAGAAAAAGAAACTACAGGTGCCAAATGTAAACAATTACTATGGTAAGCGCACGAGACGGTGGATTATACCGACACTAATTAATGAATTACCTGAGGGAATGATCGATCGTGTCAAAAGTAAAAATCACCTTAAAAGTGTCTTAAGGAAACACTACATGTCAATGTGTCCATAGTTGCTGCGGTCTATCGGCGGCCTCGGTCGGCTAATGTCGTGGGTACTAAGTTCGTTTACCAAATACTAAGTAGGTACTTATGGGATGGTCTCGTGATGTTCGTTGGCTGATGCCGCTGTGTGTTGTAGCTGTAGTTGTAAAATATGTCGTTGTGTGGACAAATACACCGTATCCACATACGGAGTGTTTGCCTACCATGCCATAGTTTTAGTCTTAGTTTTAAATTACATTTAGTTTTTATGTTAAAGCAAAGATTCGTGCTAAATCCACGAGAGCCTACTGCCGACAAATTGCATTGCAGTTTGGCAGATGATATGTAAAAATAAAAGTGTAACATTATGGATTAAATAAACATTTAAAAAAAAAAAAAAAAAAGAATATAAGACAGTGCAACCTAAAATATTCGTAAGTCTGAAAATAAGGAAACATACATTTCAACAACATCTAAACCAATGAGGAGAAAAAAATTAATATAATTGTAACATACTAAATATCAGTGGTGTCCTCCATAAACTCACCTGTGGAGTAATAACATTTATAAATTAAAAATTGTTTCAGTTTCTTTTTAAACATGTCAATATTGAGATTTTTTATCGGTCGAGGAATTTTATTGTAAATAACTGGAGCCATTCGATAAATACTTTTACAGTCTGACACGCCTTCCCGCTCCGCCCAGAGCGGGAGAAGTCATTTGATGATTTCCCATCCAAAAAAAAGTACGGTAAGTAATTTACGATGATATCTAAAACAATGACAACCAACATCTATTAAGCCACTTTCAGACTCACCTCTATAGGGAGAACATTGTTGCGTGACTACAAAATAACACAAAAACGCTTGTGGCGTGTGGCACTCCTTAAAAATTACATATTCGAGTAGCGTGCCAGTTGCTAGAATATATACTAGTACATTGACAGTTCGTTAGTGGAGTACGAAATACTTTTTGTAGAAAATTGGGCCTAACACGAACACACGGGGCCTTGATAGGAAAGTACTTAACAAAGGAGGAGGGTAAATTTTAGAACATTTTTAGCCCATCATAGTCATGAAAATTCAAAGTATTTATTGACGTCATGTTATTTTATTTATGTGAAGCTTAGGTATCGAACTTAAAGCGCTTAACAGTTTATTTTTTAAAGAAAGTTAGAAAAAGTGCTGAAAATAACAAAACTTCAACGAATTTGCCAAGATTGATGATTTTTTTTTTATTTGACTTGCATTTTTTTTCTTACTATTTTAGAATAGATGTAAAGGTCGATACCTAAGCTTCACATAAACACATTAACATGACGTCAATAAATACTTTGAATTTTCATGACTATGATAGGCGAAAAATGTTCTAATCTTTACCCTCCTCCTTTCGCTAAAAACCATCGACATTTTGTCGGGGATCGAGTAGCTGAGTATCATGAGAGTCAGTTGAATTACAGCACCATTTCTGCTGAAAAACTGCAGTGGACGTTCCACTGCTGAATATAAGCCTCCCCTTTGGATAGGGAATTTGCCATAATCGCCACGCTTGGCAGGGTTGGCGATCGCAGTATGGTGGTAAAATGGATAGAGAATGCTGCTGCCCATTCTCTAGTAAGTCCCTTAGTTACCTTCTATGAAACCCGAGAGTAGATATAATAAATAGAAATCTTAGTACAACCAACACACCGTTATCTGATCCCAAACTAGGCAGAGCCTGTACTATGGTAATCAGACAACTGATAAGCATACTTATATATTTCTAAATACATACATATTATAGATAAATTACACCCAGAGACAGAACAAATGATTGTGCTCATCACACAAAGATTTGTCCTGGGTGGGAATCGAACCCACGACCTCAGTCTTTGCAGTCAGGATCACTAACCACTAGACTAACAGGCCAGTCAAAGATATGAAATGGTGATATGAAATGGTGCTATTCTTTTCAACCGGCAATTATAGCAAAAGGTCGTCACTTTTGGTTGAGTAAATACAGTCTACTTTGAACTCTTAGATTAGTTTTCCGTAAAATCAATATCAATTTTTTACCAATAGAAAAAAGTTTCGCTTCATACTTGACAACTGCCACAGATACGTGCAAAAAAGAAGTGATATCGCAACAAGGTAGCTGGCTGAGTACGGAGGTATAACTAGCTACCGAGAAGATCAGCGAAGAGATTTTTCGAAAGAGATACCGTGACTCTGGCACATGGGCAACTGAAGGATCACGGGTGAGTTTTAGTCAGTAAAAGTCTGATACGCCTTGCTGCTTCGCCCAGAGCGGGAAACATCATTTAATTATTTCCAACCCACAAAAAAAAAACCTTCAAGCGTACATCGTTGTTGCTTGAAAAACTTTCAAATGAAAGGTAGATATTATTATGCGATCTTTATTATATCGCTTTATTAAAAGGCTAAAGTGAGTAGAGGAGTTGCCTTAAAGCCTCGTATCCACTAGGCAACATTTGACGCGCAACACGTGACGCTCAACATGTAGGGCAAAGTTGCACAACGGCGCGCGACGTTACCAGCTGGCGCGCAACACGATGCGCGGCTTGTTGTTTGATTAGAGATCATCGTTAGTTGAACATCAATTGTTGTCGACTGGAGACGTGACGCGCAACAATGTCCGTAGTGTGGTGTAACGAACGAGTGCTCAAATTAATCGAATTGTACCAAAACTATGAATGTTTATGGGATACTGCTCACCGAGAATACAAAATAATAACTTTTTATATGCATTTTTCCATAAAATTATAATAACTGCCGCTGAAATCAACACTAGTTCCTCTGGCGACATGTTGTCGACGGCTGACGTAGTAGTAGATGCGTAGACAGACAACGTTGTTAAACAAAAGTTCTGCGCTTACTTTCAACATATTGGGCAACATGTTGTGCAACATGTCGCGCGCCAATTGTTGCCTAGTGCAAACGCGGCTTAAGAGTACATACAGATCTTGGTGGTTAAGTTTTTAAGAAAGGTGTGGGAATTTAATAAAAAAAACGTTAATCTTAACAATATTTATTTTTAGATACGACTAAGGACAAAAACTCATGTTAACTCCTTAAAAAATACAGAAAATTAAGTTTTAACCAAGCTATAGTAGTTAGCTTTAAGTTGTATTTTTATTACTCTGCTTTAACATACACAAAAACTCTGAAAACTTTAGTAAGAAAACCCAAACTTACATAAAATAATTATTTTACTTTTGGTAGTAAGTCTTATTAAGGCACATAAATAACATAAACAAAATTTTAAGAACTTACGTTAATAATCGGTAGGAAAAATTATCATATTTCAAGTAATTTCAATTTATTTATTGCAGATCGATTTATTGCTATATCTATGGAAATAAATACATTTTGAGATGTTGAGTAGATGCGCAGTTAATTATGTCCTACCAATTAAGGCATGCAAAATATTATTTATAATTATATTATTAATACACACAGGACAATTTAATACATTTAAAAACAATTTTAAAGATTGGTTACTTATTTCAAAGAAAAATCTAAATTATACAGTTCAATACATCGAAATTGACAAAAAATTATAGCATCATAAGAAATTAAAAATTTTGAAGTCTAAATTATTGATAAAATGTCAAATAAATTTACGGTCGGAATATAATCTCGTCAAACATAATGTGTATAACATGTATAATAATATCACATTGGTCAAAAAACAGGTTAAATTAACAATATGGTGAACAGATAACAAATTGGACTCGGAAAATATTTACCTCAATCCCAATAGACATCATAACAGTTTCTTGTCTGACATGTACTCATTTAACGTGTTATATGCCTTATTTATTAGAAATTTGTTTAATTCATTTTTAAATTTATGATCGTTACAGTCCATTAAAACTTTAGGTATTTTATTCTAAATCTTCGGAGCCATACCTAGATTTTTTTTACTAAAAATCGCTTTTATGTATTGTTTACTGACTATTTTATTTTTGTGTTATTAAGTCATTAATGATAATTTTGTACGACATATTATTATCTAGGGAAAAATATTTATTACGTTAAGGCACGTACTCGTACGTTCATCATAATATTTAAAAAACTTTTACTTAACTTAGTTTTACCCTAGGTAGCCTTTTGTCATGATAAATTTACTGATATTTGTTATGATAAACTATAAGAAAAAAATACCAGTTAGGTTTCATACGAAGTTTGATACAAAACCCAAAATGCCGTGAAAAAAAAAGTCTGAGAAATCCTCCTTATATTTTTTACTATGGCGCCGAATCCCTAAGAAAAGTCCAGTCTATCAGCTGTTTCTTTTAAGTTAATATCGGATTTTTGGCCCAATTACATGATCTCTAAATTATAAATAAATAACTAAAGTTTATAATATAACAACTAACATCTTAAATGAAACAACGAAAACTTAAAATGAAAGAACTAAAACTTAAAATAAAGCACCAATAAATGAAATGAAAAAACTAAAATATCACTTGAAAAGATTAGTTTTAAAATTAATTAGTAGCCTTAGTTCTACCATTTCCCCAGTTTACTTATCTAAAGCTTTCCAAAACGATGCAAAACAAACCCATCCTTGAGAATGATATTTCTTCGCCTCGTCCCAAAGTTCATTGAACTTTTGGTCAGTAAAGTTTTCTCCAGATGCCTCAAATACTCTCCGCACTACGTCTTGGGAACGTCTAGCATACATATCCCGGTGACTAACGCCAAGTGTTGTAAAATTTGATGGGTTCACACAGGTTCTTACATCAGACTCTTCAGGGAGACTAAAAAGATCAGCCTTACAGAAACCAGCTGGTATTGATACTTCGTCTTTATCAAAATATCTCCCTGAAGGAAAACCTGCCATATGCCTCTTATCTATTTCCTGACCAGGCCTCACCATTTCATTATATGTAGTAGAAAATTCAACGCACTCGTCAGCCATATTCTGTATTTTCGGAAAATCACGCAAATGTTTTCTATAATCAATTGTATCAATAAATATCCGGTACTGTATTTGAGAACCGTCGAAGCCATCCCACATTTCCAAGAGAGGTTCGATGAGACTCGGATTCACTCCGATTTTTTTAGTAGAACAATAATTATAAATGACTTCTTTGGGTTGCCATCCGGTGTTAGCTTTATCAAAGTATTTCATATGTAAGTAAAACTGTCTGAAGAATTTTTCGTTGCAAATTGTAGACAAAGATTTTCGCAACTTACTTAAGTGGTGGAAACAATTGATAAAAAAATCTCTTCTAGAATTAATTTTCCATGATCTAAGAGAGTTACGAACGTTCTCATCACTAGAGCGATTCAGTTTTCCAAATGCAAAGCCAATTGGAACACGCTTAATATTATCGTTTGGTGTTACAGCCTGACCTAATCGAACAGCCTTCTTAGCTTTGATGTCAATTTCTAAAGAACATCTGGGACTATAAAAAGCATTTCCTAACTTAATTTTGTCATCAGTCAAGCAACATCTCGCATATATACCCGTTTTGTCAGGATTACAAACAATGCCAAAAATTTGGTTTGGATCATACTGCGGTCTACAGTACTGGCGATCAAGCTGGTATCCAGGTTCTTGCGAAGGCGGCGTTATACCTATGGGAGTATCCTTTGGATATATTAGATTGTAAGCAGATTCAGAAGCCACAGTTTTTCTCTCAAAAGTTTCATTGCGAATGTCAAAACCAGCAGGTAAAAACGGCGTTTGATCACGTGTTTTTCCTAACGGTTGCTTCCAATAAGAACTAAAAGTGGTTTCCTTCATTTCATTAACGAGGGTTTCAAATTTTGTTTTCATTGGTGGATTAATGAGTTCACCGGCATTCGTTCCAGAGTTTCTTATGTAAAGCGTTTTAGTTTTTGGTTCTTCTGGTATGATAGCATCATTAATTAATGCGTCTACTTCTTCTTGAAGTAAGTAGTGTTTGAGATGTTCAGCTGCATGTAAATTTGGTTGCGCTGTAGTTTTGCCCGCTGCAACTATACCATACGGATCTCTCTCAATAAACATACCTTCATTGCCTTTCCCGCCTTGTGTTTTTGGGATGCACTTTAACATTATTGCGGTTTATTTAATCATTAACTTAAACTTATTTAGACTTAACTTTTTTTTTCTCGCTTTTGGTTTAGACTTATATGTATTTTACTCAAAGCTGTCAAGCTGTCAATGTGCCATGGATATTTGTTTCGTTATATTGACAGTCAAGAGGAGGATTATGGTCATAAATAAAGTCTTATAAGCCAGTCTGAAATGTGATTCTTCTTCTTCTTTCGAGTCGATGGTACTCGTACACTTTTTACAATATCGTTTGAGCCCAGTAGGTGGCCACGTTTATTGCGGCATTTTTGAGATGTGATAAAGACTTTAAAAAATCATTTGTTATCAGAAATTAATGACGATTTTCTCTAAGCGTTACGTTTTGTAGTTTTTTGCTCAACTATGGTAGATTCAGAGGTTATATTTATGTCTATATAATATGTGATACGGTCTGACAACCAGTCTTACCGAGGGGTATCGTATTACTCAGTAACTGGGTTGTGGAGGTCAGATAGGCAGTCGCTCCATGTAAAATACTGGTACTCAGCTGCATCCGGTTAGACTGGAAGCCGACCCCAACATAGTTGGGAAAAGGCTAGGCAGATGATGATGATGATGATAATTAGAAGACATTAAAATTAGAAGACATTGATATCCCTTAAACCCACACTGACCCACATGGTTGATTGCTTCCCACTCCTGGCCCGGGGCATGTGTACTAGCAGTGGCAACACTCTAGGCTTGTTATATGCTATGAATAGACCTTTTTGGCGCATCTGTGAAGCATACACAGTAATTTTTAGGGTTCCGCACCTCAAAAGGAAAAAGCGGAACCCTTATAGGATCGCCTTGTTGTCCGTCCGTCCGTCCGTCTGTCAAGACCCTTTTTCTCAGGAACACGCGAGGTATCAAGCTGAAATTTATATCAAATACTCAAATCTACTGTTCCTTAGAGCTGTGAAAAAATCAGACTTCTAAAAAAATCAGACTTCTTCAGACACAGATAAAGAAAAAATTGCGAATACCGTAAATTTTTAGTTACATCATATAATAAAAATATTTTTAATAATTTAAAACTTACTACCCCTTTCCTCATGCACGCGTAGAGGTATTAAACACCAGGTTCATACGGAATCCTCGGTGCGCGAGTCCGACTCGCACCTGGTTGGTTTTTTTTTTTTAATATTGTGAATCTGTTCCTAAATAAATGTTAATCGTTGTATGCTATATTATAGAGACACAATACTCACTGGGTTGCGGCGAGTGTTTCTTGGTGGACATGACGTCATTTAGCTCATGTCAGCTGTCACAGCGCACACACGCAATCATTGAGTATGTGTGGACGCGCCACAGCCGGCGCTTGCGACGCCAGCTACTCAGCTTTTGGGCACCGCTTGTTCAACGACTTTCACTTAACTCTGTGGACAAAATAAGATACAGGTAAAATATCTTGATACTAATATCTCTTAATCAATTTTTCCAGCTATCAAAATTTCCCTAAAACATGTCATTAGTGAACAAATCCTTTTTCAGCCTCTGGCCTTTTATATCGAAGTGTTGGATGCCGATGTGTGGAATCATTCGGATCCCTACAAAATGGTTGACCTGGATTGTGCTGATTCGCGCGTAATTAACCTGGTGGCCGGTTGGTATTGGCATTTTTTTTTCTATCTGAAATTTCTCAGTAGTAACTGAAAAAATACAGATAGAAAAAAAAAACCAGCCAAATGCGAGTCGGACTCGCGCACCGAGGGTTCCGTACAAACCTGCAGGTATTCACGGTTTATGCATAAGGTTCATGTTTATGAAATTAAATGTTTTTTTTTTAAATTTTTATATTTGAGTTGACTGAATGAAAGGTAAATTGTGGTTTACGATTTATGACGTATTAAAAAAAAACTACTTACTAGATCGCGTTCAAACCAATTTTCGGTGAAAGTTTACATGGTAATGTACATCATATATTTTTTTTTAGTTTTATCATTCCCTTATTTTAGAAGTTACGGGAGTAACATTTTACCACTTTGGAAGTGTTTCTCGCGCAAACTATTCGGTTTAGAAAAAAATGATATTAAAAACCTCTATGTCATATTTGAAGACCTATCCATAGGTACCCCACACGTATGGGATTGATGATTATTATTTTTTTGAGTTTCAGTTCCAAGTATGGGGAACCCCAAATATTATTGTATTTTTTCTATTTTTGTGTGAAAATCTTAATGCGGTTTACAGAATACATCTACTTACCAAGTTTCAATAGCATAGCTCTTATAGTTTCGGAAAAAAGTGGCTGTGACATACTCGGACAGACAGACAGACAGACAGACATGACGAATCTATAAGGGTTCCGTTTTTTGCCATTTGGCAACGGAACCCTAAAAACCAATAACACTTTAGCCGACTTGGGAATCGAAGCCAGGACCCCAAGGTCCTGTCAGGGTCATAAGATTTATTACAGTCTGACACGCCCTTTGGAGCGGGAGACGAGAGACGTCATTTGTTGATATGCCAGCCACAAAAAAAAAAGACCTTAAAGTCAGTAGTAGCATTTGCGACCACTAGACCACAAGGCAGTCAAGTCGAGTTTTAAGTATAAAGCTGTTATTTTGACGGACTTTTAATTATTTGTATGCATGTACCTCATGTTTACCAATTGCGATTGCAACCACTATACCAACGGTTGTAACCAAAAATAACACTTCCACATTAATGAAATTCCCTAATCAAAATTCCTGAAGCGTGAACTTCCACCTGAACACGTTTCATTCTAACGATCCCAAAATATTTTAACAACAGAATGTAATACAGGAAATATTTCAAATTTGACCTCGTAACTCGCCGTTGGGATCCGATTACTTGTGTGTCCGACCAGGCGATTTCCGATTAATTTCGGGGATAAAATAATCGGAAATTCGGATAGGTTATTGTGGCAGTTATGGCCCGGTGGGTCTAAAATTATGTCTTTATGAAACTAAGGGTTCCAAATTAGCTCTCTGTTTTAGTCCAAAAGTTATGTAGCTTAGATTACTATCTTGTTTTATTCATGGGTGATGTAAAAGTTAGCCACTAGGTACATTATATGGATTATGGTAATAGGATTTTACATCTTTCTACTAGAAAATATTACAGTTGACTGTGCTGTCCGTTCACTCTTTTTTTACCTCTGATTATGCGTCAAAATCATAGTCATATTTGTTTGAGTTACAAAAAGGTTGCTTTTGGATTGTAGGCTAGGCTATTAACAGGATATAAATCAGTTCCTTCCCTTGCTCACTGAGTGTTGGATTTTCAGACCATTAAGTCCAACACCTTAACTGCGTAACACTGGTATCACACTGTTTATACAAATTCTAAGGATTTGTTTGGATATCCCTAATTCATTGCTCTTTGTCATTTGTCTCGACGTCAAATGGGCTATGACATCATACCACGCCGAAACTAAGATGGAGGGACGAACTTGACGACTACCGAAAGGACTGGGCCTGTACTAGCAAAAGTCAGAATAGTGTGGAAATTGAAGAGGTAGGCTTGTGTCCTGCAGTGGGACAAAACAGGCTTCTAAGATTATAGATAGTTATTAAGAGTATAGATAGTTATTTTTAACACGCTTTTATTAGCTTTATTCTTATAAATTAATATGTAACGGAAACTTTGAACATGATTTTGACTCCCTGCAAAACGTCGGATTAACTCGAAATTTGGCATATTTATCAAGGACCGATGACAATACAATCATTTTATAAATTTGTGCCATTATCCTTACCGGGGTTACCAAGATGGCAGGAGGCAAAAAAACTGTCTTTGAAGACTACGCTGACATACGTCTCAAAATTCGAAACACTCTAAAAAATTGAAACTAAATAAAAGAATTAAAAACTAAAAAGTAGAAAATAATGGAAAAAAGCGTGGGGTGCTTTTTGAGGGATTTTTTCATTGATTTCAAGCACCCCATACTTTTTCCATTATTTTCTACTTTTTAGTTTGGTTTTCTATTGAAGCGTGTTTTTTAGTTTTTTTTTTTTTTAACTATTATTTTTTGTTTTGACCTTGTTCCGTTTAATAGTATGTTTGGAACAAAAAACAAAGACATTCAATGACAAACGATGTTAAATGATTTCCGTAAGTAGGTGTGTACAAACACTTTTACACGTCAATCACATTTATAAAACTAGATGAGGGCGGCATTTCCTTTCTGACTACTACGAGAAGAAAGGCCTATACTAACTCAGAAGTCACAGTCTTTCTTGAACAAATCTTGGTAACATCGTATGAAGACCATGTAGACTGGTGTCTGAAATGGTCTTTTGAGGAAAGAACCACAAAGACCGCGTGGCGAGCTACTAACGTCCGACTACTAGTGAGACGGTCGGTTGTTCCTAGACTAATACACAACATTTGTTGTATTTTAACAAAAAATGAAGAAAAAAAAAATAAGATTGCTTTTATTTTCGTATTTTTTTCCTGCTCTGCAACGTAAATGACGAAATGAATGTAACTATCAAAATGAAAGGCATTCCCACTCTAAGTATATTACATAAATACCCCGCAAATTAGCCAGCAAGATGGACCGACAACTTAAATAGGTATTTCTTTGCAATAATTAATCATGATTTATCTGCCAGAAATACTCTGATTCCCTAATATATATAGTCCTTCAGACTGTATTTCGTCCATGACGGCCAATCTCAACGGAGTCTAGTCATCGGCGCGAGACATATTATAGTGCATAAGTGTGTGCGCAGACACAGGGGCACTCACTCGGCAATGCGACACGCCTGGAGAGATATCAGGCGTAGGACCAACGGTTTCATGTGCTTTCCGAGGTACGGGGGTATTACACCGCCAACTTCCAAACTCCGGGCTGTTCTTTAGAAATTCATAAAGGAAAAAACCCAATAACACAATTGGGAATTTTAACAGTTCCAAGCTTATATATATTGGTGCTCTTAAGTCATTTTGCAAAATATTTACATGAATTCGAATCACAGTTAGAACGCGAGGTTAGAGAGAGCACACGAAAGGGCCTTGGTCCGGTTTAGTGCCGTAAAACGGTCACTTTATGAACCTATCTTCTCATTAACGACTTGGTTTGAAGATTTGAAAAAAAAATATTTTTGCTATAGATTCATGTACATAATTTTTACAAGAGCACTTTTTTCGTAGGGTTAAAACCTTTGCTGTAAAAAAATATTTACGACAGCCCAATTTTTTGGCTTATATTTCATACTCCTACTAAACAGCTTTGTTATTTGGAAATATTTTTACATATAAAAATAAACGGTTATAGGCACTACGATTTTACAATAAAATATTGTAAATTAATCAAAATTTTGCAAAGAAATACCCCCATTTTAAGCCGTCAAGGGTAGAGGGGCTCAGCGCAGGCGCGGGCTGCAGTCGTGCATTAGCATTCAGACGGGAGGGCTGTGTCGCTCGCTGCTCCGCTCCAGCTATCGACCGACTACGCGCGACGGGTGTGTTAGTGTAAATATTTACGAACATATTGTAACAGTGTGTGTTTATAGACTAGCTCCTTGCAGAGGAGTCGATTTGTTTGTGCGCGTGGACGCTTTATTAGTGGTGGCATTTCTAAATACTTTTTTGTGTATATATTTTATTGTGTGAACTGTAACATAGTTTGTATTTAAATAAAAATGCCCAGGCAAAGAAAGTGTTTAATTTATTAGCGATTATCCTACAGTTATTGACTTTTTCTGTTTTGTTGTAATTTTTAGTGTTTCCTTACCAAAACTGTGCGTTACAAAAACAATCTTTTTTTTTAAATTATGTTAATATTTCACATGTAAGTGAAATTCGTTTTTTATGGGAAATAAAGATATCTCTAACCCTAAAAGTTGTCTTTCTTTAATCAATCACATACCTGCATGTTTAAAGAAATATATCCAGTAAACATCAAATAGTTGCGTCTTTCTAAAGTATCAGCCATTGATCCACCATTCGGTACCTTTTACAGTCGTAGGCAAAAATACCGACTTTCGTCCGTCTCTGCATAATCTTTGGTCGTCGTTTTAGTTTAGCGCGCCGCCGCCACTCGTTACGTGTGTGCGGGAGTATGGAGCTTAGCTCCGCCCATACGCTCAAGGTTAACGAGGATACTATACACCTTAAGCAACAAATAGCACCAAAATTTAATATAGTAGAGCATTGCTCGAAGTACCAAGTAGCTGTAGCTGTAGAGATTTTTAATAAGTTGCCTTCTGAGCTAAAGATCCTGATCTACCGGATGACATTTTTTACCGTCTCGACCTTCATACGGTGTGTTGTGTAACTAGAATAGAAGGCAGGAAGGCCTTCAGATTCATCGTAGGTGACTCAAGGAGCGCGGGACACGGGCGGAAAGGGATGCATGTGCGGCTCGTGTGCCTGCGAAAGATCAATGAGGCCGCCTATCTGCCGGCTTCAAAGGGTAGGACCGTGCTAAGAAATCATTGATACATGACACGCAATGAGTAGGGTGCGTGTGATTTGAGTTGCGATAGGTTTTTAATTTTTTTTTTTTGTTTTTTTTTTTTTAATTTCTGTTTTTGTAGTTCTAGTATGAAAATGTTACTTTAAATGTGTAGTATTTATTGCTAGATCAATTTCATTACATGTTCTTCAAAAATAAAAATATCAAAAATTTCTATGCCAAAGGCTTCTACTCCGTTCACCTATTACCCCCATTTTTTTCAAGACGTTAAAAAATGTCACCCGGTATAACACCCACTTGTTTAAAACCAAATTAAAGGCCTTTTTATTAGAAAAATGTTTGTATAATATATCCGAAATGTCACAAAACAATAAATGATCAACATAAATATTTTTTTTTTAATTGCTTTTGACATTATTATAATTTTAGCATCTTTTGACATTATATTTCGAATTGATTTTGCTTGACATTGTATAGAAAACTGGTTGACATTATATTTTAAACCTCTTTGTCATTATTTTTGAAAGCTGTTTTGATTTTTTTTTTAAACTATTTGGCATTATATTCAAAACTGTTTTAATTAATTGAGTTTTCACTTGGAGGTTAGTCAATAATTCATAGTTCCTTGTATTATTATGTAAATTTTATGTGTATATCTATATTCAACACAATGTAAATTGTTTTATGAATAAATGAAATGAAATGAAATGAATACACTTTGCTTGACCTGGGATTCGAACCCAGGACGCCATGCTCAGTAGTCGCGCTTGCGACCACGAGACCAGCAGGGCAGTCATAGTTCTTTAATATACATTCATTTGACTCTTAATAAAACGGCTTACTAAACTACGGTCAAAACAAATTCTAGGGATAACGAATCAAATATTTATGCTACTTTGCTAAATCGCACCCGCCTACAATTTCGTGAGAGAACCAAGCAAAAACTCTCCAGATTAATAAATCGGAGTATTTACTCTCCCTTAATAGCTACAGACTTAATTGCGGATTCGGCAAACAGAACTAATGAGTTCCTTTTGTAACAGACATAATTGTTTCTTTGTGCCAGGAAATCGTAGCCAATAAAAAAATATTTCGTTATACTGGAATATGTAGCGAAATAAGAGGAAAACATAGTAAAGCTATATAATCTAGATAAGCCATTTATGTCTACTAAGTAAAATGCAAAACTTTACGTTCAAATAGGTCATTAAGGTCCCCCCGGTAGGTTTCCCGCATTATTGAGGCGGAGAGGGGCTCAATAGCCGTGGCTTAGTCACCCACGGTGAAGCGAAGAGGAACCCTCGGAGTGGCCGATCATCAGGATTTCTGCCGGCAAATCGACGACGCACGTAGCGGCCAAGTAGGTTGCGGGGCCACTTGGCAACATCGCAACTAAGGCGGACCACTATGTCGTATGGGAGGCATCGCGGCCTTAGGGTTGGAGACCGCAGCGGGAAAGGAGTGTCGGTCTTGAGGTGGGACCCCGTCGACGCCGCGGAAGGTAAAGAGAGTGGCGCACCTCAACACCAGCTCTCCTTATCTTCCACGGCCTCGACTGGGTCACCACTGTTTGATGGCGGACGAGGTGAGGATGCAGGGGAGGAGGAATATCGGTACCTATAGCGTTGGCCGCTCTCCCTATCCCCTGCTGCCGAAAAGTAGTAAGCCGTGGGGCCAATGACTTGACCCGTCACAGGAGGACCAAGGGTCCCACACACGGGATTGTCTGGCGCCCATGTGCTATTTTGTCCCAGGGGTGGTCATGGCGAGCAATGTGTTCTAGTGCGCTGGTGATGGGGTACCGGTGAAGAACAGTCGCGGCGGGATCATGGATGACGGCTTACGTGTACCCATGTTCCCGCCACAAGCGGCCCCAGAGGACACCGTGGGCTTATAGTGGGTTGGAGTCTCATAAAACTGCACTCTCTCCCCGTGGTAGCGCAGTATGCATGAGCATTTCACCACGTATTCAAAAATCAGTAGGTATTTTGAACGTGCATGGCGTTTCTTTGCCGTTTTTCTTTAAAGGAATCTAAAAAGCTGTGGATTGGGCAATTCATTTGCAAAGTAATCTGAAATATTTATCGCCCGTCGAATACGCTGCTTTAAAACTTGGTTATAAATTAATTCAACATTTCAGTCGACATTTTTGCTTTTATTTTATAAGTTATTTACAATTGCATCGTTACGCGTTGGCAGCGAAAACAGTCTGTGCGTAATAATTTATGATTGAACCGGAATGTTTTAAATTCGTTGGTAGTTTTGGGTGAAATTTATTCACGATTTGTTTCAATTAATAACATTCAGCTTTTGGATTAATGAAAGCCAGAATTTCATTACTTATTTTTTCTCAAATTTATTTATATTTGGGTTATGCCAGGTCTAGCATGTGACGTGCCGAGGGGGCCTAGACACGGTGAAAATCGCTTTCAAAGCTTTTACATATTTATACGACTTTCTAAACGCTGCGAATGAGTGCGTGAAGACGAGTAGCTCCAGTTCATTACACACAGGCACGCACACCTCTACACAGTGCCGACTTTCCACATGTCCCGGACGGTACGAAGAGCTCCTGTGCTTAAACACACATTCACACCGTGTTTGTATAATGGGAACCACAAGAAAAGCGCGCCACGGTTTGTGAGATAAAAATACTTGTAAAGAGACCACATTCGCACGGACACAAAAATATCTCGGCGAGATTTTATCATGCATCGGATTTTAAACTGTCAGTGTTAAATCGAGTATTGAAAATCCAACAGAGTGTATTCCAAAAAACACACTGTTTGAGTTTCAACTCGCGCTGCTAAGTAGATCACAAAAAATCCGACAGCGATATATTTATGCGCGTATCAACCTGGACTAATGATATGTCAATCCAATACATTTTTAGGGTTCCGTTGCCAAATGGCAAAAAACGGAACCCTTATAGATTCGTCATGTCTGTCTGCCAGCCATTTTTTTCCGAAACTATAAGAGCTATGCTGTTGAAACTTGGTAAGTAGATGTATTCTGCAAACCGCATTAAGATTTTCACACAAAAATAGAAAAAAAAACAATAATATTTGGGGTTCCCCATACATAGAACTGAAACTCAAAAAAAAAAATTTCATCAAAAACGTGTGGGGTATCTATGGATAGATCTTCAAAAATGATATTGAGGTTTCTAATATCTTTTTTTTTAAACAATAATATTTGGGGTTCCCCATACATAGAACTGAAACTCTAAAAAATTTTTTTCATCAAACCCATACGTGTGGGGTATCTATGGATAGGTCTTCAAAAATGATATTGAGGTTTCTAATATCATTTTTTTCGAAACTGAATAGTTTGCGCGAGAGACACTTCCAAAGTGGTAAAATGTGTCCCCCCCCCCCCCCCGTAACTTCTAAAATAAGGGAATGATAAAACTAAAAAAATATATGATGTACATTACCATGTAAACTTCCACCGAAAATTGGTTTGAACGAGATCTAGTAAGTAGTTTTTTTTTTAATACGTCATAAATCGTAAACCACAATTTACCTTTCTTTCAGTCAACTCAAATACAAAATTAAAAAAAAAAAAACATTTAATTTCATAAACATAAACCTTATGCATAAACCGTGAATTCCTGCAGGTTTGTACGGAACCCTCGGTGCGCGAGTCCGACTCGCACTTGGCCAGTTTTTAATTTATGTATGCGGCGATTACTACGCAGACGTGTTGGGCACCGATAACTAAACACAAAAAAATATATTCGTTTGATTACTTGTTTGACCCCCAAAAAGATACGCCACACCTTTTCTTTTTATCGTGCGTTTTCGTTTTACACATCACGTCAGCAAACCTTCGCTAGTTTATTTAATTTGACCCTGTAGTTTCAGGAAAAGTACCGTTGATTACACACAACACATTTTCATTCAAACATTTTCCCAACTATATTGGAATTGGCTTGAGTTCAAACAGATGCGCCTGAATTTCAATATTTTACACGAAGTGCCAAGTGGCATTTGCACTCCACCACGATATTACTTACAGGAAAATATGTGTATTATTATTGTGTGTCTGTACGGTACTAACACTAGAAGATAAGTAAAATTGTTACTAACCCTATGGTCTGGAATAAAAGTTTTCTATTGTATTATGCTTAAAACACATACTATATTATATTTGTTACACACATATCATCATCATCATCATTTCAGCCGAAAGACGTCCAATGCTGAACCTAGGCCTCCCCAAAAAATATATACAGCCAGGGAAAGGGATTGCTTCGA
Source organism: Aporophyla nigra (assembly GCA_947507805.1). Taxonomy (NCBI): domain Eukaryota; kingdom Metazoa; phylum Arthropoda; class Insecta; order Lepidoptera; family Noctuidae; genus Aporophyla; species Aporophyla nigra. Next base: position 13,916,982 of record OX382315.1, on the reverse strand, counting down.
AAATTGACTCAATATATTATGTACCGTAGGACTGCTTTGTTGAGGAAAAGTGTTTTTGGTATGGCACCTGTTATCTTTAACCACATTCCTGATTCCATAAAAAAGGAACCAGTATAAACTTTCAAAAAAAGACTAACTTTACTTCTTTTAGATAAATCTTACTACTCCGTATCCGCTTTCCTAGATGATAAATTTTAGTTGTATAATAATAATATCAATGTTTGACACTTACTTTGATGTTTGAACTGCATCAATATTTGCATGCCAAAGTGGTAGAATGTACAAGGATTCCTTAAATCATATAGTCAGCTTATTGTAAATACCTACATTCTGAGCAAATAAAATAATATTCTATTCTATTCTATTCCGTGTGGTGCCGGACGTAAAGAATAACACCACCCCATTTCTTCCCGTGGGTGTCGTAAAAGGCGACTAAGGGACTTACTAGAGAATGGGCAGCAGCGTTCTCTATGCATTTTACCACTATACTGCGATCGCCAACCCGCCTGCCAAGCGTGGCGATTATGGCAAAGCCCCCCAAATTGGGGGAGGCCTAAGTCCAGCAGTGGACGTCTTACGGCTGAAATGATGATGATGATGATGATATTATTTGCCTAGCCTTTTAAAAACTTTGTTGCGGTCGGCTTCAAGTCTGCCTATCCGACCTTCACAACCCAGTTACTAGGTAAAACGATATCTTTTTGTTGTAAGACTGGCTGTCAGACTTTCAAGCTTCTGAATACTCGTGGTAAATGCGGTCTTTTAATAATATTGTACGACTATCATAAACACGTTTACGCTACTGAAATACAGTAAGTACATTTTGGTTTATTAGGCGATTAGCACGAATTCGCTCACCCGAAACGGGGAATCGACACTTTTAAATAAAATATTATTTTCTATTGGCGATTCACGCGAAGTTCATTTATTTATGAGCGAATCAATAACTTCTGAAATACGTTTTCAGCGATTGGCACATTTTGTATTTTATGCAATAAAGTGAATGAACATTCGTTCGATTCCCTCTTCTTTTCTAGTAAGAAATATAGGTACAATTTTATACTTAACTATATTGCATACAATTTTCAACGTTTCAACTGCCTAATACGTTCCTATTTCTAGAGTTGTCGATTCTCCCACAAATAAATTAACTTCATGCTCGATTGCTTACAGAAAACAATATATTATTTAAAAGTGAATCCGTTTCGCACCAGTAAATTAGTTCAAATCAACTAACAAGCTTATATATTAACCAGACATACTACGGCTAATCCATTTACCACCGGAAAAACAAAAAACTATCGTGCCCAAACTAATTTCTTACATAAATGTTCCAGAGAAAACAAACTGAATACGGTCGCGTCCATGTGTCGTTCATTTTCGTTCTTAATTAATCAGGATAAGACACATTCATCTCCTCACCGTCACTATTTATCACTACAACAAAGTACGAGACAAAACACTGAAAACGTGTCCACGTTCTGCTTGTCCAAATTACTGACATGCAAGAATGATGTAGTAAAAAGCGCTTTAGATTTGAGTATTCTAGCATATAGGCTAAGCAAGTTCCTGGCTCGTTGCCAGCAATGGCCAATTTTCATTCAGTATTGAAACGAGCATTGGTCATCACGACAGCTCAATTCGTCTTATTCATTTCAGACCAACAAAGGGGTTAAGTTAAGTACGAAATGAAACGCAGTTAGGCCTTTAGTCAGCAATTCAAAACGCTAAATCAGAGCAGTGGAGTCCCATTGTATCGGCTCCAGCATACGAAGTGTATGGGACTACTCACCCTTATTCAGCTCTATTCAGCTTTTGCCCATAGAAAACTACAATTTTTCCCTCCATAAATAAATATGTTGCTAGAGTTTTGAAATTGACCACTGTACTGTTAATTAGATTAAGTTCGGGGTGAGAGCCTGGTGATCCGTCACACAGGGTATCCTAGTATGGACGCCAGTCTCTCACAAAGGATCATGTTTGGGAACTTTTGTTAAAACGGTATCATTCCTGTCTCTAAGCTATGTATTGTATGTGAACCTTTGTGAAGAGAGAAAAATAAAGATAAAGAAGATATATATTATTATTATTTTGTATGAATACGCTACGGGTGCGTTACGTGCAAAAGCTGAATAGAGTTGAATAAGTGTGTGTAGTCCCTAAGTATTATACTGGATATTATTACAGGAGAACTAAATACGCTAATTAAAAAACTGACACACTACACACCCTCACTCTTCACACTCTCACCCACACTCACACATATCACACGTACACGCGCGTTTTGGCCCATTCTATGCACTACGCTCATTCATTTACAGTGCTGTTTGTATAATTTTAAGTTACCCATTTACTTTTAGTTTTGCATGTTTACATTATCTACACTTCAATTGCATAAGATCATGATAAGTGGAAGCGCGGAGTCTCCTAACACAAGCAATTCCTTGCTTAAAAGGTGATCTCCAATAACATGTATCAAAATGCCCTTTGTAATTGAAATAAACAATTTTATTTATTTATTATTTATATTTATTTATTTAAGTCATAAGTTCAAACGCAGGAAGGTTAAGGTCATTTATTTGATATCATCACCACTGCTCTCAAAACGGTGAAGGAATGAATTGTGAAGAAACTGGTTAGAAGTTATGAGGAACAGGGTGAAAAGTTCACTCAACCTCCGTAGAAAAGAGAAGATCCCGCGACCAGACAGGTGTCGTTTCTGGTGGGCAACTGCCCGACGATTGATGCCGGGACGTCATAGTGTGCGGTAAACTCTGCTTGCGCGATGCAGGATTTGCGTGACGTCAGTGTAATGCGTAGCTCGCAAGTTTGAATAGAAGTTCGTAATTTTTGCAGATAGGAAATCCTATCGTACCCACTGCTTTTATGAACTAACCCTTACCTCATCTACATCTGCACTCATCTAAAATCATAACTTACAATATCTTTTACCTCCTAAACAAAAAATCACAGATAAAATATACTAAAAACAAAAGAACCACGCAGAAAACCGTCCGCGTCGTGCCCAGAAAGAGTTCACGTCGTAGCCTTCAATATAAACAAATCATAACAGATAATGTCGCCTCTTTCCTCCCGACTGCTTATCTGTGAGAGGCAACCTCGCGACCTGTGTTGTCAAGGTATTGTTTTGAATCTTGAGCTTTGAAATGTTTATTGTGGACTGTTTACGTAAAAGGGTTATCATCTGACAACTGCCTTATTCTTAGCTGAATAGGTTGACAGTTTAATTATGCGGCTTCAAGATCCAAGATAGGAGACATTTTAAAATGGTGCCTTAAAAACAAAGGCACCATTTTAAACTCTCTCACCGCACAGCGACCTTTACTCATTGCGCTGCGATACAGCTTGTGAAGGTTAGCAGATTTGTTACATTCAGAGAAGTAGTGGTGGCCCAAGTTTGGCTGGCCTGTTAATCTAGTGGTTAGCGACCATGACTGCAAAGACTGAGGTCGTGGGTTCGATTCCCACCCAGGACAAATCATTGTGTGATGAGCATAATCATTTGTTCTGTGTCTGGGTGTAATTTATATATAAAATGTATGTATTTAGAAATATATCAGTATATTTATCAGTTGTTTGGTTACCATAGTACAGGCTCTGCCTAGTTTGGGATCAGATAACGGTGTGTTGGTTGTCCTAAGATATTTTTTTTTTTTTTTTGTTATTAAAGGTGGCAGCTCTGACGTACGAATCGTGGGTTCAAGCCCAGGCAGTTGCTTGGTATATTTTTTTTTCATCACCACTTATCTCACAACTGTAAAAGGAAACGTCGTGAGGAAACCAGCATGTCCAAGATCCAAAAAATTTAAGACAATTATTAACCTACACTAGGCCCTGGTGGTGCATTACTGCCCCCTCTAAAGAGGAGGCCCACGTCCCAACCGTGGGCACGTCTAATGCTAATTAAGCTAAGTCTGATTTGTAACCGTTTATCATCATCCTGGCTTTTGGAAAATTAACGTGATATACATGGCTACTGGCCAGGCACTTGTTTACTTTTGGAGATCACTTTTGAACTAACGATTATTTTATCCATTCTAAATCAGTTCTTATAATAAAATTAGGTTTAGCCCGGGCAGCGGTTAAAGAAGGAGGCGGGGCACGTGAGGGAGTGGCAGTCTATGCGCCCTCACGTCCTTAGCCGCCGCAGGAGGAGACGCCCCGGGCGTCGGGCGTCGCTTGCGGACTCCCGGCCACCGTAGGCACGAGCTTGCGGGCGGCAACCAATGGGTAGCTCGCCGCCCGGTAAGGACCAAGCTTGGGTCGACGGCGCGTAGTGTTCCACGCGCGCCTCAAAGAGATGTCATCAGCACTGAAGGGGTCTGCTAGGACTGATGCCTGCCGGGGTCGCGTGATTGTTCGAAAGAAATACCGTGACCCTGGCACATGGGCAACTGAAGGAAAACGGGTGGGTGTTTAGTCAGTAAAAGTCTGACACGCCCTCCCGCTCCGCCCAGAGCGGGAGCAGTCATTTGATGATTTCCCATCCAAAAAAAAAACCCTTGGTAAATTTGGTTGTCAGACTTTGGGCTTCTGCGTACCCGTAACGACTCTCAAAGATCGATATATGAAAACTTGCTTAGCGTGCTTTCTGAGACACGGAGATGTCTTGATATGTTATGGATGGTCATCCATCCACAAAAGACCGCGGCCAGCGTAGTTTAACCCTCAGTCGCCCAGAGCGTCTGTAATTATTTATTACGAACCCTTCAGATATTGTTAAAAAAAAATATGGCCGCCAACAACATAAGATACTCGCACCATTCGTCGAATAAAGAAGCGCGTTTGAAAATAGAATCTTTACAAGTCGTCAGTGGAGCGGCACAGTTCGTTAACAGTGTCAATAGGAGACAAGCAACTAGTGGCCATTTGTATGTCTGACCTTTACCTCGACACGACGTCTTTATATCAGTGACCTGACTTCCAAACGAACTTGGTAGCACACGACATGAGAGTTGAAAAAAGAAAAATATGTCTGGTCATTAACGTAAATAACGCAATAAGTGTTTTTGAACAGGCAATTAATGCCATTTCTAAAGCTAGTGTGTTACCTACACAATTACCATGCAGTGCTATTATTGATCGAAGCCTTGCAGCTTGCAATGGTTTTATAAGAAACTTTACATATTTCTGTGGCCCAAAAATCAACGTCAAGCCAAAAACGGTTGATAGGCCAGGTGGTAACAGTTATCAAAAAATTTATAAAAAAATCTAAGTTAAGTATTTTTCAAATTATTGACATTAAAGATACTGTGTTTGGTTTTGAATTTATAGTGCTGTGGAAATCGAAATCAAAGTAGCTGGAATGAAGTTCTGTAACGCAGCCTGCGGTAGGAGTAAATTTGTAGAACGTCACGCAACGAAAAAGTGTTATGCCGCATCTATGCGATTTTCTTTTATATACAGGATGTAAGGATAAACACCGTGATCCTTGAAACCAGTGATTTGGTTTCGTTAATAGAACGTAAAATCAATGAAAAAAACAACCTTTTTTTAAAGAAAATCTGCATTTTTCCACAAGAACATTTCACCCCATGCGCGAGGGCAACAAAAACGTCTCAATACGCCGCGTTGCCCGACGCTGACGCACGGGTCGCGACCCTAGTCAGTCAGCTGTCAGTCTCGCTAGCGAGCGCACGTAACGCCGCGTCGTAGCGTCGCTCATTTCTCGCGCGTAAATTCATTCTAAACCTTTTAAGGAAAATATTTTATTTTTATTTTTTTAACTCGCTCTGTTATTTTATATTTCATTCAAACTACCCATGGGTTAAGTGAAAACGGTGTTTACCCTTACATCCTGTACATACATACACAAAGAGTTAAGTGTCATGGTTTTCGAGGGTGCTGAAGCCAATAACGAAGCCAAAATAAAAATTAAAGATGGCGGCTGCGAAAATTTTCAAATTTTTCTAAATGTGTGTTGTATTCATGGTTTATTAGGGTGCTGAATCTGACAGTAGGGTCAGCCGGTAAAGTGTGCGTGAGAGTATCAAAAAAAGAACTTCGTTCCTGATAGGGTAGACGACTTCACTCGCTTTTTTAATTCTACAGCACTTCATGATCATCAAAATTACATAAATAAGTCCCCTAAAATACTCTCTCTTTACTGCTTCCTAGTGATTTAGCTGGGAAGAAGTGGTGCAAAAAACTCCCCAGCAGCACATCTGTCTGTCACAAGTTACATTGTTTTATTTTTTTCTCAGTTTTATGTTTCATCACAATCAGCCTATAATGTTCCCACTGCTGGGATGTCACATGTCTTCGAATTTTGGTTCTAGGACATGCCAGTATCCTCACGATGTTTTCCATCAGCGTTTTGAGATGAATGGTAATAAAATTAAATACACAAATTCAAGTATGAGTCACTATTGCTCTATTTAGCGTTTAACCTAGTTAAAAAAAAAAAAAACAATTATCGATAACAACAGAGACTCGGTCAGCGAAGAGGAAAAATTTCGTTTCTAGTGAAACGAGTTTGTGCCTATATCTCAGCCTAATTCCTAAAACTTCTTTATTTTGTAATTATGTCTAAGTTCGGCCTAATAAATAAAACATCTCTGTGGTTTTGTGACTAACTTCATTAACATAGTAATACGATAAGTTTTGATTAAACACAGGCTTTTCTTAGCTCTGTCTGCGGTATCTAGGTTGATTATATTATTTCTTACTGGGTATCTAGCTACTTACCCGCAAATACAATCAAGTAGTACGCGAAAAACAGGAATGATTCGTACCGATTTCTGTTTTTAGTAAAAGATGAACATATCGGAAGACTCATGAGTACGGGATGTCAATTGGCAGCGAAACGCAAGCGTGAAGTTGGCGCGCTTCGACAGAGTCTAACTTGACGTTCGTGCGAGTTGACAAAAGCGGCTACAGGCGGTGTAGCGCAGCTTTCTGGACCATCTGACATCGTGCGGGCAACAAGTTTCTAGAAACTGCCCAACGTTTCGTTTGGCGACTTCAAATATAACCTAAAAATCAATAATCACGTTCAGAGTTTTGCTTCTCACCCGCAACACACATCTACGCCCAGTAAAATATTCAACGGTGAAGAATCCAGCTCCAAATGGCCGCTTGTTCCGACAACTATAATATTTAGTTTCATCACACGCTGCTGCATTTGCTACTGCTGGATGGTACGTGGCTATTAACACTTCAGGCAATTACCTAGCATTTATCTTGACAATATTGAGCGCCGCCATGTAATGATATACCTACCTACATTATTGCATACATAGGTACGTATTTTAATTTCCAAAGAAACGAATAGTACAATAGAAGACGTTATCTTGTATTTTTTATGAAACTGAAAATAAAAACAATAAATAAATGGTGAATAAATATCTCTACGGTTCAGAAAGGAAGTAAGAAAAAATCTTTTTAACATTTATTTTCATCCTTCAAATGATTTGAGGATCTTGTGGCTGACTGACGGCCGCACTGGTCGATTGATCAGGTTAAGCAACGCTTACTGCGATTAGTTCGTGGATGGGTGAGTTTCTTGATTGTCTATCTTTCCGGTCTAAGAGTCCGTCGTGCTTCGTCGTGGATCTTTCACAGCCATTACAGATCGTCAGAATATCGAAAGTCTGACAACTAGTTGATACTAGTTCTCGAAAGTCTGTTGATAGTAGTTGTCAGACTTTCGAGATTCTGACAATCTGAGTCAATCTGGGTATCGGATTACTCGGTAAAATGGCTGTGGTCAGATAGGAAGTCGCTCCATTGACGCTGTATTTATATTTTCGAAGTGGCTCTGTTTGTAAAACAAAATCCACGTCGTTTTGAACGCCTAGCTGATGTATTCCCAAGGAATAGGCGTGACAATAGCAAACTATGTCAAGTCTCTTGACAAACAACTCTGATGCGCAACAGTATTTATTGCATGGCCCCAATTATTAACAATAAATTACCAAGTGCTTGAAAAGATTTAAATACAGTACTATTTAAGAGTAGACTACGTAAATTTTTAGTAGACAAAACTTACTACACTGTAACTGAGTTTCTAACAGAGAAAAATATTTGTGCGTAATAATTGATCTATTGAATGATAATTGTAAGGAGAATAATTGTATTGATAATGATAATAATTGCATTGATGATAATAATTCTATTGATAATAATAATAATTGTATTTATAATGAAAATAATTGTATTTATAATTTTAATAATTGTATTTGTAATGATATTTTTTTTTTTTTTTTTGTATTGTTAATGATAATTTATAACTGATCTATTGAATGATAGTTATATTTTTCAATTGATCTGTTTCTCAAAATGTAAGGAAAAATTATATAAATAATGTAAATGTTTGCATGCCGCATGGTAAAATATGGCTGAGCTTTAATGTATCATAATATAACAACTTGTGTATTACCCATATTTGCAAAATAAAATTCTATTCTATTCTATTCTATTCACGCAAAAACTGCTGAACGGATTTGGATGAAATTTAGAATACAGATAGTTTATTACCGGGATTAACACATAAGATACTTTTTATCTCGGTAGTACGTTCCCGCGGGATAATTCCGACCTCGAAGCCGCTGGCAAAAGCTAGTAATGTTATAAATGTGAAAGTTTATGAGTATGGATGTTTGTTACTCTTTCACGCAAAAATTACTGATCGGATTTAGATGAAATTTGGCACACAGATAGTTTATAACTTGGATTAACACATACGGTACTTTTTATCCCGGCACTACGTTCCTGCGGGGTAATTTGCGACCTCCACGCGGGTCAGTCGCACAACATAGACGAGCATCAAAATCCATTCAGCCATAATAATGCCTCAACAGTATGAAGAATTGCTCATAAAAACATGTAAAGATGTGCGTGCAAACATAATCCTGTCTTTGTTATCACGCAGTCGGGTAAATATTTATTTACAGGATTAAAACGTTTGGTTTCTTTCCTGTTGCCTGCCTTTTGTCCCCATAAAAAGTGCAAGATCTACGGACCACAGAGAGAAAGTACTACGCTCACATAAAAATGTAGGAGTGCTTCAATAAAATTTGTCATAAAAGCGAAATTCACGACGTACGCCTCCGAAATGAACGGTAACGTTTCAACGAGTTATTGAGACAAAACATCATTGTCTGAATCGTACAATGGAACTCAAAGTTTATACGAAAACTGCCTGAATTATCAGAACGTGAAGGGTGAATTTTGCGTACAGCTTAAGGCGTTAATTACGTTCGTGAATTGAATCTCGAGTGAGTAATGGAATTATTCGCTTATCGAAAAGTAAGTAACGAGGATTACTTGAAAGTGTCTATAGATGGCAGGACGGGATTAAGGACCCACCGAACTTGTGGAGCTTATTGAAGCGTGGCGGCTCCGGCTAGAATGGGACGAGCACGCGCTCATTTAGGTCATCATCATCATCATCATCATCATCATCAGCCTATAGCAGTTCACTGCTGGACATAGGCCTCCCCAATTGCACGCCATTTAGCTCGATTTTCGGCAACTCTCATCCAGCTGCTACCAGCCACCCTGCGAAGATCGTCGCTCCACCTAGCCTGAGGGCGTCCTACCTTATGTTTGCCGATTCGCGGTCTCCACTCAAGAACACGTCTACCCCAACGGTCATCGGTTCTACGGCTAATGTGGCCGGCCCATTGCCACTTCAGCTTGCTAATCCTATGAGCTATGTCGAGAACTTTGGTTCTCTGCCGGATCACCTCATTCTGGATTCTGTCCCTCAGAGATACTCCAAGCGCAGCTCGTTCCATAGCTCGCTGAGCGACTTTAAATTTGTGGACCAGCCGTACCGTGACTGACCCATTTAGGTATTTCCTTCATATTATTAAAAGAAATACACATTTTCATAATCTAAAATATTATAGAAACCTTATTTTTTTTTTATTAGAAAACCAATTACTTTATGCGAAGTATTTACGCCGTACTTGTTTTTTTTACATTAACGGTAACTCTTTCGAACAAGTCAAACAACCGTGGAAGAATGGACCTTAATGCCTGACAATACGTTTTCATTTCTATTAATTCCATAACTATAGGTAAGTAATAACGTTACAGCAAGGTATCAAACAAATAAAATTATTACGCAAATCCCTCGGCGCGCCTTTCATGTCATATGTGGTACCAAATAAACTACACAATATGATGTGGTCGGCCTCAAATCTAACTGGATGTAGCTGACTAATAGTATTTTACATAGAGCGAGTGCCTACCTGATGTCCACAACGTAGTTACTGGGTAATACGAAACCCCTTGGAAAAACTGGTGGTCAGACGTAACGTGACGTCTGTCAAAGATTCACGAAGGACAGCTGGGACCAACGGCTAAGCATGCTTAGCGAAGCACGGAGCGGTCTCGGTATGTATAGATGTTCACCCATCCACGGACCTACCCCGACAAGCGTAGCTTTACCAGATCGATTGACCCGTGCGGCTATTTTTACTTGGCCACGAGCTCCTCTGTATACAGGAGAACATTACAAATTCCTACAGACACATGCGTACGATTCGCATCCGATAAGAGCTTGTCGTACTTTTAATATGATGTCAGGATGTCGAGTTGGATTTATTTACTGAAGGAAGTAAAGAAAGTTTTCAATAGTTGTTTTTACACGCTTTATATTAGCTTCACTAGTATGTTTGTTTGTAACCGACTCCTTATAGCGCGATTTTGACCCACTTTAAACGACCAGATTTCATTTAAACTCTGTAGACTTATCGAGGACCGATGACAATACTATAATTTCATAAATTTGTGCCATTATCCTTGCCACAGTTACCAGGACTGCAAAAAACTGTCTTCGAAAACTACGCCGACATACGTCACAAACGACGCCGACATACGTCTCAAAATTCGAAACACCCTAAAAAATAGAAAATAAATAGTAGTTTAAAAAAACAAAAAAACACGCTTCCATAGCTTTCCTAAAATAAATAAAATAAAATAAATTTATTCATATAATTTTCTACATAGAAATAATGACTTTAATTATATTTTCTACCTAATACTGCCTACCTAATGGTAACTCTCAACACCGCACGCAAAAGCCAGTATCTCTAAACGCACATTCAACATGCATACGACTGCCTGTCCTTAATTGAGGTGTCCGTAAGCCCTGAATTTAATTAAAAGTGAAGTTGCCGGCCGTTGCGAATGGAGGTAAAACAATTGTACACACGTACCTTGTTTATTACGTACCATGCTTATGTGTGTGTGTTGTCAGTGAATGTTGCTGTACGTTGAGTATATGGGGCATGGAGTATGAAGAAATGGAGCGATAAGTGAAATTTTTCCTAATTAATTTTTTTAAATGGTTTGTAATAGGGATCCCAGGATACTCATTGATTGCTCGTCTACTATAAAAAATTAAAAACAAACAAGGAATCAAACAAAACAATAATAAAACAACAATAACAAGTGTGAAAGTTTATATTTTTGAACGTTTGGTATTCAATCACGCAATAACGGGTTAATGGATTTGGATCAAAATTAGCACACGGATGGAACCGGATGCTGTTATTCCGGCAGTACATTCCTGTGCTATGATTTCTGATGTCCACGTGGGCAAATCGCTGGCAATATCTAATTTAAAATGCTACTACAATGCAGACCTTTTTTGTTTGAGTGGGAAATCATCAAATGAGGTTTCCCACTCTGGGCGGAGCGGGAGGACGTGTCAGATTTTTACGGACTAAAACCCACCCGTGTTCTTTCAGTTGCTCAGACGCCAGGGTCACGGTATCTACAAAGCAGATCTAAAATGCAGGAAAATGAAATATCAATTAAAAAATCTTACACTAAGCTGTTTTAAAAATCTGTAAGGGAGCATTTGTCTGTACAGTAACAGTTCAGATTTCGAGCATTTAGAACATCATTGAGTGAAGAGAACCAAAGTAGTGGTAGTATAGTAATGTTCGAAAGCGAATCTTCGATTTTTACATTATACTGCATTGTGAGGCGCTCTCTAAAACAAATAGCTGCCGCTGGTCCACGACCTAGGTACATTTTCTAAATCGTTCACCCGTCAGTGAGCGCTCCATTTTTTTTTCACTCCATGCTATAAAGGTTTTGGGCAGCCACTGAACTGTGACAATTTATTAATGTATGGGGATTTCTCGAATTGTTTACCATAATTTAAACAAAATGATTGCGTAATGTTCGCTTGGGAAGGTTATTTTTGGAATGAAAACTGGACTGCTGTTGAGAGAAAGGGTCCGGTTAATGAGCATGCGGTTTACTTACCACCTTTTACATGGGAATTACCACTGGATGATATGGATAAGTTGGTAGTCCCATATAGTAGGTACCTACAGCATACAAATAGGGTGACAAATGGCAAGTTGCCTAAAGTATAATGCATCTCTTTCCCCACGTACCCACGTAGATACATTCTAGAATGCTGTCAGATTCTATAGAGGACGTAAAGAGCAAATCGTATACTTTAAAATGAGTGACCTTACGAACGAAGAAAAAGTGTATCTCATCGAGTGCTTTTATTCCAGAGGTAAAAACTATACTGAAGCGTATAGAGGTTTTCGTACTAAGTTCGGAAGTCCAAGAGTCATCATCATCATCATTCATCATTTCAGCCGTAAGACGTCCACTGCTGGACTTAGGCCTCCCCCAATTTGGGGGGCTTTGCCATAATCGCCACGCTTGGCAGGCGGGTTGGCGATCGCAGTATGGTGGTAAAATGCATAGAGAACGTTGCTGCCCATTCTCTAGTAAGTCCCTTAGTCGCCTTTTACGACACCCACGGGAAGAAATGGGGTGGTCTTATTCTTTACGTCCGGCACCACACGCTACAGTACAAAAGTAGCCAGTCAAAATACTCTTAGAAGGGGGCCTTGCCCTGTTGTGGCAACACAGGTGTAATATTAAATAAAGTAACATCCCATAAAACAATTCTGCAGGCAATTTTTCCTGTATACTATTCTAAGGGCCGAATTTTCCTCTAAAAGTCTAAACTAACCAATACTAGAATGGTTGATTATAAGGTTATGGCTCGCCATCTTGTTAAAAAGCATTTCATTATAAAAGCCACTAAATATTTTACGAGCATTATATCCGACACACTTTTCCTCACCCACCTTCACAACATAAGAACATAAACCTCTTTTCATAGCTTATTATTTTTCTACCCAAACACCTCGGGGAGGATAAAAAAATGTCGACAAAAACTGACAATGATGGATGATACAATGTTGACAGCTTCGTGGAGTTTTTACAGCGGCGTATTACCTACATACATGTAAAACATTGTCTGGTGCTTAAATTGTAGTAAAGTTGATGACTGAGCATTATTTACTGAATGAGGCATGGATAGAAATGGTTCTACAGCAGCACGCGTAGCATGACCACCGTAGAAATGGGTTTTGTCTATTATTGGTAGAATAGAGATAAAATTGTCATGCTACGCCCGCATAAAACAGTACAAATCTTTCTACAATCTTTAATTCTGTCTTTAATCTTTCTACAATCTGTAATTTTGTCTATTCTTCCGTCGACAAAACCCATTTCTACGGTGGTCATGCTACGCGTGTTGGGATTAAAAAGGATAAACCCGGTAAAGAACCGGTATTTAGTGGTTCCGTGAAATAGAACGAAAGCCGAAATTGGAACCTATAAGAACTTTTATTTTACCGGTTATTCTTCAAAGCGAGTCGGAACCATTTTATACTGTGCTACAATAATTGTAGATTATTCAATAAATCTTGTCCTGTGTGTGTTTAAAATCTTCTCATTTCAAACGAAAGACGGCCACTGCTGGGCATAGGCCTCCCCCAAAAACAGGGGGCTTGCCATAACCGCCACGCTTGGCAAGCAGGTTGGGGATCTCAGTACGGTGGTAAAATGCATAGAGAACGCTGCTGCCCAGTCTCTAGTAAACCCCTTAGTCGCCTTACGACACCCACGGGAAGAAATGGAATATTTGTTTGAGGTTTAAGTTAAAAAAATAGTAAAATTACCGTAATTAATTAATAGTTTAAGTTAAAAAAATAGTAAAATTATATTAAGTATTTTTAGCTATTCGTTGATCTAAATTCTTCAATAAGTAAACCGCTATCTGAAACTGCGTTGGATTCAACTCGACCGGGATAAAAAGTTCTTAAGCTTTAACCCAGTTCTTGGGTACGTTCAAAACTTTTAAAAATAGATTTTGAACAGTTTTGAACGTACCGAGACTGATCAGCAGCGTTCTCTATGCATTTTACTAGCACACTGCGATTGTCAACCCACCTGCCTAGCGTGGCAAACACCCATATTCCGGGAGGCCTATGTCCAACAGTGGACTTCTTTCGGCTAAAATGCTGAATAATAGCTTAGTATATATTATCATATTCACTAAGAAAGAAACCTCTTTATTTTATCAAGCTGCAACAACCTTGCGGAGCAGGAGCTAGTCCCTTATTATTGATATTTAGAATCACTATTATTAAACTCAAAGAGGCTCTTAAAAAAATCAATCTGGAGCCCTTAAATTACCATCATCATTAACATAAATACCCTGATATTATACTTTTACTGGGTTAACAGGTAAAACGAAACGTTGCGTTGTACCAATTATGTAAAATATTTTGTTTCGGCATTCTCTAAACCTTCAGGTTTATTAAATCTTTAAATATACACAATAATTCTACTAATTTTAAATGTGAAACTTTGTATGTTTGAATGTTTGTTACTTAATCACGAAAAAACGACTGAACAGATTTGAACGGAATTTTGCACGGATATTGTTTATAAACTAATAAATGACTTTATTTCTGGAAGTAGGTTTGTGCAAAGACATTTACACGTCAGTGATATTTTAAAAAGTAGATGAGATCAGCGTTTCCTATCTGACTACTCTGAGAAGAAAGGCCGAAACAAACTCTGAGGTCATAGTCTCTTTTAAAGTCCAGATATAACCTTGGTCACATCAAGTGAAGACCATGTTACCATGTGTATCTACATAGGTGGGTGTCTGGCATCATCTTGTGAGCCTGGATTAACACAGAGGATACTTTTAATCCCGACAGAATATTCCGTGGGATAATTCCTAAGGTCCACATGGGCGAATTTATAGACACAATTTATCACACAGAAACGAAAGAAAATCCCAGCATCACTATGCCTGACATAGGAATCGCATCCAGGACCTTATTCTCAGCAATAGCTCTTGCTACCAGCAGTCCATAAACCACCTCACTATCATCATTCATCATTTCAGCCAAAAACGTCTACTGCTGGGCATAGGCCTCTCCCAAAAACCGCCACTTTGATTGGTTCGTTTTTGGGGGTATTTGCCATAATCACCACTCTTGGAAGGCAGGTTGGCGATCGCAATAAGGTGATAAAATGCATAGAGAATTCTGCTGCCCATTCTCCAATAAGTTCTTTCATCGCCTTTTACAACACCCACGGAAAGAAATCATCATCATCATTTCAGCCGAAAGACGTCCACTGCTGGACATAGGCCTCCCCCAAGCTCCGCCACTTCGAACGGTTTTGTGCTTCCCTCATCTAGCGGATTCCTGCGGCCTTCACAAGGTCATCGGTCCACCTTGTTCCAACAAGCCTCTCTCCAACTCTACGTCTCCCGGTACGCGGTCACCACTCCAGAACCTTTTGGCCCCATCGGCCATCTGTTCTGCGAGCAATGTGCCCTGCCCACTGCCACTTCAGTTTAGCAATTCTTCGGGCTATGTCGGTTACCTTGGTTCTCCGGAAAGAAATCGGATGGTGTTATTCTTTACGTCCGGCACCACACGAGCCACTGGACTATACCTATAGTTTATACTGTCAAAAGTATTATCACGAGTTGAGTAAACTTCAATACACAATATATTTTTTAATAGTAAACATGAAACTCCAAAAAAGAAACATTTTCAAAGCTTTTGAGCTTCTTCTCTTAATTAACTTATAAGAACATTTCCAAGTCTCTCTGTCGCTGTAATTAGCATTAAGAATACGACATGATACAACGTTTTATGATTTTCTTTTACTTGCTCCAAGTTCTGAGATAAAGATGGTGACTGTATATTTTAGGTCGCAAATGTAACATCTTGTATAAACTGTATCTTAATGTTCTATTCTCATTTGTGATTTTTGCTTAGAACGGTAGAGAAAAAATACTGATTTAATTATGGAATAATATCTTACTATATTTTTTCGCAGCTTTGTTAGCATATTGCGAGTTCTACGGGACAAAAACATAAATCGTACTAGTTTTTGCCACCGGCTTCGGCCGCGCGGAGGTCTAAAATTATCCCGCGGGAGCTTACTACCGGGCTAAAAAGTAACCTATGCGCTAATTTAGGTGACAAACTATCTATGTGTCATTTTCAACCGAATCCGTTCAGTAGTTTATGCGTGGAAGACTAACAAACATCCATACATCCTCAAGAACTTTCACATTTAAAATATTATTAATAGGAATTAGGATATTCTTGACCAGAAAACCACCCGCCTACTTTCCTACCCATTTTCAAACATAAATATTCAATATTTTAAACGCTAGGTTGTCTTAACAAATGAACACACTCAGATATTAAAAACCTAAATAGATAAGTAGATAGAAAACTCTTAATTACATACACCAAAAAATCACTGATATAAATGTAGATATTTTACATAAGGCGACACAAGTAAGATCTTTTAAGGACATAATGTGTATGTGTATCTATACTTAATATTATAAAGCTGAAGAGTTTGTTTGGTTGAACGCAGTAATCTCAGGAAGGTGACTGGTCCGAATTGAAAAAATATTTTTGTGTTGAGTAGCCTATTTATTAAGAAAAGATATAGGCTATATAACATCACGCTACAAACAAAAGAAGCGAAGCAGTAACGTAAAATGAACGAAATCTGGCAGGCAATTCGATGCGACGGGAAGGGTCAGGGGAGTAAAAATTTGACGCGGACTAAGTCGCGAGCAGAAGCTAGTTATAGAAAACGTGAGACAAAACTGCAAGTAGTCTTTAGGTAACGTACCTTCTCTTAAGTGTTTGGTTTTTTTAAAATTAAAAGTACAGAAAATCCCAGCTATGTTTGTTTGATGCTTCAAATCATTCATACCTTTGCTTAAAAATTTACTACGGTAAAACACCAATGCCCTCAGTTTGTCGGTAAAGTAAGCACAAAACACCACTGAATTTGGCTGGAGCAAACTGTGTGGACGGCATAGGCCGTCAAAGTTGGCCAATATTGGTTCAAACTTTGTTTTTGTTCGATGTGTGCTATCAATCAAAGTGAATGTAGTATAATGCAATGTTTTGTTTTAGCATTACCCATGCGATGCAATAACATGTACTGCCTTCTGTCTGCTAATTTACGGATAATCAATCTGCTATGGGAGTGATTAGTAATTTTCGGTTACTTTTTTTTGGCGCTCTAATAATGTCAAAAAAAGTCGGTTTGCAAAGGCTGTTTTAGTCATAATAATGCCACGCAAAACCGAAGTTTGCTCCTTTATTCATTAAACATGTTTCGTATTTTCGAGCTACGCCAGTTGCTACAAAATAGCTACGCATTATAGAGCTACACAACGGCTTAGTGTTCTAGAGATGTGCTAATTGCTACAAATTATTAAATTATTTGAGAGCTACGCCAGTTGCCACAAAATACTCACGTATTTCATTGCTATGCAACAGTTACGTATTCCGGGCTACGCGAGTTGCTACAAAATAGCTACGTACTCCATTGCCACTCAAGGGCTACGTATTCCAGAGCTACGCCACTTGCTACAAAACAGCTACGTATTCTATTGCTACTCAAGGGCTAAGTATTCAAGAGCTACGCCAGTACCTACAAAACAGCTACGTATTCTATTTCTATTCAAGGGCTAAGTATTCAAGAGCTACGCCAGTTGCTACAAAATAGCTACGTATTCCAGAGCTGCGCCAGATGCTACAAAACAGCTACGTATTCAAGAGCTACGCCAGTTGCTACAAATCAGCTACGTTTTCCATTGATACGCAACGGCTACGTATTCCAGACCTACGTCAGTTTCTACAAAATGCTACGTACTCTATTGCTACGCAACGGCTACGTATTCCAGAGCTACGCCAGTTTCTACAAAATGCTACGTACTCCATTGCTACGCAACGGCTACGTATCCCAGAGTTACGCCAGTTCCCACAAAACAGCTACGTATTCTATTGTTACGCAACGGCTACGTATTCTGGGCTACGCCAGTTGCTACAAAATAGCTACTTACTACATTGCTACGCAAGGACTACGTATTCCAGAGCTACACCAGTTGCTACAAAACAGCTACGTACTCCATTGCTACGGAAAGGGCTACGTATTCCAGAGCTACGCGAGTTGTTACAAAACAGCTACGTATTACATTCCTACGCAACAGCTAGGTATTCCAGAGCTAAGCAAGTTGCTACAAAAGAGCTACGTATTCCAAAGCTACGCACGTTGCTACAGAACAGCTACGTATTACATTGCTACGCAACGGCTACGTATTCCAGAGCTACACCAGCTGCTACAAAATAGCTACGTATTTCATTACTACGCAGCAGCTACGTAATTCGGGCTACGCCAGTTGCTACAAAATTGCTACGTATTCCAGAGCTACGCCAGCTGCTATAAATCAGCTACCTATGTATTCCAGAGCTACGCCAGATGCTACAAAATAGCTACGTATTCCAAAGTTACACCAGTTGCTATAAAACCACTACGTTTTCCATAGCTATGCAATGGCTGCGTATTTCAGAGCTACGCCACTTGCTACAAAACAGCTACGTTTTCCATTGATACACAACGGCTACGTATTACAGAATACGACAGTTGCTACAAAATTACTTCGTATTTCAGAGCTACGCGTACAAAATAGCCACGTATGGCGATATCATAGGTCTCCGTCAATCCAGTCGAGTTTTCCACATATCAAAATCATGTTGTGTCTTTTTTTGTCATTGATGACGGAAGCTGGGGATTTCCCCTTTATTCTTTGATTGGAAACTAGGTAGCTGGATATTGTACTGCTCCTAAGCACTTATACAGTTGAGGCTCTAATGACATAGAATCAATAGAAATTGTACCTTCAATATGCAGATTGAATGGGCCATAAATACCAACAATACGCTATGACTGCTCCTTTTACCGAGCAATAGCGCCGATTGCTCTTGATTATATTATCAATGACCAACATTACGGTTAATGGTAGTTCGTCGTAATATAGAGTTAATTCTAGTAGTAATCTAGCTATGGATGGGTTGCTTATAATTTAGATTTTTCGTGAGTCATAGAGAAATAAATGAAGAAGTGGGTGGGGTTTGTGGCTAATTAATAACTGTCACCCGAATGGATCAGTCAGGTTGGCCTACGCTTTCCACTATCAATCTATAGAGTTAAAAAATAATAGTTAAAAAAACTAAAAAACACACTTCCATTGAAAACCAAACTAAAAAGTACAAAACAATAAATAAAAGCGTGGGGTGCCTGATATCAATAAAAAAATACTTACCTTAAAAAGCACCCCACGCTTTTTTCATTATTTTGTACTTATTAGTTTGGTTTTCAATGGAAGCGTGTTTTTTAGTTTTTTAAACTATTATTTCTTTTCTATTTTTTAGGGTGTCTCGAATTTTGAGACGTATGTCAGCGTAGTTTGTGACGTATGTCAGCGTAGTTTGTGACGTATGTCAGCGTAGTTTTCGAAGACAGTTTTTTTGCTGTCCTGGTAACCCTGGCAGGGATAATGGCACAAATTTATGAAATTATTGCATTGTCATCGGTCATTGACAGGTGTGCAAAGTTTGAATGAAATCTGGTCGTAAGTGGGTCAAAATCGCGCTATAAGGAGTCGGTTACAAACAAACATACAAACAAACATACAAGTGAAGCTAATATAAAGCGTGTAAAAAGACCCCTTCTTGCTTCGGAAACCACATTAAACCGTTAGTCCCGGCAATAATTTGTGGTTATTTGACAGTATTTACGGGGCGAAGAAGCCCGAAAGTCTGACAACCAGACTTACCAAGTACTATCGTCCCACCCTATACCTGGTTTGTGGAGAAAAGATTTAGATGGCAGTCACTCCACGTAAAATACCGATATTCAGCTGCATTCGATTGTAGCCGATCCCGACATAATTTGAAAATGGGTAGGCTTGTTCCTACACATTTTCTAAATTTGTTGGGGTCGGCAATACGTAATGAGGATAATGACAATGGCTGGGACAGACTGCATGCGGAAGGTGGGGATCACACTGCTGTGACACAACATTGTTATTTGAAAAAATCGTAAAACCCTATTGTCTTTCAAAAGTGTACCTAACCGTTAATTTCTGGCGTTTCATAGTTGCCTAGCCTATATAGATTTATGTGAAATAAAATATTTTGATTTAGGGTATTTTTGAGTAGGGTGCGTGTGATTTGAGTTTCGATAGGTTTTTAATTGTTCTTTTGTTTTTTTTTTTCAAATTTCTGTTTTTGTTGTTCTAGTATGAAAATGTTACTTTAAATGTGTAGTATTTATTGCTAGATCAATTTCATTACATGTTGTTCAAAAATAAAAATACTAAAAATTTCTATGCCAAAGGCTTCTACTCCGTTCACCTATTACCCCCATTTTTTTTTCAAGACGTTAAATATGTCACCCGGTATAAATATTAAAAGCCAACTACAATAAAAAAAATACAACCAAACTAATTTTATGAGACATAGGAACGAAGTATAAACAGAAAAACATAATTTGTTACGACCACTGTTACGTAGCTAAAGAACGGAGTTAATTTATTACGACTAGTTTTCATCATAACTTATATTAAAACAATAGCTACTACGTAAAAGTACTTAATTTTAAAATATGACAACAGTGCTTTTATAACAGTTTATTCGCTTCTATATCTTAGAATAAAGGCGCAACTTCACTGCTGCGTAGAATATGCACGGAGAGCGTTGCAAGTGAATGGTCGATAGCCTTTCGCCATAATTTGTTTGCCAGCAACACATTTGTAAATACAGTCAGGAACATAAACGTACTCGTACATAAACGTACCTTACGATTCAATCTGCCTAGCCTATTCACAACTAAATTGGAGTCGGCTTCCATGCTGAATGCCAGTATATTATATCGAGCGACTGCCTCTCTGGCTTCCAAACACGAAATGAAACCACTTGGTAAGACTGGTTGCCAGATGACTATCATACAAAGTCAAGCTAGAACACGAGCGTTGCCGAACACGGAGGACGAACAATGGAACTGCACCTTAAAACAGCATTGGACGCGAGAGAATAGAAATGGTTCAAGTATTTTTATTATCATCGCCTTCTGGGAGCAAGAAAGAACAAATGCTGTCATTTAGACAGAGAACTAAGCGTATTGCATTTATTTTTCTTACCGTGAGTGCTTTTCTGAAAGGAATTGTATGAGAGTGTGTGTGCAGTTTTGCCAGATGCAACGGTTTCATTGAGTGGTTTCAGTTTGTTATGACGTTAGATAAACAGCAATTATTTTTCAGTTTTTCCTGCACATATTGATTTAGTTAATTCAACAGTTAAAGTATTTTTTTTAGGTCAAAGAATCAGCATTGCCATCCAACGTGACGACGCTGGCAGCCTTATGGCCATTTTTCCCACTGACAGCGATGCGGACGAATTCTTTATGCCCAGTAAGCTCTTCCCGTTTTTTTTTTTCCTTTATAAACGTACTTGTACATAATATATTTATTTTACTGTTAGTTTTTATATTGTATTAAGGTTAATACATTATACATAAAACATTAAATCTATATATTATTATAAATGCGAATTACCTCTGTCTGTCTATTACGCTTTCACGACTAAACCACTGAACTGATTTTAATGAAATTTGTTAAAGGGTAAGGTAAGTTTGATCCCCAAGAAAGGACATAAGCTACTTTTTACTACGCGACTATGTCTGCGTCCGCGATCAACGACGTTTACGCTGACGAAGTCGCGGACAAAAGCTAGTGTTATATATATATTTTTTTAATAAAGACGTTTGTTTTCACAACCCATAGGTGTCGATAGCGACAAAATCGTTTTCTTAAAACAAGCACTTCTTTCGCGACTTTGTTCGCAATTTCATGTTTTATCCTAAACATTCTCTCACCCCTCTAAAATAAAAATAAATATTATCATAATCTAAAACGAATGATAAGCTAAATAAAACCAAATTACACTTGAACTGGGAATTAAACCTATCACTGCTCAGTTTTAAGTACACGCTTGAAACTTTAAGTGAGTGTCACTTTTATAACGAAAAAATTCTAAAACATTATCCACGAGCAAATCCCAGGGCTGCAATCCCAGGGGGCAGTCAGTGGACAGACCATCTACACTCTATTCAAGCCAAACCAAAAAAAGTTTTCTTCAAAGAAAAATACAACTTCTGAAGTCCTGACCCATTTCCCTTTAATGTGAATGCTCCAAACCGCGAAATTCAAAATTTCTTAAGTTTTTTTGCAATTTGCAGGCCAGTGCTAGGTTGTATGTTGTTTAAAATATTATTCGCAACTGTAAGATGTATGTAGTTACAGAATTATAACCATCAAAATCACCAATACAACCCTGCAAGTTCATAAAGGCCTAAGAACAAAAAAAAAAGAGAAAAAGTCATTCCTACAGCTTTATGAACTTAGAGCGTTGTATTGATGATTTTGATGATTATAATTCTGTAACTACATAATATGTCTTACAGGCGCGAATAATATTTTAATCAACATACAACCTAGCACTGGCCTGCAAATTGCAAAAAAACGTAAGAAAATTTGAATTTCGCGGGCTGGTTGAAGCATTCACCTTAACGAGTCGAACTCGACATCTCCAACTTTTTAGTTAGCAAGTTTTCTTACGGCCAACTGTCGAAGCTAAAAAATGGCATCTAACCAATCACGGGCTTTCTAAAAAGCTGTCCAACCAATCACAATCTCACAAAACTGTAGTCCCACCGTTCAGATTGATGGTTTTATTTCCGAGATTGATGTGAAGATTTAAAAGAAAGACTTTAAATATAGTATTGGATCACAGAGCAGGGAAATGCCTCGGTGCCGCTGCTAGATACGACATTACCAAAACCTTTTTACCTGTCTACGGCGAAACATGAAGAAGTAAAGAAACATTTTACCGTTATCTATACTTAATATTATAAAGCTGAAGAGTTTGTTTGTTTGTTTGAACGCGCTAATCTCAGGAACCACTAGTCTGAATTGAAAAATTATGTTTGTGTTAGGTAGCCTATTTATCGAGGTTATATAACATCACGCTACAACCAAGAGTAGCGGAGCAGTAATGAAAAATGTTGCAAAAACGGGGAAAATCGCACGGGTAGGCGATTCGACGCGACGGAAAGGGTCGGGGAACAAGAAATTTAACGCGGACGAAGTCGCGGGTAGAAGCTAGTGTATGTGTAAGGGGCTTGTGGATAAATATTAATAGCTGCTCAAGTGGGTCGATCACGTTAAGTTACGCTTGTTGCAGACGGTTCGAGGATGGGTGACCATCATTATATACCAAGACCCCTTCGTGCCTCACAAACCACGTAAAGCCATGGGTCCTGGTAGTCATTCGTAGATCTTTGACAGTCGTGACGGGTCATCAGAAGCCTGAAAGTCTGACAACCAGTCTTTTCTTACTAAAAGGCATTGTATTCTCCAGTACTACACACCGCAGAAGCACACACACACAAACAAACACACACACACACACACACACACACACACACACGCACACACACACAAACACACACACAAACACACACACACCACGCACACACACACAACACAGAACAGCAGCAATATTTAGATTTTATAGCAAGTTTGATCCTTTTTATATTACATTTTATTTTATAAATATAGGAATTTGATTTATTTTCTTTTAGTGCCTGAAGTAGATTTTTTTTTGTTTTTGTAGTCTCGAAGAGGCTAAGTACTTCTAATCGCAAATTTCAACATATTATTTCAAATTAACCAAATGTTTTTATGTATAATGGTGAAATTTATGACCCTATGCTTTAAGTTTTTACTATTTTTAACTAATTTCCCTATAAGTCTTATTTCGTTTCGCAAGGGTTCAAAAAATGGGCCCTCAATCCAGATGCACGTTGCTTTTGACACTTCCAAAGATACATCATCTTTGGAAGCATCAAAAGCATCTGCTAGTTATAGGCTAAGTGACGTCACATTAAATTGAATAATGCACACCGACAGAATATAAAGTCATGAATTCAAGCAATCTTTTTTTGATGCCGTGTTGACAATCAAATGAAAGGGCTTATTTAGCACATATCAAAAATATTTTGATCTATCCCCAAAAAATAAAAAATCGAGAATATAATCTCATCTAAAATCCGTGGTCGTTGGCATACGACGGTTGGTACTCACGGCCACTCACCAAGCTATACATTTCCAGTATAAGCTAACATCTCATTGTACGAAACGCCTATACAATGCGAGGTCAGCTAAAACTGGAAATGTAGAGCTTGACCTGTAACCGTGTGTATGGTGGGCATACATTTTAGATGACGCAATTTTACGCGACATCTAAAACTGCAACGATTTATGGGTTTCGAAATGGTTATATTCGATTTAGTGTTTCTTAGGTAGGTTTGCGGAAATAGTACGTAGTGTTACTACTACTACTAATAGTATTGTTCAATAATAACTTTGAGGTGATAGTTTATTTTATGCGTTTTTAGAATTCCGTACCCACAGGGTGTTACGAAGCCGCCACCGTTGGTCTGTCTGTCTGTCAGAGTGCTCATTAACCGTAATAAGTAGACAGTTGAAATGTTCACAGTATGTGCATCTCCATTACCGCTATAACAACAAATTATAAAAAAAAAAATTAAACAAATAAAAAAGACGTGTTGTTTTAAAAGCATGTAGTGTACAATGGTGCGGAACTTTTTGTATCGTGCTGTTTTTGTAATAATGGCTATTGTCTGTATTTTGTTCCTCAGTAAAATAATTACCAGATCACAAAAACTACACTCTAGACATTTTATTAACCTTTATCTACTGATGGGGGGCCTCTCAGTCCCTTAAGAAAGTAAAATTGTTTAATTACTCCTTCCCCTCGTGTACGAAACATGCGTACCTTCTAGTAGCTTCGAGTTTAGTTGCGCCGAGGTTGCCAAAGGTTGTGTATGTGTTTGCGAACGCAATTTCTGTAAGTAAATTCATTTTGAAATTTGTCGTGGGCCTCTTAGACCCCATCAGTATTTACGTAACTTTTTTGTGCATACTTTTAATTTAGGTTTAGTCCTTTTTTTGCAGTAATTTGAAAACTTTTACAATATGGAGCCCAGAACGTCGTCCGGGAGCAAACGGTCTGTCGGTAATAATAATAATATCAGCATTTAGCGAAAAATAGAAGAACCTGGAACCTGGCACTACCCAGGGTACAACGATTTTGAGACAGTCGTGATATCTTGGATTGATCGTGAAGACTCCAGTGATTCGGAGGCTGCAGATATTGAAGACACCTTTACACCGGAGATTCACGAGCATAACTCAGATACACAGAGTGAGTCAGAAGCCGAATAACAGGTTGACAATGTTCCCGAAGAACAGGTTGAGCGTTGTAGTACCGTCAATAGCCACTTGCTATATGACTTACATCATGACAAGACTACTGAAAGGGCAAATTTCGTGAAAGAATTAGCTCGCAGTTTAGTGCTACCTCAAATTAAAAGACGAGCTTTGAACGAAAGGTTGCCACGTGAGCTTCGTATGAGTTTGGCACCTGTAAATAAATAAAAATAAATAAATATCTTAGGACAACCAACACATCGTTATCTGATCCGAAACTAGGCAGAGCCTGTACTATGGTAACCAGACAACTGATAAATATACTTATATATTTCTAAATACATACATATTATAGATAAATTACACCCAGACACAGAACAAATGATTGTGCTCAAACACAAAGATTTGTTCTGGGTGGGAATCGAACCCACGACCTCAGTCTTTGCAGTCAGGGTCACTAACCACTAGACTAACAGGCCAGTCTGTGCTAGGAAAAGATATGCCTATATCTGGCCGTCAAGAAGTTGACGGAGAAGAATGTAAAAAAACCGGCCAAGTGCGAGTCGGACTCGCGCACCGAGGGTTCCGTACAAACCTGCAAGTATTCACGGTTTATGCATAAGGTTTATGTTTATGAAATTAAATGGTTTTTTTTAATTTTTATATTTGAGTTGACTGAATGCAAGGTAAATTGTGGTTTACGATTTATGACGTATTAAAAAAAACTACTTACTAGATCTCGTTCAAACCAATTTTCGGTGGAAGTTTACATGGTAATGTACATCATATATTTTTTTTAGTTTTATCATTCCCTTATTTTAGAAGTTACGGGGGGGGGGGACACACATTTTACCACTTTGGAAGTGTCTCTCGCGCAAACTATTCAGTTTAGAAAAAATGATATTAGAAACCTCAATATCATTTTTGAAGACCTATCCATAGATACCCCACACGTATGGGTTTGATGAAAATTTTTTTTCTGAGTTTCAGTTCTATGTATGGGGAACCCCAAATATTATTGTTTTTTTTCTATTTTTGTGTGAAAATCTTAAAAGTAGCTGTGACATACTCGGACAGACAGACAGATAGACATAACGAATCTATAAGGGTTCCGTTTTTTGCCAGTTGGCAACGGAACCCTAAAAAAAAGAAGATGCCGCACATGTCTTTTGAAACTTCAAAGGAAATCTACAAACACTTGTTATGCATGCAAAAAACATGTACCTATGCCTTCAATGTGCAAAGCAAGTTTGTCCAGACTGTGTGTAATTTGTAATCATTGATGTCTGTAATTTTTTTGATCCTATTATATTATTACAATTACTGATGTGCCATTTGCTAGAAAAACTAATCAAAATTAAGATTGTAAGTAAATTGGTTGAATTTTAAAATAATTATAATGAATACTTTGTGATTTATGATCACGTGATTTTTGCCAAAAAATTCTAAGTGTTTTCTAAACTTTGAAATAATAGTTCACTGTGAACAAATAAATGATACAAAAATCATTTTAATTTATTTAAATATATCCATTAAAGCTAATTATTAAAAATATAAGCACATATAATATATGCGGGATTCTGAGGTCAATGTTTACGTGAAATTAAATTCACTTCAGTAGCTAAAGGTTAAAGACCTGAAGAGTTTTAGAAATTTTTTCTTATTTCCAAATACTTATAAAACAAATCAATAATGTTTTCAGAAAATATTATGAAAAAAATGAAATCTCAAAAACTGCTGAGTTAAACTAATGAATTAGTCATGGATTTCACACAATAGCTTCATTGTAAAACAAGGGACGAAGGATAACAATAGCCGCAGTTGTTTGTCTAAAGAAGCCTCAAGAAACTTATAAATCTAAAGTTAACGATTGTTCGGTTTCATTGAAGAAATTTAGTCTATTCAAAGGTTGTCTGCAAAATATCGCTTTTATAATAACAAGACCATCCATTGTAACAGCCTGTGTTCTTTCAAAGTTTCCAACTATAATTTTTATGGTATACAATTTTTAATTGCATCCAGTTTAATAAATTCTTAAAATAATGGGAATACCCGTATCAAAATCCATTACGAAGTTGAGAAAAACAACGTGGTTACACAAATAGACTCGAAAATTCACTTTATAAATATATAGAATAAAGGCATAGATACCGCCGGGTAATAATACTTTCCCCCTGCTAATACTCTGAAACAGGTCTTAGTCTAGTCACGTATTTATAGGAGTGTAGAATAGAATACAATAATTTATTTGTATAACATACAAATATCTTAAAAATAAGGTAGTGCGCTATGTTTTGTCAATACTGTATCTATACTGGCATACCAATGAATCATAATTGCAGCTGAAAGATGTCCATCGCTGGACATAAGCGCCCCTAATTTAACGTAACGCTTGGCAAGCGGATTGGTTATCACAGTATGGTGGTAAAATGCATAGAGAACGCTGCTGCCCATTCTCTAGTAAGTCCCTTATTCGCCTTTAACGACACCCACGGGAAGAAATAGGATACAAATTAATAAGAACAATTAATTGAACACAATTCAAAAAAACAAACATTGTAATATAAACAGCGCGACGGGTGGGCGTTTTGGGGGGACTGTCTTTTGTAATTTTGACGTTCGAAAAGTGCTGATCCTCAGCCTAATTTGAATAAATGACTTTTGATTTGATTTGAATAAATATTCTAGGTGTCCAACAAGACACTATGTTTTAGCTAAATTATAAATTGGAACATGAACAAAAGGAAACTGCCTCCCACGGCTTCACCATTTAACAAAAACCATTCTACCCACCCATGGGCGTCGTCAAAGAAAATTTAGAGATTACGTGAACAGAATAGGCAACAACTTTTTCCTGTTTGCTTGTAACAAGGCAACACGCGTTGCTTGTGTTAATTATATTGACCGCACATCGTTGCGGCCACAGTGAAAGGTTGGCCGTTGTTTGAGTTGTTCCGTATGGTGGCGGACGTAAATAATAAAACCTTGCCATTTCTTCCCGTGGGTGTCGTAAGAGGCGACTAAGGGACTAACTAGAGAATGGGCAGCAGCGTTCTCCATGCATTTTATTAGCATACTGCGATGGCCATCCAGATATATTTATTTATATTTGCTTTATTGTACACCAGAAATTACATTTCAACTAAAAAACATTTAACAGTAAAAACATACAATGGGCGGCCTATCGCTTTCTGCGATCTCTTCCAGGCAACCTTGGAATGGACCGTGATTGCGTGGACATAAAAATGGGGTTGTCACTGGTGCAAAATACAATTTACTTTAATTAATACATATAATAATCATATATATTCTGTATAACAGATACTTATATACGTACATAAGTACGTACATAATATATATCGACGGTTGTAAGGCTATTAGATCTAAAAACTTTTAAAAGAACTAGTGAGTGGATTTTGGTATTTTAAAGGGTTTTTTTTTTTCGAAAAATAAAACTTTGAATCACTCTCCTGCAACTTTCAAAAAATGTCGCTTAGATCAAATAGCCTTACAACCGTCGATATAATATATAAGAAGATGAAAGACAAGTACAGATAATCACAGCTACGTGAACAAGATCACAACAACAAGTAATGCTCCTTCACGAGTATATAATCTTGGTCAGAAATATAAAGACCAAGTAGATAGATGAAAGATTGAAATGGTCTTCTGAGGAAAAATCCTCACAGATTGAGTGGACTAATCCAATCAGTGAACGCATTTATAAGTAATCATGTAGCTTAACTCACAACTTAAGGTCTGTTGTTACGCGACGTCCTGCGTGAGCGATCTAGACGCGAACGCGAAGCGGCGCGGCGCGGCGCGAAAACAACAAACAGTCGAAACCTATTGAAGTGTCCTACGCACATGCGTGCGGTGCGGAGCGGCGCGAAACGAAGCGAACGCGATCAGTTGGCTTGATATTTCCGCGCGAACTGGATGCGGTGCCGTCGTATTTTTTTTTTGGTTATAATTTCGGATTTATAGAAATTTTAATTAATGCTATCCAAGAACGTCCTATATTATAGGATAAAAGGAATAAAAAATATCACAACCGGTTATAATCATACCGCGAATGGGAGGATTGGGCCAAATTAACTGGGACCTAAGTATACAATATTAGTCTCACTTCTTCGCCGTTCATACTTCTTGAGTATTTGATATTTAACATATGAATTTTCCAATAATATTTGTTTCCATCCGTCCATGACAAATCCACAGTGCCCACTGAACGTCGG
This sequence comes from Aporophyla nigra, assembly GCA_947507805.1. NCBI lineage: Eukaryota > Metazoa > Arthropoda > Insecta > Lepidoptera > Noctuidae > Aporophyla > Aporophyla nigra. The sequence continues at coordinate 13,887,249 of OX382315.1, read as the reverse complement.
CGTCAGTGGCGGCTGTGCGAGACGATTCGCGTGCACGTAGGACATAGCCGCCGCGTCGCACCGCATCGCGTTGAATTCGCGTGTCACCGCTTCATAATCGCGTTCGCTTTGATCCGCCTACGTAGGACGTAGCGTTACCCCTTAATGGCATACCTTTTCTATCAAAATACGCCAGCCTTTCCAAATATTTCTCTCAAACAAGTTGTTTACGTAAGCAGATACCTCGGGACACAAGTGGTTTATTGCGAATTCCTGTATTTGTCGAGCTCAGCAAGCGGAGCCTTCGTTTAGAAATACGCCTCCAGTTTCGGATACATTCGGAAACTCGTTTTATGAAAACGAAATATTTGCACGTATGTTATTTTTCCACGGAATCAAGCTTAAATTGGAAGCATTTATTTCAAATAAACCAATTACAGGAACTTTTGAAGTGCAATGGGGTCGGTCAGTAAAAAGAATGAAGTTAGTTGCCTGTTCCAATGCGTAATAGGTTCCTACGGGCAAGAAACTCCACGGACACTCATTTAAAACAAAATATTGGTACAATATATTTGTTCGGTACAATAGGTGCATTCGTATAGCTTTGCTTGCGTGCATTTCCATAAAACCACGTATCGCAACTTTACCAGTTCATACGTAGATTAGTTTACATGGATTCGTAACTGTTTGGTTGAAGTAACCAAACAATGCTACAAAAAAAAAGTAGAAAACGTGTCTGAGTAATCGCGTTACTCCAACCAAATAATAAAATTTTAGTATTTAATAAATAGATCAGATAATGAAATCTTGTATTCAATATAACTTTAAAATCATATTATTTAGTATTATTAAATCAATGATCGTAAACCTGTTGGATGTTCCAAATCATGACAGTCTAATAATACGAAATCCTCGAAATCATTTCGATATTCGATTATTCATATCAATATCTACCAACACAGAAGTTTGTGCTAAATCACGCAGGCACTATATTCTACAATATTGGTCCTAGAAAGTTCTATTCCAATATTTGTGTAGGTACTTGTTATATTCAATTCCCGACCCAAAGTAAATTGAGATAAAGATCATTGTTCTAGAAAAATACGAGACCAAGAAAAAACATTTTGTGCCTATTTCGCTTGAAAAATCTTACGCGACAACAAGTCTGACTCCAGCCAGTCTGTCGGCTTGTCATCATTTCAAGTCTTAACTACTGAATCAATCGTTAAGAAAATTGGCAGATTGGAAGCTTTGGACCTGGAGAAGGCCATAGGCTACTTTTCTTGTTAGATATTTGAATAGGAAAATGACACGTAGACAAAGTCACAGGTAATAGCTAGTCTTCTATTAATGTCATATCTTGAGTTCATAATGTTCTCATCATCATTATCTATCCATCATCATCATCATCATCTGCCTAGCCCTTTCCCAACTATCTTGGGGTCAGCTTCCAGTCTAACCGGATGCAGCTGAGTACCAGTATTTTACATAGAGCGATTGCCTATCTGACCTCCACAACCCAGTTACTGGGTAATACGATACCCCTTGGTAAGAATGGTTGTCAGAATTTCGGGCTTCTGGCGACCCGTAACGAGTCTAAGATCTACGAAAGACAGCCGGGAACAACGGCTTAACCTTTCTTTATTTATCCATGTTCCTGACAAAGTGTAGTGATAACCTATTAACTTTTACCTGTAATTTATAAGAGACAGTACATTATTATTGTTAAGATGGGGTTTCGGGATAAATTAATTGAAACCAATTTTACCAAAAACGCACAAAAACAGGTTTAATCAACTAATTACTAACACCGCAGTAATTACAAATGTCCATAGAATCACTTATCTTGCTTGTACTGTATCGCTTGAATCGTATTCGACAATTTCGACCGCATTCGTAATCGAATTGAAGTCTCAGCCCGACAATCCGCTATTTATAAGCCGAGCAGAACATTCGCGACACTGGCACAGTTCACAGGTACCGTAGAAGCTTCCAGATATTACCAGACCACTGTTTACTGTTTAATTCCGCTACTCGATAATAGATGGCGGTGGCGTCTACGTACAATTGTTCGTGTAGTACTTGCTACTTGATAACAGACGGCGTTAGCGTGTCATTTCTAGACTTTTCGATATACGTAACATTATCATCTAAGTACACCTTTTTCCAAATTTGTTAGGGTCGGCTTCCAGTCTAACCAGATGCAGCTGACTAGTATCTAATTTTCTCTTCGGTAAGACCTGTTGTTAGACTAGAACTTCTGACGAGCTGTAACGACGTTCAAAGAACTACCAATCTACATAGTCTTCACAAGATCTGACCAAGATTATGTCTGGACTTTAAAAGAGACTGTGACCTCTGAATTTGATTCGTCCGTTCTTCTCAAAGATCGACGCACGTGTTAATACAACTTTTCTATATACTTTCAAGAAAGGCGAACAGACTTACTGTCCCATCCCGCCTAAGGCTTCCCGAACAACCTAGCTTCACAATATCTAAGCCTTTATTGTGAAACTGTCCACTTTCATGTCAACTTTTATGACTTATGTGCTCTTTCCCAGACATTTCAAGCTTTCCAAATCTTTTGAAAGTGTTTTCGTTCCCTGAAGGACCGCTAAAGTTTTATACTTTGTGATAATAAGAAATCTTCGGAACGACTTAAAACTTTCGGGCTAACTATATAAAGTGTTTGGAATTTCTAGCCTTGTAAACTTCAGCTGGGTGAAAACTGAAAAGTTGTGTGGAAATCTGTTGTCATGATATGGTCACGTGATATGGAGGAATAAGGAAAATGTCGTGAGGAAAGTTTTGATTATAAATGTCGATGGCTATAAGAGTAGAGGGAGACCAAAGAAACGATGAATGGACTGTATGAATTATGATATGGATAGAAAGCAGGTGACTATTGAAATGACAACTAATAGACAAGTGTGGAAGAAAAAGATCTATTGCGCCGACCACAAATGTAAAAAATTAAATAAAGTGTTTATTCACAATGTTATGATTTTTACAACACATATTACCTCTGCCAAACTGCAAAGCAGTTTGTTGGCAGAAGCTCCTTTTTAGGGTTCCGTTGCCAAATGGCAAAAAACGGAACCCTTATAGATTCGCCATGTCTGTCTGTCTGTCTGTCTGTCTGTCCGAGTATGTCACAGCCACTTTTCTCCGAAACTATAAGAGCTGTGCTATTGAAACTTGGTAAGTGGATGTATTCAGTGAACCGCATTAAGATTTTCACACAAAAATAGAAAAAAAACAATAATATTTGGGGTTCCCCATGTATGTAATTTTTGAGTTTCAATTCTATGGAATTGAAACTCAAAATTTTTTTTTTCATCAAACCCATACGTGTGGGGTATCTATGGATAGGTCTTCAAAAATGATATTGAGGTTTCTAATATCATTTTTTTTTAAAACAATAATATTTGGGGTTCCCCATACATAGAACTGAAACACAAAAAAAAAATTTAATCAAACCCTTACGTGTGGGGTATCTATGGATAGGTCTTCAAAAATGAAATTGAGGTTTCTAATATCATTTTTTTCTAAACTGAATAGTTTGCGCGAGAGACACTTCCAAAGTGGTAAAATGTGTGTCCCCCCCCCCGTAACTTCTAAAATAAGGGAATGATAAAACTAAAAAAAATATATGATGTACATTACCATGAAAACTACCAACGAAAATTGGTTTGAACGAGATCTAGTAAGTAGTTTTTTTTTTAATACGTCCATTGACATATAATATTACTGCGTAAGGACAGGGCGGACCGCATGTTACAATGACGCCTCGAACTTGGTCCCAAAATGGTCTTCCCTTTATCGAAGTGAACTAGAACGCGATCGGCTATCTTCGGAACGGTCGTATATTTTGCAAGCAAAAATGCCAAGTTTTGCCGTGAAGGGTTGCGTGAACTACGACAAAAAGCACAATAAAAAAAATGATAACATTTCATATCACCGGTAAGTTAAAAATATGTCATTAAATCCACTGCTAACATTATTTAAAACAATTTTCTTTCATATTTGTCTCAAACTATGACAAAGACGAAGCGAAGCCGCGTAAAAGTACGACATAACTTTGCAGCGGCGCTCGTTGTAGCCGGTAGCCGATTAAATGGAAAGATTTAATAATATTACTATAAATAATTTAAAAAAATTGTCTTATTCGAAGGCCAATGAAAACTTAATAACACCAACAAACTGCAACAAATATAAATTTTCAAAAATAAAAGGTTTTTTTTTTATTTCTTTGTACCTCGAAAAATAGCTCACCCCGCTCTTACAAGGTTACGTCTAGGAGCAGACCACGCGGATTGACATCGTAGTTCATACTAGTTCTAATAGATGACGTTAGTGTTTTTTGTAGGGCGACCGCGTCCGTCAAATGTTCGGACGACCGTATCTTTATTATTTAAATCAATGAATACGTCATAAATCGTAAACCACAATTTACCTTTCATTCAGTCAACTCAAATATAAAACTTAAAAAAAAAACATTTAATTTCATAAACGATGATGACGAATGATGATGATGATGACCTGCAGGTTTGTACGGAACCCTCGGTGCGCGAGTCCGACTCGCACTTGGCCGGTTTTTAGGGTTCCGTTGCCAAATGGCAAAAAACGGAACCCTTATAGATTCGCCATGTCTGTCTGTCTGTCTGTCTGTCTGTCTGTCCGAGTATGTCACAGCCACTTTTCTCCGAAACTATAAGAGCTGTGCTATTGAAACTTGGTAAGTGGATGTATTCAGTGAACCGCATTAAGATTTTCACACAAAAATAGAAAAAAAGCAATAATATTTGGGGTTCTCCATACATAGAATTGAAACTCAAAAATTTTTTTTTCATCAAACCCATATGTGTGGGGTATCTATGGATAGGTCTTCAAAAATGATATTGAGGTTTCTAATATCATTTTTTTTTAAAACAATAATATTTGGGGTTCCCCATACATAGAACTGAAACACAAAAAAAAAATTTAATCAAACCCTTACGTGTCTATGGATAGGTCTTCAAAAATGAAATTGAGGTTTCTAATATCATTTTTTTCTAAACTGAATAGTTTGCGCGAGAGACACTTCCAAAGTGGTAAAATGTGTGTCCCCCCCCCCGTAACTTCTAAAATAAGGGAATGATAAAACTAAAAAAAATATATGATGTACATTACCATGAAAACTACCAACGAAAATTGGTTTGAACGAGATCTAGTAAGTAGTTTTTTTTTAATACGTCATAAATCGTAAACCACAATTTACCTTTCATTCAGTCAACTCAAATATAAAAATTAAAAAAAAAAAACATTTAATTTCATAAACGATGATGACGAATGATGATGATGATGACCTGCAGGTTTGTACGGAACCCTTGGTGCGCGAGTCCGACTCGCACTTGGCCGGTTTTTCCAATTTGTTTTAATAAATTGGTATAAGGCCAGATAGAAGGAATAATGATAGGCTTCAGCTGGGTTTAGGAACAAAGCTACGTATGTAGAGCCATATTATAAGGTCTACTGACGTATCAAAACAAATGTGTAATCCCCGAAGAAGACAACCCTGCCTGGGTTGTGTATATAGCATTCATTTGTTTAAGTCCCATCTAGAAGGGGGCGATCCTTATGTCATCAAAACACTGGGCAAAAGGGGGACTCCGGCAAAGTAATTGCTTATCCCACTATCAATAGAAATTACTTTCATATTCAAAATCAAAATCAAAATCAAAAGTCATTTATTCAAACTAGGCTGAGAGTCAGCACTTTTTGAACGTCAAAGTCACATAAGACAGTCCCCCCAAAACGCCCGCCCTTCGACACTTCCTAGTGCTTTGGCTGGGAAGAAGAAGTGGCGGAACAAACTCCCCAGCAGCACTGCTGTCTGTTAAGTTAGAAGAACTTGATTCCATACAATATTGTATAAGTTATTAATATAATAAAACAAAACATACATTATTCGCCATATGTCAGCTAGCACACGCCATTATACCAACAAAACATTGAAAACTAAACTCAAGCTGAAATGAATAATGAAACAAAAATCGTAAACAGAACTTAAAATCTTACTAAAGCCTCCAGGCATAAAGGGCGTGCCCGCTTACATATACAACGATGCAAATGATACATAGACACAAAAAATGAAATTAAAAGAAAATAAAAATAAATTAACAAAAGCAGTTAAATAAAAAAAACAATTATATGAACTACCCATATAAACTGTCAGTGTGTGAGTTACAGTAATTACAGAATGTAAAACAGTGTCATAGAAGAAAAAATAAATATTATCTACACAATTAAGTTAGCAACTAGTTTGATAAACTCTAAGACTGTCCTATGGAGCGAGACCAGCATGTTTCCAAGCGTTCTTATCTTGAATGTAGTCCTCTAATTTGTAATAAGCTCGTTTACAAAGTGTACTTTTAATATGACTTTTAAACCTCCTTTCATTTAATTGCAATATATCAGAAGGTATTTTGTTGTAACATTTAACACTTTTATTGACAATACAACTACAGAAAGAAGAAGGAAAGAAAGAAAATACGTTTTTATACGGTAAATGTGACGCAAAGAAAAGCTAAACAAAACAAAAATATTAAAAAGCTGGGGAAAACATGCGCCACATCCACGCAAAACGGCCATCGCTCAGCATAATGCAACATTGATTGCATTACTTACGTTGTTCATCAGACTCATTTTTCAAGACTGTATACGGTACTCACGTAGTATATACTATACCAATCGACCCTTTCCGTGAGCGTTAGAATAGAACACAGCTGTTTCATTTCGCGGACCATTCACGCGAAAATATGAATACCACGCTGAAGTTGTATGAATGTAAACGAGTAAGGAAACTGTTCCCAATGTCATTTATTGTTAAGGTTTTAAATATATTGCGGGTTATTGTGACCTTCACTACCTTTCCTTTATGTATATTTCTTTATTAACCCTCGTCGCAAAAAGAGGGACGTTGTAAGTTTGATCGCTATGTGCGTCTGTCTGTGGCACCGTAGCTCTAAAACGGGTGAACCGATTTGGGTGTGGTTTTTTATATTATTTCCAGCGGTGGTTCTTAGACATGTTTCATCAAAATCGGTCACACCGTTTCTACTTAAAATATTATCTACAACTTCTTATTCAACATAAAGAGCCAATACGCATAATTTATTACTTTTCAGAGGTTTTTGTTGTGCTCGAAGGATTAAAAAAATTAAATTTAAATGTTTTTAAGTACCTTCTGTGTATTCGATTTAATTATTAAGCGTTATAATCACTCAATCAGTAGATGGGTTTAATATTATATTAGAAGGTGAGCAATTTTATTGTGACGAATAATTTAGTATATAATGAGCAATAAGGGCCTTATTAGAAGATAATTGTAGGAGAACCAAGGTAAACGACAAATCCCTCTGAATTGCCAAACTTAAGTGGCATTACGCAGGGCACATTGCTCGCAGAAAAGATTGCCGATGTGGCCGGAAGGTTCTGGAATAGCGACCGCGTGCCGGAAGCCATAGCTTTGGAAGGCCTCCCACAAGGTGGGCCGATGACCTTGTCAAGGCCTAAGGAATCAGCTGGATGCGGGTAGCACAGGACTAGCCAAAGTGACCGTGCCTGATGTCCGGCAGTGGATGTCTTACGGCTGAAATGATGATAATGATGATGAGTTAGCATTATTTTACAACACTAATACCTCACCCCTAAAAAACAATAATCTAAATTGCGTGTTAGTTTTATTTGCAATAATTTTCAAAGAATATTTATAATTACTTACCTCCATTTACTAAATGGACTTTCAGCAATTATTACTTTGTGAAAATTGTGTCAGTTATTAACATAATTATGGTGCTATTACCTAAAATAATATAACTAAATGATATATGAATGTATTCTGTAAATCGGTTTCTACAAAAATTTTTACACATCAATCATATTTTTAAAACTAGATGAGCTTGGCGTTTCCCATCTGACTACTCTAAGAAGGAAGGCCGAAACAAACTCAGAGGTCACAGTCTCTTTTGAAGTCCAGACATAATCTTAGTCAGATCATGAGAGGAATATGTAGATAGATGTCTGGAATGGTCTTTTGAGAACAGAACCACACAGATTGAGTGGGCCTGTTCAATCAAGCATTTGTCAGTATTCGAGTAGCTCAACTCAAAACTTAGGAGCTCAAAACTAAATTGTTTTGGTTATCATTTTGCTAAGAATCTGTCAATTTTACTGCTAACTATCTTTTGCCCGCGGCCTCGCTTGCGTTAAATTCGGGGTAACACGGTTCCTCTTTCCTGATTTAGAACATAGAAGAAAACTCGGAATAGAAATTTTATTTTAATACGCTACTGTAGACGATATTATATGTCTTTCCATTTGGGATAGAATGTAAAGATTCCGGGCATTTGACACACGCGAACATGCTACATACAATTGTTCATGGGAAAAGCACGGCTTTTCTAAGTTCACCCCAGCCACCTCAAAAGAAAAAAAAGGAGCCTATGTCACTCTCCATCCCTTCAACTATCTCCACTTAAAAAATCTCGTCAATTCGTCGCTACGTTTTGCTGTGAAAGACGGACAAACAGACACACACACTTTCCCATTTATAATATAAGTATGGATGTGCTATGTATATTAAAATAAATATAATCCACATGGAAACAGTTGCTGTGGAGGTTTGTGCACTTCTTCTTCCCAGGTTAAACACCACGAAGTTGTGAAGGGCTGGCGTTTTGCGAAACTGTCCTATGTAAATTTCACGGTGAAAAAATGTTAATTCTCAGCCTAATTTGAATAAATGATTTTTGATTGGATTTTGATTTAGTTCGCTGATCGTTTGTGGTCGAAATGAGAATCGAATGCACGTCTCCTCTTCAAGAAAATTTCTCGCTCGCTATGATCAGAGAGCTAGGTCGATCTTTGGCCTAAGAATTAGCATTGCCATTCAACGGTGGCAATGCTGCCACCCTTCGTGGCACGTTTCTTGATAACAGCTATGCGGATGAATATTCCAGCGCCTAGTGTCTTTATGTATTCGTATTTATTTGTATAGTCAGTTACTTTGTAAATTAATTTAGTACATAATGTATGATAGATCGATAATAATAGATGTGTAATAGATCGCTCATTAGTTGTGGAGCTTTTTTTATTTTTGAATGAGAAATCATCAAATGACCTCTCCCGCTCTGGGCGGAGCGCAAGGACGTGTCAGACTTTTACTGACTAAAACCCACCCGTGTTCCTTCAGTTCCCCATGCCAGGGCCACTATGCAGTTATCTGTGATTACTAATTTGCTTGCTAACCGTGGTTATATAATATGTATATTGGCAGGCCTTAAATGCAGTGTTACTTAGAAGGCACAATGTTAAACAATAAACCTTCCCCGACTGGAATGAAGATTATAAAGAGTCCAAACGTTCTTAATTACTCATATTAATCCTTAAAACGTGTTATCATTAAGAATAATAACTTTAATTACACTCGCAGCGTTAAGCCTCCTAAGAGAAATATCTGCAATATCACGGTGCTTATCTCGTAGGTAATCTTCTTAAATTTAATTATGTTTAAACATTATGCCGATTAAATCCTTCAGGTAAACAGTTTTCTTTCGCTAATAAAATGTAAATACAGGTGGTTGCCTACCATATTAACTGTAGAAGTAGCTTTTATTTTGACAGTTAGAAAGAAGAAAGAAAACACATTTATTTAGCACAGTTTAAAAGGCACACAATAGGTATACAGCAGGAAAGAGTTAAATAAAAATAAATTTAAAAAGTGTAAGATGTAAAATCAGAAACTAGCATTATAGTGTGCCTCGCGGCTGCGCCAAAAAGGTACAGTTCAACAAAATGCCAGACAACTAGTGCCTGACGCTGGTTTTCAAATGGACCTGAAGTGTGAGGTGACGGATGTCTATCAGTTTTATATCAATAATCCAACGTGATGTGTGTATGCATTTATAAATTAAATAAAAAAGCATCAGACAAACAAAAAAAAAAAAACAAAATAGTAGAAGTACATAAGTAGTGTGATATTGTAGTTGTTATTTAGTTAGTAATTTAATTTAGTACCTAGAGTAAAAGTGATATCAGTAACATTCACATAACATCGCGCCTTGATTCCCCAATGGCTTGGGCAGAGGTGTACCTAGTACACCCCCATTTCGCCAGTTATGTTTAAGTCCCATGTAATAGGGGGCGAGCCTATTGCCCTCAACCGGGCACAAATCCAGACACCGGGTTAATACCGATAAATTCCATTTGGAAAAACCCAACAACACTTTGCCCAACCTGGGAGTTGAACCTAGAACCTCATGGTCTGCAGGACCGCTTACGACCACTAGACCAATGAGTTAATTCAAGTCAGTGGGATGATGATAGAATGGGTTTAATTTTGACTATTCAACAACATTAATTCCGTTATAAAAGTTGTTGAATAGACAATTTTTTTGATATGAATTAATGGTTTAACAAAATCCATCAAAATTATTCAGTTTGTGACTGATACAGTATCACGTACCGAATAGAAGCAATTTATAAAAACCGGAACCCCAATTTATCATCAACATCGTCATCATTTCAGCCGTTTAACGTCCACTGCTGTACATAGGCCTCAATTTTACCGGTCTTCAATCACTGATGATGGTGTCCTTACATCCCTACCTACTCCTTCGTCAAATACATGGTTTAATGTTATACCATGTCATTTTAAATATTAGGTTGGGGAAAAAGTCTTTTCGCATTATAGTATGTATGAACTTGAAATAAAATCTCTTTGGGTATACTATTTGTATCTGGCTGGTTTTGGTATCATTGAAAGTTTAAATTTTAAAGAACATAATTCCAAATTCAAATTAGGAAAATGTGTGATTTTCATTTGTTTTTCGTACCGTTAAGATGAGTGAATCTAATGAAGAAATTCGATACATTTTAAAATTTTACTACAAAAAAGGTAAAAATACAACGCAAGCCGCGAAAAAAATTTGCGATGTTTATGGACCTAGTGTAGTGTCTGTGAGAGTAGCACAAATTTGGTTTAAGCGTTTTCAATCCGGAAATTTTGATGTCAAAGATGCACGTCGCTCTGTTCGCCCTATTACGGATAAAATGGATGCCATTTTTGAAAAAGTGGAGCAAGATATATACCAGTAGTTACGACGTAGCTGAAGAACTGGAAATTGACCACAAAACAGTTTTGGCGCATTTGAAAAAAACTGGGTACACAAAAAAGCTCGACATTTGGGTACCTCACGAGCTCACTGAAAGAAACCTAATGAACCGTGTACTCATTTGTGATTCTTTATTACGACGTAATGAAACCGAACCATTTTTGAAGAAGCTGATAACTGGTGATGAAAAGTGGATCACGTATGACAAGAACGTGCGAAAAAGGTCGTGGTCAAAGGCTGGTCAGGCTTCACAGACTGTGGCGAAACCCGGGTTAACTCGCAACAAGGTGATGCTGTGTGTGTGGTGGGATTGGAAGGGCATTATTCATTATGAGCTGTTACCACCAGGCAGGACCATCGATTCTGAACTCTACTGCGAACAACTGATGACATTAAAGCAAGAAGTTGAGAGAAAGCAGCCGGAATTAATCAACAGAAGGGATGTGGTTTTTCATCATGATAACGCTAGACCTCACACATCTTTAGCCACCCAACAAAAATTAAGAGAGTTTGGCTTGGAGGTATTAATGCATCCGTCGTATAGTCCTGACCTTGCACCTTCAGATTTCCACCTGTTTCGGTCTCTTCAGAATTCTTTAGGCAGTGTCAGGTTAACATCACGAGAGGACTGCCAAAACCACTTGTCGCGGTATTTTGACCAGAAGTCCCAAAATTTCTATAGCAATGGGATCATGTCCCTACCTACAAGATGGCAAAAAGTTATCGAACAAAATGGTACCTACATACTTTAGTTAAATGTAAATAAACTTTATTAAAAAATGTTTTGAATTTTCTTAAAAAATGCGCAGAAACTTTTTCCCCAACCTATTATATAAAAAGTTTTAAAAGTTGTTAATTTCGAATTAGATTTTGCTGTTCCGATCGGTACCCTAATTGCGCAACACATTATCAGTAACAATCTGACTAATGTTGCTAATTCACTGCTTCATATGTTCGAAAAGAATATTTTCTTAGCAACAGAAATAACGCAATGAACGTAAATCTATCAAACTGAAAGTGATTGCTTCGGATTGTGTATAACGTAATTACCCCACGTGATTCGTCAAACTCGTATATAATAACCGAGCTCGAAAAATGATTTCAATTCTACAAACGTCGCGTAGGTTCTATTTATTACTTGTGACGATGTTTTTTATTAGTTTCAAAGTTTATGGCCGAACATGTAAACGCTTAAATCGATAACTCGATCGCTTAAACGATTACTTTGGCAAATTCACAGTCTTTAAAAAGAAATACGTAGTAATAAATTCTACTAGCTTCTTCTACCTTCGACATGAGATTTGGGCCTCAGAAATTGCATCGTATCGCATAGCCCGCCCACGTTATTACCTTCTTCGTTTTCAGTTAGCGTTCTTTCAGAATTTTTTCTCTTTGCTCGGCTCTCAATGCTCGTAGAATGGTGTCAAATAACCTTAAACCTTACTCAGGAATCACTCTATCCATTGGTAAAAACCGTACGAAAATCCGCGAGTTGAGACAGACCATCAAACGTGGCATGGGGACTTTGCAATAATCATCATCATAAAACAAAGGCCAATGCGCGAGTTTCCTTTTTTGCTTAATCTCATAAAAGTTAAAGGTATCAAAACATCCACAAAGGTTTCCGTCTCCTCCTGATCACTTTTATCCTCTATTTTCAATGTTGTACGTAACACAAAATAGAAATTAACAGAAGGTCGACTCCTTACAACGCACGAGAACGCACGCATATATACACGCTTATACACGCTTCACGTACAGCGAATGCCAGCGCACTCGCGAGTCGCGAACTCGCGACTGGCATTTGTATGAGATTGTGTCTATTTTCCGACTGTGTGGCTACAAAACAGGGTTATGTTTTAACGCGTTTCTTTATATCTTTAAATCTTTGCATTTAGATTATCTACGCCCTCGAAGCATTTTATAACGGCTGAATCGATTTTAATACATAAGTTCTCGTTTATCCACTGGTCTTAGTAGCGCGGTGGTTTTAGTATGATTCATTAAAAAGTAAACAGTGAATTTTAGACGTCGGTAAAAATAACTTGAATAAAATGCTTGTATTATGATCATGTGTGGTATCAAAGTGGTATTTTTAGATGCAGTCAGGTTTTCGTCTATGCATGCGTGCGTCTGTTTTCGATCGTAGAGCCAACCTTCTGCATTTACCTGCTATACCGTTATCGGTGTCGTAATCTAAGCTAATAGTTGACACATGGGATTGGATGGAAGCTGTGAATCGCCTCATCGCCCCGTAAGTAGGCCGGTTAACCTCTGGAGCAGCCGAGCGAAAAATCAACATTGTGTTTTAGTTCCTCTTCATGATTTATGAAGGTTTTTCTTAGTATTGCTTACATGCAATTTAAGGATGCCATCTATGTTGTAGGTATAAACATTTTCTATGTTGGAATCAGCAATATAGTACGATCATAATGTGTTGTGTTGTTGTGTGTGTGTGTGTCTGTGTGTGTGTGTGTGTGTGTCTGTGTGTGTGAGGGTGTGTGTGTGTGTGTCTGTGTGTGTGTGTGTGTGTGTTGTGTAAAGAATAGCACCATCGCATATTTTCCCGTGGGTGACGTAAATGACGACTAAGGGACTTACTAGATAATGGGCAGCAGTGTTCTCTATGCATTTTACCACCATACTGTGATCGCCAACCCGTCTGTCAAGCGAGGCAATTACGGCAACACCTCCCCTTTTGGGGGAAGCCTATGTCCAGCAGTGAGATGATGATGATCTATGTTGTAGGTATACAATTTGAAAACATGTATGCAATCAGCAGTATAATATAATCCAGACGAGCTGTGGTGGCCCAGTGGTATCCGCCCAGACTTTCGAGTTGTAGGTCGTGCGTTTCGAACTCAGGCTGGCGCTTTACTTTGTGTAAATAATTTCATCGCCACTGCTCTCAAAACGGTGAAGGAAAACATCGAGAGGAAACCAGCATGTCCTAGAACCAAAAATTCGAAAACTTGTGACACCCACCAAGCCGTTCTGCGCCCGCGTGGTAGATTACGACCCACTCCCCCTCACCGAAAGGAGGCCTGTGTCCCAGCAGTGGGAACGGTATTGGCCGATTATGCATGATTAGGCAAAAGCAGACATTACAGGCTCATATACCGTACCTAGTGCAAGTGTGGTGTTTCTCTGTCTCTTCAGCGGATTTGTGCAAAGAATTAGAAAACCTGAACTTTAGAAGTTCTCGTTGAACCGTCACCAATACGACAAAAAAGTTGAAAGTTGTAGCACCAGTAAGTACGATGTGTGCCTCAAGTGGAGTTGGGCAGGATATCTAGTAAGACGAGAAGACGGCCGATGGAGTAATGCAGTGACCGAATGGTGGCCAAGATTAGGCCAAAGAAACCAAGGCTGTCCAAAAGCGTGTTGGGTTGACGATATCGTCAAGGTCGCGGGAAACGTATGGATGAGAGACGTACGAAACCGACATGTATGGCGGAAAAAGGAGGGGCTTCACCCAGCAGTGGGTGATTCCGGGCTGAGATGATGAGGATTATGAAGTACTGAGCCCGACCAGAATCGAAATCGACAATAAAATAACGGAAGACAGAAAAAAGAATGTATACAAAGTAAAGAATGTACTCAAAAGTTGCCTCGCTTCCGAAATTTACTTTCCGGATTCTTTAGCATTATCTTGTGGATGTAAAACCTGGCATGTACCCAAACTTACTCTTGTAATATCTAAATGCACTTTTATAGTTAGTTGGAGCTGAGATACCATTGAGTTTCGGTGGAAGAGATTACTTAAATCTGGAGTAAATAGTCTGAATTCGACAATTTGCAGTGAGTTAGTAGTAAAATGGTCAGATTCCTCCATTTTTACAGGCTTTATATTAGCTTCACTTGTATGTTTGTATGTTTGTTTGTAACCGACTCCTTACAGTGCGATTTTGACACACTTTACATGACCAGATTTAATTTGAACTCTGTAGACTTATCGAGGACCGATGACAATACTATAATTTCATAAATTTGTGCCATTATCCTTGCCGGGATCTATTCTTGTTAGAATAGAGATAGAATTGTCTTTAATCTTTCTACAATCTGTAATTTTGTCTTTTCTTCCGTCGTCAAAACCCATATCTACGGTGGTCATGCTACGCGTGCTGGCCTTTCCCGTCGCATCGAATTGCCTCCCAGTTTTCGTCCATTTTTCGTTGCTGCTCCGCTCCTTTTGATCGTAGCGTGATTTTAAATAGTCTATAGCCTACCTCAATATATAGGCTACCCAACACAAAAATTATTTTTCAATTCGGACCAGTAGTTCCTGAGATTAAAGGCTCGTTCAGACTAGCGCGACGCGTCGGTCGCGCGCGAATCGGCGATTTATATACGTAGAACAATTTCTATAAAAACGCGCGCGACACTTCACACAGGAGCGACCTGTCGCGCCGCGACACGGTCGCGCCGCGTCGAGTAGCGCGACAGCTTATTAGTACATTTTGTATGGCGTCGCGGCGATTTCGCGGCGATTTCACCGCGAAATCGCTGCGACGCGGCGACGCCATACAAAATGTACTAAAAGCTGTCGCGCCGCTATAAGGACGTCGCGCGCGAATCGCGGGCAATTCGCGCACGAGTGGTCGCGCCAGTTTGAAAGGTGTTGCGTCGCGATATATCGCAGAATCGCCTCCGCGACAGGTCGCGCGACATGTCGCGCCTGTCTGTACGAGCCTTAACGCGATCAACCAAACAAACAAATTCTTCAGCTGTATATTATTATAGTATCAGATTTATAACTGACAAAAATCTCAACGCTGAACGAGCACAGTCGTGTACTGAATCCATATTTACAATTAAACTGTCGCCACTCTGTTTGAAATATGTACAGCCCAATATTATTATTCAACATTGTTAACCAATTTTCTGAAGGCCTACTGAATTATGAATTACGGCGATAAATCATAACTGTCCTCAGAATATACGATGTCAATTCTACGATGGGAAGTGATTCGATTGAATATTGTTTTTTTTTTTTTTTTGAGATTATTAACATCAATTTAGCAGTACATTATCCACTTTGTATGTATAATTCACACTAATATTATTATTATAAACTAGCTTCTGCTTGCGACTTCGTCCGCGTTAAATTTCTTGTTCCCCTGACCCTTCCCGTCGCGTCAAATCGCCTACCCGTGCGATTTTCCCCGTTTTTGCAACATTTTTCATTACTGCTCCGCTCTTCTTGGTTGTAGCGTGATGTTATATAGCCTATTGCCTTCCTCGATAAATAGGCTACCCAGCACAAAAATATTTTTTTCAATTCGGACCAGAAGTTCCTGAGATTAACGCGTTCAATCAAACAAACAAACAAACTCTTCAGCTTTATAATATTAGTATAGATTCGAAAGTGATTCTGTCTGTGTATTACCTTAGCGCGCGTAAACCACTGAACGGATTTAGATATGAGCTGGGAGTTCTATTTGACCAAATATTAAGATTTACACCACCTTAGACCGCATTAATTAAAATATATAGCACGCATCATATATTTGTCTTATAAGGGTCAGAATATTGCGCTACAAAAGGGAAGAATGAAAAGCAATTGCATGCAGCTGAGATGAGAATGTTAAGAGGGATGTGAGTGATATAATAAGAAATGAGTACATATGAGGAAGTCTGAAAGTGGCACCAATAACTGAAAATTTGGGTGAAAATCGGTTATTATGGTAAGAGCACGTGATACGGAGGAATGAGGAAATGTTGTTTTGAGTATGAACGTCGGTGGCTGTAAGAGTTGGGGGAGATGAAAGAAACGATGGGTGGACTGTATGAATGATGATATGGATGGGTTGAAAGAGAAGTGTGGAAGAAAAATACTTCTTCCGACCTCAAATAAATTGGGATTAGGACAGGAAAACGACGATATGTACACGCATTGACTTTAGAACATTCTCCTTCTATTTAGTTCGGTAAAATAATTTGGCAAGGAGAGACATGGCAATCTGAAACAGGACATAGGCT
Organism: Aporophyla nigra; assembly: GCA_947507805.1. NCBI lineage: Eukaryota > Metazoa > Arthropoda > Insecta > Lepidoptera > Noctuidae > Aporophyla > Aporophyla nigra. Next base: position 13,870,132 of record OX382315.1, on the reverse strand, counting down.
ACTTTTTTCCAGGTAGCACGGTCCCGTGGGATAATTTTCGACAACCAGCTACGCCGTGAGAACAAAATAAGTATGATAGGCAATATTTATAAGCGTGGATGCAATCTCTCTCAATCAATTCCATTATAAACATGTTGAAAGAACTTCAATCACCCAGAAGTACGCTCGTAATATATCTACAGAAAAGCCTCGAGCATATTCAAAGGTTGGCAAAAGGTACCTATTATAAAAGGTAGTGCCATCAAAGGGGCACGTGTTAAAAGATCTAGGTACCTGTCTGATGAGAAACGTGCTGCTCAAACATAAAAGTATAAAGTGAACCTATTTCGAACCGCTCTCCCGCTACTTTACACTCGTCCAATGAGAACGCAGCTTCTAGAATGTTCTAGAAATCGTGTGAGAAACAAACGACGCTTTTTTACCTGATTACAGTGTAACAGTAAGGAGGGTTATAATTTTGACCAGTATGTTTCTATGTATGTGCGTATGTATGTTCATCTGGTCCCTCAACAATTCAGCCTATCGCAGCCCACTGCTGGACATAGGCATCTCCCATGTTGCGCCACAACACCTTGTCCTCCGCGTTCTATATCCAGTAGGGGCAGCCCTACCACTTTCTTTAGGTCGTCGGTCCACCTAGCTAGGGAGCGTCCCACGCTACGCTTGCCGATACGCAGGTCTTTTCTGCTCCACCATCCGTTTTGATAGACATGGCCAGCCCACTGCCACTTCAGCTACCGCTGCTGCTTCATCTGCTCCTTCATAATATCTAAACTATCATAATTTGAGACTTGAGTAGGAATCATAAGAGCACGGCTTTAAGATGACATTTTTTTTTTTTGTTGGTTTTTCATACTTTTTAGAGCGTGCTTTTTCAGTATTTGGGTTAATTTTTATCTTACTTTTTACTGACTTCAGTCGTCTGACGTCCGACTGGGCTAAGTATCGTAAAAGGGAACCCTTATCTTACAATTTGCAAACCTTACATCTCCGTCCCGAACCCTATTATTTTTATATAAGTACTTAACTTATAACTTTATGTTACTGCGAATAAAGTACTTATGAAACACGTGCGTATACTAAAAAACCGGCCAAGTGCGAGTCGGACTCGCGCACCGAGGGTTCCGTACAAACCTGCAAGTATGTGAATACTTGGAGGTTTGTACGGTTTATGCATAAGGTTTATGTTTATGAAATTAAATGGTTTTTTTTTTAATTTTTATATTTGAGTTGACTGAATGAAAGCTATATTGTGGTTTACGATTTATGACGTATTAAAAAAAAAAACTACTTACTAGATCTCGTTCAAACCAATTTTCGGTGGAAGTTTACATGGTAATGTACATCATATATTTTTTTTAATTTTATCATTCTCTTATTTTAGAAGTTACGGGGGGGGGGGGGGCACATTTTACCACTTTGGAAGTGTCTCTCGCGCAAACTATTCAGTTTAGAAAAAAATGATATTAGAAACCTCAATATCATTTTTGAAGACCTATCCATAAATACCCCACACGTATGGGTTTGATGATTTTTTTTTTTTTGAGTTTCAGTTCTATGTATGGGAAACGCCAAATATTATTGTTTTTTTTTTCTATTTTTATGTGAAAATCTTAATGCAGTTCACAGAATACATCTCCTTACCAAGTTTCAACAGCATAGCTCTTATAGTTTCGGAAAAAAGTGGCTGTGACATACTCGGACAGACAGAGAGACAGACAGACATGACGAATCTATAAGGGTTCCGTTTTTTGCCATTTGGCAACGGAACCCTAAAAATTAGATAAGGCCATCCAATCAAAACATATTAAGGGCACATCATATATATAATATTGGGGGCAGTGGTATCGGCCTCGACTTACGAGTTGTAGACCCAAACAGGAACTATACTTTGTGTAATAATACATTTAATCCTCACTGCTCTCAAAATGGTGAAGGAAAATGGCTTCAAGAAACGATATTGTCCTAGAACTAAAAATCCGAAGACCCGCACCGCCCGTGTAGTGGATAAGTGAGTGTGGATTACGACCTCTCATGAGGGCTGTTTCCCAGTAGTGGGAACACTTTTGTTACCACTGAAGTGGGGCCTGCCGTAGCTTTTTACCCGAAGTGATTTAGAGCAATTAACGGCTGATTTTAGGGTCGCAAAATCTGTTCGAAACAGTTACCGTGGCTTTGGCATATAGGCAACTGAAGGAAACCACCCGGGTTTTACTCAGTAAAAGTCTGATACGCCCTTGCGCTCCACCCTAGAGCGGAAGACGTCATTTGATGATTTTTCATTAGTCAGATAACTTTTATCGGAAGAATAAATCTGACAGTTTGAAATATTTTCTACACAAGACCTGTCGAACAAAGAGATACCGTGACCCTGGCACATGGGCAACTGAAGGAACACGGGTGGGTTTTAGTCAGTAAAAGTCTGACATGCCCTTCCGCTCCGCCCAGAGCGGGAGAAGTCATTTGATGATTTCCCATCCAAAAAAAAAAGTCACCTTACGACACCCACGGGAAGAAATGGAATATTTGTTTGAGGTTTAAGTTGAAAAAATTGTAAAATTACCCAAGTATTTTTAGCTATTCGTTGATCAAAATTCTTCAATAAGTAAACCGCTATCTGAAACTGCGTTGGATTCAACTCGACCGGGATAAAAAGTTCTTAAGCTTTGACCCAGTTCTTGGGAACGTTCAAAACTTTTAAAAATAGATTTTTAACAGTTGTTGAACTGCACTATTTATACATCAATTAAAAGTTACCTGACTTGAAAAATTTGCCCTTATTATAATTCTAAATATTCGCCTGTTATTTAAAACGGACAGAAAGTGTCACAGAAATGAATCCAGTCTGCTTACCACATGGGCCGACTGACACGGGTACCGTTCTATTGTGTGCGGAGTGCTAAAAGTGTCACTTAATGTAGCCAGATTTTGATTTAGGAGAAATCCACTTAATCTCACTTGAATAAGTCCGAACATCACACCGCAGACGAAATTCAATTCATTTTGAGAGAAGAGACCGTGGGTTATCTGATATTGTAAGTACATTTTATCTCTTATTGACATAAAGCTTACACTATTACACAAACATAACTAGCGAAACCTTAATAAGCCGGGGGGGGGGGGGGGGGGGAAGCAGACATGGTGGCAGAGATATCGACGCGCAAACTGTAACCATAAATTAAGCATTTGATTCTAGAATTGTTCATTTTCTGTTTGTATTTTACAGTAAATTAAAATAAAAATCTCTGTCATATATTTTGACCACGCGGTGAAAGGTGTAGTACTTTTCTTTTTTTTTTGTTAAGTCTAAGATTTCTAAGGGGCAACTTGCATACTTCTTACAGGATATACATACATGCGTAATGTTGTTTTTAAGTAACATAATTCACCCCGTATACACTAAAAGTACTTGGCACACATAATGGAAAAATAACGCACCATTTCAATATAAAATTTTTAGCTGCAGAAAAATTCGTGTAACTTTTCATACACACGAGTTTTCAACTCACGTTTGAAAATTAAGTAATATGTGGCTGTTTAAAGCCCCGCCGCGCCGTAGAGGCTTCACGACATAAATTCTCATTCAATCTCCTCATAATGAAAATGTATGCCATGCATGTGTAGCGTTTAAAATAATTATGATGAAAAACTTTTTTCCCAAAAAAAAAATTAACGACTTAAAATAAAGCCGATGCTAAATATAAACCTTTAAGTATAACGCAAGTATGCCGCATAGATGACGTAAGTGTTAATCACATAAGTTATGCAAATGATATGGTGCTGTTGAGCCCTTCAATCGGTGGACTGAGGAAATTAATAGCCTGTGAGACCTATGCTGAGCAACATGGTCTGAAGTACAATGAACTCAAGAGCGAGTTTATGGTTTTTATTGGTAAAAACAAAAAACCAAATAGTGTTCCTGCTCTGTGCCTGAATGGAGTGGAGTTCACTTGAGACATATTTTAACATTTGGTCATATTGTAACAAAAACATGTAAAGATGATCATGATATAGAAAGAGAGCGGAGGGCATTATCGGTCCGTGGAAATATGTTGGTTCAGAGATTCGCTCGGTGTACAGTAGAGGTTAAATTAACATTATTTAAAGTCTACTGTCAAAATTTCTACACGGGTGGTCTATGGGCCAAGTTTACAAAGCGAGCCTATAATGCACTCCGCATCCAATACAATAACATTTTCAGGACGCTGGTGCGGCTTCCTCGGTATTGTAGTGCTTCAGGCATGTTTGCAGATGCTCATATAGATGTTTTCTATGCAATTATGCGTAGAAAAACCATGTCTGTCGTGCACAGTATGAGGGGGAGCCGTAATGGCATCCTGGAAATGATAGCGGACAGGTCGCTTCACTGACCTGCATGTGACAGGTGCAGGTTAGGGAACAAATTATTATTATTTAAAGTGTTATTTAAATTGTACTAACATAGTTTATAACATTTATGTCACTAACATCTGCTATGGACTGTGTAGTCTGAAAATAAACAATTTTTATTTTTATTATTATTTATAACTAAGCCCCTAAATCAGTGAAAATTACTTATTTTGAGTCGGCGCCAAACTTAGGAGCTTATTTAGACTTAAAACTTTTTAACAAAAAATTTATCCGACGAAAAATGTTTTTTTGGAATATTTCTTTAGGGGTGGATTATGTTTTAAAATATTAAATGGGACCAATTTCGACGGACTGCCTCGTTGGTCTAGTGGTAGCAAGCGCTACTGCTGAGCATGAGGTCCTGGGTTCGATTCCCAGGTCGGGCAAAGTGTTATTGGGTTTTTCTATCTGGAATTTCTCAGTAGTAGCCCGGAGTCTGTATCTGTGCCCGGTTGATAGCAATAGGCTCGCCCCCTATTACATGGGACTTAAACATAACAGGCGAAATGTGAGTGTACTATAGGTACACCTCTGCCCAACCCTTGGGGGAAACAAGGTGTGATGTTATGTGTGTTATGTTTTCGGTGGAGCCTTTCCAATAAAAAAAAAAACAAATCAAAATCCTTACTTTAGTAGCAAGCACGCGATATCGCGTGATCGGCCATAATGCAGAGCTGACGAATCACGCGATATCGCATGATCGGCACTCAACGTGTTAAAAAATGTTACCATGAATTCAGCAAATGATTCTAGATGCGTTTCTCTGCGTTGAAATTTGTCGTAGATTATAAAAGAAATCTGTCCCATACAATATTTTGATAACCTTATGTTTCCAGAACCTTTGTGGCAAAGAGAATATAACCACTAGAGAGCGTATATGCCGATTTCTTCTTCTTGCACACGACTCACCACTGCGGGCCGGGGGACGAGAAAGAACGCGCGGCTGCAATTGGTCAGTTCAAGGTCAAGTTGCGCGGGTATGCCCATCGTAGGGCTGCTTTACTTCATTAAGGGAAAATAGTCGATATCGATAAAATGGATTTTAAAATTATTATAAATACTCAATTAAAATCAAAGAAATCATATTTAATCAAAATCAATCACTAATAAAATGAAAGCTGGAGAATCCAAGAACAAAATTTACGCCACTATCATATTCGGTGTAGAAGCGGTGTCGAATATCATCCCCAAGGCAGAAGTTACTTTGGCCACGTGAGTTTTGGCGCCAGTTTACAAACGGATTGTCAAGACGAAGCTAAACAAGCCACAGCATGTGAATTGAATAAAACTTACATTAATTTGAACTTTATTTCCATTAGAATTGTCTAATGAAAGAACGACACTTTTCCAAAAGACGTCAACGCGGGACTCAACAGTGTGCTGGTTTACCCAACCACCATTTTGAATAGACCCCTACGGTGGATCATAATCTGATTAAATCAAACTAATTTTTCGTACTGTTTACTTACCAATGAAAAGTTATGCGATCCTTTTTGTAACTAGAAGTTTCGGAATGTTTCCCCACACCACTTCACCGCGCATGAAGGCATTTTGATGCGTTATAATTACAGATGAAGTTATATTTTTTTGCATTAATTTAGCGTGCACAGAGGTCTAACAATTGGTCACAACTAAAATGGTTACTAGAACCGTAGCCTATGCATAGGCGACAAAATACTAATAGTTTTCGAGCGTCGGGGTACTGTATGCGCAGTCAAGTGGTTATATAGTCTTTGCTTTCTGGCTACAACCCCGTGGCCTCGAGCTACATGCACAAGCGATACGCATCTTGCGATAGCGATTTCAGTGAAAACAAATGAAATAAATTGTTTAGAATATGCCACTAGTCAGCGCGACACCACTTGCGGCAACACACGCACGTCGCGCTTGACGCAAGTTCGGTCGAACGGGGCCCTAGTGAACTGGGTTTCTGGGTAGATAACGTTATAAACCACTCAGAACTTGTTCTAGACTTTAACACTATACTAACGAGGTACATTAGTTAGGTCTAACTACAGAAAGTTTAGGTCTTAAAGTAGATCCTACCGTAAGTATATTTGAGAAATTGGCCTCGGTAATAAGACTCTTTTCATAATGTGAACTTAGATATTAGTTTAGGGTATTCAGAATTTATATAATCGAGGAAATTCAAAGTTTTTGTTAAGGACATTAAAGCTATGTCATTCAACTGTAAGAGGACTTACAGTTGTTATTTATATACAACGTGTAACATACTTAACGCCAAATCTCATACTCCCCGATGAGATATTGATTTAAAAGCATAACACACTAACCAAAACCAATTTTGTTTAAAGCTAACTGTGCGGCTGGGTCAAGGGCTTGATTCAGAAGGCAGTACTCCTGGACACGGCACGCATTGTCAGAAGGTTCCTCTCTCTAGAGCCCTGACCACCGGCAGCTTGGACCCTGCTCCCGATGCCGATGGGTCACTATTTTTTATATTTTTAAATGTTTTTTTTTAAAGATTTTTGTAAAAATATTTAAAAATATACTTGATATGTAAGAAAATAAATAAAACTAACTGTTATTATTATGAAATTCTTGTTGACCCTAGTACATTTTATACATTTAAAATTGAGCCTTATTGCCTTAAATAAGGCTGAAATTGAAAATATCGCAAGCGATTCATGGTGCAAGAGATAAACGTATAAGACGCCCACCACTCTTCTCCGATTATTCCGAACCTGACCCAAAATCCTAACCCGGTCGCGGGTTAGGTTAGGAACTTGAAAAAAAAATTGTTCCAAACGTAGCCCTGTTCCCAACCTGGCCTGCCTGTTAGGTTAGGAACAGGGTTATGTTCGGAACAACTATTCATGATTTTTTTCGTTAATTATTAGTAAAACATTTTGATTACTTCCAGTAAATAATAAACTTATAGATACTTTTTATTCTAAGAAAGAGGAGTCTCTATATCGTAATTCGGGTTATGATAGGAACGATATATCGGGTCAGGTTAGGAACAGGGTTACGTTCGGAAACATGTTTTTTTTTCGAGTTCCTAACCTAACCCGCGACCGGGTTAGGATTTCGCATCAGGTTTAGAATAAACCCTCTTCTCGACATGGTACCCCCGACTGACAGCACCGGGAGTCGCAACTATTGCTTAGGGAACTCGTAGATGCGTGTGTCTGAGTATGCTGTTTTGAACGTTCGTTCATAGATTCTGTACTGTCATATTATATTATGATATTTATATTGTGTCAAAGACGATTACTGTTAGAAGAGCTAGATTACAAACTGTTTTGTTACTACAATTTGAAAGAAAGAATACCCTTTTTTTGACACAGTTCATATAACACAAAATAAAGTAACATGAATAAAAACAAGTTGTGCCTCACGGCTGCGCCAAAAAGGTTCATTTCAGCATTAATGCCAGACAGATGTTGTCTGACGCTAGTTTTCTAATGAACCTATTGGGACAAGTGACGAAGAGTTCAAAACAGTTTCAACATACATTATACAACATAATTAATTTCATAAATGTTTACAAATAATACCTCCCTCCCCTGTCAATGTCATTCAGGCGCCAAATGCTCCATTTAGCCTTCTTGTCATTTTATATGATGTTTTGTGTTTTCTTGTTTACGTTTAAACTTTTGCATGCTCTGACGTCACTTGTTGAACTGAAATGGAAAATTTAGTTAAACCTAAGAGAGCTTTGTTTTTAGGACGAACCGATGTTCGTTTGATAGAAGTCAATAATATTTTGCTTAAAATACCCGTTGTATTTTTTATTTGTTGTTCTTTTTAACTAAGTAGGTACCTATTTCAGTGATTTTAATATAAATTATGTCGATGACTTTGGAACGTGGAAACACTCTCATAAGTTTACGTTAGCATCAACTTAAATATATGTGTACCACTTAACAAATAAATTGAACAAAAATACTTCCAACTCTTTATTTTATCATCTGAGAGAAAAGAGCAGATACAACTGATTTTATGTTACCTGTTGTATATTTAATGCGTAGGCAGCAGGAGTTATCAAATAATTGGCTACCTACCACGTTAACCTTATTTATGAATAATTTAATATTAGGTATTTGCTCGTCTCTGTAAACAAATAGTTTCTTATTAGACTTCACATGAATACATTATTGAGACAAGATTTATATTGTATCTGTACTGTACTGTCGGACTGCTAAGGTCCCTTGAGTACGGGGATCTATTGATGAAACGCTAGTATGCGTGTAATTGTAACTTATTTCGTTTATTCCACGCTTACAGCTCTCTTTTACAGCTCCGCGCTTGTGGAACAAGTGATTTCTTTCAAAACATAAACTTATGCTAAAGTAGTTGAAGGGTTGTTTTAGACCTGCCGGGGTTGCGTGATTGTTCGAAAGAGATACCGTGACCCTGGCACATGGGCAACCGGAGGAACACGGGTGGGTTTTAGTCAGTAAAAGTCTGACACGCCCTCCCGCTCCGCCCAGAGCGGGAGAAGTCATTTGATGATTTCCCATCCAAAAAAAGGGTTGTTCTAGATATTCTAGACAGTTCAAATATGATAAAGTCATTTCGATGCCTGCCGGTAAAACATAAGATTGCCTTTACAGTACAATATCAGTACATCAACAAAATAAATCCAGCTTCTAGTAAAGCATATAATTAATCCAAGATTTATATTTAGCTTCCTTGGTCTAATCGTCCCGCTACTGCTGCTCCCCAACCAGCAATTCAGTCCTATTATTTCAGCTCATAACTCTAAAAAGCTCTATAAACGATTTATTAAGGTTTTAACGGTGCCAGAGTGTTGTATAAAAGCGTTCGACAGTACATTATTGTTCTAAATGTTTAGAGAGCTAAAAATACCTATAAACAAAGGATGTAAACGTTTACTACGCCATTTTATACAACCGTTATAGTCAAGTTCTATAGCAAGTTCTAATATAACTAGTACATAATAATATTGCTCTATAAAATAGTTAACAGGTGCCTTTATTTATCTGATTAGCGTACTGAGGGTTCCAAACGAACTGCAATAGTAGTTTCGTTATAGCAGTGATGAACACTCAACTACAGGGCGATATTGTGATATTGTGCATATTCAGATTGCTGCTATAGTACGTGTGCGTTAGTAGTCACAAAAACTTTACAATAGAGTGTTTTTGTGATGTTGTCTAATTTCAGATCACGCTAATAGAACGTAAGTGTACTATAATAGTTTAAAGATGCATATTATAATTTTATCGATAATCATATCACACAGACACTATAATAGAGCAGAATTATTGTATTACAACTTTTTTGGTGCCTAGCAGTGCGCTTGTTAGTATTATAAATGGGTATCTATCGCTATAATGACGCAAAAGTGGCACATACATGTAGATAAATGTTTCTATTAAATGACAGTTAAGTCCCAAAAAGATTATTGGCTCGCTTTTACAACAATATTCAGACATTTTGATACGGAATTAATGCGACGTGCATTCTGCCCTAAAAACAAAAAAAAAAAATGGATTTCAAGACTTGGAAAAGATATAAACGCAGTGGAACTTATAGAAGAGAAGTGAACAGACGTTTTGAAAAAGCAGCTTCGTCATCATCAAACAATCAAAGCAGTAATAGTAGCCAAAATCAAGTTGGAATCACAATTACAGGAAAAGGTTCCGTACAAAATGTGTCTTACAAAGATATTATTTCAGAAGAGAGTCCTTACTCCAGCGATTTTTCTGAATCTTCAAGCAATGATTCAACATTCGAAAAAGACCAACAATTTCGTGATGGCGTGAAAAATTGGGCCATTAATTATAATATTTCGCATGAAGCAACAAAAAGTTTAGTACGATTAATTAACAATCGAATACCAAATACATTACCTAACGATCCCCGAACGCTTCTTAAAACAGAGAAGACTGTTACAACTTATCCCGTGGGAACTGGACAGTACTGGCACAACGGTTTGACAAACACACTGGAACACTACCTACAAATGATACAAATTGATCGCAAAGATCCGTCATTTCACTGAACATAAACATAGACGGCCTGCCTGCTTTTAAAAGTTCAAAACTTCAATTATGGCCAATTTTATGCAACGTTTATGAAATACCAGAATTGCGACCCATTGTAATAGGAATTTATTCAGGTTTTAATAAACCATCTGATTTAGATGGTTATCTAAGAATGTTTGTAGATGAAATGAAAAAACTACTAAAAGATGGCATATTAATCGTGATTAATGGAAAGGAAAAAATTGTAGGCGTCAAAATACGGGCCTTTATATGTGACTCTCCAGCTCGTTCTATGATCAAGGGTACGTTTAATTCTAGCACTATTGTTGTATTGCTAGCTAGCAGCGCCTCGCGGTTTCAATCGCGTAATCTCCGTTCCCGTGGAAATTCCGGGACAAAATATTGCCTATGTCACTCCCTGATGCAAATATTTATTTATTTATTTTATTATTTATATACACTCAGTAAAATACATTTAGATACAACATAATTATAATTTGAGTACAAAGGTACTGCTTATTTCTTAAGAAATTTCTTCCAGCAGATTTTGAACGGCATCTGAAATAAATGTATCTTTAAAAAGTTTGAATTTAAAACAAATAGGTAAACACATTACATTTACCATTTATTTAAATAATTAGGTACCTTTTGGCTTAGTTCAGGAAGCAAAGTAGCGTATTTTTCTTAATTTTATTCTGATATCGAATTATTTAAAACGAGCACTACCTATCCTGAGTGCGAAACAGCGCGTTCTAACGTGTATTTCCGAGCGGAGGACCGAGGATTATCGGTGCGGGGCGCAAGAGTTTTTTTTTTTTTTTGGATGGGAAATCATCAAATGACTTCTCCCGCTCTGGGCGGAGCGGGAGGGCATGTCAGACTTTTACTGACTAAAACCCACCCGTGTTCCTTCAGTTGCCCATGTGCCAGGGTCACGGTATCTCTTTCGAACAATCTCGCGACCCTGGCAAGGAAGGTGGGAACGCTTGAGCGAGCGAGATAGTGCGGGGAATCCCCTGAAAGATATTAATGTGTAGGTATAGCGCTGGACTTGCTGGGCTTACTGTGTGAACAAAATTTCTAGATTGTATGATCAGAGTTGCTTTATAAAAAGATTTTTTCATATATGAGAATGTTATTTAATTGCAAAGCCGACATTCATCAGAAGGATAATGGTCATAAATAGCCATAAAATCGCAACCCCGACACCAGAAAAATAATTCATTTAACAATTGGGCCATATTTCTTTTATATATGGTGAAGTGACTCGGTAAAGATGAATTAGGTAGTATATAATCCACAGTTAAAACAGTTTTCACTCAATATAAAATGTGTGATTTTCCACGGCCATTCCGCTGCTGTAAGCAGCATGAAATCGTCTCGACTAAGAAATTTATCGATATCCATATTGGCGTCCATTAAGTACACTGAAAAAACACAATGTTGACTGCAGTTTATATTTATAAAGGTATTGCTTCTAAAGTTCAGTGATGCTACTAGATACATACATAGGCACTTCATATAAAGAAATATAAACACTAGGTAGGTAAGTAAAACTTGATAAATAACGACGCAAGTTCTTCCCGAAGAAAAAAAACTGGTTACATGATTAATAAATTCACACTATTCGTCAGAGTACACATTTTACAATTAAGTTTTTTTTCATTACCTATGGTCTTCAGAAAAATAGTAAAAAATCACTGAGTATTATATATTCAGTCATGCTCACACAGAACCCCAATTTTAGGTGGAATCCACGATGACTGACAGTGAAAACATTATCATGGCAAGTACTATAATGGCTCTTAGAATATCGAAATCACGTTATATGATAAATATTTTAGTAAAAGCTCAACAATTCGAGGGGGCACTTTAAATTCATGCTAAACCTACCCCTAGTTTATCAGTAAAGCTGCAGTCGCACATCATTTCCACCGTAATATATTAATATTATAATAACAAAATAAAATCTTACTCACCTCAGATTGCTTGTAAAATTATTTTAATTATTTTTTGCACTCTGTACTATCACGAATGTAAAATAATGAATGGTGAATGAAAAATGTGAGGTAAAGGAAACTAAACTCTTGTATAGTATGAAAAAGTACTATAAAAGGTCCTACAGTAGCCAGTACATCATTATTTTGAGACTTGCATCACTGTTACAAAGTTTTTATTGGACTGTTTCGTCATTTGGAACACTGCAATAAAATTATTTTGTCACTGAACAGATATATAAATGCGCCACTTCCGAACAAAAGATACGTTCTTTGGGGTTTTATAGGACCAAAGACAGTTTTTTACAAAACGTTCTATGGTTTTTTATAGTACTAGTTTTTGCTGCTTGGGTCATGAGGTCGTGGGTTCGATACCCGGATCAGGTAAAGTGTTATTGGGTATTTCCATCTGTAATTTGTCAGTGGCAGCTGGGTGTCTGAATTTGAGCCCGGATAATTTCGAAAGGTTGGCTCCCTGTTCCAAGGACATAACTGCAAAATATGGGCGTTCTGTAAATTAAACCGCTATCTAACCTTACAATGAAAATAGGCGTGATGTTATGATGGTTATAGATATTTTGACCTTTTGACACAATCGCCCCGAGGTTTGAATCAATACTATTATTTGATATCTTTAGTCATTGTTCTGTTATTTATTCAAGGCTTACAAATGTAATAGAATATTTAATGGAAAGATAATGTTATTATTACTAGAGCTTTTTCTATCATATTTAGTTGATATGGTTATCTAATTATTTACTATTCATGTCTGGTGGTATTGCTATTAACACTGTAAAACATTGTAATAGCCAAATATCTTTAAAAGAGTCACCTCGAAATCCATCAATTAAATCCGTACACCTAGCTTCTGACGTTTCATAAGACCTCTTGACGGTTAATCTATAATATAAAAATGAATCCCTATTTCCCTTGGTCACGACATCACGCGTGAACGGCTGGACCGATTTCCCCTTTTTTTGTTGTTGTGTTTGTAATTGTCAGGAGAAGGTTCTTAAGAAAGAAAAAAAATAAAAATTGCGCGGAAAATTAGAAAATTTAAGAACACTTATTTAAGAATACTTAACAACCATATAATAGGACAATGTAAACTTTTTTAATGTAACATTTGACATAGAATTGACAGAATGCGTGCTCAAATATCATCAACGAGACAGGACAACGTCTGTCGGGTCAGCTAGTGTGAAATAAATATTTGAATTTTAATTATTACTAGCTTTTGCCAGCGCCTTCACCCACGTATCTATACTAATATTATAAAGCTGAAGAGTTTGTTTGTTTGTTTGATTGAACGCGCTAATCTCAGAAAATACTGGTCCGAATTGAAAAAATATTTTTGTGTTAGGTAGCCTATTTATCAAGAAAGGCTATATAACATCACGCTACAACTAAGAGGAGCGGAGCAGTAATTAAAAATGTTGCAAAAAGGGGGAAAATCGCACGGGTAGGCGATTTGACGCGACGGGAAGGGTCGGGAGAACAAGACATTGAACGCGGACGAAGTCGCGGGCAGAAGCTAGTTATTCATATAAATCTTCCCATTGAATCTCTCTGTCTATTAATGAAAACCGCATTAAAATCCGTCGCGAAGTTTAAAGATCTACGCGTACAGACGCGGAAAGCGACTTTGTTTTTATACTATGTTGAGATATCATCTTATTTGTGAGTTAAAACTGACGAAAATGCCAGCAAACTTTTCAAAACCATCAACATAATTTTGCCTTCCTATTTTTGCCGTCAATTCATCGGACAAGCCAAATCACATAACTTTGCCAATTTTCAAGTGGCCGTCTTCATTCAACCGATATTCAAGAATTTACTGAATTAAGTGATAGAGAATTTCCCCAATTGGATGTTATGACATAAGTGGTGAGTTCGTAAGAAGTATTACCGTACAATAACATAATTTATTTGAATGGATGTTTATTTCGTTGGGACATCAATATGGTTTTAAGATGAAGGAAAGAACTTACTTTATTTATCTACTACTATCATCTCTTAAGACATCTCATCAAGTATTTCCTTAGTTGATTGAATTCCCTAAAGAGAGTTCAATCAACTAAAGAAAAAATAATAAAAAGAAAAGAAAAAAGTAAATGGAATGAAATTATTATTAGTTATTATCTATTTAATATTATTAATTATGAATGGAATTATTAACAAGATTTTATTGGCTTGATATGTATGTATGTAACGGAATCTTTGAACGTGATTTTCACCCCTCTCAAATGTCGGATTCATTTCAAACTTTGCACACTCATCAAGGACAGACAACAACACAATCATTTCATAAATTTTTGCCTTGTGGAGACTGCAACGTTTAAAATTAATCCGGCTGTTTAAAGGGGGTGAAAATCACGTTCAAAAATTCTGCTGGTAAGTGTCCACAATAGTTAATAATCTACCTGAACAATATGTTGTTCATGGGACAGGGAATGGTAATCGCAATTTAAATAACGGAATATCCGAAGAACCACCAAAATTCATTGTTGTATCAGCCCATTTCTTACCACGAACGGTACGCATAAAATGTACTGCTAAATTACGTAATCTATGAAATAAACTACGTAGATAACAAAAGAATACTTTTCAATAATTTCAACAGATTGACACAATTCATTTTAAAAAAAAGCAAATGTATGAATATAAATTAGAAATGTTGTTGTCAAGTAAAAAGTTTCACACAAAATGATAATTAAAGAGTTGCGGCTGTCACTGAAAACCAGCGCTTGGGCTCTGTCTCGCATAGGGTCACAGCATAATGCTGAGTGATGGCCGTTTTGCGTGGATGTGACGCATATTTTCCCACCCCTTATTTTTTATTTTTGTATGTTTCTGGTGTTTCTGTGCGTCATGTTTGCCGCAAATAAACGTATTTTCTTTCTTTCTTTCTTTACATAAAGCCCCGAAACAAACAACAGTAAATCGCCCTATAAGAACATAAGAACGGATCCAATTTCAGTGGTGGTTTAACAGAGGAACTCACTTTAACAGCTTAGATGTGGGCTATTAATCATGGGAACCCGTTCACACTTCGCCTGTTTTATCGGGTCGACCCCGGTTCGAATGTAGGTAGATACGGTCTACGAAACCTTGAATTTGGGATATAACTATGATAATGGTTGATTTTTTATGCACTGCTTATTTGGTAATCCTACTATTATAAATGTCATAGTTGGTGAGTATGGATGTTTGTTACTATTTCACGTAAAACGACTAATCTGATTTAGATGCAGTTTGGCACACAGATAGTTTATAACCTGGATTAACACAATGGATACTTTTGTCCTGGTAGTACGTTCCCGCGGGATAATTTCCGACCTCCACGCGGGCAAAGCCGCTGGCAAAACTTATTTTATTATTGAGGTCGTAGACACAAAAACAAGTAAAAACTAAATACAAACACGATCTACTTAATAAAAATCTTAAATTCCTTCATTCACTGACAGACAATTCCCAGCATAAAGGGTAGAATCATTAAATGACTTCTCCCGCTCTGGGCGGAGCGGTAGGGCGTGTTAGACTTTTACTGACTAAAACCCACCCGTGTCCCTTCAGTTGCCTGTGCCAGGGTTACGTAACTTGAGAGATCGTTTCAGTTATTATCTAATGAATGAGCTCCTTTTTTATTGTTGTCCAGAATTGTAATACAAGGTTTAGATTATTTTGAAAGATTTGTTTTTAGGTTTGGCATTTTATTTTGCGGGAAAGGGATTGATATTTATATATTGATTAAATAAATAAATCTTGAACTGAAGTTTATTTCTGTTGTTTTTATTTTATGAGCAATAGTTCTGAGTAGCCGAAATCAAAACCAATTTATTGCCCATTTTCTCTAAAATTTGGTTAAGTTAAATATTTTTTTACTATATTATTTTAATATGAAAGTGGTAAAAGTGATTCAACTTTACAAGAAATATTAATAAATCTTAAAGACTTTCGGAAAAAAAAGCCCTCTAAAATTTTTACGATGCTAAATCTTTTTACTTCCCTAAAATAAAGCAACTCCAACAAAAAGCCTTAACGAGGTAACGTCATTTATTTGATGCTTTGATGTTTCAGCGCAATTTCTTCCTGGAAAACTCTGAAACTGGGTTAAGCTGATTTCATTCCAAACTGTTATCACGGATCTAGGTTTTCATCTTACAGATTTGAAAGAAAGAAAAAAATATATTTAGCACAGTTCAGTCAGTTTGTACAGTTTGTGTTTTTTGATTTGAGATCGGAAAAGAAAATTTGATTTGAAATTAAATCCATTAGTGTTGTTTAAACAATGCGATGTTTTCTCTTGAATTTTGTTCTAGATTATTTTCGTGTTTCTTGTAAACAGCAAAAAAAATGATATGTTTTGTTGCAAAGAGCATGAACTTCATTTTTTTATGTTTTAAGGCGACTTCAAAAAGGGGCAGATTCTCAATTCATACGTTAGTTTTTTTCTTATTCCTCTATATCTCCGGTTATGGATGGTTTTTAGGGTTCCGTTGCCAAATGGCAAAAAACGGAACCCTTATAGATTCGCCATGTCTGTCTGTCTGTCTGTCTGTCTGTCTGTCTGTCTGTCTGTCTGTCCGAGTATGTCACAGCCACTTTTCTCCGAAACTATAAGAGCTGTGCTATTGAAACTTGGTAAGTGGATGTATTCAGTGAACCGCATTAAGATTTTCACACAAAAATAGAAAAAAAGCAATAATATTTGGGGTTCCCCATACATAGAATTGAAACTCAAAATTTTTTTTTTCATCAAACCCATACGTGTGGGGTATCTATGGATAGGTCTTCAAAAATGATATTGAGGTTTCTAATATCATTTTTTTTTAAAACAATAATATTTGGGGTTCCCCATACATAGAACTGAAACACAAAAAAAAAATTTAATCAAACCCTTACGTGTGGGGTATCTATGGATAGGTCTTTAAAAATGAAATTGAGGTTTCTAATATCATTTTTTTCTAAACTGAATAGTTTGCGCGAGAGACACTTCCAAAGTGGTAAAATGTGTGTCCCCCCCCCCGTAACTTCTAAAATAAGGGAATGATAAAACTAAAAAAAATATATGATGTACATTACCATGAAAACGACCAACGAAAATTGGTTTGAACGAGATCTAGTTAGTAGTTTTTTTTAATACGTCATAAATCGTAAACCACAATTTACCTTTCATTCAGTCAACACAAATATAAAAATTAAAAAAAAAAACATTTCATTTCATAAACGATGATGACGAATGATGATGATGATGACCTGCAGGTTTGTACGGAACCCTCGGTGCGCGAGTCCGACTCGCACTTGGCCGGTTTTTTTTTTTTTTGTAGGTATTTCTCAGGGGTGGTCTCATATAATGTTTTATTTACTTTGCTTATTTATTTACCTATGGGTATTTTTGGCTCGATAATAAGTTTTCAATCCACTTAGTACCTATATCTAGATGACATTGTACTGTTTCCTGTCATTTTTGCTTACTTAGCCAGTAGTGGTCTACGAATTGTTGTGGAGTACCATAGCTAAAAAGTGAAAAATATAACATTTTTCACTGAGAGAGAGCTTGCCCAACGAGCCAATTTACACGAAAAAACCTGTGGGTTCCCAAAAATGTGTATTTGGGTTCTAACTTATGCATTGAGTCCACACTATTGTGTACCCTACCACGAATCATCGTTTGTTTTTTGTTCTATTTTCTATTCGACCGTCTCTTTGGACTCGTTGCCGAAAACTCTAACGATGCGCACTGTTCTTGTCTTTGTTTTACTGAAATGGAAAATGTTGAGATGTTCACAGTTTCAACTTGAGTTGCATTTAGGACTAGCATAGTCAGCTTGTGTACAGTAAAAGGATATAGGACCCAGTGCAGCAGTTATTACTTAGCCACAAGTCCTAACGTACCTGGCTTAACTATATACATATAA
Organism: Aporophyla nigra; assembly: GCA_947507805.1. NCBI lineage: Eukaryota > Metazoa > Arthropoda > Insecta > Lepidoptera > Noctuidae > Aporophyla > Aporophyla nigra. The sequence goes on along the minus strand of OX382315.1, from coordinate 13,851,847 downwards.
AGACGAAAGATAAATGACTTTATTTTTGCAAGTAGGTTTGTACAAACACTTTTACACGTCAATCATATCTTTTAAAACTAGATGAGGTCGGCGTTTCTTATGTGACTACTCCGAGAAGAAAGGCCGAAACAAACTCAGAGGTCACAGTCTCTTTTAAAGTTCAGACATAATCTTGGTCACATCATGTGAAGACCATATGGATTGGTGTCTGGAGTGGTCTTTTAAGGAAAGAACCACACAGATTGAGTGGACCTGTCCAATCAGTGCACGCATTTGTCAGTAATGATGCAGCTCAACTCTGAACTTAAGGAGCTCAATGATTCGACGAACAATACCAAAGAAAGGACATTTGTGTAGGTCGCAGTAATTACTCAAACTGCGCGATAATAATTAAATGAGACGAAAAGGAAACCAGAAAAAAAACACCCACTTAGTCTTCACATTTACAATATTAAAAAAAACAATATAATACTTTAAAAGTAAATATTCATGTCATTGTATACGTAAAATTCATCAATGTCAATTTGTATATAAAATCAGGAAATAGTAGCTGTCTGATCATTTGAGGACCATGTACATGGAGGGTGTCTGTAATGGTCTTTTGAGGAAAGAACCATATAAATTGAGTGGACCTGTCCAGTCAATGCACGCATTTGTCAGTAATCTCCTCGGGACGTTGTTCATATGCTATTTCCGCGTTAAACTCTGCTTGCGCGATGTTGGATTTTGAGTGATGTCAATGTCATGCATAGTTTGCATGTAGTGGTGTAGATGCCTCTACAAACGAAAGGCCATCATATACTGGTTTGGTTACCTCTTATGCTGCTAATCAATGTACCCGCGTCTGGATGGATGAAGGGTTATCGATTTCGCTCATTCAAACGTGAAGTATGGCTTCATAAGCTCCTAAGGCCTAATTAACGTAGCATAGATTACACACAGAGAGTAAAATTGACATCTGTAGACTGCACAGAGCTTGGAATCGCTGCGCTAAAGTAGGTAAAAATAAAATTCATGACACTGAAAGTGTGCTGAGTGCATTATGCATGTACCGAACGCCGTTCAAAGCCGTAAATTCCTTTAGGTATGTTATTAGTGTAGTAGTACAAGTAAGCGGTATTTATGAGTACGATAATTCTATCCTAGGTACCTACAACGTTTTCTCGTATAGCGTAATCTATCTATAACGTTCCCACTGCTAGGACAGACAAAGTAGTTCCCAAGCAGGAACTTCACTTTATGTAAATAATTTCATCACCACTGTTCTCAAAACGGTGAAGGAAAACATCTTCGATCAAAATCGAAAATAAATCCAGAACCAAAAATTTAAAGACATATGGATGTGACATCTGCCAAAAAGCACTGGGGTCGCGTGGTGGATTATGATCCACTTCCCCACACAAAGAGATGGCCCGTGTCCCAGCAGTGGGCTGATAATGATGATTATAGGCTGATAATGTATTTGATAGTTTACGTAAACGAAAAGCTAAACAGAATATAATAGCGAGACAGAATATTAGATCTAGATATTTTATTTGAATACTCGCATAGACTATTTATTTTCTATTTGCAATATCATAATTATGTTCAATTTATATTCTCCCAGCCTATCTATATAATTGTTCTAGAATAAATTTTGTGTGCGCTAAGGGGTCATATGGCTGACGGCCTCCATCGTCTCTTTCTGACATTACTCTCGTGTATATTCTCGTCTCTGTCACAAAAATATTTTTATTGCCTCGTCTGTAAACTCGGCACGCTCCTTGCCAAAATATTTGGGTCAACAAACTGTTGTATTAAGTTTAGTGGGACAAAATTCTCATAACAAACGTATTGAATTGCCTAGTGCATATATTTCTTCTATTTGTGATCTAAAAAGAAATTCTCGTAATTTTAAGAACGTTCACCTCAGCTCAGTCTCAATCTATCAAAAATACCTCAAGTTTCCATAAATTTTTGACATTTGATTGTCGCCGAGATGAGCCTTTTTTTTGTATGGGAGATTATCAAATGACGTTTTCGCTCTGGGCGGAGCGGCAGGGCAAGAGTGACAGACTTTTACTGACTAAAACCCACCCGTGTTCCTGCAGTTGCCCATGTGCCAGGGTCACGGTATCTCTTTCGAACAATCTCGCGACCCCGGCAGGCATCGGTCCTAGCAGACACCTTCAGTGCTGCTGACATCTCTTTGAGGCGCACGTGGAACACTACGTTCCGTCGACCCGAACCTGGTCCTTACCGGGCGGCGAGCTACCCATTGCTCGCCGCCCGCAAGCTCGCGCCTACGGTGACCGGGAGTCAGCTATCGACTCCCGGCGCCCGGGGCGTCTCCTCCTGCGGCGTCTAGGGACGTGAGGGCGCAGAGACTGCCACTCCCTCACGCGCCCCGCCTCCTCCTTCGCGAGCATTACTGCTTCGCAGAAGGAGGTGACGGCTTCGGACGGATCGCTCGAAGTTTAACCTACACTTGTCGCTGTTAGTTGCTAAGCCGTTGGTTCCAGTTGTCATTCGTGGACCTTTATACAGTCGTTACGGGTAGACAGACCTTAAGTCTGACAACCAGTCCAACCAGTCCGTGTCTGTTTGCTTAGATCTTTTAAACTACGCAACGGATTTTAATGCGGTTTTCATCAGTTGACAGTATTATTCAAGAGAAAAGGTTATAACTATGTATAATATACAGACGAACCCGCTGGCAAAAGCTAGTGTTGATTATTTTGAAGTAAAAAGCAATACTCACACAGAACCAATTTTAATGCTTCCAAACCTAATTAAAATTTCACAACTAAACGTTTGGTCCTACATAATTGCGTTCAAACAATTTCAAGGGTCAGTCCAACATAAATATTAGTTACGAATTAATGTCTTAGGGGTGCGAAAGGGTCGTACAGCCCCTAACTCTCCGTACGTGGTTAATCAACACGTTTTAGCTACGCATCGTTGGCCCACCTGTCAGGTTATCTGACAATTTATTGCCTTTCAGTTCACCGTTCATTCGAGGAGCTTGTAGTTAATAACTGCACGGGTCGATCTTTGAGGTTAAGTAACACTTGCCGTGGTTAGTCCATGGATGGGTGACCGTCTATACCATACCGAGATACCCCCATGCTTCGGAAAGCACGTTAAGCAATGTCGGCTTACATTTGTTGATCTTCGACAGTCGTTACGGGTCGTAAGAGAAGAGCAAGTTTGACAGCCCAGACCAGTCTTACTAAGGAGAGGTCAGATACGCAGTTACTCCATTTATTAGGCTGGAACCCGACCCTATATGGGAAAAAGCTAGGTAGATGATCTACGCGCCGGGCGACCGCGGGCGGTAGTTGCGGTCGCAGGGGCGCTCACACCTGCGAGGGCGCACCGGCCGGCACACATGACACTGCATCATCGTCCACCTCACCGAGCGCATACTCATTACTTTACCGTTCAAATTGAGATAACAACCGTTTGCTCACTTGTTATATTTTAATACAGTCCACTATTTTATTGTTACCGGAGTTTCCCTAATATCTATCGTAGTACCACCTTTAGGATATAAACCATTATTGTCTATGTTTGACTTCGTTATAGAAGACTGAGAACCAAGACTGGTAACGCACAACACGATGGCCCCTGGCAAGACTGTCAGGGACCATCGTGTTACTCAGTAACTGGGTTATGGAGGCTACTTGCCCTGAAGGGCTACCGAGAGGCCGAACTCTGTCTAACCTTCCAGGGAAAGCAGGTATATTAATTAGCAGGTACACTTTATAATACACCCTAATTTCCAGTCATGTTTAAGTCCCATGGAATAGGGTAAGCTGGCAAAAAAATGTCAAAAGCTTATTTTTGCTCGCGAAGTCGTCTGCTATACAGCTTGAAATGTTGAATAGGACAGTGGTAGGTCATGGTCTATCAATGTGCCAAATTACATTTAGATTCGGTCAGTCATATTAGCGTGAAAGCGTAACAAACAAACTTACATTCGCATGTATAATATTTGGATAAACAAATCAACAGAGGTAAACTACAGTCACACATAGAAAATTACAGTATTTCCCACAAGAAGTACATACGCCATTATCCATAATTCTACTGAGCAAAGTATTATCTAAATTATTCAACTGAAATCATTTTTTTTGCGTAATTCGTTGGAAGATTTATTCCATCACACCCACACAGATTGTTCAGTGGTTCAAATAACAGAATTTTCTTCCACAAACCCATTTGTTATTTAGAATTTATAAAATAAATAACGAAAGCTAGAAATAATGATGTAAAACGATCTCTGCTTCTCTTTAGGATTCTGTATCCAAAAGGTGCGGAACGGAACCCTATTACTGAACCTCCGCTGTCTGTTCGTCCGTCTGTCTGTTCACCGTAATAGGTAGACAGTTCGAATGATCACAGTGTTTTTCTATTGCCGCTACAAAAACAAATAAAAGTTTACAATTAATAGGAGGGACACTTTTAATTTCTAATTTTTATTGTATGCCAGAAACGTATTCATCATCATCATTTCAGCCGTAAGACGTCCACTGCTGGACTTAGGCCTCCCCCAATTTACGGGGCTTTGCCATAATCGCCACGCTTGGCAGGCGGGTTGGCGATCGCAGTATGGTGGTAAAATGCATAGAGAACGCTGCTGCCCATTCTCTAGTAAGTCCCTTAGTCGCCTTTTACGACACCCACGGGAAGAAATGGGGTGGTGTTATTCTTTACGTACGGCACCAAACGGTACAGAAACGTATTAAAAATAATGTAATCAACATCATTTCAGCCGAAAGCCGTCCACTGCTGGACATAGGCCTCCCCCAAGCACCGCCACTTCGACCGATTCTGTGCTTCTCATATCCAGCGGATTCCTGCAGCCTTCACCAGGTTATTGGTCAAAATAAATGTAGTGTTTAATAATGTACGGTGGTAGGGAACCCTTCGTGTGCAAGAACAACTCTCACTTGGCTTTTGTATAACAGTGGGTGAAGGTGGTAAAATAATACGATTACAGATTATAATTCTGGCGAAAATTCTATTTTAATATTTTTGGTTTTGAGGTCGACCTTTTTGTAGACGTACAATTTATGTTATATTTATAGGGATAAAATTTATCCTGGATTTATTTGGATCAGCCGACTTAGATTATAAATAGATAGACTTATACCTACCAATAATTACAAGAATGGATGACTAACCGCTCGCTCGTTTTCGAAAAAAACTAAGTTCAAAAACTAAAACTTGACCACTGAAAGATTACACTCGTAGTATGTTACGAGAAAATATTCTCATCCCAACACGGCATTATTGAAGAGTTTTTTAGTCCTTATCTTAATGTCCTCTAAAGGGCGACCAAGACGCTTCCAACGATATCTCATTTGTCAAATCCTGTAAGTAGTTTAGAAATCATTAGAGAACAGTAATTTGTTCCTAAGGGTTTTAACGATATCTCTACTCTACCGTTGCACCCATAAGCTCAATGTTTTGTGTGCTGCTACTAGTCATTTCAGCCGTAAGACGTCCACTGCTGGACTTAGGCCTCCCTCAATTTGGGGGGCTTTGCCATAATCGCCACGCTTGGCAGGCGGATTGGCGATCGCAGTATGATGGTAAAATGCATAGAGAACGCTGCTGCTCATTCTCTAGTAAGTCCCGTAGTCGCCTCTTATGACACCCATGGGAAGAAATGGGCTGCTACTAGTCATGCCTAAAGAAAAGCCTTCTTTATAATAAGACCGTTTAAGGTCTACCAACACCCTCTTATCACAGTTGTAAGGAAACAAAACATAAGTTATTTTTGACATGTAAAAGTGCTTTCCTAAAGCAGTGGCGGTGTAGTGGTAACGACCGCAACTTACGATTTGTAGGTTTGAACCCAGCTAGATGCTTTCTTCTGAGTAAATCAATAATTTAAACACCAATACTCTCAAAACGTCGAAGAAAAACATCACGAGCATCATCATGGCATGTCCTAATATCAAAAACTACGCGACTTCGTCCGCGTTACATTTCTTGTTCCCCCGGCCCTACCCGTCGCGTCAAATCGCCTACCCGTGCGATTTTTCCCGTTTTTGCAACATTTTTCATTACTGCTCCGCTTCTCTTAATTGTAGCGTGATTTTATAATTATAGCCTATAGCCTTCTTCGATAAATAGGCTAAGCAACACAAAAAGAATTTTTCAGACTTTTCGGACGAGTAGTTCCTGAGATTAGCGCGTTCAATCAAACAAACATCATCATCATCATCATTTCAGCCGAAAGACGTCCACTGCTGGACATAGGCCTCCCCCAAGCACCGCCACTTCGACCTGTTCTGTGCTTCTCGCATCCAACGTATTCCTGCGGCCTTCACCAGGTCATCGGTCCATCTTGTGGGAGGCCTGCCAACGCTCCGTCTTCCAGTACGCGGTCGCCACTCCAGAACCTTCCGACCCCATCGGCCATCCGTTCTGCGAGCAATGTGCCCTGCCCACTGCCACTTAAGTTTGGCAATTCTTCGGGCTATGTCGGTTACCATGGTTTTCCTACGGATCTCTTCATTTCTGATTCGATCGCGTAGGGAAACTCCAAGCATAGCCCTCTCCTTTGCTCTTTGGGTGACTTTGAGCCTTCTTATGAGGCCCATTGTGAGCGACCACGTCTCAGTGCAAACAAACAAACATACAAACAAACTCTTCAGCTTTATAATATTAGTATGGATTCTAAGTCATGTGTTATCTACCAACCCACACTAGGCCCACGTCGTGGATTACGGCCCACATATTCTCACCAAGAGGAGGCCCGAGTCTCGTCTGTGAGTATATGCAAACGTGTTTTTAACCGACTTCAAAAAAAGGAGGAGGTTATCAATTAGACTGTATTTTTTTTTAAATGTTTTTTACCTCATAACTTTTGACTGGATGAACCGATTTCGATGATTCTTTTTTTATTTGAAAGCTCCGAATGGTCCCATTTTAATTTGGTTCCATTTGAACAATGGGGTCCACGTGAAAACCACGTAAGTCTTAAATATGCATTAAGTGTTTGCGCGATAAATGAACGAATAACACGGTTAGATTAGTGCGGAGTATCTACCATAACTACAAAGTTAAAAATAAAAACTTTTTACAAAAAAAAAAAAATAACCACCGACTTCCTTAAAAAAAAAACACTAAAAACTCAAAAATAACTTTAATTTCGGAAGTTGGTGGCAAAAAAACCTTAAATACAGATCCTAAGACACCGAATTCCGAAATTAAAGTCATTTTTGACTTTGTAGTGTTTTTTTAAGGAAGTCTGTGATTATAATTTTTTTTGTAAAAACGTTTTTTCATTACGCTTTTACAAATACCATTTATTATGATATTGATCACAATTTGTAGTTAAAATCCCTAGAAATTGCCGAAATAAGTTCATTTTAGTTCAGAATGAAATAAATCTTTTCATATCGCAACTATTAATTAATAAAAGCGTGGCTTTAATAACTATAATCATTTTCTAGGTACTATCAAGTTTTATAACGGTAATGCTAACTGATTTTATAGTAGCAATTTCATTTTACTAGCCTCGGTAAACTAGAATTTAAAGAAAATAGTACACTAATATTTAAAAAAAGAGGGAATGAGCTTTAATTAAGAACAGCAGAACTCTTAGACTAAAGAACATTGGCCACGGCCCATACATGCTGTGACCTGACTATAAAATACCACGAATATGAATAGTGTATAGATTAATTCGTTCCCCTAGGCTCAATTATCAACCTTAAATTGAAAATATATTATTTAAAAGCCGAGGATCATAGAACTTAACACGAGTATTTCATAACTTTTGAGGTTATGATGTAATAAGTTTGCAACCTCAGTTAAAATCGCAAAAATGAATCAATAGCCTTTCTAATTTTTTCACTGATATGTATTTTATTTTGTATATTATGTATGTATATTATTTTACCGGCTCCAGTAAAATAAGCTGGACCCCGTAATTTAATTTAGACTTAATTCGCAATTTTTTTGACGTATCAGTCATTGGTGGTCGTTTCATATTTTGGTTAGGTCGTATTTGACCTATGTTCTTTCGTGCTCAAAATCATACAAATTGTATCATCATCATCATCATTTCGGCCGTAAGACGTCCACTGCTGGACTTAGGCCTCCCCCAATTTGGGGGGCTTTGCCATAATCGCCACGCTTGGCAGGCGGGTTGGCAATCGCAGTATGGTGGTAAAATGCATAGAGAACGCTGCTGCCCACTCTCTAGTAAGTCCCTTAGTCGCCTTTTACGACACCCACGGGAAGAAATGGGGTGGTGTTATTCTTTACGTCCGGCACCACACGGTACCGTCCGGCACCACACGGTACAAATTGTATGCGCAAAGTAATTTATTTAATAAAAATAAAAATTCTATGATTTAAAACATCATCATCATCATTTCAGACTATCAGTTCTGGACATAGGGCTCCCCAATGACTGAGCAGCACGTTTCTCATCAGACAGGTTCCGCTTTGATTGTACTACCTATTATAATAGGTACATTTTACCTTCCTTTGAACATACTCCAGCCTTTTCTGTACATATATTACGAGGGTACTTCTTGGGTGATTGAAGTTTTTTCAACATGTTTGTAATGGGATTGGTTGCGAGAGATTGGATTCACAGCTTAAATATGTTTCCTATCATACTATCTTTTGGCCGCATCGTCTCCCGCGTTATCATCATCATCATTTATAGCCCCCCCCCCCCCCAAATTGGGAGGGTTTGCCATAATCGCCACGCTTGACAGGCGAGTGTGCGATCGCAGTATGGTGGTAAAATGCATAGAGAACGCTGCTGCACATTCTGTAGTAAGTTGCTTAGTCACGTCTTACGACACCCACGGAAAGAGATAGGATGGTGCTAATATTCTTTAAGTCCGACAAAACACGGACGGTTTAAAACGTGCTGGGAAACAAGTAACCACCTACAAAAATCTCCAAACATGATCAGAAACGAAGAGAAACAGATACTTCTGCTTTCTCAAAAAACTGGGGGCATCATTTTCATAAAACATTACCTTCTCTTAAAGAAGAGACCCCGGATGGGTCTCTTCTTTCACAACCAACAGATTTTCGTAGCCATTCTATAGTTCCATCCAAAAGTCAGGTGCATTAAGAAAACTTGCTTCTAACAACAGAAATAAGAACAAAATACTACCTTGTCTATTATTTACAGCCAAAACTGCACATGACGTGGGCAGCAATATATTGCAAATTTACGTCAGTGTACCATACACAATGTTGCAAACCACGTACAAAGTCTAAACTAGCCCGTTTATTCCAGTTTTCGCTCAAAACTTTAGCAGCATTATACACTATTGATGTATTCCTATTTGTTGTTTCATTGGCAATACTGCAGAAAATTACATCTACAATCATCAAAGGAGATAAGTGATCTGTCGTCGGATAGATAGTTGAAGTAGTAGAAATAAATGCAGAGTAATTTCCAGTTTTGGCAAAAGATATTTTGAAAGAATATTCGCTCATTGCCTCCTAGCTCGTATTATGCGGACATCGTTAACTGTCTTTTACAAAAAAACAAAACAATGGTGTGAAAAATTATATAATAGAAACCGTCTGCTTTAGCTTTAAACACGTTTTAAATGTGAAACAAAAGAATACGTGACTGTATTTTTTATTTTAGTATTTTCCACCCTCATTTGCACAACGCTTGAAAATAAACACGGAGTCCGTGGGCGAAAATTTCAAGAATCTCAAGTTCTCACAGATATATAAAAAATTAGTATATTTGACACTGACACGCAAAATGATTGTGAATTGTATTTCAAAGGAGTCTGAAATATATGTATATGTACAAAGTTACAAAAATAAATTGGATACGTTCTATAAAACAGTACAATATTTGACTGGCCTGTTAGTCTAGTGCAGCCTTTCTCAAAGTGGGCGATAACACCCCCTTGTGGGCGCGTAGAGTAGCGTTTGTAGAGCGTTGCGTAGAGTCTACACAACGCCCCCATTTTTTTCTGGGTCTCTTACCACCCCCTTTAGGCCTTGCAGCGCCCACAAGGGGGCGTTATCGCCCACTTTGGGAAAGGCTGGTCTAGTGGTTAGTGACCCTGACTGCTAAGGCTGAGGTCGTGGGTTCGATTCCCACCCAGGACAAATGATTGTGTGATGAGCACAATCATCTGTTCTGTGTCTGGGTGTAATTTATCAATAATATGTATGTATTTAGAAATATATAAGTATGTTTATCAGTTGTCTGGTTGCCATAGTACAGGCGCTGCCTAGTTTGGAATCAGATAACGTTGTGTTGGTTGTCCTAAGATATATTATATTATTTATTGATTTTCATCATTCTTCTGCCTTTATCCCAATTTATTTGGGGTCGGCGCAACATGTATTTTTTTCCACACTTCTCTATTAGTCGTCATCTCAGTAGTCACTACCTTTTTATCCATATCATAATTCACACAGTCCATCCATCGTTTCTTCACGACATTTTTCTTATTTTTCCGTATCACGTGACCGAATACACAACTTGTAAGCTATCGGTGCTTTTTCTATCCATTCGTGTAACACCACACATCCATCTTAACATTCTCATCTCAGCTGCATGAATTTGCTTTTCATTCATTCCTTTTGTGGCCCATCTTTCTAGCCCAACATCTATACAATATTTTATCATACTAAAGATAAAAAACGTATAATAATTCTGCATCTTTGCGTAACACACTATCAACGATAATCTGAATAATTTTGAAGGATATTGCTAACGCGTCGGGAGTCGTCTAAGCGCGGGCTTGCAGGCGGCGAGCAATGGGTAGCTCGCCGGCCGGTAAGGACCAGACCCGTGTCGGCGACGCGTAGTGTTCTACGCGCGCCTCAAAGAGTTGTCAGCAGTACTGAAGGGGTCTGTTACCAATGCCTGCCAGGGTCGCGAGATTGTTCAAACGAGATACCGTGGCCCTGGCATATGGGTAACTGAAGGAACACGGGTGGGTTTTAGTCAGTAAAAGTCTGAAACGCCCTCCCGCTCCGCCCAGAGCGGGAGAAGTAACTAATTTGATGATTTCCCAGACCAAAAAACAAAAAAAAAAAGATGTTGCTAACCCATCGCTTCGTATGTTCGCAAATTTTCTTTCTAACAACATAAATAACGCAGTAGTTATTGTTGAACTATCACAATGAAACCCATTCCTACTAGTTATCTATCAATAGTTTATATGAAAGATGTACCGCGCGATGCCATGGAGCAAAGATAAGCAAGGACACGCTACCTTCGCTGTATTACCTGCCTATTATATATACAAAACTTCCTCTTAAATCATTATGTCTGTTGATTAAAACCGTATTACAATCCGTTGCGTGGTTTAAAAGTAAACGTACAGACGCGGAAAGCGACTTTGTTTTATACTGTAGATATAAAGAAGCTAAGCGGCTGTAGTAGAACAAGTACTTACCTACTTTAAATGTGTGAGAACGTGACAGGGAAGGATGTGTGGCGTCATCTACATCGCCCCAAGCGAAAAACACGTCACACAAAATCCTGCATCTCGCAAGCAAAGTTTACCGAGCTACTAATATGTTTACAACGCCCGGCATTAACCGTCGGGCATTAGCCAGACCCTACACCCGGCTGATCGGAGAACCTTTTCTTTTCTATGGAAGATGAGAGAAGGTTACACCCTGTTCCTTTATCATGATCATCGTTTCAGCCAAAGGAGGTCTACTGCTAGACGCAGGCCTCTCCCAACGGTAGGGAAATTGCAGGGCGACTAAAATTAATTCTTTTTCATGTACCTGTTGACGTTCAAAAGTGCCCTTTTCTATACCTAATTGAAATAAATGCTTTGACTATACCATAATCACCACGCTTGGCAGGCGGGTCTGTGATCACAGTATTGTGGTAAGATGCATAGAGAACACTGCTGCCCATTCTGTCGCCTTTTACGATATCCTCGGGAAGAAATGGGATGCTGCTATTCTATACGTTCAGTACCAACGGAACACACATCAAAATGAAAGAAAGCCAGCTATATAACTTTCTTAATTAACTGTTCTTTATTAGCCAACCTATCCTCAATGTCTATTTTATGAGCTTCAACAAGAAAGGTCTTATTTACCGCTATTGCTTTGTTTCTCATATATTTTGGCTAACAGAATCACGAGATATGTATATGGCCTGAAGTACAATATCGTTAGAACTCGGGAACCTCATAAATTTCGGGAGTCTATTGAAAGTATTACTTAGACATGTTTGTTCATATTTGGGGCATATTTAAAACCATTTTTGGATACAGTATAAGGATAACATACGCTCGATTCGTATACATAATCAGCCTATACCATTTCCACTGCTGGGACACAGGCCTCCTCTCGGTGAAAGGGAGTGGGCCGTAATCTACCACGCGGGCCCAGTGCGGGTTAGTAGATGTCACATGTCTTCGAATTTTTGATTCTAGGACATGCCGGTTTCCTCACGATGTTTTCTTTCACCGTTCGATTCGTTTCGGGTCGATTCCTATAGTCGACAGAAAGTGAAATAGTCTCCATAGCTGAAATGGAACCATCATCATCAATGCAGGCCGGACTCATCCACTGCTGGGTATAGGCCTGCACTTTTGTCTAATTTGGAGGTATGAGGAGCAGGTGTTAAGTTCACTCAACCTCCAATGTAGGTACGATTGAAGGTCGGACGGGTGTCATGTCTGGTGTGCAACTGCCCGAAGCTTGATGTCGGGACGTTGATGCTAGTTGCGCGGTAAACTCTAGTTGCGCGTTGCAGGATTTTGCGTGACGTCAGTGTGACCCGTAGTTTGCACGTGGCGGTGTAGAGGCCACTACACTACCATACTTCCCGCATCTTGTATATTTTTAAGTTACTAATTTGATACAAATCTATATGATATATAAAAAATTCAAAGAAGAAAAAATACACCACACCTTGCGCACGGTCCGCACGCGCAGGCGGCGCGATCACCGCGTCATCATCAGCACGCCGAGGCGTAGTGCGGCAGCGACGGGGGTCGGCCTGACGGCCACTCGCTTCCACGGACTCCACCGCGACGGATGATCCTCCTCTCTCTAACCTCAGTTATTATTTGTCCGGGAAAGGTATAAATATTGTAAATACGGCATTAAGCCATTGCCTATTTAACACAGTCCACTCTTTTATTTGCTCCCCGCGCTAATATTGGTCCTTCGAGCCGGATTGACTGATACTTCAGTTGGCTATGAAGATTGTGATACATTAACGCACAGCCTAAACCGCTGGTCCTAGAGATATGAAATTTGGAGGGTGTATTCTTTGTGAAGAGTAAGCATCCACTAAGAAAGGGTTTTTTGAAATTCCATCCCTAAGAGGGTGAAATGGGGTTTGAATTTTCTGTGAAACTTTGTATACCCTGGGTCGGATGAGATAAAGCAAGCAGTGCGATAAGACATTGTTTACGTGCATGTGTTAACATAGGGTACTTTTAATTCCGGTAGTACGCACCTGTGGGATATTTTTCGACATCCACGCGGGCAAAGCCGCGGGCAGAAGCTAGTACATAAAATAGGCCCAGACCTTCCAATCATCCAATGTGTCTAGGGACTTGACCTTTCAACAGGCGATTGTGCCTTCATGATTTGTTTGTAAACGCACAGGATCTAATTCTACGAAAAAGGAGAAATTCAACAATTCAAACGAATTTATCCTCAAACTAGAAGGGTAGGCTCTTTTTCTACACCCAATGGGTACTTAGTGGGTAGATGAAAATATAAAATGTCAATAAAGAAAAATAAACATAATTTGTACGCCGAGACGACTCAAAACACTACTCCTTGGAGGTTGGTTATGAAAGTCGGTAAATGATAAATGTTATTTATGATCAATTACATTTTACCAGTTTTTCATAACCCAGTTTCTAAGTAATATGATAACCTTTATAAAACTTTCGGTCTTCTGTCGACCTGTAAAAATTGGCAAAAATCTACGAATGACAGCCTGGACAAGGGGCCGTTCATAAATTACGACACACAAATTTCATGATTTTTTGACCCCCCCCCCCCCCCCTCCTTGTCACAACTGGTCACATTTGTGAGACCCCTCCTCCTTAGTGTGACGTCACATATTTTGTAATTTTACTTCTAGACATTGAAATTTTTTTAAATTTTTCTTTCATATTTCGTGATTTAATAGTACTTTAAATATCTATATTCAACTTTGAAATGTGACGTCACAAAATTTAAGTCCCCTCCCACACCCTTGTCACACAATGTCACAATTCGTCGACCTCCTCCCCCTTAACGTGTGACGTAATTTATGGATGGCCCCCAAACGGCTTACCGTGTCTCTGAAGCACGGAAGTGTCTCGATATGTAAAGATGGTCACTCATTCACAGCTGTTATATCTTTTCTTTAAACACCTTCCGCCATTTAACAAAAAAAAAAACACAACATCGATGTACCCCAATTTCCATACAACTAGTCCCACACATCGTTACCGCCAATCAATTAATATTCCGCCAACAAAAACCGAGCCAACAAAGCCACAGGATAAATATTTTTTTTGTTAAAACTGTTATTTATATCCGTTAAACCAATTGTCCTACTCTGCGTAAATATGCGGCTTTTGTTGTCCTATTTACTTATTTATTTGGCTTCTCAACAATGAGTACACTGTTACTTTATAATTTGTACATTGCAATCAGTGCCGCACTAATTACAGAAAAGCACCACATGCACTACATTATGCGCTATATGTACCTACTTGTATAGTATATACGTCACAGCTGGATAGCGTTATAAGCACGCTACAAAATAGGGTGTGGTGTTTGGCGCTTGTAAGCCAAATTGAACTCCTGACTTTAGCCGGCTTTAGGGGAGATTATATTGTTATTGTTCTAACTGTTGCCGATTTCACTGGCATTCTAATGAAACTGCTACATGTAACCGGATGTAAAGTATCCTGTGTAAGGTGGCAAGAACATAAACACACAAATTTGAAGGCATGAACTCAGAATCTGATTCTAGCGATTCATAACGCTACATAAATGACTTTATTTATGTAATATCACTTTGCTCGCGACTTCGTTAGCGTGAAATTTCGACCCGTAGATCCACCATGACCCATCCAATCGCCCGCCCGTACTGTTACTTCGTTTTCATTTATCTTGCTTGGTTCCTACAAATTTTAGTGTGAAGGTTAATAAACTACCAACCAATTAATCAATAAACGAACCACATAAACAAACAACCAGCTAACCAACCAATCACTTACTTCCTTAAGAATGGAACAATGAAAAGCAAAATATATTTTTCGTACCACTTGCTCAAAAAAGTGACATTCTATGCCACAAAAAGCGAACATAACAATAGCCATTTTTAATCTGTTAAAAACAGGGAAAGAGAATTGTACTGAATTTCATTCATCCTCTAGGGGGAGAATGTGATTTAAATTTGGAATACTTACCGAAATTTATACTGAACTACATCTGTGTTTACGCCATTGAGTTTGTATATAAAGCATTATACATCTTTTTGAAAAAGGAATACGCATTTATTATGCAGTTATGATTATTAAATAGAATTACGAAAACCGACGAGGCCGTATGAGATTGACGCCTTTGCTTTTCCGACAAAAAAATATTTGTCTAGGAATTTGCCGCGTTTTTGTTTTCTTCTAATACATAAACCTTAAGTTTATTTTAATTTATTTTTAATTGTCATTATTTTTAATAAATGCTTATCTCATATTATTATTGTGTTAATTTTTTCGCTAATGGTACGAAAAGTAGAGTATTTTCCTCGGTAATAAAGCTGTCTTAGTCTTGGGTGAACTTAAATCCCTCGCTACACTCAGGACTTGTCTTAAATCCCTCGCTTCGCTCGTGATCTAAGTTTTTAACACCCTCGCTACGCTCGGGAGTAAACCTCGAGTCCTTCGTTACGCTCGCGATTTAAATCGTCACCCGCGACAGAAGACACTGCTTTATCCCATTGTTTAATAATCTACTATTTTATTATCCCACTATTAATTCCAGATTACCCTTTACATATAAACTTACAACCAAACAAATTGTATCTCTTTACAATATTATAAGAATAGATTTTTTTCCGTGTGGTGCCGATTGGAAATAATAGCACCGTACCATTTCTCCCCGTGGCCTGGGTGTCGTAAAAGGCGACTTACTAGAGAATAGGCAGCAGCGTTCTCTATGCATTTTACCATCATATTGCGATCGCCAACCCGCCTGCCAAGCGTGACGATAACGCAAACCTCCCGAAATTGGGGAAGGTTTATGTCCACCAGTAGACGTCTTTCAGCTGAAATACTACATGTGTTCACGTAAAGATTGATTGATTGATAAATCATTTTTTTTTACAATCGTCAAAATGAAAATCTCAGAGACCGCTCCCAAAACCATACGTTATGCATTTAGAAAATTGTTCTATGAAACAATAAAGAGCTATCTAGCTCACTTATTAAGTCAATGAAGATAAAAGCACAATACACATGTTCCCTTAATACTCCTTTGTATTAAGACATCAAGTTTAATGTTCCATAACGAAATGGTACGATCCCGCGTCATGATAACGTTTGATGTTACTGTCTGATGACTTTCATTTATGTTTATGGGTACAGTTAGTGTCAAAACTATCTTGATTATTATCTTGATTGCGGTTCACTGTAGAAAACCAAGAAAAAGTTTATAAAAATTAAAACAACCGTTATCCAAAAAAAAAAAACATTACAAAGTGAAAAGTTACTTCAATTTCGGAAGACGATGGCAAAATAAAACGAAAATATTAAACCATAGAAAAGTCTGAATTAAAGTAATTTTTCAGTTTTTTGAGTTATTTTTGGAAGTAAGTTGTATGGCAATGCTGATTCTATGGCCAAAAAATAAGCCAGCCCTCTGGTCACGTGAAGAAAAAATACTATGAATATATTTTTGTCGCTGAGTGTATTAACAGATATTCAGATAATGTTTTAAGTAGCATTACGCTTTAAATGTGAGCTAATGTAGTCCTTTCAGGGATGCTAAAAAGCTTTTTGTGTTAAACAAGAAGTTTTTATGTAGGTAAACATTAACGAAAACTACCTCTCTTTAGTTTTTAGTGTCTGAATGTTCCGAGTTTTTCGTGTTATGCTGGACGTACAGAATAACATCACTCCATTTCTTCCCGTGGGAATCGTAAAAGATGACCAAATGACTTACTGGAGAATGGGCAGCAGCGTTCTCTATGCATTTTACCACCATCAAAGAGAATAGTCTTTGACCACCATACTGCGATCGCCTACCCGCCTGCCAAGCGTGGCGATTATTTATTTATTTAATACTTTACGCACACAAATGTATAGAGGCGGACATTATGCCATAGGCATTTTCTATCAGTCAACCTTTGGGTGATGCAGAGACATATAGTGGTAGGTGCCAAGATCAGAATAGATTATGGCCAAGCCCCCCTATTTGGGGGAGGGCTTTGTGTATATGATTATATGAGTGTTCCAAAAACACGAGAATCCCATAAATGAACCCTTGATAATTGTCTACGGAAAGCATGGTTCATGTAACTTTGACGTTCAAAAAGTGCTAACTCTCAGCCTAGTTTGAATAAATGACTTTTGATTTTGATTTTGTTCACCGTTGAGCTTCATCAGCATTCGATCATCCAGAAAGGGGTAGCCACGGCACGCGGGTTCGTTGCCATGTTTGTCAACAAACTTCCAGAGTGACCCATACAACACTGACAACCGTGCGACTAAAACACAGCTGTTAATCAACCATAGTTTTGTACGGCAAATAAACGTGTGTACAACAGGCCTAACCATTATTTACACAACCTGTAGCACAGTCTATAAGACTTAATTACCTACTATCCTCTACTGATCCACAACCACTAGTGATGATTTTATTGTGTACCAACTAAACTTAATTTAGGCTATTGCTGTCTTTATCCTTCTAATGAAATAAAAAACGACGAACATAAAAAGCAGCTGTCTTTTTAACCGACTTCAAAAAAAGGAGGAGGTTTCTCAATTCGACCGTATTTTTTTTATGTGTGTTCGCGGATAACTTCGTTGTTTATGAACCGATTTTGATGATTTCTTTTTTGTTGGTAAAGAGATATTCCAAGAGTGGTACCATGATAAGAAAACCAGGATCCAATGATGGCATCCCAGAGAAGTAATAAACAAACTAAACTGAAGTAAAAAAACCGAGTAGTAAAAAACTTAAATACAGATGCTAAGACACTGACTTCCGAAATTAAAGTTATTTTTCACTTCGTAGCGTTTTTAAGGAAGTCGGTTTTTATTTTTTATAAAAAAGTTTTTGTTGTCCTAAGATTTTTGTCGACGCAACTATGACTAATAGCATCATTTTTAAAATCACGCTATATTCAAGGCAATCGAGACTGAATTTAGTTTGGCCGTTCTAAAGTGTCATTCGTCTTTTTCTTTCGCGGGCTGTCAGTAAGAGATAGCAATAATCTTATTTTAATTTAGGTAATGAACAATTGGATTAGCACCAAAATCTTACAAACACATAAGCATCTGTAAGACAAGAAAAGTGCTCAATGCGGTAATCGACCGCCCGCCCTTGACCTAGCAAACGGTCGACACTTGAGTTCTAAGAGGATTTGGTGCTATTAATGGAATCCCAACGATAATATTCTTCGAGGTCCTTCGGGACGCTAATGTCTCAGTGATTTTTACTGTGGATGTCGTAAAAGTGAATAATGAACCGTGAATGGATTGGTTGAGAAATCTAGTTTATATGTGTAAATAAAATAGAGATGAGCATAATATTCGTTTAATGTATTCGGCAGGTTTACCGAACATTCTTATTTGGCTGATTATATTCAGCAAAAATAGCGAACATTAAATCAAATCAAAAGTCATTTATTCAAACTAGGCTGAAAGGCAGCACTTTTTGAACGTCAAAATTACATAAGATACACCCCCAAAACGCTCGTCTTTCACCACTCCCTAGTGCTTTACCTGGGAAGAAGAAGTGGCGCAACAAACTCCCCCAACAACATCCGCATGAGTTGATCGATCAGATTAACCCTGGAGTAGTCGCGTGGACTACATATGTAGACCACTCATACAAAGAGTTTTTTATTTTTGTTGATTTTTTGGAACACAGAGGTTGTGATTAGTTTATGTTGATCATATTTAGTTAAGAAAACTGTATTGATAATATTTTCATATATTTATTAAAACGTTAATGCTTATAAGTTTATTTTTTTCAATTTGGAATTGGACACTCCCGTTACTTTTAGGTGCGCGACTACTGTAGGGTTAAGCTGCGCTTGCGTCGGTTGGTCCGTAGCTAGGTGACCATCTTCACATACCGAGAACCCTCAAGGTACCTCGGGGTCTCAGCTGTCAGTTGTGGATCTCTAACAGTCATTACGGGTCTTCAGGAGCCCGAATGGCTGAAAATAAGTCTTACCAAGGGGTATCGCATCACTCATTAACTGGGCTGTCGAGATCAGAAAGGCAGATGCTCCATATAAAATACTGGTATTCAGCTGCATCCTTTAGTCTGGAAGCCGACTCCAACGTGGTGTGTGGAAAAAAGCTAAGCAGATAAGAGTGTATTTTTTGAAAATGTAAAAGCGCTAACCAGTTATAGCGAGCAATTGAACACCAGCATCGAAATCCATAGGAAGAGAAGAACTAATCTTTTTTATCAAAAACTTCACAGAACAGGAGATCATCACGAAATAAAGAAAAATTCTGCACAAACTAAACACACATTATGGAAAATAAAATAATAAAAGTTACAAAAAAAAATACACACTTACAAAGTAGCCAAAAGCCCCATATTTAAGTTAAAAAAAAATTACAATATTGTCCATTGCTTGTTGATGTCTGAGCTAGGGACCAAAGTCAATACAAATATACTAAACAAGCTTTTGCCAGCGGCTTCGCCCGCGTTTTGTACGTATAAACCTTCCTCTTAAATCACTCTATCTATTAAGAAAAACCGCATCAAAATCCGTTGCGTAGTTTTAAAGATCTAAGCATACATAGGGACAGACAGAGGGAAGCGACTTTGTTTTATACTATGTAGTAATTCTTTAAGACAACGCAAATATATGCCACATGAACAGCCTTTCACTGGACCACAGCCTGTCCAATTAGAAGTGGGTCAACTAGGGACACTGGCATTCGTCCACTAGCTTAATGCGGTCACATACACCGTGTCACTGTGGGGGTTGTTATTTCTGTGAAACTTTGCGTAAACGAAGGTCTATGTTTGACAACAGGGACGTGTCATCAAAATGCTATATAATTGTTTAGACCAAAACAGTGGGACAGATGTACACCGTGACATTTCAGTAGTCTTACAAAGGTTGTCCACTCAATGTATCCGACACAATATACCTCAAGACGTGATTAAAAATTGTTACCAAATAGGTACGAAGAAAAATAAGTAATGCATCTCATACTGTGGAGATCGTATCTACCTAGTGCACGAGTCGACTAGATCATTCCATCTCCATTTTCTATGAGACAAAATAACTCAAACTACGTCATTAAATATCTTTATTTTTTAGTTATTCAAATGTTTATTTTTTTATAGCTGCCGTTGTAAGGCGATTAAAATGTCACGGGCGGTGTAGACAGATATACAGGGTGTGGCGTAAGTAGTGGTCCACCGTTCAGGATTCGATGAACCAGATAATTAACTATAGCAATTAAAAATTTTAAACATTTTTACCCAAGAGTTCCGAAAATATTTCA
The DNA here is from genome assembly GCA_947507805.1 of Aporophyla nigra. NCBI lineage: Eukaryota > Metazoa > Arthropoda > Insecta > Lepidoptera > Noctuidae > Aporophyla > Aporophyla nigra. Next base: position 13,831,157 of record OX382315.1, on the reverse strand, counting down.
TTTTTGTCTTTTATTTACGAAATTTCTACCTTTTATTACATATTTGTTTGTAATTTCAACAAAAACCATTATTGTTTATTTTTGATTTCTGTTAATTACTGCTGAATACTAGAACTATCATGATAAATTACGATTTTTTATGTAAATTCAGCTCTTTTGAAGAAAAAGTTGGTTCTTCTCTAATTGTAACCCCAATTTTTAACACACCATCAAGTTCAAGAGCAATTTGTGTAAAAAAAAAAATGGGTAAAAATAGTTAAATTTTTTAATTGTTATAGTTAATTATATCTGATTCATCGAATCCTGAACGGTGGACCATTACGTACGCCACACCCTGTATGTGGTTTAGCCGTTGCGTTACTACAAGAACAATCTTATAACAGAAAAGTAATGAACAGTGTATACATTTTTCACGTTATGCCCATGTGACGGTAGCACAACGGCCAAGGCACATAATTTGACTAAGGTGTAGAGTTTGTGAAGGTAGGGCTTGTAGAGATAGAAGCTTGGCTCTACATGAGATCTTATAATTGTTTGCCAGTGCGAGCCATATGGTCTCATCTTGGCAATATTTTACAAGTTTTTTTTCGGTGGGATTTCGGATCGTTTTGTAAGTTGCTTATGACATTTGTTTTTTATTTGAATATTTATTTCAGGCGGTCGGCAACAATCGTTTCTATTCGGATGGCAAGCTCGCGCTGTGCTGTGCTGGCTTCCTCATCAATCACGACAGATGCACATTAGGCATTTTTAGCGCGCTTGATTCCATTCCCTTAATATAAAAGGGGTGATTTACAAAAAATCCTGAAATTTATAACAAGGAGTCTTCATATTAATTTTCAGACCTCAAACATTAAAATTTGCGGAAGTATCATACAAACTTCCATCTCCAAATTAAAGGGGTTGGGGGTAAAGATCCAAGTTTTAGAACTTTTCTGTTGTTTGTGTACTAATACTAGCTTACATACGTTTGTAGCACTTCAGAAAGTACCCTAAGAACTTTGATGATTATCAGTGAGTAAGTAGCACTTCAGAAAGTACCCTAAGAACTTTAATGATCATCAGTGAGTAAGTCAGTGCCGAAATCGGAGTTCTTGGATATCAATAAATCTAAAGTATAAGAGCTATACAACTGAAACTTTATATTTTTAATATCAGATTGATATCAGATCCCGAGAATTTTGTTTATCTGGTATAATCCAAACCCAAGTCATGAGGGTTCCAAAAAACGACGAAGCGCTTGCGCTCCGTGTGGCTCGTTTTGGCTGTTGGTAGTGACACATTACTTCCTAATAATATAATTTTTGGCCTTAAGAAGAGACCATGTCTTCTAAGTATGTTTCGCTATTTCTCCTAGGGATCAGTCAGGAAATAGGAAATGCCGTAGCCGTAGTTTTAATATATTGTATTAACCAACAAAATATTGACGGGTAAAAGATCAACTTACATAAATCAACGTTTCATTTCATTTATTAAGCTACACAAAAAATATTGCACAATTAATTACTCAGGCACCCTTTCCATTTTCCCATTCGGAAAATATGGCTTTAACCCAGTTATCCTTAGTTAACGCTCGTTAGGGTTTAAGTACTAAAATTATTCACGTTTAGATTCACCCTAATCAAAGCTTGCCTGTATTTGCATAGTAAACAACCGCAAATATCATGCTAACCGTTTCAATGCATAAATTACACGTAACTGTTAATTACTTTTTACCTAATATAATCATTCATCTGATTGTTCCTCTCAACCAAAGCACCTGTCGTCTAATCTTTTCACCACCCTTGGTTGACTGGTAGAGAATGCCTAAGGCATTAAATCCGCGTTTGTGCCTTTTTGTGTGCGAGAAGTTTAAATAAATAAAGAAATGTTGTGGTCGTATGCCACCTGAACAATATATTCTAAAAGTAGTAAGCGATCATAAGTTTTATAGCATAGTGGCATGTAACCACGGCTTTCAGGAATCAGGAATATTTTCTTGTTCCATACTTTTTAGAATGTTATTTCTCAGAAGTCGGCTTTTATATAGTTACAGTTATTATACTGAAATATTATTAGAACTAGCTTTTATTATATTATAATAGTTACCAACTGCAAATCTTCATTAGGTTGGTTTTGCTCCTGCCAGGGTCGCGAGATTTGTTCATCGTGGCCCTGGCATATAGGCAACTGAAGGAACACGGATGGGTTTTAGTCAGTAAAAGTCTGACATAGTATCCCGCTCCGCCCAGAGCGGGAGACGTCATTAGACGATTTCCCACCCACAAAAAAAAAAGGTTGGGTCTGCTACCAAACCTCAACGTGCTATGCAGACAAGACGATATTTGTAAACGTTAATAATAAACATTCGTACACATTCCAAAAAAAAAAGCCTTAGAAGCAGACCGATATACAGTCTTCGATCAAGAGTATCTGGATCGGACACATGCACGTCCACAGGGCCTCAAGTCTGCTATTACAATAGTGTCAAAATGGTCTATCATTGATTTCATTATTGTCGATTTTGACAAGTTTAGTAATCTACTAATATAATGGCGTCATTATGACTTTCCAATGGTCAACCACTGACACTCCATTGAAAGAAATGGCTTAGAATGGTAATCTCGTACATAATGACAAATGAATGACTGACTTAGGCGGTAATCTGCTAAAATTTTGACAGTTCCTTTGATCAGTGACCTACCATTGGACCGTCATTGTGCAGTCATTGCTTGTAATAGCTCGGTTGTCAAAAAAAAGTGTTTGCTAGCTATCGTGATTGTGTGAATATTGAACGGAGAAATGTATCGAGCAAATATTCTCGAGATAGCCAACGCAGTGGATGCTAGGGAAGAAAGATAGGCGGAATGCAAAAGACGTCGTCGAACCCGTCGCTTGACGAGAATGAATACAAACCCCTTTATTGATATTGCCGAAGCGTAATTTGTAAAAACGTTTCACCTTGGAAAGGACACAGTAAGGGGGTTAATTGAAGAACTCATTCCCCTTATGGCCAGACCGCGTCGAAACGATAGCGTATCGGCACAAATTAAGGTGAGAAAACTGAATTTGACATTGATTTATTATTCTATAGCTATAAACACGAAATAGGTTGATTAATGTTATATTTTTCATTAAATCAATTAGAGCCGAAAGTTCAATTAGAACCATTTTGTATATTTAATAAATAATTAACTATAGCCGCTAGAATTAAAACAGATTAACGTCGGTAAGCAGTAATGTCACATTTGACTTTGACAGCTAAACAGATAAAATATTATTGAGTTGTCTATTATCACATTTTTCCGCGTTATACATGTAAATGCAATGTTTTTGCTATTTACGAACTTCTTACTACTTCAGATTGTTTAAAACACTAATAAATAATATGTAAAATATATATAAATGAAATTTGGCATGATTAAATGTTCAAATTTAGTAGTAGTTTTTCGAAAATCATATTTTCTACTAACGGGTTTCATAATAATGGCAATACGACAATGTCATTGTACCACGATTCTATTACGAGACCACTGACCGACCAATGATCCACCATTATGAATGCAGCAGATTACGAACTTTTAGCAAAATGACAATGGGATCGTGTTGGAATGACGAATTTATAAAAAATAGCAGACTTGAGGCCCAGATAGTATGTATAGTACATTAACATTGTTATTTATATATTACCGGGAAAAAAGTATCCTACTTATTAATCGAGGTTATAAACTATCTGTGTGCCATATTTCATCTAAATCCGTTCATCTGTATTTGCGTGACTGATTGTTCGTTAACACAACTAAAAATACAAACTTTCACATGAATAATATTAGTAAAAACTTTTTACAAAAAAATAACAACCGACTTCCTTAAAAAAAACACTACTAAGTCAAAAATAACTTTAATTTCGGAATTCGGTGGTCGGGTTTGTTTGCCACCGACTTCCAAAAAGTTTTTATTTTTAACTTTTTGGTTATGGTAGATACCCCGCACTAATCTAATTGCGTTATCCGTTCATTTGTCTGTACGAGCAGTGGTGGCCCAGTGGTAACTGCCGCGACTTACGAGTAGTAGGTCGTGAGTTCAATCCCATTTTCAAAATGGAATCAAATTAAAATGGGACCACACGGGAAGCACTAACTTTCAAATAAAAAAAATAATCACCGAGTCAAAAGTTATGAGCTAACAAACATTAAAAAAAATACAGTCGAATTGATAACCTCCTCCTGTTTTTGAAGTCAGTTTAAAAGTAGAATAAATGTATAATATTATTTAACTAACTAACTTACCCGATATGTTCCGTGTGTTGCTGGACATAAAGAATAGCATCATTCCTTTTCCCGTGTGTGTCGTAAAAGTCGACTAAGGGACTAGAGATTGGGCAGCAGCGTTCTCTATGCACTTTACCCCCATACTGTCTTCGCCAACCTGTCTGCCAATCGTAGTGATTATTGCAAGCCCCCTTTCAAATTGGGGGAGGCCAATGTCCAACAGTGGACAGTGGTCTTTCGGCTGAAATGTTGATGATAAAATGATGAACTAACATATCTACTTTATCCATTAAATATTTGCATACCTCCACTGCATGGCAGAAAGTGTCTTTGTACTGGATTTTATATGTATGTTATACTTGTTTTGTAGCAAATTTTGAAAGATCATGACGAAAAAACTTTTTAACAAAAAATTAAACCGCCGAAAAAAACAGAAAAGCAAAAAATAATAAACCTTAAAATTATGAGTCGGCGCTTTGAGTGATCTTTGTTCATTGATTTTTCAGCGCCGACTCAAAATTTTAAGGTTTATTATTTTTTGCTTTTCTGTTTTTTTCGGCGGTTTAATTTTTTGTTAAAAAGTTTTTATTTTGTAATTTTTTGTGGCTTTAATGTACTAATAATACTTGGCACTGTATACCCTATCCAATGAAAAAAGAATTATCAAAATCGGACTACTCTGTACAAAGTTATGCGTGGTTATACATTACAATCAATGAGTGAACAATCAAGCATCCCCTGTTTTCCGACCCTTAGGGTTCGATTTTGTTTTCCAAATTTATATGAGACCACCCTCGGAGTATACCCTATAAATAATTATTACAATCGGACTACTATGTAAAAAGTTATGCGTGGTCATACATAAAAAATAAATTAAAAAAAACAAACAAAAATATAAAAAAAATACGCGTCTAATTGATAACCTCCGCCGTTTTTTTTTCCTCGGTTAAAAATGAAACTAGACAGACAAGACTCTCAACCAACTCGAGCCTTTTCATAAGTGGCTAAAGGGATAATCCATAATTCAGTGAATGAAGAGTGAAGAGAGTAAAAAGGATTCCGGAGTTCGTAATTAGAAAGTCAGATGTTGAGACTAGTAATGAAATTACTAAAGAAACGTTAACTTGCTGACTTTGTAACAATATCTTGGTTTAAAAGAATATCCGTGGAGTTTCATTGCCGTTCTTCTCCATAGGAATCTTCAACGCCTCGGAATTAGCAAATAGCGTCTGATTAATTTTGACCAACCCCTTGACAATTCCAAAATTGAAATAAATGCTATGAGTTTGAGTTTGACATTAAAACAAAGTAATGAAAAGAAATGTTTCAACTTCGCACAAGGTGACATTGTGACTTCGACCAACATCACTAATACAGTGAATCAAGGTCAGAAGGACCACCACCAGACTATTTAATACTGAAATATTTTTAAATACAAAAATTATAGTGTAATGGGTGGTGGTGGTGGTGGTGGCGGTGGTGTGGTGGTATAGTGTGATAGGAATTGGGGGAGGCCTAAGTCCAGCAGTGGACGTCTTACGGCTGAAATGATGATGATGAGGAAAAAATAATGAGAATCACAAATAAATGTATAACCCTATTTTTTCTACGTAGAACTCTTCACTTGCGTTGTGTGCCTGTTTCCATCATAGTAACTGGATGAAATGGACCCGTTACATGAAAATATGTTTTTCTTTTTTTTTCTTCTGTTTCTTTTTTATATCGATACCAAACATATGGATAAATTATTGCCAGCTTATTAATTTGAGCCTGTGTAAACATTATTTCATTTAGGCACATACTAATACGAAAAGGGAATATAGTTTCCGAGACCTTTCATTAACTTTGTTAGTCCCCTACGTCAAAGCAAATGCAACGAAGTTCCGGATGTCTTGCGTCCCCTGTGACAAAACTGAAGCCTGCAGGAGACGACAAAGCGTTGTACTAATCACTTTACCTTTGAGAGAGCTCCAGTCGACGTTTATATTAGCAGCTTCGTCTACCTATGTTACACGAGGTTCTTTAAGTGCATAAGAACAACTCACCATTCACAAAGAGGAAACAGGCTGTGAATGTGAGTACCATGCAGGCTAGATTGAATACTTGACTTTATAATTTGTCTGGTGGTTATGAGTATTGTATATATGGCCTAGGCAAATGTCCTGTAGATCTGGTTGCGTCTTGTGGCGGGTCGTTGAGCTCCCTAAAATAGGTTTGAGCTACACGATGAGTAATAGATACTTGCCGTCTGTTGGGACAGGTCAGCTCAAAGCTGCGATGCGATTCTTCAAAAGTACTTTCCAGACATGACAAAAAAAATTACTAATAATGTATTTTTCATATGTTTGGACTTTAAAAAAGACCATGATCTTCTCAGGGAACAGTCAGCTAGGAAATGCCAACGCAATCTAATTATAGTTTTAAAAATATTGACATGTAAAGATATCTTATAAGATCTACTCACATAAAATTAACATTTCATTTCAAATTGAAAAACCAAGTGTTTGAAAAACGTGTCTTTACTGCATGATTTCCATTGTCTTTTCATATCATGAGCTCTTTGCTCTTTTCAAATTATGAAACAGTGTTTTTCAATCAAATGAGTGGTAAATTGCCGAACAATACGAGTATAACAGATAAAATCACGTCTGTTTACCCCAAAGGCAAGGTGTACCTACATACATTTCGCCAGTTATGTTTAAGTTCAACTAATGATAAGTGAGATGTGTGGTGTTACACGAATGGATTGGATAAGAAATAAGTACATAAGAAAAAGTCTGACAGTGGCAACGATGACTGAAACGTTGTATGGAAATCGGTTGTCATGGTGGTAAGGATATGTGATACTGAGGAATGTGGAAAATGTCGTGAGGAAAGTATTGAGTAAAAATGTCGAGGGCTATAAGAATAGGGGGAGATCAAAGAAACTATGCATGGACTGTGTGAGTATATTATATGATTAGGAAGGGGGTTACTGCCGAGATAGCGATTAATAGAAAAAGATATGTCGATGGCCCCACCGAATAATCGTGTAAGAGAAAATTAACAACTTTTCAGCAAAAAATATAAACGTTCAAACTTCAATAACGCTCATTTCATTGTAATTAGGTATAAACAATGTGTAATCGAATTATAGGTAAAAAAAGAAACTAAAGACTTGTATATTATACTTTTTTAAAACATCAACAAGTTTTAGGAATTTCATGAAAAGCTATTTAATGTTTTTGCTCTTGTGAAATTTGCTTGACTAGGTCACATTGATATATCATTACACGTTTATTTGTATAATAATACACAACGAATAAAACGAACTGTAATATTACACTATTATTCTCCATAAATCAAGGTTATTTTTTTATACTCGTATTTACATGCTTGTTTTACAGTACATTGTTCTGCTATTATATGATTGGAAAGATCGTATATTAGAGTTAATAAGATCAGTTTTCATTTATGTAATAGATTTTAACATGTTTATTATTGTATACTTGGCGACTCAAAAAACATGTAATAATAGCATAAACTATTATTCCTATAATTTTTAAATTAATTATTAATTATTACTATTATAATAGGAGTGCTTGAGTCCAAAATTCATAAAAAAATGAAGTAGGTGCAGGATAAGTAAAAGAAACGAAAAATGAAAAAAAAATCGTGTAAGAACTCTTGCACGTTTATTCGGTGGGGCCATCGATGTTGCACCGACCACAACTAAATTATAAAAAACTTTTTTACAAAAAAAAACAACCGACTTCCTTAAAAACACTACAAAGTGAAAAATAACTTTAATTTCGGAAGTTGGTGTCTTAGGATCTGTATTTATGTTTTTTTTGCCACCGACTTCCGAAATTAAAGTTATTTTTCACTTTGTAGTGTTTTTAAGGAAGTCGGTTGTTTTTTTTTGTAAAAATGTTTTTATTTTTAAATTTTTAGTTGTGGTATTCACCCTGCACTAATTCCAAACAAACAATGCATATTTATGCGATAGCAGAAATCGCGGTTGATTTGCTGTCATTTTTTAAAGAGTTCCGGTGTCTGTCTCCCGAACTCATCATCAGATCTATATGAAAATTATATGGGACCATTTCGGAATAAACCCCTTTCGAACAAAAAAAGAATTTTGCAAATCCGTCTAATATGACGGAGTGATGGCCGAACATACATTAAAAAAAAAAACATATAAACATCCGAATTGAGAACCTCCTCCTTTTTGAAGTCGGTTAAAAAAGGGGCTGGAGAAAGATGATGTTTAAATTCCAATCATAGTACGCAGCCGGGCACAAATGCAAACTCCTACTGCGTAGAAATACTTGATGGTAAAACACTTTCTCCAACCTGGGAATAGAACCAGCAATCAGTATGAATTACCAATATAGGTACCTAATACATTAAAAGAGCCTTCACTATAACTAAAATGGCCCTCCAACTTACTCTAAGCTATCAATTCCGCTACAGACCACCATGCTCACTGGCAAAAATTTTGTACTACGGCAATACGATTAGATTTTTTTTTTTTATAATTATCCTAATCGTAGTACAAAAAGCTAAAGCCCCGTTTACGACATTAAGCAATGCGACTTTGCGACGCAACATACATCACGCGCGAGCATCACCTATATATTTCAGAGGCACATAAAAAGCCACTATTGAATGGCAAAATTTACAAGAATATTTTGTAGAAACGGTAGTTTTCTATGAATAAGAATGGGCAAGAAACTCCACCATTTCTCTTAGAAGATTTGTCAACTGAGATGGCAGAGACATCACGTGACGCAGCGAATTGAAGGGGTGACATAGCGTGAGAAGGGCGCACTCGTATCTCGGCCACTTGCTCGAGAGTTCGGAAGCAACGAACGCGTATTAGGAACTGTATATTCCAATTATTTTGATGTCTAACGGTATTCTGTTATTTAAATAACTACTTCAAGGAAATGTAGCTTTTCTTTTTTTTAACCGACTTCAAAAAGGAGGAGGTTCTCAATTTGGATGTTTATATGTTTTTTTTTTGTTTTTTTTTTATGTATTTTCGGCCATAACTCCGTCATATATAGACGGATTTGCAAAATTCTTTTTTTGTTCGAAAGGGGTTTATTCCGAAATGGTCCCATATAATTTTCATATAGATCTGATGATGAGTTCGGGAGACAGACACCGGAACTCTTTAAAAAATGACAGCAAATCAACCGCGATTTCTGCTATCGCATAAATATGCATTGTTTGTTTGTAATTAGTGCAGGGTGAATACCACAACTAAAAATTTAAAAATAAAAACTTTTTTACAAAAAAAACCATAAATACAGATCCTAAGACACCGACTTCCGAAATTAAAGTTATTTTTCACTTTGTAGTGTTTTTAAGGAAGTCGGTTGTTTTTTTTTTTTTTTTGTAAAAAAGTTTTTTTAAACTTGAATAAACTTAAAATTTGATTGCCTCGTTGGTCTAGTGGTAGCAAGCGCTACTGATGAGCATGGAGTATTGGGTTCGATTCCCAGGTCGGGTAAAGTGTTATTGGATTTTTCCATCTGGAATTTCTCAGTAGTAGCCCGGAGTCTGTATCTGCGCCCGGTTGATGGCAATAGGCTCGCCCCCTATTACATGGGACTTAAACATAACAGGCGAAATCGACGATGAAGTGACAAGAACTTCTAACTGACATTTTGGCGATTTTCGTTTTTTTATCATCTATTACGCCTAAATCAAAAAGTTGGTTGTAAAGTTGGTATATACTAGGCTCTCACATCTTCCAATAACATCTTTTTTATAATATATAACCAATAAAAGTTTTATTCATACGTTGTGCTTAAAAAAATAATGTAAAATTATGTTTTGGTAGATAAAGGTTCTTGTCACTTCATCGTCGAAATGTGGGTGTACTATAGGCACACCTCTGCACACAAAAACACACAAAACACATACACAAAAACACAAATATAATTTAAAAAAAAAAAATATGTGAAGACAATATACCTTTTATTTTTTCTGTGGGGAAATCCTCTTAAATACCCTGCATCTGCGGAGAAGAGAGGGTTGTGTAGGACTGCTTCTAACTAAACCTCTACTGTTTCTTCTACTACCATAAGCAGAGATACTTGTACATATGCCGCACCCCCACGACAATGTACCTAAAATAAATATACCGTACCAAATCTCACAACGGACCGAATGAGAGTCTAAGTTCGGAAAAGGGAGTATCCAACATGATCATCATACTCTACCAAAAAGGTGACTCGTGATAGGAAGTAATGAATTTACAACTTCTTTCATAATTATGTTTTCTCCGCAGACGCTGTCGAAAGACGCGTGTCGTCTGAAGGCTGTGGCGTGTGGTGGTGTGGGTTTTGACACATCACGGGATTTACCGCTATTACTCAGGCAACTCAATATTGCGTGTGACGATAAAAGTATGTACAACACACCTAACTAAGAACGCCATAATTTTCTTTCTTTTACAAAATTAACATAATATGCAAATAAATAAATGCTGCTGTAACGAACTTACAATTAACTTACTCCAGCTATTTTAACACGGAAACAAGTTCTAAGTTCGTTAAACTTTTCTTTTGCAGTAACTTTGTTGGAATTAGCAAATAAATTAGACTTGTTTAGTTTTTGATTGACTAATTAATTACAGACCAGTCTCACCAAGACAGCTCTAATTAATTAGAGCTGTCTATCTGGGATCAATGGTGGCACAGTAGAAATGGCCGTGACTTACGAGTTGAACGTCATCGGTTCTAGCTCAGACGGGTAAGGTACTTTATGTAAATGAAGTCTCAAAACGGTAAAGGAAAACATCGTGACGAAACTGGCATGTCCTAGAGCCCACTCGCTCTCACTGAGAGGAGGCCTGTGGCGGGCAGAGGTAACATTTAAGCCTAATTATGCAATTTATTTAAAAAAGCGTAGTGAGAATTTTTGCCTCAGGTTCATTAACGAAATGGTGAACTGAGGAATTTAACAGAATGGAATAAAGATTTGCATAAAGTTGGGATTCAAATTTAAACTCTACAAAAAGATGAAAACATGGAGATATTGTTTCTAACAAAGGCTTTTAGAATAAACCTGATCAAACTCCTTGATATAGGAGTTTAATACCCGGGTCAAAAATAAACAAGTGTAATATTATGTTTAACTAGCTTTCGCCAGTGCTTCGCCCGCGTGAAGATCGGAAATCATTCCGCGGGAGCGTAGTACCGGGATAGAAAGTATTCTATGTATTAACCCAGGTTATAAACTATCTGTTTGGCAAATTTCATTTAAATCAGATCAACAGTTTTTGCGTGAAAGAGTAACAAACATCCATAGATACAAATTTTCATATTTATAATAGTAGTAGGCAGGCGCGGTCCGAGAGGGGGGGTTCTAGGGGTCATGACCCCCCCCCCCCCCCAAAGACAGTCATGCTGTCGAAACCCTGAACGATTTGCCTGTCTTACTATCTTAAAATTGTTCTCACTTGAGCCACGGAGACTCCGATGGACATTTGCAAAAAGATTATAACCCGGGGCATCATTCTGATCAGCAGCGCTTGCGACTACTAGACCAACCTTCCTAAAAATATTCTTCAGTACTCATGGTGACCCCCCCAAAATGTTAGGCTGCGACCGCGCCTGTAGTAGGATTAGTTACCAAAACCATGATTTTCAGCATGAAGTAAATATTCCAGAGTGATGTGGGCTTCATTTTCGTTATTATACAGATGACTCTACCCTGGAGTGTAAAGGTAGTGCTGTCCCACAAACAATGCGGCACTTGATATCTTGTCCAGAGTGTCCTGTTGTTTGCACGCTTACAGCCAAATTCTGGGCTAACAGTATTTAGATCGACACGCTAAGAAGATAAATGTCTATAAACGTTAGAGTTAATTATAGTCCTACCACTTGGAAAGCTCTTCTAATCTTTTATTTCCGTACTGATAGAAAAGCATTCTATTTTTTCCTTTTAGAAAATTTCCTCTAGGTTTGGGATTTAAATTTGGAACTGTGCCCAGTGCATTGCGATAAGCCTCGCTTGCCGCCGCTAAATGGCGGAACTGCAAAAATGGCCGAATACAACCCCTTTAGGAATTAAAGTGTGATAGCATTTTCATCCATTAAAGTAAGTTGTCGTGGTAATGTCATGGGTAGTTCCCAGTAAAAAATAGGTTACCTCTTTTCCAGAAAGTGGGGTTATAAAACATAACGATAGCATTCCCCGAACGATGACACGGAGGTGTACCTATTATAGGTCAGCCACTTTTCGCCAGTTATGTTTGCGAGCCACAACTCAAACTCAAACTTCGGTCCGTTTTTTAAATCCACACGAAAATACCCAATAACACTTTTCCCGATCCAGGAATGTAAGCCAGATCCTCTTGTTCAGTAATATCGCTTGCAACCAGTAGATAAACGGAGCAAAATAACAATATTGTATTGACATTACACTTTTTATACAATAAGATACTTACGGCAGTATCTACATAACTCAATCAATCTGTTTGGCTTTTATGCAACTATGTGAGGGTCAGCTTCCAGTCTATCCGAAGACAGCTAAATATCCGTATTTTACGTGTAGCGACTGCATATCTGACCTACACAACCCAGTAACTGAGTGATACGATACCCTTTGGTAGAACTGGTTTGTTAAACTTTCGGGCTTCTGACAACTGATTAAGATCCAGAAATGACAGCCAAGGACCAACGACTCAACAAAATGGTCACCCATCCACGGACAAACCACGGAAAATGTAGGTTAACCTGATCGATCGACTCGTTTCGCAGTCATTACTTAGCTACAAGCTCTCAAGTATCTAGATAACTACTTCTTAAATGTAGTTGTTTTTATTCTCATTCCGACCCTACGAAAGCCGCGAGTTGTCGACTTTATGCCCTTAGAAAGTACAACATTACTCAAGAGACTGCCAAGTGCCCTCGCTCCGACCTACAAGTAGAAGTTTTTAATAAAAAAGGCAAAATCTCCCTAAGGAGTTAAAGTTTGAGTCAACAAGAATTCTACTAAACTTTGCGAAGAAAAACGTCAAAATGCTTCTTTCTAAAAATAACTCTGGGAAGTTTTTTGCTAGGATTCTTGTTGAGTACTTTTACTTAAATATTTTCTTCTGAAGGCTTATGCGATTTTCTTTTACCGATTTCTTTTTCGTAAAGGTCAAAGACACAAAAACGCTGCTAAATCTACGGTTAGTCGACGTAATAATATCGGGGCGGAATTTTTCCACGCACTGAATCTTAAGCCTAGCGCCGAGGGTCGAAAATCGAACAGTGTGTTTTTTCCATGCGCTAAGATTCATACTTTATTTTTCTAAGTGGGAAATCATCCAATGGCTTCTCCCGCTCTGGGCGGAGCGGGAGGGCATGTCAGATTTTTACTGACTAAAACCCACCCGTGTTCTTTTAGGTTCTTGTACCAGGGCCACGGTAACTCTTTGGAACAAATCCATGTAACGCGGAAGATGAGGATGCCGTTGCGCCTCTCCAGACACTGCGAAAGAGGGGACTTACCGCCGCAATTGTGGCGTGCCCAAAGATGCACACTTGGATTCTCAATTTTCTGTTCAACACTGAAAGATAAAAATTCGGTGGGCGACAAAATCCCACCTCGATAGTTTTACGTCAACTTATACCTAGAAGAGCGGTGGCCGACACATAACGACCGCAGTGACGACTATCATAAAAGTGATGGCAGCAGGGTTTGACTGTAAGATGTCAAAAATGTTCTCCAGAAAACAAACCATATGATTTTCCCACTGCTGGGGCACAGTCCTCCTCTATGAGAGGGAGTAGGCAGTAACCCCCCACCCGGGCCCAGTGCGGGTTGGCGGATGTCACATGTCTTCGAATTTCTCACGATGTTTTCCTTTGCCGTTTTGGGAGAACTGCTGATCAAATAATTTACATAATGTAAAGCACCTGTTCGGGTCCGAACCTGAGACATTTCGTAGGTCGCGGTCGTTACCGCTGAACCCCCTCTGCTGAGTTTGAATTTTTGCTGTCAAAATTATACACACAGCTATCGTGTGGATCCCTCTACCAGTGTCTGTGTTCCCTTCCACATTTACACCGTCCTTTGAAACATACGGTAACGCAATAAATAATAGTAGTGGTTCAAGTATGTTTATCAGTTGTCTGGTTGCCATAGTACAGGCTCTGCCTAGTTTGGGATCAGATTTAACGGTGTGTTGGTTGTCCTAAGATATTTTTTTTATTTACTAAATATTCTTGGTTTTTAATCGGGGATTTTAGTGGAGGTAATATCCACTCTATGTGACCTCCTCGATGTTTACCTAAACTTAGGAAGGAGGATAAACTCCACCTATTCCGGTCTCTGGATTTTCAAATACCTAATACTTAGGAATAACACAGCAATAAACGGTATTTATTGAGATCGTAAAACTACGAATCAACTATAAACAGATCTGTCAACAGTACCTAATTTAATTTATATTCATATGAATTAATTGTATGATTAATATTCACGCTGTGTATATAGCCGAGTTAACTAATAACTACTCTAGTAGAAATATTACCCGTCCAATGTAATTTCCTTGGAGTATTTGATTGTAATTACACAGAAGTTGGTTTTATTTATTTTTCGTAAGATTAGAATTATTTCTGGAGATCCGAGATGATCCACATTGTTACATTTAAATCTATACTATTTATACTAATACTATAAAGCTGAATAGTTTGTTTGTTTGGTTGAACGCGGTAATCTCAGGAACTATTGATTGGAATTAAAAAAATCTTTTTGTTTCGGGTAGCCCATTTATCGAGAAAGGTTATAGGCTATATAACATCACGCTACGACTAATAGGAGCGGAGCAGCAATGAAAAATGTTGCAAAAACGGGGAAAATGTACTCATTTGAGAGCTTCCGTTGCGTACGCACGGGCGATTCGATGCAACGGGGAGGATCGGGGAGCAAGAAATTTAACGCAGACGAAGTCGCGGGCAGAAGCTTGTGGTCAACAAGTGTACAGAAACTTCCCGGTGATAAATTCATAGCTTGGTCAATTTTAACTTATCGTAAGCCTGACTAATATTATAAATTAAAGTTAATAAACTACTTATGCACCAGTTTACGTATCTTATTTTTTTATAATGATTGTATTTCAAATAGCATTTTTATCATTATTCCTCTCAACTAAAGCAACCGCCATCTTATCTCTGCACCACACTTGGTTGACTGGTAGAGAATGCCTAAGGCATCAAGTCCGTTTTTCTACCTTTTTGTGTACGAGAAGTTTAACTAAATAAATGCTAAGCTCGTAGCCTGATTCGAGGCTAACTCTATTTATATTGCTATTGAGACGCTAAGTAGAATGCGCCAGTGAGTGTATGTTTGTTTGCTACGCTTTCACTCCAAAATGGCTGAACTGATTTGAATAAAATTTTGCGCACAGGTAGAGCAAGATTTGGGGAAGGACAAAGGTTACTTTTTATCTCAGATTGCATATTTAAGTTGCGGGCAACAGCTAATAATATATGGTATTTAAAATAAAATATTAAATTTTCAATAAGTTGGTTTATTATGCTTCCTTGTTACGAATATACCTCACAGACAAGTGCAACGGGGGCCACAATTCAGCAATTTGAAGAAATTCAGATTCCACGTATCTTAAATAACCTTGTGTGCTAGCTGATCCTTTTTAATAATTAAACATTTATTTCACGTTCTACGTTAGTAGTACTTCACTTCATTAGGTACCGGTGGTGAAGGCGATGGAATACCACCTCTTGTGGCCAAAAGTCTTCGTCCATGACGACGGACAAATAACAATTGGGTACCCACACCACGAACGCCTTAAAGTTGACATTGGATTGCGACTTAGCAACAAGCCAACACGGTTATGCACTGAAACAAAGTAGGTTAATACTGAGACAAGTCAAAGGACAGAAACAGGTAGAGCGAAAGAAATAAATAGACATTTTAAACCAATTCCTTCAGAAGCAAACGGTATGGCAACGGAATCGTGAAAGATCGAATCTTTCTTTTATTCGTATTAAAGTTAAGTCGACCGTCCACTGCTACGTACAGTCTATTTACAGTTATTTTACCTCTACCTCTGACAGCAGTGGCAGGAGCGACCCAACAGCAACCTTATCACAATGAGAACAAAGATCACTTTAATTTTGTCAGTGAGGCATAATCAGAGGTAAACATAAGTGTGAACGCACAGGTTTTCCACGTTAGACCACGTTCACATCAACATGAAAATATCGCGGTAGGATTTTGTCGCGCACTGGAATTTAAACTCTCGCTGTTGGATCGAGCATTGAGAATCCAACAGAGTGCATAAATGCACGTCAAAAAAAATAACAGTTTTCGATTCTCGATGGTGAGCAGTAAAGGTCAAGATACAATGCGCGCAAAAATCCCACCATGGTATGTTTACGTTCGTGCGAATGTGGACTTGGTTCATTTGTTTGCAAACCACTGCAGCTGTTCAATTTCCTTGTTTCTGATTTTTTTTTTAAACGGTTCTTTTTGCATTTTTCGACCTTATAGACCACTCTCCACATACTAGGCTTGCAAAAACTCCCAGAAATTTGTCAAATAAAAAATTACACAGAAACAGCAAATTATGCAGACACTGGATTTTGATATTTCACAGCCGACTGCATGCGTAGCTTGACTGTGGGTCACAGTGTAAGATCCCACCTAGATTTTCATAAAAAGTCCAGTGAAATACAACTGTGTAGCTTTTCCTCCATCCCTTGCTGCCTTCTACCAGCGATGCCATAAACCGAGGTCAGTCGGCTTTGGGCATCACTGGTATAGTGTTTTGTTTGAGTGTGAAATCATCAAATTACGTCTTTCGCTTTGGGCGGAGCGGGAGGGCGTGTCAGACTTTTACTGACTAAAACCCAAACCTTATTCCTTCAGTTGCCTTTGCCAGGGCCACGATAACTGTTTCGGACAAATCAGCGACCATAGCAGGCATCGGTCAGAGGGGTGCCCGTAGTGAGTAGTCGCTCTAGTTTAAAGTTTTTAAGCCCTGGCCTTAATTTGTAAGTCCGATTAAGGCGAGGTTGCAGTACTTTTTAACTTTTTTAAACCTCTGTAAATCTAGCAAAATGGCTAGTTTCCGTAAAAAAAAATATTTAGGAAAATTGAACATACTATTAAGCGCCATGTGAAGATAGAAACGTGAATTAAAACAATTGGCTCGATAAAAAATAATCATAAAGTTGACACTAAATTGCCATTTAAAACGTGTACTTTGCAGAGATTCCATCATTAAACCATGTAAAACTCATACCAAAAGATAGGTTTTATTGTTTTTTAGGGCATGCTGAGAAAATATTTTATAATTTCCTTATCATTTTGTCTCCACGAAACAATTATACACAAAATCTAGCAGCTCAAGCGCTCGCAACGACCGGCCAGTGTTCGCCGAAACGTCTTCAACTACAAGAGGGCCTTAAGCAGCCGAAAACCTCAAGGGTTACCTCCGAGATGTCATTCCCAAAACAAAAAAAAAAACATCGTAGCTTAGCCGTTGGCTGCTATGGAGCGCCACCTTAGACGGAAACATAATAAAACAGCCTGACGTCGAATGAAACAGGGAAATGAGGAAGTTTTATTGTAAGAAATCGTAGTCTATTTCTACAGCGGTTACAGACAATGAGTGGATTCGTCAATCGTTAAATTATTGAAGAACTATTTGCATGGTATAATCCTATTAAAGTATTTAGTTAGGAGGAGATTGTGTCGTGATTTCTTGGTATTATTTCAGTACCGAATTATAATATCCACTTTCAAAGTACATATTACTAATATCGTAACAAAATGTAAAATGTATTTTCAATATATTAACTTATTTTATTATTCTACTTTGGCAACACTTAGAAATAACTGTAAATGATATTATAGTAAATTTTTTGTTGGCCAAAAGTCACTAAATATAGTGCAAAGTTAGTCGTTGTTGGTGTGTGGCAGAGTACAGTTGTGTGATTAAAAAGTATTAGCAAGAAAATGGCGTACTTTTCATTGTTGTAGCTTCCTATTAATAGTATTATAAAATAGCTGACTCGCCAGACGTTGTCCTGTCCAAATATCAGTAATTCATATAAAAATCCCATAGGAAAAGGGATATTAACTTTTCCCGAATTTTGTTTTCGGGTATTCTTTCCAATTTTTCGTTCTATAAAACCCAAAGAATTAACCAAATTAATCTAGCATACTCAAGTAATACGCTTACCAACGAACATCAATTCATTTCTGTTTAAATAAAAAATATATAAACATTATTCTTCAAACAGAATTTAAGCTACAGTCAATAAAATGAACTAAAACGTAGCAAAAAGTGACCATCAAAACTAACCAGTTATTCACAATTATTTTTAGTTAAGGCATCAACAAATTGAATTCTGATACCTAAGTACCGATAACAATGACCCAAAATCATTGTTATTCTTAGCAAATACCCACCATTACTAAGCGGATCTCGTCTAACCTTCACCTCTTACCCTTTGCTCAGCATCATAATTCACACCCAAGCAATATTTTTGAATGAAATATAAACAGAAAAAGAGGTGCGTCATAACCACAAAATATACAAGGCACAGAAGGCCAGCTCCGGTCAATTAGAGAAAACAGGCACATTTCAATTGAATTTAATTTCAATGTATTTATAAACTCTGTATGAGATTTTATTTCTGGGCTTAGGGGCTTGTAGCTAAGTAATAACAGCCGCACGTTTGCCGCAGTTGGTTCGTGCCATTTAAACATATCAAGACTCCTCCATGCCTCGAAAAGCACCTTAAGCTGACTGTCCCGACTGTCATTTATTGATCTATATCTATGACCGTCGTTACGGGTCGTCAGAAGCCCGAAAGTCTGACAACCAGTCTTACCAAGGGGTATCGTATTACCCAGTAAGTGGGTTATGGAGGTCAGACAAGCAGTCGCTCTATGTAAAATACTGGTATTGATATGATAAGATTTTAGATATCATCGTGCGTTCACATTTTTAAAGTTAGACGATGATTTCCGAAGCGGATAATTTTCTTGAACTATGCCAAAATCTTAAACTATTGCAGGCGCCTAAGCACGGCCACAAATGAAGCTACACATTTCCAGTATAAACTGACTTTTCATCGTACGAAAATGTATACAATGCGAGCTCAGCTAAAATTCATCTTACGAAAATGTATACAATGCGAGCTCAGCTAAAATTCATCGTACGAAAATGTATACAATGCGAGCTCAGCTAAAATTCATCGTACGAAAATGTATACAATGCGAGCTCAGCTAAAACTGGAAATGTATAGATTGATGTATAGCTGTGTGTATATTTGCAGTTTCTGTACGTGAAGCGTGTTTATGTCCTGCCAGAGTGTCGAGATTTGTTCGAAAGAGATACCGTGGCCCTGGCATATAGGCAAGTGAAGGAACACGGGTGGGTTTTAGTCAGTAAAAGTCTGTCACGCCCTCCCGCTTCGCCCAGAGCTGGAAACGACATAATATGATGATTTTCCACCCACAAAAAAAAAGCGTGTTTATGTATGTGTGTGTGCTTTCCTCTCTTTGTATAGCGCCGACCTATCGTGTATGGTACGTAATCTATTATGTGCCATAAAGTTTCAGAATCACGACACACTCGCGCTTACGGATTTAAAGTTAGTTCAGATGTTACCGTTGAAAAATTACATTCCAAATTGTGTGTTTCGTACCTGCCCCGCGGGAGAATATTTTGAGAGGATACCTAAATGAATGAGTGGAATATAATGTGTGAGTTTATTTGTTTTTCGGATGCTGTAAAAATAACATGACGTATGAATATATTACAGATACTTTAGTGGTTTTTATAGGTAATCTATTTGTGAAAAATATATATAAACTCTATTGATGAAAACGGCATTAAAATCCATTGCGTAGTTTAAAAGATCTAAACGTACAAGCGCGGGAAGCGACTTTGTTGTATGCTATGTCAAAATTATATACCCTTTGCAAAAAGAAAACTACGCGTATTTATTAAAGGGAATTAATTTTTACAACTGCTATTTAAACAACACAGAAGTTATCATGATCAGTTAAAAATTTAATGGGCAGTCATTTAATTTTTCTGCGGTTAGTAAATTAGTGAGTCAGTAAACATGAGCAGTAAGTAATAAAAATATTGGTCTGTTATTTCATCATTCAATGTCAGTGCAAAAATTACTCAAGTAGTTTAATAAATTAATGAGCAGTAAAACGGTTGGAATGGGCAGTTCAAACCTCTAAACGCAATAATACCTTGAAATACCCTACGGGGCAAATCCGATATGGTTTGGAGAGTTTAGGTTAGATTAAAACTGTGACCTCCTACGCACGATCCGAGCGAGCGAAGCGAGCGGTGCCGCGGCAGCGGCCGGCGAGTGCCAGAAACGAATTCATAAAACAACGTTTGGAATATGAGTCATTCATTGAATATCGCGCTGTTCCTCCCATTTTATCACCTCATTATCCGTTTATAGAACTGCTTAAAATAAAATTTATTACTAACCAATTACGATGTGTTAACTGTACGCGCCTAATCGCCCAGTTCAACTATTCCACGGCTCAGTATTTATTGAACTGCCCGTTTAAATTATTTTATGACTCATTTTTATTTAGTTTACTGTTCAGTTTTTACAGCTAAACTAGTTTGCAAACATGCGTTTTTTTATTTTTTTACCTAATTTAATTCTAAGCCTTTATTAAACTAAGTAAAAAACTTTTTTTTGTTTATTCCATTCGTTTTTGATATCGATGGGTGCGGATTACACGTGGGTAAAGTATTGCTGACTAATTTTATTTGAACCTGTATAGTCTTATAGACAGTACATCCCACTTTTTGTAACGCGACTCATCCTGGACAAAATGCATCTTCAAGAACATAATAGGGTCATATACAAATTCGCATTCCATCAAGTCAGGGTGCCAACTCTCCAGCATCGCAGGCGCGGTCTTGCGGTGCTCGGTAAGGATTAGTCCTGGGTCGACGGTGCGTTGTGTTCCACGCGGGCTTCAAAGAGATATCAGTACATTCTCAAGGAGCATGGCAACTGAAGGAACACGGGTGGGTTTTATTTAGTAAAAGTCTGACACGCCCTGCCGCGCCGCCCAGAGTGATAGACGTCATTTGATGATTTCCCACCCATAAAAATAGTGGTAACGTACGTCACAAACGCGAATCCGACTATAATTTTTATACTAACATTATAAGATCGTTACAAACGTGTAGTTTTTAGTAGGCGACTATAATAATACACATACAAAAAACACACGTAGAAATAATAAAGGTTTAAACTGTATGAAACGCAATACGGTTGGAACGTTTTGCGCAAATGTAGGCACGCAAACACGTCATTACGGCTGCGTCAAGTTACAAGAGAAACGGACTTTACTTATAAACGTATTCTGACTTTTAAATATTTATGTGTGTGCTAAATATTGTAAGCTTTGTAAACTGCTAAACAGCTGTAGCCATCTGGGGGCTTACTCTTCAACCTAATTTAAATTCCAATCTAATGCCAATACGATGCCAATGTCAATTTTGCATACACGTAATTCGGTACTGTTGAAAACAATAGTGTCAACATTGGATCTCGAGTCCACTTAGTTCTAAAAAATGGACACCCAATTTAAACACATTTTGGCGCTAGCGTCAAAAAGAATACGAAAAGTTCCAATTCCAATCTCAATCTATCGGAATTAAAATCAAGAGTAAGCACCCTGGTTGACGAGCATTCTGACTCATTTGGCAAGTTCCAAAGAGCAATCTTTAGCAATGTGTAGATTAATTTCGTGTATTTTTATATTATTTTTGCATTCCTCTGTATTATGTTCTAGACTGATTTTAATCTTAATTTTGTTTTTAATAGGTTTTTTAATGTATTTTGATTTTAAATTTTATAGAGTAGTGCAAATTTGTATCATAGTTCTTACTTTTATGGGGCATGCGGTGCTGAAATATAATAAAATGTAAGACTATTATACTTTTACAAATATATACAGTAGTTGGTTGGTCAAAATAAATAAATATTCAATGATTCATTTGAAAAAAAAAACCCTTTAATTCATAGTTGCAGCTATAGATTTTATTCGCACGACAGCAGTGATAGTCCAGTGGTATTGGCCCCGACATACGAGTTGTAAGTCGTAGGTTTGAACCAAGGCAGGCACTTCACTTTGTTTAAATAATTTAATCACCACCGCTTTCAAAACGGTGAAGAAAACATCGTGAGGAAACCATCCTGTCCTACCAACCCAATCTTCTACCACGATAGAAGCAATATAGGAAATGAATTAAAGAAGAAAAAAATATTACTATTCAAAGAAGCTTTATTAACGACAAGCTTTTGCCCGCGCCTTCGCCCGCGTGGATGTCGGAAATTATCGCAAGAGGACGTACTACCGCGGTTAATGTATTAATAATGCATTAATCCAAGTATTACCAACGACTAACCAAATAGTTTTTCGCTCGTTTTTTTTTTTTTTAATATTCTATTTTTTTCTAAATTAAAAGCATCAGCTATCTGCCAGTGAAAGTCCCGTCAAAATCAGTCCAGCCATTTCAGAGATTAGCCGGAACAAACAGACAGACAGACAGAAAAAAAAATGTTGTTTTGGTATATGTACCGTGCATACATCCATATACACTTAGTACAAAGCGGTTATTTTAATATTAAAAAACCGGCCAAGTGCGAGTCGGACTCGCGCACCGAGGGTTCCGTACAAACCTGTAGGTATATAAATAAAAGTTCACCCATCACGACAATCGAGTCGTAAGTCTGTTCTGTTTCTTGGCTTGGTTTTATTTCTGTCTGTGTTTTGTTCTGTTTATTATATGATGTAACCAAAAATTTATGGTTTTCGCAATTTTTCCTTTATCTGTGCTATAAGACGTTGCTTCGTACCAAATTTCAAAATTCTAGATCGACTGGAAGTACCCTTTAGGTTTTGATTCCCTTGCGAGTTTCGAAAATTTGCGGAAATTTGTAGCATAAACGGCTATATCTTTTGATTGCGTTAGGTTAGAAGATTGATTTTTTCACAGCTCCAAGGGACAGTAGTCTTGAGTATTTGATATAAATTTCAGCTTGATACCTTTACGCGTTCCTGAGAAAAAGGGTCTTGACAGACGGACGGATGGACGGACGGACGGACGGACAACAAAGTGATCCTATAAGGGTTCCGCTTTTTGCTTTTGAGGTGCGGAACCCTAAAAACAGACACTCCAATTTTATTTATTTGTCTAGATTTAAATGTTGCCCAGATTCAGATTGGCAATTTATGTAAAATAAATAATATGATAATGGATTCAACAATTTAATCATGTAAATACTTTAACAATTAATTAATTAACTATAGAACCTACAGATTTCGTGGAATTTTGCGGATAATTTCATTATTCATACCACAAAACCACTAGCTCCATGATATTGAAACAATTAATTATGTGTAACCTACATACGGCGGCCTAATTGGCAAATGATCGCGGCGTGACGACCATAAATATTGCGTAAATTGTCGAAAATTTTGCCTAAACAAATTGTGAAATTGCTCATCAAAGAATTTATTCAAACTGATGGTTATGGCGACCCACGCAAATGTATTGTGATCCTAAATTGTTGGATAACCTTTTTTGGGCACATTTTTGTATGAAGTATACCTTTCGCAAATATTATATATACATAAAGGGTGCTTCAGCATAAATGTTCTTCTCTCAATTGCTGTCGTATGATGTAAAGTACTAGGAGCATTGTCAAAGTCAAGTTCAATGTCAGTTCCTTCACTTTTTAATCATTAATTTGTCCTCATCATAATTTCAACCCAAAGACGTCGAACGCTTGACATAGGCCTCCCCCAAAGGGAGACTGGATTTGCCATAATCGCCACGCTTGGCAGCCAGGTTTGGCGATCGCACTATGGTGGTGAAATGTATAGAGAACGCTGCTGCCCAATCTGTAGTCATTTGTCCTACTTCCTACTAATATCATAAATGTGAAATCTTGTGTATTTAGATGTTTGGGTGTTTTGTATTAAATTTCAATCACGCAAAAACTGTCAAAAGCATTTGTTTCAAATTTGTCTCATAGATTTATTATTAACCTAGGTTAACACACAGCATACTTTATATACCGGTAGTTCGTGCCCTTGGGATAATTTGCGACCACTACACGGCCGTTTATGTCTACAGGGTAAACGCCTCTCTTCCCTCCTCTCACTTATCCCTATAAAGTGCCCTTTGTGACCAATCCTTATGGAAACAGTCAGTTTCAACCAGCCATCTTCTCTCCGAGCGAGTATATATATAGAAGAAGAAATCATGATTGATCGTAACTTTATATCGTAACAACCCATATATACAAACGTGGACTAACAAGAAACAGCACAACAAAAGTTACTATAACCAAAACCCTAAACAAACAGATTACTGAAAGCCATATGTTGTTATCACACAGGAGTATGCCTATCCTCTTAACGTGATGCCTTCACATATTGATGGCATCGGGCCTCAGAGGACAGGTAACGATAGATTCCCTATTGTGTATGGTACTGTTGTTGGGATAACCTAGTCTTAACCGACTTGAGTGAGACTTTTTTTGTTAGCCTATTTTGTGCCCATTGCTGGGCAAATGCTTCCCGTGTCCCTGACCATGTTGACTCTATAAACATGACCAAATCGTCACACTACCTTCGCCTTGATCTTCATCTAGGTAGATAATCACACAGGAGCGAGGATTTTCGCTATGCTGCCACTAAATGCTGGAACAATATCCCTCCTACCATAAAGTTTAGTAAAAGTTGCTCGACTTTCAAATTAAAATAATTTTTACTAAACCATCAAAAAAACTTTGAAAATGTTCGAGCTGAGATATCTGCCATTTGAGCCAACTCATTTTATCAATTTTACCAATTTTATTATTACTTATTATTTACTTTTATTCAATTTCTGTTTAAATTTTAATTTCAATCAGACTTAATTCTTCATTTGTCACTATATTTACTCCAATCGACAATGAAAACTGCATGTAATCCCGTTTCGTTGTTAAGAAGAACAATGCGGTCAATCATTTTTACCATATATTTTTAGATGTTTTGATTTTTTTTATTTTTTTATTATTAATTTTTTTAATGTAATAATTATAATATGTTTTTTTAATTTTTTTATTAATCGACAGACAACACGCATTCACACATGTACGCCACAATAACTTATTTGATTTATGATTTTCTTCATTTATTATTACGGACGCACTCTTTGTATTTATTACTCTTGCGTATGGCACTCGTGGGTTGCAGCTGAAAATCAGCGTCAGGTGGCACACCATGTGTGTTCTCATCTGACATTATGCTGAGCTGAGGCCCTTTTGGCATTATTATCATTGTTTTGTATTCTGCTCTTTTTTATAGTTTTAAGTTTTATTTTAATGGTGATATAATACTAATAAACACATTTTTCTTTCTTCTTTCTTTCTTTAATCCTAGCCTTTTCTCAATTATGTTGGGGTCAGCTTCCAGTCTTACCGGATGCAGATTAATACCAGTATTTTACATGGAGCGACTGCCTATCTCACCTCTACAACCCAGAAACTGGATTATACGATACCCCTTGGTAAGACAGGTTGTCAGACTTTTGGGCTTCTGACGACCCGTAACGATTGTCAAAGATACACGAATGACAACTGGGACTGAGTCACGGAGGAGTCTTGGTATGATGGTCACCCATGCGTGGCCAACCGCGGCAACCTTAGCTTAACGTGATTGGTCGACCCGTGCCTTAGTCGTAGTCTACGTAAAAGTAAATACTTACAAAATATTGTTATTCAACACATGCTTAATATTGTTACACCTTCTAGTTCAGTTAAGAGCTGATTGTATCAATGCCAGATATCTTCACCCATAGAGGCTAACAAAAAGTAGAACCGAACCGAAAATTCGAAGACATGTGACATCTAACAATCTGTACTGGGCCCGCGAGGTAGATTCACGGCCTACTCCCTCTCACCGAGTGGAGGCCTTATTTCCCAGCAGTGGGAAAATTATAGGCTGATTACATGAGTATGTACGATAAAGTAAACTTTTGACAGTTAAAAAAAAACTGCCAGACATAAATTCAACTCCACTGATAACGTTTAACTTCCTTTTTTAATTAAGTTAAGTAATTGCTTTTAAAGTGGTATTATTATTTTCTAATTGACAAAACGATGACGTTCTATAGTACCCATTATTTGACCTTTGTCAGCCGGTACAAAACAGGCTAATTACAAGTGAATTTTCTAATCTTTTACACGACCGATTGACATTCATTTATCATGACTTGACGATCCAAAAGTAGTTCAAACACACAAGAAATTGTCAAATTGCCAAGCCTTGTTACTGTAGGCTGTTCTCAACTATGTGTACTGAAAGTATTTATTTTACGGGCTGACTAGGTTGAGCTAAATTATGTATTTTTCCTAGAGCTGGTAGGATTAGGTAGTACAAGTATTGACCTATAATCATTTATTTTTATTTTGTTCTATTCGAGAAACTTACAGATAATTTATGTTCTTAATCAATATGAATTTAAAAACCATTTACAAGTTTCCACTGAAAAATATTAAACAATAAAACCGATTAAAAAGGTCGGTACAAAATACCTAAAACTTAAATTAGAAATTAAATACAATAAAGCTAAACACGACGACTTAAACACAATAACGCTAAAAATAGTCGCTAAAAATTACTTTCAGTAAAGAAGCCTTAAATTTCACCAACAAACGCTTAAGCCGAGAAACACCGGTATTGAATATCAAATCATATACACTAGACTAAATAGAACTTCTGCTCGCACAGATTAAAAAAGAATTCTGCCTATACACGGAATTTGAATGAGAGAGATACAATACAAATTCAAAATTAAAAAATGTTCATGAGATATTGACCTGTAGCCACTGAAAGAGTAACATGAATGTGAAGGTCACTAGTCTATTTATAGAAGGCATTACGACCGCTCTTGTTTGAGGCCTTAAAATGCAGCATTGTAAACACAAGACCCGAAAATATATGACATCCTTTGTTAAGTCACCCTGTACAACATATAAATTAAGCCATACAAAGAATATTGTTTTTATAGAGATATAAAGGGTTATTTTAAAATAAAAAATACTTACTCATGATTCTTAATCTGTCCTTTTCTCGATATATGCAGATAAAACACAGTAACCCAGAGAAAAAATAAATGTTATCTCACGTTACGAAAACCTTGACTCAACACCAAATTCACGTTCACTTCTCACTTTTATCTCGACACAAATCACTTCTTAATCACTCACAGTAATCACACACACACTGAAAAATATCACTAGTAGGAATTTTCATAGAGAAAATAACATTTGCAATAATGTTTTGGGTGGCGTAGACCCTGCGTAGACTCGCCCGCTCGCTACGAGCGCCGCTACGAACTGACGTAGCACGTAACCCGTAGCAAGTTGGAGGGAAATAGATTTGCGCACAAAACGCCGACCGTCACGTTTTGATACTTGGTTATTGAAAAGGCTGGGAAGAATTTGGCCAAGTTGAACGGTGAAGTTGTATAGGTTCTAACCTATCCCTTACTATATTTTATTCATATTTCGCATGAAACTTAGACGACCAAATAGTAGCACCCCGTCTGTACCTAGATTGTAATGGGGCGCAGTGACTGAGTGATAAGTAGCTTTGCTTCGTGTGTTCAATGTGGTATGGTTAATGTGGGTTCAATATTTATGTTTCGGTCAGATACGTGCTGGGTTATTTAAGTATGTGATGAAAGTTTTACAAAAATTGTAGAAAAAAAATCGTGGGCTAAATAAGTGATTGAACGTATATTTTTATTTGTATTTAAGAATAAAATATGGTTTATTACTAACAATCTCAGTTCTAACTTTCATGAGTTATAGGAATATTTGCAAAAAAGGTTTGTGCAAACAACAAAATTAAATCTTAACTAAAAGCGCGTGCGGACGGGAGACACCCATTTTTTTCTGGGTGGGAAATCATAAAATGACGTCTCCCGCTCTTGGGCAGAGCGGGAGGGCGTGTCAAACTTTTACGGACTAAAACCCACCCGTGTTCCTTCAGTTGCCCATATGCCAGGGCCACGGTATCTCTTACAAACAAATCTCGCGACCGTGGCAGGAATGGCCAATACCTACCCCTATCTGGAACGTTTATTATTGGATTCTCGCACACACAAACACAATTAGCTGGCAATACTTTACGCGTGTTGGGTATCAACATCGAAAACTAGGAAAAATATTTCATCATTCTATGGGTAAAGGTCAATGCCCGAATCCGATTAGCTGTTTTTATAATTTTTCGTGGTTATAGATATTTTTTATGAATTTTACAATCCAAAACACAGTCATTTGGTTGCTTTAAGATAAGATAAGATGCATTTATTTGTCAGAAACACGTGTAGGTTTAAAATCAGTAGGTGTGATTATATAGAAAAAAGGTGCAACATGTTTTGCCTAGAAAGGCGTACAAATACAATAATAATGTTATTAAAAGAATTATACAATAATGCTTTAATATACATGTCCGTCTTTCAAAGTTTTGAAAAAGTTTTTCGATATCGCTTCTCAACACGTGGCCACAACTTAGAGCAAGTATAATTGTTACATAATGACGCACATAAGTCACTGTAATTACAACTCTATGTCAATGCTCATAAAACTCATAAGCCTTCACGATATCAAACGACTATACCTACATTTAAAACACCATACGTTATCTTGTAAAGCTTGGGGATAAATCAGGGGATCCTATCTGCCCACTCCAAGGGGAAGGGCGTTAGAGCCGATCACATTAATATCACTTGATAGGATACGGTTTAAGAATTAGTTACGAGTATGTAAGGTATTTTGTATGAGGTGTAATTATATAGATTACTAGCTGACTGTACAGACGTTGTCCTGTTTCCTAGAACTCGACAGCAGCGCCATCTTTCGGGCTGATTCGTGAATCTAAAGCATCCAGGGTGCCACCCAAACGCATACAAAAAAATTCATTCAAATCGGTACAGCCGTTTAGGAGTTCAGTGACATACACACATACAGTAGAATTATATACAGGATGTGGCGTAAGTAGTGGCCCACCGTTCAGAATTCGATGAACCAGATAATTAACTATAACAATTAAAAAATTTAAACATTTTTACCCAAGGATTCCGAAAATATTTAATGTTTATCTTTTATTACATATTTGTTTGTAGTTTCAACAAAAACCATTATTTTTTCATTTTGATTTCTGTTAATTACTGCTGAATACTAGAGTTATCATGATAAATTATGATTTTTTATTTAAATTCAGCTCTTTTGAAGAAAAAGTTGGTTCTTCTCTAATTTTAACCCCAATTTTTAACACACAATCCAGTTCAAGAACAATTTTTGTAAAAAAAAAAAAATTGTTTAAAAATTGTTAAAATTTTTAATTGTTGTAGTTAATTATCTGGTTCATTAAATCCTGAACGGTGGACCACTACTTACGCCACACCTTGTATATAAAGGTAGTGTACCTTTCTGACTGTCTCGTTGGTCTAGTGGTAGCAAGCGCTACTGCTGAGCATGAGGTCTTGGGTTCAATTCCCAGGTGGGGCAAAGTATTATTGGGTTTGTCCATCTGGAATTTCTCAGTAGCAGCCCGGAGTCTGTATTTGTGCCCGGTTGATGGCAATAGGCTCGCCCCCTATTACATGGGACGTAAACATAACAGGCGAAATGTGGGTGTACTATAGGTACACCTCTGCCAAACCCTTTGGGCAAACAAGGCGTGATGATATGTTATATCATGTAGTGTACCTTTTTAGGGTTCCGTTGCCAAATGGCAAAAAACGGAACCCTTATAGATTCGTCATATCTGTCTGTCTGTCTGTCCGTATGTCACAGCCACTTATTTCCGAAATTATAAGAGCTAAGCTGTTGAAACCTGGTAAGTAGATGTATTCTGTGTACCACATTAAAATTTTCACCCAAAAATAGAAAAAAAACAATACATTTTGGGGTTATACTTAGAATGAAATACTTAGAACTGAAACTCAAACATATTTTTTTCATCAAACCCATACGTGTGGGGTAGCTATGGATAGGTCTTCGAAAATGATATTGAGGTTTCTAATATATATTTTTTTTAAACTTAATGGTTTGTGCGAGAGAAAGTGGTAAAGTGTTAAAATGTGTACCGTAACCCTGTAACTTCTAAAATAAGAGAATGATAAAACTAAAAAAATATATGATGTAAATTACCATGTAAACTTCCACCGAAAATTGGTTTGAACGAGATCTAGTAAGTAGTTTTTTTTTTAATACGTCATAAATCAATTTACCGTTTATTTGACCTTCGAAAAGTGCTGATCCTCAGCCTTATTTGAATAAATGACTTTTGATTTGATTTGATACCTTTCATTCAGTCAACTCAAATATAAAAATTTAAAAAAAAACATTTAATTTCATAAACATAAACCTTATGCATAAACCGTGAATATCTACAGGTTTGTACGTAACCTTCGATGCGCGAGTCCGACTCGCACTTGGCCGGTTTTTTCTCGTTGGGAAATCATCAAATGACGTCTGCCGCTCTGGGCGGAGCAGGAGGGCGTGTCAGACGTTTCCTGACTAAAACCCACTCGTGTTCCTTCAGTTGCCCATGTGCCAGGGCCACTGTAACTCTTTCAAACACTCCGCCACCGTGACAGAAGATTATCGTGTACTCAGGCTACAAAACTTGTCGTTGTTTAATTATAAAGAAACCGAGATCGAAATAATTAAGACGGAGTGTATTATACACACAAACACAAAACATTTAATTGCTTCATTATATAACAACTTAATAAATAATAAATATCTTAGGACAACCAACACACCGTTATCTGATCCCAAACTACGCAGAGCCTGTACTATGGTAACCAGCCAACTGATAAATATACTTATATATTTCTAAATACATACATATTATAGATAAATTACACCCAGACACAGAACAAATGATTGTGCTCATCACACAAAGATTTGTCCTGGGTGGGAATCGAACCCACGACCTCAGTCTTTGCAGTCAGGGTCACTAACCACTAGACTAACAGGCCAGTCAAGAAGAACTAATACATACATTAAATTCATTATCATTCATTCCTGCCAAACTGTGATATCTATGCGTACGCAGATGACACAGCGATCCTCGTTTACGGACCTACTTGGGACATGGTTAAGACTACTGCAGAAGAAGCCTTGTCCAGAATAATGGAATGTTTAAACTCTAACTTTCTGACACTCAACTTGACCAAAACCACTTACATTCCATTTGCAATTCGACGGAACACGAGGCCTCCCCATACCTTTAGTATTACTGCTCACTCTTGCTCAAATCAAATACCATCTTGTAACTGTCCAACTCTTACTTGATATGACACTATAAAATATCTCGGAGTTCAGATTGATGATGGACTAAGATGGGACAAACAGATTGACGCCCTTACGACACGTACAGTCCGCCTGATACACCTCTTTAAGTCGCTGAGAGAGTCGGCTAAACTAGACACTCTGAAGATGGTGTATTACGCGCTTTGCCAATCTGTTATTGGATATTGTATTACTGTATGGGGCGGAGCTACAAAAACTAAAATGTTGAGAGTCGAAAGAGCACAAAGAGCCATACTTAAAGTAATGACTAGAAAACCCTACAGATTCCCAGCAACTGAACTATACGCTAACCGCAAAGTCCTTACGGTACGCCAACTTTTCGTGCTTCGATCGCTTTTAAGAACTCATGTTAAGCTGCCGCCGCCAAAACTCAATAAGCGAGTACAACTCATCAACGGATCTCAACACAAAACTACTTTCGCAACGCACCAATATTATTTACTAAGTAATTTTATTTACAATAAAAAAGAATTACCAAAATCGGACTACTCTGTACAAAGTTATGCGTGGTTATACATTACAATCAATGAGTGAACAATCAATCATCCCCTGTTTTCCGACCCTTAGGATTCGATTTTGTTTTCCAAATTTATATGGGACCACCCTCGGAGTGTACCCTTTCCAATAAAAAAATAATTATCACATTCGGACTACTATGTTTAAAGTTATGCGTGGTCTTACGTAAAAAAAAAATATACGCTTCGAATTGATAACCTCCTCCGTTTTTTTAGTCGGTTTAAAATTAATAAAGACTTAAAAATTCTAAAACTAAACACCTACGCGGTTAAAACCACGGTTAAAAAAAAACAGAGTGGCTACTAGAGAAGGACTATTCCTACACGGAGTCTCTACTTACGTACTTTCACTCATTAATCACGCACCCCGGTTTCGATAACATACACACATTCAAACACCCACCCCACCTTATCACACATGCACACTCTCCCACACAACACTCACCTTCCACCACAAGCACACACGTACCTACGTCACAAAATATACCATAATCACATGAATTATTGCAGTGGTAGAACGACACCGTTCAAAATTTTTTTGTAACAGAAATAGTGTAAGAAAATGGTGACTGTATACTGTTTCTCAAAATACAGGTTATAACCTAGTT
Source organism: Aporophyla nigra (assembly GCA_947507805.1). NCBI lineage: Eukaryota > Metazoa > Arthropoda > Insecta > Lepidoptera > Noctuidae > Aporophyla > Aporophyla nigra. The sequence continues at coordinate 13,798,377 of OX382315.1, read as the reverse complement.
TGAGAGGCAAGGTTTTAATTTTTTGTACATATTTTACAACAATTTAACTGTGTATTTCTCTACCCATTGATTGTTAGTGTTACTATCTGTATTTTTTTAATAAATAAAACATTATTATTATTATATTTAAATTAAATTGCTTCTATTCATTGTATAACAACTAACTGCAAACACTAGGTACTAGATCAAATGACAATTGATCAAAAGATAATTGTGACATTGAAAGGGAACGTAGGTCGCTGGCTGTCCGTTGTAACATGCTGGCCCGCAGGTTTGCGCGTTGTACGAAACCAGTGAAAGTAACGCTGTTCAAAGCTTACTGTCAGTTTTTCTACACGTGCAGCCCGTGGGTCAACTACACTCAGCGGACATACAGCGACCTACGCGTTCAATATAACAATGCACTGAGAGTGCTGCTGCGGCTGCCGTGGCGTAGTAGTGCGTCAGAGATGTTTGCAGATAATAATATTGATGGTTTTGCCGCCATTATTAGAAATAGGTGTGCATCCCTGATGACTCGTGTTCGCGGCAGCACCAACAGTATTCTCAGTGTATTCGCAGATCGGTGGGATTCCCCGATGCTGCGGAGATGGATGCGGCTCCATGCTGAATTTTAATTTATATGTTTGTACCTATGTATGTAATCTACTAACACTAGACGTTAAGAAAAATTGTTACTAACCCTATGGACTCCGGTCTGAAATAAAAATATTCTATTCTATTCTAAACAAAAGGACACTTAAGCGTCGAAGTACTAGTCCGCATCGCAGTTATCCAGAAATGTGTTAAGACATTCAACATCAGCAGTGCCAGTCGACGTGGCAATGTTGCCAGCATTCCCAAGTCGACAGGGAATGCTGATTCTTTGGTAAAAGAACAAGCCAGCCATCTGGTCGAATAAATATTATGAATAGGAATAACTCGCTTTTGCCAAGGGCTTCGCCCGAATGAAGGTCGAAAATTATTGCGCAGGAATGTACTACCGGGATAAAAAAGTACCCTATATATTAATCCAAGTTATAAACTATCTGTATGCCAAATTTCTTCCAAATCCCTTTAGTAGTTTTTACGTGAGAGAGTATCAAACATCCATACATGCTCACAAACTTTCACATTTATAATTTGTATTCGTGAGATATAAATTTAAGACGAAAGTGTCTGACGAAAGATAATTTAAGAACAATAAATTTATTTTGAAATGGTTAAAAAGTGTTTAAAATATATGAGTCCTAAGGAATTCACAGGAAACCACAATATATTTTTTTAAGTCCAAAATAGTTTACTCTTTAACCGACGAAAAAAACGGAGGAGGTTATCAATTCGACGCGTATAATTTTTTTTAATGTATGACTACGCATAGCTTTTTACATAGTAGTCTGATTGTGATAATTCTTTTTTTATTGGAAAGGGCATATTCCGAAAGTGCTTTCATATAAATTTAGAAAACAAAATCGAACCCTTAGGGTCGGAAAACAGGGGATGATTGATTGTTCACTCACTGATTGTAATGTATAACCACGCATAACTTTGTAGAGAGTAGTCCGATTTTGATAATACTTTTTTCATTGGATAGGGCCTTGCCAAGTATTATTAGTACATTAAAGCCACAAAAAAATATAAAATAAAAACTTTAAAAAAAAAATTAAACCGCCGAAAAAACTGAAAAGCTAAAAATAATAAACCTTAAAATTTTGAGTCGGCGCTGAAAAATCAATGAACAAAGATCACTCAAAGCGCCGAAATTTTAAGGTTTATTATTTTTAGCTTTTCAGTTTTTTCGGCGGTTTAATTTTTTGTTAAAAAGTTTTGTGGTAACGCATTGTCTCGTGTCTTGATATTTGCATGCATCTACTATATGTCTATATCAACTAAGCCTAACGCAGTCTACAGCCTCAGCCACAATCAATACACAATATTTCCCTATTCGTTTACCTCTTCCAGATTTACGTAAAAGGATAATCTATTTACTTGCCATCAAATAAACAATAGTAAATCGAAATATTTTCCCTACCGAGATAGAATTCATTTCGTAACATTCTCACAAAATATTCTTTCTTACAATCATAAAAATATAAATCCGACCCTAATATGCTACGACCCCGCAGTCACGTAGCAAGTCCACGCGCTACGCTACCTCTACGTTGCTACGGCGTAGTGCCGAAAATTGTGCTACATAGTCGAGATAATTGGTTTATCATAGAGGTAGACAGTTTTCATGGAAGCTACGGACGTAAAATAATTCTATTAGGTTTTCCATTCAGGAATTAGTGATCGTGTGTGATTTTTTAAAGTAGCGGTAATCAGCAAGATAATGAGCAAATACGTTTTCTGAGAATTTACCGGATTCAATTAAATCGACGCATTTTTTTTTAAATATTTTAATAATAGATCCAAAAATCCAAACTATATTTGAAATCCAAAATGGAACTAAGTCCCTTCTCATCACAATGGTTTACTTTTCCAAATACCGATTTGAGATTTTGTTAATCTATTGGTTTTTGTTTACATATATGTGGTTTTTTGTATGTGTGTCCCAACTTAAGAGTTGTAGATAATAGGTTTGAATCCAGACTTTCGCTTTACTCTGTATAATTTTCATCACCGCTGCTCTCAAAACGATGAAGGAAAACATCGTCAGGAAACCAGAAGACATGTGTTTGACATTGTGCACACACCTCTACCAATCTGCACGGGGCCCGTGTGGTAGATTACAGCCCTCTCTCTAAGAGACGAGGTCTACGTCCCCAGCAGTGGGAATCTTATAGGCTGATTATGCTATATCTTATGGCACTCAACAATAGAGTTGGTTTTTGCCAGCAAAAGAATTTTGTAAATCGGATCAGTACTCCCAGAAATTACCTCCTACATACAAACCTACTTCACTAGCTTTACCTCAAAATCAAACTATTTTATTTCATATAACCGTTCATGGGCAATTATGACACGTCAGAAGCTAGGTACACGGTTCCAATTTGTTGATTCCTATGGAGAAGAGCTGGCAAGAAACTACATGGTTACTCTTTTAAAAATAATTGGTTTTTTTCATGGTTACAAATTACAGTGTTAATTGGTATGGGACAACAGTGTAGGCATGTCAACAAGTACCAGGTATTTAATAAAATACATAACCCTTCGTAATATTAGTGTAATAGATTCAAATACACAGATATATCCTTTCCACACAAGGAAAAAATTACTTCTATGCAAAGAGATATTGCTTCTATGTAACAATTAGCGATTTAATAAACATGACATTGATTAACATCATATTGATTGGTAAATTATTAGTTCATCAAATAAATTTGAGCGGCCAGGTACATTCCATAGCGATGACTACATGACACAATCGAGGAGTTTACATATAATATATTAGATGTCTTGCAGAGTGGCGTTATGAATATAATATGGGTAAGTGTACCAGAAACCATTACTAACTCAAAATGTGACCTAATTGGAAAATGTCATATCTGGAAAATGACGTACTTGGAATTTGACATCCATTACCGCTTTCTAGATTTTTAAACACAATATAATATATTTATCAGCACGGAAGATGACCAAGCTACAACATCTATATTAACGGCACGCACAAAACAGGACTCTCTAAATTAAGCCACATTTATATTTCAACTGCACAACTACTGTGGTTTAAGATAAGATTCTATTGTCACCAAAACTGCGTACCTGGGCCGGTCACTAGTTTATTCTAAATACACAATTTATAAGCTAAGGCTCAAACTGAAGCAGGCTAAACTAGCTAAATAAGGTTTTGTAGACGGCCGCTTTTAATCGAACCATCTTTGCAAACGTTAGGTGTTCTTAACTTGAGTCATTGAATATGTCTAGCTTTTTACCAACTATATTGAGGTCGGCTTCTCGTCTGGAGGGACTGCCCATCTGACTTCCATCACCCAGTTACTGGGTACCGACACCCCTTGGTAGTTTTAATGGGTTTTCCCATCTGGAATGTCTCAGGTGCCCAGAGTCTGGGCCTGGAGTTTGTGCGTGTTTGATGGCAATGACCTCGCCCCCTATTACACAGGGACTTTAAAAATAACTGGCGATATAAGGACGTCCTACAGGTACACGTCTGCCTGTCCTGCAAGCTATGTGATTTTCGAGCTTCAGACGACCCGAAACGACTGCCAATATAGTTCGGCACGAATGACAGCTGGGGCCATAGCTTTTTTTTTTTGGATGTGAAATCATCAAATGACTTCTCCCGCTCTGGGCGGAGCGGGAGGTCATGTCAGACTTTTACTGACTAAAACCAACCCGTGTTCCTTCAGTTGCCCATGTGCCACGGTATCTCTTTCGAACAATCTCGTGACCGTGGCAGTGGGGCCATAGCTCGGAATGCACGTTAGCTTTCTGAGGCACGGAAGGGTTCAGTATGTCGGATCCTTACCTTTAGTAATTCTTAAACTCTGACCCAACTGAAGCGACCGAGTAGTGAGATGCGGCATGACATTTACTCCCACTGGTACATAGATTACTAAAAACGATTAAACTAAAACATTCGCGTGACTTCATCTGTTTAAGTAATTGAAACAATCTACTCGCATCGTTACTTCTAAAAATTGCTAGCATTTTTAGAAGCAGCAAGTAGTTACTGGATTTCCAAAACAGAAAGTTCTGGTCAAACTGAAGCGATGGAGCGGCAGGATGTGGGATTTCCTTACACAAAACTTGCCTGCACAAATATTAAGGCGGACAAAATGTAATACGCATTTTGAATGCAGAGCCATATGGTATTAGTTTTAGAAGCTCTGTTATAGGTACTAATCGCCATCTTGGACATTTATTTTGCCTCACTGTTGGTTGGCACCATCGAAAACTATGAAAACGATACTCACAACGAAAAATTTTACATTTTTGCTGTTGCTATCTTAGATTTTCATTTTGACCTTACTATTGGTTTTAGCACTCTCGCAAACCATGAAAACTAACTCTCTCTCTCTCTTTCTCTCTCTCTCTTCTCCCAAAATGGGGCATTACCCTTTCTCTTTACTAGTCTATTTCTACAAGTTTACACCCACCATAAGCTGCGATAAAGAACTTAATTCCAATATTAACATATATAAATGGCATACGTTGTGGAAAACACTACTAAATATGCCCCGTATCAACCATTAATTGTAACATTTTGTAACCCACCAATTTCTAAAATGTTTCTTTGATTCCAGATTTGATTGCATAATATTCAAAGGGTGTGTTCATCCCATAGCACCTCGACCTCCCAGAACAAATCGACAATAGTCAGTTTGACTACAGGCCGCCCGATTTAATGTAGTCCCATTATCGTCCGCAAGATTAAAGGCGGTCTGAGCGTCCACTTACAAAAAAATCATTTGTTCTCCAGACGGGACGCAAACCGTTTTGACAAAATCCACAGAATATTGGCAGGGACGCATTTTTTACTCAACGTCTCGTGAATACGGTTAGCCGAATATATAGGACTAATATTATGAAGAAGCCTTCAATTATGGAACCTTTTATGTAATATTTTTTCGTCTTAGCATTTTCTCCATGTTTTGTTAGAATAAATTACGTTACGTTACAAAAGAAAGAACAGTTTTCTTGTGTATTCTGTATATAAAGCAATAACAAAGTCTTAGTACTAAGTGTGAATCAAAAAGTAAGCTGTAAAGGTGACCCGCGGTCTGACGGTCCTTCAAACTCCGTTATGGAAGAAAATAACAAAAAAAAAAGGTTGAGAATCTGCATATGGAAGACAGAACACTTACCACAACGAATAATTTGAGATCCTAATGATTTCATTTGGTAGCGCCAGGCCTGCCCCCCTAGCCAAGTTACAACCGCTTCGTGTCGAATTCCGTTCTCCAATCGGTAACGCCTCGGTGTCAGCAATTATTGTAGAAAACGATAAGTTGGTAGCCATGTTGAAGCGCCTGAGTCGGCCGCTCGTTCTACGATGTATTTAAAAAAACGACATTATAACAACGGATGTAACGTTGCACATTGTAGAAACGATAAAAAATCATTCTATCATTTTGAACGATGTAAACTTGGCTACGAATTATCTATTCGTTTGTTCTAACCACGTGAGTTAACGTTGAGCGACTAGCGTCAACGATTGCAGATTATCAATTTGGCTTTTGCTCCAATCTCCTTGATCACCCACCATATTCTCTGAACGTAATCCCTAGTGATTTTCACTAATTCTTTAAAAGAACAATACATAAAATAAATTTAAAGAACATATCCATGGAATTCTAACTAAAACTTCACGACGAAGACGCGGTTTTGGCTGCTAGAAGAGTTTTTCGAGTGTCAAGATTTTTTTTGCAAATCATCCAAACGAACCGAATTTGATGAATTTGGTACGGGGTAACTTTGAACTCAAAGAAAGGACACAGGCTACTTTTTATTCAACAACTTTATCTGCGTTCGCGATAACCGACATTTACGCGTACGAAGTCGCGGGCAAAAGCTAGTTATAAATAAGAAGGATATCTTTACATAGTATAAAATGAAGTCGCTTCCGCTGTCTGTCCGCTTAGATCTTTTAAACTCCTCAACGGATTTGAATACAGTTTTCAGCAATAGATAGAGTGATTCAAGAGGAAGGTTTATATGTATAATACGCGGGCGAAGCCGCTTGCAAAAGCTAGTAGAAAAATAAAATATGTTTGTTTCATTTCTTCCTACGTGTCTTTGCTATTTGTACGAAACGTTTTGTAGTCCAATTTATTTTTGTCAATGTTTGATGGAAATGTGTAGTCATACTCAAAAACCCTGACTGAAATAAATAACCTGGGATCAAACTCCGAACCTTACGCTCGTGTAAAAATGTGGTAGCAAATGCAGGGTGAAATTAAATAAGCTAGCGAATCTGTAGACGTGATGGGTATACAGCATGGAAACCGCATAAATGCAATAAATGAAACCACAAACTTGTATTCACTTTTGCTGGCAATACAAAAAAAAAATAAACGAAATCAGTCCAGTAATTCGGTATTCATTTTGAGAAAAGTAGAACACTCTGTAGAATTGGATCACTCGATCAATTATTCAACTAACTTTAATTCTTTAATATTAAAAACCGACGTTGCCACACATTACAAACTATCACAACGCTGTTACGTATTCAAGGTATTTATCTAAATAATCAAATTGGTGCAAACCACAAGGTACGAAGCTACGTTGTGTAAAAGGAGTGTTAAAATAAATTCTGTAAAACTGCATTTAGTTTATTTTTCAGTTTACGGTTTTTATTGCAGTATTTAATTTTGTTATACTTCTGTGTTACTAGTACGACTTGTGGTTTCATTTATTACATAAACAGGAAAAAATTTAACCAGTACGCAATATTTTTTGGTGGTTCAATATGAGTAATAGAACACATTTCCATAATATATTCGTAATAATTATCAAAGATCTTTGAGATATTTCATTATTATTACGAATAGATGATAGCCTAATTGCAGAAGAAGCCTATACATTTGTACTGTCAATGTAAATTGTAGTATATTTTTAATAAGTGCCTTAATTTCATTATATCGCCTTAATTTCATTTGTTCCGCCACTTCTTCTTCCCAGCTAAAGCACTAGGAAGTGTCGAAGGGTGGGCGTTTTTGGGGGACTGTCTCATGTAACTTTGACGTTCAAAAAGTGCTGACTCTCAGCCTAGTTTGAATAAATGACTTTTGATTTTGATTTTGATTGATCGTAATGATTTATTTTTTGCATTTTATGGTCCTAAGCTGATGAAAGTACAAAGGAAAATTTGATTACTCTTCAAACAAATTCAGGTCACGGCCTAAACTTAAAAAAGCCTAGTTCGAACCTGACAAAAGTAGCGACGAGTAACCCGCGTGAATACTTACTTATCTACGCCGACGAATTGAGGGAGCGCTCAGCTGACTGCTGTTAGGTATATTTAAGTACGTTCGGTCTACAGAGTTTGCTAGGTAATTTAATTTGATCCGGCACACGTAATTTCTTACTTTATGTCCCTGTTCTACTTAATATGTAAAACCCCATAAGCTCCACCGACATAACATTATTTAAGCCACATGTGGCGTTCTACGCAAGAGAAGGCACTTATGGCGTGTATTCGCCCATAAAAGACGTGTGTGAAGTTAGCATCTCAATTGTTAGCATCTCACAAAAAAACACCACATATAGTGGCATCCCACATAGTTCCACAGTTCTTGATAAGTTTTAACAATAGTTCCGTCGATTTTACTATCCAAAACGCATTTTGAAAAAATGAGATGCTAACTTCGCAAAACATATCACAGCATCTCATCGAATTTCTCAAAATTAACCATTTTTGAGTTGAAAGCAAAAGAGTTCTGCATCCGAAACGTATTTGGCTGAGAGTTCTATGGTGTGAATCCAATTTAAATCACTAAAAAATAATTATTATGTATTATTTCTCAATGTTATTAACGAAATATCCTTACAGAAGTGAGATGCTGAGGTAGAACTGGGAGTTCTGGTTCAAATGAAGATTTCTATCGAGTAGTTGAGGTCTTTCACTCAATTACCGAAAGAGTTCTGTTGTTTTGAACATTCACAATAGGTATATAACATTGTTATAACCAAAACATCCATATAGGAGTGAGATGCTGAAGTGTATCTGGGAGTTCTGGATCGAATGAAGATTTCTATCGAGTAGTCGAGGTCTTTCACTCAATTACCGAAAGAGTTCTGTTGTTTTAAACATTCACAATAGGTATATAACATTTTTATAACCAAAACAACCATTTAGGAGTGAGATGCTGAGGTAAAACTAGAAGTTCTGGTTCAAATGAAGATTTCTATCGAGTAGTTGGGTCTTTCACTCAATAACCGAATGAGTTCCGTTGTTTTTAATATTCACAATAGGTATATAACGTTGTTATAACCAAAACATCCATAAAGGAGTTAGATGCTGGGGTATAACTCGGAGTTCTGGTTCAAATGAAGATTTCTATCGAGTAGTCGAGGTCTTTCACTCAATTACCGAAAGAGTTCTGTTGTTTTGAACATTCACAATAGGTATATAACATTGTTATAACCAAAACACCCATATAGGAGTGAGATGCTGGGGTATAACTGAGAGTTTTGGATCGAATGAAAATTTCTATCTAGTAGTCGAGGTCGTTCACTCAATTACCAAAAGAGTTCTGTTATTTAGAACATTTACAATAGGTATATGACATTGTTATAACCAAAACACCCATATAGGAGTGAGATGCTGGGGTATAACTGGGAGTTCTGGATCGAATGAAAATTTATATCGAGTAGTCGAGGTCTTTCACTCAATTACCGAAAGAGTTCTGTTGTTTTGAACGTATACAATTGGAAAAAAACATTATTATAACCAAAACAACCATTTTGGAGTGAGATGCTGAGGTATAACGGGGTGTTCTGTATCGAATGAAGATTTCTTTAGAGTAGTCTAGGTCTTTCACTCAATTACCGAAAGAGTTTTGTTGTTTTGAACATTCACAATAGGTATATAACATTGTTATAACCAAAACACCCATATAGGAGTGAGATGCTGGGGTATAACTGGGAGTTCTGGGTCGAACGAAAATTTCTATCGAGTAGTCGAGGTCTTTCACTCAATTACCGAAAGAGTTCTGTTGTTTTGAACGTATACAATTGGAAAAAAACATTATTATAACCAAACCAACCAATTAGGAGTGAGATGCTGGGGTATAACTGGGAGTTCTGGATCGAATGAAGAATTGAATCGAGTAGTCAAGGTCTTTCACTCAATTACCGAAAGAGTTCTGTTGTTTTAAACATTCACAATAGGTATATAACATTGTTATAACCGAAACAACCATTTAGGAGTGAGATGCTGAGGTAAAACTAGAAGTTCTGGTTCAAATGAAGATTTCTATCGAGTAGTTGGGTCTTTCACTCAATAACCGAATGAGTTCTGTTGTATTAAACATTCACAATAGGTATATAACATTGTTATAACAAAAACCACCATTCAGGAGTGAGATGCTGAGGTAAAACGGGGAGTTCTGTATCGAATGAAAATTTCTCTCTAGTAGTCGAGGTCTTTCACTCAATTACTGAAAGAGTTCTGTTGTTTTGAACATTCACAATTCGTATATAACATTGTTTTAACCAAGACATCCATATAGGAGTGAAATGCTGTGGTATAACTGGGAGTTCTGGATCGAATCAAAATTTCCATCGAGTAGTCAAGGTCTTTCACTCAATTACCGAAAGAGTTCTGTTGTTTTGAACGTATACAATTGGAAAAAAACATTATTATAACCAAAACAACCAATTAGGAGTGAGATGCTGGGGTATAACTGGGAGTTCTGGATCGAATGAAAATTTATATCGAGTAGTCAAGGTCTTTCACTCAATTACCGAAAGAGTTCTGTTGTTTTAAACATTCACAATAGGTATATAACATTGTTATAACCAAAACAACCATTTAGGAGTGAGATGCTGAGGTAAAACTAGAAGTTCTGGTTCAAATGAAGATTTCTATCGAGTAGTTGGGTCTTTCACTCAAAAACCGAATGAGTTCCGTTGTTTTTAATATTCACAATAGGTATATAACGTTGTTATAACCAAAACATCCATAAAGGAGTTAGATGCTGGGGTATAACTCGGAGTTCTGGTTCAAATGAAGATTTCTATCGAGTAGTCAAGGTCTTTCACTCAACTACTGAAAGAGTTCTGTTGTTTTGAACATTCAAAATAGGTATATAACATTTTTATAACCAAAACATCTATATAGGAGTGAGATGCTGGGGTATAACTAGGAGTTCTGGATTTAATGAAGATTTCTATCGAGTAGTCGAGCTCTTTCACTCAATTACTGAAAGAGTTCTGTTGTTTTGAACATTCACAATAGGTATATAACATTGTTATAACCAAAACATCCATACAGGAATGAGATGGTATAGCGTAACTGTGAGTTCTGGAATGAATAAAGCTATTTGTCGATTAATCGATGTATTTTATATTAGTACTGAGAAGGTTCTAGTATTTCAATCATATACAATTATTATAAATCACTGTTGTATCCAAGATAAGACTGAGGTGCTGGGAAAAAAAAAGGAAAACATGTGAAATTAAACCAGAACTAACAAAAATACAGACAACCTGAAAGTTATCAGTGTACTCATCATTAAGATTAGCTGGACCAACCCTGAAATGGCAACAAAATCAGCTGATCCATACATTTGTGTTCGCATAAGGAGACAAAATGTATGGACTAGCTGATTTAATTTTCGCGGCTTTTCTGGTATAAATTCAGGGTTGCTCTTATGTCAAAAGTTGTTCTGACTCCTTTTCAGTTTTTTTTTACATAATTTTTTAACGCAAACGATATATTTAACCTCCTTAATTACCTTTTAATTTTTGTGTTACTTAGAAGAAAATTACCCATTATTTTTTCGCCTATCATTGTTTTTGATCCGCCCATACCTTATGGTACCACAAAATTACTTTCATCATCATCATTTCAGCCGAAAGACGTCCACTGCTGGACATAGGCCTCCCCCAAGCTCCGCCACTTCGACCGGTTTTGTGCTTCCCGCATCCAGCGGGTGCCTGCGGCCTTCACAAGGTCATCGGTCCACCTTGTTGGAGGCCTTCCAACTCTACGTCTTCCGGTACGCGGTCGCCACTCCAGAACCTTTCGGCCCCATCGGCCATCTGTTCTACGAGCAATGTGCCCTGCCCACTGCCACTTCAGTTTAGCAATTCTTCGGGCTATGTCGGTTATCTTGGTTCTCCTACGGATCTCTTCATTTCTGATTCGATCACGTAGGGAAACTCCAAGCATAGCCCTCTCCATCGCCCTTTGGGTGACTTTATGCCTTCTAATAAGGCCCATTGTGAGCGACCACGTTTCGGTTCCATATGTCATCACTGGCAACACACACTGGTCAAAGACTTTCGTCTTGAGACACTGCGGTATGTGGGACGAGAAGATATTGCGTAGCTTCCCAAACGCTGCCCAGCCGAGTCGGATTCAAAATTACTTTACTATAATAATATTTTTTTAAAGGGTAGGCTATTGCACCTACTGTGCACTAGTCCTTAGAATTCATATCTGTTATATTTTCTTTTACATTCAACTTATTTTCATGTCTTTTTCGTAGTGAATAATACCCAAATTTAAAATAAGCAAGCTGGACGTGGAGAGCGCAGCAAATGTACAATTTAAATTAGTGTAAAGAGGAACAAAAAAAAAATTTTACTTAGAAGCAGAAACTCCTCGTTTTCAGATGCAGTTGTAACTGCACTATTCGACAGCATCTATAAGATATTCAGAACTCTGAGACAAGTATCAGCATAGCATGAGTTAAATATATGTTACTAAAAATACAGATATAAATGAATAATCTGGTAAGATGGATAAAATAAAAATCACATAGCAGTGCGCAGGAAGAACTCCTCGATTTCTGATACATCTATGACTTAACTATTGGAACACTTGCAAAATAAACCAGAACTCTGCGTACAGAAACGTGGCGTTCCCCGCTCCTGAGTGCTATATTTTTTTTCATTTTTGAGTCATCACACCAGAACACTAATTTAAATCTTGATTTTAACTAACTCAAATCTTTACCCATGCTCTGCTTGTACCTTAGTCGGCGTTCTGGTTTTATTTTGCATGATTTCCAATAGTTTAGATATAGGTGCATCAAAAAACGAGGAGTTCTCACTCCTCACTACTACTTTTTTTTTAAATCCATGTCACTAGATAATTTAAATTTTGATTTTTACTAACACATATTTTTACACATGCTCTGCTGATACCTCAGTCAGAGTTCTGGTTTTAAGTTAAATCTTTTCCAACATTTCAGTTAGAGATAGACTGCTCCATTTTAAAACCCAGTAAGGAACATCTTTTATCAATTTCTGTTTTTTAACTTATATTATAAAGCATAAATTGAGAAATAAACTTAAACACCCGATAAAACCTTAATCTTGTGAAGGAAAGTAAAAGTGACAATGCAATTCCTTTTCTGTAAACTGCAGGAAAAACATATGGGAACAATATTGCGATCGAGGTTATACCACTGATCGTATACAGGGCGTACCTTTCTTAATAAATGCATACGTTTTTCTGAAAAATTAAATGTGCTCATTCAAATGACAATGCTTACATAAAAAATAGAAGCCATTATTTCTTTTTTCCAAACAATGATGATAAGTTGATATCCTATAACGAACCACTATAGACATAATATGTACTTCCCCACACACAAAATACTTACCAAGACATTTGACTTTAAAAGCAATGCATCAAGTTATCAAAAGAAAGCATCCTGGTTTTAAATATGGTAAAGAAGTCTACAGGCAACAACTAAAAGATTTAAAATTATTTTTCCATATACAAAAATAACTAATAAGTAGTAATAAGTATCCAGAAAGCCTGACCTACGAGGAAAAGAGGAAAAAGGATTAAAATGCAATACCTACCCGTAGAATTGACCAAAAATAAGAATGTCAAAAATTAAAGGCTGAGCTATACATAAATACGTATGTATAGATTAGGTGTGAACTGAATACTGAATTATCAAATCAAGTAATTTTCAACGGACTTACTAAAAGTTATCACACTGCCTGAAATGCCGAGTATTAAGGATACTTTAATAATGAAATATATTTAAGGAAGAAATTAATATTAATTTAGTACTCAACTACTGAATTAAAATTAAAATCTTAAATAGAGATAACAATAAATAATAATCGATTACATTAAAGGACCAACCCAAGAATGACCAAAACCGACAAGAGCATGAATGAAAAATAAATAACAAAATTGTGTTATATGCTTGGTAAATAATTTACAGGCCTTTTTCCCATGGGGGTGAACAGAAACCACGGAACGCCACCTGCTACGATCTCTACACATTCCTTTTGCCTCGTTTTCATTCGATCCAAAAATCCGAGTTATACTTCAGCATCTCACTCCTATATGGTTGTTTTGGTTATAACAATGTTAAATACCTATTGCGAATGTTCAAAACGACAGAAATCATTCGGTTATTGAGTGAAAGACCCAACTACTCGAAAGAAATCTTCATTCGATTCAGAACTTCCAGTTATACCCCAGCATCTCACTCCTACATGGATGTTTTGGTTATAACAATGTATATACCTATTGTGAATGTTCAAAACAACAGAACCTTTCAGTAATTGAGTGAAAGACCTCAACTACTCGAAAGAAATCTTCATTCGATCCAGAACTCCCACTTATACCCCAGCATCTCACTCCTAAATGGATGTTTTGGTTATAACAAAGCTTTTTACCAATTGTGTATGTTCAAAACAACAGAACTCTTTCGGTAATTGAGTGAAAGACCATGACTACTCGATGGAAATCTTCATTCGTTCCAGAACTCCCAGTTATACCCCAGCATCTCACTCCTAAATGGATGTTTTGTTTATAACAAGGTTATATACCAATTGTGAATGTTCAAAACAACAGAACTCTTTCGGTAATTGAGTGAAAGATCTAAACTACTCGATAGAAATCTTCATTCGATCCAGAACTCCCAGTTATACCCCAGCATCTCACTCCTATATGGATGTTTTGGTTATAACAATGTTATATACTAATTGTGAATGTTCAAAACAACAGAACTCTTTCGGTAATTGAGTGAAAGACCTAAACTACTCGATAGAAATCTTCATTCGATCCAGAACTCCCAGTTTTACCTCAGCATCTCACTCCTATATGGATGTTTTGGTTATAACAATATTATATACCTATTGTGAATATTCAAAACAACAGAACTCTTTTGATAATTGAGTGAAAGACCTAGACTACTCTATAGAAATCTTCATTTGAACCAGAACTCCCAGTTTTACCTCAGCATCTCACACCTAAATGGTTGTTATGGTTATAATGTTTTTTACCAATTGTATATGTTCAAAACAACAGAACTCTTTCGGTTATTGAGTGAAAGACCTGGACTACTCGATAGAAATTTTCATTTGAACCAGAACTCTCAGTTTTACCCCAGCATCTCACTCCTATATGGATGTTTTGGTTAAAACAATGTTACATACCAATTGTGAATGTTCACAACAACAGAACTCTTTCGGTACTTGAGTGAAAAACCTAAACAACTCGAAAGAAATCTTCATTCAATCCAGAACTCCCAGGTTTACCTCAGCATCTCACTCCAAAATGGTTGCTTTTGTTATAACAATGTTATTTACCTATTGTGAATGTTCAAAACAACAGAACTGTTTCGGTAATTGAGTGAAAGTCCTCGACTACTAGATAGAAATTTTCATTCGATCCACAACTCCCAGTTATACCCCAGCATCTCACTCCTATATGGGTGTTTTGGTTATAACAATGTTATATACCTATTCTGAATGTTCAGAACAACAGAACTCTTTCGGTAATTGAGTGAGAGACCTCGACTACTCGATAGAATTCTTCACTCCATCCAGAACTCTCAGTTATACCCCAGCATCTCACTCCTAAATGTTTGTTTTGGTTATAATAATGTTTTTTACTAATTGTATATGTTCAAAATAACAGAACTCTTTCGGTAATTGAGTGAAAGTCCTCGACTACTAGATAGAAATTTTCATTCGATACAAAACTCCCCGTTTTACCTCAGCATCTCACTCCTAAATGGTTGTTTTGGTTATAACAAAGCTTTTTACCAATTGTGTATGTTCAAAACAACAGAACTCTGTCAGTAACTGAGTGAAAGACCATGACTACTCGATGGAAATCTTCATTCGTTCCAGAACTCCCAGTTATACCCCAGCATCTCACTCCTAAATGGATGTTTTGGTTATAACAATGTTATATACCTATTGTGAATGTTCAAAACAACAGAACTCTTTCAGTAGTTGAGTGAGAGACCTCGACTACTCGATAGAATTCTTCACTCCATCCAGAACTCTCAGTTATACCCCAGCATCTCACTCCTAAATGTTTGTTTTGGTTATAATAATGTTTTTTACCAATTGTATATGTTCAAAATAACAGAACTCTTTCGGTAATTGAGTGAAAGTCCTCGACTACTAGACAGAAATTTTCATTCGATCCACAACTCCCAGTTATACCCCAGCATCTCACTCCTATATGGGTGTTTTGGTTATAACAATGTTATATACCTATTCTGAATGTTCAAAACAACAGAACTCTTTCAGTAATTGAGTGAAAGACCTCGACTACTAGATAGAAATTTTCATTCGATACAAAACTCCCCGTTTTACCTCAGCATCTCACTCCTAAATGGTTGTTTTGGTTATAACAATGTTATATACCTATTGTGAATGTTCAAAACAACAGAACTCTTTCAGTAATTGAGTGAAAGACCTAAACTACTCGATAGAAATCTTCATTTGAACCAGAACTCTCAGTTTTACCCCAGCATCTCACTCCTATGGATGTTTTGGTTAAAACAATGTTATATACCAATTGTGAATGTTCAAAACAACAGAACTCTTTTGATAATTGAGTGAAAGACCTAAACTACTCAATAGAAATCTTCATTCAATCCAGAACTCCCAGTTATACCCCAGCATCTCACTCCTATATGGATGTTTTGGTTATAACAATGTTATATACCTATTGTGAATGTTTAAAACAACAGAACTCTTTCATTTGTTCAGTGAAAGACCTTCACTACTCGATAGAAATCGTCATTTAAACCAGAACTCCCAGTTATACCCCAGCATCTCACTCCTAAATGGATGTTTTGGTTATAACAAAGCTTTTTACCAATTGTGTATGTTCAAAACAACAGAACTCTGTCAGTAACTGAGTGAAAGACCATGACTACTCGATGGAAATCTTCATTCATTCCAGAACTCCCAGTTATACCCCAGCATCTCACTCCTAAATGGATGTTTTGG
Organism: Aporophyla nigra; assembly: GCA_947507805.1. Lineage (NCBI taxonomy): Eukaryota > Metazoa > Arthropoda > Insecta > Lepidoptera > Noctuidae > Aporophyla > Aporophyla nigra. The sequence continues at coordinate 13,781,541 of OX382315.1, read as the reverse complement.
TTATAACAATGTTATATACCTATTGTGAATGTTCAAAACAACAGAACTCTTTCAGTAGTTGAGTGAAAGACCTTCACTACTCGATAGAAATCTTCATTTAAACCAGAACTCCCAGTTATACCCCAGCATCTCACTCCTATATGGGTGTTTTGGTTATAACAATGTTATATACCTATTGTGAATGTTCAAAACAACAGAACTCTTTTGATAATTGAGTGAAAAACCTAAACTACCCAATAGAAATCTTCATTCAATCCAGAACTCCCAGTTATACCCCAGCTTCTCACTCCTATATGGATGTTTTGGTTATAAAAATGTTATATACCTATTGTGAATGTTCAAAACAACAGAACTCTTTCAGTAGTTGAGTGAAAGACCTTCACTACTCGATAGAAATCCTCATTTAAACCAGAACTCCCAGTTATACCCCAGCATCTCACTCTTATATGGATGTTTTGGTTATAACAATGTTATATACCTATTGTGAATGTTCAAAACAACAGAACTCTTTCGGTACTTGAGTGAAAAACCTAAACTACCCAATAGAAATCTTCATTCAATCCAGAACTCCCAGTTATACCCCAGCATCTCACTCCTATATGGATGTTTTGGTTATAAAAATGTTATATACCTATTGTGAATGTTCAAAACAACAGAACTCTTTCAGTAGTTGAGTGAAAGACCTTCACTACTCGATAGAAATCCTCATTTAAACCAGAACTCCCAGTTATACCCCAGCATCTCACTCTTATATGGATGTTTTGGTTATAACAATGTTATATACCTATTGTGAATGTTCAAAACAACAGAACTCTTTCAGTAGTTGAGTGAAAGACCTTCACTACTCGATAGAAATCCTCATTTAAACCAGAACTCCCAGTTATACCCCAGCATCTCACTCTTATATGGATGTTTTTGTTATAACAATGTTATATACCTATTGTGAATGTTCAAAACAACAGAACTCTTTTGGTAATTGAGTGAAAGACCTCAACTACTCGATAGAATTCTTCATTTGAACCAGAACTCCCAGTTATACCTCAGCATCTCACTCCTGTAAGGATAGTTCGTTAATAACATTGAGAAATAATACATAATAATTATTTTTTGGTGATTTAAATTGAATTCACCCCATAGAACTCTCAGCCGAATACGTTTCGGATGCAGAACTCTTTTGCTTTCAACTCAAAAATGGTTAATTTTGAGAAATTCGATGAGATGCTGTGATATGTTTTGCGAAGTTAGCATCTCATTTTTTCAAAATGCGTTTTGGATAGTCAAATCGACGGAACTATTGTTAAAACTTATCAAGAACTGTGGAACTATGTGGGATGCCACTATATGTGGTGTTTTTTTGTGAGATGCTAACAATTGAGATGCTAACTTCACACACGTCATAAAAGCATACATTAGGAAAGCGAGCGTACTAATATACATACACTTGAACGGTTTTCCATAAATATAACGGGTTAAATAGGAGTAATATATTAAAATTTACACGACATATTTCTTCTATCCTTATCACAATTTACTTGGAGTCGGTGCAACGTGTCTTTTTCTTCCATGCTTTTTAGAGTTCCGTTGCCGAATGGCAAAAAACGGAACCCTTATAGATTCGTCATGTCTTTCTGTCTGTCTGTCTGTCTGTCTGTCTGTGTACGTCACAGCCACTTTTTTCCGAAATTATAGAGAGTTGAAACTTGGTAAGTAGATGTATTCTGTGAACCGCATTAAGATTTTCACACAAAAACAGAAAAAAAAAACATAATATTTGGGGTTCCATACATAGAACTAAAACTCAAAAAAAAATCATCAAAGTGGTAAAATGTGTCACCACGTAACTTCCAAAATAAGAGAATGATAAAACTAAAAAAAATATATGATGTACATTACCATATAAACTTCCACCGAAAATTGGATTGAACGAGATCTAGTAAGTAGTTTTTTTTAATAAGTCATAAATCGTAAACCACAATTTACCTTTCATTCAGTCAACTCAAACATAAAAATTAAAAAAAAACATAAACATAAACCTTATGTATAAGCCGTAAATACCTGCAGGTTTGTACGGAACTCTCGGTGCGCGAGTCCGACTCGCACTTGGCCGGTTTTTTTCTATATTTGTCATCATTTTGGTAGTGATCCTCTTTCTAACCATATCTTATACACACTTGATTCTTAGTTTTTTCATCTGCCCCTACTCAAAAAAAAAAACCAAAAGTTCAAAAATCCAAAAGTCTAAAACTTTGAAAATTAATTTTGAAAAAACAAATTTGTTGCTAATAACAGAAATTTTTCTACTGTTGTATCGCTTCATATTAGATGGTGGCAACGATTTTTAGTAATCCAAAGACATTGATAACTCATGCGTAAAATTGCTCGTAAAAAGTTAAGATTCCACAGTTGTACTGCTGTACTGCAAAAACTGATTCCAGACTGTGATGATAAATTCGACTGTGTAGGGTATATAATAAATAAGTTAAACGTAGTTAAATACAATTTATTTTTGTAGTATAAAATAATTCATAATTCCTGTAGTATAAAATTTAAAGTTCAATTAAATCATTTAAGTATTTATTACGCCTCCGTTCAACTTAAAGTCATTTCTTCTCACAGTATTTTGCGATGTATCTACCGACAACAATCATGGGTCGTTTCTGCCATTCTGTCAGCATGGTTTTACTTGGTGTCACCTGGAAATATAAACAAATTTATTTTATTCATTTATAGTTGACGCTATAAGTAGCCTTTAGTTATTGCAAAGTCGAGCCTATAGAAATAAGACCTTGGTCTGCCATTGAGAAATTCCTAAAAAACCCAATAAAATTTTACCCGACCTAGGAATCGAAAGACTCTATGAACAGTCTTGGCAGTCGTTACAGTGATTCCTAGATTAATTAGGCAATCATGGCAATATATTGATAGAATAACACAGTATTCAATAGCTTTATACACAGTGGAATGTAAGTTGGAATGCAAACGCCTGCACAATATTAAATAGCAACCTCACATACTTTTAAAACTTTTGTCAATATAGTTTGTAGTTTGTATCTATCGCTCTCCGAAAAATATTGTAGGTACTGTCAGTGCTGTGTTCCTCACTTTTATTATACCACGTTAAATAATTATCTAGTATTTTAATTACTGCACGCATAGCATATTCACCGTAGAAATGGTTTTGTCTATCCTTGGTAGAATAGAGACAGAATGGTCATGCTACGCCCGCATAAAACTGTACAAATCTTTCTACAATCTTTAATTCTGTCTTCAGTCTTTCTACAGTCTGTAATTTTGTCTGTTCTTCCGTCGACAAAACCCATTTCTACGGTGGTCATGCTACGCGTGCTGGTATAATTATATCAATACGAGTCTTCAATGTTACTACAAATAAAAATTGGCTGGCACTTAAACCTAAAACAGCGCCATCTATCGGTCGCCTTACAAACCTGGTCGCCCTGTAGTCTGTTGAGTAAAGTAACGCAGACGATGCCGGCTCTAATTCCTGCCTCCCTGGTAAACGCGCTGAAGGCAGTGGCTTCCATCTCAATGTTACGTACTCCAAGGTTAGTAAGAGTCTTCAGGAAAGACATCTTCTCTGATTCGCTGTAGTCACAGAAGGGACCGTCTAAACGGGCTTGACCTGAAATTATGGAGATTGTAAAATTAAGAATTTCACGCCAAAATACACTCGAAAAAGGCTAAAGGCTGTGGAAATCACATAATGGGATAATCTGCTTCCAAATGAGTGAATACCCAGACTCTACTAACAGACAAACCCAGCCTATGTTTTAAAGCGGGCGGCGAGCAATGGGTAGCTCGCCGCCCGGTAAGGACCAAGCTTGGGTCGACGGCGCGTAGTTTTCCACGCGCGCCTCAAAGAGATGTCAGCAATACTGAAGGGGTCTGCCAGGACCGATGCCTGCCAGGGTTGCGAGATTGTTCGAAAGAGATACCGTAACCCTGGCACATGGGCAACTGAAGGAACACGGGTGGGTTTTAGTCAGTAAAAGTCTGACACGCCCTCCCGCTCCGCCCAGAGCGGGAGAAGTCATTTGATGATTTCCCAAACAGAAAAAAAAAAGCCTATGTTTTAAACCCATAAATACAGTAAAATACGAGTTAATTGGTCATTTGGTTGGTTGGTTGGCCATGAAGACATGCATCACTATTCCTTCAAAAAGAAATAACCCTTATAAAATATACCCTTAAACATAACGGACACCAATACAACAGCTTTGAGCTCCCTTTTTGAGCCATACTGATGCTCTCAAAGTAGAAGTAGTAAGTGTATAGAGTTTAGTATTAGATTGGTTTCAAAGACATACATAAGTAACATTTTTTATCTATGGCCCGTAGCCATCAAACAATGGACAATTTTTTTAAACTATAATTATTTGAATACGTCGGTTTTAGCTCCTTCGTATGTGTTTTTTTTTTTTTAATAACATGCGTTTTGTTTGTGCAGCTTAAAAAGAGTTTCTTTTTTTTTTCTTATCTATACATCTATACAAATAAATAAAATTGGAGTGTCTGTTTTTAATATTAAGATAACCACTTTTTACTAAGTGTATATGGATGTATACACGATACATATACCAAAACAACATTTTTTACAATTTTTGTCTGTCTGTCTGTCTGTCTGTCTGTCTGTCTGTCTGTTCGTTCCCGCTAATCTCGGAATTGGCTGGACCGATTTTGACGGGACTTTCACTGGCAGATAGCTGATGTAACAAGGAGTAACTTAGGCTATTTTTATTTTAGAAAGATTCTTTTATTTTAGAAAAAAATAACTATATTCTAAAACTACGCTGACATACGTCTCAAAATTCGAAAAACCCTGGCTGAATCCTACGAAATAGATCAAAATAATGTACTACAGTATTGTACACCTTAAAAAGGCCTACAAAAATGTCCTCAATGGTATATGTCTATCTCTTAGGGATAACCCACAATAACCATTTTTTATCTTTTACTTTTTACGAGAAATAAGGGCTTATTTACGAAGCGATTTTAAGCAATACAGCACTAATCCTTATCCAATTAAGTACCTTAAATACATTGTGCATTTAATATAGATCAATATGGCCCTTTACAGCATGTAATTTAAATGAATATCTTAGAAGATATTAGAGATTTAAAAAGTGGGCGCAGAGCGCGTTGGCAGGGGCCGGGTAGTACAGGATAAGTAGGATTGTAATTCATATTACTTTGGCTTCAAAGCAATTGCGAATATCATGTGTGTTCATTATACTCAAAATAAACCTAATAGTATTATTTCAAGTAAGAGACCGCGAAATTGCTTAGATGTTTAGATTTTTGGATGTTTGTTTCTCAATGATGCAAAGACGGCCAAACGGATTTAGATCGAATTTGGCACAAAGATATATTATATCATGGATACGTAACAGATAGGATACCTACTTTATCCCGGTAGTAGGTTCCCGGGTGATATTTTCCGCAGCTATACGGGCCAAGCCACTGGCAAAAGTACTATTCCTATAATTATGTTCGGTGTCTGGTAAATGATTGAGTGTCTGTATAGGTAAAATAGGAGCGTTAAGAAAAACCAGGAAGACTTATATTCAACTAAACCAAGCCCTATGTCACAGTCTTCTTACTCTGAATACTATTACTTTTATTTTAAAAACACCAACACACATGATGTTCTCATAAACTATGAATCCTAAGTAATATGAGTTATAATCCTACTACTAATAATATTATAAATGTGAAAATATGTATGATTGGGTGTTTGTTTCTCAATCACGCAAAAATGGCTGAATGGATCTGGATCGAAAATAGCACACACAGTCTATATTACCTATATAACCTGGAATAACACATTCTTATCGCGGTAGTACGTCCTCTTGCATTAATTTCCAACATCCACGCGGGCGAAGCCGCGGGCAAATAATATTATAAATGTGAAAATATGTATGATTGGGTTGTTGTTTCTCAATCACACAAAAATGGCTGAATGGATCGGGACCGAAAATAGCACACAGAGTCTATATTACCTATATAACCTGGAATAACACATTCTTATCGCGGTTATACGTCCTCTTGCATTAATTTCCGACATCCACGCGGGCGAAGCCGCGGGCAAAAGCTAGTTTAAAATAAACCAAGAAGTTCGTGTAAAAATTACCTCTGTAAAAGTCATCAGCAGCCATAGTTCCTCCGATGTAAGTGCCGAAATTATCGTTATCAGAGGCCATCGAGTGTACCTCCTGACAAACCCGTGTGTCCAGGACTGCGGGCCATTTGCGAGTCTTGCCTAGTACCGGCTGAAAGATACAATAAAATATTATATATATGTTTTTTCTTGACACCATATCGACAAGATCAATTGTGCAGATTTTTTTTAAATGTTTAGTTGAATCAGAACAACATTTGGTACAAATAAGTTGTCCCAAAATTACTTGGGACTACTTGGTTCCAAATGGGTTCCAAATAGCCATACGAAGGGCAAACCTTGTGTGATTCATAATTTCCCGATTCCGGGCTACTACGATAAAAATGTTTAGTTTAATATACTAAAGTGATAAAAATTATAATATAAATATAGTTTCGTTATCTCCCATTTATGTTAACTTCCAGTCTGACTGAATGCAACCGAATACCAATATTATACATGGACCAACTGATTATCTGACGTCCACAACCCAGTTACTGGGTAACAGTATACCTCTTGGTAAGACTGATTGTCAAACCCGTACTGACTGTCAAACTGTTACTGAGCGATAAGCCCCAGATACATGTTACTGAAGTAAAAAACATAACCCACTATAGACCTGTGCTCTCTGGCGGGGAGTGATGTGGCGGGATATCGCGCAGACAGAGTTTACCGCGCTATTTTCACATATTATATTATGTTTATGTGAAAATAGCGCCGTAAACTCACAACCTAACCTGTTGGGTCTAGAAACATGTCTTTTGGACAAGAGTTTGGAGTTCTTATCGAAGGTGAGTGCAAAGAAAGGATTTTAGAAAGTTCGGACCAATTTTCAAAGTTTGATGCCCTCTTCAATCCCTTTAAGGGATCCTAAAGAGGTTGAATAGGGCATAAAAGTATATAGAGCAGATCGTCGTTTTGGCACACAACTTGTATTAACGGTTTATGAAAACATGCAGACGTCACAAACCATCATACAGTAGCGCGATTGTAGTAATTACATACGATACAAATCCAAAAATGTTCGATAAACCACAAGCTGACGTGCTTGAGTCAACGTTCGCCAAACCGCAATCAGCTATGATTTGACTTTGCTTGTTCTACAGACCATCGTTAATATTTTATTGAAGGACAAGGAAAGTTAAATTTTCCGCTCAACAGTCCATCGGATAATCTTATTTACCTATTTATTATGATAGCATTACAATTTTGAGGGAAACCCCATTTTGTTAAATGACGAATGTTAGTCCGGTCACAATCTTATCGGTATTTATGCATTTATTATGCAAAACATGTGTCATACGTGAATTGCATTCTGATCCAGTAAATATAGAGTTGGAAGACCTCCCACCAGATGGACCAAAGCCCGCAAGAATACGCTGGGTGGGGAAAGCACAGAATCAGTGAAAGTGGCGGAGCTTGGGGAAGACCTATGACCAGCAGTGGACGTATTATGGCTGAATGATGATAAGTTTGTATGTAGGAAATAATCTCTGGAACTACAAGACGAATTTTAACAAATATTTATGCATTTGGTAGCCAAACTCTTTACAAAGGTTATATATTATTTATTATCACACCACGACCCTTAGGGACCAAGATAAAGTCAAAAAAAGTGAAAATGAAGTAATAGTGTGGACGGGTGATGGGACGCGATGCGGTGGGGCGGGGAATGAAATTTCACGCAGAGGAAATCTCGGACAGAAGCTAGTATTCCATTCGATAGCGGACTCCCGGCCACCGTAGACGCCAGCTAGCGGGTGTCGAGCAATGGGTAGCTCGCCACCCGGTAAGGACCAGGCTCGGGTCGACGGCGCGTAGTGTTCCACGCGTGCCTCAAAGAGATGTCAGCAGCACTGAAGGGGTCTGCTAGGACCGATGATGCCAGGGTCACGAGATTGTTCGAAAGAGACACCGTGACCCTGGCACATGGGCAACTGAAGGACCACGGGTGGATTTTAGTCAGTAAAAGTCTGACACGCTCTCCCGCTCCGCCGAGAACGGGAGAAGTCATTTGATGATTTGCTAGTATTCCATCAAACTTGATCAAAGCTTAAGAATGACCCAAATACCACTGTTGATGATATTATCATCAAAAGCACCTTTTTTGTGTGGAAATGGGTTATGTCGGATTTCTACAGACTAAAACCCCAAGATTCCTTCCAGTATCATGAGTTGGGGGCCCAGGAGTTACTCATACATTCGTACGAATCCCTGACTGATGATAAATCCTAACTTAATAAACAGTTATCTAAAGCACGTAATTTTACTCATCATCAGTATCATTTCAGCCGAAACACGACCACTGCTGAACATAGGCGTCCCCCAGTTTTATGTGGTTTGCCTTAATCACCACGCTTGGCAGGCGGGTTAGCGATTGCAGTGGTAAAATGCAAAGAGATCGCTGCTCCCCATTCTCTAATAAGTCCGTAGTTGACTCTTACAACACCTACGGGAAGAAAATGGAATGGTGTTTTTCTTTACATACGACACCACACGGTAACTTTACTCACCACATCATAAGTCTTCTCCAAGTTCCCGTTAAGTCCGAAGGAGGACACGACGACGGAGCCAGCGGGTATGTTAAGGCCTCCACAGGTTCCAATCCTGAAGAAAATGGGATCCTTAGCCTTGGCGTAGTACATGAGCTTGATCACCTCCTGGAGGAGCGTTGTCATTGATGGGATTCCGACGCCATGCTGCAAATGTGCTTCGATTAGAACTTTAGTAACTTTATCTTGAGAAAATGTAGCCGTAGATTTGTTACCGAGGGTCGCAAATTAATTTCTTCAGCGTAAAATTATGGTATCTTGATTAGATTAATCATTGTTTGTCTGTTTGGCACGGGCGACAAACATTTTTTCGTAATAGTGTCTAGAAATATGGGCTGGATTCAAAGATACAGCTGTACTGCCAACCTGTATACGCGATGTTGACTTGAGGACCGCCTGTTTACTATTGTCTACATAGCTTTTCCATTCCTCCTTTCGCAGGTCTGCTGGAAGAAATTTCTTAAGAAATAAGGAGAACTTTTGTACTCCAGTTATAATTATATCGTATCCCTATGTATTTTACTGTGTCTACATAAATCTATAATATGATAATATAAAGCTGATGAGTTTGTATGTTTGGTTGACCGCGGTAATCTCAGCAACTTCTGGTCCTAATTGATAAAAAAAAAATTGTGTTAGGTAGCCTATTTATTGAGAAAGGATAAAGATTATATAACATCACGCTGTGATCAATAGGAGCAGAGCAGCAACGAAAAATTGACGAAAACTGGCAGGCAATTCGATCCGACGGGAAGGGTCTGGGGAGCAAAAATATGACGCGGACGAAGTCGCGGGCGGAAGCTAGTATCAAAATAAAAAGGTAATGATATTATTAACACATAGTCTATAAATATTTAAGTATTGTATCTCTCAAAGGTATCATTTATAAAAGGACGTTAGATATAAACCTACATTCGTTTCGTTTCACCTCCAAATAAATTCATAAATATTAGTTCCGTTTATAAACGACTAAACAGAGGATTTGTTTCCAGAAGCGTTTAGTTAATTTTCCAGGAGTAATATAAAGATCTGTATCGACGAACGAATTCATTTTGTACCTCGGGCAGCAAGTTTGAGGGTATGAGCTGATTTGCATATTATCTTGAACAACTTTTTAAGTGGAAAGAACATTTTAACTTTTTTTTTCTTTTCCAGTAATTTTAGTTTGATGTCTCAATTTTCCGTGTGGTGCCGGACGTAGAGAATAGCAGCATCCCATTTCTTCCCGTGGGTGTCGTAAAAGGCGACTAAAGAACTTATTAGAGAATGGGCAGCAGCGTTCTCTATGCATTTTACCAGCATAATGCAATCGCCAAATCGCCTGCCAAGCGTGGCGATTAAAGCATATTAGATCCTACTAAAAAACCGGAATTAACAGTTTTTCATAATACATTCATTACATACCCTAATCAGCGACTCTGTAAAGAGTAGCCAATGATTAGACTGAATGAATTACGACAAACTACACATACATCGTTCGTTCGTTCGTGTAGTGAGCGCTGCAGTGGAAACGTACGTTTTCCAACAAACGAACACACGCTAAAATGCGCCCTGTGCCCCGCAGAGAGCCAACGTGCCAACACAAACAAATACTCACGCTAACAGACAGCACCGGCCCCACTTTGTACATGGCGTATCTCTGTGAGTGTTTGGTGAGGTTCACCAGCTTCTCTCCTTTGGTAGGGACGTTCAACACTTCGGTCATGTACTGCGCAAACTCCCGCATTCGATGCTTGGTGCCGCCCATGCAGACGAACTGAAATTGTGCAATTTTAATCTATACTAATATTATAAAGCTGAAGAGTTTGTTTGTTTGTTTAGTTGAACGCGGTAATCTCAGGAACTACTGGTCCGATTTTTTTTTTGTGTTGGGTGACCTATTTATTGAGGAAGACTATAGGCTATCGGCTATCACGCTACCATCAAAAGGAGCGGAGCAGCACCGAATAATGTTCGAAAACTGGCAGGCAATTTGTAGCCACGGGAAGGGGCAGGGGAGCAAAAATTTGACGCGGACGAAGTCGCGGGCAGAAACTAGTTAGCGTTATATTTTTATAAGCTTTCCTATGAAACCTGGCATTATTGTGTGTTAAACACAAGAGCAACAGCCTATTCACTTTATAGGCTTTGACTCTTGTGATACAGGAGCCCTTAGTAAAAGAGCCAGCACCCTATACGTAACACACTATCAAAAAGAAGCTGAATAATTTTAAAAATCAAAATCAAAAGTCATTTATTCAAACTAGGCTGAGAGTCAACACTTTTTGAACGTCAAAGTTACATGAGACAGTCCCCCCAAAACGCCCACCCTTCGACACTTCCTAGTGCTTTAGCTGGGAAGAAAAAGTGGCGGAACAAACTCCCCAGCAGCACAGCTGTCTGTTAAGTTAGAAGAACTTGATTCTATACAGTATTATGTAAGTAATCAATATTATAAAAATACATAAAGGGAATCACTACACTATTGCTTCATATCTTCGAAAAATGTATCCACTCAATAACGCAAATATGTTGTTGATCTGTAAAAATGAAAGCCATTCCTACTTATTAGTTTGTTACGCAATTACCCCGCAAGGGCTACGAAGATCCTGCCAGGGTCGCGAGATTTGTTCGAAAGAGATACCGTGGCCCTGACACGGCAACTGAAGGAACACGAGTGGCTTTTAGTCAGTAAAAGTTTGACACGGAGCGGGAGACGTCATTTGATGATTACCCACTGGTGAAGCGTCAATGCTTTTACCAATATAAAAATAAATTAAATAACAATATTTTAGGATTCTCCCATAGAACATAATAGTTCATTATTTCAAATTAAATATTTTAGTTTCTCAATTGATGAATCCCCGCACCGATATTTGCTGCAACGCCCATGTATCGAAACTTTCTTAGTATTCTCGCAACATTGCCGATAGATGGCATTAGCGGGAGGAAAAGAGGAGTGCTCCGTTTGCCTCCGCGCTCCGATTATGTGTGCGCGCCGCACCGCCTTTCAAAAAATTCCGTTTTGATGAAACCTTGAAGATATTCGTAAAATAAATGGACCTGCATCTGTGCTTCATTGAGAACTTATAGTGCAGTGTTGATTTTTGGAGTTTGAACCATTCTACCGGTGGATTTAACAAGATTTAGCTAGCCGGCCGGCAGCCATACCGGCGTGGGTATGGCTGCCGGCATTACGCACCCATGAACGAGTCATCTGCCTGGGTCTGACTGGATCTCTGGATTGTTAAGGTACGTGGGCAAGTTGCTGCTTTTAATTCTTTCATATTGGTTTCACGAGGATTTATCAATGTGGGAATTTGAGGCCCGCCATTACTTATATTAGGTTAGTTCCTAAAAACAAGCTAGGAAAAGGTGCAGACTATTTACACGCTCCACCACCTACACACGAAAAAAAGGGCTGCGAAGTGGAATATAATCATAGTATCCTTTGGAACAATAGACTGAGAATCTAGAACTTTTGAAGTTAAAGTGCTTAATGCAGTCCCCGTAATCTATTGCTTTGTATCAACCCATTTCAAATTGAGCCTGGTTACTTTTTTATGTTATTGAATGCTCTGTGGATCGTAGATTCGTTGCCATACTAAAATCTGACCTACAAACTAACGTTATTCTTGTGGTGTGTTGTGTGCGGAGATAAATAAAAGTTTGTACACTGACACAAAATAGTTCCAAGTTTATTGGAAGAGTTAGGACTCAAGGTACACAAATTGAAAAAGTTCACAGCGCATTAAGATTGATAGCAGTACAGATTGAAAGAAGGAGTTAACAGATAGAAAAGTATAGTGAAAGTTATAGTGTAAACTTATTAGTTAACACGGCGGTCACTGGCAAGGCGGTTAACTTACTTCCGTCCACATATTAATACAAAAATTACTTTTTCGTACCACTTGCTCAAAAAAGTGACATTCTATGCCACAAAAAGCGAACATAACAATAGTCATTTTTAATCTGTTAAAAACAGGGAAAGAAAATTGTACTGAATTTCATTCATCCTCTAGGGGGAGGGAGAATGTGATTTAAAATTGGAATACTTACCGAAATTTATACTGAACTACATCCGTGTTTCCACCATTGAGTTTTTATATAAAGCATTATACATCTTTTTGAAAAAGGAATACGCATTTATTATGCAGTTATGATTATTAAATAAAATTACGAAAACCGACGAGGCCGTATGAGCTTGATGCCTTTGCTTTTCCGACAATAAAATATTAGTCTAGGAATTTGCCGAGTTTTTGTTTTCTTCAAATACATAAACGTTAAGTTTATTTTAATTTATTGTTAATTGTCATTATTTTTAATAAATGCTTATCTCATATTATTATCGTGTTAATTTTTTCGCAAATGGTACGAAAAGTAGAGTATTTTCCTCGGTGATAAAGCTGTCTTAGTCTTGGGTGAACTTAAATCCCTCGCTACACTCAGGACTCGTCTTAAATCCCTCGCTTCGTTCGTGATTTAAGTTTTTAACACCCTCGCTACGCTCGGGAGTAAACCTCGAGTCCTTCGTTACGCTCGCGATTTAAATCGTCACCCGCGACAGAAGACACTGCTTTATCCCCTTGGTTAATAATCTACTTTTAATTATACATTTACAAATATATAATACGATTTAGAGAATTCATTATTATTTATTGTTACTACGCCACATAATAATATAAGTAAAATAAGCAGAAATAAAAAGTGGATGGGATTCAATTTTATTTCAAATTAAATTTAAAAGTGCGTTTTTATGTTCTATTTTAACAAAAGATTTGACTTCGGTAAGAGCAACCTATGATAGTACTCATACCAGTGAGGGAGTGGTCCGTAGTCCGCACAGCGGGCTTCGTGGGGCTTTTTAGATGTCACATGTATTCGAATGTATGGTTCGAGAACATGCCGGTTTTGTCACGATGTTTTCCATCACCATTTTGAGAACAGTCGTGTTGACCACTACAGGCTTTTTTTGTGGGTGGGAAATCATCAAACAACGTGTCCCGCTCAGGGTGCTTACTCTTGATTTTAATTCCGATCGATTGACATTGGAATGTTGACTTTTCGTATTCTTGAGTTCGACACTAGCGCCAAAATGTGATTGAGTGTCCTTTTTGGAGAACTAAGTGGAATCGAGATCGGGCGTTGTTGTTGTTCCAATCTTGACACTATTGTTTTCAAGAGTACTGAATGACGTGTATGCAAAATTAACATTGGAATCGTATTGGTATTTAGATTGGAATTAAAATTAGGTTAAAAAGGTGAAGAGTAAGCCCCCTGGGCGGAGCGAAAGGGCGGGTCAGACTTTTACTGACTAAAACCCACCCGTGTTCCTTCAGAACAAAAACTCTCTCGAACAAATCTCGCAACCTTGGCAGGGACCACTACAGGCCGACGATGAAATTGCAGAATGCTCAAAGATTTTCCATCGATGTGAGCGTTTTCATAGCGACAAGATAACAGAAGTGCAAATGTCTCAAACAGGAGTGATTACTCACTTTATGATAAAGGATACCATTACTGATAAACATAAGTAGATAATCGATACAATGCACTTTAATGCAATTTATTAAAGTGATGATTACTGCATTATCTAAAACAGCGTTTTATTTTGAAGGTCAACCGATGATAGCAATTTCTTTAATAAGCAGAACATTTCCATTCTTGTTGTGACATGATATGACATATTCTCTTAATTTTCCAATAGTTCTATCATATTCAGCCTATACTGTTCCCACTGTCGGGACACAGGTCTCCTCTCTGTGAGAGACAGTGGGCCATAATACACCACGTGGGACCATTGCGGGTTGGTAGATGTCACAAGTCTTCGAATTTTTGATTCTAGGACATGCCGGTTTTCTCACGATGTTTTCTTTCACTGTTTTTTAGAGCAGTGGTGATGAAATAATTTACACAAAGTAAAGCGCCTGCCTGGGTTCGAAGTCAGAACCTCGAACTTGTAGGTCACGGCCGTTACCACTGGGCGACCACTGCCCTCAATAATTCTAATTAAAGGGGGATGCTCCGAACAGCCCGCGAAATTCAAATTTTTTTAAGTTTTTTGCAATTTGCAGGCCATTGCTAGGTTGTATGTTGATTAAAATATTATTCGCGCCTGTAAGACATATGTAGTTACAGAATTATAATCATCAAAATCATCAATACAATGCTCTAAGTTCATAAAGCTATAGGAATGACGTTTTCTCTTTTTTTTTTGTTCTTAGGGCTTTATGAACTTGGAGGGTTGTATTGGTGATTTTGATGATTATAGTTCTGTAACTACATACGTCTTACAGGCGCGAATAATATTTTAATCAACATACAACCTAGCACTGACCTGCAAATTGCAAAAAACGTAAGAAATTTTGAATTTCGCGGGCTGGTTTGGAGCATTCACCTTAAGGTTCTAAATCAATTAATTTGCCTTAACCTTTCCCTAATATGTTGGAATCGGCTTCCAATCAAACCGAATGCAGCTGGATACCAGTATTTTATATGGAGCAACTGCCTCCACAGCCCAGTAACACGATACCGCTTGGAAATACTGGTTATCATCTCTGACCGAGGTTCTAACTTCTAAATGATCAACAGAATTGGTGTGATCAAAATCTTTTTCAAAGTAGGCACATCCGGGTTAAACTGGGTGATGGTTCCTCTACCAACGTTGCCGTCTAATAGAATCTTCAAAAAACGTTTTTTTTTTTACCAACGTTGCCGTCTTATAGAATCTTCAAAAAACTAGTTTATTCTCGTTTAGAATGTGATGATACTAGACAAAGATATTTATTCGTTGGATATGGTCATATGGTACACAAGGTTGGTAAGTTAGAAGTAACACATCCACCACTAAAACTGACATACGAACCGTTAACTATGCATTCTGTACATCAAACTAAATAACATTGCACAAAAATAATTGCTGGAAAACGACCATCATTTTTGGTAAAATTTGCTGTTTGTGGTAGTGCGCAATGTAACGCACACAAAACATTCTGTTTATGGGTGCATGCAACGATACAGGGACCATGGGAGTATTTAAAGTTGTGTTTTAACATTAAAAACTTATTTTCGTAAAAACATCAACAAAAGTCGAAATTTTGACCTTGAATATCTCCGTAACCAGAATGCTCTCAGATATGGTACAGTACAAAAAAAAATTGTTACAATGACGTAGATGATAACTGCATCATCATTTGTTATGGCATTAATTAATTAATAAAGAGGAGTTCTCCATAGCTTACTAAAGGTAAGAGCTGACCGTTACCGTATTTTTTAAAGCTAAGAACTTACTTTAACGTCTCCAAACAGAGCGGGGAGGTCATGGTTGTGCGTGTCATAGCCGAGATGATACAAGATGTCCACGTTCAAGTGTTGGAGGTGATTGTTCGGCAGCTTGATGGTGCCATCGATGTTTCTGCAAAAAAACTTTACAATGTACACATGTCCCGATACTACACTGGTTTATATAACCCTTGAACTGCCAGCCTCCGTACTACAGAGGATGAGAATTTCCACAAGTTCGCTCCCCTACGTTGTACAGAGGCTAGTTTGTGGTCACACTGTTTTGCGATTATTATCCTAATTAAGCATCTTGTGTTGCGATTATAATCGCAAAACAGTGTGACCACGAACTAGCCTCTGTACAACGTAGGGGAGCGTACTTGTGGAAATTCTCATCCGCTGTAGTACGGAGGCTGGCAGTTGAAGGGATAATTGGCAGAATTAATCTTACAGGTGTTTACTAAAGAGTTCTGTAACTTCAAAACAGGTGGGATGCTGACGCCTCTTTTTGCGAGGAGGTGATACATGCAAAAGAGGCGGACAGAGAGCATACCTCTCACTCCAGACGTACCAGAAGAGCAGCCAGGCGTCGTAGAGCGCTTAAAAACACCAGCCACCATAAGGAAGGGCCAGCGGACGGTGAAACTGGGGCTGTATCATCGTTTGAACAATCAAGCCGGAAGAAATGGCAAGCAGTGTCGGATGCACATCTTGATGATCGTAGAATCGGCCTCACTTGATGACGGGGTCCGCCAGATATGGCGGGCTGATACCAGTCGGAGTGCGGTGAATGTAGTAAATGTACATGTATCTCCGGAGCCTTAAGCCTTTTTCAAACTCTGGCCGTGTTGGAAAAAAGTTTTGTAGCGGCATCTAAGCCGCCTCGTGTGAACTACGCATCACACTGACGTCATGCAAAAGCCTGCATCGCGCTAGCAGAGTTTACCGCGCAACTAGCATTATATGCAACGTCCCGACATCGGTCGTCGGGCAGTTGTCCACCAGACATGACACTTTAAAAGGAAGGATCCCCTGACTAGACAGTCCGAGGAACTTCTATATCATACTGTGAAGGGGAAGGGGGAAGGGTTGAGTGAACTTTACACCCTGATATTCATACCTTCGAAGTTTAAAGCTGAATCTGAGCAGGTAGTAGGAGGACTCTTACTTGGGACATAGTTTTCCGGGATGCAGTTCATCCCATGTCACGCGGCAGTTGTCGTAGTGCGCCTCCAGGTTCTCATTGCCAGTAGTCACGAAGTCACAGTCACACTGCATCTTTATTTACTTATCTGAAACAATGTGAACTCAATTTAAGAAATAGTTACAGAATATTTCAGGTCTGGAAGGGAAGCACAGAACCGGTCGAAGTAGCGGAGCTTGAGGAAGGCCAGCAGTGGACGTCCAGAGGGTCCAGCAGTGGACGTCTTTTGCCTGAAACGATAATGGTTATATCTGTTCATCCTACATAGAAAATTAGGCACACAGCGCTAAACACCCGGATAAGTGGAAAAACTTGCGAACGCTTACCTTAGCATAGTAAAATAGTAGCCTATAACGTTCCCACTGCTGAGACACAGGCCTTCACTCGGTGAGAGTGAATGGGCCGTAATTAGGGTTGCCACCCATACTTGTAAAGTACGGATGGCAACCCTAAAGTATTGTACGTTATTTCACATAATTGTACTCTATACTTTATTTGAACAATAAAGTACACGAAAATACTTTATTTTGCAAGATTTGATTCCTTTGGGATTTTGAAAAGTTTACTCGTATTCCGTCCCGTGACCACAGACAGCCGACCGTACGACAGTTTTGTTTACTCTATGCGCCTACGCATCATTACGTGTAACAGGGGAAAACTGTCACTTGTCAGTTTGATTTTGACACTTGTTTTTTGTTCTTGAAAATAGTTGGTTGGAGGGATTTGTCTTGAGAATATTAATTGATTAATCTTGTTGAATCTATAGTTTTGCGGACAATTTGTTGAGATCCGATTGTTTTGTGTGTAAACAACCCCTTTTGACGATATTGAACGGGTTTTATTTTGGAATTTGATTGAAATAGTTTGAGGTTATAGTGTGACCGTAAGAACGCCGCATGCTGTGAAAATCTCTAGCGTCTTGCGCGGCTTGGAATCGTGAAATACTTACAGATTCACTACACAGTACAATATACACTCATTTACATACATAAATCCAAGTAGGCTCAGTACCTGAGACCTCGAGTTTTCCTCAGTCAGGTGAGTGTTTGAATATTTGTTAATCAGCTCCGCGCACGGCGGACAGTTCAACCCACGCTTACCCAAGACCCGCCCAAAGGGGCCTATTTGCTGTCTGTCCTGAAACGGTAGGTCTGGCGCCGAACAACTCGTAAGTACTTTTTCATTATACGTAAATTATGAGATACAAACTGCAAAAAGCAATAAAAAATATGTTTTTAAATAAATCATACTTTATTTTTATACTATGTAGGTACCTACTTTTATTTTCTTACCAATGTACTTTAAATGCAAGTAAAAAATAATAGTTTAAAAAAACTAAAAAACACGCTTCCATGGAAAACCAAACTAAAAAGTACAAAATAATGGAAAAAAAGCGTGGGGTGCTTTTAAGGTATTTTTTTATTGATATCAGGCACCCCACGCTTTTTGCCATTATTTTGTACTTTTTAGTTTGTTTTTCCATGGAAGCGTGTTTTTTAGTTTTTTTAAACTATTATTTATTTTCTATTTTTTAGGGTATTTCGAATTTTGAGACGTATGTTAGCGTAGTTTGTGACAGTTTTTTTGCTGTCCTGGTAACCCTGGCAAGGATAATGGTACAAATTTATGAAATTATTGCATTGTCATCAGTCCTTGACAGGTGTGCAAAGTTTGAATGAAATCTGGTCGTTTAAAGTGGGTCAAAATCGCGCTTTAAGGAGTCGGTTACAAACAAACATACAAACATACAAATATACAAATATACAAACATACAAACATACAAGTGAAGCTAATATAAAGCGTGTAAAAAGGTGACAACTCTAGCCGTAATATGTAGATAGTTAAGTAGATGACACATTTCTTCGAACTTTTGGTTCTAGGACAATTCCCTCAGGATGTTTTCCCTCAGCGTTTTGAGAGCAGTGGTGATGAAATAATAAACACAAATTAAACCCTCTGTCTGGATTCGTACTTCGACCTACAACTCGGTAATTCACGGCCGTTTTCCCTGTGCTACCACCGCTCTCAGGCTTGGCGTGTTACATATAAAATAGATCAAGACGTAATAATTAAAATAAATCATTGCGTCTTTTTTTGGATGGAAAATCATCAAATGACTTCTCCCGCTCTGGGCGGAGCGGGAGGCCGTGTCAGACTTTTACTGACGAAAATCCACCCGTGTTCCTTCAGTTGCCCATGTGCCAGGGTCACGATATCTCTTTCGAACAATCTCGTGACCCTGGCAGGCATCGGTCCTAGCAGACCCTTACAGTGCTGCTGACATCTCTTTGAGGCGCGCGTGGAACACTACGCGCCGTCGACCCGACCCTGGTCCTTACCGGGCGGCGAGCTACCCATTGCTCGCCGCCCTACCCATTACTCGCCGCCAATCATTGCGTCTCAGTGGAGAATATAACATCACGTTTGTCTTCCTCGAAGAGTTAGACAGAAATAATAGTACAAGCACTTTTTACCATCTCAGTGTATCATCATCACGTGATCATATCTGCCTAACCTTTTTCCAACTTTGTTGGAATCGGCTTCCAGTCTAACCGGATGCAGCTGAATACTGGTATTTTACATGGAACGACTGCCTATTGACATTTGACATCTTCAACCCAGTCACTGGGTAATACGAAACCCCTTAGTAAGACTGGTTATCAGATCACCCGTAGCAACTGTCACACACGAATAATAGGCAGGACCAACGACTTAACGTATTTTCCGCAGCACAGAGAGGTCTTTTTTTTGGATAGGAATCATAAAATGACTTTTCCCGCACTGGGCGGAGCGGGAGGGCGTGTCAGACTTTTACTGACTAAAACCCATCCGTGTTCCTTCAGTTACCCATATGCCAGGGCCACTGTATCTCGTTTGAACAATCTCGCGACCCTGGCATGCATCGGTCCTAGCAGACCCCTTCAGTGCTGCTGACATCTCTTTGAGGCGCGCGTGGAACACTACGCGCCGTCGCACTATGGGCCAGATCCGTGCGTACCGTCTCAAAAATCTGTAACTTTTATGTTCATTGAAATAAATAGCTCAAATTTGGCACGTAGTATCTCGAATGTATATACAATCAAACTATGAAACATGTTTTGTCAAATGTTGAATTTAAAATATTTAAAAAATAAAACAAAAATAGAAATGTATTTTTTTAAATATTAAACCGAAAATTGTAATTGAATAATCTAATTAAACTATTTAATTAGATTATTCAATTACAATTTTCAGTTTTATCATATTACTACTGTTTAATATATTTTTTTTATTATATATAAATCTAAAATTCAATTAAATAACAATACTATAATATAATAATTAATTCCAAAAATATTGTTTTTAATTAATGTAATACCTACTCCTACTTAAATATCTAAGAGGTTCTTGGCTTCGTCTAACAATTTCTTGGAAATAGTCACTGATGGTTTTCTGATACTTGATAGATAAGGATCTGATGTAAATAGGAGACTATGAAATACGTCTTGATTCGTTACTGATCTAGAGCATTTTCTTGCGTGATACAATCTGAATTTTTTGTAATCTTTGTTTCGAGATTCTTGGGCATCTTCAGATAAATTACCAATAGGCAGAACAGCAAAATGTCTAATTATACTTTCCCCATGTATTAAGATTTAAAATATTTTGTATTTTCCCCCATCTGGGATTTTTCGATTCATTTCAAGGGGGACAGATTCGGGCAGAATTTTTTTTTTGCCCTGACTTCTGTATAAGTTGCTCTATGTAACACTACCAAAATTACGTCATGGGTAGACACGGCTAACTGTCAAAAGTCTATTTGAAGTTTCTAATAAGGTTAAAATATTAGGCCCTGAAATAAAAATTCTATACCTTTCCAGTTATTACAAAAAGCTTTACTTAAATTATTTTTAATTAGAGTACTTCCTAACGATTCTAACCATATATCACATTTACACATTTGCTGTGAAATTAATGAAAATATGACCATGCGAACTGGAGGAATTGTGATCTACATAATTCTCATAATTTTAACCGTCAACTTGCAATCCTTAGTCTAATAGTAAACATTAGAAATAATGGATTTAAACTACTACATAATATGCATTGGACATTTAGTTAGACGTGCGCATTAACGAAATATTCAATATCAAACATTATGAAAACCTATTATTGAGACGGTACGCACGGTTCTGGCCCATAGTGCGTCGACCCGAGTCTGGTCCTTACCGGTCGGTGAGCTACCCATTGCTCGCCGCCCGCAAGTTCGCGCCTACGGTGGCCGGTAGTCCGCGATCGACTCCAGACGCCCGGGGCGTCTCCTCCTGTGGCGGCAAGGAACGTGAGGGCGCAGAGTTTGCCACTGCCTCACGCGCCCCGCCTCCTCCTTCGCGAGCATTACTGCTTCGCAGAAGGAGGCACAGAGGGTATGCAAAAGTAACAAGATAAACCTAAACGTAACATTATAATGATATTAATAGAGAATAAAGGAAGAATAACAATTTTATTGAAGAAACACACGTAATAGAACCTTTTCATACTATGATTTATAATGTACTAGCTTTTGCCAGCGGCGATCTCTTAAATCAGTCTGTCTGTTGATGAAAACCGCATTACAATCCGCTGCGTAGTTTAGACTTTGTTTTATACTATGTAAAGATAAAGAAGATATAACCTGTTTCCTTTGTTGAACATCCTGAATAAATACATAATGATATAAATATAATCTGTTATGTACTACAAATTAAGCTACGCTCATTTAAGTTTAGACAAATAAAAATTATATTTAATTGAATATTAAAAGTTTGTTTTCATATTTTAATTTTAAGGAAATACGTGAATGTGTGAGTGTGGGTTGTGTGAGCGTGTGTGTGTGTATGTGTGTTTGTCCGTGTGGGTATGTTTTAGCGCTTACTATTTATGAGTCCTAGGCGAGCAGTTTTCGGTCGTCGGAATAAAGACCCTGAAGGTGTTATTTTACTACGGTCTTGCACTGTGCGGGGAAATGCACTCACAAAACAACTGAATAACTTAGTGAATTCAAACCCTCTAATCTACCAAGTGCAGTGATAAGGTAGAAGATAAATAAATTCTTATTTTAAATGCATTGTTTAAATGTGATTGCATGGATAGATATGATATCATTATTGCACTTTCTGATAAACTCAAGTGACAGGACCAATTGATCGAGAAATGGGTCGGGCACGCCTTTCAATTGAACGGGTCCTGGCGTCAGTTAGTACAAACGCCAGCACAAAAAGCTACTACAATCTGTATCGCTAAAGCTAGGTTTAAAATAGGTTTTCAACTTTATCGCTAAAAGGTTCAAAATGGATTGGGAATATTTGACAGTTTCGGGTAACTTGATGTGTTAGCGTCTTTACATTTTCGGGAACATTTAATGCAAAGTCTTCCTAACAAATTTTGCAAAAGCAAACTTCACTTGTATGTCCTGGAATTTTGTAATCAATATTTCACCCACTTACACTAAAGCTTTCGGACTAAAATTTGGCACAAACGTTTGGTTCTCGTGACAACGCACGATAAAAGCTTTTTTATAACACGCTTTTATTAGCTTTAAACGTATGTTAGTATGTGCCTATGTAACAAAAACTTTGAACATGATTTTGACCCCCTTCAAAACGTCGAATTAACTCGAAATTTGGCATACTTATCAAGGACCGATGACAATACAGTAATTTGTACCATTATCCTTGCCGGGGTACGCTGAAATACGTCACAAAATTCGAAACACCCTCATCATTTCAGCCGTAAGAAGTCCACTGCTAGACATGAGCCTCCTCCATGCACCGCCAATTTGACTGGCCTGTTAGCCTAGTGGTTAGTGACCCTGACTGCTAAGACTGAGGTCGTGGGTTCGATTCCCACCCAGGACAAATCTTTGTGTGAAGAGCACAATCATTTGTTCTGTGTCTGGGTGTGTAATTTATCTATAACATGTATGTATTTAGAAATGTATAAGTATGTTTATCAGTTGTCTGGTTGCCATAGTACAGGCTCTGCCTAGTTTGGGATCATCTGATCCCAAACCGGAAAAGAACTGGAGTTACCGACATAGCTCGAAGAGTAAGCAAACTGAAGTGGCAGTGGGCTGGCCATGTCTGTCGAAGGACCGATGGCCGATGGAGCAGACGAGTCCTGGAGTGGAGACCGCGTATCGGCAAGCGTAGCGTGGGACGCCCCCCAGCTAGGTGGACCAACGACTTAAAGAAAGTGGCTGGGGCAAACTGGATGCGGAAGGCGGAGGACAAGCTGTTGTAGCGCAATATGGGAGAGGCCTATGTCCAGCAGTGGACTGCGATAGGCTGAGTTGATTGATTGATTGACGCGTCGACGGCAGCCGTCGACGCCCCTCGATGGCAGCCGGCGACATGCCATCGTTAAAGATCAGCGTCATGATCGCGTGTCGACGGCTGCATTTACCTGTCGTTGCTTGGCTACATGCCGCTCGTGTGTAAAAGCTCTTACGCCATTAGGGTGCAGGATCACGTACTTAATTGCTTAGCTTGTGACTAATCCAAGAAGCATGCACGGTACATTAAACAAATCATAATCGGAAACCCATAACCATAACAACTATTTCGCAGAATGTATTTAAGTCGTTATTACTCATGTTTAGAGATCGGATATACCTAAAGTTGAAATGTTGGCTAATATGGAATGCGCGTTTTTACCGTGTTTTGTGTGTTGTTTTAACTAAAACATACCACCCTACACACAGATGTATTAAACATTAATTTTAAATAAATGTGATGATCCAAAAGACCCGGCTTTAATAAAAAAATACGAAGCCGCTTTCGTGCTTTCACAGCTAAATAGTAACATTAGGTAAATATACATCCGAATATCCGATCACTGCTCATGTTACTATTATTTTACATATTAATAAGTGTATTACAACTTGTAGGCACGTAATGAGATTAGTATCCAAGGTCGTCGGATATACCTAATTGAAGTTTAGTAAGAAACTTGTGGATGTTTTGGAATAAAAATTGAATTGAATTAACGGAAAATAAACAGTTTTATTTCATCATCATCATTTCAACCGAAAGATGCCCACTGCTGGACATAGGCCTCCCCCAATTTGGGACGGTTTGCCATAATCGCCACGCTTGGCAGGCGGGTTGGCGATCGCAGTACGGTGGTAAAATGCATAGAGAACGCTGCTGCCCATTCTCTAGTAATTCCCTTATTCGCCTCTTAAGACAACCAGTTTCATTTATTAAATTAAAATTCATTCGAAAACTTCCATGGGTTTCTTACTAACTTTAACTTAATTGTGAAGAAACCGGCATGTTCTATATACAAAAATTCGAAAACATGTGCTACCGACCAATCCGTACTGGGCCCGCGAGGTAGAACATTCATTCTCAAAAGAGGAGGTCTGTGTCTCAACAGAAAAAAAAGCCTAAAATGTTGTGAACTTTTTTGGGTGCGTAATCATCAAATGACGTCACTCGTGTTCCTGCAGGGCCACGGTAACTCTTTCCAACAAATCACGCAATGAACATATTGGCTGACATGCAATTTGTTATTATACTGTTGTTAATTTTATGTTATAGTGCAGATTAGAGTAGGCTAATATTTTTGTTATTACATTTAAAATTTTATGTTTTTATATTTAAGAACTTAGTGGTAAGCTAGTTTTAAGACCGCACTATCGCATTAGGTAGATGTTTTATATACAAAAACAAAATCCTAAAACATTTTATTACGCACGATGTCTTCTAAATATAAATAACAAGAACGAATAATGATCGATATACTGACCTTGAAGATTACAAATCAGTCAACAAACGTCTAGACACTGCAACGAAGGTACACAGACTAAGGTCCTCACTCATAATAACCGCACCGATCAACTCCAGCGCACCAGCTGTCACACTAATCTCTTTAGTCATCGTAAAATTTACTTTAAAGCAGTTGATTTAAAATCCTTACTTGATTGACAAGTTGTTTGCTGTATCGGGACGGTACTGTAATAATGCGTGATGACCTTAACTTAGAACATAGAGTCCTTTATTATCACAATAATATAAACCTGCCTCGATGGTCTAGTAGTCGCAAGTGCTACTGCTGAGCATGAGGTTCTGGGTTCGATACCCGGGTCGGGCAAAGTGTTGTTGGGTTTTTCTTTCTGGAATTACTCAGTAGCAACCCGGAGTTTGCATTTACGCTCGATTAATAGCAATAGGGCCGCTCCCTTTTACATGTAAAATGAAACGGGGCGCTCTCGGACCCATACAGGGTGTCCCAAAAATCAACGTCAAGCCGAAAACGGTTGATAGGCCAGGTGGTGACAGTTATCAGAAAAATAATAAAAAAAATCTAAGTTAAGTACTTTTCAAAATATTGTGACTACAAATCTTTACTTTTCATATTTTTTTGTGAGTGATGTAACCCTGAATAACCCTTCTGTAAACTACAGTCCAAAATTAAAACGCAACTACCTCAGAATTAAAGAAAACATCACTTTTTTGCTCCACCATGTACTAAAAATTATTACATTTTTTTTTATTTATTTTTTTTATCACGAGGTGGAAATCCTCATGATAATATCATAACATATAACATAGCCCAACTTTATCTGAATGTACTGAAAAAAAAATGCTTAACTTAGATTATTTTTATTTTTTTTCTGATAATTGTCACCACCTGGCCTATCAACCGTTTTCGGCTTGACGTTGATTTTTGGGACAACCTGTATACGTTGCGATGCGAGGTGAGACAGGGGGGTATATCTTCTCCGCTTCTGTTCAACCTGTACGTAAATAATCTGATAGATGGACTCAGCAGGAGGCCTGTCGGATGCCAAGTTGATGGAGTTAGTATAAATAACATCAGTTATGCTGATGACATGGTTCTGCTGGCTCAATCTATCAGAGCCCACAGAGAACTGCTGCAAATGTGTGAGACGTATGCTGCCAGCCACGGCTTGTAGTATAACGTGAAAAAGAGCGAGTTCTTGGTTTTTGCTCCTAGATGCAGAAAAATGGATGTGGTACCCCGTGTATTACTGTGTAAGACTGAACTTCGAAGAGTCAGTGTATTTAAATATCTGGGGCATATAGTCACGGACTCTTTGAAAGACGAAGCAGTCATGGATAGGGAACGCAGAGCGGTCGGGGCTAATATGCTGGCCCGCAGGTATGCCCGCTGCACAAGAGAGGTGAAAGATTTTACTATGCAAATCCTATTGTCAGACATTCTACTCCAGCAGCCTGTGGACAGCACATACGCAAAGGGCTCTCAACGCTTTGCGGGTACAATATAATAACGCATTCCGGATGCTGCTGAGACTACCTCAATTTTGTAGCGCATCCGCCATGTTCATGGAAGCACGCACAGACGGTTTCGCGGCAATCCTACACAAAAAAGCGGCGTCTTCGCTGCACTGAGTGCATAAGAGCAACAACAGCATCCTGAGTGTGATTGCGGATTGTAATTGTATACGTTTATGTGTGAACTAACATAGTTTTAAGCATTTGCTTACTAACAAAATGGATCATGTTGTCAGAATTAATAAATAAATTAAATTGCCCAGCTCTACCAGCGAAAAAAATGGTAAAATGGTTAAAAGGTTTGACGTTGAAACTTTTGTGATTAATTATGTGAGTAAAACTTTTTACATACTTTTTCAATTAAGGAATGCGACCCTCTAGAAAAAAACCTAAACAAATGCTAACTTCCCAAACTGTCATTTTTCTATGATCTATTTTTAGACTGAAATGTTATTATAAATTATTTTTAGTTAATTTCATATTAGCTTTAGTTTTTATTTAACATTTTTATATACAGTGGATTTAGTATAAGGATTATAACAAAATTATGACAGAGTAAGTACCGAAAATTTTATAACTTTTGTCACCAAATTTTTGAACGCATATAATTTCATCCAGTAGTATTTTCAAGAGTAAGCAGTAAAATTATGGCTATTTTTAGCTGTTACATCTTATAACAGCGAAAAATAGCCTTAATTTTTTTTAACAAAATGTCAAATTGTCGAATGATGGAACCAACGAATTATAGCGACATGCCACAAATGCATTGATAAAGTTATCAGCTAGCGTT
Organism: Aporophyla nigra; assembly: GCA_947507805.1. Lineage (NCBI taxonomy): Eukaryota > Metazoa > Arthropoda > Insecta > Lepidoptera > Noctuidae > Aporophyla > Aporophyla nigra. The sequence goes on along the minus strand of OX382315.1, from coordinate 13,754,279 downwards.
CACTTTATAATTAACAAATACAATAACTTCCTCCAAGCTTAGTACTTCCTGCCAAGGTCGCGAGATCTGTTCAAAAGAGTTACCGTGGCCCTGGCATATAGGCAACTGAAGGAACACGGGTGGGTTTCAGTCAGTAAAAGTCCACGCCTGAGCGGAAGGCTCCACCCAGAACGGGAGAGGTCGTTTCATGATTTCTCACCCAAAAAAAAACCTTAGTACTTATTTTGACAAAAAATGCATTTTAATTTTCGGCATTGTTATTATATTTTAACACAGACTTACCAATCGTACGCACGCACTATCACTGTCCCAAAAATAGAATTTACCGTATTTATTTTAGACGACACAAGAAAGAGGCGTGTTGCACTTATCGACGTCAAATGATTACTAATATTATTGTTACATCGACTGTGGGTCAAGGTAAAGGGCACACTGATAATGTTTTGACCTTCCTGGTCTCTCTGCCCGAATGAGCCAAATATGTTTTTGATGTTGTTTGTAGATAAAATTAGGTTAGATGACAGTTTGTGGCAGATCGCAGGACGCATATTTATTTTAAAATGTGTCTTATCACCAAATCAGTGTGGTTCTTACCTCGAAACACCATTTTAAACAGCAGTCTACGTATTCCTCTCATGATCTGATCAAGATTTTCTGGATTGTATACAAGAGACTTTGACTTCCTGTCATGAGTTTGTTTCGGCCTTCCTTTTCAGAGTAGTCGGATAGGGAACATCGAAATCATCTTGTTTGACGTGTAAAAGTGTTTGTACGAAACTACTTATAGGAATAATATCATTATACACCGTGCGTGACATTTTAATCATCTTACAACGGCAGCCCAGTTCATGTACCCAATAAAAAAAAGAACATTTGAATAACTAAAAAAATAAAAATAATTGTTCATTGTGATAAATTGATGACGCATGACTTTCTTTGAAATTGATATTTAACTCATGGAAAATGGGGATGGAAGGCTCTACTCGACTCGTGCTCTGGGTAGATATGTTCTGTACCGTCTGATGCGTAAACATTATTAACAGGATGTTTCATACTTCTAGACGACTAAAATGTCACGGTGTATATTTATTTTTTTATTTCATTTTTTAGCCTATACCGTCCCATAACTCGGAAAAGGCCTGTCGCAAGTCCTTCTAGGAGCTCTTTGCCCGCGTCAGTTCAAAATAACCATCGCGGTACGCCTCCAGGTCATCGCGCAATCGGTTTCTGGGCTGACCGCGACGACGCCATCCATCTTCAGGCACCCATTGTGTTGAGACTTTTGCCCAGCAGAGATCCTGCATGCAGCTGATGTGACCTGCCCAGTTCCATTTGAGTCGGGCAGCCGCCTACTTGCCTACGTCTAGTTTACCCGTTTTATAACGCAGCTTAGTATTCCGAATGTTGTCTTTTTACCCTCCGAATGCTGCGTTCCTTCAGTAACCATTCCATTTTTTTTTTTTTTTAACTTGCTTCCTACTAGATTATTGTCATATTTTCTGCTGCCAAGCAGCGTTGATGTGTTTCCAGTTTATTGTTGCAGGATGCCAAATTCGCACGAATTTACTCACCGGATTCGGGCAAATCGAAACTTTCCAATAATATATTATTTTCTATAGGCGACTCGTACGAAGTTACCAAGAGTTAGGGCGGGCGTTTTGGGGGACTGTCTTATGTAATTTTAACGTTCGAAAAGTGCTGATCTTCAGCCTAATTTGAATACATGACTTTAATTTGATTTGTTATTTTATTTTTGGGTAAATCGGCAACTTCAGAAATACGTATTAGACAAGAGGCACGTTTTAAATTTTATGCACTTTATTGCCTCACCTTTTCTCATATATTTATTGAATACAATTCAAAACGCCACGTTTGTTTAATTGGTTGTTTTGTGGGTGTTCGTGCGGTTTAAATTCCCTCGTGCATGATTTCAGGTGCTGCGTACCATGCCCGGCGGCGGCGCCCTGCGCTCCGTCGGCGGGCATCAAATCGGGGCTGCGAGACGGGAAGCCCATCGATGGCAAGCAGGAGCACCCCTGCCCCTGCCGGACTTGCTGCTGTGGCCAGCCTTGCACCGCGAAACCGGTATGCTGTGCACATTTCGAACTTCTCAAAAGCCGAAAACTCTTGTTATGCATACATACATACATAAACTCAGGAGGAGGAGAAAAATTAGGAGCAGTGGTGATACCGGCCGCGAATTATAAGGTCGAAGGCTCGAACCAAAACATGCGCTTTACTTTATCAAAATTATTTTATCATCACTGCTCTCAAAACGGTGAATGAAAAGATCGTGTGGAAACCGACATGTCCTAGAATAGAAAATTCGAAGACATGTGAATTCTATCAACCCACACTGGGCCTGCGTGGTAAATTACAGCTCGCTCACTCTCGAACAACTCGGCAGTGGGATCATTATAGGCTGGTTATACAGTTATACACATACTACGAAACTGTAGGTAATATTTTGATCAAAGGATCGTCGCTAAGAACTACTGGTAGAAAGCCAACTATTCAATGAAAAAAAAAATAACACCAAATTCGGTTCACCCGTTTAAGAGCTTCGTTGCCACAAACAGACACACATCCAGTCGGGGATCGCGGAAGACGCATTAGTTCCCGTGGTCCCCGACGTAGGTGTGGGACGGAACACCGGGGTGATTTTAGTCAGTAAGAGTCTGACAGACCCCTCCGCCCACCTCAGAGCGAAGGACATCCATGAGGATTTACAATTCGAAAAAAAAAATGACAGACACACATAACGATCAAACTTAACAACCGGACGGACCGGACGGTTTGCGACAGAGGTTAAAAAAAACACGCTTTTTATAAGACTTGTTCAGTTTTCAATTTGACCAGACTCGACACCGGACTAAATGACGGAGTTTACTGGTGAAATTTGGAACTGGAAGTCACCTTTTAGCTAGACACAAGTTGAAATCAAGTTCCAACATTTTCTGTATTAAGATGTAAGGTGCAAAAGACCTCTGATGCCTGTATTTGGAGCGCTTAGTACCAAAAAAACATCAACATTTCAGCTGAAAGACTACTGCTGGACCTAAGCCTCCCTAATTTTGGAGGAGTTTGCCATTATCGCCACGCTTGGCAGGCGGGTTGGCGATCGCAGTATGATGGTAAAATTATAGATAGTTCGAACCATGACTAGCCCCTCTGCGCCCCTTTCCTTTGTTTTTAACCGCTCTCAGTATAATTGTCAAAGAGTGGGGCGCGTCTTCATAGATTGAACTATCTATAGTCGCCTCTTACTATACCCATGGGGCGAAATGGGATGGTGCTATTCTTGGTGAAGGGTGGGCGTTTTGGGGGACTGTCTTATGTAATTTGACATTCGAAAAGTGCTGATTGTCAGCCTAATTTGAATAAATTACTTTTGATTTTGAATTTGATTCTTTATGCCCGGCACCACACGGATGAAAATAACATAGCACTTTAATACTGTCTTTCATAAAATACATCAAAAGCTTTATCTGAAGATTGCATGTTAAACTAATTAGCCGCAAGGTTTTGGTACAAAAATAACATTAATTCCCTTGTTAGTAAGTTTGCAAGAAACTTTTAGACGTCGATATTTCAACAAACTTCATTCAAGTCGAGAGAAACTCCTTTGAACTCTTGCCTTAATAAAATGAACCCCGAAGGGACTGTTTCAGAAATATATGGAGTTATGGTTGTAACTAATACTTAGTTTTAGAAGTGACTTTCGTTTTCATATTCATATTTTTTTTTCTTTTTGGGAATAGAGTGAATGGATGAATTGCACCGAACCCAGCGCGGTTTAACTAGACGTGTAAACGACTTGTCCAAGTATTTAGTAAAGACGATACCTTTTAGGACGGAATCGCATAAATAATGTTGCAGTGACACACATTCTTGACTATATTACTTATATTATTATTATACACAAAACTTGATAAATCGAATTAACCCCAAGATTTACACTAGCCCCTGTGACCTCATATTTCATGGTAGAAATAGTCCGGGGTGCGCCGTAATGGAAGAGAAGGTTTTCGAGCTGTATGAAAAGACAGGCAATATTTTATCTATGGGAAGGAAGGCATCTTTTAACGACGTCGCCGCCAGGTTGATTTAAATCGAGATTCACCGGTTACAAATTATACAATTGATGATTTAAATAACTGCTCTTTGTAAGTTGTGTCAAATAAACCTATTTTCTCTTTCTTTCTTCTTTTTATCTAACTTGCAGTCTAGCAAACATTGAAAAAAAATATATTTTACTTATACCGGGTGACATTTTTTAACGTCTTGAAAAAAAATGGGTGTCATAGGTAGAGAGGAGTAGACGCCTTTGGCATAGAAATTTTTATTTTTGAATAACATGAAATGAAATTGATCTAGCAATAAATACTACACACTTAAAGTAACATTATCATACTAGAACAACATCAATAGAAATTTGGAAAAAAATAAAAAAAAAGATTTAAAATCTATCGAAACTCAAATCATATGCACCCTACTCAATGCGCAGCATGTATCAATGATTTCGTAGCGCGGTCCTACCCTTTGAAGCCGGCCGATAGGCAGCCTCATTGATCCTTCGCAGGCGCACGAGCCGCACACGTATACCCGTCCGCCCGCGTCCCGCGCTCCTTGAGTCACCTGCGATGAATCTACACACAACACACCACATGAAGGTCGAGACGGTAAAAAATTTCATCCGGTATATCAGAAAGGAGAAAGGAAGGAAGAAATACAGATTTTAATTTCAACGTGTGCTGCCTTCTGGCGTCATGCTATGAGACGCCACGAGGTTAAATTTTTTAAGCAGATCTCCACTCTCCATGAAACTCCTCGTTTAAGCCTCACAGATAATACGTAATACCTACGGGCTGCTTTCTGCATTGTCTATAAGAGCCTCTTATAAGACAAGGCTCTTGGTCACTTTAGTCTCCTTTTAGACTCAAAGGGAACAACGAGGTAAATGGCCTTTGTTAAACCAGAAACCACACCATGAAAGCCCCAAGTTCTTATAAAACTTTTCTTCCTCCAGTGCTACAAACAACCTCGTATCCCGGACTCGTACGCCCCGCGTCGATGCTACATGCGTCCGACGGCGCCAGTCGAATCCTGCACGACGTACAAGCTATCCTACTTGCCCACGGATGGGTGTCGCAACCTGCGCGGAGAGGTGCGCAGGCCTGCGTCTAATCTCGTGCCCAGCTGTGAACCTATGGAAGGAAGTACTGTGCAGAAGGTAACTTTGATGACCTCATAATTAATGTAGCAAGTTATGCTAACAAAGGGAGCGACCAGACTTTGTCGACGAGGAATCAGCTTGAGCCGATCACGTAACACCAAACTTTTTGCATTTATCTTTGGTATGCGGAAGCATTGATCAGAGCTATGTTTTTAATTTTAATGTTACAACCGTGTAAAAGAGTCAAAGGTGACTTTAGCATTTGATCTGTGCTAAAACAGGCAACGGGTATAGCTCTGCACCCTAATTGCGATTCGCACAATTTATCAGAATCTGAATGGGATTGAAGATTATTTCTAAACCATTGCGTCATTTGTTCGAATAAACTGTCGGCTCAGCAACGTAAACAACGCAATGAATTTTGTTTAACTATCAATATTAAACCAATTCTTACCGATAAAAAGTTCCGCAATGACCCCTCTGATCACTGCTTCCGCATACCAAAGGTTAATTCTAACTGGCGACAAATTACGCTGTCTAAACCAGAAACAGCTTTATGTCTAGACATAAAGCTTTTACTGACTGGCTCAAGCCGATTCTACGTCGACAAGTGTGATTACTCGCTTAGAACGTTCTTCCATTATTATTTTGATCAATTTTGCTGCGGGTTACTAGACAGTTACAATAATCACTTTCCGGGGGGGCAAGGGAATTCATTAACTTCAATATTTCAGTACTTTTTACCTTAGATTCTACCTTTCAGGAGTCGCCTAATGTATTAAGATTTCCTCAAAATTCCATTACGCCTTTGATTTGCGGCATTTATCTATTATACAGCACTGCTTTTTTATCTTAAATCCTTACCAAAACATGTCTTTCCTTCTCAGCTATCGTACCTGCCGAACCCGACATGCGTGACACAGCCAATCCGGCCGTGTCACCACGACATGTGGGGTCAGGGGCCCATGCAGAACCTCACGACACAGCGACACGACTACGTGCCGAAACCCTGCGTCCTTCGCGAGAGTTGCAAACCGCCTCCAAAGTTCCACTGCGTCGAACAGCCTTTTGAAAGTTAGGAAACATTATCCTTTTATATTCCATCCAGAACCGCTCGTAAACAAACTTTGTGTCGGCAATTTTCGTGGCAGGAAGAAAACATCATTCAAATTAATTGAGAAGATCCTCTTAGCAAATTGATGTCAATAAGTTCAAGCATTTCTAACCCAATATTCAGTTGCGCGAACTCCACTCACTGACGCAGTCATAAGATCATCAAAAGCACAGGTATGTGGCGCAGGATAGAAGATGGGTCACTGTCTGTGGGGAGGTAGATGCCGCATATGCAGTTGAGATCTGAGCCATCCGTGAACCCCCATCTGTGAAGATTGTTTTTGCTCCGGCCGACTTTGGTTTCGAAGTCTAGATAGAGATTAGCGTGTCCAGGCGGAAGACTCGCAGATGGTTCGATAACATTGTCAGGGGTGAATACAAGTCTCGTCATAAGTTAAACCATGCTGTAGAGGTGTTACTATTGGCTGGACTAGCTCGACCTATGCACCCTACAAAACTTTTTCGGCTCTTCAGCCTTTGGAACTCTTAGATATGTTTCGTAGATTTCTGACAGAGCCCTGTTGTGCATTGGGGGACGTGAGTCAGCCTATAGCTTCATAAGATAGCATGAACGATACTTATATGTATGTTCTTAGCTGGTTAACAGAACAGGATTGGGTACCGTAAGTTTACCTTAGAACGATTTCATTCGAGAGCCTCTCTTCTTTAGATATGTAATATCTACTTGAACATTGAATGACAAAAACTGTCCGTTTCATCACATTCTGATTAGTCAGTTACATGAGTCATATCATCAGTAAAAAAGAACACTATGATTGAAGATTGGTGACGTTGTTACCAAAGCTAAAAAAATATATATATCTTAGGACAACCAACACACCGTTATCTGATCCCAAACTAGGCAGAGCCTGTACTATGGCAACCAGACAACTGATAAACATACTTATATAATTCTAAATACATACATATTATAGATAAATTACACCCAGACACAGAACAAATGATCGTGCTCATCACACAAAGATTTGTCCTGGGTGAGAATCGAACCCACGACCTCAGTCTTAGCAGTCAGGGTCACTAACCACTAGACTAACAAGCAAGTCACCTAAGCCCGCGTTACAGCTGACTCGGGTCGCAGTGCAGCGCATTTCAACACAAAAAAATGTGAAAGTAAGAAAATAATGGATTCAGTACATGATTCTGCACTCCCTTGGGTTGAATTTTGTTGCATTTTTTAAGCGATGCGAGCGATGTGCCTGAAGCCTGTGATAGTTCATATAAATTTTATTAAACTGATGTAAGAGAGTTTTGCGCCCAAATCTGCAATAGCCTTTAGTATCCTTTTTCAAATCTGTCCACATGTTCTAGACCGCACAATTAACAAGTTATCATATCTGCCACCTGAGAAGCTCGAGCAGACCAAGTCTTTCGCGCCCGAGCGTTGCTATGAACGACCTGCTGCCAAGATGGAAGGCACCACCACGCAGAAGATGAGCTATATGCCTAACCAGGTATGCTCTGCACTTCAATATTTTATCAACCTGCAGTTGTTCTTAAGTTTTTCTCAATGTAGCCCGCGCAATTCATAATATATATCGTTTTATGCAAAGAAATTTTTCATTTCGCGGAGTTTCAGTTACATATTAGTAATTAAAGTAATTTGACAAAATTCAAAACTTAATATTCTCAAGTCAGAAACCGGGTGTTTGCATACTTCTGATTTAAGACACTCAGAGACATCACGCTGAAATAAAACCACGACAAACCCGTGCCCGACAAAATTAAATAGATTTGACTGATAATACGAATTTGCATGCCCTACATATTAGATTGGTGTATTTTTGAATGGCATTTTAATATATTGTTGCATTGGAGAACAGTCTCCTGTTGCCAACATTTTTATGACAGTAAAAAAATGTATTACCTTTTCAGATTATGCCAAAAGAGCCATTACCATGGGCCTGCAAGGGACAATATCAAAAGCCTTGCCAGAAACTGGAAGGCAATACGACCTACACAATGAGGTAACCTTGTTTCATCTCTTTTCATCTTCAATCAAGGTTAATATATATCTTACCCTGTACTCTTCCGTATTTCGGAGCTTATGACAGCTACTGTCAGCTCAGATAAACATCACAACACATCGTTTGATCTGTGTAGGAGTATTGGAGTATTAATAATTTGGCTCTTCCTTTCCAGTTACTTGGACGCAGCGAGTGACTGCCGCCGGCGAGCCATCATTCCTGATAGCTGCATCAATCCCGTTACAGCGTCCAGGAATTTTGAATCTCAGACCATCTATAACAACAGGTAAAATGGTTGAAAATAGTAAGATACAAACGAAACGCTTTAAATCGATAAGTAGGTAGCGAATAAAGTCGAAAAACTTCAGGTTTTTTTTATCTTAGTTATTAAGCGAAATAAGCCTGAGGCGACATAGCGCTTCCCTGCAAAACCCATTCGTTCCACCTGTGGAAAATCTCACACCTGAACACAAGTTACCTTGACTTTCCTGGAAGTCTTTAAATTGACTGAGGACTTGGGTAAGCCGAAGTAAAGAAAACCTGTTCAGGTGGAGATTTATAGACGACTCCTACCCTGGAGTGTAAATGTGGTACTGTCCTACAAACAATGCAGCACTTGATATCTTCTTCAGCGTGTCCTGTAGTTTGCACGCTACAGAAGTTAATGGACGCCACTGAAAGCACCACCAATGCTAAGCATGTAGCCAAATATTGGGCTAGCTCTATTTAGATTGCTATCGATACGTTAAGAAGAAGCGAAATAATAATATTGTGTTCATTTAGTTGTGTAGAAGTAATGGTATTATGCAACTTTTATACTAACCAAATGGAAATGTGAAGTGAAAACTTTATGACTGACTTGTCAGCACGATTAATACAGAAAAAAATCTGATACCTTGGTGAAATCATAAGCCGATCAGCAAGGTTGCTAATGGGGCTGATTGCCTAAGTTGCACCGAACATTGACGAGCTTACTCGCCGAAAATATTCGCGAACTTTCTTTTAATCTCTAATACTTAATCACAGTTAGTGGCGACGTCTCTAGAAAGTACCAGAAAAGATAATTCAGATATTCGACAATAGATGGCGGTGGCGTTTACAGATAATGTAGGTCGTGTAGTACTTGATATTTGATAAATAGATGGCGGTAGCGTGACATTTCAAGTCTAAAAATCTACGTAACAATATAAATACTGCAAGTTTTGGAGGCAACTGTAATTGAAAGTACATTTTAACACCAACTTCTTCCACAGTTACCTGCCGACGAAGTGTCCTATCCCGACGCCTATAAGGCCTCCGTCAAATCTGGTGCCCTCTACAGCACAAATGGAAGGCGATACTGTACAAAAGGTAGGATCCGTTAACTTTTTGCTTAGCTGGTGAATACATTAGGTTTAGTCTTAGTACGATTCTGGTCTTGAGATGAAGTCAGGTTAGACTTTTAAGAAGGGAGCATCACACCAGTCTTACACATCTTTCAAGATTTCTTCTTATGGTTGCGCTCTGGACCAAAAAATCAGAAAAATCAATACCAATCTAAACTGCAGTATACAACAGTTTCCACCATGAAAGTTGAAACCAACTGATTTCCGACACTGTATGATCCACATTAAAGTCTGTTTTTTTGCATTGAGAGTATTATATACATTTTCTGCAATGCACTGATTATAAAACCACAACAATATAATTCATTCCCTTACCTCTCATCCAGCTATCGTACCTGCCGAACCCGACATGCGTGACGCAACCGATCCGGCCGTGTCACCACGACATGTGGGGACAAGGGCCCATGCAGAACCTCACGACTCAGCGACATGACTACGTCCCAAAACCTTGCGCCATCCGAGATTCCTGCAAGCCCGCACATAAGTTCCACTGCGTTGAACAGCCGTTTGAAAGTGAGTCCTTTTTAGCTTATGGCAGAAGTAGAGATTCTATTTGGACCATTGGTGTGCAATACCGAAAACAGCCTGATTTACACAGTGCGATTTAATTGCCTGTGACATACCATAGGTTCTTTTTTCTCTTGTATAGTATCATGCAGGGTTAGTGATACTTTATTCACATTATAATCTCATTCATCATCATTTCAGCCGAAAGACGTCCACTGCTGGACATAGGCCTCCCCCAAGCACCGCCACTTCGACCTATTCTGTGCTTCTCGCATCCAACGTATTCCTGCGGCATTATAATCTAGCCTATGCGAATAGGCTAATACATAATTAAAATATACCATAACTGCCAAGAGATATAGGGTAACATTACGAAATCATCGAAGAATGACTTGTAACTGACTGAAATATAAAGAACACGTGAATCTGCGAGGCAGTTTGAGTTTTAATTAAGTGCTTAAATTTAATTAAAAGTCAAACCGTCTTATTACAAAAACTCGATAGGTAATTACTGCGAAGTCTAAACTAGTTTTGTTACCATTGACATGCGTACCATACCTATAAAAGCTCCTCCAACTTTATCCAGCTCTGTTAAATCAAATGGAAATGGCAAATTGTCAAGTTTCATTTCAGTCCTAAGCTCGTAGCCAAATTCTGGGCTAACTCGATCTATTTAGGTTGCTATCGAAGCGCTAAGAAGTTTCATTTTCTTTTTCTCAGAGCAGTAAGCAGGCCAAACTTTTCTATTCTGTGGCCTATACGCTTCAATTGCAATCCTTATAGGAAAGATGATTGTAGCGTGTAGTTATGTCTTACAATATTGTCAACAGATCGAACTATCAACCGCATGTCATTCTTGGACCCCGGCCGTTGTGCGATACCTACCTCCTACGCTCCGCAAAAGTGCTACGAGAAACCAGCAGGTAAATTTCTGTTTTTTAGTTAGGGTTGGAAATTTTAAAGTGTGGAAAGGAACCACATTTCAAGAGTTTAACAGGCTTGCTTGAGTTGAACAAACCTTTATTCACCTTTTTTTTATAAAATCGAAAAATGTGCAGATTTTTCGGACCCCCGAAGATTTTGTTGCATTTGTTTATAAGTCAGTATTTAATCAGCTTAACCAAACGCGTGTCTTCTTGAATTTAACGGTTAAATCAAGAAACATGAGTACCTACTTAAACTAAGGCCTACTACTCTCAACAAAACCGTATGATGTTACAGCCAAAATGGAGTCGTCAACGACGCAAAAGATGTCGTACCAGCCGGTGTGCGCGTCGCAGCCGCAGAAACCGCCATGGGCGTGTAAGGGACAGTACGTTAAGCCATGCCAAAAGGTCAGTTTATTCAAAAATAAGTGCAATTTTGACCACAGACCACACAGCACGTAGATGCCTAGGCGGCCTTAGCAGGCGCTGGTAAAGACAGCATTGTTACACTTTCCGTACAAACCAAGCCTATCACTTAAGTACTCGCACAACGAACCAATGACGACCAGAAGATACTGACGGCTTTGAAAGCGATCCGTGACAAATAAATAATAATATCGTCAGGATCAACGTCTGGTCGACTGGACGTTTGGGCTTAGAACCAAACATGGGAAGACATGTGACATCTACCAACCCGCACTGGGCCCGCACTCCCTCTCACCGAGAAGAGGCCTGATGCCCAGCAGTGGGCAGTGGGCTGATGATGATTCAAATTCAAGGTTTTAAATTAAAATTAATATAGCTCAGTACGTGGTCCAAAAAAATATTGATAAAAAATTACACAAACTACTATTTTTTAAAGTAAAATTTGTGATATCTGTCTGCAGTTGGAAGCCACAACAATATACCGGTCATCGTTCTTGCCACCCGGCGAAGACTGCACAGAATACATGGACCCTTGTCAGTACGGCGACTGCAAACGTGAGTAGCAGGACTTACCTATTGGTTGTATAACTAGTATTTAGCGCCACAAGACGATTCTTTCTCACTTCCCTGATAGGAGAGGCAGCTTAGGAGTTTTTATCTCTACAATAGATACGAGTTGGTAAAATGAGATATACTAAAATTTTCATCCGTATCCATGAATTGAAATCAAAACTGTAAAAATCATCCTGATGAACAAAGGACTAACTACGAACACGTGTTTATATAACTTTAATCACACTGTTCGATGCAATATTTGCAACCGAACAGCTCAGCACTTTTGCCTACATGCATTTCCATAAATGCGTGTATCGCAGCTATTACCAGCCAGTACGTGTCCGACGACCAATCGCGTAACTCAAATCAAACTATCTTAGTGCTAATTTAGATGAAGTTCACCATTTCCTAATTGTAAGTAATTGTATCGATCAATGTAGCCTTTAAAACCATATAATTTCGTATGATTAAATCGGCGGTCGTAAACCAACAACCAAACCACAACCAACCAATCAACCAATTATCAACCAGAAGTTAGTGCTAAACCAAGCAGGCGCTAAATTCTACACACACAATATTTTCTATTTCCACTAGAAAATCAACTTTTAACGAGCTCAAATTGTCACCTATGGCGGTTGATATTCAAACGTATTTTTTTTTTTACTTTCCCCTCACTTCCCGGAAAACTAGTTGCCATCTCATTAAAAAAAATGTTGCACTTTTTAAAGCAATGAAAATGAAAGAAATTATTTCAAACGACTAGAGGTGGTAAAAAATCTTTGCTTGCTCTCCATTATATTCGAATAGTAAGCCAATATTCATAATGTAGTATAGTAACGTAGGCATATTCTTATCTTCGTAATTATAACGAAAAACTTGCTAAAGCTTGTGGTTAAAAATATTGCCTTTGTCTCCATTCAATTCTAATAGTGAGCCAATCCCATTTCTTGCCGTGGGTGTCATAAGATGCGACTTACTAGAAAATAGGCAGCAGCGTTCTCTACGCATTTTCCCATCATACTGCGATCGCCAACCTGCCTGCCAAATTGGCGATTTTGGCAAACCCCCCAAAATTGAGGGAGGACTATGTTCAGCAGTGGACTTCTTTCGGCTGAAATGATGATGATAATGAGTGAGCCAATATTACTAATGTAGAAATAGCATATATTTTAATCTTCCTATTGAATGTTCCAGCATGCAACTGCATATGCCCCGCGGAGTGTATAACAACCGACCCGTGTGCGTGCAACTTCCCCAGAGCGGCTTGCTGTTAGTAGCCCGCAATATTGCGACACGTTCCAAATTTAAACGTAGATATACAAAATTGCGCCTTTTCGACGGTAGAGCTCAGACAAGAGCCAATGAGACACGGTTACTGCAAGTAGTAAATTAATCATGTTTGAATTTATTATAGTATAAATTAATCTAACATAGTGTTATGGATAATTTTGAGTATTATTATTAGCAGTAAATTACGATATATTTAAAATTATTAAATTGTTTTTTATAAAATTGTATTTTGTATTGTTATGATGAAATAGATTTTTTTTTTCAGTAGAGATGCGTTTTATTTATGGTTACCTATCATAAGGTTTGTGAGGTTACGCACCCGGTCCGCGGTATCACTTTCGCACTTAGTGCGTATTGCGCACTGACCTGTTTTATAACAAGTATGTTGAACTTCCTGCTATCGATGTCAAAACGACGATATTTTAGCTACTTGCAATCAAGTCATGAAATTCACTATTTTAGTTTCTGAGGTAAAAACGACTGTCATTTCCTAGTATAGGTACCTACTTAGTCCGGCGTTCTAGTATATTATGGATCAGTGCTATTGCGGGGATTACCGCATGTTATGAACTATCACTATGCGCCGGGCGACCGCTACTCATACATACGGCCGGCACACACGATACTACGTCATCCGATGACGGAGTATCGTGTGTGCCGGCCGGTGATGACGGTCACCGTCCGCCTCACCGAGCGCATACTCATTTCCACTACCGTTCATATTAAGATAACGACCGTTTGCTCACTTTTATATTTTTAATACAGTCCACTATTTTATTGTTACCGGAGTTTCCCTGCTATCTACCCTAATACCACCGTTAGGATATGGGTCGGTTCATATCTGACGGAAGATGCGTCGCTTATGATCGGTCGCGTAACGCCAAAACAGACAATTATATGAGAAATCATTCAATCGTTCACACTTAACCGATGATGCGTTAGTGCTTCGAGCGTACAGCGTCTGTTCCGTTTCCATCAACGCATTGTCGGCCGACGTAAAGAGCGGCAACGTCGCGCTACGCGTATATTGACTGAAGCATTCAAACTAGACGTAATATTAGCGGAGATCGTTTGTGTACAGACCGTTCGAAGTTTTCTTGCATTGAAAATGTTTGGATACAGAACGATTTATCACGGAAGTGCATATTACGCCCGACGCATCTTCCGTCAGATATGAAAGCACACTATTTGACCGAATAGACGCGACCGATGATACGCTCGACCATAGATATTTAGAGATATGCCTTCATTGCGGAATAGTAAGGAATCCTAGTGTCGCCGCTTATCTCCCACCCAAAAAATTACAACATTAACAAATAGTGTACTGACGACACACACTTAAAATTTAAATACGCACACCAAAAAGGAAGCAGCCCCACTAAATCAATTTCTAATAGCACACATACATAGAATGGGCGGGGCATTCACTTGTAAACACTTGCTATTTGCGAACATCCAATGCACACGCATGCAATTAGGGAGTCGAAAGCGATGGTCGATTATTTTTATCGATATTTAATTTTAGCACATTATTGTATTATAATAACTTCGTTTAATTTTATTTAAATATTTTTTTTATATATCTATCAAAATCTAGTTTACTTTTACTCAAATAAAATGGGAATATGTTTTTAAAATGTTGTATTATCGGTTAAAAGGAACGCTCTCTGTTACATATCATGCTGTATAAATAAATAATATATTACTTAATCTTATTTTTTTTAATTATTACTAAGAATATTTTAATATAATACGTTATGTTATACCTATGTGGGCTAAGTTTGTTACTACGTCTGAGGCCGGATTAGAGCCGAGAGCGTAATAATACAATGTTCACGAAAGTTATACGACATTTTTAACACATTTGTATAGAAATAAAATAAAATGTGAAACCCTCAGTATTATAGACAAAGATTTGACAAAATAGCGACGGACCGCGAATTTTCTAATTTAAATTTCGAACCTTAGATGGTCGGCCTCATGATTGACTAAGATGGGCTTGCGATTTAGTGATCAATACAATAATGTTGCGCAAAATATATTTTTATTTTCAACAATATTTTACCATCGCAATCTTCAATATTTATTATTAGTTTTCAGAGCAGTGGTGGCCCAGTGGTATCAACCTCGACTTACAAGTTGTAGATCGTGGGTTCGAACTCAGGCAGGCGCTTTACTTTGTGTAAATAATTTCATTACCACTGCTCTCAATAACGGTGAAGGAAAACATCGTGAGGAAACCGGCATGTCTTAGAACCAAAAATTCGAAGACATGTGACATCTGCCAACCCGCACTGGGCCCTCGTGGGGGATCATGGCCCACTTCCTCTCACCGAGAGGAGGCCTGTGTCCCAGGAGTGGGAACAATATAGGCTGATGATAATGATATTCAATATTAATCTTACTCGGTCAATAATATTGCGCAATATTATTAATAGTTTTTAATTTGATATTTGGTAAACCACCAAATAGCAAATAAAAAAAAAGAATATTTTTGTATATCGAAAACAAATTATTGTAATTTTTTTACCAAATATAAATAATTGGATGAAATATAATATTTATTTATCATATTACTTATCATATTGTACAATAAATTAAAAACTGTTAAATTGTGAAAATCTTTAGGCATAATATTACTTTAAGTAACACACACACTTCACGAGTAACTGTATTGGAATTATAATGTTTTAATTTGGTTCGAACAACATTAAATTAATAAGTAATTTAACTGTTTTACTATACAAGTAATACGAGGATATCCATTGAGTTCTGTAAAAAAATATTCAACTGCAATTATACGCATATCGATAAAATCAGCCGCACGCAAACGATTGCACCTCTCTAAGTCGAAAACGTTCGTTTCGTTCGGGAAGATTCGGGCTAGTTCGGGTTAGTTCGTGTCGCTCCACACGTAAGTTAGTAAATCATTTAAAAATTGATTTAAAATATAAAACTTTGACTTAATTGTTTATTTACCGGTGGTAGGACACGCCATTTGTCTTCAGGTTGATGGCATTTGGTCTATTTTTACAAATAATTACTGCACAACTCGGTATTTTGGTTTTTTACGCGTCAGTAGTGCACTGTACGCAGTTGCAAAGCGACTGAATGAAGCGTACAGCCGCCGTTCGAAAATACTATCAATTGATAGTATCGAGGCGGCACGTGCCACGCCCCCAAGGCATATCCCTCGATATCCGTGCGCTCGACGCATCTTCCGTCAGATGTGAATCGGCCCTATAAGCCATTCCTTTCTACCGCATTCACATTGAAAGTGCCTATTATAGGTTGTCCGCACAAAGTGCGCATTGCAGTGGGAGTCACCCCTTTTCACACAAAGTGCCTTTAGTAGATTATTACTTTCACAATCACAGGTTATCCAATTTGCACAAAATGCCCATTGCAGGTTTTCCCTTTCGCAGTGCCTATTGCAAGTTGTCACTTTTTCATACTGTGCTTCATCCCTTTTGCACAACTTGCATACAGCACCTTATTCCTATCACAAACTGAGCATTGCAAATTATGCCTTCTGCTCAACATGCTTACCTCCGTGATTTTTACTAAACATACTGATACAGATATTCTACAAAAAGGTATAAGAACAAAAGATATCCACTATAATATACCTTTTTTGATAAATGTCTTTGATAATAATTTTATATCACACCACGCTTATATTACTCAGTAGGCAAAGGTTTTTTGAGTGTATTTTTTCTCATATTCTTAAGTAAAACAATCACAAAGGAACTTAAAAACTTTATTTATTGACCAATACACTGTTTCACTCGCGAGAACGCGTAATAATAGCTCCGTCCCGTTCACACTTACGTATAAAAATACACGAACCACACACGAACAAAACGTACCAATATTTTAAATATTTAAAAAATCCTAAAAGCCGATATCTATAAATGCGTTTTGGAGCATTCCGTTCGTGTGTTTACACTGCGTTAAACTTCTTGACCATTCTTGAGTTCACTAGTTGGAATTTTGCGCAATTTTATGGACAGAAACTTACATTAGTGCTTCAAGAATTTTAAAGCGCTTAAATGACATTGGACAAGGTCATTTGTAAAAAACAGTGAAAATGTATTGAAAAAACAAGATGGTGGTGTAAGTTTCGATTTTGGTCACGCGCGAAAAGATTCCTGATCAGTTACAGCCGATTTTGAGAGGATTTATAAAAAGACAACTCTCTTTACGAAAACAGAAAACAGCCAAGAAGTTTAACACCCAAGAACGGGCGCCGCCAACCGAGACTGGACCTTATGCCATTGTGACTTGGTCCTATTTGAGCCGCTGCAGCAGCGTGGTGTTGAGGAGGTTGGCCTGCGCGAGGGTGGCGGCAGGGTCGGCCAGCTCTCTGCTGGGGAAGGTGGTGAGGAGCGCGAAGGGCTGCAGCTGGTAGGCCGGCTCGGCGCGCGACACGTAGGCGCGCAGGTCGCCCACTGTGTGCGTGTGGTTGAACCGCCCCGTCAGCCGGCTGCCGTCTGCCAGCCGGAACTGGACACAAATACGGAGATTTAAAATACAGTAAGCAAAGAAATAATCATTTTATGTAACAAAAGACAGCCCTGGTAACACCAGAATTGTCCCAGTTATAGATAGGTCTGCGCACCTAGTTTACATACATACATACATAGAATCACGCCTTTTTCCCATGGGGGTAGGCAGAAACCACGGAACGCCACCTGCTACGAACTCTACACACTCCTTTTGCCTCGTTTAGGTTCATACAATTGGTCATACACACACGCCGGTTGCGAGTACTACGCACCTTTCTGAAGAACATCACCAATAAGGTCCCTATATGTCCTCCTAGGGCGTCCCCTCCCGGTGTTTCCACTCACATCTGCCTTGTAAATACCTTTTGTGAGCCGACCTTCATTCATCCTCTCAACATGACCAAACCATCTAAGCATACTTTTTTCAATTTTTGTCACTACATCTTCTTTGGGGATCTAGTTTAGGGGCCGGTAATCTGTCAATAATGTTTAGACGCGATAGTACAACCTACTGTCTATGTGTATTTTACATTAAGCGACTGCCTATCTGAGGACCTCCACAACCCAGTAACTGGGTAATATGATACCCCTTGGTCAGACTTTCGGACTTCTGACGATCCGAAATGTCAAAGATCTACAAATGAGAGCCGGGACCAACGGTTTAACATGCTTTCCGAGGCACGGAGGGATCTTGGTATGCAAAGACAGTCACCCATCCACTGACCAACCGAACTGAAGGTATTATATTATAATAATACCAGATGTAAAAGACATTTAATGATGCTGAGAGTTACTTGTACTTTTCATTACTGGAATCATTTTTTTCTGTACTGACGTTATATCTCGAAAATAAGTATAAGTAACAACATAATTAGCGGTTAACGTTTCTACTTCCGGGACACAGACTTCCTCTTCGTGAGAGGGCGTGGATCCACCACGCAATCCCGGGTGCGGGTTGGTAGATATCACATGTCTTAGAATTTTTATTTCTAAGACCTTCCGGTTTTAGAAACAAAAATTCCTGAATCCTGAAATTCCAAAATCCTGCCAGGGTCGCGAGATTGTTCGAAAGAGATACCGTGACCCTGGCACATGGGCAACTGAAGGAACACGGGTGGGTTTTAGTCAGTAAAAGTCTGACATGCCCTCCCGCTCCGCCCAGAGCGGGAGAAGTCATTTGATGATTTCCCATCCAAAAAAAAAGACCTTCCGGTTTCCTCAAATCACGATGTTTTCCTTCACCGCGTTGCGAGCAGTGGTAATAATTTCCAGAAAGGAAAGCGTCAATCTGAGTTCCAACTTACGACCTACACAATTCATAAATGCTCACTGCTCTCAATGTTATAACACAACTTTAAATTTGTACATTACCTGTATGGTGGTGACGGGCTCTGTGTCGTTGAGCTTGACAGCGTCCTGTGCGGCGCGCTGGTTGGCGGCGCGGTCTGCCACGTCACCCGCCACCGGCGCCGTGGCGCCCACTGTGGGCGGCGTGGGGCTGGGAACACAACATGACGGTGTTACTATACTCATTTTTATAATCTAACCGATGTGCGTGTATGATCAGAAAGGCAAATCGCGTAATCATAAGAATGTTCACAGTCTACTCTCAGTTTCAATGTGTCAAAAATGCCTCGAGTTTCCATAAATTTTTGACAAGTTTTTGACATTTGGATGTCGTTGAGATGTGACTGCGACAAAATTTTGAACTTTTTTATTCATGAGAATTGCCCCCCTGATGTAAGAACGTCGTAGACGAGGTAAAAGAAGTAAGTATGTAATAATTGTAGCAGGTGGCATTTGTGTTACTATACTCATTTTTATAATCTAACCGATGTGCGTGTATGATCAGAGAGGCAAATCGCGTAATCATAAGAATGTTTACAGTCTTCTCTCAGTTTCAATGTGTCAAAAATGCCTCGAATTTCCATAAATTTTTGACAAGTTTTTGACATTTGTATGTCATCGAGATGTGACTGTGACAAAATTTTGAACTTTTTTATTCATGAGAATTGCCCCCCTGATGTATGAACGTCGTAAACGAGGTAAAAGAAGTAAGTATGTAATAATTGTAGCAGGTGGCATTTGTGTTATTTGTAGACGTCTTGGGTTGACCTGTAAATGCTACAAAATGAAAAAAGACAAAATGACCTTGGGCATAAGATTGCATCGTGGGACATACTAATGCGCCAGCTTCAACGGTTCATAAGTACCGCTATAGGTTTTTATGAAATTAAATATTTTGATTTTGTTATAATGTTATTTGCCAAGAAGATAACACAGGCCCACAAAAAAAAACCGGCCAGGTGCGAGTCGGACTCGCGCACCGAGGGTTCCGTACAAACCTGCAGGTATTCACGGTTTATGCATAAGGTTTATGTTTATGAAATTAAATGTTTTTTTTTTAATCTATATATATAAAATTCAAAGTCCTGAGTGACTGACTGACTGACTGACTGATATATCAACGCACAGCCTAAACCGCTGGTCCTAGAGACATGAAATTTGGAGGGTGTTTTCTTTATGAAGAGTAGGTATCCACTAAGAAAGGGTTTTTTGAAATTCCATCCCTAAGAGGGTGAATTGGGGGGTTGAAATTTCACGCGGGCGAAGCCGCTGGCGGAAGCTAGTTTTTATATATTTGAGTTGACTGAATGAAAGGTAAATTGTGGTTTACGATTTATGACGTATTAAAAAAAACTACTTACTAGATCTCGTTCAAACCAATTTTCGGTGGTAGTTTACATGGTACATCATATATTTTTTTTAGTTTTATCATTCCCTTATTTTTTAAGTTACGGGGGGGGGGGGGGGGGGACACAGGGTCAGTAGATCTAGAAAATATATTCTGAATGGTTTTATTCACAACAATTAGTACTTTTGCATTTTTAACGATCGTATACCTACTGTGTAATGACAAATATCCGATATTTTCAGCATTTTTCCTCTATGATGAGAAAATATGAAATCAATTGGTGATTCTAACTTTAAGTAAAGACTCTAGTGATCCAGCGAGACATTTTTTGAATAATTTATTTCATTGCACATTGGAATTTCGCGTTTTTTTGACAACATAAACCATATTATACACGAAAAACTTAAATTTTTAGCATTATTGCTGATTTCTGAAAAAACACGAACCAACTTCGCTATTCTGGCACCATATTCGGACTCAGCGATCCCGAAAACATAAAGTTCAGGTGGTCTGGTCTTTCGCGCAGGGTACTTTTTTTTTGTGGGCCTGTGTAATCAATCAAATCCAAATATTCAATTTCACATAAACCTATATGGGCACTTATGAAACGTCAGCAGCTAGGTGCACGGTTCCAATTAACTTATTCCTATGGAGAAGAGCCGGCAAGAAACTCCACGGTTACTCTTTTAAAAATAATTGGCTTTTACAGTGGTTTCAAATTACAGTAGTATTAGTGTCGATGTGCCTACCTTCCGAGCAGATGTCCCTTGCCGGAGAAAGGCTGCGGCTTGGAGATGTGTCGCGGACACTCCTCGTGTCGCCGATCTTCTAGAGACACGCGCACCTCACCGCCCGAGCCGGATAGTTCGGGAGGGATCTCACTGTAAAGTTTGAGAAAATTAATTATTACTTCGTCACAAACCCGAGTTTTTTATATTTATTTATAGGGGCTTTATGAATAGCGTATGTCAGTCTCATCGTGTCCTAAGCAATTTTACTTTCACATGTGCCATGAATTTGAACAAACTCTTTGCATCGTCGCCATGTGGTTGGGATAAAATTGTATGGAACGATGATGTCATATCAGCTCTGTTCGAATTCGAGGGTCTTACTAAATTATTTCTTTTGGACTCATATTGGACAAATTCTAAGAGATGTCGTGGAAGTTTTTCATTGTATAGCAGGGTAATATTAGAAAAAGAAAACAAATGAAGACCATGTAGATTAGTGTTGTTACTAAAGGTTCACCATAATCATCATTATCATTTCAGCCGTAAGAAGACCATTGCTGGACATAGGCCTCCGCCAATCTGGGGGGGGGGGGGTATACTGTAATCGCCACGCTTGGCAGGCGGGTTGGCGATCGCAGTATGGTGTTAAAATGCATAGAGAAAAGTCCCTTAGTCGCCTTTTACGACACCCAGGGGAAGAAATGGGGTGGTGCTATTCCTTACGTCTGGCACCACACGGAACAAAAGCTAAAGGTTAGCTTGACCTATATCCAGCACCTGCCAGGGTCGCGAGATCTGTTCGAAAGAGTTACCGTGCCCCTGGCATATAGGCAACTTAAAGAACACGGGTGGGTATTAGTCAGTAAAAGTCTAACACGCCCTCCCGCTCCGCCCAGAACGAAAGACATCATTTGATGACTTCCAACCCCTCAAAAAAAAAAGTGGTATTTTGGGGAAAGACCGATGGTGTTAAAGGGTAGATTGACCTATGTCTCGCTTTTGATTCGAGTGAATAATGTAGTTAGTACTCACCCGCGCCGTATGCAGTTGAGGAAGTCTGCGTGGTCGGGGTCGGTGTAGTGCCGCAGCGCGCCCGAGTCCACCGTGAAGCCCTCGCGGTACAGGCGCAGGCGGACCGAGCGGGGCTGGTCGGCACCCTGGACCGACATTGTGGTATTAACACGCGTCTATTAGCTTGATCAATCAATCAATCTTTATTTGTGAACACAGATATTACAGCAAAGTTCTTAGGTATACATTTTATGTTGATATACCGGATGACATTTTTTACCGTCTCGACCTTCATATAGTGTGTTGTGTAACTAGAATAGAAGGCAGGAAGGCCTTCAGATTCATCGCAGGTGACTAAAGGAGCGCAAGACGCGGGCGGACAGGGATGCGTTTGCGGCTCGTGCGCCTGCGAAAGATCAATGAGGACACCTATTGGCCGGCTTCAAAGGGTACGACCGCGCTACGAAATCATTGATACATGCCGCGCTTTGAGTAGGGTGCGTATGATTTGAGTTTCGATAGATTTTAATTGATTTTTTTTTTTCCAAATTTCTGTTTTTGTTGTTCTAGTATGAAAATGTTGCTTTAAATGTGTAGTATTTATTGCTAGATCAATTTCATTACATGTTATTCAAAAATATTAATAATAAAAATTCTATGCCAAAGGCTTCTACTCCGTTAACCTATTACACCCATTTTTTTTAAAGACGTTAAAAAATGTCACCCGGTATATCTATACTTCTATACTAATATTATAAAGCTGAAGAGTTTGTTTGTTTGATTGACTGTTTGTTTGGCTGAACGCGCTAATCTCAGGAAGTACTGGTCCGAATCAAAAAAATATTTTTGTGTTGGGTAGCCTATTTATTGAGGAAGGCTATAGGCTATATAACATCACGCTGCGATCAACAGGAGCGGAGCAGCAATGAAAATTGTTGCAAAAACGGGGACCACGCACGGGCAGTTTATTCAATGCGACGAGATGGGTTGGGGGAGCAATAAATATAACGCAGACGAAGTGGCGGGCAGAAACTAGTAAAATAATAAAAATATATATTGATAGAAAAACCTTTGACATTGCTTAAGACTAGGATACATAGATTGTTAAACTAAAGGTCACACGGACAAGGTAAACCCTGACTTCTAAACTAGGTGATCCTGTGACTTAGGAGTCAGTGTTCTGCTGTCACTGCGGGTTTTTGTGAGTATTAACACGCTTATATTAGCTTCATATCTATACTTAATATTATAAAGCTGAAGAGTTTGTTTGGTTGAACGCGGTAATCTCAGGAACTTACTGGTCCGAATTGAAATTTTTTTTTTGCTTTGGGTAGCCTATTTATTAAGGAAGGCTATAGTCTATATAACATCACGCTACGATCAAAAGGAGAGGAGCAGCAACGAAAAATGGACGAAAACTGGCAGGCAATTCGATGCGACGGGAAGGGTCAGGCGAGCAAAAATTTGACGCGGACGAAGTCGCGGGCAGAAGCTAGTGTACCAATCCAGCTAAAGAACACTGTCCTTCAAGATACAGGACTCTCCTAGTTTGAAGGGCAGGGGTCTTACTCATATGTAATAGTCATACCTGAGACAATAGGGTATTTTCCGTTTTTTTTAAAAACAGTTTCTTTTTGAAGACTGGGAAGAAATATTCAACAGAAAAATAAAATTTATCTTATCAATGTCCATTTTACGCGTTAGAAGTGAAAAAAATCTAATTTGTTTTAATGGTTTTGAATTTACCGCCAAAACGCTTGGTGCGCTGACGTTTACCGTGTGACGTCACTTTTGTGTGTAGGTATTGAATTTTGACTTAGGTATGTGATCTGTGCTCGATCTGTAAATCTCGGAGTGGATTTAGGATATATTTAGGATTTTTGGAATGGATTAATGGAAATACAATGGAAGCTGGTTTTATAAAAGCCGATAGTGCAAATCTGCCCACAGTTGATGTTTTTATAGTTGGAAATTTCTTTGCAAACAACCCCGATTTTAGTAGGTATAAATAGTTTATGTGGCACATTTTTAAAAGTATTTGTACACAGAGGCACCACACTGGTGTGTGAACATTTTCTATCCATTTGAGATACGAAATTACTTGATCGAAATACTGTTTACAACTTGTTTACACAAAGATGACGTCACGTAAATTTAAAACCATTGAAAATAAATTAGATTTTAATCACTTCTAATGCAGAAAATGGAGAATAATTACAAAAAAAATATTTTTCTGTTAAATATTCCTTCACAGTCTTCAAAATTAAATAGTTTTTAAAAAAGTGGAAAATACCATATACTGATGTAACCTAGGCTAAGTGTTTTGTTAAATAAATGATTACTTACTTACTTACTATGTATGTAACGGAATCTTTGAACGGGATTTTCACCCCCTTTAAAACGTCGGATTAATTTAAAAAATTTCACACTTATCAAGGACAGATGACAATACAATAATTTCATTTGTAATCATCAATCAATAATCTCATTCGAATTTGTGTGAATTATTCTGGCCAGGATCACCAGGATAGCAAAAAAAACGTAAAAACCGCTTTTACAGCTACCCGAACTACAAAATGTGAGTCACCTTTTATTGAAAAAATTATAGTTTAAAAAACTAAAAAAACTCGCTTCCATAGGACTAAAAAGTAGAAAATAATGGAAAAAAGCGTGGGGTGCTTTTGAGGTATTTTTTAATTGATATCATACATCCCACGCGTTTTTCCATTATTTTCTACTTTTTAGTTTGGTTTTCTATGGAAGCGTGTTTTTTAGTTTTTTTTTTAACTATTATTTATTTTCAATTTTTTAGGGTTTTTCGAATTTTGAGACGTATATCAGCGTAGTTTGTGACGTATGTCAGCGTAGTTTTCGAAGACAGTTTTTTTGCTGTCCTGGTAACCCTGGCAAGGATAATGGCACAAAGAATCATGCCCGCTTTCCATACATTGAATGACCTGTCACTTGATTCGTTTTACAGGTCGCGTCTACCTACAAATAGTGTTCTATAAAATCAGTTATTGTTTATAATAACACAATAAGTTATCATCTTCTCATTTAGAGGCCAGGGAAAAGTGCTATTACGTTAGTAAGTTTTTGAGGTTATAACAGATTTACACCTTTCAGATCAGGTTTGACAACTGTTGTAACCTCGAAAACTAGATGATTATTAAAATGAAATTATTTGTTAATCGCCGAGAGAGTTGCACTCACTCAGAAATAAATCCGTCTTCAATTTAATATCATCATCAAATCGGCGCGCAGTGGTAAACAGCAGTTATATTCTCGTAATAGCCCGACGATGCTGAGTTTTAAACACTTCACGTGTGATGTTAAGCCATCCTTGTTTTCTACACTACCTACAGCAAGTTAGAACAATTTAGGTATAGTTCATTGAAATATCGGTCAAAATCTGTCGTCGAAGTGGACCAGACTCCAGGAGGACGATGCTTTTAGCCATCGAACTCTAAGAGGCTGATTCACCTTGTCTATCCGGATAAAGTAAATAATAATACCAGCCCTTATACTGTCCCACTGCTGGGCAAAGGTCTTTTCTCATGCAGAGAAGGCACGAGCAGTAATCACCACGTTTGGTCAAGATGAGGTGGCGATTTCTGACTTTCATTGATTAATTATACATGTCCAGGTTTTCTCGTGATGTTTTCCTTCACTGTAGTTCCTACGAAGGTATTGAAAAAAACACATTGGCCCGGTATTGAACTCACGCCTCGTGCATGAGGTGAGGTGTTAACCTCTGGGCCATCACGACATAAATATATAACTAAGTGCTGCATGTTTTTGGAGAGGTAGGGAAAATTAAATAAAAAACAGTATTTGATTTATTATTATTTATTCAATGTCTTCTCGTACAACCATTTCATCTAAAAATGCCGCAGGAGCCACAATGTTAGTTTCATGCCTAGCCCAACCTAAGTACCAAACCAAAGTCAAAACATGCGCACAACAACCTACAGTGCAAGTTTTCTTTGAGAATGTGGTCACTTTGACGATTGAGCAATGATCGACGACAAATGAGGCATACTTAAGTATGACCACGGCGAGATGAACCAGCAGATGGGTCACACTCATTGTTGCTATAAATCTGAGCATTAACAGTCTGCATGGATACATCAAAACACTCTTTACAAATGTAATCTTCTTCCATTATCTGAATAACAAATCAATTATGAGATTTTAAAGCCTGCAATGGAAATAAGTATATTTAATTTGTATTTTTACATGTTTCGCTTTAAACAGCTGCCTAAAAGAACACTTAAGCTAAACATGGGGAAAAGCTACATGCAACTCACACATTCGGTCAGCGGTTCGTCTAAGGGGCGGCACCTATTTCTAGTAGTACTAGTTCTATATTTCATAAAACTTGAAAAATATACATTAGCACTTCTAAATATCAATCATTTTATAAAACAATCATTCCACTAGCATCTGTTGACTGGATACTAAATAGTTAGGTAATTGATTGTTATTATACTTACTATTACTGGAGATATCCAACTGCTAATTAGCGAGATGACTCTGCTATGAAGCTGAAGGGCCCGATAACGCCGGAAGCGTATTAACACTTATGTTATAGGTTAAAGGCAAAGCCATCTCGTAGAAGGCTCATGTCCATAGCTCTTTCCAACAAAAGCGATAACGTCTAGATCCCAACAAAAAGGACTAAATCGGTATCCGTGTAACACAGGCCAAAGTAATCGTATGTGGTAGATATCGGAGTCCGTGGAAAATGAAAAACTTGTTAGGCTATCAGAAAATCCAAAATCGCTCAGTACAATACGCAGTGACAGCAAACGAACGACTGCAAAACGTCAAACAAGTGACAGCCTGTCATTCACGTAAAGAAGTTCGTTTTACGTGCCCTATCCACTGTACGTTTATTTTTCTTTCCACACCCTAATATAAAACTATAAAAAATCATAGATAGTCATAAATTAAAAATTGAAGTAAAAAAAATACCACTTCGTTATTTTGAACATTTATTAACCTCATTAACGAACAAGTTTTTTCGTATTATGTGAAACGAAACGTGTGTAAAACACGTTACGTTTCAAAAAGTCTTTTGAGAATAATAAACATTTTTTAGAATTTCTTTTTTTCCTGGCTTTCTTTGAAAATTCAATTATGTGATACGAAATAAGCAAAAAATTAGCAATTTTTTAAGATATTTTACATCACTAGACGCGTTAAAAAAAATTCAGGTCAAGATTGGACATGATTCTTTATGAAATTATAGTATTGTCATCGGTCCTCCATAAGTCTACAGAGTTTGAATAAAATCTGGTTGTTTTAAAGTGGGTCAAAATCGCGCTAAAAGGTGTCGGTTACAAACAAACAAATTTACAAGTGAAGCTAATATAAAGCGTGTAAAAACAAAGAAATTTATGTGTTGCGCATCCATCATAGGAGATTTTTGGTGATGTGTTTCTTGCCCATTTTTTTTCAGATGAAACTACATTTTGGAAGGAGTGACTAGAATCAATTCTATTCTAATGTAAATGTTGACGTTAAAAAGTGCCTATGTGCCTATGCTACCTAATAATATAAATGTGAAATGTATGGATGTTTGTTACTCTTTCTCGCAAAAACGACTGATCGTATTTAGTTGAAATTGGGCACACAGATAGTTTAAAACCTGGATTAACACAAAGGGCACTTTTAATCCCGGTAATATGTTTCCGCAGGATAATTTCCGACCTCCACGCGGGCGAAGCCGCTGGCAAAAGCTATTTTTAAATAAATCTTTTGACTTTGACTTTGAAAACATTTTAATAAGTGGCGCGTACCTACCAACGCCCGACTCCTAGTGAGACGGTAGATTGTTCCAGGACTCGAGCTATAAAGATGAAGCCATGAGATGTTCTGAAAGTGATCACAAAAGACTTACTTGTGGCGCCGGCGCGTTCCCGCCGGCGGCATCAGCCGATGGTGTCTCGGCATCTTCTGCTGTTTGACCTGTAATACATAACATGAACAGTCAGCACTTCATTTGCGTCAATAGTTAGTGAGGTCTTACGAAAGAATATCGTATTACCCAGTAACTGGGCTGTGGACATCAGATACGCAGTCATCATCAGCATCATCATTTCAGCCGAAGCACGTCCACTGCACGTACCGTGTGGTGCCGGACGTAAAGAATAACAACACCCCATTTCTTCCCGTGGGTGTCGTAAATTTACGTTACACGTTAAGGGGGGGAGGGGGTCGAAGAATTGTGACATTGTGTGATAAGGGGTGGGTGGCCCTAAATTTTGTGATGTCACATTTCAAAATTGAATATAGATATTTAAAGTACTATTAAAACACGAAATATGAACTATGAAAGAAACATTTAAAAAAAATCAACGGCTAGATGTAAAATTGCAAAATATGTGACGCCACACCACGTGACCAGCTGTGACAAGAACCCCATACCACCATACTGCGATCGCCAACCCCCCTGCCAAGCGTGGCGATTATGGCAAAGCCCTCAAAATTGGGGGAGGCCTAAGTCCAGGAGTGGACGTCTTACGGCTGAAATAATGATGATGATGATGACGTCCACTGCTGGACACAGGCCTCTCCCAATTTGGGGGGATTTGCCATAATCGCCAGGCTTGGCCAGGATTGGCGATCACAGTATGGTGGTAAAATGCATAGAGAACGCTGCTGCCCATTCTCTTGTATGTCTTTTAGTCGCCTCTTACGACACCCAGGGGAAGAAATGGGAAAGCACTATATGACTATGATGATTCTTTAGTTTAAAAAACTGATGTTTAGCTGAATCCAGTTAGACTGGAAGCCGACCCCATCATAGTTGGGAAAAGGCTAGGCAGAGGACGATGAGAGTCAATGAGGTGTATTAAAATGAAAAGTGGCGATAGGCCGGGTAAGATTCAGTTAAAAACTTAGGATAAACTTAGATCCGTCAAAATCACTGCTCATAATTGTATTCAGAGACGATTTTATACCCAGTCAAAGTACTTTTAACTTTAAATTAGGAGTAAGATCAGAAGGCCAATTCTAGTAAACAAAAACATTCTAAATCTAGTCGCAGTCTCCTCTCGGTGGCAATCAAATGTCAAAAATATAGGGAAACTCGCAGTACTCTCATAGTGGGACCCTCTATAAATAAGACAACAGTCATGTTAACCTGCCTATTTAGGAAAGTGGGTAAATGAAAAGCCTCTGTAAGGGTCGGTTCACATCTGACGGAAGATGCGTCGCGTATATGAGAAAACATTCAACCTTTCACACTTAACCGATGATCCGTTAGTGCGTCGATTGTACAGCGTCTGTTCCGTTTCTGTCAACGCATTGTCGGCCGACGTAAATGCCGTCCGGCATAATGTGGCAAAACAAAGACGCCCGACGCATCTTCCGTCAGATATGAAAACACCCTATTTGACCGAATTGACGCGACCGATGATACGCTCGACGCATCTTCCGTCAGATGTGAACCGACCCTAAGTGATAAAAAATATATGTTTCTTCAGATCACACTTATCCTGATTATACTGTATACTCACCAAGTCTATATCCCACACCGCTGAACGCAGAGCGCCCCCCTCGGCTTGTGGAAGACGGTTCATCTTCGAATACCACCGCACCGCGCCTGTTTAGAAGAAAATTGATTTTACCATCCAATAATTTAGCGCTACACTGTCTTGCAGTCTTGATTTATTTTCGGGACAAACTCAAAGTATTTAATTCAAATAAACCATATACACGCACTATTGAGCTGTCAAAAAGTCGGTCAGTTAATCAGAAAACTGAAGCCTATTCCAAAACGTAGATCTCTATGGAGAACGAGCAAGAAACCCGGAGGACACTGTTTTAAATCAAGCTATTACAAAATCCTGGATACATTATTATTGTTGCTTCTTTAACCCTTTTTAAGGTAGAAGCAGTATACATGCCACCAACTAAATTATTTGTTTTATTCAACTGTATTGTTGACAATGATTTTATTTTTCATTGATGATAATATATACATTTTACGCAAATATCCCATCGATTTTCCGATTTATAAAAAATCTTTAAAATATCATAAATATCAAACAAATATCATACATACTAAGAATTGATTACAATACTATGTTTAGTTTTCCCTGCCTTATAAAGAGTTAAGTAAAGACGACGTAATTAAAAAAAAAATAAGCCCTGTGTTGGCTATTGCAGCGCTCTCTTTTCAAAGTTAAGAGTGACATCAGTGACTAACAAAATCAAGAATAGGCTTGTTTGAAGACATGTCGTGAGTAATTATAATTTTAAATTGTTAATTTATTTTTAGCACAGAGGAAACAGCTGCCAAAAAGGAATGATCTACTATCTTAAACATAGTATTCAAAATGCAACTCACTCTCTGACGCTTTTAAACACTTCAGTGACTATGTCCTTTCTCCCCTTCCCTGGACCAAGAATCTGTTGTCCAGATCGCTCCGACCCACCCGCATAGAACGCTTGACCTGAAACAAAGGAAAAACATTCTTTGAGCAAACCGTTTACCATGGTATAATGACTAAACTAACAATTTAAATGGGCTTACTAATATGATCATAATTAGCCTAAAATTTTCTCACTGCTGGGAAACAGGCCTCTCGGTGAGACATATTGGGCCGTATTCCACCAAGCAAGCAAGGGGCCATCCATAAATTACGTCACACATATTTTATGATTTTTTACCCCCCCCCCCCCCGCGGTCCTTGTCACAGTTGGTCACATTTGTGAGAGCCCCCTCCCTAGTGTGACGTCACATATTTTGCAATTCTACATCTAGACAGAATGTTTTTTTTTAAGTTTTCTTTCATAGTTCATATTTCGTGTTTTAAATATGTATATTCAATTTTGAAATGTGATGTCACAAAATTTAGGGCCCCTCCCACCCCCTTGTCACACAATGTCACAATTCGTTGACCCCCCTTAACGTGTGACGTAATTTATGGATGGCCCCTAAAGTGCGAGTTAATATGTATATGTCACATGTCATCGAATTTTTGGCTCTAGGACATGCCGGTTTTCTCACGATGTTTTGCTTCACCGCTTTGAGAGCAGTGAAGATAATTTACACAAAGTAAAGCGCCTGTCTGCGATTGAGCCTTCGAAATCGCAAAATATCGTGCGAAATCGCTGGACACCGTGATTTGGTAAGATTCCGCAGTAAGCCTTCCATTTATAAAGAAAGAATAAAATCTATTTAAACAGTTTGTGAACCACAAACAAAAAGAAATAGTGATAGTAATATTTTAACAATGACAGTGTATGCCTCACAGAGGCATCATTATTTTTTTATTACAGGATAAATGTCAGACAGATGTACTACACTCAACACACTACAAGACAGAATAACACACAGACCTGCCTCATTCTCATCGGGAGGTAGTTTATCAGTCACTCTTGCTAACTCTTTCCTCAACGCACTATTCTCACATAACAATCTCTCCACTTCTTTTTTCAGTTTATTCATGTCATGCACATATTCAGAATCTTCTGACAACTCATCGTTAACTGTCTGTGTTGGCGTTTTGATGCATTTTGAACATGCAGCTGTATCGCCAAAGAAATCATTCACTGTCATTTGTATTTTCTTAGTAAATCATCTCCATTCTGACCTTACTGTATTAACAAAAACCTACTTTAAGCATATTTAAAGCATTGTTACTATGAGTCACTAATGCAGTCAGCATTCCAAAAGTCTGACAACCAGTCTTACCAAGGGGTAATGTGTTATTCAGTAACTAGGTTGTGAGGGTCAGCTAGGCAGTCACTCCAAGTAAAATACTGATATACAGCTGCAGCTGGTAAGACTGGAAGCTGACCCCAACATGTTGGGAACAGACTAGGTAGGTTGATTTTTTGGTAAGAGAAATGCTTTAGCATTCGTGATACATTTGTTGTGGTCCCTTTTGGTATTGGAAGAAAGCTAGTGTACATAGGTTACTCGGTAAGTCTTGTCGTTTGGCACATTAATCACACGCTAACCGTTTGTTTTCACACCTACGTATAGTACGCGGGCTTTTGTGTCTATATGTCAAAACTTGTCAGAAGCAGCTTAGTATTTCGTACGAGAGCACGGTTTAAAAGTTAAGAATGGCATCGCTTACATAATTTAAGATTCGTGCAATAATATATTACAATTAGCAACGTGAGTTGTCTCATTAACAGTGCCACGAAGAAACGGAAGGGTATTCGGAGACACAGGGCCGTCTCCCAGGACTGTGGAGCGTTGGTACGAACAGTTCGAAAGAGGTCATTTTGACTTGGAAGACGATCCGCGTCCGGGTAGGCTGGTTAAAGTGACTACTTCCGATACAGTGGCCGCGGTTGAGAAACTAGTAAGAGAAAATCGCAGAAACACATTTAAACAAATTGAAGAAACCCTTCGCATTTCTGCAAGGGCTGTAAATAAAATTTTGCATGAACATCTACAGCTACACAAAGTTTGATCACTTTTTGTTCCGTGGCGACTTACGGATGAGCAAAGAGACTGTCGTGTGAAATGGTGATAAAAGTTGCTGGTTAAATTTAAATCCGGGCGATCTTCAGAAGTTTCCTCCATTGTTACGGGAGACGAAACCTGGATGTACTACTACAATTCGCCTACGAAGTCTAAAAACCGCCTATGGGTTATCCAAGATGAAGACTGTCCTACCATGCCTAAGAAATCGCGGTCTGTCAAAAAGAAAATGATTGTAGTTTTCTTCCGTCGTTGCGGGATTATCAAAATTATTCCTTTAGATACGCAACGCACTGTGACTCCTGACTGGTATATTCAATCGTTTTTGATCCTGCTTTTGAATACTCTTAAAGAACTGCGACCAAAAAGTCAGCTGCGTACTTGGCTGTTTCACCACGATAACGCTCCTGTTCATCGCGCTCAGCAAACTACATAATTTGTGGCATCTTCTGGAATCCGAGTGTTGGATCACCCTTCCTATAGCCCAGATCTAGCGCCCTGCGACTTCGCACTGTTCCCGTACGTAAAGAATCAAATGAAAGGACGCAATTTTTCTTCAGATGAAGAGATTTTGAATACCTGGGAAGAGTGTTGCTCTTCCATCCCAGAAGAGAAATGGAATCTCTGGTTCAACAGCTGGTTTGAGCGTATGAATAAGTGTATTGTTGTGTGTGACGGGAAATAATTTAAAAAACCATAAACGACAAGACTTACAGAGTGACCTACGTATTGTGTCTGTATAGAATCTATTGGGATTTTAAACCTTATCACTTGGGCAGTTTAACTATACTAAACTTGGAGAATGTTCTATGTAATTTGTGGGTAAATCTCATTACTCACTAAGGCCCATATTACAGAACCTCACTCAAGACTCAAGCTTTACATAAAACTAATTTAGAACCATTTGATTGGTTAAACTAATTTTTAAGCAACGCTTGAGTCTTGAGTGAGGTTCTGAAATATGGGACTAAATCTTTGGAGTACATTATAGAGTGATGAGACTGAGTTAGTCTGGCAAACTAAGCACACTAACCAACTACCAATTTAACTGACTGGCTCATTTGTTTACTCATATTCTATTTTCAAAAAGCTTATGTGCTTATAGCATGACCACCATAGAAAGGGGTTTTGTCGACGAAAGAATAGACAAAATTACAGATTATAGAAAGATTAAAGACAGAATTAAAGATTGTAGAAAGATTGGTACCGTTTTATGATGGCATAGCATGACAGTAGCATCTCTATTCTACCAAGAATAGACAAAGTTCTTTCTATGGTGGCCATGCTACACGTGCAGGAAGTATTACTGTCACTGTCTGTAGATAAAACAAAATCTAGGTCTGTAGCCAGTGAAAGAACCAACAAAAAAAAAACATGCTTTTATGAAGATTCACCTTCTTCCTCATCGCTTGAGCTGTCTTGCTGCAATGAGTCAAGTGTAGCAAACTTCTGGTTTGGTATCTTCTTCTTGTCTTTCTTTGGAGGTGCTAGTGGTGACCCTGGAGGTGACTCCATGTCACTGTCTGAAAGAGTAGGCAGCGACGACGCAGCAGCTGCTGGATTTGCGGGGGCCTCGTCTGCGTTACCCCCGTGTTCATAGAAGCTGGATAGTGCTACCTGTAAACATATTTTTAGGTTACAAGGTGACACAGCTAATCATGTGGTTTCATTCCTAGGTCGGGCAAATTGATACTGGAGTTTCTCAGCAGATTTCTCAGCAGCAGACTGGAGTCTGAACTGATACCCGGTTGGTGGAAATAGGCCTGCCCGCTATTATGTGGGACTTTGACATTACTGGTGAAATGTGGGTAAATGGGGAAAACAACCATTCTAGAAAACAAGGCATGAAATTATGTTACAGCTTATCAATGGAAAATTAAGTCTGTGAAGACTAAATTGTATTACATTGAAGAATGATGGCCTATAAGTAACATAGCAGGCATTTTGGACATGGCAGTAAGATTCAGGGACATGCTAATAAGATTCTTGTTACGATTAAATTCAATACAAAACTTTTGATGTTGAATTTATTGTCAACAATGGACAAATGGCCAACAAAGCAAACACTTAGCTACAGGAAATACAGTTAATTTATTTAAACAAGAGTGATGCGAAATTATTGATTAAGCACAGCTCATTATTCATGGAAACGCAACATAACTAAGTATGTAGAATAGCTACATACCTAAATTAGCTGCATAATGATCTTTGTTTCGAACAAAACAAAAAATTTACCAATACAGAATGTAAACCTCGTAATGAGGTCAAAACCAAAACAAAACTGATGTTATTTGATTCAAACGGTCGATTGACGTTGTTTCTTAGCAGATAATACGTTATTATGACGAGAAAAATAGCAAAAAGGTGTTAAAACAAGGACTTCGCTTACGTCTAGCTGCCAGTTAGATGACTCCAGGAAAAACTTGCTGCGACCCTCATCGGCGCCAGTAACATCGCAAAACTGTCTCAAAGTCTCGTCCTTATTGGTGGACATATTTAGAATTTATTTTATTTTCTATTCAACTATAAAGACATTCCATGAAAACGCCGATGACTTGCTCGCTTTTGGTTTTATTTTGTCACTTTGGCAGAATTGACATTAAATAGAGGTGGTAGCCAATGAGGTCCATTATAAAAGCATAGACAGTTTTTCAATTTGAAAAAACCGGACAATTGCGAATAGGACTCGCGATCTGAGGTTCCGTGTCAGAGTTTTACCCGTGTGCCCGTGGCTTCGCTCAAGAAGCTATCATGCTGATAATGTTTTTCATTATATTTTGGTCGCAAGCGGTACTGCTAAACAAGAAGTCCTGTGGCAGCTCGGAGTCTGGATTTGAGCCCGGTTGATGGCAATAAGCTCGCTGGCTCACACCCTATTAGAAAGGACTTACATCCCGCGAAATATGTGTTTACTGTAGGTACACTCTTTGGGGTCACGAGGAGTGATGTTATGTTATAACGATCTCATTAATAGATATCTGTTACTAATATTTTTTATTTGTGCAGTTGTACTGTAAGACCCCACTGTCTTTTCATGATTCTAGAATCTAGATCAACGGCAAGTACCCCATAGCTTTTGATTGACTAAGAAGGGTTTTTTTTACGGTAAATGGCCAAACTCCACCTCTATTTGAACCAAAACGTAGAAGTAGCAGCACCAACACACAGAAAGTTAACGTCATGCAAGATGTCACTGTGACAGTAGTTATTGTGACAAATAAATCCATTCATAATTCTTTGGTTCATTCAAGTTCATTCATCACAATCATCTGCAATGCTGTGAAATGGGTTTCCTCTTTGAAAGCTATTGTTTTACTTTTATTTGTGTTCTCAAATGAATTGGTAAGTCAAAAAGTTATATCTATCTTTATGTATAAAGTGGTTGTCCAATTTCTTAACGGCATGTAATGTTTTTAGATACCGGTGAATAAATGAAGACTTCTCGAAACTCAGCAGGGACCACCACAATGAGGAAATATTATCAACTTATTCTCGTCATAATATGCTTTATAAGCATTGTAACATTACTCATATACCGCCATGAGTACTACAGGCTTAGGTATGTGCTAGAAGTATTGAATTTCTTTGGCAAACCAGGCCTCTCTGAGATCGAGTTTTGCGGCCCCGGCTTTAACGCGACGATGCTGTCCGAAATCCTTCGTAATTCTTCGCTAGAAATCCGCGAAACGCCGCCCCTGTTTCAGCAGATTGATGAAAACTTCTATTCGTATTCGTCATTCTTGAGATCCTATCAAAAGTATGACAAATTGACGCCGATGCATGCTCACAACATAGATACTATTGTTATCGGCAAGGCGCACGTCCCACCAAACTTTAGGTGTAACATTTGGTTAGAGAACACAATGAAGCCTAAAGCAGGGAGGTTTAATTACAAAATTGTATCCGAACCCATGAATGATTTCCGTTTATACATCTTCCAATGTTCACTGAACAAAAATTTAGGAAAGCCAAAGGGGATAAGCTTCTATGTTAATGATTACAACATTAACCCTATTCATGCCCCGATTAACAGAGTTATTGAAGTGAACACTAAGAGAAAACCCAGAGAGAGTAGTAGCATTAAATTTGTGAACAACATAGAACCTGCCATTTGTGTCATACCGAATCAAGTGCCGTTGGTATCAAGAGATGCATTCATAGAGTTCCTAGTTTTCCACCACATGATGGGAGTGGATTTCTTCACAATTTACGACAGCATGATATCTGAAGATATTATTCGGAGACTGAACTTACTGCCTCCTGATATAACTCAGTGGAATATACAATTCTTTCCCCTCAACTATCCATTTGTATTTGCTAAATCTTACAACATTGTACGAGATGCTATTGAGCTAGACTGCTTATTCAGACATTTTAAAGTTGATAAAGAAGAAGCTGAAAAAGTAAGTCATGCCATGGTGATGGCATGGGATGAGTTCTTGGTACCAAGAATCCACATTAACGTAAAGGAAATATTCAATGATTTCGACCCTACCAGGAAGTTCAAGACTTTGGAAGTAAAACCTCTTTTGTTTTGCTTGAATCAACCTGATGATGATAACACAGAAGATGGGTACCCTGATATTATGAAGAAGACGCATTACTATAACAATATAATGTCTCAAGACTTAAAGTCGATAAATGTAAGGAATTTAGATGCTATGCAAACTTTTGAAGATATATTTAGTGTAAACTCGAGTATTAAAGTATTGCCAGTAGATATATTAGCATCACATAAGTATACTGAATGTAGGGATCCTAAAATAATCAATCCTAGTGGGGTGGGCTACAACGAGACTCAAATGCAGGTATTCCAGCACAAGTTCGAAGGTTCAATGATAAAGCATGGGCAGAGTTTAGTTGGCAATAAAATCTATAGGCTGTATAGATCAGGCAAGATTTGGGAGAAGACTTCCAATGAATTAGTTAGGGACATGCTGTGAATTTGAAATGAATTGGAACAGTGATTGAATATTGTATAGGAATGTATTTAAAATCAAGAGAATACTCTCTTGAATGCCAAGTAAAATTTCCATTTTAGGTAGTTTCTGATTGCTTTGAGCCACAAATAGTTTTCCTCATTAGGACATAGAATTGGCTCAAATATATAACAGTTTAGTATAAAATAGTTGTGACCTAACTGCCATAATATATTTAACAAATTACTTTTATTTGGTCATGACTAAATATAGTGAAGATTGTAAACCATGGAAAATTTGTGTTTTTATTGGTATCTACTTGACCTTTTTTTATATAGCTAAGATTTTAATCTTTAGATAAAGATTTCTTGGAATGGCTACATGCCTGAAAAGTAATACTTGGTGATGATTTTTATACTTTGTTTTTTATTAAATTCAAGCTAAGATTTGTTTTTTTTTTTTTATTGTCTTTAACTTTATTGTTTTTCTCTATGATATTAGCTAGTTCATAAATATGTATATTATAAGTCGTTATAGAATATCGTTAAGATGTGCCTTGATTATAGTGGTGGCTAGCTAGATAGATACCTACTCAATTTTCATCCTTAAATTTAGCACAATAAGACTGCTTTTTGAAGAATCGCTGATCCTGTTCTTCCAGTCTTTAATAAAATTAACAATGAAAGTTTCGTTTTTAGGTTATAGAGTTCTTGATATTTTGTTCTGAATTTAAAATATTATTATGATTTAGACCTCAGAACGGTTAAATTAGTTACTGAAATTATTGAAGCCTGGTTTGGAATGTGACACTAACTACTTATAAAGGCATACTTGTGGAATTGTACTTATCTATACAAATAAATAAAATTGAAGTGTCTCATAAATTCAAATTATCAGCTGTTCATTAAAAAATTATCCTGTATACTGTATATACTTTCATAAAAGTACAAGTATACAGTATACAGGATAATTTTTTATCCAGTGCGCAAACTGTAACCATAAATTCAGCATATAATTGTAGACCCCCCAGCGTAGAAAATTTTCGTCGGTTATACAAAAAAAAATCAGCTGTTCCATACATTTTGCCCCCGTAGGTATTGCATTTTTCTATGAAGCAGCTGATTTTTTTTTGCATAACCGACGAAAATTTTCTACGCTGGGGGGGTCTAGAATGATATGCTGAATTCATGGTTACAGTTTGCGCACTGGATAAAAAATTATCCTGCATACTTACATAAAAATAATCTTTTTTTTTGTCTGTCTGTTTGTTCCCGCTAATCTCCAA
Source organism: Aporophyla nigra (assembly GCA_947507805.1). Classification (NCBI taxonomy): domain Eukaryota; kingdom Metazoa; phylum Arthropoda; class Insecta; order Lepidoptera; family Noctuidae; genus Aporophyla; species Aporophyla nigra. Next base: position 13,715,314 of record OX382315.1, on the reverse strand, counting down.
AACAGCTGGACCGATTTTGACGGGACTTTCACTGGCAGATAGCTGATGTTGTAAAGAGTAACATAGGCTTTTTGTCTCGGTAGCACGTTCATAACCGACATCGACGCGGGTGAAGCCGCGGGCTCAGCTAGTAAAAACTAAAATTACTTTGTATTAAATTATTAAAAAATCAGTTTTAAACACATCAAATTCGTTACCCTTTAACTTCAGTGCGTTTAATACGCTTTATAGTATCACTGCTATGTTTGAAAAAAAAAACTATGGTAAATACTTTCCGTTTTACTTACTACTTTTCTTTATTTACAGATAGTGTCGTAATCAAAACCAGGTTTGTTGTGGAAAAGTATTATTTTATTTTGTTGCATTTAACTTGAGTCTTCCATTTTGTTATCTGGTTGTATGTTGACATTATTATCCAGCCAGTAAGATTATAAACCTTAGATCAACCGGTTAGGGTGTATATTTCCTTGTAGGACTTCTTGCAAGTGTCATGTTTTCAAGCACTTTGCGACCTTCTCCGTTTATCCACAGGGTGTTCAGAAATACAGTAATCCACATTACTTTTGATCAAACATTTAGTAATAGATTAATTAATTTCACGTAGTTTCTATAAGATTAATACTTACGTGCACTTCTTACCAATGTATTCGAAGTAACCCTAGTCTAGTATTGGTACTAAGATTCACAAAACAATCTGTTTCATATTCGTCAATGTAAAAGAAACTTTGGGTCAGTTCAGATAGGATGCAAAATCTTCGCGCAGGTTTGTGCCTTCTCTGGCTGCAATTCAAAATGAGTCGCGAGCATGTGCGAGCCGACTGTATCGATATTCATACAATTTTCTAATTTAAGCTATGGTAATACGGTCTTATTTTCAATGGAGCCAGTTTGCTCGGGCATTTTTGCGTTCCGTCTAAACTGACTCTTTTTTGTGTTTGTATTTGTATTAAATAATTAATTTGAGTAGATTTCGTCAATTCTTGGTTCTTCATATACGTATAACTCGTGATTTAGTAACATATTCGGAAGACTGAATTTAAAACTGACTGCAATACACATAATATTCAACTGATTATTAGTCTCATTTTGGAATTGATGAAATCCATTCAATGCTATATGAATGTGTATTGTTTTCGCAACAATCTTACCTGCTTTCATGTCTCAAAATGTACAGATCATACTTTGACTTTAATAAGTTAGCGTTTCATAAGAATATGAACCTTGTATTATGTAAATAATGTTCTTATTCCTATGAGCAAATGTCAATAAGAGTGTTATACTAATAAGAATTTTATTCTAATATCAATAATGTTCATATTTTACTTAGCAAATTGAAGTCAAAGTGTGGTCACTGTATTTTGCCCAGTGTTTAAATATTGTCCTTGAATTGCTATTCTATATTTTGTTTATAAATAAAATAAAAACACATAAAATGATACTAGGTAAATGTTTATTTCCGTCATCTATTCTAAGTACAAGGCAGGCAGAGCCCGCTAATCTTCACAGATCAAGATATTAAACACAAACAAATTAAAAGTTTAAAATGGTCAAACGATACAAACCGTTTATACACAAATAAAAATATTAATATCACTAGAAATAAGTACAAGGATTAATTAAAAAATGAGCATAATTTGAGCAACACAGAACGTATTGTCGTTGCCACAAAATAATAGGATAAATTTTGGAGGGAACACATTAACTAAAATATAAATACAAGTAGTTTAAAGCTTACACAAGTTTTTTTTTAAATATTGCATCGAGTAAAATTAAATTAAGGCTACAATGTTAAGTACTGATTTATATCTCACTATATTAAGTCATTATGTCTATTATGATCGACGGTTTATAAATACTGAACGCGGAGTCGAAAGTAAATTTATAAATTGTAGTGATGATTGCGTATCTTCTATTTATATAAACAATTGAACCCCTTTGACTGTGTTTAGAGAATAAAATACCACGTGTTTCTATTGATATACCATAATTCTTGGTTATTATTGAGACATAACAAAGAATTAACTGGCATGTGACTTTTTTTCGTTTTAATTCTTCATACAAAATAATTCGACGTGATAAATGATAACGTAGCATTTTCTTAGCTTTAAATTTAATTATTGATTTGAATGAAAATGATTTACTCGTATCAATGTAACTTATATCTGTATTCAAGAAAAAAAAAACATTCGTTAATTTAAAAAAAAAAAAATCCAATTGATTCTTTGGCATGGTCTCATTAGTACCGTAGAGTTATGAGATAACAAGAAGTAACACCTTGTATATGCTAAAGGTTAAACTACTATTTCTAGATAAAATAATTTATACAGGGTGGCGATTAGTTTATCACACTAAATAGACAAACAAACACGACGAGCAAACTAAATAAAATGAACTATTTTGCCAAAAATAGAAAACTGAATTCTTTAAACAAAATTAATAGCACAAAAAAAAAATGGAACGAAATGGACCACCTTAATAAAGGCACTAGACATGCGCGGGGTGATGGAATCAACATATTGTTACCAAATAATCGCAGAATTAAGTTATAAACCGAAAAAGAAGGTCCCGCTAGAATGTTACTGGGAGGGGCAACTAGAATCAATTCTATTTTCATATTGGCGTTCAAGTGCCTCTTTTGGGTCTATTTGAAATAAATGCTTGAAAAAAAAACTGCATATTTTAATTGTGTATTTTTAAAATACGTAATGGATAACCGAATCACCACCTTGTATATTATGTGAAACATCTAAAACCACAAGTCAGTTACCTGCTTCTGGTTTTAACGTTGCAGTCAAAAGGGTGATCATGAAAGACGTATAAGTAGGTTGAATAATCAAAATTGCAGAAAGGAAAGCTGTAAACAAAAATTTAATTATTACAGAAGGCACGTAATCTTGAGTACCAGTACACAAGGGCGTATTGCATGCCACTCTTGCACTAGAAGCTCGCAATTAAACTTTGAAATAGCAACGTTTTTAATGGTATAAGTTATATAACTGATGTAAGACGCATCTGAGAATGCAAAGTTAAAATACGTCATCACAAATGTTATGAAAAAATATTCTGTGAATATATAATGCTGTTTCTGCTCACTACATTTCTATTTAATAAAGATGAAGTACATATTTATGAGTAAATCGTTTAAAATAAGCCCCTTTCTGGTTTTCCAGTTCAATTATCTAAATGCAATATTATGCTTAGGTCTATAATAGCAAAATACCCAATGAATAAGACAAATTTTATTTTATATCCTATTTAAGGAACAATTATTTATTTAAATGCATCGTTTCTAGCCATTGGAATGCGATTGAATTAAAAAGCGTATAATTTGATTGATTATTATTAGAAAATATCAATGGCTGCGTTGATGAAATAAATGATATATATTGCGAATCGCTTTAAATAGTCTTTATAACAAACATGCCGTATTCGTTCAGAAAAATAGAACATTTTTTATTTTATTTTATTGTCATGATGTTTTAAAGTCGTAACCTGTGACGTACAGTCGACAATCTATACAAATAATAAAAATTAAGTATCATAAACTCTAAATCCCATTCATTTAAAACATTTTTAACTACTAATTTAAAATTGCCATATACTTTATTTTATCGAATAAATTTTATTGCAAGTTGAAAATTTCGATCTCCCGATGGAAATCTAACTTCATAGATCGGTTTATAAGATATATCTTAAGATTAATATGTTCAAACATCAACGTCAATATATATACACACAGTATGAAAAGGTATTTCTAAACAAGAAAATAGATTTTAAATATCACCTCGTCTAAAGACTAAATAGTAAAAAGGATTACAGTAAATGCACGAAAAATAGTTATAAGTAGTCTTATGAGTTTTTTTTTTTAAATAACAACAGTATTCTAAGTGCCAATTTCACCGATGAAACTAAACGCGAGCAGCACATCTGGCAGCTGTCAGTGTCAAAAATGATGACACTGACATGACAGCTCTTGAACGCGGTTTAAAATGTGCTGATCGCGTTTGAGGTTTTTTAGTGAAATCCGCCCTAAATGAGCTAAACAACTGTTGTGTGCGGGTATCCTATGTTCACGACAAATTAATATTTTACAAAGAAGTTTATTAATATTATATTTTTATTCGTTTTTATTATTGCCGTAAGAGGCGCCCGCCATAGTTTCAAAATAATTGAAACTTTTAAACACACAATAGCTGCACACAAACCTAGAATAAATGGGAGCAGCCGAATTTACAGACGAAAAATTATTTGGTGAAGGAAAATCAACTTTGAGCAAGTTAGTTTAAAGTCGATTTTGGCTTGGGGTCTATTAGGAAGTGAGTCTGTGAACTCGGCTGACAGACTAGCAATTGAATGTCGTTTTACAAAAGGCTTTACGGAACTTCTTCAGTTAGTCCTTAACAAACATGATGAAAAAACATTTTGTATTCCTTCAATACAAATTCGACTGAATTCCACACTTTTTCTTCCAACCCCGATCTTTTCACGAAGTTAATTTTACCCTAATAAGCTCTTAAACTGCCCAGTTACCGCAAAACCTTTATCCAGCACAGTCAAGCATCGCGAAAATCCGTAATAGCGTTTTTACAAAACATGCAATTGCCAATCCGAAATATTAGTTATTATTATATTATTATTACAACTATATTCGGATAACATTATATTACATATAATAGTAAATATGCCAACATATATACAGTTAACAGTTATATTTTTTATTTATTAAGTTAAAACGTAGTTTCTTAAAAATGTAACAATTACATATGTATTGAAAATATATAATTATGTATTCGATTTGAAACAGCGTGCTTTAAGATTACTCTGTAGTCATGAAACATAGTTTTTATTTTCTATAGAAATTTGTCTATGCATAGACTTAGCCAAGGTCAACCAAATAGGTACTCTCTCCCTATATATTTACGTCACAAAATCTTTTGGCACTAGTTAACTTATCTTAATTACATGCCTTATTTGAGCTAAAGATGAAAGACTTGTCGTATGTCTCAATCTCATGTTTTTGTCTCTTTCTACCCTGATGTTATATTCGTCATACGAGTAAATAAGTATATTTCATTCTCTCTCATTTGTCAGATTGAGATGTCATTTCTAGAAAACCAGCAAAGCTTTTTGGTTGCCCTCTTTTGCCCTAAACCCTACCCTGGCTAAACCTATGTTTTTCATACAATATTATTTCATACCGAATCTCAATTCTATACAATAGAAATAATAGTAATTATACCGAGTAACAAGTGATTCAAAAAGTTTATAATGTATGTAAAATGTTCCATAACAAACAAGTTTATTAATTTTTCAAACATTTTTATTCCTAGCATTGAAAGCATTTATCAATATCGTCGTATTTTACAATTATGTATTTTCCTTTCTAAAAGGTGTTATGTTCTTTCATCACAGGTAATATTGCCATTATATTAATAAATGCTCCCAATATACATAATAATATAATAAAATACATATCAATGTATATTTAACAACAAGATTTTTCATTTATTTTCAAAACATCTAATATAACAATTTCTATTATTTACCTATAGACCGCTAGGTGTAGACATTTTTCTACAGTTAAAATCTTAAAGTATTTTCCCTTTTACATAAATCGCCAATCGATTATGGACTCGATACAAAATCGAAGCATTAATGTTCAGTGAACGTAGTTTGTCTTTACATAGTTCTGAAGGTTTATAGAGCCGAAACGAATTGGTTATCGAGCATAGTGAATCGACTATAGATAATTCGAATAAATGTAATGTTATCGCCCACCTCTTGACTCTGTTGGTTTTAATATACATTTCGTTATACATTCTACAGCAACGCTTTATTACAGAAGCCGTAATTTCTTTCTTAGCACTCAGATCTTCATTAGTTTGAACTTTGACACAAAGTACAATAATTGTCTTGGTTAGTTTACTGTCTAAATGCGTTTCCACACGAACGCATAGTCCTTTCTCGCGTTATTTAGTAATTCTACAAATACCACTTTTTCAGTCGATTCCGCGACGTTTGGTAAACGCATTCGACTAAAATTGTTTCTTTTTTTTTTAAATCGTATGTATACATCAAGTTTACTCTAATCTACTTAAATATTTTAAGTTTCACCTCACTCGACCTTCCTATTAAATATAAATAATTTAAATAAAAAGGAACAGTGTAAACAGTTGCCTCAGTAAAAAGCTGCGATTAAAATACTGTTACAGTAAAATAGATTTTATAGGGTTAAAGTAGAGATCATTTTAGTTAAAATGGAATGTTTGATAGTTGTTTTAAGCTCGTATTGTTTATTTGTACTTTATAATAAATATTAAAATTTTAATCATTGTGTTGGAATAAAATATAGCTGCTATTGAATTTTAAAAACTGTTCTAGAAAATATGAAAGGGTTAAAATATTTAGTAAATTATTATGTTTCAAGATTTAAAATGGTCAGTAAAAATATTTTTATTGATTTATTTAATTTTGATATTAAAAATATGTAGATGCATGATGAATAAAGAGTTACTAAATTATAATTATTAAGTTAGTATTTAGGCTAGGGATGTGCTGACTGCATAGTCGATAGTTTTCGATATATCGATAAAAATAGTAGACAATTTAAAATGACTCATTGCCTTTTCAGTCAGCACAACACTAATATTAACTATGAAGGTAAGGTTAAAAATGAAGATATTTATGCTTTTAGTCAGTCATAAATACTGACTAGAGTTGTTTTTAACCAATCTCGAAGACAGTCAGTAGTAATCATTTAGTTTAGTTAAAATTAAAATATAAGTAGGTATGTATTTAGTTTCTTGTAAATTTTCGTACGTAATGAATTTGAGTAGATCGAATAATAGTCTGAAGATAACGTTATAACTGAAATAATATTTCTAGTAGGTGAACTCCTGATCAGTCAAAAGCAAAAATATGTATCAGTTATGTAACCTCAAAAGCGGTTTCATCCAAAAGTTGTACTATTATTCTCACTATAATAGTATAAATATCTCCCACAATTTATCTACAACTTTAGTAAAAAACGGCTTTTGGAGTTCGCTAAATCTATTCATATTTTTTGCCCTGACTGTACTTGGGTCTCGTAATATTGCGGACGGCAATATTAACAAAAAGAATATCAACAAAAAATGTCTCTAAGGTACAGTCATATCGATAATAATATATGTTCGTCAGCTTTCCCACCTCATTTTTGTCTGCTCATTACACGATAGAATCTGCTTTACCAACTCACTTACACTCCTTTAGTCACATACATTACTATCCAAATGAATGATCTTTATTCTCATTCTAATAAGATTGCAGTTGGGTTGCTGACCCCGACAGATCTGTCAAAATCATTATGAACTTCATTCTCGGTACATTAAGGTTGCTTTTTGTTGTCAGAGGTTAAATAACTGAGAAAGGATTGTATACGGCGTCATAATGCCAATTCCTCATTATTCTCTTCACCACATCTCTTTTACATGTTACACGGAATTAATAATTTGATACTGGCAGACTGATAAATTAATAAACAGATATTAGGTTGATTTTACACTCGAAATTAGCCAAAGGTGTATACTATTTTGATATTTGTTACCAAGCACTTAAATACAGTTTTCTTTGCAACACTCTGCTCATTGTCATAGTTTCCAAAGATTTTATTATGTGACCTGTAGTGCTTTTCTGTCAACATATCAACGTGAAAACGTTCGCTTTCATACTCTCATGTCACCTCGTGGACAATATTGTGGGTTATACGTTTTTTCGACTGAAATATAAATGTTTTTGTAATGCTGTAATGTATAACTGTTTTTTGTCCCAAATAAATAAAATAAAATAAAACTAGGGTGCAGTGAGTTCAAAGTGAGCTATCAACGCAAGTCATATATAAAGTTCTATATCAACGCTATCGACGCTTCTGAACGTGCTAAGCTCGTAGCAAAATTCTGGGCTGACTATATTTAGATTGCTATCGACAAATGGAACGCAAGCATTCCTTAACCAGACGCTAGTAAGATGACAGTTTACTTCAAATTAACTTCACCTAAGTTTTCACTGTAAGATTTTTGCAGAATAAACTTGAAAAACTGACGAACATATAAAAGACCAGACCATACCAAGATTCCATAAAACTTTAAAAGGCAACATAACCTGAAAAACTAACAAAAATCTACATGACAAAATTAGAAGTACCAGGGCGCTATAAGTGTGGGAAGGTCTTATGAGAGGCGACAGTCTCAGGAGCGCGTGTGCGGCGCCTGCGGTGGCGGGTGTCAGAAGAAGATCACCTCCTCCTCCGGGGCCGGCGGCGCGGCGTCCGGGGAGCGCACGCGGAACTTGTCCGGGAGCTTCGGGTACGTGTTCGTTCTGTGGGACGGAAAATGTGAAAGAAACTTATTTATAAAAAAAAACTCATTGTTTTTTTTTTTCTATGGAAGTGGTTAAAAACGCTGGTGCTGCAATTGTAACATACTCCCACATTTGCTAAATAAATTGAGCTTTTTTATTTATCACCGAATTTAGAAATGTTATTGTGAAATAAATCAATAGATTAGAATATTCTTCAGAATGATTGGATTAACGGAGCTGTACTCAGAAGTCATCATCATCATTTCAGCCGTAAGACGTTCACTGCTGGACATAGGCTTCCCCCAATTTGGGGGGCTTTGCCGTAATCGTCACGCTTGGCAGGCGGGTTGGCGATCGCAGTATGGTGGTAAAACGCATAGAGAACGCTGCTGCCCATTCTCTAGTAAGTCCCTTAGCCGCCTTTTACGACACCCACGGGAAGAAATGGGGTGGTGTTATAGAAAACTCAGAAGTGAAGAAAGATTATGAATATCACTTTGGACAGTAAGTTATTCCATAATCTATAAAATTATAGTTTTTAGTTTCTCAGAATTAGAAAACGGGAAAATAGGGAAAGCCGGTTGTGATAGCTTTTAATATATGGCGAAATGAGTTTTATTTAAAAAGATATATGCAAAAAACAATCCTTAAGCTATTTATTGTCGAGTAATGAAAATGTCGGCACCTCGAATAAATTAGATTTTGATTAGACTATTCTTACAGAAGTAGGAGTTAATTTATCGATTTATACAGGGTGGCAAAGACATCGAAACGCTAACTATAACCATGGATTCATAAACTGCGTTAAAAAAAAATCAAATAAGCTGCTACGATAATATTTCTACATTAGAGGATCCAGAATCATATGCTGAATTCATGGTTACAATTTGCGCGTCAATGACTCTGCCACCTGTATGAAAGGTCTGTGCTTTACAAGTTGCGTTACCTGGTGGCTTTGTTGTTGATCGGCTGCTGCGAGGGCAGCGGGGCGGGCGAGCTCCCGGTGCGGGTGTGCTGGATCACTAAGCCTTGGCTCTGATGCTGTAACATACACAGTATTCTCATTAATTTTGTTGACATGAAAATGTAAACATATACAATAGTGATGTATTTATAGTATATAGAGTCAGAATGTAGATCTGCATGGCCGAGAAACGATAGTTGAAGCCACTTGACGCTTTGCATGACAGACCATGTTTCGACTTGCATTGAGCGAGTCTTTCTTTAGTTTTGTTTATTAGTTTAGTCACTAAATGTTTGTTTTAAGAAATAGTTGATCTGATTGAAATTTAATAGTTTTTCATCGCTACCTAATCACCTATACTTATATAGAGTTTTATCTATTTATTGAAAATTAATAAGGTAAAAGATCCGCCACAAAAGTAAGGTATACGGATACGGATCTTTCCTCTCCCTCGGATATCCGCGGATACGGATACAAATACAGATATCCGGCACATCAGTAATCTACAGTCGAACCGTCCAGCTGATTGACAGCTGTTCATTGGATCTGTAGTTAATCTCTGCGTGAATATAATTGTATATGGATTTTTTGGCGCATGGCGTAAATTGGAATTACCTCCGCCATCTTAATTTTTCTTAACAACAGCCTTTAATTGGCGTCAATGAACACTATGACGGTTACAATGTCAATCCAAACTAATAACAAAGCAACAGAGTTAGTTTATTTGTTTGTTTGAACGCGCTAATCTCTCGAACTTTCAGTTAGATTTAAAAACATCTTTTTGCCATTTGATAGCCCAGTTCATGAGGTAGAGTATAGGCCTAATAACAGCACGCTACGACTTTTAGGAGCAGTACAAAACGAAAAATAATCAAGAAGAATGCTAAGCGATGGGATGCGACGCAGTAGCTCGGGGGCCGACTTACCCGCGAACTAAGTTGCGGGCAGAAGCTGGTTTATTTATATAATAAACATAAAATTACTTTTCTTAATATTATAGATAAAATCTAAGCGAAGCATGCTCTAACATCGAAAGCGGAACAGACGAAATGGTTGTGGACATCGAATACTGAAGAAAATAGACGTGGAAGCCAATTGCGCGGTGGTACAATAAAGTTTATAACTACCGAAGCTACAGTGGGCGCGTACTTAATTTAGGTACCTAGACAACGTGAGCCCGGTGGGATATCCCATTGGTTCGAGTGACGACATAAAAAAATTACAAACCCCTTTACCAAAATAGAAAATGCATTTTAGAAAATCCTTCCATATGGCTTTTTTTTTTTGTGGGTGAGAAATTTCACTGTGGGATTTCCATATGGCTTTTTTTTGGATGGGATATCATCACAGGACGTCTCCCGCTCTAGGCTTATCAGACTTTTACTGACTATAACCCACCCCTGTTCCTTCAGTTGCCCATATGCCAGGCCCACGGTGTATCTACGAACGAATCTCGTGACCCTGGCAGAATTCCATATGGCTCAGTTTTGTTATGAAAGGAACTGTTGCGGAAAATATCGGGATTTTACTTTTTTTTTTTCGGTGTTGCACCCAGCATTGAGAACCCGACGGAGTGCTTCTCAGCGTGTCGAAAAACACATCAGCGTGTGTAAAAATACCGCCCCGGTATTTTTACGTCCACGCTGTTAGGTCTATAGTATACTTATTCCTATGCAAGTTTTTGACAGAATCTAGCCACGGTTTTTTTTTCCGACTGCGGCGGAATCGAATAAGAGGGCACTTTATGTTTTTTTCTAACATGGGCATGGCCCAATCGTTAGAAAAAACCAAAACACTGATATTTTTCAACGGCAACCATTTATCTTTTAGCAATTATTCTTCGTAATTCTAGCTTAGTTTTATATTTTAGACATTCTAGTTGGCCCTATTAACTTACCCTTTATACCTATTTTATTTATAACGTGTTAACTTATGAAATAAAAAAAAAATCTTCAAACTTATTACTTAGGTAACTAAGCGCCATATTATATTAATCTACAATTTCAAACTAACACATATTTACCACAAATACGAGTGTGAACATATAGGGTGGCAGGGATATCAACGCACAATCCAGGATTCAGTACATGATTCTGAATCCCCTGCGTTGAAATATTTTATGACTCATTAAAAAAAAAAAACAGCTAAGTATCGCACTTTTCTAAGAAACGGGAGATGATTTGTTTAGATAACTGAAGAAAAATTTCTACGCTACAAAGCGCGCGCGCGCGCTTTCTATGTCTACAATCATGTGCCGAATTCATCATTTCAGTTTATGCGCCGATGGCCCTGCCGTCCTGTACACTCAATACTACTACTGGACATTAATATTACTTACAGTATAAACTAATATTCATGTTAAAATACGTTCGGATACTCGAATTCCTGCAACAGGCAACAACCATTTGATCTGTTTCGCTACTTATTTGAGAAATGGGTTGATAAAAAAGAATTTAAAGATGGAAGCGCTAGGGCAGCTTATCAAAATCTTATCGAAAACCGTAACACGTATTTATTTACAGAATTATAATCACTAAAATCATCATCTTACCCTTTAAGTTCATTTAATCCCGTTAAATATTTTTTTCATTATAATAATAATATAATAATAATAATATTCCACAACTATCACCCAACGCCATCTAGTCCCAAGCTAAGCAGAGCTTGTGTTATGGGTACTAGACAACTAACAACATACATATTATAGATAAATTACACCCAGACACAGAACAAATGATCGTGCTCATCACACAAACATTTGTCCTGTGTGGGAATCGAACCCACGACCTCCGGCATAGCAGTCAGGGCCACTAACCACTAGACCAACAGGCCTGTCAAATAGTAATTCTAAAAATGGGATTAAATAATTAAGTAATTCTAAAAAAGGCGTTCCGCGCATAAAAGTTCCAGATGTCGGCATTTAGTTTCCGAGTTATTTGCGTTTTTGTAAAATCGGGTGAAAATATGGCATTTTGTGATTTTTATTGATTATTGTTCTACAGCAAATTTGCTACAATTTGATACAATTAACATCTACAGACACCATTTCTAAGAACATTTTTTTAAAAAGGAAATGTTTAGTATATAGGTACCAGATGTCGGTAGGTCTTATAAAATGTCGATATTTTCATAATAATAATTATGAAAATATAATAATATTGAGTTTTTGAATTTTAATACTATTTGTGTATTGGCAGTACAGTATCGGATATGTTAGTAATATTATACATTTATGCATATAATGTGTTGGGATCTATGTGGAATAATCTATGTAACAAACGAGTAGAACATTGTTTTTTTTGTAATCTAACTTTTAAACTCCATTTTGTCAAAATTAATTTTTTCCGGAATTTCAACTTTGGATGTCTGTTAAAAAAAGTATTTGTTTTTGTATTGTGTTTTTTTTTTCTTTTTGTAATCAGCATAATAAAGGGACTCTTCTAGATTCTACATCCGGCCTTAACTCAATACCTCCCTACTGGTACCTTTATGCACGGAACGCCACAAATGAACTTAGACAGTTTTATTGGTGATTTTAATGATTATAAATTCTGTAAAGCCATATTTGTAACGGTTGCGAATAATTATTACTTTGTTCAATATAAAATGCAAAAAAATACCTTAACGCATCCACCTTAAAAAACTATCATTATGAAAAATCACTATTTAAAAAGATAAGAGTATTTAAAGTCAGAAATACAACTATGCCATGTTACATAACATTATTAAATCTGCCACTAACAAACATTGCTCTAGAAAAAAAACTTTAATATGAAAATTACCTAATTTATGAAGAACAAATAATTTAAAATAATATTCTTAAAATGTTTGCAAAAGCATAATTAGCTTATAATGTTCCCACTGCTGGGACACAGGCCTCCTCTCTGTGTGAGGGAGTGGGCCTTAATGTACCACGCTGGCCCAGTGCGGGTTGGTAGATATCACATGTCATCGAATATTTGTTTCTATGACATGCCGTTTTACCACTGCTCTCTGAGTGGTGATGAAATAAAATACACAAAATAAAGCGCCTGTCTGGGTTCGAACATAGGAACTAAAAATCGCAGGCATTACCACTACCCACCACTGAGCTTTTAAAAAGCTTAGTTTTAGTAAATACAATCTATTTACAAAGCACCAAAGGCCTTGGCACAGGCAACTGAAGGAACACGGGTGGGTTTTAGTCAGTAAAAGTCTGACACGCCCTCCCGCTTCGCACATAGCGAGACACGTCATTTGATGATTTTCCACCCAGAAAAAAGGGGGGTCTATACTCCATTTGTTTAGGTAGTTAACTAAATGTAAACAATCTTAACATGTCTTTTATCTAAAAAACTGTCTAAAAATTGAATCTAAAAATGTTTACAATTAGGTATTTACTTAAACCGATGTTAGGTAAGTAACTTAATTTAAATAATATTTGTTGGTCTTTTATACGATTTATTTTATATAAAAAGACATATCAAGATTGTTTACCTTTAGTTAACTACCTAAACAAATGGAGTATAGAATCATGTGCTGAATTCATGGTTGCAGTTTGCTGCAACTCTGTATAGTTTTGCAAATAAAGGCGCGGTAAAATATAACATAATTATGACCCATTCACCGTTTTGAAACTATTGGCAAAGTTTAACAGTTTTGTTACAAGAATAGATACAATAGAGGAAGTCTGAAAGTGGCACCGATAGCTGAAAAGTTGTGTGGAATCGGTATTAGCACGTGATACGGTAAAATTTGGAAAATGTCGTGAGGAAAGTTTTGGCTCCGTTTTGGCGTGGCTAAAAGAGTAGCGAGAGACCAAAGAAACGATGGATGGACTGTGTGAATGATGAGATGGATAGAAAAGGGTGACAATCGAGATAACGACTAATCGAGAAGTGTGGAAGAAAAGACATGTTGCGCCGACCCCAAATAAATTGAGACAAGGGCAGAAGAGTTATGATAATGATATAACAAAAGAAAAAAAAATGAAATAGCAATAATAACAAATCTATATATATAATATAAAAATGAATCCCTATTTCCCTTGGTCACGCCATCACGCGTGAACGGCTGGGCCGATTTCACTTTTTTTTTTTGATGTGTTTGTAATTGTCAGGAGAAGGTTCTTTTGAAAGAAAAAAAATTAAAAAATTGCGCGGAAAATTAGAAAATTTAAGAACACACTTATTTAACAATACTTAAGGTGAATGCCTAGATAGCCCTCGCCATACATTTTTCAGGTGTGGAAATCTCGGTAAATAAACAGTTTCTGCAGAATAAAAGCAAGTATAATGAGACTTTATAATGTATTATGTTCGCGTATGGCCCAAATTTTATAAAAAAAACAGTATTTCTAGGAGAATTAGACCGAATAAAAAACGAAAAATCTTTACATGTGTGAGTGACCTGAATCGCGCCATCTGACGGAAATTTATAGAACCACCGAGAAAGTTGGTTGCTGTTGTGTTACGAGTTTACGATTAGTAAACATTCATAATAGATGGCGCTGTTCGATATTCGAACGTTTTAAAAGAATTTATCTTTTAAATTCGATAATGCGACGTTGCCATTCAAGCTTAGCAGCGCTCGCACCCCGCGTTGTTGCCATACCGTCAAAGCGTGATTGCTTGAGTCTTGAAAACTTGCGAATCGTTTCCAGAATATTGTGTTTCTAGCAAGTTAGCGCCGGGCGCGCGGGTTTGCCCGCGCAGTTAACATTTTATGATTGATAAAATGTTTTTTATTATGGAATGAGAAAGAATGCTTTACATAAAGTGAAAAAAATATCTATGCGATCTGCCCTTGGTTCACACAGATACAATACTAATGTAATTATTGTATTATCTAGTTTAAATATGTAGTAAGTAGTTACTAGTACACGACTTTCCAGATTTAAAAATCTTTTTAATGTATGTAAGTAGGTACTGATAACATTCTGATACGCTTAGGTACTAATCCATTGGTTTGGGTTGAATAAAATCAGAGAATAGAAATTGATGTATAAGTAAGTTATGACTAAATCAGGCGATCAGCGAAGCTACCTACACAATGGTGAAACGTAGGTACTACGTACATCTATTGATTGAATCATATTTCATTCATGTGAAACCAGCAAGATTAGTGAATACACAGACAAACCACTTTGATTTTTCATAATTCCTTATTTTACTAGTATTATTAGCACACACAAAATGCGTCAAGCAGGGTTGCCAACTTTATTTTTTAGAAGATCGTACCATACATTTTAAAAGATCGTACTTTGCTAAGAATTCAAAAATAAAAATAGTACGCATTGAAATTTCAATAAAATAAATGGTAAACAAATGTGGTGGGTGTTACTAAAACTTCAACGCAAAATTTAACATTTTGGTATAATATTTAAGAATCTGGACACCAATTTAGCAACTAAACTTTACGACGAGGTTTTTTTTATTAAAGAAAAGGGGCTCGGAAGAGACTTTGTCATGAAATCCACACGAAACAATAAACACCAGTATCATTAGAACTTAAAACGGGATATTTACCATGTTTATTATTACTTAACAAAACTGTGCTACCTACTACTGAGAACCATTCAAATGAGTGCCATCCGTGAAACAGTTTTTATCAGGGCTTGTTAACGTTACCAAATTCACACTATAAGTATCGTTAAGTAACGTTATTTTCATAAAGTTAATATTTTAACGGTAAAACGGGTAACGATGCTTTGGTATCGAATCTATAAAATAACGTTACCAATTAACGTTACTAGTATCGATACTTTTACATACATACATACATAGAATCACGCCTTTTTCCCATGGGGGTAGGCAGAAACCACGGAACGCCACCTGCTACGATCTCTACACACTTCTTTTGCCTCGTTTAGGTTCATAAAATTGGTCATACACACACGCCGGTTGCGAGTACTACGCACCTGACCTTTCTGAAGAACATCACCAATAAGGTCCCTATATGTCCTCCTAGGGCGTCCCCTCCCGGTGTTTCCACTCACATCTGCCTTGTAAATACCTTTTGTGAGCCGACCTTCATTCATCCTCTCAACATGACCAAACCATCTAAGCATACTTTTTTCAATTTTTGTCACTACATCTTCTTTTACACCACACCGTTCTCTTATCACATCGTTACTTAATGCGTTGTTGTCAACCTGCGCAACCTAAGCGGAACGCCATGGGCGGCGGCGCTCTACGGCAACATCGCCAATCAAACGGTGCAAATGCAACTTCAATAATGTAGACGAAAGAAAGAGATGAAAGAAAATAAATAAAAAAATAACGGTACTCAGTTACCGGTAAAACGTATGCCAAGTATCGTTACCAAGCATTACGTGACCTCTACTAATAACGTTATCTTCGTCCGATGAAAGTAACGATACCAAATTTTTAACGTTATTCAAAGCCCTGGTTTTTATTGAAAAGTGAAGTGTTTTTGTGTTTTATTGACGGTAAGTGTTATTTTTATGTGCAATGAATGATTTTCAAGGTGATATAGAGTATTATTATAATGGTAATTAATTACCCTTAAAACTTTACAAAAGTGTAAGATTTAGAAGATGAAATACAAAATCAAACGTTAGCAACACTCGTTGATTGTCGTCACATGACATACTACAAATTTCAAATATTCTCTCTGAAAACAACAGCTTGGTGGTGGTGTTATTTCTGTTTCTTGAAACATTTCATAAATAAGATACATTTGCTGTTGTTTGTAATTATTCTTTTTGATTACAGATTGAATTGCAACTGAACTGCCTAAGATAAACCCGACTAATAAACTTGCATAAATGTATACGACATGTGTATTCAGGACCGCGAAAATCACGGAAAAAAGTGCAAGCAGTATTCAAAAGACATCATGGAAGTTCTTTTAGTGATCTATAGTGAGTAAATTAGATTCCCATAAGATTTCGAATCAGATTTACGTGAGTGGAGGTTATTTGATACTCGTTGGTTCGTGTTGTGTCTTATCTGTGTACTTTTAACTGTACCTATTTCATTTATTTATCTTTTATTTCAGTCCACATTCAACTCAAGATCATCATCAGCTGTCCAACCATTCGACAGCTGAAGATACGCCCTAAACCTATTCGCGTGGTATACCAGAAATTCGATACGAAGCCATAGCCTGCAGCTCTAGCTTCAATAAGTTGAATCTGTTACAGAGCAAGTAGAGACTGTTGATTTTGATTGGCCACAACCCGATTCAGAGACTGAAGCTTATCAACTAACTGTGGAAAGAACATCAAGTGACAACTTCTCAGGTTTGGTAGGGTACCGTATTGTTGACTTGAAGAAGGTCATATGGTCACAACTTTGATTCTTCATCTGGAATGGTAAGTCCCAACTTGATACCATATTTTTGTGTTCATTACATTAGTACGCTTTTGCTTGTTTGTAGTGATGAAGTTTTTGTTTGACAATACCAAAGTACAACATATTTTACACAATGTTCAGTGTAACAAATATCATTATTTCTTGGTATGTATGTATAAAAATAATGTATTTCTTTGATTGTTTCTTTTTAACAGCTATTATTATTTTGATTCTAGGTCCAGGGTCAATTGCGAATTACCAAAATGAATAAATGTTACTTCATTTGCTTTATATCTGTCACCCAACCATTGACTGTCATAAAAGTTAACCGGGATGAGGAAGTTATCAACGCTATGATGCCGAAGTTGGTAACATTTTTTAAAACATGTGTACTGCCGGAAATTATTTTGAGAAGAGTTGAGAAAAATGCTAAATGTCTAGACATCAAGGAATTAAAAGGTATAAAAATATAAGTCTTACTCATTTCCTAACTTATTCCGCAGGTCTCTGAGGTGTGGGTTCAGTAAGAATAGTCTAACAAAACTGTAAATTCATTTGTTGCAGCGAAAACTGCGTCTTCCAGCATTTGATTCAGATCGCACGGAAATTATATAAATGGAAGTAAAAAGTGACAAGCAGAAGACTGATACGGCGCGGCGGCGGCGGCGACTGCAAAAAGTAGCGCGTAGAAAAGAAGATATTTTATTATAATATTTATAAGTATCTTTGTATGGTGGTACGAGTCGATGGTTCGAATCCAAGCCGGCACTTTGCTTTGTGTAAATTATTTCATCACCACAGTTCAGAGGAGGCCTGAGTCTCAGCAGTGGGAACATTATAGAATAATTAATAAGCTATTTTTGCACATAGCGATGTATAGTTTGTGTTATTTTGTTAGTTCATAAGATTTTTCTGTGTAGATAAGTTTCACTCATGTATTTAGGTACCAGCCTAACAATTCAATTGTAAAAGAATATTTATTGCAGTTCAAAATTGTATCATAAGTAGGTATTCTTGAAACATAAATAAATGTTATGGTTAGCTAGCAACCACTTTGTGTTGTTGTGTAAGATACATGTGCCGTTATATATACTTACGTATGATGTTATTTATATTGTAATCTACATACATAATTCTTTCTAATACTAAATTCAAAATCATAATTGTAAATATCAAAATATTTAAAAAAGTATGTTATCTTTGTATGGTGGTATGACTCGATGGTTTGAATCCAAACGGAAACTATCTAAGTAAATGTAGTGAGAGTAAATAAAACGATTATTTTTATGAAAATATTAACCCCTTTTTACTAAATAAATATTATTAATTTATTAGTAAGGTACAATAAAAAGCTTTACAATGTAATAAATAGTCTTTTATTTATTTATTTAGTACACGTCACTATTTACACTTCCATTCCTTCTTCTTCCTTACATTTCTTCCCGTGGGTGTCGTAAAAGGCGACTAAGGGATTTACTAGAGAATGGGCAGCAGCGTTCTCTATGCATTTTACCATCATACTGCGATCGCCAACCCGCTTGCCAAGCGTAGTGATTATGGCAAAGCCCCCCAAATAGGGGGAGGCCTATATCCAGCAGTGGACGTCTTGCGGCTGAGATGATGACTATTTACACATTACAATTTAGGTTCAGTCACATTACTACAACTTATAGGGACAGTGTACCTATATTAATTTCATTATAAACTGTTTGAATAAAACGACATCTAGTGGTGTCGAAAGTTACTACTATTTACTTTGCATGTGTGTGTAAAGAGTAAAGTCAAGCGGCTAAATCTTTAGAATGTACAAATCTTTGTATGAGACCAGTTAACAAGCACAGTGACTATCTAAAAAAATCAAGTTAATGCCCTAGGTTTCGCATATAATAAAGTTATCTATTAAAGATTTCTAAGTTAGGCGTAAAAATTGAAAATGTTCCAAATTGTGGATCTAGCGCCATCTAGCGACAAAATGGCATCTGAGATAATCATCCATCCACCTTAATGTAAACTTTTTTAATGTAACATTATGACATTTGACATAGAATTGACAGAATGCGTGCTCAAATATGATCCAAGAGAATGTTCAAAACAAATGCGTCGATCGAAGTTACTTTATTGATAGAAAATGCATGTAAAATAATTAATTTATTATTTCCCACAAAATGGAAGTAAAGCTGTCAAAATGAAAGGGATTCCTACTGATAGTATATTACGTACCCTCTGGGTATGTATCAAGTAAAAAACGCTTTATGCCGACGACGTACCAAGTTGTAAAACTTGGTAGGTTTATTACAACATTTATTGAACCTGAGGCGATACGAAGTTCGCTGGGTCCTAGCTGACCCAAATTTATTTAAATAAATAAAATAAAGTACTTAATAAATTAAATAATTATTGGAAGAAAAACAATTTATATAAACGAATAAACAGAATTATTATAATACATAGGGATATAAAAATAATCTAAATGATATTAGTACATTTTGTACATAAATAAGCGAAATGTTAGTGTGCTTTTCGCAAAATCTCCTGACAAATGAGCTTCAAAAACAGAGCTTCCTCTCCCCTATCCTTTTGCTGTGCCTTACAGGGTCCATCATCATCATCATCATTTCAGCCGAAAGACGACCACTGCTGGACATAGGCCTCCCCCAAAGGGGGGGGGGGTTGCCATAATCGCCACGCTTGGCGATCGCAGTATGGTAGTCTGCAATGCATAGAGAACGCTGCTGCCCATTCTCTAGTATATCCCTTAGTCGCCTCTTACGACACCCACGGGAAGAAATGGGGAAACAGGGTCCGAAATAATATAAATTATTATATATTTACCACCTAAGTACACCTTATGGTAAAGCAATAAAGATTTTGAGTACTGATGACCGACTAGAAAAGCTTATAATAATTATATCAAAGATAAGGCCCCACAAACCCCCTTTCATCCCCTTTCTACGAGATGACGACTAATAGAGAAGTATGGAAGGAAAAAAACATGTCGCGCCAAACTCAAATAAATCGGGATAAGGGCGGGAGGATGGTGGATTTCAGCCGTATAACGTCTACTGCTGGACATAGGCCTCCTCCAATTTGGGGGGGGGGGGGTTTGCCATAATCACCACGTTTGGCAGGCGGGTTGGCGATCGCAGTATGGTGGTAAAATGCATAGCGAACGCTGCTGCCGATTCTCTAGTAAGTCCCTTAATCGCCTATTAGGGGCCATCCATAAATTACATCACACAAATTTCATTATTTTTTTGACCCCCTCCCCCGTCCTTGTCACAGCTGGTCACATTTGTGAGACCCCCCCTCCCTAGTGTGACGTCACATATTTTGCAATTTTACATCTAGACATTTACTTTTTTTTAAATTTTTCTTTTATAGTTCATATTTCGTTTTAATAGTACTTTAAATATGTATATTCAATTTAGAAATGTGACGTCACTAAATGTAGGGCCCCTCCCACCCCCTTGTCACACAATGTCACAATTCGTCGACCCCCTCCCCCCCCCCCTTAACGTGTGACGTAATTTATGGATGGCCCCTTACAACACCTACGGGAAGAAATGGGATGCTGCTATTCTTTACGTCCGGCACCTCACGGTACCCAACTAGCAATTTTTAACACTTATACCAAAGATAAAGCCCCACAAACACATAATTGTTAATATCTAGTAGTACTCACATCGCTAGGTGACTCGTGCAGTCGATGGTAGCCGGGCGGCGGCTGTTGACTCTTTCCGCTAGCTAGCTTCAGTGGCAACTGCTGTTTTACCATTTGCTGTAAGGAAATATTACTATTTTAAATAATGCACAAATCGTACATAGGACGTTCTCAGAAGATTTCAAAGAACTGTAGAGACAAGGAATAGGGTCTAAAATTCTTTCATTCCTCGTAGAAAGAGAAGGATTTTGCGACGGGTGCTGTGTCTGGTAGGCTGTACTTGCTTGACGGTTGATGTCGAGACGTTGTATAAAAATAAAAATATCTGAGGACAACCAACACACCGTTATCTGATCCCAAACTAGGCAGAGCCTGTACTATGGTAACCACACAACTGATAAATATACTTATATATTTCTAAATACATACATATTATAGATAAATTACACCCAGACACAGAACAAATGATTATGCTCATCACACAAAGATTTGTCCTGGGTGGGAATCGAACCCACGACCGCAGTCTTTGCAGTCAAGGTCACTAACCACTAGACTAACAGGCCAGTCTAAAAGCCAGCCAGCCGGCCAATCGGTCAATTGTATATTCGCGAATTAAACGGTAAACTCTGCCAAGTTTAACTTAAAAACGAAAGTCTAAGCAGTCAAGCATACAAAATGTCATCCCTTATTTAACTCCTTTAGAAACTCATCCTGATTTCCAAAAGTTATGATAAAAATAAATTTTACTTATAAACGGGAGTTTAAGTAGGTACCAACTATCACGGTTCTTACTTCAAAACTGCACGCCGTTATCTGTAGTAGTGACATCATTATCTGTAGGAATGACGTCATAATTGATATATGCTCGGTGCTCTGACCAAGTAAAAATTACTCTTTTTAAGGCCTACCGTCAGAGCTTTTACACGAGCAGTCTATGGGTCAGCTACACTAAGAGATCGCTGGATGTCCTGCGCGTTCAATATAATAATGCTTTCAGGATATTGC
This sequence comes from Aporophyla nigra, assembly GCA_947507805.1. Classification (NCBI taxonomy): domain Eukaryota; kingdom Metazoa; phylum Arthropoda; class Insecta; order Lepidoptera; family Noctuidae; genus Aporophyla; species Aporophyla nigra. Next base: position 13,693,050 of record OX382315.1, on the reverse strand, counting down.
TGCGACTGCCCCGTTTCTGTAGCGCTTCAGAAATGTTTGCTGAGACCCACACAGATGGCTTTCATGCCATAATACGCAAAAAAACAGCTTCGTTGCCGTGCAGAGCGCGGAGTAGTCGCAACTATATCCTGAGAGCTGTGGCGGAGAGCTATATTCCCAATATCAAGCATTTTATGCGGAGGTTGATTAGGTAGGGAACATACCTATGCCTTTCTGCCTGGTCGTCCTTTGTTTTAATAATATTATTTTTATATCAATGTTACTAACACTAGAATATAAGCTGTGTGTAATACTAACAAAATATGGATCACTGTTATCTGGATTAAATGAATTTTAATTTAATTTAATTTTAATTATTTGTAGTAGTGACGTCATTATCTGTAGTAGTGACGTCATTATCTGTAGTAGTGACGTCACAAAATACTCACGGATATAGCCGAGGCATGCACCGTGGCGCGGGTCTCGTTCTGCGCGGACAGTAGCTGTGGGGGGGGCAGTACTCCGCTCCGCACACTGCAGGCGCTTACTGACGATTCTGAGCCGGTCGAGCCGCGGTTATCTGTATGATTAATATGATTTCATGAAGTAATAATTAGAATTTCCACGTATGTCAAGCTTCCGAGGTTCTCGAAGAATTCTTAATTAAATTTTTAATTCTTCAGAATCAACATATCTATCCAATAGCACTATCGAACAAATAAACTACGGTTGAGAAAGTTGAAAAGTGTTTTTGCAATACCAATGTTTTTTTTTTCTTTGACTAAACTAACTTGACAAAAAGTAACGCATATTAAATGTTGTTTTTCTGTCAGATTTTTTACTTCTACTTTAAAAAAAAAAGGCTGAAATTGATATTTATCAACATTTTTTACAGTGCAATTGTGACAATGATACCATTTTCAGTCGTGTGCATGCGTAGCTAAAGTATACGTTCAATAGTTATAGAGTAAATCACATTTCCATTCCAATGATAAGGTAATTAATAATCTCTACATCTATTGTGTTAGTCATGCCTGTTATTTCAAGCCTTAACATTATGGTAATAAGGGTTATAGTCATGTATGATTACCAGTAATGAAAACTACCAAAACATTTTGGGCTTGGCTAGCCGTTAGGCATAGAAATTAAGCTGTTCGTCTTCAATAGCTTCCTAACCGGTAGATTGGAACAGTGCAAAGAAGAACAGAAATAAGAGATAAGAAGGTGAAGGAGACAGAAAGAAATAGACAGACACTGACATAGCATTTCAGCATAATGCTTTGCTTTATAACAGATAGTTTTGTTTGTGATGTTCCTTTTCTTCGCTTCCCTTACCCAAGTTTCGACAATTCAAAAGTACTATTTAAATTTTATGAATTATGCATATCAAATGTTAGTACTGTGCTACGATATAAATTATGCACCTCGGCACTATTATATTTCCAAATAAGAACTGAACCTCGTTTATTAAAAGGTGACAGGTGCTAAAAGTGTGGAAAGAAAGTGAGAGATATCCAGTACGGTGTGGAAACTATGAATTCACGCTGTTCGCTTTCAATAACTCCCAAACCGGTTAACAAAAAGAGTGTGAGAATGAGATAATAAACAGGTGAAGAAGACAGAAAGAAATAGGCAGACACTGATAAGGCATCACAGCATAATGCTATATACTATGTTTTGTAACAGAGAATTGAGAACGATCTCCGCTCCCTGTTCCAAAGCATACTTTTGTTTATGACTTTCCTTTTCTTCTCTGAACATACTCTCGCAGTCCATCATAGTTTCAACCATTCAAAACTAATTTAGACATTTTATGAATCATGTATATCAAAAGTGAGTACAGTATTACGGGATAAGTTCTGTGCTTCGGATATATTATGTCTTCGAATAGGAACCGCACCTCGTTCATCACAAGGTGACAGATGTCAAAAGTGTAGAAAGAAAGAAAGAGAGAGATAGCGCGTGCGGTGTGAGTAGGTAGAAGTGCAAAGAGTTATTATGTGCATGCATATTGAAACTGTATGTGAACGTACTTCGCCACTTGGGCTCTTTCCGCCGCGTCGTATCGCTGACACTGGAGTCCGGTGACAAAGTGCCAACGCTCGCTATCTCCTCCTGAGAACCACCTGCTAAGAGAAAATCTGGGTAATCTGGAGTTCTTTTAGGTTCATTATGTCAAAAGTTAAATTTTAAAAACCCCCGATCAAAACATGAGCCTCTAAAAAGTAAAAAAAAATACGTATTGGCCTTTTAAGTTTAATAAGAAGTTGTAGGTAATATTTCGATCAAACGGTCGTCGTGTCGAAATGGGTGAACGGATTTTGATGTCTAAGAACCACCGCTAGAAAAAATAATTTTAAATAAAAAAGCCGCACCCCAATCGGTTCACTCGTTTAGAAGCTACGGTGCCACCGACAGACACACATAGCCGTTAAACTTATAACACCCCTCTTTTTGCGCTGGGGATTAGAAATTGGTTGCAGCTTTGTATACTCGTTGCAATCCGATGACAATAGTTTTTTGGTAGCTATGACTATTATTTAGCTGCACTCGGTTACACTGGAAGCCGAACCCAAAATAGTTGGGAAAAGGCAGATGATATGATTAATCTGATACTGCGACTAGGAAAATTTCCGCAGTAAGGAACCGTCTAGCCGTGTCTAATATAATTTATTAACACACGCTGAAATTAGTTTACAATACGTCGTTATCCTAACCAGTTAAGTTCTGAGTTGAGCAGCACAATTACTGACAAATGCGCGCATTGGCTGGACTGGTCCACTCAATCTGTGTGGTTCTTTTCTTAAAAGACCATTTTAGACATCAATCTGCATGATCTGACAACGATTATGACTGGACTTTAAGACTATGACCTCATAGTTTGTTTCGGCCTTTCTTCTCAGAGTAGTCAGATTAAAAAACGCCGACTACATCTAGTTTTAAAATATGATTGACGTGTAAAAGTAACATTTATCACTAAGCGGAATGTAACAAAAAAAAAAAATGTTTTTCAAAGAGTTTTATTTGTTCCCACGCACACAGGTTTTGCTTCTGATAATTTCACCCACAAGGTGTCCATGAACCTTTGAAGATTTCGGGAAGAGGAAGAGTTTTATGGCAATAATAATTACTAAAACATAACATACCATGCTGCTGCAACCGCTCCAGCCGCCTGAAGAGCCTCTCCCGTTGTTGCTCCACGTCTTTCTGTTGTTCGGCGAGCTCTAGTCGAGCCGCTTGCAATTGCTGGCGTTCTGTAACGCGTTACAGTAACTTTTAGTGTTGCGATGTAATAATGTAAATAGTATTGTGAAATTGTAAAAGTGTGGGAGTGTTGTTGATCAATATACAACAATGATTTCATTTCAATTATTATTTTTTTATGAGGCTAGTAATGTTTATAGATTGCATGAAGTAAAAAGAACATCGTTGGGTTGAATGAGGGATTTACTTTAAGGTGAATGCTTCAACCAGCCCGCGAAATTCAAATTTACTTACGTTTTTTTGCAATTTGCAGGCCAGTGCTAGGTTGTATGTTGATTAAAATATTATTCGCGCCTGTAAGACATATGTAGTTACAGAATTATAATCATCAAAATCATCAATACAACGCTCTAAGTTCATAAAGCTGTAGGAGTTACTTTTTCTCTTTTTTTTTTTTGTTCTTAGGCCTTTATGAACTTGGAGGGTTGTATTGGTCTACGTCTTACAGGCGCGAATAATATTTTAATCAACATACAACCTAGCACTGGCCTGCAAATTGCAAAAAACGTAAGAAATTTTGAATTTCGCGGGCTGGTTTGGAGCATTCACCTTAAGGTGAATGCCTAGATAGCCCTCGCCATACATTTTTCAGGTGTGGAAATCTCGGTAAATAAACAGTTTCTGCAGAATAAAAGCAACTGTAATGAGACTTTATAATGTATTATGTTCGCGTATAGCCCAAATTTTATAAAAAAAACAGTATTTCTAGGAGAATTAGACCGAATAAAAAACGAAAAATCTTTACATGTGTGAGTGACCTGAATCGCGCCATCTGACAGAAATTTATAGAACCACTGAGAAAGTTGGTTGCTGTTGTGTTACGAGTTTACGATTAGTAAACATTCATAATAGATGGCGCTGTTTGATATTCGAACATTTTAAAAGAATTTATCTTTTAAATTCGATAATGCGACGTTGCCATTCTAGAGGCAGCGCGCGCACACCGCGTTGTTGCCATACCGTCAATGCGTGATTACTTGAGTCTTGAAAACTTGCGAATCGTTTCCAGAATATTGTGTTTCTAGCAAGTTAGCGCCGGGCGCGCGGGTTTGCCCGCGGAGTTAACATTTTATGATTGATAAAATGTTTTTTATTATGGAATGAGAAAGAATGCTTTACATAAAGTGAAAAAAATATCTCTGCGATCTGCCCTTGGTTCACACAGATACAATACTAATGTAATTATTGTATTATCTAGTTTAAATATGTAGTAAGTAGTTACTAGTACACGACTTTCCAGATTTAAAAATCTTTTTAATGTATGTAAGTAGGTACTGATAACATTCTGATACGCTTAGGTACTAATCCATTGGTTTGGGTTGAATAAAATCAGAGAATAGAATTTGATGTATAAGTAAGTTATAACTAAATCAGGCGATCAGCGAAGCTACCTACGAAACGTAGGTACTACGTACATCTATTGATTGAATCATATTTATTCTTCTATTCTTTTATAATTCATGTGAAACCAGCAAGATTAGTGAATACACAGACAAACCACTTTGATTTTTCATAATTGCTTATTTTACTAGTATTATTAGCACACACAAAATGCGTCAAGCAGGGTTGCCAACTTTATTTTTTAGAAGATCGTACCATACATTTTAAAAGATCGTACTTTGCTAAGAATTCAAAAATAAAAATAGTACGCATTGAAATTTCAATAAAATAAATGGTAAACAAATGTGGTGGGTGTTACTATAACTTCAACGCAAAATTTAACATTTTGGTATAATATTTAAGAATCTGGACACCAATTTAGCAACTAAACTTTACGACGAGGTTTTTTTATTAAAGAAAAGGGGCTCGGAAGAGACTTTGTCATGAAATCCACACGAAACAATAAACACCAGTATCATTAGAACTTAAAACGAGATATTTACCATGTTTATTATTACTTAAAAAAAACTGTGCTACCTACTACTGAGAACCATTCAAATGAGTGCCATCCGTGAAACAGTTTTCATCAGGGCTTGTTAACGTTACCAAATTCACACTATAAGTATCGTTAAGTAACGTTATTTTCATAAAGTTAATATTTTAACGGTAAAACGGGTAACGATACTTTGGTATCGAATCTATAAAATAACGTTACCAATTAACGTTACTAGTATCGATACTTTTACATACATACATACATAGAATCACGCCTTTTTCCCATGGGGGTAGGCAGAAACCACGGAACGCCACCTGCTACGATCTCTACACACTTCTTTTGCCTCGTTTAGGTTCATAAAATTGGTCATACACACACGCCGGTTGCGAGTACTACGCACCTGACCTTTCTGAAGAATATCACTAATAAGGTCCCTATATGTCCTCCTAGGGCGTCCCCTCCCGGTGTTTCCACTCACATCTGCCTTGTAAATACCTTTTGTGAGCCGACCTTCATTCATCCTCTCAACATGACCAAACCATCTAAGCATACTTTTTTCAATTTTTGTCACTACATCTTCTTTTACACCACACCGTTCTCTTATCACATCGTTACCTAATGCGTTGTTGTCAACCTGCGCAACCTAAGCGGCACGCCATGGGCGGCGGCGCTCTACGGCAACATCGCCAATCAAACGGTGCAAATGCAACTTCAATAATGTAGACGAAAGAAAGAGATGAAAGAAAATAAATAAAAAATTAACGGTACTCAGTTACCGGTAAAACGTATGCCAAGTATCGTTACCAAGCATTACGTGACCTCTACTAATAACGTTATCTTCGTCCGATGAAAGTAACGATACCAAATTTTTAACGTTATTCAAAGCCCTGGTTTTTATTCAAAAGTGAAGCGTTTTTGTGTTTTATTGACGGTAAGTGTTATTTTTATGTGCAATGAATGATTTTCAAGGTGATATAGAGTATTATTATAATGGTAATTAATTACCCTTAAAACTTTACAAAAGTGTAAGATTTAGAAGATGAAATACAAAATCAAACGTTAGCAACACTCGTTGATTGTCGTCACATGACATACTACAAATTTCAGATATTCTCTCTGAAAACAACAGCTTGATGGTGGTGTTATTTCTGTTTCTTGAAACATTTCATAAATAAGATACATTTGCTGTTGTTTGTAATTATTCTTTTTGATTTCAGATTGAATTGCAACTGAACTGCCTAAGATGAACCCGACTAATAAACTTGCATAAATGTATACGACATGTGTATTCAGGACCGCGAAAATCACGGAAAAAAGTGCAAGCTGTATTGAAAAGACATCATGGAAGTTCTTTTAGTGATCTATAGTGAGTAAATTAGATTCCCATAAGATTTCGAATCAGATTTACGTGAGTGGAGGTTATTTGATACTCGTTGGTTCGTGTTGTAGTCTTCGTTTACAGCCATTTTTCCTTGCAGCCGAAAGCAAGCGAAGGAACAACAAGCATGCAAGCATGGCGTAACAAGAAACAGAAGGTAGTGGAAGAAACCGCGGTTTGCCCTGTTGTATTTAGGTACCTACAGACCTATCAATATTTTTCTGTCTCTCAACACTGTTTTTTTAACATATCTTTTATTTCAGTCCACATTCAACTCAAGATCGTCATCAGCTGTCCAACCTTCCGACAGCTTAAGATACGCCCTAAACCTATTCGCGTGGTATACCAGAAATTCGATACGAAGCCATAGCCTGCAGCTCTAGCTTCAATACAGTTGAATCTGTTACAGAGCAAGTAGAGACTGTTGATTTTGATTGGCCACAACCCGATTCAGAGACTGAAGCTTATCAACTAACTGTGGAAAGAACATCAAGTGACAACTTATCAGGTTTGGTAGGGTACCGTATTGTTGACTTGAAGAAGGTCATATGGTCACAACTTTGATTCTTCATCTGGAATGGTAAGTCCCAACTTGATACCATATTTTTGTGTTCATTACATTAGTACGCTTTTGCTTGTTTGTTGTGATGAAGTTTATGTTTGACAATACCAAAGTACAACATATTTTACACAATGTTCAGTGTAACAAATATCATTATTTCTTGGTATGTATGTATAAAAATAATGTATTTCTTGGATTGTTTCTTTTTAACAGCTATTATTATTTTGATTCTAGGTCCAGGGTCAATTGCGAATTACCAAAATGAATAAATGTTACTTCATTTGCTTTATATCTGTCACCCAACCATTGACTGTCATAGAAGTTAACCGGGATGAGGAAGTTATCAACGCTATGATGCCGAAGTTGGTAACATTTTTTAAAACGTGTACTGCCAGAAATTATATTGAGAAGAGTTGAGAAAAATGCTAAATGTCTAGACATCAAGGAATTAAAAGGTATAAAAATATAAGTCTTACTCATTTCCTAACTTATTCCGCAGGTCTCTGAGGTGTGGGTTCAGTAAGAATAGTCTAACAAAACTGTGTAAATTCATTTGTTGCAGCGAAAACTGCGTCTTCCAGCATTTGATTCAGATCGCACGGAAATTATATAAATGGAAGTAAAAAGTGACAAGCAGAAGACTGATACGGCGCGGCGGCGGCGGCGACTGCAAAAAGTAGCGCGTAGAAAAGAAGATATTTTATTATAATATTTATAAGTATCTTTGTATGGTGGTACGAGTCGATGGTTCGAATCCAAGCCGGCACTTTGCTGAGTGTAAATTATTTCATCACCACAGTTCAGAGGAGGCCTGAGTCTCAGCAGTGGGAACATTATAGAATAATTAATAAGCTATTTTTGCACGTAGCGATGTATAGTTTGTGTTATTTTGTTAGTTCATAAGATTTTTCTGTGTAGATAAGTTTCACTCATGTATTTAGGTACCAGCCTAACAATTCAATTGTAAAAGAATATTTATTGCAGTTCAAAATTGTATCATAAGTAGGTATTCTTGAAACATTAATAAATGTTATGGTTAGCTAGCAACCCCTTTGTGTTGTTATGTAAGATACATGTGCCGTTATATATAGTTACGTATGATGTTATTTATATTGTAATCTACATACATAATTCTTTCTAATACTAAATTCAAAATCATAATTGTAAATATCAAAATATTTAAAAAAGTATGTTATCTTTGTATGGTGGTATGACTCGATGGTTTGAATCCAAACGGAAACTATCTAAGTAAATGTAGTGAGAGTAAATAAAACATTATTTTTATGAAAATATTAACCCCTTTTTACTAAATAAATATTATTAATTTATAGTAGGGTACAATAAAAAGCTTTACAATGTAATAAATAGTCTTTTATTTATTTAGTACACGTCACTATTTACACTTCCATTCCTTCTTCTGCCTTACATTTCTTCCCGTGGGTGTCGTAAAAGGCGACTAAGGGATTTACTAGAGAATGGGCAGCAGCGTTCTCTATGCATTTTACCATCACACTGCGATCGCCAACCCGCTTGCCAAGCGTGGTGATTATGGCAAAGCCCCCCAAATAGGGGGAGGCCTATATCCAGCAGTGGACGTCTTGCGGCTGAGATGATGACTATTTACACATTACAATTTAGGTTCAGTCACATTACTACAACTTATAGGGACAGTGTACCTATATTAATTTCATTTTAAACTGTTTGAATAAAACGACATCTAGTGGTGTCGAAAGTTACTACTATTTACTTTGCATGTGTGTGTAAAGAGTAAAGTCAAGCGGCTAAATCTTTAGAATGTACAAATCTTTGTATGAGACCAGTTAACAAGCACAGTGACTATCTAAAAAAATCAAGTTAATGCCCTAGGTTTCGCATATAATAAAGTTATCTATTAAAGATTTCTAAGTTAGGCGTAAAAATTTAAAATGTTCCAAATTGTGGATCTAGCGCCATCTAGCGACAAAATGGCATCTGAGATAATCATCCATCCACCTTAAGGGACAATAGTACCTACGTTTTCATGGACCAACTCTAAACTAAAAATAAAAAATGTGAGTAAAAAATTAATATATGTTTGTGTAGTTTAAATTAGCAAAATGTATGAAAACGCGTGTATGATCTATGGCATCTTTCAAGTGATTTCTTTTGTCTGTTTTAATTTCCATTACAATATGGCAAGGGTAAGTACGAGATACCAACCTGCTTTACGGATCATTAGCCTATAGCAGTTCGCTACTGGACCGAAGAACGTCGCTCCACCTAACCTGAGGGCGTCCTACCTTATGCTTGCCGTTAGTGCTTTGTCGGCTAACCGGCCGCGTCCTCGCAGTCGGGAGCCGCCGCCCTGCCACTTGTCGGATAGCTTACTGAACACATGACGTCACCTGCAGCGAGCGCGGCGTGGTCGGCGGCGCGCTGCGCGTCGAAGGCGGCGCGGTCCCTGGTGAGGCGCGCCTGCGCGTGGCGCAGCTCCTCCAGCTGCGCGTCCGACCAGTCGGGAGCCGCCGCCCTGCCACTTGTCGGATAGCTTACTGAACACATGACGTCACCTGCAGCGAGCGCGGCGTGGTCGGCGGCGCGCTGCGCGTCGAAGGCGGCGCGGTCCCTGGTGAGGCGCGCCTGCGCGTGGCGCAGCTCCTCCAGCTGCGCGTCCGACCAGTCGGGAGCCGCCGCCCTGCCACTTGTCGGATAGCTTACTGAACACATGACGTCACCTGCAGCGAGCGCGGCGTGGTCGGCGGCGCGCTGCGCGTCGAAGGCGGCGCGGTCCCTGGTGAGGCGCGCCTGCGCGTGGCGCAGCTCCTCCAGCTGCGCGTCCGACCAGTCGGGAGCCGCCGCCCTGCCACTTGTCGGATAGCTTACTGAACACATGACGTCACCTGCAGCGAGCGCGGCGTGGTCGGCGGCGCGCTGCGCGTCGAAGGCGGCGCGGTCCCTGGTGAGGCGCGCCTGCGCGTGGCGCAGCTCCTCCAGCTGCGCGTCCGACCAGTCGGGAGCCGCCGCCCTGCCACTTGTCGGATAGCTTACTGAACACATGACGTCACCTGCAGCGAGCGCGGCGTGGTCGGCGGCGCGCTGCGCGTCGAAGGCGGCGCGGTCCCTGGTGAGGCGCGCCTGCGCGTGGCGCAGCTCCTCCAGCTGCGCGTCCGACCAGTCGGGAGCCGCCGCCCTGCCACTTGTCGGATAGCTTACTGAACACATGACGTCACCTGCAGCGAGCGCGGCGTGGTCGGCGGCGCGCTGCGCGTCGAAGGCGGCGCGGTCCCTGGTGAGGCGCGCCTGCGCGTGGCGCAGCTCCTCCAGCTGCGCGTCCGACCAGTCGGGAGCCGCCGCCCTGCCACTTGTCGGATAGCTTACTGAACACATGACGTCACCTGCAGCGAGCGCGGCGTGGTCGGCGGCGCGCTGCGCGTCGAAGGCGGCGCGGTCCCTGGTGAGGCGCGCCTGCGCGTGGCGCAGCTCCTCCAGCTGCGCGTCCGACCAGTCGGGAGCCGCCGCCCTGCCACTTGTCGGATAGCTTACTGAACACATGACGTCACCTGCAGCGAGCGCGGCGTGGTCGGCGGCGCGCTGCGCGTCGAAGGCGGCGCGGTCCCTGGTGAGGCGCGCCTGCGCGTGGCGCAGCTCCTCCAGCTGCGCGTCCGACCAGTCGGGAGCCGCCGCCCTGCCACTTGTCGGATAGCTTACTGAACACATGACGTCACCTGCAGCGAGCGCGGCGTGGTCGGCGGCGCGCTGCGCGTCGAAGGCGGCGCGGTCCCTGGTGAGGCGCGCCTGCGCGTGGCGCAGCTCCTCCAGCTGCGCGTCCGACCAGTCGGGAGCCGCCGCCCTGCCACTTGTCGGATAGCTTACTGAACACATGACGTCACCTGCAGCGAGCGCGGCGTGGTCGGCGGCGCGCTGCGCGTCGAAGGCGGCGCGGTCCCTGGTGAGGCGCGCCTGCGCGTGGCGCAGCTCCTCCAGCTGCGCGTCCGACCAGTCGGGAGCCGCCGCCCTGCCACTTGTCGGATAGCTTACTGAACACATGACGTCACCTGCAGCGAGCGCGGCGTGGTCGGCGGCGCGCTGCGCGTCGAAGGCGGCGCGGTCCCTGGTGAGGCGCGCCTGCGCGTGGCGCAGCTCCTCCAGCTGCGCGTCCGACCAGTCGGGAGCCGCCGCCCTGCCACTTGTCGGATAGCTTACTGAACACATGACGTCACCTGCAGCGAGCGCGGCGTGGTCGGCGGCGCGCTGCGCGTCGAAGGCGGCGCGGTCCCTGGTGAGGCGCGCCTGCGCGTGGCGCAGCTCCTCCAGCTGCGCGTCCGACCAGTCGGGCGGCCGCGCCGACCCGCCGCCCTGCCAGCGCCACGCGCTCACTTGCGCTTCTAGGCTGTAGGCGAAGTTAAACGATTGAAATCTAAGCGTGAGTGACTAGATGTATGAGCGCTAACGAAGTATAAGGGAGTATGTAAGGATCATAGCAGGTGGCGTTGTGTAGTTAGTTACCGTAGGAAAAAGACGTGAGTTTAGGGTTGTATTTAAAAATTCTATTTTTCTCTCAACTTATTAGGTCCCAAAAATTTTTATGTTCGAAACAAAAATTGAAACGCAGATTTCAATCATTTCCATGGTTTTCGAAGGTGCTGAAGCTGAAAGTGAGATGAAAATCAAAGATGGCGAATGCAAAAATTTTAAAACTTTATTTCATAGGTGTCGTTTTCACGGTTTCTAAGGGTGTTGAAACCAAAATGAAAATTCATGATGGAGGATTCGAAAACGTTCAAATTTTTTGTCATTGGTGTCGTTTTCATGGTTGCCAAAGGTGCTGACATCAAACAAACAGCAAGGTCAAAATGCAATCTGAGATGCGGTTGTGAAAATTAAAAAAAAAAATCATAACCGGTTTTCATGATTTTCGAGAGTTCTGAAGCCGATAGTGAGGTCAAAATAAAGGCTGAGGATTGTATTAGTAGATTAATTATGATATGATATTTACTATGTAACATACCTACCTATGGTCTTGAATGAATAAAATCGAATTCGATTTTCAAAGCCTTAGCATATGCTAATAAGCTATGCTAATAATGCTTTGATTTTTTTTTATCCTTTAACCGCCTATTTCTCACTTTACCTATGGGAAAGGCTGATCTAGAATATCAATAGAATATATAAAAAACGTTTTTGAGATATAACAAGTTTTGTATATTTTTGAGGTTAGGAACTCATTTTTTTTTTAAACGGATAGTTGAATCGGAAAACTGAGGAAAAAATACAGCGGAAACGTATTTTCAAAATTTTTTATGAGTTCTTTTTACTGTTGTAATCGTGAGTCCTAGCTCGGCGCGCGAGCGTCAAAATATTTAATTTTCTGTAAATGTTTTGACGCTCGCGCGCCGAGCTGAAACGCCTCATACCTATATGTTGTCACTTACCTATGTATAGTAGTAAGCTGCTGCCACACGATGCAGGTCAGCGTGTATATGGCATGTTGTAGCTTGAGTGCCGCCTCGCCGCTCACTGCGGGTCGTTCACCTTCGGCAAGCTTCGGCTCTACTTCGGGCTCTCCGCCCTCCGTGGGCGTATCCGTTGACATACGGAGGCTTACACCTGAAACTGGTGAATAATTTTCATGATTAATAGGTTATGTAAAGAATTATTTATTATGAATTTGTGTGAAAACTGTTCGGTTGAAATAGTAAATTCTGATTCAGGATCAATTTCATTTAGAGCAAGGAAAAGTCGTGTAATGTTTACAAAATTTTTGTTGTGTAATGTTTACAAAATTTTATATTTTGAATCAAACACAAACCGTCTTATTACCAACCGCGATCGAACTTTATTTAGTCCTAGCCCAAAACTCTTAGTCAGTTTTTGAATTTACAACTTTATTTCAATTTGGGTAAAGTTTTAATTTTAATACAAAAATGACAACTTAGCCCAATAGTTGTCAGTTTTGTAAAAGGAACTGTATTTCGATTACTGTTAACTTCTTATTTCAAAAACAGGCTCGATGGTTTAAACCAGGGCTGTCCAAGCTACATACCTTCGCGGTCTAGTTAAATTTACTACAAAAGCTGGAGGGCCGCAGAAACAGATATTTTCAGTTTTCAAGTAAAAAAATACAGGGTAACCATTTCTTTATACGTTTATTGGTTCTTAATTAATTAATTTATCTAATAATAGTAATCCAGACAACGGCCCTGGTTTAAACCATACCTAAACAAAAACCTTGTTTTGTAATAAGGAGGACGGTCTTAAAAGACAAGGTTTTTGTTTTGGCATGGTTTTAAACATGCCAAAAGCCTGTTTTTAAGATAAGAACGTAACAGAAATCGAAATACCTTTTACAAAACTGACAAATAGGTATTGGGCTAAGTTGTCATTTCTTGGTTTCGTCTTTGTACAACCTTGGTCCGGTGCTGAGTTCTAATTTTTGTATTAAGAACTTTACCCAAATCGAAATAAACTTGGAAATGCAAAATCTGGCTCAGTGCTAGGCTAGAACTTAAGGAGCTCAACGATTCGACGTACAATATCAAAGCAACGGTATTTAAGTATGCCGTATAAACTACTCAAACTGCCAGAGCATGACCAAAGTGAAACAATGTCCCACGCAGTCCTCACATTCACAATTTATTATTAAAGTAATCATCATCATCATCATCATTTCAGCCGTAAGACGTCCACTGCTGGACTTAGGCCTCCCCCAATTTGGGGGGCTTTGCCATAATCGCCACGCTTGGCAGGCGGGTTGGCGATCGCAGTATGGTGCTAAAATGCATAGAGAACGCTGCTGCCCATTCTTTAGTAAGTCCCTTAGTCGCCTTTTACGACACCCACTGGAAGAAATGGGGTGGTGTTATTCTTTATCTCCGGCACTACACGGTACAATGTTCATGGGGTCCAATGTTCTCGAGAGAAGTCAGTTCTCGTCAAGCTGATCTAAGTTGACGGTCATTTAGATGTACCGTCAGGCTGGTAACTACCGATAGTCGCTCAGACGAGACTCTCCTGTCAGTCTGCTAAGTCGACAGTCCGATTAAAGTAATAAAGTAATATAATACTTCATACAGTAAATATTCATTTGTGGGCGACGGAGTGTCTCTCCGGCCAAGTTAGTACTACCAGCTCCTAACAACTCACTATAGCTCATACACACCTCTATGCCGACTGGCGTCGAAGCCCGCGAAGGTGTCAGCCCGTCGCGGGAGCGCGGGGCTCTCGTAGGCCACGGAGTGTCTCTCGCCAGCCGAGCTAGTACTGCGGCCTAATGCGCCACCGCATTGCCACGGGCCGCTACTAGCTTCTAGGGCATCCTAGAAGTGAGAAAAGTTTAAGAGAGATATAGGAACATTGTTGGAAGTCTGTTAATAGTCAAATATGAAATCAAAATATTTTTTATCTCACATAGACCTACATGGGCACTTATGAAACGGCAGAAGCTAGATTCGTTGATTCCTATGGAGAAGAGCCGGCAAAAAACTCCATAGTGACTCATTTAAAAATAATTGGCTTTCACGATGGTTTCAAATTAAAGTGTTATAGGTATAGGAGGACTGTAGTGTAGGCCTATCAACAAGTACCAGGTATTTAGTAAAATTGTCTACAATGCCTACAACGTTCTCAAATTCACAAAATGTAAACAAATCTATATTAATATCATTTATGTAGATTCTTTTTGTATTGTTGCTTTAGGTTTATAAATAAAATATAATAACCTATTTAGACCAAATGTCATTTTTACCATGACAAACAATAATAAAGAGTTCTAGTAGCTAATTAGACTTTTAGGTACATAATAGATCGTTTCTAGTGTAGTTTTTTAGAAATTATAAACATGACTTACCATAACAACTTTGCAGACGTCCTGCCATAGCGCGTACTTGTCAGCTGACGGCGCCGCTAGACGCACGTAGTCGGGAAATACTAGTCCGGGAAATGCTGTGCTGCTACCTGAATACATAACTTAATATGTTACTGTCTTTTTCTTTCTATCATGCTGAATAACACACAACATAAAGCCTTTGTAGCAAAAAAATATGTTAAGGACTGGACTGCTCACCAGAATTTATAGGTATAAAAGGTTTTTGCACAGTCGGCGTCAATAACATCGGGACGAACATGACTGTTCAAAATGATCTAAACAATTAGTAAAATTAAATATTAACTCAATGAGACAAGGAATGTTTCAAAATAAAGACATTACATGACAACTGTCATTTTTAAAAGAACTTTATCCAATTGAGATATAGTTGAATTTTCTTAGTTGTTTAGATTAATTGAAACAGTCTTATCCCCATCCCGTTTTTTTGACGCTGGCTGAACTGGCAACAAAAAAAAATCTCTTTTATAAATTTTAAATCACTCGTTTTTTTTATAGCTGAAAAGTACCACTCAGGCAGTAGTTCATGATTTAATTCGACTATTTGTAAAAGCATGAATATAGTTTATGCATTATATTTTTTCTCTTGACGAAACAGAAGTTTGATTTCGATTTGACTCTTGATGTAAGAAAAAACCTCGCACAAATAACTTTCCGAGGCATAAAACCATCACTATATAAAACAAAAACATACATTTAATTTCAGAAATAGACAAACAAATGCTAAAACAGACAAAACAAACAAAAAAAAGAAATCAAAATACTAAATAATGGATCGATACTAACGCAACTGACCTGTATGTGGCAACGTAAGCCACGACTCATCCGTAATGCCCACCATTTTCATCTGTAACGCCATCTTCTCTTCCAGCAACGTAGCATGCTCCCTGTCTTTAGCCCTTAGTGCCTCTGTACAAACAATACGAGCAATGTATAGGGAATTTTTATTAAAATTGTTTCGTTCTTAGAGCATTTACACTGACGGTTTTCGTGCTTTTGGTTTGACTATAGGATGTGGAACATTTACGTGCGAAATTTTGATGTGTTGGCATCCCGATAGAACACGGAGTAGTGAGTAAATGGAGTTCAAATATGCGCGATCGGAGTTGAAATGTTTGTTTATATTTCTCGTGTCAGCACGGTAAGAACAAGAGCTCAAAGTGATGAGGTATGCCAGTGGCAAAGAGATCTGGACGTATTTTATTGTTTAACACTTTCCGGGATACTAAACGCTCCCAGAAGTAATAGCAATAAAACTTCTATGGTGTCCCATTCAGCGTCCTTCAATGGGTTAAACGAATAAGCTTGTTTTAGATTTAAGGTGCACCTAATGTTGCACAATCAAAAACCTAATGTAACCTAATGTTACATAATCAATCAGCATGGATATTAGCAAGCATTTGACAGGATACTGTATCGAAAATGTCACATTTCGATAATCTGAATCGCGTTGACAACAACAGCAGATAGTAATCGTAAGAATAACGGTTATCTTTTGATTTAAACTGACAATATTTTCGGGTTTTGGATTTGTTAATAGTGTTTATAGGACTCCTGTTTTTTTTTTTCTTTGAAGGAAATCATCAGAAATAATGACGTCGAAAGGGCGCGCTTTTATTGACTAAAACCCACTTGTGTCCCTTCAGTGGCTAGGGTCTTCTAGGATGCTTATCGAATAGTTGTGACTAAATTTATGTAGTAGACAAATATTTCTCTCAATATCACATATTTTCCATTCACATAACGAATAAGCACTCCATTTACTAATTACTCCGTATGATAAACCACTTTTACACTGTTCACAAACGTTCGTGCTCTGGGGATTGCTTTGGACCTTGCATAGTGTTTTATTAATTCGTCTTGACAACAATTTTAAACGCCGTCATTAGTATAAATGCTCTAAAGATTTGACATTTATTTCTCTTAACATTCATACAAATGGATGGAGTGCGATTTCGTTTTTTTTTTTTTCACAAAGGATTTACACACTATTTATTAAGGGCTAACATTATTTACATTTAATATACCGACGAAATAAAAACATTTATACCAACTCTACACAAATTGTAAATTAATCCACACATTTTAATGTAAAATAATCTTCAATGGAAATGAACCTTTTTCGAGTACGTCAATCGAAAGGCTGCCCAAAACGGTAGCGGTTATGTTCATAAGCCAATTATACAATGATCCCAAATTTTTCTGCGTTCCACATTATGTTATGTCGTCATTTAACATCCTATTAACATGTCCACCACATCTAATTTAATGTAATATATCATAGAAGAAAACGAACAAGAAGTAACCATGAATTCAGTACACGATTCTTGACCCGTTGGAAATTTTCGTAAGTAAGTAATTTACACCCTAATTGCGTAACACATGACGGATTTTGCTAATCTATTGCTTCACGTGTAAGAAAAATTTGTCTGCTCAACAACGTAAATAAATGTTGTTGAACTATCAAATGTTAGAGTCAGTTCAGACAGAACGGAAAAATCCTCGTCCAGGCTCGAGCCTCCTCTGGCCACATTGAAACCAAGACCATATGTGGGAGCCGACTGTGTCAAACATCATTTAAGCCGAAAGACTGCTGGACATAGGCCTCCCCCAATAGGGGGGGGTTTGGCAGGCGGGTTGACGATTGCAGTATGGTATTAAAATGCATAGAGAACACTGCTGCCCATTCTCTAATACGGCGCTTAGACGCCTTTTACGACACCCACGGATGAAACGTGATGGTGCTATTCTTGTTGTCCGGCATCACACGGAACACTTTCTGTTACAATGTTCATACAATTTTCTACTTTAATCTATGGTAATACGGTCCTATTTTCAATGTAGCCAGGAAATTGTTCTGGCATTTCTCCGTTCTGTCTTTTATCTGGGAAAATATCTACCTTTTCACATTAGGTAGGTATACAATTAAATTTTGCACCGCTACCAAAGGACAACCTCTGCGGAACGCACTGCAACGCAACATGCTGTCATGCAACAGGCATATTTATAACTCAGTATTGTATCACCTTCTATTTGCCACCGCGGTGTCTCCTCTGTTTGATAACAAAATTTACATTTGTTGTTGTTCAAAATGTATATTGGAACAAAGGGTTTAATCACAAAAACGGCAAAATGATCAGAATTTAATTTTAAAATCTATGTTCTATTTTGAAAATTAGAATTTATGTTTGGAAAATAACTCTATAGCATCTACGGCTGATATTCGTAGATCTTTGACAGTCGTTAAGGGTCATCAAAAACCCAAAAGTCTGACAACCAGTCTTACCAAGGGGTACTGTATTACCCAGTAAGTATGTTGCGGAAGTCAGATAGGCACTCACTCCATGTAAAATAGCACTCAGCTGCATTCGGTTAGATTGGAAGCCGACCCCAACATAGTTATGAAAAGGCAGGCAGATGATGAATTTACTCTCCAGCTATTTACAACCATTCGATACGTTTTCGTGCCGAATCGAAAAGCACTAATGTGTCGAAGGCCTCTTCTAAACACTGTTGACACTCACGGGAAGGAATAGAATGATGCTATTTTTTACGTCCGATACACACCAGACAGTTAAGCCAAGTAGGCGACCACTATTCTGACGACGGTTAGCCAAATCAGGTAACCGACATTGAGTCATTTTCGACTCGGAAGCCTATTGAAACGTTATGAACAGCTATGAGAGAATCGGTTAGTTAGAAAGTTGAAAATTATTGCCTGTTCCAAACGGTAGATTTCTATGGAGAAGAAATGGTGAGAAACTCCATGATTACTCTTTTAAATCATTGCCTTGTTCGTGTGAAAGACTATTAGTTTTGTGTTGGTGATAAGTTTCATAATTGAATTATTCCGGTATCGCTGTAGGCTAATGGTGATAAAATTCCTATTGCCGTTATTGTAATTTGACCCTTAAGTACAATTTATACAAAAGTATAAATGGTACTTACATTTGATCGACTACTCCATACTGGCTCAAAGTAGGTAAAATAATTTTGAAGAGATGTTTAATGAATGAAAGGTGCCAATCGTCGTCTCTACGTGTTGTAGTAAAGACTAAGTTTTACGCTACAAGACAGTACAAAATAGCCCTTAAAGCTAAGAAAATAAAGTAAAAAATTTAGTCAAATTCCGACAGTACAAAATAAGTCCTAATGCTGGGAAAGTAAAGTACGAAATTCCAAATTCAGTTTCTTTAAATTCGTGTTTATGGCCCAAAAGAAGTTCTTCCACCCGATTAATGAATCTGTCTTTTGCCGCTGAATGAAATATACCTTGTTACGAGTCAGAAACATGCAAGTTTAAAAAGTAGGTTTATTACAATAAAAAGTTAGTAAAATTGAAATACATACTGGAATAAAAATTAGGGAGAAAGAATACGTTCAGTAAATATTTAAAAATTAAATACGCATTCTGAATTCGGGCATTAATCTTGATTCGAAATTTAAATATAGTAAGTAAGTACTGAAATACGGGTGTAGGAAATTGAACTTTACTGCGAAACAAATAAGTCTAGATTAAATTCGAAATCTGAAGGTATTAGTAGTACTGAAATATGGGCATTACAAATAAAACCTTCCCTCAAACGAAATAAGTGTCAGTATCGTACGTACCAGTGATCAGTCTTATACTCTCGTGCCTCGCGTCGAGTTGCCGCTGCCTCTCCTCAGCAGACGGCGCCGTGGCTCCTACTTCTGACTCTTCTATCTCGTCGGGACAGCTTTGGACTACCGCCCTGATAAAAAGAAAATACGTTACAAAGACTTAGAAAGATGTAATTAGGAAATTTCAAGAACAACAAATTTTATGTTGAAATATTGTATGCTTAAATAAGATTTTTGATATTTTCAATCCCAAATGAGGGTAGTGTTGTTAACTTTACCTTTTTTTTAACTCATATGCAAAACCAAGACAACAAAGAATGGATTGTATGAAATTGAACAGAGTTTATAACTCGGATTAACACTAGAAGTGCGCGCGTCCCAAATTTGACCCACTTCGATGTTCTTCCTTCTCTAATTAATATTTTATTATGAATTAATCGTAACTTTTTATGATTGTTCATGAAATATGATGATTATTATTATTTATTGTTTATACGAGACTTCAAATACGTAATTGGAATATACATATTTTTTATCCAAATTTACCTCAGTCGGTATGCTCCGCGCTTCTAGTGTTAATACATGCGATACTTTTTTATGACGGCAGTAGGTTCCCGTGGGATTTTTCCCGACATTCACGCGGGCGAAGCCGCGGGGAAAAGTTACGTTTTAATTATTTATTTTCGAGGCAATTAAGCATGCTATTATCACAGACCGTCTCGGTATGTTACAATAAAAACCCCGAAACCTGGTTACCTCGAAAACTGGCTATTCAGAAAAAAAATGGGTTAATTTTAAAGATAAAAACTTTTATTTCTAATATTTAACAACGCACGTGTGTCAACGCATGACCCAGACAAATTTTTTTCAAATATAAGGATACAGGAAGTCCCAAAATGTTACTAGTTTATGAAACTACAGATATAACATAAAAAGACAAATATTAAACTATATAAAAATTACTAAATTAAAGATAGACAGCAATGTCCGTAAAACTAGTTGTATTACACATTCCAAGCAGGAACATCCTCCCGTCTAAACATGGTAATTTTTTCTATAAATGACCCAGCATTTCGTTAACCAAAAAATTAGACCGTCCGCCTCTGAAATAGAATATTCCAGTAATGGTATGCTTCATACCTGATGGCCTGTATCCAGTTGTGTATGTCCTTGGGGCGGTGCACGCGCAGCTCGAACATCTCGGGCTCGGTGGGCCCGCTGCAGATGAGGTACAGGCCGCGCCCCTCCGCGCCCGCCTTCTCGCGCACTAGCAGCTTCACTAGCGATACTACTCCCGTCTGAACATAACAACAACATTATCATTTTAGAGAAATGACACTGATATAATGATGTTTAGGCGTTAACGTTTAAACGCAACGCGTCAAGGCGACCCAATGGGTAAAACGGGACCCTATTACTAAGACTCCGCTGTCCGTCCGTCCATCCGTCTGTCACCACGCTTTATCTCATGAACCGTGATCGTTAAACAGTTGTAATTTTCACAGATGATGTATTTCTATTGCCGCTATAACAACAAAAACTAAAAAACAAAATAAAATAAACAGTTAAAGGGGCTCCCATACAACAAACGTGTTTTTTTTTTTTGCGGTTTTTTGTTTTGGCACCCTTCGTACGCGAGCCCGATTCGCACTTGACCGTTTTTTTTTTACAATTTTACTAGCCGATGTACGTAATAAAATGGAATAGTTGAAATTCAAACAGTAACACACTATTCTATTTTGACGCGCTGGTAGGAACTATGTTGGATTCTCAATGCTTAGTTCAACAGCAATAGTTGAAATGAAATGTTTATTTATGTAAGTAGATCTTATAAAACACTTTACAAGTCAATATTTTAAAAACTAGATGGCGCGTTAAAAAGCTTCTGCGCAAAAAAAGACCGCCACGATTTTATAACGTCCGCCGATTTACCGCGAGGAAACCGCAGCTTAGATTTACGCGGCGTGCGGTAAACGTAAAGATATATGGTGTACGATGTAGGTATGCTATGTTTTCATTTTTTTTTTGTGCTTGAGTATTCAGATTCAGATTTATTTATTTGCAAAAACATGTGTAGATAATATACATGGTATAGTATGGTTGTTACAAAGTGGGTGGTTGTGGCTCAACATGTTTGACCATGGCTGGTGTACAAATTTAGTCGAAAGACAATAAGATTTAAAATAAAAAGAGTAACAATAAAAATAGATTATTAACATTAAACAATATGATTAGATTAAAAACATTAGGTCAGTACGCATGCGACACAAAATAAATAATGAAATAATAATTTAAGTCAATTTCTCAAGATCGATTTATCATTTAAAAAATCATTCACATTATAATAGGCTTTTTTTGTCAGTATTTTTTAAATGTATGTTGTGTCTATAATGTGTGTTGTATAGTTCTCATTTTATTTGTTGGTATATTGGCATGGCTAGCTGGCCGACAATTTAATGTAATGTTCTGTGTCTCGTAATGTTGATTACATATACTTTGCCTCCCTACAATTGTTCTGGATTATGTTTATCTAACTTAACAGACAGCTGTGCTGCTAGACAGTTTGTTGAGCCACTTCTTCCTAGCTACAGCACTAGGAAGTGAAGGGCGGGAGATTGGAGGACTGTCTTATGTAATTTTGACGATCGAAAAGAGCTGATCCTCGGCCTTATTTGAATAAACGAATTTGATGTTTATTTTAAAGAATATGCTAGTATGAAGTCTTACCTTATTGTCAGGTGTGAAGAAGGTATATTTGTTGTTGTTATCGTGCAAGAAGAACAACACATCCGTCAGTACTATCACCAGTAAGGTCTGCATCTTGCTGCGGCCCTGCATCAGAGTTGCTACGCCTTCGAACCTGACAATTAAAGAGGATATTTTAGAGTTTATTCCTTGTATTGCCATATTGCTATTACAAGTCGATATCGAACCGTTTTTTCTAAATGAATGTAATTAAATCGCTAAGGTCGTAACCGGCGTGCGTGTATGATGTATATGACATGCACACACGGTTACTTATCAAGCTGTACATTTCATAACGTGGCCCTGACACATGGGCAACTGAAGGAACACGGGTGGGTTTTAGTCAGTAAAAGTCTGACACGCCCTCCCGCTCCGCCCAAGAGCAGGAAAAGTCATATGATGATTTCTCACCCACAAAAAAAAGCTGTACATTTCTAGTTTCAGCTGAACTCGCATTGTATATATATGCCTTACAATGAGAAGTCAGTTTATACTGGAAATGTATAGCTTGATGTGTAGCCGTGCGTACAAGGTGAAATTACATTTTTTAGCAATACTATAACCACATGTTTTGTATTCATATCAAAAACTACATAATATTATATAACATCACGGCTTGTTTCACTGAAGGGTTGGGCAGACGTGTACCTATAGTACACCCACATTTCGCCTGTTATGTTACAGTCCCATGTATAAGGGGGCGAGCCTATTGCCATCAACTGGACACAAATCTGGACTCCGGGCTACTACTTAGAAATTCCAGATGGGAAAACCCAATAACACTTTGCCCGACCTGGGAATCGAACCCAGGACCTCAAGCTCAGCAGTAGCGCTTGCTACCACTAGACCAACGAGACAGCTTCGTCCGGCGAAATTTACAGTTCATGTTAGTCCGTCGATTTCCATAGGTAAAAGAACGTTTAAAATCGGTTTAGCAGTTTTTGAATTTATCCATTACAAACAATCAAATCTTTCTTCTTTACAATATTAATGTAGACATACATATATGTGCACTCACTTCCCGTGGTTGTCGTAGAAAACAGCTAAGGGACTTACTAGAGAATGGGCAGCAGCGTTCTCTATGCATTTTGCCACCATACTGCGATCACCAACCCGCCTGCCTAGCGTGGCGATTATGACAAATCCGACCTTTTGGGGAGGTCTGTGTCCAGTAGTGGACGTCTTACGGCTAAAATTATTATGATGATGATGAGATGATTCCAAACAACTCCGCCGTTGAAATTTTGCGAAGGCTACTACAAAAAAAAAAAATTGGTCTTCCATACATTTGATGGTTTGTATAACACTTTTGTATGAAACTGCAGATTTTTTTTTATTGATAACCTACGAATAATTTCCACTCTATGGGCTCTGGAATCATGTGCTGAATTTATGGTGACAGTTCGCGTGTCAATGTCTCAGGCCTGTCACAAAATTATTTACATATATGTGTACTCACTTCAAGCTCCTGTTCCCCTGCAGAATATCGCTCTTCTTAAACTTGCGTCCCCTGAAGTTGGCGAAGGACTTCGCGTCTATTCGGTGGTATATCTCCAGTTTACGGTCTTCGCGCTCTTTAGCGGCTACTTGATTATCCACATCGACTAGGATTTCCTAGAAAAACAAAAAACCTTGGTCAAAATAGCACTTTTATAAGAAACACTAGCTGTGCCCGCGGCTTCGCCCACGTGGAAGTCGGAAATTACGTCATGGGCTACCGAGAGAAAAAGTAGCATATGTTACTCCCTATAACATCAGCTATCTGCCAGTGAAAGTCCAGTTAAAATCGGTCGAGCTGTTTCGGAGATTACCCGAAACAAACAGACAGACAGACACAAAAATTTTAATAATTGGTTTTTCGTCATAAGTCCCAAATAGACTTTCATATGCATTTATTAAAGCTTTTACTTTGACATTAAAAACAGACACATCCATTTTTTTTAAATTTGTTTTGATTTCATAGTTTTTAGGGTTCCGCACCTCAAAAGGAAAAAGCGGAACCCTTATGGGATCACTTTGTTGTCCGTCCGTCCGTCCGTCCGTCCGTCTGTCAAGACCCTTTTTCTCAGGAACGCCTAGAGGTATCAAGCTGAAATTTATATCAAATACTCAAGTCTACTGTCCCTTGGAGCTGTGAAAAAATCAAACTTCTAAGCTAACGCAATCAAAAGATATAGCCGTTTATACCGCAAATTTCCACAAATTTTCGAAACTCGCAAGGGAATCAAAACCTAAAGGGTACTTCCAGTCGACCTAGAATTTTGAAATTTGGTACGAAGCAACGTCTTATAGCACAGATAAAGGAAAAATTGCGAAAACCGTAAATTTTTAGTTACATCATATAATAAACAGAACAAAACACAGACAGAAATAAAACCAAGCCAAGAAACAGAACAGAACTACGACTCGATTGTCGTGATGGGTGAACTTCTACTTATATACCTACAGGTTTGTACGGAACCCTCGGTGAGCGAGTTCGACTCGCACTTGGCCGGTTTTTTAATAGAGTAAATGGGTTGCGGATGCCAAATAGGCAGTAGCTCCACGTAAAATAGTGATATTCAAATGCATCCGGTTAGACTGGAAACTGACCCTAAAAATTGTTGGGAAAAGGCTAGGCAGATGATTACTAAGGGCACTTTTCACAGTTAAAGTGTTTTAATTGTACAACTTAGAGTTTTGTTGTACAGATACTTTATTTTTATTTTGCCCAACTTTATTTGTGACCATATAGGAGCAGTGGTGGTCCAGTGGTTTCAGCCCCGACTTACGAGTTGTAGGTCACAGGTTCGAACCCAGGCAGAGTGCTCTACTTTGTGTAAATAATTTAATCATCACTGCTCTCAAAACAGTGAAGGAAAACATCGTGAGGAAACCGGCATGTCCTAGAACCAACAATTCGAAGACATGTGACATCTACAAATCCGCACTGGGCCCGCGTGGTGGATTATGATCCATTCCCTCTCACCGAGAGGAGGCGTGTGTCCCACCAGTGGGAACAATATAGGCTGTTTACCTTGACACCGCACAGCGCTTTCTGCAACAACTCCCGTTCATTGACGTCATCTCCCGCCGTCTTCAACAGCGGCTCCAATAGTAACGGATATTTGGTTAGCCTTTGTGCGACGAACAACACGCATTCTGGTACACCCTGGAAGCACAATATGTTTATGAGAGAGATTCTTAACTAATAAGCTCGCCCGCCGTAGTTGGCCCTGGTAATGCTTTGCTCACTGGCAATTTTAACGGTTTCATTTAACTGCTCAGTATTTCTCGTATGTGCCATTATGAGAGCACTAGCCCGCGACTTTGTCCGCGTCAAATTTTTGCTCCCCTGGACCTTCCCATCGCATCGAATTGCCTGCCAGTTTTCGACCATTTTTCATTGCTGCTGCGCTCCTTTTGATCGTAGCGTGATGTTATATAGCCTATAGCCTTCCTCAATAAATAAGCTACCCAACACAAAAATAATTTTTCAATTCGGACCAGGAGTTCCTGAGATTAGCGCGTTTAACCAAACAAACAAACAAACTCTTCAGCTTTATAATATGAGTATAGATTTAGAGGATAATTATAGATATAACTTTGTTTTCTCTTAGCGTTCATTCTGACTTTTTTTTCTTTTTACGTGGTTCCTTAGGGTTGAAGTTTGATGTTAATTTTCCCTTCCTAATGAATTGGGCTATCAAATGCAAATTTTTCAAAAAAAATCTAAGGCTACTGCTATTTCCAGAGATTATGCTCTGCAAACATATAAATACCTCATAATAATATTAGTACAGATTCGCAACAATAATGACTGTATTTACTGAATACGAATCATTGAAACTATGAACACAAGAGTTGGAGTTTTCAAATAATGTAAAAAAAACGTTGAAGATTGTGGGCTACCTTAGATGCACCCTTAAGAAAGATACAGGTTGTAACTAAATCAGGTACGCACGGCCACACATCAAGCTATACATTTCCAGTATAAGCTGGCATCTCATTGTAAGAAAAGCCTACACAAAGCGAGGTCAGCTAGAACTGGAAACGTATATCTTGACCTGTAGCTGTACATACATTTGTGTACATAACAGCATTATTTATCTATAACATGTATGTATTTAGAAATATATAAGTATGTTTATCAGTTGTATGGTTGCCATAATATATATATATAGTCCAGGCTCTGCCTAGTTTGGGATCAGATACCGGAAAAATGCGAAAAAAGAAAAATGCAAAAACAAAATGCAAATATGAAATGTGCGGGTTTACCGTTAGTTGTCCTAGGATAGTATTATTATATTATAATTACTGAAATTATGAAAACAGATGAAATAGAGTTTATAAATAACGTAAAAAACATTGAATACTGGGGGTTACCTTAGATGCGTCTCTAGAAGTAGTAAATCAGGTGCACATTCTGTAACCAGATTACCTTTTTCCTGAGCAGTGGGTTCTGCTGGCACTTCCGTATGAAGCGCGACAGGCGCGGCTCGCGCGTGCAGCACTCCTTGAACACCTCCACAGCGTCGCGGTGCCGGGAGCAGAACTCACCTGCGGAGCACACGTTTAAAATTGTATCAGGGTCCTTGTTACTGGAAATGCTTTTGTTCTGGTTACGAGGCTATCTTCAATACAAACTCTATTGGTCGTATTAGAAGACAAGGTTTTTCCCTATGTATGGTTCAAGCTACAGAGTCTGTTTTTGGAATAAAAATCTAACAGAAATCGGAAAAAATTTATGTCTTTTTTACAAAATTCCTTCCAGGGTCGCTAATTTGATCGAAAGAGTTACCGTGGCCCTGGCGAAGGCAACTGAAGGAACACGGGTAGGTTTTAGTCTGTAAAAGTCTGACACGCCCTCCCGCTCCGCCCAGAGCGGGAGACGTCATTTGATGATTACCCACTCACAAAAAAAAGGGTAATATTTTCTGGAAAAGCTTTTGTTCTGCAGTCAGTAACGAGGGTATCTTGAATGCAAACTCTATTGATAAAAACATTTCCAATTGTTGTTGACAGTGATCCCGGATCGTTAAAAACGGGTATCCGAGAAAACGTATATTTGGTGTCTATATCCGCGGCTACGGTTCTTAAGTTTCTTACACAATCGGTGTCGATGCGCGTGACCTTGAAACAATAGTTGACACTACTTGACACTGCTTGACAGGACATGTTTTGACTTGCATTGCGCGGTTTTTCTTTTTTGTTTTGTTCATAGTTTAGTCGATAACGAATGCAAAACAGTATACTTTAAGTGAAAACAAGCGATTTTGATTAAAGTATCTAGTTACTGTATTTGTGACAATGTGAACAAATTGTTAGTGCTTTTGCTGTAAATCGGGATACATTATTTATCTCGAACCCAGCTGGGATTATAAATAATGTATCCCGAACAATAACATAACATTATTATGATTTTATTTATAGTTACCATAAGCAGCCTTCAACTTGTGATGCGCAGGCGGCGCGAACGTATCGCACAGTATGTCGGCTATGGTAGCCACAGCGGGGCTGGTCTTCTGGCGAGCCCTCAGCCTGGCCAGTAGCGCGGCGTGCAGAGCCCACAGCTCGTCTACCCGCGGGAACATTCGCGCTACTTGTGCGGTTGACACGCCGGCGCCGCGAACCATGCCTTCTGCGAACATCTGGGAGAGCAGAAATCAATAAGTATTATATGATAGCTGGTTAGAAATGCAGAAAAGGTGGCGAATGAAGATCGACAAAAAACGCGTTTATCCGAGACTATGGCCCGTATTAAAGAAAGTCACTCAAGAGTCAAGCGTTACATAAAACTAGTTTAGAACCATTTAATTAATTGAAACTAGTCTTAAGTAACTGTAGGCAAAATAATATAATAATAGCATAAAAACCTTGCATTCTATTTGAAATCAGATGAACTGATGATTATAATTTCAAAAATCAGGAGCTTAATTGCGTAACACACTAAAAGTAGGAATGGCTTTCATTTTGACAGTTCCAACAACATTCATTGCATTATCTACGTCGTTGACCAGACAAAGTCGAACATGAAGCACTAGCTTTTGCCTGCGACTTCGTCCGCGTCAAATTTTTGCTCCACTGACCCTTCCCGTCGCATCGAATTGCCTGCCAGTTTTTGTTCATTTTCTGTTGCTGCTCAACTTGTTTTGATCTTAGCGTGATATTATATAAGCCTTGAACTTTGGGCTCATCAATAGGATACCCAACACAAAAAAAAAATTAAATTCGGACCAGTAGTTCTTGAGATTACCGCGTCCGCCGCACCGCGTTTTCCGCGTTCAACAAACCAAACAAACTTTTCAGCTTTATAATATTAGTATAGATTGGGTGAGCATTATTCTTTAGAACGATGCAAATTCTGATTGATAGTGCGTTACACAATAAGGGACTGGAGGACTTTTAGTTGAAGCATATAAAAATTAAAACAAATATACCTTCTGCATCAGCCTGATCGTCAAACAATGATGTTTCTCAGTCAATATTAACTCGTAAATGTGTTCTTGTCGCTTTGTCTCTCTGTCGCCAAGTTGTCTGGAAATAAATAAATAGAAGGTTAATACATACTTGCTTATATATACTCACGCCTTCCGGCCATAAGGGTAAGCAAAAACTACAGTCTCTACTTAGTCCGGTGCTAAGTTGTCATTTTCAACTCCCGACACAAAAAAATGGGTTTTAGTAAGTTGTGTGTTTGTCTGTGGCACCGTAGCTCTTAACCGGGTGATCCAACTTGGGTGCGCTTATTTAAAAGCAGGCTTTCTAGCGGTGGTTCTTACACATGCTTTATTAAAATCTGTTCAGCCGTTTTCACATGACAAATCTGTGATCTAATTTTACCTACACCTTCTTATTAAACTTAAAAGGCCAATACTTATATTTTTTTTACTTTTAAGTTGTTGGGTTGTTGGTGATGGGGTTTTTAAAATTTTAAATTCACTAAAGCAAGAGTTAGAGTATAAAAGACGCAAAACAAAATTAGTTACATTGTACAGCATTCACTGGCCTGTTAGTCTTGTGGTTAGTGACCCTGACTGCTAAAACTGAGGTCGTGGGTTCGATTCCCACCCAGGACAAATGTTGTGTGATGAGCACAATCATTTGTTCTGTGTCTGGGTGTAATTTATCTATAACATGTATGTATTTAGAAATATATAAGTATATTTATCAGTTATCTGGTTACCATAGTACAGGCTCTGCCTAGTTTGGGATCAGATAACGGTGTGTTGGTTGTCCTAACATATTATTATAGCATTATTATTTGGCATGTGACGATGCACAGCATCTGTGAGAGTGCGTTGTATACTTCCTGTTAGACGTTAGCCAATCACAGCTCTCGTGATGTCACATCCTCGACCAATCAACGCCGAGTTCCGGTAGTCACGTGGTCCCAGGTGGCGTGTTCGCTTATGGCGGACCCTTACCTCATAGCGTCGTTACTTCCCGAGTAAGAAACAACTAATTTAGACTTCGTAGCTACTTTTAAATATTTTGAATTTATTTTATTTCAAAGTGGTGTAAAATTAATAAGTTAGTATGAGTGAAAATAACAATTGTGAGTCGGATCGACAAGTGCAGGTAGGCGATGAATCGAGGTCTACATCGAGCCGTAAGCGCAGGCTACCACGAAGCGATTCGAGCTCGTCGCAATCTGATTCTTCGGATTCTGAGGTAAAACGGCAGAAATGCGGTGAGTCATCAGACATTTCCAATCTTATTAACCACGTGGCTGTGCTAACTAACCTTTTAATGCAAAACGCGGGTATATCCGCTTCGACTCCTACTATCGCGACAGTGGCACATATGCCTGAACCACTGCCTGGACCTAGCTCCGCGATACCTCTGGACTTTAATTTGAACCGCCCACCGGCGGCTACCAATAATATCTCGAGTGGTGTTCCGCGTTTAAATTTAAGCGACGTTAGTACGTCATCTAAGGAACCCAAAGTACCTCGTTCTAATCCGGATCACGTGAAGCGACTCGAGGCATTACAAAAGTTTGGTGACCTGTCGTGGAAGGATGTGCGCTACGCGGACGCGTTGAAGATTCATAACGCTGCTCCTGGTTTTGTTGAGCTCGAAATTAACGATGAACTTCGACAGTTTGTTAAGGGTAAAGATTATGCGGCGAATTCCGAGAGATTAATAGCAGCCCTATGTAATGCTTTAATTTCACAACGCGAGCTACTTAATCAAAGCTTACAAAATTTCATTGATTGGACAGCTTCTTCTGATGCTAAACTGTCGGCGTCTAGCATTTTTGACAAAATATCGGAATCTTTTCTACCCTCATCAAAATTCCACAAAATTAGTGAGGAAATTATGCAATTAGTTTGCGGAAAACGAGCGGAATACATTGAAAATCGCCGTGAACGCATCCTGAACGAGATATCTAATAAGAACCTTCGTGACGGTCTGCGTAAGATCCCTCCGAGTTCTAATTGCTTATTTGAGGAAAATCAAGTGCGTGTTTACATTCAGAACACGGGTGGCATAGATAAATGGGTACGCCCTTGGTTCGGTCCCGAAAAAGATCAAAATAAGGCCACCCCTAAAGTGGCAAGCAAACCAAATAGACCAAATTTTCGCGAGTTACCACCAATTAGTGGACCCTTTCGTCAAAAGGATTATGATTGGAACTTCAGAAAAGGCAAAAGCGGTTCCAAGCAAACAAATAATAGGAACAAAAAGTTCCATAAAAAAGACCCTCAGCCAAGCAAGAAAAAATATGACAAATGACTCGCAGCCACACCAGTTCTACGGAGGCTGTCTCCGAGCGTATCGGAGACAGTGGCAGAGGCTTCGGGCTCCGGAGGCCCTTCTCGAAATGATTACGGGAATGCGTCTGCCATTTACCTCCAAACCACCACTAATCTATCCAACAGTACGAACCTTGCGCCGATTCAAGACTGCACAATCGCCAGAAATGTCGATCCAGATAGAACAATTATTAGATCAAGGCGTTCTAGAAGTTGTGGATCATCGCGATGCTGGTCCGAGTTTTTTCTCGACCATGTTTCTCACAAACAAGAGCGACGGGTCCAAAAGACCTATATTCAATCTACAGCGCCTGAATCGACACATAGTTCCGAGAACATTCAAACTGATTTCTCACTTCCAGATACCCCATTTTTTACAGAAAGGGGACTGGATGGTGAAGCTGGACCTCTCCTCAGCATACTTTCATGTGAGCATCTTGAAAAACCACCGTCGGTTCCTCAGACTAATTTATGGTCAAAGAATTATGCAGATGACCTGCCTCCCGTTCGGTCTATCATGCGCACCAAAAAATTTCGCAGCGTTGACCAACTGGATAGCCCAACATCTACGATCGAAAGGTATGCGAGTCGTTGTCTACTTAGACGACTATCTGATAGCATGCCAGTCGAGAAGCCTTCTACGGTCTCAAGTGGATCTCTCTATAGAAGTTCTAGAGACATTAGGGTGGACAATAAACTACAAGAAGTCTGTCACCGAACCCTCCCAAGAAATAGAATTTCTCGGGTTTGTTTGGAACACCAAAGAGAACTTCAAATGTTTACCTCCAAAAAAGATCCAAACCATTCTAGAGCTCTCGAAGAGAATTATTCGCACAGGAAAAATTTCTTTGAAAGAGGCACAGATTATTTTAGGTACTCTGAACTTTGCCAACTTTGTCGTTCCAAGAGGCCGTCTGCACTGCCGCCAGCTTCAAATTCTTTCTCGGACTCTGAAGCGGTTTCCCCCTCGAAAATCGGTAGTAACAACACAAACAGTTACGGAGGACCTGAAATGGTGGGTCAAAACGTTAGAAAAGCCTATAGTTCGGAGCAGCTTGCACCCAGAGTTGATTCACCATTTCTTGACCACGGATGCTGCAGATTACGGGTGGGGCGCACAGTTAGACGATCGTTCGATTTCAGGAAAGTGGAAACCCGACCAGCAACGTTGGCACTGCAATCGAAAAGAAATGTTTGCCATAATAGCTGCACTGAAACATTTCCGTCTTCATCTTCAAGATCGCCATGTGAGCCTGCAATCGGACAATCGCACGGTAGTTTCATATGTGCGAAAAGAAGGCGGAACACGATCAGCAGTCTTACTTCAGATGACTTACCAACTCATAAGTCTCCTAGACAAAGAACGTATTTCCATGACTGCGGAATACATTCCTGGGAGATTCAACGACATCGCGGACAGGTTATCCCGTGGAAAACAGGCGGCAGAGTGGTGCCTTCTAAGGCCAGCTCTAAAGAAAATTTTTCGCAGATTTGGAGTACCACAGATAGACCTCTTTGCAACCACGGACACCAGGGTTGTAGGGAAGTATGTTACCAAAGATTGTTCAGACTCATCAGCCCACTTTTGCAATGCCTTCAGTCGTCAGTGGCTATTTCAGCTAGCGTGGGTCTTCCCGCCCCCGAGCCTCATCCCTCGAGTTCTTCACCATCTGAACTCGGCTCAAGGCGTATTTTTAATCGTGGCTCCAATGTGGAGGAGAGCCTATTGGTTACCGGATCTACGACGTCGAGCACTATGCAAGCCTTACAGAATCCTCAACCTAGCTCAAGTTCTGATAGATCGGAGCACGGGCCTTCCACCTCCACGAATTCAAGACATGGAGCTCTATGTTTGGAAGATAGCGGGTGGGGCGAAATAACTAGTAATTGGCCAGAAGCTGAAAGGTCCTTGCTCCGATCTAGTTGGAGAGAGTCCACATTAAGAACTTACAGACCGGCATGGTCTCGGTGGGTCAAATGGTGTAAACTTAATAATTTTGAGTTCAAGTATCCCAATAATATTAGTTTGACAAGATTTTTAGCATTCCTATTCATTAAAGAGAGATTTGCTTATTCTACCATATTGTTGCATAAATCTGTAGTTCTGACCTTTGGGCGACCGACCTGTAATGAAAACTTAAATTCAGACTTCTTAGTTCAACATATGCTTAAAGCTATCTCCCTCCAATCTCCCAAAACAGAGAAGCCCCCTATTTGGGACCCGAGTGTACTAATTGCCTGGATGGAGACGAATCCTCCTCATAACATTACTTTGTTCAAAGCGTCGCGACGATTGGCTGTTGCTAGCTTCAGGAAGACGAGTCCATGACCTTACTTTACTCAGAGTATCGGCAGATAACTACATCGATAGGGATGATCACATCATTCTGTACCCAGTTTTTGGGTCAAAGACGGATACAGCTGCGTACAGGCAATCAGGTTGGAAACTATCTTGTCATGCTAACGCAAATATATGTCCGGTTAATTGGTTAAGGAAAGTTTTGGAATTAGGAAAACCAAGACGTACAGTCGAATGCAATCACTCATTGTTCGTGTCAATTCGAGGTCCCGCTCAAAGTGCATCACGCACTGTGATAGGTAATTGGATAAAAAGTTTACTAAAAGATGCAGGCATTTCTGCATCTCCTGGAAGTGTGCGCTCGGCTGTAGCTTCTTTGAATTGGTATGAAAATTTCCCAATTGAAGATATTCTCTCTCGCGGTAATTGGCGCAGACCGAATACTTTTGCCAAATATTATTGTAAACAAATTATTGGCAAAGTTGCCACTTCACCAAATATGAGTAATCTCTCAAATAATTTTGAACCAGTATAAGATAAAATCGATGTTTCCTTGATAATTGTTAATTTGATTAGTTCCTATTTAATTATTTTAAAACGTGCCTTAATTTAATAGCTATACAGACACATATCCTGATTTGTTTAATAAATACATATGCTTTGCTACATATGGTTTTATTTTTCAGTAAAATTATAATATTCTCACATAGCGTCGTCGTGGTCACCAGGAGTTATAAACACGTCTCTCACAGATGCTGTGCATCGTCACATGCCAAATAATAGTGCAAGTTTTACATAAAAATAAAACTTGTATTATTAAGCAGAGACGATGCACAGCATCCATTCAAGGTCTCCTGGTGAGAGACTTCTATGAGGTAAGGGTCCGCCATAAGCGAACACGCCACCTGGGACCACGTGACTACCGGAACTCGGCGTTGATTGGTCGAGGATGTGACATCACGAGAGCTGTGATTGGCTAACGTCTAACAGGAAGTATACAACGCACTCTCACAGATGCTGTGCATCGTCTCTGCTTAATAATACAAGTTTTATTTTTATGTAAAACTTGCACTATTATTATATTAAATTAAGAAGATGACTTACTTGGCCAATCCCTTAGGTGCTCCCGCAGCCCATGTATCCGGCTCGCAGGCGCCGAGTCCCAGATGTATCGCCTCGTCCCCTAACTGGTCCGGCGTTAGGAACACCTCCGGCCATTCCGATACGCCTGCATCGTCTGATGCACTGAAAAACATTAAAAAAAAAAAACAGATTTTAAGGGGTTTGCTAACACATTATACATTGAAAGTTAAACCTTCACTATCATTATCTGCCAAGCCTCTTCCCAACTCACGGCTGTAACTAGACTCGAATTTGAGGTAGGGCAGCATTGGCTACAGGTAGGGCGGAAGTAAAAAATATATCATAATTGATCTGCTCTGAAGCACGGGTAGGAGCCAGTGTTTCAGAGCAGATCAATCAATCAACATCACCTCTAGGTCAGTGATGTACATTCAATAGCTATTCATAGACAAATAATTTCTGTGACAGAACATGAGCATGGATCTAAAGACAGCTATTAAATCCTCAATTATGAAGAACAAGCGAACAAAACGGTTGAAATTGTTCTCTGCATTGGCATATTATAATTAAATAGACCCATTGCTTCATGTGATGGCGCTTCAAATGCTATCTGTATAGACGGCATGGCATTTGAAGCGTCATCACATATTATAATTTGAAATGAATGTCCCAAACTGTTCGGAAAAGTTTAGATACCTATTGCTACAATTTTTTACCTAAAACTACAAACATACAATCCAATTCTATCAGGTTATCTTCGTTTTTGGTATTTTTAAGGTAGGGCATTGTGATTTCAAGGTAGGGCATTGCCCCACAATGCCCTCCCCTAGCTACGGCCCTGTCCCAACTATGTTAATCTAACCGGATGCAACTGAATATCAGTATTTTACATGGAGCGACTGCCTATCTGACCTCCATCACCCAGTTACTGGGTAATACGAAACCCCTTGGTAATACAGGCTGTCAGACTTTCAGGCTTCTGACGACCCGTAACGACTGACAGCTGGGAACTTCTTGGTATGTAAAGATGGGCACCTATCAACGGATCAACCCCGGCAAGCGTAGCTTTACCTTGTCCATAGAATCGTGTAACTGATAATATTGGTCACAAGCACCACATAACAGATACCGCTAACTGCATCAGCACGCGTAGCATAACCACCGTAGAAATGGATTTTTTCGACGAAAGAATAGACAAAATTACAGATTGTAGAAAGATTAAAGACAGAATGAAAGACTGTAGAAAGATTTGTACCGTTTAGCATGACAATTCTATCTCTATTCTACCAAGAATAGACAAAACCTATTTCTATCTACGGTGGTCATGCTACGCGTGCTGATTACAGCTACATAATTATGTTGTTTCGCGGGATATTTAGCTTAAAGTGCTACCCCAGAAGAGATCTTTTTAAAAGAAATTTTATGACAACTTTTTTTGTAATTTTAAACGCACATTTCGATGCTGCTTATGATCAAAATTATATTTTACTTCACATAAACCTACATGGGAACTGAACTTATGAAACGTCAGAAGCTAGGTCCACGGTTCCAATTGGTAGTATAATAATCTAAGGTACTTACTTGCTCTGGTCATGTTTGTGGTCAGAGCCATCTTTTTCGTCGTTATAAATGTGGCTGGTGCTGTAAATACAAATAGAACGTCAATATTTGTCGCAATGATAGAACTTATTGAAGGAGGCAACACAGAATAATCGTAATTTATTAAACCAAGATATTGATTTTGGACACGAGTTTTTGACGACTTGGAAAAGGAACCAAGTAGTTATTTTATTGAATAAGATGATAATTAAAGATATTCAATTGTTTCAGATTTAAACATTTAAAGTAAGGTAGCTGATAATTGTCATTAAAGGTGTTGCACACTACAAATTATTCTGTGTTGCCATACAAAAAAATATCGAAAGACAAAGACAGGGTCAATTCAACCGACACGTGACAAAAGACATTACTGGTTGGATTTTACAAATACTCTTACACATAAATATTAATCTCAATTTATTTAATTCTTAGATTTATAGTTCAGCAAAGCCTAAATAATAAGAAGAAGCGGAGAACTCACAATACGTGTCATGCAGAATTTTGATAAAAATATGAAAAATAAAATATTTATAAATATAAAGATAGCTTCGTTGCTGCGTCGAAGAAATTCTACAGTCTGTTCGAGGTAAAACATGTCCTACTGAAAAGGGATTAAAGTGCTAATTTCACTGAACTAAAGAATCAGAAAAGTGAAATGCGAACAGTTTTGGACTGTACCAATATATTTAAGAGCATAATTATGGATGATACCCCTTGCAGCAAGAAGATATTCAATTCATATCATCATCATCATCATCATTTCAACCGAAAGACGTCCACTGCTGGACATAGGCCTCCCCTAAGCACCGCCACTTCGATCAGTTCTGTGCTTCTCGCATCCAGCAGATTCTTGCGGCCTTCACCAGGTGATCGGTCTACCTTGTGAGAGGCCTTCCAACGCTACGTCTTCCAGTACGCGGTAGTCATATAAGTGAATTTGATTCGATTCCCCTTGATAACAAGGGACGATAAAGTAAAATATGGTGAGGAAAAAGATTATTTATTTATTTATTATTTATATCTTAGGACAACCAACACACCGTTATCTGATCCCAAACTAGGCAGAGCCTGTACTATGGTAGCCAGACAACTGATAAATATACTTATATATTTCTAAATACATACATATTATAGATAAATTACACCCAGACACAGAACAAATGATCGGGGTGGGAATCGAACCCACGACCTCAGTCTTAGCAGTCAGGGTCACTAACCATTAGACTAACAGATGGTCCTAGAACCGAAATTTCTAAGACATATGCCGTCCACCAGCACTGAACCCGTGTGGTGAATTATGGCCTACTCTCTCTCACGGAGAGGAGGTCTGTGTCCCAGCAGTGGGAACATTATAGGCTGATATGCTTTAAGCTTATACAGTAACAAATTAATGTCGGTAAGTCGTTCACTTATTTAATCGTATGAGTTTAAAACCCTGCAGTATTTGACCATGTTTTAGGCTCTTGTGTAGAAAGTGATAGTAGATTGTTTTATACAACTTTTTGAAACTATCAGATAAGTTCATAACGACATGCAAACTATTAGAAGGAAGTCGAAAAATGTCTACAAAAATCCCTTTTCAGACGAACTCATGCTAAAGCCTCTCACAGACACCTGTGACCTATAAGAAACAAAAATAGGAAAATATTCTCCAGCATAACTTGACAAATTACAATAAAAAACGTATTAAATTGAACAAGTGCTACGACAATGTCAAAGAGAAGTTCAAACTACCGTCTTTACAGACAGAAAGATACACAAGTAAGGCGTCGTGGATGATTCGAGAACGTTCTAGAAGAATCTGCTCGATGTGATGACGTCATGACTTAGCGCGGTGTTCTCGCGAAAAGAAGCAAATGATCGTACGGACGACTTTCGAAAACCTTAGCCACACTTAGAACCTTGTCAAAATAAACGATGCACATGGCCACGTCCAGAATATGACACGTCAGTGAACGAGTTTAGTGTGACAAAGTCCCAAAAGTGATCAATGTTTTCGTAAAGCGAGCGCATCCGGGCGTTGATATAATACATCCGAGCTTTAGAATTGACTGTTGGTGAGAGAGACGGTGCTCTACAAATCTGCAGTTTCTCTAAAACTTGGTGTGGTATATTTACAGCCAGGACCGTACCTTGATCGTACTGTGTGACTTATGACCTTTTGTTAATGCAACAATACGAAAGTAGGTGTATAGTACAATACTGTGCGAGAAGCCCTGAATAAGCTACCTAATAATTAACAAGTTTTTAAAATAGCAATCATTTCAGTTTGTCTAATATAAACTTTATTTCTATTGACATCAAGCTAGTAATACTTAACTCTTTTCCTATTCCATGACCCATGTTCAGGGCCATTGTTTAGCTATTGAGGCTGCTTCGCGGTCATTGAAAGAGTTAACTTACTCTATCTTCACATATAATCAAATACAATATGCAATTCAAAAGTCTCACTCTTGTCAGGAATCCTAATAATGTTAAATCATTCAAAAAGTCGTATGGTTCTATTTCTTTGGCTAGAAATATAAACTCTTTTTTTATAACATCTTATTTCAAATAGTTTTTAGCTGGTTATGTATATGTATATTAACACTTGAAGCAAAAACTTTGTACCGTTTTTAAGAAAATTACGCGGTTTTAGAGAATTCGCACATTTAAACTTTGTATGGAGAAGGAGTGCAGAAAGCTAATATTTTTATAAAACAATACATTAAGTTTTAAATGAATTATGGTCGAATTTCAACCACTGTTCGACCAGTCTTAATAACTGTACTAACCTTGTCTTAAAGAAATCATCACAAAACACAACAACAGAACCTGCAAACACCCACGCCCTACCAGGAACACATGACACAAGACAACCGCACATAACAAGTGAACAAGACAGAGACAGAACATTAACAAACAACGATGTATGTGAATGTATGTATGGATGAGAGAGATAGAAATATATAGGCAGCTTGTTTGCAGCATTCCCGCGCACTTACTGCACGCCCAGCTTGGTTGCGACGCGGCGCCACGGCGAGTAGCATCCGGACTTCTTGCTGTGTTTGCCGCGAACACACGAATAATACACGGGTACATTTGTGTGCGTGGTATATTTTGCCAGTTTTTGGTAAGTATATAGTTTATTGTTGGTTCGTTTGTGACGCGAGTGGAGAGGTCGAGGTGGCAAAGTTATATCTTTTTTATATTGATGGGTTTTAAAAAGAAACTAAAATTAATTTAAAAAATAGAAGTTGTAATAAGAAACCGCTAAGAAATGGAGACTAAAATAAATTATGGAGTGAAATGGATTTGTCAATTTCTTTTCTAGATATTTTTTTT
Organism: Aporophyla nigra; assembly: GCA_947507805.1. Taxonomy (NCBI): domain Eukaryota; kingdom Metazoa; phylum Arthropoda; class Insecta; order Lepidoptera; family Noctuidae; genus Aporophyla; species Aporophyla nigra. The sequence continues at coordinate 13,653,737 of OX382315.1, read as the reverse complement.
TTTTCACTTCATTATCGAGGTTTAAGATTCCATAGCATGCCAACTCAACATCTCCACAACCCAAATGATACTTATAGAAAAAACCATTCCGTTCACCGAAACAAAATGAAAAAACCAACGAAAACACGAAATAATAGCTTACAGGAAACATAACATAGCACAGAAATAGCGGAAGTCGAAATTCGAAGTATATACAAAGATTAAATAAATAGCGAGAATACGAAGCAAAATATAATATAGATAGTGTTGGCACAGATAACTTAGTATACAGATAGCTAACTTCCAAAACGCTAAAACTTTTCGTATGAAGAGTTTTACCTCGAAAAACAAAAAACTAATCTTGTGTTCATTACTTTATACTGACTGCCTCATTGGTCTAGTGGTCGCAAGAACAACTACTGAGCGCAGACTCGATTTCTAGGTCGGGCAAAATGTTGTTGGGTGTTTCTATCTGGAATTTCTCAGTAGTGACCCGGAGTCTGTATCCGTGCCCGGTTGATGGCAATAGGCTCGCCTCCTATTACATGGGATCTAGACATAACTGGCGCAATGGGGGTGTACTATAGGTACACTTTTACCCATCGCTTCGGGGAACCAAGGCTTGATGTTATATTGTGTTCGAACTATGCAAGAGCCATTGGATCTACCCAAAGAAAAGACGTCAAAAATATCGGGACGAACAGACTGTCCAAAATTATCTCAACAACTAAGAAAAATAAATTTTATCTCAATTGGATAAAGTTCTTGTTAGAATGACAGTGGCCGTGCTTTGTCTTCATTCTGAGACACTCCTTATGTGATTGGGTTAATATTTAATTTTCATTGGTGTTTAGATCATTTTGAACAATGTTCGTCCTGATATAATGGATGCTGGCTGTACTTTGAAAAGTTTTATTTGGCTTCCAAGGCAACAATAGCATCGTCGTCAACAATGTCTGATTTGGATATATTTTGTATGGGCGTAAAGATGGGAATTAAAGAAATATGTTTAGTGTATTGACACAATTTTCAAAGCAGTCGTTCATACGTTGCTCTGCTCCAGAAGACCACTTCCAACATGTTAAGGCACTTGTGCAATCAAAAATTCCAAGTTATGTGAAAGTGAGGTATCAGTGTAGTATGTTATCTGTGGTGTAGACTTAATAACACCCTGTGTATCTCTTAAATTGTATGACGTTGAGTTTTAACGAACTTGTCTAAAATGTCCAGGTATCATGTATGTTGCTATACGAAATTGAATCGTAAGGTGTTGGGAAAAGTGTCTTGATTCTTTTGTTAACTGGTTTAGAATGTGGATTAGTCATGTTGAATTTATTCAGATGTTATTTACGAAGAATCAATAGCCAGAGCCCCCAGAATCAATACTTTTTGGGACATATTGGGCCAATATCTCGTCTGGTATGTTTCGGGATTAGTTGTTAACATAAATCGTATTTAAGCCCAAATTTATGTTATGCATTTTTAGCTTTCAAATTATTATTTTTATTTTATTACATTTTTTATGTTCGAAATCAACTAGAGTGAACAACTTTTTTTAAATTTCTAAGCCATTTAAAAGAACTACTTTTAACTCCCAACACCATATTAATTTTATTATTACATTATTATCACACGCAAAACAATAAAAATGCATCAGCGCGGTGTCGACGTCGCAATCAAATATAAAGCTGCAAAACATATGCCATATAATTATAGTCACTACGCATTCTGGCATAAGACTGTTTATTGGTCGTATTAATGGGGACACTCTTGTCGCTTCTCCTTTTGTTGTGATGTTTCTCAAATCTCAAAAAAAACAACCCTTTCTCACACTTTTCCCAAAAACTTCGTATAGAAGCAAAATTAGGCATATGGTGCTCCCTCTAAAAATAGTGAAGGAAAACGTGAAGAAACCGGCATGTTCTAGAACCGTAAATTCGAAGACTGTGACATCTTCCAAACCTCACTGATCGCGCGAGGTAGATTGCAGCCCACTCAAAGAGAGAAGGCCCATGTCCCAACAGTGGGAACGTTATAGGCTAGTTACGATAAGATCCGCAACGTATAAAGTGCGATTTGAGCCCGTTTGAGTCTGGCTAAGTCGACATTAATAAATAATAAAATTGTTTATATCTCACCATTACAAATTACAATTAAGAGGGTACATGAAAATTATTATTATTACATTCACAGACACGTAATAAAATCGCGGCGGATTATTACGCGCAGGGGAAAGTCACCTCTCGGTGTTAAACCGAGCATTGAGAATTCAACAGAGTGCATCTCAGCGCGTCGAAAATCGAATAGTGTGTCTTACTGTTTGATTTTCAACTCTCTGCGCTAAGTAGTGTGATTAAAATCCAATGCGGGGAAAAACCCGCCTCCGTTTTATTAAGTCCGTGTGATTTCGACTTGTAGGGTGATAGCACAATATTGAATGTGTTCGTGAGTTTATCATGTCTAATTTTGTTATTCTAAGTAGTAATTAGATATTTATTTTGAATTGGCTTATTTTGGCCAGACAACATAAAAGATGGAAAGACGAATTAAAGCTCACAACGGACCCAAATTGTAGAACAGTTGCTAGAGATAGGATTCAGAGGAAGTTGTTAGAGGAGGCCTTTGCCAAGAAGCACACTGAAATAAGAGATATTTTATAAAATACTGTAACGCAAAGAAGTTCAGAATTAAAAGGGCTTATTATTATATTGACTTATTTTAGTCAACCAATAATCAAAAGTAAGGCAAGATAAATACTATGTTTAAAGAACATTAGTTTACATTGTTTTATCATATTTTCAATTAAAGACTTTAAGAAATCTCCATCAGTTCATTCTACGATTAATTTAGATCCTAGCCTACCCAAAAAAAATCCATAGCTCTTGTACAGGCAACTGAAGGAACACGGGTGGGTTTTAGTCAGTAAAAGTCTGACACGCCCTCCCGCTCCGCCCAAAGAAAGAGAAGACATAATTATGATGATTTCCCACCCAGAAAAAAAAGCCTACCCACAAAAAAAAACTTCTTTAAACTGTCGAGATTTGAGAAACAACATTATAAGGAACAATATTAAATAAGGAGTAGCGACGAGACGCATCGCCTCAAGATTTAGTTCATGAGTATGCAGACAGATGGCGTACTTACCTATTGGTGTTTTGTGATGCGCTGGACACCGAGCTGCGCTTGCTGCTCTTACCGCTGTTCGCGCTCAGGGATTTTGCCACTGAAGTCTGGGAAAATTGATAAATGTTTGCGATTAAAAATGGTATTTAAACAAAAAAAAAAAAAAAACAGAATTAAATATCCTTTCAGATGTTTGGTAATACTAAATAACTCCGCTTATAGCCAAACGACTTTTCGTGGGAAATCATCAAATGACTTCTCCCGCTCTGGGCGGAGCGGGAGGGCATGTCAGACTTTTAGTGACTAAAACCCACCCGTGTTCCTTCAGTTGCCCATGTGCCAGGGTCACGGTATCTCTTTCGAACAATCTCGCGACCCTGGCAGGCATCGGTCCTAGCAGACCCCTTCAGTTTTGCTGACATCTCTTTGAGGCGCGCGTGGAACACTACGCGCCGTCGGACCGAGCCTGGTCCTTACCGGGCGGCGAGCTAACCATTGCTCGCCGCCCGCAAGCTCGCGCCTACGGTGCCGGGAGTCCGCTATTGACTCCCGACGCCCGGGGCGTCTCCTCCTGCGACTTCACATACCTAAGACCCCTCGTCTTGGGTATGTTAAGATGGTCACTCATCCACGGACCAACCGCGGCAAGCGTAGCTTTACTTGATCGATCGATCTGTGGAAGTGTTACTACTTTACCACGAGCCCCTGTTGTTGGTCAGACAACGCAGCTAAATAAAAGTTGGTCGTTGATGCTATTCATTGAGACATTTGCTCTTATATTCTGAAAAATAAAGACGTTTTTCCTTTGCGTGAAATACATACCTTTGATGGTTTCGGCTTGTTGCAGTCAAAGTAGTCTTTGCATACATTCTGATGCACCGTCTTTGTACAATCTGAAATTAAAATATCACATTTTAAATCACAATATTGTTATGCAAGCTTTCAATGTAACTTTACGCTCATAATTATGTATAGACGCCAGCACATCAACCTACCCGAAACTGATAAATTCTGCCAATCAACCTTGAACCTAAAGCTTTAGCAATAAAGTTGAAAATCTATTAAAGAAATTTGACAGATTGTAGTAGCTTGATGCGCTGGCGTCTGTACTTTTAAATATCATTAAAAACTTTGGCTTAGCCAATAGTGTCTTAAGAAAATACAAATATGTAAATACATTTGAATCACAATGATCTAAATTACGAACAGTAGCGTTTTAGCAATTTAATATAACTTTAAGTTATGAAAAATTTTCTTAGTTTTCTTCCGTAAATGAGAAGAGGTCTTCCCCTAAAGTGAGACAATTTAAAGCCGGATGAATGCCAATAAGTCTTCTGCCAGGTTCGCGGATTTGTTCAAAGAATTACCGTGGCCCTGGCACAGGCTACTGGAGTAACACGCGTGGGTTTTAGTCAGTAAAAGTCTGACAGTTTTGGCACGCCCTCCCGCTCCGCCCAGCGCGGGAGAAGTCATTTGATGATATCCCACCAAAAAAAACATTCCTATTAACATTATAATTTGAAACCATTGTAATAACAAATTATTTTTAAAAGAGTAACCATGGAGTTTCTTGCCGACTCTTCTCCATAGGAACTAACAAATTGGAATCATGCATCTAGTTTTTGACGTTTCATAAGTGCCCGTGTAGGTTTATATCAAATAAAAATATTATGATTTTTTATTTTGAATAAACACACAATTTTACTCGTTTTCTTCCGTAAATGAGAATAAGTCTTCCCCTAAAGTGAGAAAATTCAAAGGTAGGGCCAATAACTCTTACACATATGAAAATAAGGTTCAAAGTTAACACTCACTGTCACAATACAAAGCGGGTTTATCAGCCAACGGCCGTCCGCACCAGTCGCAGTCGCCGCCGGAGCAAGCCGCGGACCACGCATGCGCAGTCTTCCGAGATTTGTCCTAGAACGTATGAACAGACTGTACTTCCAATGGTACCGTGACACTTTATTGGTGAAACGTTTTATATCCTGATACTAGCTTCTGCCCGCGGCGTCGCCTGCGTGGATGTCGAAAAATTCACCATTTCAACCTTTTCTTAGTGGATCTCATGATGACTCCTCACAAAGAACACACCCTCCAAATTTCATGTCTGTAGGACCAGCGGTTTAGGCTGTGCGTTGATATATCAGCCAGTTAGTCACTCAGGACTTTGAATTTTATATATATAGATATAGATTATATTGTGGTGTGATCTTTTGACAATTTTTTTTGATAATTATCTATTAACCATAAAGATTTTTATTTAAAATAGCTAATGGTTCAATCAATTGTTTTGAACTACGTGGCAAAATTGGGCTTCGCGTTCCATCTTATACCTTTAGGAATCATCGACCTCTGCATATTCCTTCTGTACGGTGGTGTATCTATAGACAAAACTGTTATATTATAAGAGCTAGCAGACCATACAACTCGATGTGTCAGAGTGTTGATGTTCCTAACTTATTACCACTAGTGTCTCTAAACTTTAAAAAAAACACTATGTAACCGCTTCTTCGAAGATCACTGACACTTCTTGTGTTCTATTTTATTCGCTCCGAGGTCTTTTACTGCCGATATCGAATGAGGTAGATTTCTTAGCATAATAGCATAAACGGCTTATAACGTGCCTACTTCTGGGACACAGGCCTTTGAAAAGGAGTGGGCCGTAATCCACCACGCAGCCCCAGCATGGGTTGGTAGATGTCACATGTCTTAGATATTTTTGGTTCTGGAACATGCCTCACGATGTTTTCGTTCACCGTTTTTGTAAGCAGTGGTGTTGACATACACTGACTGGGTTCGAACCTACGACCTAAGACTCATCAGAAGCGGCCGTTACCACTAGGCCGCCACTGCTCTAGTAGATTACTTATACTTATTTAATTATTAAGTAACAAACACACACACAGACGAAAGCAGTCAGGCGTAAAAGCTTAAATAATCTTCAAAGCGAAACAAAGTATAACGCTGCTAGGCAACACAAATTAATAAAGTATTATAAACACTTCATACCTTCTTCTTCCTGAAGAACAAGCTGCCTCGTTTTCGCCTTTTCTCAGCGTGATGATCAAAAGCCGCTCTGTTTAAAACAAAGAACATTTTAAATACAATGAAAACATAACCTCACTTGTAAAAAATGTTCTCCTGAAGTTTAAGAGCGCATGAGAAGCACCCTTTTATTTTCGTGTAAAATGTATTCGTGTATTGTATCTGTGACATGCAGAAAAAAGCGAAAAATAACATTAATAATCGTTTTATTTTGTAACAAAATAAGTGTACTCAAACGAACACATCAAGCGAAGCCTGTGCCTTTAGCATGCTAGTTTTAATAATTAAAATAAGTGCTCGAACCTTTTTCTTTTATCCTATACTTACTCTGTTTATGTAGTTGTGTCTCTGATGCCTTATCTGTTTTTACTGCTAAAATGAGAAATTCGCCTACCATTTCAAAAAGGGTTTCAGATGCGCTATCACTAATCTGTCAAAATTGTAAGATGCATAAGGCAAGTTAAGTCACTTGTTTACGGGATTAGAGCTACACATTCGATGATTTTAATCTCCCTTTTGGGAACCAACCACTTGATTATTTTATAAGCTTGAGTTTGCATTTGGAAACTTCGACCTTATATTTGGGGACTTCAGCTACTTAAATTGGGAACTTCACTCAACCCTACCCAATGGTACCCGCAACTAATTATAAGCATAACCTGGAGCTTGTAAATTCCTGCATGAAGCCTTGTTGACCTTTTGACTGAGACCAAGGGTTCTCGAATACGAATGGTTTCTTTCCTGCTTGTCTCCGGTACTCACTTGTCGCGTCGTCGCTCTCCAAGTCGCTAGCCACACGCGTGCGATGTTGGTGTATACTACTGTTCCAAGAACGTAAGTCAACCCAATGGTACCCGCGACTGATTATAAACATAACCTGAAGCTTGTAGATTCCTGCATGAAGCCTTGCTGACCTTTTGACTGCAACGGAGAGTTCGAGAATGCGAATGATTTCTTCCGTGCCTGTCTCCGATACTCACTGTTCCAAGAACGCAGGTCAATGCGGACTGCATAAGGAATTTATGCAACTCATTTTAGAGGTTAAGTCAGTAACGCAAAAATTTGATGACGACGATTTAATCTCTTTGTTGCGAGCCCTCCACTTCATTATTTTATACGTTTGAGTCCCCCATTTGACAACTTCGACCTCAGATTTGGGGACTTCAGCCACTAAATTTGAGAACTTACCCAACGGTACACGCGACTGATTATAAGCATAACCTGAAGCTTGCAGAATCCATGATTGCTCGCTGACCCGTAGGATTGAGATGGAGGGTTCGACAATGCAAATGATTTCTTCCCTACCTGTCTCCCATACTCACTCCCCGCGCCGCCAGATTGCTTGCTGATCTTTAGACTGAGAACGAAAGTTTGCGAAAGCGAATAGTTTCTTCCCTGGCTGTCTCCGATACTCACTGGTTGCGTCGTCGCTCTTAGAGTGGCTCCCCGCGCCGCCGCTAGCCACACGCGAATGATGCTTTTTTTGTGGGTGGGAAATCATCAAGTGACGTCTCCCGCTCTGGGCGGAGCGGAAGGGCGTGTCAGACTTTCACTGACTAAAACCCACCCGCGTTCCTTCAGTTGCTTTTATGCCAGGGCCACTGTAACTCTTTAGAAGACATCTCGCGACCCTGGCAGGACGCTTGCGACGCTGGTGTATACTCACTGTTCCAAGAACGTAAGTCGATGCAGCCCCAGATGGTCCTGCGCGGGCGCGTGGCGCGCGGGCTGCGCGACGCCCACTGTGGCGGCCGACGCGTCGTCGCTCTCCGAGTCGCTCCCCGCGCCGCCGCTAGCCACACGCGTATGATGCTCGTGTATGTATGTACTGACGTGATTCATTTGGGGGCTTTGGGGGACGGGTAGAATGTTTGGGGGAAGGTCGAGATAGAATTTAGGGGTCATAGATATAAAACTCGGGTCATATGGAGACGAGTTTAGGATGAAGTCCATTTGAAACAATAGACAGGTATACAAAATATTGTAAAACATTTTAGGAAAAAAAAGAATAGCTATGAAATTGTGTCAATTCTTTTCCCAACGAAACTACCTTTTTTTGTAAGTTTGACACTCAAAATTACCTTTTATGTGCCCAATTGAAAGACATTATTTGACTTCGACTTAGGATATTGAGACAGAATTTGGGGGTCATAGAGATACAAAAATGGGGTCATGTAGAGAGGAATTTTAGACCAAGTCTTTGCATTGGTTTATCCAATCAATATCAATATCCAATTTTCTCGAAAGAGGGAAACAGGGAAGAGTTATCTTCCTATTTGTATTCATAAAGAATAATTTAAGGGCACATATTTTGAGGAAAAGCCCCCTTGCTTAAATGATAAATCACGATAGTAATACATTATAAGTGCAAATAAAAATGTAAAAAAAAAACAAACATTTGTCTGTGTACTGATTCGGAGGTGCTATCAAATTCAACCTGAGCAAAGCCACAGTGCGACAACAAATATAAAAAAAATTTACTCATACATGCATAACATAAACTTCATATTAGAACCAACATTTTAAGTTTATCATCAAATGAGAGGCAAATAATGGTACGCACATTTCTAAAATATAAACAGTGAAAGGAATGCACAACCTGTTATCATGGATTCAGTACTTAATGATTCTAAACCCCTTGTAATGAAATTTTCCGTCGTTTATTCAAAAAGAAAACAGGTCAATCATACATTTTGACCTCATACTTTTCCGCACCCTTGCGGTGGAAACGAGAACGAACGTGAGCGCGGCCTTATCCCAGAGCAAAAATGTTAGTCTGTAAAGGTAAACTCACGCCAGGCTGCAGGCAATGAACGCGCAGACTTCCTTGCGAAAGATGCTGCAATCAGGTCGAAAAAGGAGGCGAACTATGACCCTCCCGGTTTTTTATATTACAGCAGTATTTTTATATTTCGACGCCTCCTACGCATAAGGTCGTAAGGCTAAAAAATCTTTTTCTCAGGAGAGCATTTTTCGTATACGTTTATGCGCGGGATCGTTTAAATGTTAAGACCATTATCCATTAAAAGACTCATTATTTATATAAGATATTAAAATTTGGATTTTAGTAATAGATAATACTATACAAGATTGTTGTAATGGCACAAAAAAAACGGTTTTAGTCAAAAACAATGTTCCGACCATCTGCGTGGGAGCCATCGATTTTGTGAATTTCAACGCTAGGCATCAAGTGTTGAATTTATGGTTTCAGTTTGCGCGTTAATAACTCCGCCACCCTTCAGTATACGTTAGTTTTAGTGGTAGCCGTGGTCGTAAGATGCAAGAGCAAGACGATACGAGACTCGGTTTGTAGAAATCCATTACTCTCCTTCTCCCATCATGCATGACCGAAACTGAGTTGAAAGGTTAAACCTAAATGTTGGGTCTACTATGAAAGACGGTTTTTCATTCAAAATGAGCTAAAAACGACAAAAAAAACAACAAAACTGGACAATTTCATTACAGGACATGCACAAATATTCTATCAACGCCTTGGACGAGGATAAAAACTACAAAAATATACTGTGTGTAAATGGAGGTGTGACTGTGATATTTTTTTTTTTAATATTTCAACCATGTTGCAGTTTTTTTTTTTTTAATTAAATTTCCTTTATGTTCCAGAATTATTATGTTACGTTTGTAGCCTAATAAGGTCTTAGCTAAAGTGTCAGGGAACGATTAAATACGGGGAAGACCGACACTATAGTATATTCGCGTCAAGAAAATTGTGACTCAACAGTTCAACTAAGTAAAGACGTTGTATTTCTACGTTGTTGTATTCGTTGTTGTTGTGTTCGTGGTATGGTATTTTTTTTATTGTAGATGCATCGTCTTCACATATAATTGTATAAATATTGTATTTAAATACTGAAAACTATTTTAAAAGAGTAACGGTGGAGTTTCTTGCCCATTTTTCTCCATACGAATCTACTTTTTGGAAGGGGCAACTAGAATCAATTCTTTTTTTTTTTTCATGTAACAGTTGACGTTCAAAAGTGCCTTTTTTGGGCCTAACTGAAATCAATGCTTTGACTTTGACTTTACTGTGGTAAAAATTGAATCATAAATATTGTTTCCTTTTGTTCTTTAATCATTTTATAAATGTTATTTAAAAAAAAACCGTAAGTACTAGATGTTTCCACTATTATACTCTACACAGTCACGTTTTGATGACCACACTGTTTATGGAACTTAAAAACATTATAAATCACTCTTCTTTCTCTGCTATGAATTATTGTGCCACTTTCATTTTTACGAATTGGCATGGTAATCATTTTTAAAATTGATAAAAGACGCGTCCGTACTTTCTGAAGCGCTTACTTCAACTGGTCAATGTGAACACGACTTTCTGATTTACTATGATCTAAATTCTAATTGGTCAAAGGGCGTGGCTAAACAGTGAAAACGATGAGTCACTATTTTCTTAACGCGAATAGACTATAGTACCTGAGGACGAATTGCACCAAAGAAACTGAACCCGAAAAGCAGATCTATCATGCTAAACCACGTTCAGGGAGCTTTCAGTGGCATTACAGTTGTGAAACATTGACACTGACAGCTCTTGAACGTAGTTTAGATGTGCCGGTCGCGTTAAGTTTCATTGGTGAAATCGGCACTGAATAGTATAGGTTTTATATCGTAACTTTAGTAGAACAGGGTTTTTGACTAGTATCAAAAATGTACATGAATTATTACTTATTTCAAAGATGTTACAAAAATTATTAAGACGATTTGCAAAACATAAAATAGAGGAGTGACACATTTGAAGTTATTCTTTTATCCTTGTCACGCAATACGACCATCGTATTGAAGATATTATGGCGTTCGTGGCGTGTTGTGACGTCATATGCTAGTAGTGTCTCTATCTAGCATTTACTTTAAAACGCATAGAACTGTGCCAATTTTCATGATATTTTTAAAAATTTTCTTTACTATGTCTTAATATTTTTCTAGGTTTTGTATAATCAAATTTAAACATCCGGTCAAATACCCTATTGTATTGAAAGCATGTGAAATAAATATACCAGTTTAATTTAGTTAATATTATGTTCGGGCTAATTGTATGTCATGCGTGGTCTGGTTTCACATTTCAACTTTCATAATGGTTCAACTTTTGATACGGGGATCTACTTTATGTTTTAAGACTACTGCAATTTACACAATATTGATGAAAGAATGTTAGATTAGTGTTTCATTAAGTTATTTTATTAAAGACAATGTATTGTTTGATGTCATTAGCCTCGATTACTTTGATCATCATACACTGGTAAATAATGTTACTAGTCTAATTAAAGAATCTTCCAAGAGTTTATTAATTTCTTGTTACCTGTTTTGACATTATCTACCACGTTTTACAACTATGATTATTTTTGAATAGCTTGAAGTTATAGCCGATCTATGTAAAAGTTATACAAACTTGTTTCATTGCAAAAAAATGATTTCTATTTTATGTTTTCTACCTGTGTCATAGAAGTGTACCTATACGCTAACCTTTACCTCCCCGATAAGGTTCAACATGGACTGTAACACACCGATCTATAAACGTTACTTATCAGTAGTACATACAAACTACAAGTGTAAGATAAAGACGGAAATATGTCTAAATCAAACGACCAATTAAGTAACGTTTATAAATTTTGGCTCAAGTCTCTCACAATTAAGTGGCGTTAAACTGTTAGAAAGCCATTGCAATATAAGCCTTATTTCATTGCAATAAAGTATACATTATAATCATTGCCGGAAGTTTGATAAAAAGTATCGGCAATCATTCTAATTTATACATTACTTTACGAAGAAAAAAGATTTACATTACAATGACTTACTAATAGTTTACCCTCAATCGCGAATGACCTACAGTACCTCCTCAAAATGGACCATACAACACACCGCTTAAAGTCTAAAATCGTTTAACCAAACATACATATAATGGGAGACTTAACCTTAATAGTACGTACACATTAGGCGTGGGCTGCGCGAGATGCGGTTGTACCGCAGCCACGATGCTGGGCGTGGACACCGACTTCTGGAGCGGCAGGCGCGCCGCCAGCCGCGCGCCCTCTACCGGGGCAACCACGCCCGAGCCCGGCGCGATACCACCCGCACGGAGGGCCGCTGTTACCTTCTCGAAGTCCTTCTGTGACGGGGAAGGGTGAAGGCGGTATTTTGAGCAACGTTTCAGGCAGTACAATAATATGAAGATTTAATTAATGTGATGTTGGATTGACCTCACAATAGACGAATTTAAGCCAAATGAAACCTTCTGAATCTTTTGAATCTGAAATGTCATGGCAAAAGAAACTGTTCCCAAGTAGACGCGTTTTGCAAAGTATTATTTTTCCGAAAGGACACCGTCTACAAAATATTGCCTAGCTCCTAGTTTCCAAGTAGTCGAGGAATAAACCGACAATTTTTTTTTTCCAAATCAGAACTAGTCTTATAGATTCTCATTTTAAAAGTTTCAGATGGGAACGTTAGAAACAGATTTGTAGTGCAAAGATTCTGATTTCTATATATTCGGCTTTTTAACCCCCAACGCAAAAAGAGGGGTGCTATAAGTTTGATCGCTATGTGTATCAGTCACCGTGTGTGGCACCCTAGCTATTAAACGAGTGAATCGATTTAGGTGCGGTTTATTTAAATTTAAAAGAAGGCTTTCTAGGGGTAGTTCTTAGAGATAGTTAATCAAAATCAGTTCAGCCCTTTCGACACGACGATCCTATGGTCAAAATATTACCTAAACCTTTTAAACTTGAAGGGTCAATAAGTATACTTTTATTAAATTTTTACAGGTTTTTGTCTTGGTCGGGGTTTTTTCCATATTTACTGCTAAATCAATTAAATCTAGCTTATACTTACAGCGAGATCATTGTCGTTGAGCGAGTGTGTTGAATGCCTGACTGGTCGCGGCACTTCGCCTTCTGACTCCATTGACGAGAGCGACGCACTGTGACCATTCAGAGCACTGAAATATAGAAAAACAATGTATTTCGAAAGACGAGACAAGTGAATAACTTCTTGGGGGGGTGCGCACTTGATTTTATTTTGCTAAGATGATCTTCGAGGAATGGCTGGTAGCAGCTGGATGAGAGTTGCCGAGAATCGAACTGAATGGCGTGAAGTTGGAGAGGCCTATGTCTAACAGTGGACTGCTGTAGGCTGATGATGATGATGAAGATAAAGTAAAATAAGAATTTCATACGACTTTGAACCTATATGCTTAGGCGTACAACATATTTTAGCTCATGTCAAGTGTTTCTGCAAAAGACGACCAGTTATTTAGTAACAGGGCCCCAGGGCTCATATATAAGCCTACTATACTCCATTTGTTTAGGTAGTTAACTAAAGGTAAACAATCTTGATATGTCTTTTTATATAAAATAAATCGTATAAAAGACCAACAAATATTATTTAAATTAAGTTACTTACCTAACATCGGTTTAAGTAAATACCTACTTGTAAACATTTTTAGATTCAATTTTTAGACAGTTTTTTAGATAAAAGACATGTTAAGATTGTTTACATTTAGTTAACTACCTAAACAAATGGAGTATAGCTACACACATTTTACCACTTTGGAAGTGTCTCTCGCGCAAACCATTCATTTTAGAAAAAAAATGATATTAGAAACCTCAATATCATTTTTGAAGATACCATAGATACCCCACACGTATGGGTTTGATGAAAAAAACATTTTTGAGTTTCAGTTCTAAGTATGGGGAACCCCAAAATTTACTGGTTTTTTTTTCTATTTTTGTGTGAAAATCTTAATGCGGTTCACAGAATACATCTACTTACCAAGTTTCAACAGCATAGCTCTTATAGTTTCGGAAAAAAGTGGCTGTGACATACACGGACAGACAGACAGACAGACAGACATGACGAATCTATAAGGGTTCCGTTTTTGCCATTTGGCAACGGAACCCTAAAAATAAAAAATAAAAAGTCCTGTTCGAGGCCAAAATACTAGTATCTCAACATGATACTGCGACATTTAAAAAAGTGTCGCAGCGCTGGTATACTAATAAAGCACAATGGGCTGTCACGGGTAAGAATAGAAAGGCAGGACTTTGTTATGTGCCAGGGTTGCCGATTTGTTCGAAAGAGTAACCGTGACCCTGGCACATGGGCAACTGAAGGAATACGGGTGGATTTTAGTCAGTAAAAGTCTGACACGCTCTCCCGCTCCAACCAGAGTGGGAGACGAATATTTGATGATTTCCCAGCCCAAAAAAAAGGCTGTCGATAAAATAACGTTAGTCACATTCGAGCATTTTAATAATTAGCTTCATAATGAAATTGAATAGGTTTTGACTCGAAAAGACACAGCAAAGGCAGGCGCGTGGCTGTAAACAGTGGGAGACGTCATTTGACGATTTCCCACCCAGAAAAAAACAAAAGAATTAGTTATTTACGAGTAAGAGGCGAAACTACATACTTGCGTTGTCTGTGTGCGTCGTGTGTGCGCGGGACGGGCTCGAGTGCCGCCCAACTGCTGCGACGGCCCTCGTCGCGGCGTTCCCATAAACCCCATTGTCGGGATTCACCTGTAATTATGTTCAATATAATTATTTGTCAACATCAGAACCTTTCGACCTCATCAGCCATCTGTTCTACGAACAATGTGCCCTGCCCACTGCCATTTATCTTTAGCAATTCTTCGGGCTATGTAGATTTATCTATTCATTTCTGATTCGATTGCGTATGGAAACTCCAAGCTTAGCCTCCATCGCCCGTTGGGTGACTTTCAGCCTTCTAATAAGGCCTATTGTGAGCGACCATGTTTCATTATTTGTATTACAACTTATTAAGGTGAATGCTTCAACCAGCCCGCGAAATTCAAATTTTCTTACGTTTTTTGCAATTTGCAGGCCAGTGCTAGGTTGTATGTTGATTAAAATATTATTCGCGCCTATAAGACGTATGTAGTTACAGAATTATAATCATCAAAATCGCCAATACAACCCTCCAAGTTCATAAAGGTCTAGGAACAAAAAAAAAAAACAGAAATAGTCATTCCTACAGCTTTAAAAAACTCTTGCAAACTACGCAAGAAATTTTGAATTTCGCGGGCTGGTTTGGAGCATTCACCTTAATTATATTAAATGTAAAAAAATAGCTTCTGCCCACGGTTTTGCGAGCGTGGATGTCGGAAATTATCTCACGGGAACGTGCTACGAGAACAAAAATGTACAGTAAGCCAGTGGAAGTCCCGTCAAAATTGGTCCAGCTGTTTCGGAGATACGCCGGAACAAATAGACAGAGAGGTCAGGTGCGTAGCACTCGCAACCGGCGTATGTGTATTACCAGATGTGTAAACCTTAACGAGGCAAAAGGAGTTTGTAAGGATCGTAGCAGATGGCGTTCCGTAGTTTCCGCCAACCCCCATGGGAAAAAGGCGTGAGTATATATGTAAATAGAAAGACAAAAAATGAAAAAATCTTATTATTAGCTTCTGCTTTTTCGTGTGGCTGATACGACAGGTGATGAGCAGCCCGCATCCACCGCGCCGTCCTTACATAATGAAGGACATAATGTGTTGAGACGTCTGGTGCCTGTCGCCTGAAGAACAGCTTTTCTCCATCTCATTCCGTACGAACTATAGAAAATTTTTCACAACGTAACTCACCGCTGCCCTTCCGGCTCTGTGGGTAGAAGTCGAGATGTGTCGGTGACGAGCAGTCCACTTCTACCGTGCCGTCTTTACATAGTGAGGGACATGACGTGCTGAGACGACTGGTGCCTGTCGCCTGAATAAAGGGAGAAAGGATGCTCTTAGTTACATTACAGGCATAAATAAATGCAATAAAGGCATTACATTATTGAACGTATAATATTACTGTGACGAGGAGCTTTAGGTAAATAAGTCTGGAAGGACTCGAAACAGAAACGAAAAGTATCGTATCGCCGCCAAAAACATAAAGTCTTAGCGCGAAAACTATAGATCAATCGAAGTTCGTACCTTTCAAATGATCAGTGGCAGTGTCTTGCCAAATTATCATCATAACCGCGAAAAGTCCACGTTAAGAGGTTGCTGCACCTTAGAGTGAACTTTTTTTCTAGTAAAAAATCAAGTTACAGACGCGCCTCCTTGCCTACCCCTCTCATCAAAACTAAACACAATACAGTCCCGTCAGCAGACACTTTTCGCCTGGGCGAATATATCTAGGTGGATTTGATTTTGAATTTCCTATATTTAATACGCAAAATTATCAGATGGATCGGCTCTGTTCAATGTACCTAAATATGATCGCTACGTAGGTATGTTATTCAATATTATTTTATCTTCGTGAATGTGTTACCTATGCTGGTGGGGTACTATTTTTTAAACATAATTTTGTGGGGTTGTTCTTCAACAAAAAGTTTGGTAATATCATGTAGTTAATAAGTTTTATTTTATACCTAGCCTTATGAAGGCATGATGAAAATTCAAATTGAAGAAAGGCAATTTTCCTTGCTCTTAATGTTTCAATGTGCCTCAATACATTTATAACTAAAATGACTATAATCACCAGTAATGGCAGTGGCGCAGTTCTCATGCGCTGCACAGCCGCATGCAGCCGTCGCAGCTGCTGCAAGCTGTCTTCAAGCAACCCCGGGCTGTGTGGGGTTACGCTTATCGTTGGCACCTGTAAATACATAAAACTTTAGCAATCATAACTCGCACAATATTTGAGATTTTGAAAATGAGCTGAAGAGGTTCTAAAGACCGATAGATGGTGCACAAAGCATAGGAACGAATCTAAGTGCAACCAGCATCCGAATGCCACAAAAACTGGTTCTAAGATTTGACTAAGCGCGCACTACGATTTTTAATAGTTGCGATGAATAATTGCCAATCTGCGAACAATCGAGTCAGTGTGGTAAAAACACCTAGAAAACGGGCTTTAAAAATTATTTGAGTTTGAGATTTAATTTCGCATCGCAGTGAGCGCTTAGCCTTAGAAATCTTTTCATTTATCGTAGCAGCTAGTCTGTTCCAAAATTATCTGATGAAATCTAAACAAACGAATCAGAAAACGTGATTGCGGCTGTCAATTATTGTGCCACTTACACATTGAGTGCTTTACCCGAAATTCTTATTTTAAACCACATTAAAGATGTTTTCTCGTTTGACAATTGAGATTAATTTAATAAGCTCGATTTCCGTTAGGTCAGTGCCTACCCCCATGGGAAGAAGACAGGGAGTTTATGTATGTATACTGTAATAGCATGTAATATCGTTTTTCATCAGTAAGCGACAGGATACATCTGCTTGCTGTTGACATGGTGTCTGGAAGAAAATTATCATCATCACCATCTGCCTAGCCCTTTTCCAACTATATTTTGGCTAGCTTCCATATTAATGGGCTACAGCAAAGTATCAGTATTATACGTGGAGCGACTGCCTACCTGAGCTCTATAGCCCAGTGACTGGAAAACACAATTCCTCTTGGTAGGACTGCTTCTCGAATTTCTGGCTTCTGACTACTGTCAAAGATCTTCATATCGTGAAAGAAAAAAGAAGAAGAAAGTCCTCATAATTCTGTAATATTCGTGATTTACCGTCAGTTTTACCTGTGCCCTGGCGGCGGCCATGTCTGGTGGTGGCGTGGATCTCGTCACGTGCTCAGTGACCTCGTCCTCGCTGCTGTCGGAGCGCGAGTCCGAACTGCCGCCGCCCTCGTCTGGAACCAAACAACAGAAATGTTAAAACAAGGTAAGGCAGTGTTTTAAAATCCGTTGAAGTCATCTTCCTGTTCGAAAGAGATACCGTGGCCCTGGTACATACTGAAGGAACATGGGTGGGTTTTAGTCAGTAAAAGTCTGACACGCCCTCCCGCTCTAACCAAGAGCGGGAGACGTCTTTTGATGATTTCCCACCCACAAAAAGTCATCTTCCTGCCATAGTGTGGCCTGCCCAGTGGCGTGTATTGCATATAGGCATCCAAGCAGTGCGTACCTCGAAAAATTCCTATAAGTCTGTCAATTACATTTTAATGTGTGTGCCGAAATTATTAAGAAACTAACTAAATTATCATACCTAAAAGAAACCCGCGTTTGTCTGCCTAGACAAGAACAGGCGGCTTAGTGCCTACCTGCAAAGCACGCCACTGCATTATCCCAATATTAGTTGTGATCCGCACAGCATTCTACCATTTTTCAGGGTTGCGGATTTGATCGAAAGAGTAACCGTGGCCCTGGCACAGGCAACTGAAGGAACACGGGTCGGTTTTAGTAAGTAAAAGTCTGACGCGCTCTCCCGCTCTGTGCAGAAGTCATTTGATGATTTTCCATCCAAAAAAGAAAGCAATCTACCATACATCTTCATTAACCGTAATTTCAGTAGTTAACCACTTTCTAACCCAATTATCATCTTTTAGATTATTGAAACCCCATCCATTGCTTCTTTGGATGACTTCATCGATGCCATCATCGTTTCTTTTCGTTTCGACGGTTAGACTGATTCGAATTTACCACGAAATTGTAAACCGTATCAAAATTCGTTGTGGAGTTTAGATGAACAATGTGGCCATAGAGACAGACACGAAAAGCGACTTCAATTTATAATATGCTGTAATGCCATTTCATTACTATTTTTGTTTGTTATGTGAACCTTCTCCAGCGCGCCCACAACAACTTTACATAAGTTTTATCAGAATCGATCGAGGCTTTTTTTGGGTTTTTGCGAGACTAACGCACGGCAATCGGGTTCATATGTAAGAAAGAAGATTAGATGTGTGATCAAACAGATGTTTGATTTCAGTTTTCCAGATGTTTCTGCAGTTGCTCAGGATTTTTCCTAATTTTCGTTATGCGACCGAGCAAAACAAAAAAAAAAAATCAATTCAATAAGTCGTTTGTGAAGAAAATAAGCCATAATTGAGTTTTAGCGGGACTAACGAATAGCAATTGATTTTGTAAAGATATAGATAGATTTACAATAAGACAAAGTAGCCGTATCTTACATTCTTTATAACTGTCTAAACCAAACAAACTCTCGTAATAGAACTCAGCATCAATTCAAAGTAGCAATAGCAACCAAAATACACGAAATCTGTTTATCTTCAGCTACACCTGATCACCAAAACACACGTATAATAATGAGCATAATGTTGTGTTTACGTTGGCAACAACTTAGCGATTACCGTAAATACGTTAGGCGCGATTTCCTCGGTACCCTCAACTCAATCAAGTAATTAGCTTTAGGCAGAACGTTGTTGTAATATCGTCTTATTAGAAAGAGATTTAGGCAACGTTTTGGGAGCATGGGTTAGTGAGTATTTTTTCGGGAGCATATTTTCGATCCTTCTCACCGAGAGGAGGCCTATGTCCCAGTAGAGGAGACATTATAGGCTGCTGATGATGCAATAGCAGAACTTCATCTGCAACTTCTTCAGCATGCAAATTTTGGCTCCTAGCCCCATTTTTTTTTTTTTTTTTTTTTGGATGGGAAATCATCGAATGACTTCTCCCGCTCTGGGCGGAGCGGGAGGGCGTGTCAGACTTTTACTGACTAAAACCCACCCGTGTTCCTTCAGTTGCCCATGTGCCAGGGTCACGGTATCTCTTTCTAACCTAACCCCATCGCGTTGCATCCTCATCGCCTGCCCGCGCTTTTACTTCATTTAAACTTAGCGTCCTTTCCGACATTTTATCAATTAGCTCGGCTTCTAAGATTCATAGAGTAATTTTAAATATTACCTTCCTCAACGAATGGCTATCAAATGTAAAAATTATTTTTCACATCTGACTGATAGTTCCAGAGATTACTTCCTACAAACAACCTCACAAACTTTACCTTTCATATTATTTGTAGATGTAGCAGGCAGAATTAATGATATAACAAAATCAACACAGTCCATTGCACAAAAACGAAAACAGGCTCGATGGTTTAAACCATACCTAAAGCAAAACCTCTTTTATTAAAAGACCGTTATAGGCTTTCAAAAGTCGAGCACCAACATGGCTTCGCTCAAAATACTTCCATCTAAAAATAACTGCTCTTAACGACACCAATGGAAGTATCGACAGCTTCTGAATAATACTCGCTTTTCCCCGTACGTGTCAATCTGTTTAATAGGCATTGACAGGCAACGGAACACAAGAATATGCCTGTCGAGAGTACCAACAAACCTCACTGACACATTTCTTTGTAATACTGTGAGAAGAGGCCCGTGTTTCCGAGGGCGTTCGTTCATAAGCTTTTGTGATTGAGAAATTGGATTGGACACCCCTTGTTACTTTTTTATAAAGAACCGTAAATATTTAATGTGCTCCCGACTTCTACGTAAAATAAAGGATATTTATTATGTGGTCGCTCGTTCCATCATAGAGCTCATTCGTCAGGCGAGATCGAGGGCAAGTCAAGAGCAGGCGAACTCAGCAATAAAAAATAAGATTGTGTGTGTTCTAGCTAAGATAGTCGCGACTTATGAATGATCAAACAGACGACCTGTTGTTCAGTGGTCACTACAGCCTATGTACAATACACATGTATTAGAAGCACTGCAGGTGCTTTGCCAACCCAGATACTAAGCAGAAGTGCCTTAATGGGGTAGCGGGGTGCCCTGCCGCTTCCCCATTAAGGCACTTCTTCCGTGAGATTCAAAATCTTCTTACATGTTTTTGCAATTTGCAGATCAGAGTGTATATTGATTAAAATATGATTCGCGGTAACACGGATTTAGTGGGACTAAATCCTTTCAAAGGTGGTCTTACAACGATCTGTTTTAGGGATATAACCGCCAATTATGTCACCCCTAGTTTGTAAAATTTCTACATTCATATCAGTAATTTTATGGTGTATTTAAAGAGTATCCTATCTATCTATCTATCTAGTGTCTGTATGACACACAAAGGTGTTCTATTCATCGCAAGCCAACACGCTCTACATCTAGTGTCTAAAAATACCCATTTAAACTATTCTTATCTACTCCCAGCACAAAATTCCGACCTCATTTAATTTCAAAAAGGCATTTCATTTCGTATCTCGTCCATTAAAAGCCGTGCTTTGAAACTGAATACAAATGTTTATCAAGCGTAACTTCCCGAGCGCTGGTAAAAGCTTCACAAGCGAACTTCACCACTTTGCCCTCACTCCGGAAAGGAACTCTAGCAATGTACCTGACCTGGTTATGCCAGCTGTACAATTCTACATAATTGTTGGTAGACAATATTCCTTAACATAGAAATTACAAAAACAATATGTAACTGAATTAACGCAAGACCTCATAGACCTCTTTTAGTGTTGACTCAATAGCATATTGCACTGACCAAAACTACTTTTTAGGGTTCCGTTGCCAAATGACAAAAAACGGTACCCTTGTCATGTCTGTCTGTTTGTCTGTCCGTCCGTATGTCACACACAGCCACTGTTTTCCGAAATCATAAGAGCTATGCTGTTGAAACTTGGTAAGTAGATGTATTCTGTGAACCGCATTAAGATTTTTACACAAAAATAGAAAAAAAAAACCAATAAATTTTGGGGTTCCCCATACTTAGAACTGGAACTCTATTTTTTTTTAAATCAAATCTATACGTGTGCGGTATCTATGGATAGGTCTTCAAAAATGATATTGAGGTTTCTAATATCATTTTTTTCTAAACTGAATGGTTTGCGCACGAGAGAAACTTCCAAAGTGGTAAAATGTGTGTGTCCCCCCTGTAACTTCTAAAATAAGAGAATGATAAAACTAAAAAATAAATGATGTACATTACCATGTAAACTTCCACCGAAAATTGGTTTGAACGAGATCTAGTAAGTAGTTTTTTTTTTTTTATACGTCATAAATCGTAAACCGCAATTTACCTTTCATTCAATCAACTCAAATATATAATTTTTTTTTAAATCATTTAATTTCATAAACATAAATCTCTTGCATAAACCGTGAAAACCTACAGGTTTGTACGGAACCCTCGGTGCGCAAGCCCGACTCGCACTTGGCCGGTTTTTTAAAAGCTATTATTATTATGAAAATCCTGATAATCCAAGCTATACTTTAAGGCTCGTACAGACAGACGCGACATTTCACGCGACCTGTCGCGGAGGCGATTCTGCGATATATCGCGACGCAACACCTTTCACACTGGCGCGACAACTCGTGCGCGAATCGCGCGCGACGACCTTGTAGAAGCGACGACCAGGGCCTGCAGTCTCGACATAGATAGCGACCATTTTAACAAACGAAAAAGTTGCAAAGTCCCGAAGATCGGAATGGAACGATATTTGGTAGTCTCGACACTCAAAGTTATCAACTGTCGTTGGTCTGTCGCAACTGAGCTCGGCTGATGTTAACGAGTCGTTTTGCGGCCATTTTGGATAGCCCGTAAAGCAATTTGTTAGCATCATAAACTATGTTTTTTAGGTGTTTGGAAGTAAATATAAACAAAAATTATGGGGAATGGGGGTTCTTGAAAGTGTGTCTGAGTATCTATACTGATGAGGCTTGTAGTCCACTTATTTATGGGTTCCGGGTAATCTACGTGCAAACGAGCGTCGCCAACAAATACTGCATAAGAAGGAGCCTTATATCTTTTTGTAGGGAGTGAATCGTACGATCGCCTCTTATAAATAAATAACAAACAACCACGAATCATGTTTCCAAATTTATTAAATCTCCATGTATCATTATCATCTCACACAATGATCTCCTAATTACACATATTCTTATAATCTAGATGCTGCTTATATATGTTACATTCCTATTCACTTGACATTACGAATGCATTCTGTAGTTCATTACAACAATCAAACTGTATGAAAACTGAATAAATAAAAAGTATTCATCACTTCGTATATAAATAACACACAACGGCAAATCATGTTTTCAACTATTATTAAGTTTCAACAGTTCATCACACACAATCATCTGATTACACACATTATTTGAATCTAAACATTTTACATGGCACATGTTGCATTCATAGCCGCATAACATTTCCACACTTTACTAAAATAGCTTGACAATAATAATTTATCTAAAAATATCCCAAAAACTGAAATTATTTTATTAATAATAAAAAATAATAAAATAAAATTGTTTATTTATCCCAAATAAATAATACACACAGACACAGTTCAATACAATGCGATATGAAAACAGTGAGCATAAAAACATAGCTTGTGTACAGAAGATTTAGGTCTACAAAAAGAAAAAAAAGTCTATGCATACAAGAGAAATAGTGAACCCTGTCTCTTAAACTAGGAAACCTGTATCTTAAGAGACAGTGCTCGGCCAAAATTTAAATTTTATAAAACTAAGTATACAAGAGTGAAAGTGTGATGATCTACCAGTACAAATGAATATTAATATTAATCAAATGTGTGAGAGTATTGAGGTGTGTACATGCGTGTGTGTGTGAGAAGGGAAAGGGAGAGTGTAAAATGTTTATGTGTGTGTGAGTGTGAGTATTATGTCAAGCGAAGTATGATACTAGTAAAGACTCTGTTTTAATATAGTCCTGCTGTTTGAGCCAGTCAGAAGTTTTTGATTTAACATTAAATTTATTTAGGTCTATTATGTCTAGTTCTTTCTGTATTCTTTTGAAAACATGATGGCTTAAGACATAGTATTGACGTCTTGCAAATGAGGTTTTATACTGTACACCTGGGGGAACATATGTACGCTTTCTTGGATCAGAGGGAGGTAAGCGGGCATGTATCCTCAGGACAGATTGGAGAATAAACAGCTGCCGTACTGTCAGCACTTTGCAATCAGCGTAAAGTTGTGCTGTAGGGTATCTGTAGGGTTTCCTTAACATAACTTTAAGTACAGCCCTTTGGGACCTTTCTGCTCTCATAAGATAGGTCTTCGCGGCTCCACCCCATACAGTTATACAGTAACTAATAATAGACTGGCATAGACTCAAGTACACCATTTTTAGAATGTCAAAACCGGCAGATTCTCGGAGAGATTTGAAAATATGTATAAGACGAAGTGTTCGAGAAGTTAGGGTATCGAGTTGTTTGTCCCATTTTAGTCCATCGTCTATATGCACACCCAAGTATTTGACACTGTCTGCTCTGGGAATGGGAGGGCATGAGCACGAGACTAGCTGATTCTGGCATGAGTGAGCCGTTATTGTGAAACTAATGGGAGGTTTGGAATTAGACCGGATCGCAAAGGGTATGTAATACGTCTTTTTTAGGTTTAATGTCAGCAAGTTAAGGTCAAGCCAGTTCATAATTGAAGACATTGCAAATTCGGCCTTTCGTTTCACATCTTCCCATGAGGGCCCATCAACCAGAATCGCTGTGTCATCTGCATACGCATAGATTTTACAGGCTGGTATTGACATTCTACAAAGGTCATCTATGTAAATTTGAAAAAGGGTGGGGCCTAGAATGCTTCCCTGGGGGACACCGTACGACACAACCTCTTCATCACTGAAGCTAGAGCCAATCTTTACCAACTGGGTGCGATTCCTCAGGTAATCTTTGAAGATTTCCAAAGCTATACCACGTACACCCAAAAACTCCAACTTGGATATTAATTTGGGAACAGAAACTGTGTCGAAGGCTTTTGACAGGTCCAAAAATATACCAAGGCACTTTGTTCTACTGTCCAGAGTCTTGGCAATAGATTGAGTTAGATCCAAAACTGCATCTTCAGTGGAGACTCCTGACCGGAAGCCGTACTGATTGTCCGCTATAATATTGTATTTATCGAGAAAGCTTCTAAGATTTTGATTAAGAATCTTCTCGAGGATTTTAGAGAGCGACGACAGTACTGATATCGGCCTATAATTATCGACACAGCCTCTGTTCCCGCCCTTAAAAATTGGATGGACTATGGCTCTCTTCAGAGAATCTGGAAAAACTCCTGTTTCAATGCAGAGATTGCAGATGTGTGTTATCGGTGACACTAGTATATGACGACATGACTTAAGAAGCGAGGAAGATATACCATCCCAACCCACGGCACAGTCATGGCGCATCTGTAGTATAATAGTGTCTATGTCACATTCGTCAACTTTTTGTATAGCAAGTGAATTGACAGGCGGCTTCAGAGTTATGTTATTACCTTCTCGAATGGTCTCGCGGTTTAAATGCGCTTTAGATGGGTCGTTAATTATTTTTGCAGCCATATTTTTGCCTATATTGCTGAAGAAAGAGCAGACGTTGTTGAGGGAAGATGCAGGACTGTCACATATTTTGAGCAGTTCAACAGGACTAGAGCATATTTTACCTGTATTGGTTATTTCCTTAATAGTTTTCCACAATGCTTTAGGATTATTCCTAGATTTTTCTAGCTCACTCTTCTCATAAGTCCTCTTTAATTTACGCAGTAGCATATTACAGTAATTCCGATAGCGCGTATAGGTAACACGTAGTATTAAATTGTTAGGTGACTTCTTAGATTTTACGTGCAGCTTATCTCGGTGCTTGATACATTTTAGAAGTCCTGGAGTTATCCACGGTTTAATTGTTCTTTGTTTTCTAGGTACATTGATGTATTTTGTATGTTTAGTTATTGCTGTTGATATCTTTGCAATTAGCGAACTCATAGCAGTATTTGCGTCTTTGATGTTATAGATATCTGAAAAGTCTGTATTTTCTAGCTCTGTCTTAATAGCTTCGTGATTTAATCGGGATATAGTGAAACTTTTGTTTCGTGTTGGATTTGTATTTGAAATCGATAAAATAATCGGTTTGTGGTCAGTAATATGTGACTCCAATACCAAAGTGGTGGCCATTGACTTTGTTTTTAATAAGATGTGATCTAGGCAGTTTTCCACTCTAGTTGGAAGGAGGTGGGTTGGTACTAGTCCATGGGACGCGTTAAGAATTAGGTATTCTAGCGCACGGTCATTCCTATTGCCGAGTTTTATGTCAATATTAAGATCACCCACAGTAGAGATATTGGGGAAGTTTGACAATTCATCATAAATATTATTTAAACTAGACAGAAAGCTGTCGAAGTGATCTTTGGTATTATTCGATGGAGAGCGATATATTGCTACCACAGTGAGCTTATTATCAATTTGACATACAAGACTATTTGCATACTTAATGTTAGGTTCCCATACCTTGACATTTAGCCCAATTTTGGTGAAGATTATGACCCCATCGTTTTGGTTCGAAACATTTTTTGTTGAGTGCGAGTGGTATCCGTTTATAACTGGGAGGTTAATCACTTTACTCAGCCAACACTCAGTCAAAACAATTAGATCAAACTCAATATTAACTAAACACATCAACGCTAGAAGACTATCAAAATTTTTATTAACGCTACGAATATTCAAGTGCAATAATTTTATACTACTGTCAGCTGTTTTTATATATTTAATACACTCAGAGGGGTCACAAGAGAAAGAGTTTGCAAGATTTAGAATATCAAGGTCCTGATTTATATTATTTATGTTAGCCATTTATGATTTTTAATAAAGAACAAGAAGAGAAACATTGAGATAGATTGTCTTGGTGCTAGAAAATAACAACATTGATTTTCTGTGTATTTAATGTACTGGCAGGTAAAATAGGTAAGTATGTGTGTTTTTATGTAATTTTTTTGTGAGTAAATTGGGTTTATTATGTTTGAGATGTGTTGGTTAGTATATAAATTATAACATAGTGTGAGGATTACAGTCGAAGTTAACAGAACAATTAAAAAGTGATACAAATACAATAGATTGCCCAAGGTTTCCAAGTAATGACCGGGCTGAGGTTCAACTAGTCACTTGCTGGTGAGCTCTTGAAGGCACTTCTCTGAACTTATCAGTAACTGCTTATCGCCCGATTGTTTGCGAAGGAAAATGTTTCCATTGCTTACCCAACAGAACGAATAGGCATTTTCCTTCGCAAATTCTCGTGCTAAGTAAAATAGCTTTTTAGAGGTAGAAGACAGCTGCTCAGCAACATATACCGCCTGCCGTTTCCCCGGTATACCAATCAGCTCAGTATTCAATTTTCTCTCTTTAGGCTCCTTTTAAAGGTTCCTATTAATACATTGTTATTTTATAATTTAAGCATTACAATCTTAAGTCTAATCTCCTTACTACTTACAAAAGAGCAACATATGCACTACATTATGTGCAGACTATGAAGTAGTTAATACATAAAAATAAAAAATCTGGCAACAATATGGGTGGCTTTTCATATTTGGGTACTTCTTTGTCTCCTAAGAAGTAGCCATACTTGTAGCTAACCAACAATATTTTCTACCTCAAATGTAACTACCCATGTAGTTAACGTTGGATCTCAATATGAAAACTAATTGTGAATAAACATTGGTGCCCAAGAAACATTTTTTTTTTGTTTTGCACCTGTTCTAAACTTCTAAATAAAATACCTAAGAAAATTGAAAGACATACCATTAAAAACAACAGGTACAATAATTAAACATAACTTTTTAGTATTTTGCACAAGGTTTCTTAACCGACAAGAACTATTGAAATTTTGTTTTTATTATTTAAATGTACTAAATTTGCTTACTTAAATAGGTAGAAAGTACATAGATTCCTCACAACTGTAACAACTGATATTAGTATATACATTCTTTGCAATTAAATATATCTATTCTATTGAAAAATACATAAATAACACATAACCGCAAAACATGTTTTCAACTTTATTAAATGTCCATTAGCAGAATCATCTAAGTTCACACATTCTTATAATTAAGATACTGTTTACATGAGGCATGATGCACACCTATTGAAAATATTCATCAATTGTTTACACTTTCACCATCCACTTAGTTCAAACTGTTTTCTTCCATGTTGTGCCTTCCTTACAGCAGACAATGACTCAGGTACCACAAATGATGCATCTCCAAGCATAGTTCAAGCTGTGGGGCCTTTCAAAGTGTGGACCGCATGTTTCACAATGCCTGTCCTCCGACAGTCTTGATATGGCTATGAGACGGCAAATCTCACGCAAATGAAAATCCTTTGGACTTGTTCATATCTGTACATTCACAGAATAACAGTAGAGGTGTTAACCGAGCTCTTAGGTAAACATTAACCATTTCTTCGAATACAACAACATCACGGAGTTTTGTGTCTGTACGCAGCTATGATATGATTTATTAAGAAACAATATGAAGAGAAGTCACCGCTTGATTAAAATGGGTTAGCCGAGTAATAATATGCTGTAACTTTGGCTATCTATGAAAATATGTGTAAAATACACTTGAGAAAGAAAATCAATGAAAACAAATACCAAATAGACATGACTTCACAAGTTTGGCATTAGTTTTATAGTGTTGCAAGGATGCAGATTGTAATGACCTCAGATTTTTAACAAGTTATTTTAATCCTGTAAAACAGTTATTGCTACTTAGTAGATTCCATAAAAAAACGAGTATTTGCAAGATATGATTAACAATTCCACTGCACAATTTTCTAGAAAAATGGATTTTTTTATTAATAAATGTTCTCCAATTTTCCGTGAATTCAAGGAGAAATTCTTACGGCCGCTACTATGTCATCGAACATTCGGATCACTAGATAATACCGAAAACACCCCGCTTGCCGTACCGATGCATACGACAAAAGCAAGTCTCTACATCGGAGATACCTCGCAAAATCGTATAAAATGATGTTGAGACACTACCAAAGACTACTATTTATAGTTCGACTTCAATTATTGGCCGCGAGAAATTCTCATTGAATTCTGAAAAAATTGGAGACCATTGATTAGTAAAAAAATATTTTTTACTACAAACTGTATAGTGACTTTTTAAACCATATCTTGGAAACTGTTTATTAAAGAAACTTAGAAGGAGTGATAAACATTATAAAAAAAAATCTCGGGCCACCATGTTTGTTACGGGTAAAATCCGAAACTACTGAACAGACTCATAACAAACTTCTTAGTTATTTATAATTTGATCCAACCTAAAAGATAGGATAGTTTTTATCTCAAGTATTACTGTCTTTTATATTTGAAAAAAAAAATGTTTATTATACGAAAATAGTTTGTATTTATTGGTTAGTTCTAGGATTTCCTAAAAGATGGTGATGTAAGTAATGTTCACGACATAACAATACTATTTTAATTATTCGTGAATGTTTTTTTTTTATTATAGTGTGTATTGTATTTTAATTGTGCAATTGCGCTTAAATGATACTATTTTCCAAACGATACAGTTTGGAAAATAGTATCATTTAAGCGACAATAGTGTTTATTTATTGGTTAGTTCTTGGAATCACTAATAGATGGCGGTGTAAGTTCGATACAACTCTCTTACATCGTTGTATAATTGTGAAGTGTATTATTTTTTAACTTAATAGACACATTTTTTTGTTTATTAATCTCCATATTACCTCAAAAACGTGTAAGTATTTCATGCTTGTTTTTTTTTGTATTTAATTTTGATTTTTATTAAAACGATTTCATTGACTTAGTATGGGTGTAAGTATGTAAGTGTGTATGTAACGGAATGTTTGAAAGTGATTTTCATCTCAAAACATCGGAATTATTTAAAATTTACTATAAGATGCTTATTACCCGATGACAATACATTAATTTCATAAATTTGTGCCATTATTCTAGCCAGGATTATCAGGACAGATAAAAAAAAATATACGCTTTTGTAGCTAGCTGAACTAAAAATTTACAAAGTAAATAATAGTTTTTCGTGTGGTGCCGGACGTAAAGAATAGCATCATCCTATTTCTTTCCGTGAGTGTCGTAAAAGGCGACTATGGGACTTACTAGAAAGTGGCCAAAGCGTTCTCTATGAATCTTACCACCATAATGCGACGATAGCCAACCCGCCTGCCAAGCATGGCGATAATGGCAACACCCCCTGTAAATGCACAGAACCGGTCAAAGTAGTGGTTTTTGGGTGAGGTCTATGTCCAGCACTGGACGTCTTTCGGCAGAAATGATGATGAAGAATAGTTTAAAAAACATGATTAGACTTAATCAAGGTAATGATATCCTTCGACATTAACACTGTGTTGGCGCCACCGTTTCGGGCGACCTAACTTAGCCCCAATATCACGATTTAAGCGACGCACTGTGGGGCGCAGTGCTGCCATCTGCACCGGACCGGACGTTTGAACACGCTGGCGAGTGATTGGCAGTCTGCATCGGCTGACGTCACTTCGGCGGGAGAATACAAAGTCTTTAAAAGACCCTGAGCTCAGGGGACTGGACTTACTGGCTGCTTACGCTTCGCCATAGAAATATTACTATATTGTTTATCATTGCCATATTTGTTTTAATTATTTAACTGATCGTTAATTAAAAGTGATCAAGTCTATTGCCTATTTATTTAGTTATTCTTATTTAAAGTGGTATTGACTTACAACTGTAATTTGAAACCATCGTAAAAACCAATTATTTTTAAAAGAGTAACCGTGGAGTTTCTTACCGGTTCTTCTCCATAGGAATCAACAATTTGGAACCGTGCACTTAGTATCCGACATTTCATAAGTGCCCATGTAGGTTAATGTGTTTTTTTTTTTTTTATTTGATTACAAACTAAGATGAGATAAATGAAATGTTAATTCAAAAAGAGTATATCTGAGTGTTCAATTTCAACATTCCGATACTGTACCTACTTATCACTTTAAATTTTGGCCGATTTTTTTTTTTCATGAAATGGTTTTAAGTCGGTGAATTTGATTGTATGAAAATAATGAGTGAAAAATTTGTAGAATCTGTTATTACTACTGGGTCAGCTAGGATTAAAAAAAAATTATATGGTCATTACAATCTGCCTCCTTGCAACATTGTAAACAAATAGAGAAAGAAAAAGAAAGGAAAATTGTTTAATCTGCCAAACAAAACGCACATAACAAGATAAAAATTTCAAAAAGATACATAAAATGCAATGGAGCCAAAAGCCCCGTATTCAAGTCATTAAAAAAATTAAACAGTTAACATAATGCCAAAGTTGTCAAGTGTCAATTATGGAAAAAGTCTTATAATTTGTTGATATAGCAAATTTTGTGGTATTTAACATGATAATTTTTCATTAATAGCCAAGGTTACAGCATATTATTACTCGGCTAACCTATTTTTAATGAAGCGGTGACTTCTCTTCATATTGTTTCTTATTAAATCATATCATAGCTGCGTACAGACACAGAACTCCGAGGGGTTGTTGTATTCGAAGAAATGGTTAATGTTTAGTTAAGAGCTTGGTTAACGCCTCTACTGTTATTCTGTAAATGTACGGATATGAACAAGTTCAAAGGATTTTCATTTGCGTGAGATTTGCCGTCTCATAGCCATATCAAGACTGTCGGAGGACAGGCATTGTGAAACATGCGGTCCACACTTTGAAAGGCCCCACAGCTTGAACTATGCTTGGAGATGCATCATTTGTAGTACCTGAGTCATTGTCTGCTGTAAGGAAGGCACAACATGGAAGAAAACAGTTTGAACTAAGTGGATAGTGAAAGTGTAAACAATTGATAAAGATTTTTCAATAGGTGTGCACCATGCCTCATGTAAACAGTATCTAAATTATAAGAATGTGTGAACTTAGATGATTCTGCTAATGGACATTTAATAAAGTTGAAAACATGATTTGCGGTTATGTGTTATTTATGTATTTTTCAATAGAATAGATATATTTAATTGCAAAGAATGTATGTACTACAATCAGTTGTTACAGTTGTGAGGAATCTATGTACTTTCTACCTATTTAAGTTAGTAAATTTAGTACATTTAAATTACAAAAACAAAATTTTAATAGTTCTTGTCGGTTAAGAAATCTTGTGCAAAATTTTTAAAAAGTTCTATGTTTAATTATTGTACCTGTTGTTTTTAATGTTTGCAATGGTATGTCTTTCAATTTTGGAAGGTGTTTTATTTAAAAGTCTATAACTACAGGCATAAAACAAAAAAATAAAATACAAAATGTTTCTTGAGTACAGATGTTTATTCACAATTAGTTTTGATATTGAGATCCGACGTTAACTATAGTTCTTACCAAACTTCTTGGCCGCCCTGAAGTTGGCTACAATGGCTGGATCGAATGAAAAACAGCACCGATCCGTGCCTTGCGCTTCAGAAAGCCAACTTCACGGCGGCCTAGAAGTTTGGCGAGAGCTATACATAGGCAGTTACATTTGAGGTACAAAATATTGTTTGTTAGCTTCAAGTATGGCTCCTTGTAGGGAGACAAAGAAGTATCAAAACATGGAAGGCCACCCATATTGTCGCCAGATTAACTTTTTTATTTATAAACCAGTTTATTGCATTTCTTTATTGTCTGCGCATAATGTAGTGAATATGGTGCTCTTCTGTACGTAGTGGAGATTTAAGATTGCAATGTTTAAATTATAAAGTAACAGTGAGTTTGACTATTGTAATTTATGTCAGGACTCTCATGGCTATCCTTTAGTACCTAATATGCATGATTTCAGTTTTTTTGGATATTTATAATTAAATTATTATTGTCAAGCTATTTTATTAAAGTGTGGAAATGTTATGCGGATAGGAATAACATGTGACATGTAAAGTGTATAAAAGAATGTGTGTAATTATATTATTGTGTGTGATGAACTGTTGAAACATAATACAGTTGTGTGTGACGAACTGTTGAAACTTTATAGAATAGAGAGAGAATAACTGTTGATATTTAATGGAGATTTAATAAAATTGAAAACATGATTTGCCGTTGTATGTTTTTTATATACAAAATGATAAATACTTTTTATTTATTCAGTTTAACGGTTTGACTACTGTAATTTATGACAAGTCTCTCACGGCTATCCTTTAGTAATAGTGCATGATATCAATTTTTTGGATATGTATATTTAAATTATTACTGTCAAGCTTCTTTATTAAAGTGTGGAAATGTTATGCCGATAGGAATGCAACATGTGCCGTGTAAAGTGTTTAGATTAAAATTATGTGTGTAATCAGATGATTGTGTGTGATGAACTGTTGAAACTTAATAGAGATTTAATAAAGTTGAAAACATTATTTGCCGTTGTGTATTATTTATATAATCATCATCAATCACTAAATATTATATTTTTAGATTAATAATGTCGAGCTACTTTATTAAACTGCAGAATGCATTGGAAATGTCATGTGGATATGAATGCAACATGTCTCATGTAGAAATTCAAGCTAAAACGAACGTGTGTAATTAGGAGATGATTGTCTGTGATGATACTTAACTCTTCATATGCTGTAAACGTGGATCCTCGCCAGACACAATGGTTTTTTAATTGTGTCTGTAATTACTGCATTCAATGGATTAATGGAGATTTAATAAAGTTGGAAACATGATTTGCAGTTGTGTTATTTATTTATATGTCGGCTCCCTTCAAAAAGATACTAAATGTATTTGGCTCCCTCTAATACGATGGTTGTTGGCGACGCTCGTTCGCACATAGTTTTGTCGGAACCCATAAATATATGGTCTTAAAGCCTCATTAGTACAGTCACATCCTTCGGGTACGCCATTTTGTTAGTTTGCGTTGCTAACGAATCACTTTGCGGGCTTTCAAAAATGGACGCAACACATGCTCGTAAACATTAAGAAAATACGGTAAAGTTCATCGAAATGTCGATGTCAATCAATAACTTTGAGTGTCGAGACTACCAAATATCGTACCATTGCTACTAAACCGCACTATGAATACGTTTTGCGCCAACTGACATCGTTTTGTTCAAGTTAATGTATGACATTGGTCCGTATCTCAGATGTCGAGACTTCCATTTTGTCGCTGGCATCGTTACGGCAACCGATGTTTTTCGGTTTTATTTAGCAATCGGTATTTTGCGATAGTGTCGCTTTCTATGTCGAGACTGCAGGCCCAGTGCGACAGCTTTTAGTACATTTTGTATGGCGTCGCGGCGAATTCGCGGCCGCGACGCCGCTCTCGCGGCGCGACAAGGTCGTCACATAGAATGTACCTTATGTTGTCGCGCTGCTCGACGCGGAGCGACCGTGTCGCGGCGCGACAGGTCGCCCCTGTGTGAAGTGTCGCGCACGTTTTCATAGAAATTGTTCTACGGATATAAATCGCCAATTCGCGCGCGACCGTCGCGTCGCGCTAGTCTGAACGAGCCTTTATGCATTTAAAATTAAAGAGTATTATTGTCTTGTGATAAAATAGAATTTACTTTGGCTCAATCAGTGCTAGGTATAGAGAAATCCTTTTTTAAATACCCACAATAAAAGTTATTGAAATTGATTCAGCAGTCAAATATAACCAACTACTTTCATGACTTGTGTTTCTTCTGTTACACCGTGTATAAAAATTATAAATTGTAGTGACTTAGTCTTGGACATAATATTTTTTGTATGGTTTTCTTTTTCGTTACAACTGAAAGGACTACCCTCGTTGGTCTAGTGGTCGCAAACGCTACTGCTAAGCATAAGGTCCTCGCTCGGTCCGATTCCCAGAGGGGTAATTGCGTAACTTTTTATCGGTAGGAATTGGTTTCATATTGATAGTTAAACAACATTCATTGCGTTATTTACGTTGTTGAGCCGACAATTTATTCGAACAAATGACGCAATGGTTTAGAAATAATCTTCAATCCCATTCAGATTCTGATAAATAGTGCGTTTCGCAATTAAGGTGTCTTCAGACAGCGGGCGCGACGCGGCGGGACCGGGCGGCGACGCGACGCTGAGTAGTTGTAATGTACTAGATAGTATGGACGACTTCACACAGAGCGCTCGGCGCGACGCGCCACGCCGCCGCCGCGCCGAGTCGGAATACAACTCAGAGGCCGGCGTGCCGCGAGCGGGGCGCGAGCGCAGCGTCCGCAGGACGGCGATAAATTGCAGAAGTATCACTAGTTTTAAATTGATTGACTGCGTCTTACATTTAATAACAGTTTTGTATGTTAGCTGATACGAGTAATGGATAGTGAATGAAAGTGAGCGATCGCCGACATTAGCTGTGATTGACTAAAACATTTTCATTACGAGTACAGTTTCAAACAACTAGCGCACGTGAATCAATTGAATTTGAACTTTATGCTAATGTGATTAGAGTCACACGACGCAAGCTTGTTTATTACAATGACTGTATCCTTTATTTAGTAAGTAAACTCAATTAATTTAAACTGAATAATTTGATACATTTAATCTAAGAAACCCGTTAAATCTTATTGAAAAGTCAAAAAAATTAAAACAGTTCGGTATAAAGCATAGGACCAATTTCCTAACAATTGAAATGATTTGGTTTTCTGTTTTGTCTCTGTAACTTTTAGATCATTCACATGACAAGACAGCGCGGCGCCGCACAGTGGGTTGCAAATCGCGAGATAAGAAAGGTAATTCATAATTACCATGTGATTTCAATTTAGTGAAACGAAATTTTGTGATTTTTAGACTGTCTTGGCTTATAGTATAAAAAATATTGTGAACTTGACTAAGCATACTCATATTTAAAGCATTTAACCATAAAATTAATCATCAACATTATATATTTTTTTTTAATTTTGAGGATTTTTAAAAAGCCACAAATGGTGGCGCAATATGAAGTATGTCAAAAAATTAAAAATAAACGGTACTATCTGTGTTTAAGGATATAATGGCGAACCTTATAATTCCAGAGATAGAATAATTTTTCATGTCAGCACCGTACATTGTTTTTGTTTAAAAAATTATAACTCCTTAATTTTTACACGCAATTGCCCCATACGAAATTTTATAGAATAGTAATGATCAGCAGAATCCATTTCTAGCCAAAAAAAAGACCCTTCAAAATTCGAGTCTCTATGTCTATGAAAGGCGATATGCAGCCCACCGTACGTCGGCGCCGCCCGCCAGCGCGGCGCCGCCCGGCACGGTGGTGCTTTTGTCGGCTCCACGTGCAGGCGGTATCTTTGATATTGTGTTAGTCCTCTAGTTAGTTCCTGTCCGACTGAGTTCGTGAACGAAAGTGGTACGTGCAACTGATTGATAGATATTGGGTCGCATTTAACACTTTAGTTTAAAATTGTGTCTTGTTGTTATTATTACGTTTTTAGTGTTTTGTTTTTATTGATTTTGTTGTGATAAACAATGCCTGAATACGTGTACAGTGGTCGTGAAAACGGTAACATGTTGATGTATTTAGAAGCCCGTGGCAAAGCTATTCCTTTTGCTTTGTGGATTTACCGAGACAGATTTTCAAACCTCCGGCATCCTTCTGAATCTCGCATGAAAGGCATGGAGTACGGTTTGACAAATTAAGCCAAACCTCATAAGATCGCAAAAGATTTAGAAAGGTACGTAAAATGCCTCAGTCAATTTCAAAGTATAACGGCTACTAATACGATTAAAATTCATAATTTTGTAAAGCGCTTGAGGCTAAGTTACAACAGCCGCACGGGTCGATGATATGCTGACCTGTGATATTAGTTAGATACTTCATAAAAAAATAAGAGCAAGAGCGTTTCCACGTCTGAATCGCTCAACATTTTTTCAAT
Source organism: Aporophyla nigra (assembly GCA_947507805.1). NCBI lineage: Eukaryota > Metazoa > Arthropoda > Insecta > Lepidoptera > Noctuidae > Aporophyla > Aporophyla nigra. The sequence goes on along the minus strand of OX382315.1, from coordinate 13,617,262 downwards.
GAATGAATCGCGGCGCGGCGCCGCTCAGTGGATCGTCCCCATACAAGAGGTCGGACATAGAATCAAAAATTGAAAAAGTATCTAATTAAAAAAAAAAACAAAATATACAGTTGCATTTCTCTATTAAAGAACAACAAAAATTGTTGTACGCTTTTTTTATTTGACCAGCACTTTAGGCGCTATTCGATGAAAACTTTTATTTTTGTATGGAAACGAACACAAAAATGTATGTATCTCATGATTCCCTCTTTGTTCGACTTGTGGATTTCACTACTGTTATTTACCCATTTTATGTCACATTTTCTTCAAGGACACATGGTGCCCCCAGAGTGCCCCTACCGAGATATTTTGCCTATAGTAACTATCTTTGTATGTGTATTACTGATGGAATGGAGGTACATTAAGTATACTTATTACTGAGAATTAGTCATCACTAAGTAGTTCCTTAAATAGCAGGTGCATTTTTGAGGACTTTAATGACTTATGAACGCTTTTGTTGCAACATAACAAAAGCGTTAATGAGTCATTAAGTAACGACTACCAGTACTTGCTTAATCTAATTAGTTATTGTAATTACTATGTTCACAGCCCTTAAGCTCTGCAGTGTGATTGGCCCATGTCATAATTAGCTTATCAAATTCATTGCTAGTTATAGTTATTTTTGTATGTTTTGCACATGTGTTGTTCTTTAATAGAGAAATGCAACTATATATATATATTTTTTTTTTTTTTAATTAAATACTTTTTCAATTTTTGATTCTATGTCCGACCTCTTGTATGGGGACGATCCACTGTGCGCCGGCGGGGCGGGACGTGATCGCGCCCGCAGTGTGAAGGCTCGCGCCGCGCCGGCGTCGCGCCGGCGCCCCGCCACGTCGCGTCACGTCACGCCCCGCTCGCTGTGTGAAGACACCTTTAGGGTGCAGGCCTAGAAAAGTATTACTTAATGTTTCTATCTGGAACTCAATAGCAGCCCGAAGTCTGGATTTGTGCCCGGATGATGGCAATAGGCTCTCTATTACATGGGATTTCAACATAACTGGCGAAATGTGGGTACTAATAGTAAACCTCCGTCCCTTCAAGAAGAAACAAGGTGTTATGTTATGTAATTATGTGGCTTTTAAGAGTCTTGTGGTACTGACATTTTGTAAGACTTTTTTTTATTTTTTTACTGGCCTCCACTGTCTCACTCCTGGGCAAAGACTTCCCGCCATTACTTCCATCTTTCGCGAACCCGCGCGTCCTCCTCACTTTTGAAGGAACCTATCCAGCTCGTCCCGCCATATCCTACGTGGTCTGCGGCGACCCCGCCTCACTGTCTCAGATTGTAAAATTTACAAATGTGTACATTTTTATATATCATAAAGTTTTGTGGGATAGAGCCCTCAGTATTTGTAAAAAATCGACTCGATGTTGGCATGCAAAATTAAAAGCTAAAAGATATATAAAATAGCGTGGTGCTTTACCTACCTGTAAACGCGAACATGCTCGGAATATTTAATGCCGGGAGAGGATGCATAAATGTTTAAACAGGGACTTTATTTTAGTGTTTGAGACTGAGTGTGATTAAAACAAAAGCGGTTCTTTGTTTTCTAGATTCTTTGAAGGTTTTAGACATTTTGTTTTTTTTTTATGAACAACTTTTACTATGGGACCAAACCTGAAATTGGGAAAAAATATCTGCTGTTTCATTCAAAAGTTCAATACCTACTCGACCAAAATATATGAAACAGCTGATTTTTTTTCGCGATTTCATGTTTGTTCCCATAGTAAAAGTTGTTCATAATGATGAGTACAGTGACCCCTTAAAAGGGTGTGCTTCAATTACGGGACATGTTGTATATACGATGCTTAGACAAAGTTTAAATACCAAAGCTAAGTCACTGCATATCCTAGCACCCACTTTACCCAACATAAATTAAATCACGAAGAAAAGATGCTATGTAAACAAGCTCTTTGCAAACTTAACAAAGAATTCTGTAAAGATGGAATCTCTCCTTTCGTTTGATCAAACATTGTTGTACCGAGAAGTTGTCTTGTACAAAGAACAAGAATTTTATAGCTTCATAAAACTGCAAATGCAAGACATCGTCTTGTACTGGTACTTTTACGAAGAATACTTTGTGAGACTACCCTTTGATTTAAAATGAAATTTTAAACGTGACGCTCACTAAACATCGTTTCTTTTAGTCCCTTTATTTTTTTGCCCACTGTTGCTTCACACTTTTTGAAGTTTCAAGATGAATTCTCAATAGTTATTGTTTCAAAATGATCGATTTCCTTCCATTTTGTTCAAAAATTCATTTTGTTTAATAACATAGTTACTGTATACATAAATTCAATCGCGCTATGCTGCCGCTATTCTCACATACTCTTTTTCCTCGTTTATGTTCATACATCTGGTCATACACGCACGCCGGTTACCAGTACTACGCACCTGACCTTTCTGAAGAACATCACCAATAAGGTCACTATATGTTCTCCTAGGACGTCCCTTCCCGGCGTTTCCATTCACATCTGCTTTGTAAATTCCTTTTGTTAGCCGCCCTACATTCATCCTCTCAACATAATAAATCATCAATCAAAGCATCCTGTTTTGAATTTTCAAGAACTACCTATAACATAAATTAAAAAATAAGTAGCGTTCGATTAATAAAAACCATTCTCATTTTAACGCATATAATATACAAAGAGCGTCCAGTATTTCCAACTAATAACACTATGAATAGATAAACTCCGGTTAAAAAACCCCTCAAACCGGGCAGAGGTAAAAACCATCCCCATTCAAGCAACATGACAAATCTCTCCAACTTTTCTCACAATACTATCAACATCGGATACACAGGAAGCTCCAGAACAACTCTCTGAGCTGAATAAGAATAAATCCATCGAGTGGAAGTTATCAGATGCAGACAAGGGAAACGGATATTGGTTGCAAGTCGGACATCCCTATCGGAGGGAATATGAAAAGGTTGCCGGCTTACCGACACATGGCCTCCTCGAGTTTCATCAGAAACTACGCTTTCAATTGGTCGTTTGTTATTATTGGAACTGCTTATAAACGGTCGGTACGTAAATTCTAATTTGGTACGCATAATGTAGTATTGATTTGGGATTTACAAGCGATTGGGTTTAATAGTTACGAGTTCGACAGTTTCATCGATAGTTATTGCTGGTATTTAAAGTTTAAACGACTCTCAAAAGCGTTACGGCCTGAAAATAAATAGTTTATTTAAATTAATAAAAATATAACCGACTTCTACCTACTACATACAATGTTCTTTTTCCTCCAGTTGTTAAGTAAATAACAGTGATAGTAAAATATTACTAACAATATAATTGATATTATATTGTTAGTAATATTTTATTATCACAGACACACTGAGTGGACAAATATGTTTTCTTGAAGCTAACTCAAAAACCACTGATTGGAACATGACCAAATTAATATGCAATCACTGTATAAATATATCCTTTCAATCAAAAGAAGTATTTTTCAAATCGGTTTATAAATGACGAAGTTCTAAGTTCATCATTCAGCCGAAAGATGTCCACTGCTGGACATAGGCCTCCCCCAATTTGTGAGTGTTTGTCATAATCGCCACATTTAGCAGGCGGGTTTGGCGATCGCAGTACGGTGGTAAATTGCATAAAGAACGCTGCTACTCATTCTCTAGTAGAGTTCTAAGTTAACAAATATTAAAAACATACAAAGTCACGATCGAAAACCATAGATCGGATACTTGGTCTTACAATATCACACTTAGTCAATTTCATCACCTTTTAAAAACCAAACAACCAAAGCACCGTATAAAAATATCAGAATTCAATATCCTAACACGAACACAGCGCCATCGTTGTAAAAATCACGTACAAAACATTATACAACCTCGTTAACACAGATCCCTTTTATTCTCACGCAGAAAAAAACGTATAACAAAGGAAAAACACATCCCATATTTCCCCATTTAGCGCCGTACAAAATGCATAATCATCCGGAGACAGGGCCGCCCGACCTGACCCAGTTTCCTAGGGGTCAAGGCTTAGAATACAACCCTGTTGAACGCTAAGCTGAACCAAAATAACTAGACCCACCGCACTGTGACACCCAAACAAAAGGTATGAGAGAACGGAAACTAGCAGAATGGCGACGGCTCTTCTAAAGTTGGACAGTTCCCAAATTGTAACTGTCTGTTTTACTTGTCATGCATTCTCGTGATACAAATGGCTGAATGGGTTTTGAGAGTGAATTGCTGGGGTTTATGAATAGCCGGGTTCTGCGCGTATCTGTAGAGGTAGAGAGAGATAATAAATGAAGTACCTACTTAAATTGACATTGCATTTACATCGGCGTTTAACTTTCTATTTCTGCTGTTTCATATTATTGCAGATCAAAGGTTTATCCTTTAAAAGTAAAGGGGTAACCAAATAGCCATTTATAAAGCCATTCATCTTGTGTCGTGTTCTAGCACAAAGACTATACCGGCTTGTTTCTATGCAAAGTACTCTTTGACTATACAGAGAGCAAAATGCTAGATTAAAGTGTTTGATGTTGATCGCGAATGTTTAAGGTGAAGGATAAGACAGTCGAAGCCTTTCTTAGGTGCAAGTCGTGAGGCGGGAAATATTATGCAATCAAAAACAATGACATCAGTATAAGGTCTCCTATTGAGGCATTAATCATTTCAACTGAAAGACGTCTACTGTTGGCCATTAGGTCTCCCCCAAGTAACATCACTTCGATTGGTTCAGTGCATCCCGCATCCAGCGGATTCCGAATCATCTCATGATCTCACAATACTTTAATAATCTCTAAAGAGTTACTATAGTAGCAATATACAGCTAGCCCAGGTTCGGGTGAATTTTTCCGTAGCAATTTCTCTTCGAGCACTACATTTTCAACGTACTGCTTAGCGAAAGTTGAAAATCGAACGGTGTTTTTTTTTTTTACGCACTGGGAGGTGTTCTGTTTGGTCCTCAATGTTTGGCTCAATAACGAGAGTTTAAAATGCAGTACCCGATAAAATCTCGCCACTATATTTTTACGTGCAAACGTGGGGTTACTTCTCAAATAGATCAAAAACAGTCGGTCCATTTTGTAAAACTGTCATTCCATTTACATAATCAATCTATAATGTTCCCACTGCTGGGACCCAGTCCTCCTCTCGGTGGGAGGGAGTAGGCCGTAATCCACGCGGGCCAAGTGCGGGTTGGTAGATGTCACGTCTTAGAATTTTTGTTTCTAGGACATGCCGGTTTCCTCACGATGTTTTTCTTCACCGTTTTAAGAGCAGTGGTGAGGAAATAACTTACACCAAGTAAAACGTTTGTCTAGGTTCGGACCTACGACTCGTAAGTCGCGGTAGTTCCCACTGGACCAGAACTGCTCTTATCATTCCAACTGATGCTAGGGATTACACTATTACCAGCTCTCTTCCCCTAAGTTTTCACGATGAGATTGACCAAATTTTACAAAATAGATCAGCTGTATCTTCTTTATCACGGAAATGTCAAACATGAATGAGTGAATTCAAGAATGCCAAAATAATATTTACAGTAGCGGTAAACAAACCCCTTTACCTAGTTTCGAGTGTCGTGCGACACCGGCATTACATTAGTTCACGTTAGTTAACATTCTGTGACACGATAACAATGGTTCATTCCACTCGGTTCTCACTTCTAATTAAAATATTCAAACAATTAATTGATGAGCTGCCGACCGCGACGTTGCTCGCATACGATATTCAATAACCTATGCATCGCCATTAGACCCACTGACGGTTTTGACCCTTGTTTTAAATCCTTTCTTTTAGCACCTTTACATCTAAGGAGGATCATATTCGTTTCTCGTAATAAGTTTGTCATTGTCTGTGAGTTATATTACTGTCGTAAATAATGTATTGTACTGCAAAATGGAGACTTTTGCAACATTCCATTAAATATAATTTGTGCGCACACACGCACACGCACACACACACGCAAACACACACACACAAACACACACACACACACAAACGCACTTACATAACTACACACTCATTCTCGTACAAAACCGCACAACTCTCCGCTGTACTCGCCGCATGATAATAATTTTATATGGTGTAACGCGTAGTACGCGCAGACATTGTTACTCGGGGTGGAGATCTGGTGTCCAGAAACACAGGTTTTGGCCTAGCTTAGGCACTAGTCTCCCACAATATTGTAATTTGTATTAATAGCTTAAGACATAGACATAATATGGACCTGTAAACTTTTTAATATTGTGGTGAGAAAATAAATAAATTGATTGATTGATGTCGACAAAAATTACAAACAAACTTTCATCCCCCATTTAATCCCTTTAGGGGATGAATTTAGAAATTCTTTCCTTTGTATTCACCTTCGCTCTATGTATAGGGAAATCTTTAGCAAAATTCCATGCTTCTAGGCCCAGTGATCATCGGAAATTTAAGATTTTTAATAAGCAGATTTATATTTTATCGTTAATCATTAGTGCCAAAACACACTTCTTATCTGGTAAAACACCAGTGTTTAGGATAGGTGTTTTCGATTCAATCATAGTTTTCAATATCACTACATAGTATAACACAAAGTCGCTTCCCTCTGTCTGTCCCTATGTATGCTTAGATCTTTAAAACTACGCAACGGATTTTGATGCATTTTTCATAGAGTGATTCAAGAGGAAGGTTTATACGTATAATACGCGGACGAAGCCGCTGGCCAAAGCTAGTCATTCATAAACAAAAACACTAATCTTATTAACTGCTCACGAGAGACCCTCAAAATGCAATGTTCTATTCAGTTTCCCATATCTATTGCTTATATTAGAAACCTCATTCCATCATAGTCTAAGAGAAGAATTTCTCACAGACAACGTAAGCACGGAAATGTTTATGTAAGAGGCGGATAATTCAAAGATGTGACCATTCGCATTCTTATGGCAGCCTAACACAATGGACACGATGCCAAATCCGAACCCTGGAGTTTTGTCGCTACTTTGCAATGTCAATACGGCTATCCGAACTTTCACGGACACTCTTCTGGATCCGATATTTATTTACGTTGTTGTTGTTCCACGGCTAGCTGGTTTGGGAGAATCAGAAGGATCGATAGTTCTTTATTAGATTACTAAGGGTGGTTTTCGGCTATATATATATTTTATAGTAGACTCTAAATAAAACGCATCTGAGTATACTCAGTTCGTCTTCCTAGCGTAATAATTTTTCGCCCAAAATTCAGCAACGCAAAGCTCACTAGAACAAGGGTTGATAAATACCGCTCAGCAAGTTGATACTCCAACGTGGTTTAGCATGTTCCCAACCGTTGTTCCACCATTATTATCCCAAATGAAAATAATTACAACACCCTACTGAAACATACTTCCCCCAACTTCATGTCTGTTCCATGTTTAATTTTCTGCTACTCGCCCCTTTGTCTTCATCGCAAACTGTTTTCATTAAATTAAGATACTACACGTACTTTCGCAACTTCAGAAGCGACTTAACAAAGTTAATATACACTTGAGCACATAGCTTACCCTGACTACACACATTGGACCCAACAAACGCCAATATTGGCTCAAACAACTGCGCAGCTGTTGTGAACGTTGTTTGTCGTTGATCGACACACACTGGCCCCAACTTTCGGGTAAAGCTACCGTGTAATACGACCCAAAACGTAAACGTACGTATACGTAATAAAACCCAGAGGATAAGACTGAACTCTGTTAAATCCACCCAGAGTGCCCGTGAGCCCCTAGTTTCGACTCGTAGTCACTTCACAGTCGATACGCAGCCATTCGGCCGATATCTGGGTCATATTTACTATTGATTATTTGCACTACACGCGAATATAACGCATCCTACAAATACAGTATGTATCAGGCAGTGATTATGACGTTGAAAGTTGTTCAGTTCGATGGTCGGTTGGTCTGTTTTCTCCCTAAATATGACCACACTGTTCTAATACATGTTGTATACTCCTAATTATGACGTTGAAAGTTGTTCAGTTCGATGGTCGGTTGGTCTGTTTTCTCCCTAAATATGACCACACTGTTCTAATACATGTTGTATACTCCTAAATTCATAAATTTTGCTATAAGCAGGAGTGAATTTATGTTTATGTTGCTTATATACACCGTGACATTTTTAGTCGTCATGCAAAGGTTGTCCACTCAATGTATCCGACATAATATACCTCTACGCGTGATTAAAAATTGTTACCATTAATTAAGACAATAAATAATTTAGGTACTAAGAAAAATCAATAATGGATTAGAATGATGAAACACAGGGTGTTACGTTTATAATACGTACGTAATAATGTTTACGTGTCATAGAACGGTACGGTAGAAAACATACCTACCCAATGCACGAGTCGGCTAGATCATTCCATCTCCATTTTCCATGAGACAAAATATCAAATTTCAAACTACGTCATCATAATGAATAATATTTTGATTTTTACACGCTTTATATTAGCTTCACTTGTATGTTTGTATATTTGTATGTTTGTATGTTTGTATGTTTGTTTGTAACCGACTCCTTATAGCGCGATTTTGACCCACTTTAAACGAACAGATTTCATTCAAACTTTGCACACCTGTCAAGGACCGATGACAATGCAATAATTTCATAAATTTGTGCCATTATCCTGACCAGGATTACCAGGACAGGCTTAACTTGCCTGAGCGTCTTTTGTATGCTGTCCGCTAGAGGGCGCTAGTTAGTTGACGTACATCTGTGACGCGTTCGTTCCTAGCAAATAAGTGAGTTTGTCAAGACTTTTTTTGTGCTAAACTTGTTTTTCTTGAACAATAAACTGTTATTGTAATAAGTGAGTCCTAATTTGCTCCCCACCGACGCTATAAGGGGCTGCCCAACGTGTGTAGGTATTTCGTGTAGTGTATTACGGAGTGCAGATCGCGAAATAACTTGCAACGATCACAAAAAATAACCGTAGGGGACTATTATCAAACCTAGGAGTGTGTTCTTCTTGTTTATCCTGTGTCTTCAGTGACCAAAATGCCAAGAACACGGTCAGAAGAAAACTCGGACTCGAATGGCGCCCCGGACGCGGCCGCCGTTAACATTACAATGTCTCAAGAAACTCTCGCTAGCTTTATAGCATCGAATGCTCTCCGCAGCTTTTCGATGTTAAGTACTTGAAGGACCTGCTGCAGTTTGGTGGCAAGGTGTGAAGCAGTCAACCAGCACGTGGTCGGAAGCCGTCACCAGAATAAAATGCGCCTTCGGTGAACATGACCCGCCACATCGCCTTTACCGTAAACTCTTTAATATTAATCATCAAGAAGATGAAAACACTGACTTGTTTATTGCTAAGGTACGTACAATATTAGCCAAGTTCCCAAAGGATGACCTCTCAGAGAAGGTTCAATTGGATATGGCATACGGTCTACTTAACACGCGCATTAGAAAACTCGTGACGAGAGAATGCGTTAATAACTTCGACGTGCTGCTCTACAAGTCTCGACAGGTCGAAGATTTGGTAAAAGAAGTTGCCTAGTTTTTACGATTGTCATGGTTACAATAGTTAAAAGATCAGCTACATGTTCTCAATAAAATGTTATTTAATGGCAACAACATAGTTATTCCTAGCACTATGCATAATTACATTTTAAAATTGGTCCATGAAGGACATCAAGGTATAAACAGTTGCATACGCCATGCAAAGACAACTGTGTACTGGCCTAGCATAGATGATGACATCACTAAATTCATATCACAGTGTCCTACATGTCTTACTTACCGTCATAACAATGCTAAACAACCAATAATACACCATGAGTACAAGATGCTACCATGGTCGAAAGTTGGTGTTGATATCTTTGAATTTAACAAAAGTAAATATCTTATTGTTATAGATTATTATTCAAAATATGTAGAGATAGCTTATTTAAAATCAGATTCAACAGCTAAAACTTTAATAATACATTTAAAAACTAATTTGCACGTCATGGCATACCAGAAACCATGAATTCAGATAATGGTCCACCTTTCAATAGTAAAGAATTTAAAGATTTTACTACTGAATGGGGTATTGACCACACTACTTCAAGCCCATACATGAGTCGATCAAATGGAATGGTGGAACGAGAGGTTGGTTCAATTTAATCCATGTTTTCAAAATGTAAAGCTGACAACTCAGACCCATACATTGCTCTACTGATATATAGGAACACTCCTAAACACACAAGTTATTCACCTGCACAACTGTGCATGTCACGCAACTACGCACTAAATTACCTACCTCGGACACCACATTAACACCAAATACAGTTGACACCAGTAAGGTAGAGAAGAAAATTAAAAAACAACAGTTAAAAATAGCATTTTATTACAATAGAAACACAAAAACACTTCCAACACTAGACATAGGTGACAAAATCTATTTTAAACACAAACCACTTGGGTTCCTGGTATAATATCAGAAAAGGATAGTCTTCCTCATAGCTATATTATCACTTCTCCTCAAGGATCTTTCCATAGAAATCGCGAACACATATTGAAACCAACTTCAACCACTCCTCTGTTGACTGTAGCAGTACCTAAAAAGAAAACAAAATTAGGACAGAGAATAATATCCCCAACCAGTCAGCACCATATGTGACACTATCAGGGCGTACAGTTAAGAAACCAATTAGATATGATGATGAATATAATTAAGTTTCTATGTACAATGATAAATAACAGACTTGTATTTATTTTTATTTTGTACCTTGAATTGTCAAACGTCACAAGTGTCAACGTCAACCATCAGTTGCGTTCCGTTTCAAACTTTTGTAAAAGTTTTCATGGTTTGACTACTTGCGATTGTACTAAAAAAAAAAAAGAACGATTGAATACTTACTTTGTTTTATAAACCAGTTGCTGGCCATGGAATCTTGTCAGGATAATTTCCTAAAACTTAAGTAGTGTTAACACTTTGAACGCCGCGCGTTTTTGAACTAGTCTAATACCGTAGGCCGGCGATTTTTGCATTATTTTGAAAATTTGTAAATAATAGTCTATTACAGATACCTACATATTTTTTATACATTGTAAATTTAGGTTTATATTTGTTATTTATGAAATAAAATTATTAAATACATATAATGAAATGTATTTATTCGACAGTTTTGAATAGTGCACTGAACAACTCGAAACGAAGCGGGACGGCGGCGTACTGAGCGACAGGAACGTACGCACTCCGCGTTCGTTCCTGTCGACTTGACACACACATAAAAAGAGCTATGTGTCTATAATTTTGAACATGTGTGCATTATGGATGTAGCTAATGACCAATAACAGCCAACAGTTACTTATAGTTATCATGGAATTGAAAGTAGATTAATAAGTTAAAAAAACACGGTTTTATAAATAAACCAAACTAAAAAGTAGAAAATAAATAATAGTTTTAAAAAAACCTAAAAACACGCTTTATATAGAAAACCAAACTAAAAAGTAAAAAATAAATTTTAATAAATTTGAAGTAAGAATAGTATAAAAAATCGAATAAATGTAAATGAATAATAGTGTAAGAAAGAAAAAAATGTTTTATTTTAAAAAAAAGCGTGGGGTGCATGGTGTCAATAGTTAATAATATTTCATTGACAGATATGACCAGAAGGATTATCTTTTCGATAATATCTTAAAAAGCACCCCACGCTTTTTTTAAAATAAAACATTTTTTTCTTTCTTACACTATTATTCATTTACATTTATTCGATTTTTTATACTATTCTTACTTCAAATTTATTAAAATTTATTTTTTACTTTTTAGTTTGGTTTTCTATATAAAGCGTGTTTTTAGGTTTTTTTTAAACTATTATTTATTTACTTATTCAAATGCTATTTTTTTTACACGCTTTATAATTATTAGCTTCACTTGTATATTTGTATGTTTGTTTGTAACCGACTCCTTATAGCGCGATTTTGACCCACTTTAAACGACCAGATTTCATTCAAACTTTGCACACCTGTCAAGGACCGATGACAATGCAATAATTTCATTTTGTGCCATTATCCTTGCCAGGGTTACCAGGACAGCAAAAAAACTGTCACAAACTACGCTGACATACGTCTTAAAATTCGAAACACCCTAAAAAATAGAAAATAAATTATAGTTAAAAAAAACTAAAAAACACGCTTCCATTGAAAAACAAACTAAAAAGTACAAAATAATAGAAAAAAAGCGTGGGGTGCCTGTTATCAATAAAAAAATACCTTAAAAAGCACCCCACGCTTTTTTTCTATTATTTTGTACTTTTTAGTTTGGTTTTCATTGGAAGCGTGTTTTTTAGTTTTTTTAAACTATAATTTTTCTTATGTGTAGTAGTCATTGGTTACATGAAGTGGGCTGCCGTTGTAAGACGATTACAATGTCACGGTGTATATCGACTGCTCAATCATGTATTTGACGTTTATAATCGACTATAGCTTTACGTTTACGCTAAGTGATATCCGGTCACAGATAAAAGCCCGTAAAAGGAGTCTCCTGGGATTTTATTGAAAGGGTCTCAGGGGTTGATACAAAAGACAAAGGGCCATCAGTGAACAGACAATAACGCTTTAAGCTTTTGATCCCCCTTGACGTCCTTTAAGAGTATCTGTGAATGGAGTAAGATGCTGTGACGTGTTTAAATATCTCTACAGATATTATCAAAGGAATTTCAAGAGACACTTTAAGATTTTGAAGAGGTAAAACCTTGGTAACACTAGACTTAACAAATCATATTGCCGGGCCTGAAACTTAAGACCACGAGTGCGACTCTTGTGTGTACTAGGTCACTCAATCAAGAGTCTGACTAGCCTTATCCTACCTATGATGGGGTCGGCTTCCAGTGTAACCAGATGCCGCTGAATACCAGTATAGCATGGCGCCTAGTTAGGGGCCATCCATAAATTACGTCACACGTTAGGGGGGGGGGGGGGTCGACGAATTGTGTGACATGGGCCCTAAATTTTGTGACGTCACATTTCAAAATTGAATGCACATATTTAAAGTACTATTAAAACACGAAATACGAACTATGAAAGAAAAATTTAAAAAAAAATTCAATGTCTAGATGTAAAATTGCAAAATATGTGACGTCACACTAGGGACCCCGGTCTTACAAATGTGACCAGCTGTGACAAGGATGGGGGGGGAGGTCAAAAAATCATGAAATTTGTGTGACGTAATTTATGGATGGCCCCTTAATGGGTAACATGATACCCCTTAGTAACCTAGATTTCAGACTTTTGGGCTCCCTAACTACCCGTAACGACAGTCAAAGACCCACGAAAGACAGCCGGGACTAACGGCTTAACAAGATTTCCGAGGCACGAGGAAGGGTCTTGAATGGATGTTCACTTATCCAGAAGCCGTACGCAGTAAGTAGCTCCATCGTCGATCGACTCATGCAGCTGTTATCATTTAGCCACGAGCCCTACGTGGCACGAAGTCGCTATTAGGTCAATATGTAATAGAGCCTTTTTTTTTTTTTTTTTTTTTGATCACGAGGTGGAAATCCTCATGGATGTCCGCCGCCCTGGGGTGGGCGGAGGGGTCTGTCAGACTCTTACTGACTAAAACCACCCCGGTGTTCCGTCCCACACCTACGTCGGGGACCACGGGAACCAATATGTCTTCCGCGATCCCCGACTGGTGCCGGCCCGCCTTCGCGGGCCTCCTCACGTTGGGGGGGAGTGAGGTGTTAAACTCCCCCCATACATCACAGAGAGGCGCGCGTGGAACACTACGCGCCACCATCTCGGGTCATGTAATAGAGCCTGACGTAACATCTGGCGCGAAAACAAAGGGCTGTAGTAGAAGCAAGCTATGTGGGATTTCCTATCAGCACGACGTACACATTACTGCCATACACACTTCCATCCGCTCCAGGAGGCAAATTTTAAAAGCCTCCATCCTTAATGCACACTGTCCATTCAATTGAACACTTGTGCAAAATTTTAAGCTCCTAGACCCAGCGGATTAGGCTGTACGTTTTCTGTCAGTGAATGAATTAATATAAGACTGAATTCAGTCGATATCCAACCGTTTTAATACTGATAGAACTTAGCTATGAAGTGAAGAGGACCAGAGGGGTAATTGCGGAACTTTTTATCGGTAGGATTGGTTTAATATTCATAGTTAAACAACATTCATTGCGTTATTTACGTTGAGCCACAATTTATTCGATCAAATTACGCAATGGTTTAGAAATAATCTTCAATCCCATTCAGATTCTGATATATGTGCGTTTCGCAATTAGGGTACAGATCTATAAACGGCTATAAAAACCATATTCTGAAAGCTACTATATAAGAGACAGCAGTTTACGAGTTGTACGTCGTGAGTTCACTTAACTTGTTGTGTTTAGTTCCATCACCACTGCTCTCAAAAACGTGGACGGAAAACGTCGTGAGGAAACCAGCATGTCCCAAAACCAAAAACTCGAAGATATGTGTCATCTACCAAACTAACCCGCGAGGAGTCCGGTGTGCCAGCAGTGTGAACGTTATAGGCTGGTTATGATGACTATATGAAGACCACATCTCAAAGCTTCGAAGCCAAATTATGTTACGATGATCAGAAAAAAATATCAGCCTAGGATAATAGTAAATAGATTTGTCTGTAATATACAGAAATACCGTAAAGACACATTTTAGTTTTCTTGTGGGAAAGTAAACTAGATATCAGATAACGAGATTCCCAGATATTGAATTTCAAGTCGAAGCAATCACTTGAGCGTGGAGGCGAGTAAACTGATAAACATTATCGCTTTCTTAAGTGTATGCGATTTATTTTCGTGCACTTGATTTTCCTCTCTATGCTTAGCGTTGAGAGTTGAAAATCGAACAGTGTGTTATTTTGAGGAGCTAGGATGCGCTCTGTTGGATTCTCAATGCTCGGTTCAACACCGACAGTTGAAAATTCAGTGCGCGATAAAATAGCACCGCGATATTTTTACGTGCATGCAACGTGGGCTTCAAGATCGTCGGTCAGTAGGGCAGTAATGATAAGAGATAGAAAACACGTGTCTGCAAGATAGCATAGCACATTCCTGAAATGTAGACACAACAAATTCAAAATCCTAGGCTTCCGCTTTATCTCAAAGTGCTTCTTCTAGCTTCTGCCCGCGACTTCGTTTCTGTGAAATTTTCCGCCCATGCTAATACTTCATTTTCACTTAGCGTTATTTCCGAATTTATGTCTTTTTGCACGGCTCCTAAAGGTTGTAGCGATGTTAAAAACCAAAAACCTTCCTAAAGAATTGGATTATCAAATACAAATCTGCAACCTAGCAGATTGATTTTTTCAAATCCATCTTGTTCTTCCAAATATTACCCGCTACCTACAAACGACCAAAATTACAAACAAATTTTACCTCTTTATAATGTTAGTGTAGACTAGCTTCTACCCCAGTATCTGCCCGCGTGAAATTTCTTGTTCCAATAATTTGTATTTCTCGTTCCCTCCGATCTCAGCGTGGTGTTAGCCTTCCACAAGGATTTAGGCTAACAATTGCAAGAATATTTATTTCAAGTCCGACTGATTTGCCTACGAAAACCAAACCTCTTCAGCAATATTACATCTGTATAGATACTTAGTATTTTTCCAAAAGGTGATTTAAAGCTCTGTTTTTAATTCCGAAGCCAGAACAGTCGGGTCAATAGGTAGCAAATGTTTTTCAAACTTTTAGAATTCTTCGAGTTCTGGCGTTCCGTATTCAGCAATCACAAAAGAGTTATTTCCAAATTAATTTTAACTTCTTTTGGAGTTTTCGCATTCTTTAACGTAGCAGAATGCTTTAAATATTACACGCTTTGTTACAAAGGAGAGGATTACTTGTTTTGCGTTGGAATTTACGATGAAAATTTCATCATAATCAGTCTATAATGTTCCCACTGCTGGGACACAGGCCTCCTAGCTGAGAGAGAGAGAGATAGAGAGTGGGTCGTTATCCACCACGTAGGCCCAGTCCGGGTTGGTATTTGGTAGATGACGTATGTCTTCAAATTTTAGGTTCTGAAACATGCCGATTCCTTCACGATGTCTCTTTCACCGTTTTTGAGAGCAGTGGTGATTAAATAATGAACACAAAGCAAAGCGTAGGGTCCTACGACCAACAACTTAGTAATCGTTACCACTGGGCCACCACTGCTCTCTGAAGAAACTTGGCTTATCCATAATGCAAGTCTTCCCACACACCACTTTTAACCCTTAGACCCATAAATCTTAAGTCACTTAAAGGGCTCTCAAAGTACTTCCCATTCAAGGGCAAAGGGCTCTAATTTTCCGATTGGACGATATTTGAGGAATCTAATTAACACTACGTCATATAACCGGATTATGTCGGCACGTGTCGTGGGCCGTGTTGTGTGATATAATACGCGTTTATTGCATATCCCCATATTAACGACCGCAAGTTTACGGTTTGTTTGTTACAATGTCTCGGTTATCATGGGCGATATAATAAAGATTATTCTAAAGGTCATGTTTTGATTACAGGCTTACAAGACTTTTAGAATTTTAAAGGGAGTCTATTCGACTCTACAAGTAATTTGCTCGAGTTTGTCCCGACGAACGCCAGTGAAAAGGTTTTCTGCTACACTCGGGCGTTTTCCGGCCCCTTTACCGGGTTTCATATTGCTCAAAGAAACTGTCGGGGCGCCCATTAAAAAGCGCACGGCTTTCCCAGCCAGGATATTACGAGTTCCTGGAAATATGCAGAGTTCTGACGTACATTTAACCTTGTGAGCCTTTTGCGATTAAATGCTGTTTTATAAATATTCTGAATGTAGTTGCTGTATTGGATTTGAAATGGAAGAGTAGGCGAGCCACTAGCTAGACGTCGTGATGGCAGGTGGAGCAGAGCCCTAACGGGATGGTAGCCGAAATACGGTAATTTAAGCGTTGGCAGACCAACAGCCAAGTTGGTGGACGACCGAACGGATATCGCGGGAAATACCTGGATGAGACTCGCACATTGGTATGTGCGAGTCTACCTGGTGGTAAAAAGGGCGCAAAAGGGAGGAGGTATTAAGTATATGCAGCAGTTGGTAGAACAAGGCTGCACAGGCTTATGATCATGAATCATACGTCAATAATGCTTCTTCACAGTAAAATTGTAGATCCTATTTACCCGAAAAAAATACTACTTATATAAAATCATCCGAAAATGTTCCAAATACACGATGTAGCGACCCCTAATGGAAGAGCGAAGTTATAAGGACAAATTGGAAAAATTGGATTAATCCATTGCCTTAAACCAATTTGGGGTTCGAAGAAAATGTAGCGTACCCTAACTTTGGTATTGAACTGAGTTATTCCATTTCAAACATTGCTCTTATTGGTGTTATTTGATTGTTCGAATGTTATTTAACAACTTTACATTAGAGTTTCGGGTTTGGGATTTAAGTGAGTTCCTTCTAGACCAGTGAAACTGATCATCATTGATTTTGTCTGACGACTGTCTTCTGTCCGCGAATTTGCCCATATGATAGTCAACTATACATTTAAATACCCTATGGCGCTCAAAACCATCGTGAGGAAACCGGCATGTCCTAGAACCAAAAATACGAAGACATGTGGCATCCGTCAATACGCACTGGTTTCGTGTGGTAGATTATGACACAGTCCTTCTGACAGAGAGGATGCCTGTGTCCGCAGTGGGAGCATTTTTTGCTCCCACTGCGGCTGATTATGCTTATTATATGGCACTAGACAATAGTGTAGCTTTCTGTCAGTGAAAACCTTTTTGAAAGTGGATCAGATCTTCCAGAGATTACCTCCTACATCCAAACTTTACTTCTTTATATTATCACTGAAGATTATCGATGAAATCGTATGTTTGACCGAAGATATTTTATCATTACAACGATTAGAAGGACCAACTTTAGTCCACAACATCATTATGACCTCTTAAATTCGCCACTCTAAAGACGTTGCGAGCATTACAGTCTTGTAATAACGCGTAGGTGTTTACATTTACAGTTCAAATTGCGTCTATTTCGTAAACCAACAAAGACATATGGTCAGTAACAAGGTAAGTAACAAATCGCTGGAACGCATTAGTACAGAAACAGCAGTACGTATCAGTATGCGTGAAGCACGTTAAATCCAGCGAGACGAATTTATAACGTTAACTAAAGAGTTGAAATATATGTCTTGAATATATCTCATACTTTTTGGTTTAAGTATACTTATGCCCATTTTCACCAACATCCCCTAAGTTTATGGGATCCCCTAAACATGTTTAGGGGACCGTTAAAATATGGTTTCTGTTTCACCAGCTGTTAGGGGTCAACTAAACGTTAAAAGATCCCCTAAATTTAGGTGGTCGACATTTTGGCCCATAAACCGGCACATAAGTAAGTGATCCTTTACGAACCGAAGATGGATATGAATTTTTAGAAAATTTAGAAACTGTTTCTACTATATTCAACGTAAATAATCAACGTAGGCCAAAAATATATCGAAAACGACCAAATTACTTCGAAAGTTTTGATGAAACTGATTTTTTTCGGAGATATAGGTTATGTAAATCGTCAGTGTTGTATTTATTGGAAAAGATTGAACACGCCTTAGAATTTACCGATAATAGGTGAGTACAACCTACTAATCACAAGCTTTTATAAGCAGGTAGCATATTTTAAGCGTAAACAGTGACATAATTATACCTATCATTGTGCGCATGGTATTTTCGTTTGTCTAATCGACGCTACGACTAGATTTCTGATAAACTTAGTTACAATTTTACAAATGCTGTCTTTACTTATTTGATTTGCTTTTATTTTCTTTCAGAAATAATTCTGTATCTCCAATAAATCAATTATTAATAGCATTGAGGTTTTATGCTACGGGGAATCACTTGTTAGCTGTGGCAGACATGGGTGGGATCAGTGTGGCTACTTGCAGTCGAATAATAAAGCGAGTATCTGCAGCGATTGTCACTTTACGTCCAGAGTTTATCAACTTCCCTGATACAAGTGAGGAGCAAGAAAGAGTTAAGATGGAATTTTATAATATTGCCAGATTCCCTAATGTTCTTGGCTGCATCGATTGTACACATGTGAAAATTCAATCACCAGGTGAAACTTCAAGATTACCCTTTATTAGTTTAACAAGTCAGAATTTTACTGAAACGTACTGAAATAATTTGGAACTAACACAAAATAAAATATGATGTGTTGTATGTTTTTTTTAAGGTGGAGATGATGCAGAGCTATTCAGAAACAGGAAGGGATACATGTCCATAAATGTTCAGACAGTAGCATCAGCCAATTTATTAATAAGAGATGTTGTGGCACGTTGGCCTGGTTCAACACATGATTCTGCTATTTATCAAAATAGCAATACATTCAGAAGATTTGAAAGAGGAGACTATCCTGACAGCTATTTGCTGGGAGACAGTGGATACCCACTGAAGGTAAAATAATTAAGCAAGTACATAATAGGAAGATATCTATAGAAATAAATACTATCCATGTATCATAATAATATCAATTTATTTTAAAAAATACAATTTCTTAGGTCTATTTAGTCATTCTTTGGCACACCAAATAAATTCTTCAGATTGTAGTTTCCACCTGTAAAGTAAATTATAATATTAAGAACTTATAAAACAGCAGATATTTTTTTTTCTTTTCAGAATCATCTGTTGACTCCTTACTTAAATCCTACGACAAGAGGACAGCAAAAATACAATGAGGCTCACATAAAAACCAGGAATGTGGTGGAAAGGCAATATGGAGTCTTAAAACGACGTTTTCCTGTGTTAGCTATTGGTATTAGATTGGAATTGAAAAATGCCATAAATGTTATCATTGCATGTTGTGTTTTACACAATATGTGTATTTTACGAAATGAACATGAGCCAGTCAATGAAAACATTGTTCCTAATATAGAAGAACTCATTTCAAACGGGCAAATAGCAAGTGTTACTAACATTACATCCCAGAACTCATATGGATATAGAAGATTACAAATTACAAATTATTTTGAAAACTTGTTACATGCAATAAATTGATGTACTATGTAATGTTGAGTTTGTTAATAAATCTTATGTACATACCTTTTATTTGATTTAGTACTTCTATTTTTATTTCTAGGTCTTTCCTTGCCGCTTCTAATTGTATATTATAGAGGCTCCTTTTAAATTCAATTTCATCTTCCAACAATTTCTTTTTTAATTCTTCGTTTTCGATTTTTTTATTATTAATGCCATTAAATCCTGTACACAGGTTAGACACAACTTCCGACTGTGGATGGTTATTTTCTTTTAGTATAGGTCTACGCCTTTTCCAAAGAGGAGTTGCTGTTAGCTTAGAACATGTTGGTGTGTTCGTTTCCTTATGATTGTCTTCCTTCACTTCATTTATTGCCATGTCCTGAAAACAATTTTATTATATTAATATACTTACAAGAAGCACTTTTTTATACAGTCTGTATACATATAATTAACATAAATAGCCTGTCCTCTTCCTATATACCAATGAGTTATCTTGTTCGTCAGGATCTGATCGGCTTGAGCATCGAGTGAAAAGTTAAATTAAGAAACAAACAAAATGATAGACAAATTCTTTCACAACTTATTAACTTAGTACAGTCCTTAAATTGTCTAAGCCAATATAATGAAATT
This sequence comes from Aporophyla nigra, assembly GCA_947507805.1. Classification (NCBI taxonomy): domain Eukaryota; kingdom Metazoa; phylum Arthropoda; class Insecta; order Lepidoptera; family Noctuidae; genus Aporophyla; species Aporophyla nigra. Next base: position 13,596,636 of record OX382315.1, on the reverse strand, counting down.
ATTGATCAAATAATATATCTGCCAGTACTTACCGTAACCAGTTCAGTGTCTAAAATTATACCCTGTGATTCTTCACTTATCAGTTCTGGATCTAAGATAGGTGCATTGATTGATGAAACTGGTATGGTAATAACTGAGTCCGAGTCTAAAACATCAGCAATACCACTGCAACCTCGACCCATTAAATCGCAGACTTGTTCCAATATTGGGTCTGTTTTTATAAATGGTGGTCCTCCACCGGTACCAACAGTACAACTCCTGTTTCTCGAGTTGTACGTTTTTGCTTCACTTTTCATTTTCTCCCAAACTCTCATGAGAGCATCTTTACTCCTAAGATAAAAAAGATGTATAGTAGCACATGTGGTAATTATCACAACAATAAAATACGTCATTTTGGTTTTTATTTAAAAATGTTAACTAACCTGTACATATTACCCGTTGAATTATATTGAGAACAGAGGTTTATCCAAGCCTCGTTCTTAGCTTGATTGGTTGTACCGTCTGTTCTTTTATTTAAAATTATGTTTTTAAACAAACACACCAATTTCACTAACTTATCTTTTTCGTCCACTGTGAAATTTTGACTACGCTTCCTTTTTTCTGCCATTTTATTATTATAAATGATTGTCGAACGCAAAAGATTAATAGAAACTAAGTAAATTGTAAAAATAACACGGAGACAAACACGGAGAGGCGATCAAAACATCAAAACAAACAGTGCTAACTGTCAAACACAAGTTACCACAGATTTAATGCAAGTTTCATTATGCATATACAGACTAAAAATGCTAGAAAATATTAAATTAATTAAAAATATGAATGAAATTATATTTATTATTGCTATTAAAACATTATTTATCATAAACTGTATCTATTTGTGTCATTACTTTAGAGAATTTTATAAAAAACGATAATGTTTAAAAGTATCGATAAGTCTAGAAGTGAAACAGTCACTAACATCGAAAAAAAAACATCACATAGTTATGTGACCCCTAGATAAGGGATTGAAATGATGGTGAAACGAAATTTTAATTAGGGGCTGGTTTAGAGGAGCTTTTAAGTAAAGGGTCCCATACTTATGTGGTAGTTTAGGGGATGTTGGTGAGAACGGGCATTAGTATGAGATATTCTATCCAGTAATTTCTTTTTCTTCTTTTCGTGTCCACAGTACTATCATTTAACTTCTTTATTTTGTTTGAGCCCAGTAGGTGGCCAGGATGACTGCCCTATCAGTGGCATTCTTAAGGTCATCGAAGGTGCAAATGAACGGGCACTTAGGACTCTCCAGCAATGGGACATGGTCTGATCTGAATTCGGAATAAATTAGGCAGGAGTGTCTCTTACGTTATTACGGCACGGGCACGTTTTACGGAAGCCGGCACGCTACGTGGAGAACAAATGTCAGGCCATGCCGCCTCCTCCGGCCTCTAGCAAAAAAGAAAGGCTCAAAAAGTGCTGGCTAGACTTCGTAACGGATGACATACGTACCAAGAGACTCACCAAAAAGGATGCAGAAGACCGTCCGAAGTGAAGAGTTAAAAGCAGGAAAGCGGACCCCGGGCTCCGCAAGGATGCTAGTGGGATAACGCGAAGACGATGATGAAGTTAGACAGCGATTGAATGATTTCCAATGGCATTTACACACTACCATTCATCAATTGATATCTCATGACTCTAAGCAAAATGCAAAATGCAACACGAAATAGTTCAACCCGTCTCAATATGATTAAAATTAACAGAACCAACGTATATTCAAACATGCGCAGATTATAATCAAAAGTAGAAATAAATATTTCCTTTTAAAATACCTAGGAGAAAGAATACCAAAAATACCAATAATGACGCGTTCATCTTTATAGCTTTCGTTCAATTTACCATTACCAAATTTTATCGTCGTACTTAAACTGACTTCGTTAGACTTCGATCATTATGTAGAATGCAGTACGGACACAATAGCCAAATATAGTTTTCCAGGTACCGTCTGTCCGGGCGATGGACAATAATCAAAAGCGTTTCTAATTCGTTCAAGTGAATTATGAGAAGACTAATGTACTGTATATGGTAGACAATGAATGGCCCTGACGTATGCCACTTTGGGATTTAAGTGATGTGCGTTAAAATTGGACTGAATATAGTTTTGTCTGAATTACTCAGTAGAAGCCTGGTTGATAGTTTTGAGGCATGAGGAACAGAGTGTAAAGTTCACTCAACCTCTATAGAAAATGGACGATCTTCCGACTAGAAGGCTCTTGTACTTGGTGGGCAACTGTCCGACAAATGACGTCAGGACTTGCTATGTATACTAGTTTCGCGGTAAACTTCGCTTGCGCGATGCACGATTTTGCATGACGTCATTCTGATGAGTAGCTTACATGTAGCGTTGTAGATACCGCTACAATGGCACTATTGGTGCTTATACGGTGTTCTATAACAGTGTTCCCTTCACGGTGTTTTATATCTTCGCCTCACCCTTGAGGGTTTACAGGCAAGATGTTCTGTTATGCTATTTATATACTTCTCTTGTGACATGAGCTCAGATCATTGTAGTAAAAGAGTAGCTAACCAGCAATGTAGCGGCGTTGACTAAAAAGGGTGTCCCGGACATATTTAATTATAGCCACTCGTGGAGGCTCGTTTGCATCTCTGATACCCTTCATTACTATGCTTTTATTATGCTTCAACTATGAAAGATACGCGGTTTAAAAGAATATGTAGAGATAAAAATTGAAAAGAGTCTGCTTGGAACGTTTAGGCATGTTGAGGATGAATGAAAGGTGAGTAACAAAAGGAATGATCAAAGCCAGATCTGAATGGGAACGCCAGGGACGGGACGCCCTAGAAGGTATAATGACCTTATTGGTGTTCTTATTAAAGGTCAGGTACGTAGTATTGGCAACTGACGTGTGTGTATGACCAGAATTATAAACGTAAGCGAGACAAAAGGTTTATATAAGTATATAAGGATCGTAGCAGGATGTGGAAGAGGGAGTGAGTTTCTATTTATCTCTTCAGTTCCTGCTTGAATTTGCAGAGACGTCTTAATGTAATTTCATGTATGATACATTTGCAATTGCTCACTCCGTTAGAAACTCAGGTTATTTGGATCTCTGAGAAATCCTACTAACTATTAATTGCTAAATGTGTAGTATGTATCTTTTAATGTCAGGAACTACAGCAGTGTAAACAGGGCGGAGCACCAAATGAAAAACCTAAGTCATCATTTGCCTGCCTTTTACTATGTTGGGGTCGGCTCCCGGCCTAATTGGATGCGGCTGAGAACGAGTATAATACATAGAGCGACTGCCTATCAGACCTCCACAACCCAGTTACTGGGTACGATGCCTCTTGGTAAGACCTGTTGTCCGAGTTTTTGGGCTTCTGACGACCAGTTACGACTGCCAAAAATCTACGAGTGACAGCTGAGACCAAGGGCTTGACACGTGTCTTTCGAGGCACGGAGGGGTCTTGGTATGTAGGAAAGGTGGTCAACTCATACATCGACCAACCACAGCACGTGTAGTTTAACCTGATCGATCGACCCGTGTAACTGCGATTACTTATCCACAAACCCCTGAAAACGAAAAACTCAAGTACCCTCCAAAACTTCTTGCCAATATTCGCTAAATACGATTCTCCTGTATCATCAGGCTATAATGTTCCCACTCCTGGGACACAGGCCTTCTCTCTTTCAAAGGGAATTATATATTAGGAAGTAAATTCAGGTAATGTGACGTTAATATAAGACACATACTTTTCATTAAGAAATATTGCGCGTTAAGGCGATCATAAAAGTCGATTACAGACGTTTAACCCCTCAAAAGGTCTTTTAATACGTGACGAAGGTCACAGGTATTTGTTTTTATTAGGTTCTGGGAGAGGAAAATTGAATTCTAGTCTACTCGAGGTATCGTTGACTGTGCTGGTGCACCGTGTAAGGTTGGAGGGCTGTATAAATTCTAAATGATACTTGGCAAGATTAACGACGCGCAAACCATGAATTCAGCCCATCATTCCAGTCTACTGGAATGATGGGCTGAATAGTGCGTTGCAATTTTTCAGCGGTCATTAAAGAGAAAACGCTTTTCAGTACATTTTGACTAGGGACGTAGCTCGTAGATATCAGGTATTGCACTTTTCTATGAAACAGCAAATTCTTCTTTTGATAACCGACGATGTCTCCATTTAAGGGGTCTAGATTAATGTGCTGAATTCATGATAACAGTATGCGTGTCGACAGCCCTGCTACCCTGTAATGTATTTGTGCAGTTTTTAATTGACATGTTCTTTTGGTTGCATTATATGCCACACCCGCAGCAACATCTAATAGTTTATTATTCTTTGAATGGCCATTTGGAAATTCTGTTCTAGTCTTAACCAAGGCTTTCTAAAAGTATTAAAATGTTTTTATATGAACAAACAACACTACTATAATAATTTAATTAATTAAGATATGTAGAAAGAAATTATAATTTATTCATCTCCAGTCATTCATTGATCCGCTAAGTGTTGTACATCATAGTGGCGCCCAACTGGGACTCATTAAAAAACCAGCTAAACTATGTAACATAACATAATTCTACCCAATTGTAAATTAAATATTATTTAATAATTCTCGTTAGCAGTCAAACAAAATGTTGCTCCCATTTTATAGACAACCCGAAATTTCAACAACAGTCGGCGAATCATTAAAATTTAAAATGTCGTATTACGTAATCCGTACTTTAAAATCAAGCGCAACAAGTAAACGAATGCTACAAGTAAAATACATACCTACACAGCAAAAACCGAACCAGCTACATTTTTATAAGACACCACTAATTCAATTAACTGTCGAACACAAAAAGACACCATCACATCAGAAATTAAACATAACAAACAAAAAAAAAAAAAAATCGTCCAGGGTAAGAAACTGGAATCAATAAGAGAAACTTAGGGGACAACTAAACGTTTAATACTTTCAAAGAACATTTTTTGGCAAGAATTTCAAGTGAATTAATTTTTTAAACTATATTTGAGGGGCTAGCGTGCGAAATTCGCGAAAACCGAGTATTATTTTGACAGGCCCAGCTTGCTAGGGAGCAGCCTTGCCTTTGTACGGGGCGAGGGCGAGGGCGCACGCGCGACATCGATCCCTCTGAAGCCTTCCAGTGAGGCACGGAATACGTAACTACTCAGATACTTCACTCCCCGAATTCATCACGCATCGTACTCACTCAAACCGCAACGCTATTTTACATAGAATTCTGAGTTGACGTCACGAATACTGCGAGGGATCCCTCGATTCCCCGTTAAATTCTGAGCGAATACAATTTGCGTATGTGTGCGTAGAATTGGCGAAGAAAGATGGAAGTCATGTGGTTAAACAAATGGTTATATCTGACGGAGGCTAAAGTATTCAACACCCTCTGTCGATTGAAGGGAGTCCGCGAGACTGGTTACATGCCAAAAACATTTGGACATTCAATAAACATGAATGAAAATGTAATCTTATTTGGCAGATTGTTAACCGATTGAACCGTCGAGATGATGATTCCTGTATTAAATGATATTCGAGAGACACTTTCACAAGGTCATTCATTCATTACTAGTTGAAATGTAGCGTCACAGTCAGATCATGATTGCTGGAACCATGAATTTGTAAAGGCATATTCTTTCTGGCCTTTTTTTGGAAGTCCTATAGACAGGAACTATCCAGACATTGGATATGAAGTCTATTTTAATGTATTTTTGATTTTAGCTTTGTTTACTGGTCGCTAGTGAATGTTCAATGTAATTACTGATTCGTTTTGTTTTCTGTCGGGGAGTTAGTTGGTTGCGCGCCATTTCTTTCTAGCTAAAACGCTATAGAGTAGTGAAGAGTGGGCGTTTTGAGGCTGTCTATTGTAAGCTTTGTCGTTCAAAAAGTGCTGATTCTCAGCCTGAGTTTTAATAAATTATTCAAGAGCTCAATACTGAAGCTAAATAACTCCCGCGCATATAAGCCTAAGTAGCTGCCACAAAGATACAAGAAAATCTTGCAACAACGTGAGATTTTAACAGTAACAAAGTTATACTTACGAAACAGTCTCCATTGTAAAGTACTACCAGAATGGGATTCTCTAAATAACTCATTTATTTTACTACAATCGCGACACAGCTATCAGTGAACCACACGCGATTGTGAACTTAAAACCCAATGAAATAGTGGTTTTAATTGTTCGTAAATGTAAAAGGTAATTAGTTTAAGACGTGTATGGATGCCGTTAGACAATGCATAGCAGTTGATAATGACAAGTTATAATTGTTTAAAGTTGGTAGATATATTTTTACACCGTCGTTTGTATTGCAAGTGTCTGGTTCACATGGTTATGGGTCACAGTTAGTTCTGAATTACCTGCATAATGTTTGAGAACTTGTTTTTTGTGGGAGCATATTTGAGTTACTGCGTCGTTCGTTGGTCTAGTCGTCACAGTGCTACTTCTAAGCTTAGAATACGATTGCTGGGCTTGTCTAGCCCCACTGCAGCCCCAATCTCCGCTTGCCGTCACGGGAAATACACGCATGACTTCATGAATTCATTGTTAGAATTGATCAAATTCTTAGTTTATCAGAAGAGTCTTGATCAATTAGTTACTTCTACACTGACTGATTGGTAGAATGAATAAAATAAAATGTTCTTACCTGAAGAAAATATATTCTCCAAAGGTTGCAAATTCATTGTAGCTGCGGTGGCTTCCATGCTGAAACATGAGAAGGAAAATTTTTGAAAATGATAACGCAAGATATAAAGGTCTCTGCACTAAATGTCAAAATGCAGAAAAATATATTACGGTAGATATTTTTGCAATTAACACTTTCAGTGCCCAGTCGAAAAAAGAATTATTCAAAAGTAGACTCTATTCACACCTAGCTTATTTTTGTGATTTGCACCCGGTAGGCGGGTGCACGACATGGTCGCAAGGTACATAACTACTTATACGTAGGACTCGGATGCGAGTCGTGGGCATGCGAACGAATTACCGTTCGACCCGGGAGCCGGGTGCTTGGCACTAAAAGTGTACCTATTGACCGCTTGGTTTGATGTCAATTGCCATACCCCCAGCATCTACCTCATAAAAATCTACGACGAAGCGGCCATGCAATGAAATAAATATTTTTTAAAAGCTTTTATCATTCATTGTCACAAGAACCTAACACGTGTGCCTTCAGCCCGATAGTTTCAATAGAAGTGGGTGAAATATTGATTGCACAATTCCCGGACATAGGTAATAGGTAGAATGGGCTGGTGTGCGCAACTCAATGTCTGAGCGCGTATTTTGGGTACGGACATTCCAGGACATACAAGTGAAGTTAAATAAAAGCTTTTAATAATAAAGCTTAATGCTATGAATACCTGTGTCTCTATGTATTTTCTGGTGTCATAATCAGCCTATAATATTCTCACTGCTGGAACACAGGGTACCTATCGGAGAGAGGGAGTGGGCCGTCATCCAACAAGCCGGCCCAGTCCGAGTTGGTAGTAGTGGTTTTAGGACATGCCGGTTTCTGCACTATGTTTTCCTTCACCATTTTGAGAGCAGCGGTGATGAAATATTATACACAAAAGCACCTGATGGGGTTTGAACCCTTCGAACTACAACTCATAAGTCGCAACCGTTGCCACTAGGCTACCATTGCTACTTTTACTGTGTCCATAAATAATGAAATAAATACCACAGGTTCTTAGTTGCATACAACTGAGCCAGCAGTAACAAAAACATTTGTTGTATTAATGCCATCATACTGTGCCTCAGAAAATAAATGTAGTAAAGTACAAAACAATAGTCTATTAATCATAACAAGGATTTAGAACCCGAGGTTCCCATAAAATGAAAAACAATCTTTAGGAATTTAAAATCACATTAACAAAGCATACTTAGTCAAGTTCCTAATCATAATGCACCGTGGCCCTTCATCTCAGTGGCTGCCTGCCTAACCGGATGCAGCTGGATACCATTATTTTACATGGAGTGACTTCCTATTGGACCCACTAGCTGGGTAATACAATTAATACTCGAGCTTCTGATGAGTTGACGTTCCATCATAGCAACTGTCAAAGATTATGAATGAGAGCCAGGACTAAAAGCTTAACATGCTGTCCACAGAGGAGTTTGTTACCCTATTTCTTCTCACGAGCAATATAAGTACTAAGTGGTGAAGGCTCAATAGTTTGGCGGATTATCTAATTTAAATTATGCCTTTAAAAAAGTGCTGATTCGCAGCCTTGCTTGAATATTTACACCTATATTTGTATGTGTCCTGGCATAACATAGCACTCTGTTCATGAACACAAGATCTGTATTTTTACCTATGTCAACAAATAAACTGAACTGAATGAATGACATTTGATTTTTAAATTTGTTTGTTTAGGAAGTGCAAGTTGGTTACATAAGCTTGTGCAATAATACTTTCTACAACATTTAAGGCTAGAAATGTATATTGTTGAACATGGATAAGCTACTTAAGTATAATTTATAGAACAGACACATGATGACTTTATCATTATCGCCATTCTTCAGAAATAACGGGTTACAAAAAGAAATTATATCAGAAAGAAAGAATCAAATAATTGTGCCTGCAACTATCTTGAAAGTTGGTATTTACGCTGTAATTATTATTATTATTTTGATTTCGTTTATTTCTTTACATACATGTTAGTTACATTTTTAAATATTTTTAGAAAATGAAACTTACAAAAAAACCATTTCAAAATATAAAAAATAGTGGATTTCTACCATAGTTAATATTATTATTTTGAATTACATTTTTCATAATGTTCTACTTCAGTAATATAATATTTTGAATACGTTGAAAAATCTCAGATACACAAAATCAGCTGAGTTTTGTGCAGTTCAATCGTGCACCTCCTCCTTTTTAACCTTACTATGCAGCACTCAAACGTAATGTAATATTTAGTTAAATCTCCTTTCAATACACTGGAATTAATACTTGCCGTTGATTTTTACCAAAATCATTAGACTTCTTCAAGGGAATCATGACTTTATGTTATGATCTTTGAAGAAAAGTTTTTATTTTATGCAACAGGTGTTCACGTATTAATTTCTAACACAAGATTATTTTGTGCTTACTTTTAATATTAGTAAACTACCTGTTAATTATTTTAGCTATGTTCTGATTATCACTGATATTCCTCTCAGTTCTGATTGACATTTATGACATTTTGAATAGAAGGTGATAATATTATCTATTGACAACTTCCATCAATATTAAAAACTTCTAAAAAGTTTTGTTTTCTGTTTAAAAGTTTGATAACATAGGAAATCGGAGTGTAGCGATATCGTAGATTAATAAAGTGGAGTGTTTACAGTATTACGAGTGTATTTTAAAAGAATGTCACGTTTGAACACTTACCAAATATAAAATTCAATGGTTAATCAGAGTTAAACACTAAAATAACACACATTTCACTAATATTAAGCGTCGTCTTACGCAAGTCACACTTATTAGCGTTTTTCCCAGCGTATACCCGGAAAGATCGAACAATGGGATCTGAATTTAATGCCAAAACACTTTCACATTGGACCCACTACAACAGAGGTAGCCACCTACACATCAAACAATACAGTTACACAGCCTTCAAACATCACAAAAACAAACTTCACATTGATCACATACTATTTATTCACTTTATTATGTTAAACAGTTGCCTCAAAACACAAGATTACATGCACAAAGTAACTTTTTGGATTATCGTAAAAACTTTAAAACTTTAGCCGTGTCGACAACTAAACTCTTGAATTTTTGACTGATAGACAGAGATAGCACTATATGCAACGCAAGCCGGCTGACTTGTTTCGACACTAAACAGGCACGGTGTCATTCAATACGTACTATGTTAAATCCTCAGGAAATCAAATACCTTAAAGCGACAGCAGTAGAGTTCATAATGGCCCGTTTTGTGATTTTAAGTTATCTGTACGCGTAGCTAGAAAACAAGTTGTGGCTGATGCCAGTTTCCACAAAGCTTCCCCGATTCTGGGGAAAAATATCTACTTCCGTGTGTAGCAAAATGTCGTCATTGTTTTTTAAATCAAACCGAAACAATCATAATAGCGTACAGAGGGTAAAATATGAGGAGGAAATCTCAAATGTCATGTCATAAGGAACTTAAATGTCACTTTTGAATGAAAATTTCTACCATCAATATGTAAAAGTATAGGTAGTCTATTCGTGGAACTTTACTTTTAGACAACATATTAATTAAATAACTTGGTATTTATTCGCATTTTTGAAAGAGTTAGACATATAGGATTTTCTTTTAAAATATAGATCTCATTATTTGTTTTCTTTCATTTGCACTAAGCTGGTAGCTTATTTTAAATATGTTTGTGTACATTAGCGTGGATTAGCATGATAACATGCATAGTTAGTTTACAGTTTGTGGCTTTACTAAAAATGTTTCTACATAAATTATAATTGATGTAAATATATTAGAAAAAAACTGCAGTTTCAATGCAATAAAAAAGAAGTTGCAATTTATTAAATGGGTAGTGGCAGCACCGAAGCTGAAGTATAGCGTTTAATTATTGCACTTGGTTCGGTTAGTGTAATCTTGAAGTGGCGTGAATCTATCAACGATTTACGCCTCCTCATGATTGCACTACCGTAGTTTTTCAAGATATTTTTAGAATAAAAACAACATCTAACAATTTTAGTGTAGCTTAGGCCCTGTTTTAAGTTTAATTTAACTTCTTTGTGAAGTAGAAGGATACCGAAATTATTATTTTATATCAGCAATTAATTATTTATGTCAACACGTTTAGTCAGTCAGCACTAACTAAACGTTTTGACATTTTTAAATTTAAATGGTAACATTGACACAAAGGTTTTTGAGACACTTTGTTTTGGTTTGTAGTAAGATCGTAATTTCACGATAATTAAAATAACAATCTTATGTATCCAGCATGCGTAGTATGACCACCGTAGAAAGGGGTTTTGTCGACGGAAGAATAGACAAAATTAAAGATTGTAGAAAGATTAAACACAGAATGAAAGATTGAAGAAAGATTTGTACCGTTTTATGCTGTTGTAGCATGACAATTCTATTTCTATTCTACCAAGAATAGACAAAGTTATTTCTTTGGTGGTCATGCTACGCGTGCTGCTGCCCTCAAATTGGTTTAACGTTATTACGATTGTAGTCTTAAACAACTCATAGTCGTTCTGTTGTTCACTGCAGAACTCGCTGTCAGTTTTGTTCATGTTTTCATTGCATAAAAATGCTGTTAGTTCTTTGTTATAACGAATTGTCTTACCACCTAAAGTAAATTCTGTACGTTGTAACTTTCTAGAGTAGAATAGAAGAGTAGGCATTGTTTAAGTAGGCAGATAGCAAAATAACGCTATTTTCTCAAGTCTACGTAGTAATTAATAGTCTCTGCCCACAAGGGAAAAGGTATTATGTGTTTAAGCTTCGGGCTGATAAGAGCCGCTTACTATGGAGCTTTTCGGATCGAGCGAGAATTAGGAGTTGAGGAGTAACTTCAATGGTCCAATAAAGGAGAAACGACTCAATATTATCTCATACCTCCACACGGGTATGGTCTGGACTCTAGATTGCGAGCGTTAAGAGTAGGTAGGTATAAAAATTCTCTCCAATTTTTGGGGAAATGACATTTTAAATGAATAAACTTTTATACAAATTCGATTTATTGATTCAATTTATAAAAGGTAGTGACTGATTTCATGTTGGTTTACATAATATTGTTATCTAAAAACCTACTTATAATTAACTGTATAATACCTTTGGTTAATTAGGTAACTTAACTAGCTATAAAGTAACACTACGTATTCTTACATTGATTCAGATTCTTTAATAAACTTTTATAAAAAATACAAATCTAAAAATAAAGTCTCTACTGGAATTACTTAGTTGCTAATGTTTTAGCTTAACATTATTTCTTTTGTGTGTCTTTTTAAGCAAAAATCCAAAGGGTAATCGGTGAAAATATAATGTTTACAATAAAATTGATTTATTGCTTTTAAAGACAGCTCACAATCGATGTAGGTATTACCCTCCTATTGGGCTTCGCCGCAGTTGGGTAAAAAATATTTGTAATAGGTAATGGGTAATATTTAGTTTCTACAAAGCTACATCTTTATATTTAGTCAAATCATCCGACTCATTACCTACAGAAGTATGACTGTTTCGTAAACCATAAAACACCCTTTCTCTTGACCCACTAAAATGATACGGTTCATGTCTTAGCAGATTTACCCCATACGCCGCATCCTCTCTTTTATAATCGGGGTAAAATCTTGGGTCGTAATCTGGAGGGTAAACTCTCGGGTCGTAAGGGTAAGAAGAGCGGTAGTAAGGGTAAGCCATTTCGCTTTTGCAGTCCATTCTGTCTTCGTATTCGTATCCTTTTGGTGGATATTCATCTGTTTGGAATGCGCCGACTATGGAGTGTCTCCGTTTGTAAGGGTTGTCGTAAGGCCCTGATCTGGGTCCTACCCAGGTGCCATACATTTGTGGGGACTGATAGGACTTGGGGTAGCCTCTAAGGCTGGCTGCGTATTGTCTGTCAGCAAGGTGTTGCCAGTATGCTGGAGGGGGCTGCGGTAGCATGTGCGGTGGGTAGCCCATGTTCATGGACTGACGGCTTGCGAGGTGACGACGGAGATCCGGCATGGAGCCGGATTTACCTGGAAATTGGAAATTGATATTGAAAATACAGGATGTCAGTTTGAATATTGATGATGAATATTGAATCCAGCTCTTTTCAAGTCAACCTTTAAGTTTCACCTGTCATGCTGCATTTACTAAGAACCATCCCCTAAAAAATTAAATTTTATTACTGAGCCTTCATGATTAAGATCACCAGGTAAACAAATAAACCGAAAAAAAAAATGAAGAAAAACCTTTAAAAGTGAACTTCATCCCACGCCAAATTATTCATCCTTTACAGGATGAATAAATTGTCGCGAGCTGAAGCCAATACATGATCAAACAAAAAACACATATTTTAAAAACTCATACTAACTACACTACCAACGGTTGTTGACAATTTTTTCCTCACATTATTTTTTTCGTTCTATCGTGCTTAAATATCGACTCCCATAACGTCATAGTGTAAATTAATCCTGCATACACTCCTGCCTACCGCTTAAGGAGCCTAGCCTAAAAAATACCCATAATAGTCTACTACCACACTTCAATTCCGCATTACCGTTGTCTTGTAGGAAGCCGTCATTGGTGAAAGCATTTGGCGCGTCGGGCACAAAGTGACTCGCATCGAACTCGCTCCCGCTCACTGCTCCGCCTGCACTATAACCGGCTTTCCTGAAAAACACGAGGAAGTAAAATGTAAATTGGTTTTTCTAGGGAGTTTTTGCTTCGTGTTGGTTTTTGTGACTTGTTGTGTAACCAGTGGCGTGCATTGCAGTAGGCACTAGCCCAGTTCTTGTCTAGGCAGACAAACGCGGGTTTAATTTAGGTATAGTAATTTAATTCGTTTCTTAATAATTTCGGACCACACATTTAAATGTAATTGACAAACTTATGGTGATTTTTCGCGGTAGGCACTACATAGATGCCCTTTATGCAATGCACGCCTCTGTGTTTAACTGTGTTAGGAGAACTGTAAAATTTATACCATACAGATTAAATAGATGCTACTATCATTAACATCGACAATCGACTGGCCTATTAGTCTAGTGGTTAGTGACCCTGACTGCTAAGACTGAGGTCGTGGGTTTGATTCCCACCCAGGACAAATCTTTGTGTAATCATCATCATCATTTCAGCCGCAATACATCCACTGCTGGACATAGGCCTCCCCCAATTTGGGGGGCTTTGCCATAATCGCCACGCTTGGCAGGCGGATTGGCGATCGCAGTATGGTGGTAAAATGCATAGAGAACGCTGCTGCCCATTCTCTAGTAAGTCCCTTAGTCACCTCTTACAACACCCACGGGAAGAAATGGGGTGATGCTATTCTTTACGTCCGGCACCACACGGTACTTTGTGTAATGAGCACAATAATTTGTTCTGTGTCTGGGTGTAATTTATCTATAATATGTATGTATTTAGAAATATATGTTTATCAGTAAAAGTATGTTTATCAGTTGTCTGGTTGCCATAGTACAGGCTCTGCTTAGTTTGGGATCAGATAACGTTGTGTTGGTTGTCCTTTGATATAAAAAAAAATTAAAAAGATATAAAAAAGATATAACACCCGCACTATGAAAGACCTTTGCGATGTCAACGATAATGCCATCGAAGTGACTGAACTCTCGTCGAAGCGTATTTAAATACACACAAAATGGAATCATCGATACGATGAAGAAGAAGTAGAACAGGTAAACTATGAAATAAAAGCGTGTTTAACTTTTATATTTGGTTATTCAGTGGCTATTATTATTGGCCCAGTAACTTTGACAAGCTTTACAGGCGCTTTTGTTTCGAAGATTTGTATCATAGAAAAATATCTCTATCACGCAGCTGGCGTAGCATGACCAATTCTATCTCTGTTCTACCACGAATAAACAAAATTCTTTCTATACAACTTGACATCTCTTCTGCCCGAGCACGGGGCGAACCGTAGACTCGCGTTTCTATGAATACAAAGACAGTTAAGTTATTATTTCCATAGCAACGGGGAGGTAGCTAGTGATGTACCTGGGTTTTAAAATCCTTCAATGGATGTTATGAAATAGATGAACCTAGCGCGTTGTATTGATGATTTTAATTCTGTAAAAATGTTTCGTCCCTCAAGTGACAGGAGTAGACAAAAATGTATTGTCGTGCTTGACATCGTCGACTTTTATCGACTGAAGAGTAGAAATATTTCTTCTCTTCTACTTTTGTCCACAAAACCCGTTTCTATGCAGTCATGCTACGCGTGCAGGTTGACTTACAACTCGAGTGATAAAGATCTTCTTCTAAAATTAAGAAACTTTAATCGTGAAGAAACATTTGCTAAGTAGGAGTGGTATCATCGGTGCTATTGTGCACACGACACAGACGTTTTATTTGTTCCTTTCATAAAGAAAAATATAAAAAAAACCTTCATTTGGCCCAGTACAGTAAACAAAGAATACATTTCAACAAATTAAAAACTAACATAAAATTAAAATACATCTTTTGTGCTCCACAGCACCAGTAAATAGGTCCAAATATCAGCAATACTCTACAGTACCTATGAGGCTGATGCATCGGTCAGTACGTTTAGTTTTCAGGACAAGTCGACGAGAACTCTGGCGCATTATATTTCTCACCTAGCTTCCCTCAGTGCGTATGCTGATTGCACGAGCACAACCCCGCACACGATGGCAGGTAGCCGTGCCACGTAGCACGCCAGCTCAGCTCCACCGTACACTCCTTGAAGACCCTGGAATCAAACACAAGGTCATTATAGTGAGGAACCGTGGCCTGGATATATCGGTAACTGAAGGAACACGGGTGGGTTTTAGTCAGTAAAAGTCTGACACAACCTTCCGCTCCACCCTAAAGCGGGAGACGTTTTTTTTTGAAGTGAAAACTTCTTTAGCGGCGTTGAGCACTTTTTCTGTAATGGGTATAAAATCTTAAACTCGCGTCAGGACACGTGACCTGATCGAAAAAGCGTAGGACGGATGGAGAGTAGACAGCTATCCCCTCTCTACGGCGCGGCGAAAATGTATGCCTGGGCCTACTGTTTCGTTTAGGCGGCGCAGGGCGCTTGCGCGAATGTTCGTCTATGTTACAGCGTGCCACGCGCATCCATGGATGGTGACAGCTGATGGCTCGACCGTCTGTGTAGTGATCACATTGTTGTGTATTCGTAAAATTCGTGAATATAAAGTGCTTAAAATATGGAAATTGAACAACAAATTATTCCCTAACCATTCCAAAATATCAAACATGCTCAACGTTAATAATCAAGTTTTCACTTCTGCCGGCACTCCCGGAGTGCAATTTTTTTTTTTTTTTGGGTGGGAAATCATCAAATGACGTCTCCCGCTCTGGGCGGAGCGGAAGGGCATGTCAGACTTTTACTGACTAAAACCCACCCGTGTTCCTTCAGTTGCCCACGTGCCAGGGTCACGGTATTTCTTTCGAACAATCTCGCGACCCCGGCAAGGGAGACGTCATTTGATGATTTCCCACCTACTAAAGACAAAAAAGGCCGTTACATTCTTTGCCTCACAATTATAACCTGTCACTTAGTACGGAATCGAAAGTAAAATTTCATAAAAGATCCTCGAAGCTAGGGGTGGGAAGAGTGTAAGACGAAAACTTGTAACGAAAGTTTAAAGTTTTCCGCCAAGTTAATAAAAAGAGAGTTAGACTCACATATTATGAAGGGTTCCATACCTTAAGGCAAAAAAAAAACACCAAAATTTACACGTTTCTTGTATGAAACCCTTATTTAATTTTAGTAACTTTATTTTATTTTTATGTGTTGTTAGAGCGGCGATAGAAATTCACACTTTGTGAAAATTTCAGCAGTCTACCTATTCATGAGATACATCCCGCTGACAGACATAAGAGACAGACGGACCGACAACGCAGTCTTAGTAATAGGGTTCCATTTGTACATAAACTCATAAAAACTGTTATTTTTGGAGTTTACTCTTTAAGAATCGATTTTCATATAAACCCGGTGTATGAAAATTTATGAGGAGTAAAATCAAACTTTCTCCGTTACATTACGTTATGCAGTACGTTACGTTATCCGTTATGTTTACTACATACATGCATACATAAACACACGCGTTTTTCCCATGGGGGTACGCAGATACCACGGAACGCCACTCCCCAAGTAGCACGTTAGTTAATTTTGGAACTTATTTTGCAACTGTAGGTAGCACATAAGTGATGTAAGAGTGTATGGTATTTCTTATAGATGCAAACAGCACTCGAATTTGCATATGAGTAGCTCTTATCACTAACACTTGCTTTTGAGTGATTTTTGTTCCTGCTTTATAACTTATGGTGACATAAGACGACGACGTGACGGTGACGTTGTCTAGTACCCATAACACAAGCTCTGCTTAGCTTGGGACTAGATGGCGTTGTGTGATAGTTGTGGAATATTATTTATTTATTTATTTATTTATTAAACCGAATTTATTACTTATAGACGCATACAGGTTTCAATTTTTACTCTTTAGAACTCAAAGAAGCATATCACATCTTAAAATCACCCCTAAAGAACCGTGCCCTAATAGGTGGTAATTTTTCGTTATTTGGCACCTTTACTACTAAATAAGTAATATATATAAGTTATTTATCACCTGTAGTGGCTCAAGAGTTATTATTGCAGCTCATTTGGAACCTAGTGTAATTGCCTTTGTAAGGTCTAATATACTCTAATATGCCTCTGTAACGCATAGATCGATTCCAAAAGAAGGTTCTTGAAAACCTCGTCGTGAGGATCCCCAATTCAGCGCAAAGACAACGAGACCTGTAAAGTGAAAATAATCACTACTAGGTACTAATGAGTGAATTTAGGACCTAGGAGCTCCAATAAGGCAACAAAAGAGTGGAAATATGAACTGCAAGGTCTATTTTAAATCGCCATGTTTAAAAATGGAGTTCTTGAAAAGTATCTTGTTGAATGGTATTATATTACAATAACATACAATAAAATGAGTTTGATAACTGTTTTTGATGTAGTTTGACATTATACTTTTTGTGAAACCATAATTTTTAGGTTTTTAACAACCATATTTTTATAAAGTATTATCTTATTTATTTGATCAGTGCATATTTTTTGATAATTCTTGATTAGATCTAAGGCGCATCAAAATTTACTCAGTAAATATACCATGGTTTCGCGATAAAAAACCATTTGCATGGGCTCCATGATGGTTATCCCATGTTACACACATATTTTTTGAATACTCACCAAACAGATGAATAATCCAA
Source organism: Aporophyla nigra (assembly GCA_947507805.1). Taxonomy (NCBI): domain Eukaryota; kingdom Metazoa; phylum Arthropoda; class Insecta; order Lepidoptera; family Noctuidae; genus Aporophyla; species Aporophyla nigra. Next base: position 13,578,740 of record OX382315.1, on the reverse strand, counting down.
TAAATTTGCTGTCACAACACAAAGCACAAACAACCGTCTTTTTGTTTATCTCCACCGAAAATAAGAACTTGTTAAGATCTCATTTGTCACTCAACGAATGAGTGTATCGCTTTTTCGTTCAATCATTCATTCACGGCGCGCAATTTGCACCGTAAGTTCCAAGTGCCACTCAGGATAACAATTCGAACTATTCTGCATCGCTTTTGCATCTATAAATAAGTTGCAATTTTTCTCCCTTTGGTAACATACAGGTTACTTATAGGTTCTAACCACCTTTATAGAACTTAACCACGGTGGATTTTATTACTAAAGTTTCCAAAAAAATACTCTAAGCAAGCTATTTGTCGCCAAATGTGTTACTTGGGTCGCTACTCTACTCCTTTTGCCTCGTTTAGGTTCATACATGTTTATTAATCTATATATTTTATAATCGTTCGTAAGGAGTAAACTCCAGTCGGGCGTCGGCGCTGACACACACTATTTTTTTCCGTAGGTCTCTATGGAGCTAGCAATTTTATTCATAAAGCTACGTTTGGGGCTTATGGCACGTACTTCCAGGTACAGACGTCAGCTCATCATGCTACTAGAAACTGTCAAATCCCAATCAATCTTGAAACATATATTGTAGCGATAAAATTGAAAACCCATTAAAGAAATTTGACAGATTGTAGTAGTTATTGGTGCTGGCCTCTGTACAATAAAGAATTGAAAGTTGAAACTTACCCAATGACTTATAGACATATAGAAGACTAGAGCACATTCCGGTATGAGAACTAGTATGACTGCTATCAACCACGCCAGCAGACACCTATTGTTTTTCTGCGAAATAATTTAGATAAGCATTAATACATAAGTCGTAAAGTTAACCAGTCTTACTAAAGGAAGTTACCCAGTAACTGGGTTTTGTCGCTCCAAGTAAAATACAACTGCATTCGGTTTGACTAGGAGCCGACTCCAACGTAGTTGAGAAAAGGCTTGACAGGTGATGACATAAATTGCAAAGTTCTGTGATTTCAGGTCAATTTTTTTATAAAAGGTGGATACATGTTGCAGGAAGGACGGTATGGGATTATTTTACGTGTTTGTCGAAAGCGTGCCAAGTACAACATGCCACATCCATGTTAGTTTAGTACAGGGCCCGCAGAATATTCCAAAGCAAACATCAAATAAGCAGGGCCGAATTGAGCTAGCTAGCGAAACCCCTCAAACGTGATGGGTATATCTAACACAACTAAAAAAAATTGGGGTCAGTGACCTTTATTGCTTTTTTTACTAGAAGTATGAGTTGAGAATATATACATATACAGGGTGTCCAAGAACCTGGCGTCCAACTGGATTCCCACGATGCCCCAAGTTCTAACAGTACTCAGAAAAATATTTTAAAAAATCCACCCCATGTACTTACAGAATTATACTGATTTCAAAAAAAAAGGGGAAATGAGCACCCTGTGACATACTTTTGAATGCTGTGACTGCTAATGCTGATAATTTCGATATTTCTTGGAGGTTTTGTAATCTAGGGTATTGCTGTGTCTAAATAGAATGTAAAAATAAAGTACTTATTGTACCATTTTAAAATAAAATATTATTTTAACTAAAGGTGATATGGAAAACTATTGAATTTCGCAACTTTGACCGACTGTAGTGTAAAAAAAATGTACCAAAATAGTATGGCAAGTGACGTCAAATTTTGACGCGTTTATTCCTCTTTTTAAAAAGGTATAATACTTACACATTAATTTGAAAAAAAAAATTTTTGATAATATTTTTACTCAACAACCCAATTTTTACGATGTCTTACAGAATTCTTAGAAAGAAAAATTTACGACGAATTGAATCTAACCTCTAAAGAATTACTATTGTATGCTCATAAAAATAACAACAGGCCTCTCAAAAAACAGGTTAGACCGTAAGGGACGGTATGTGCATGCATCTCACCATAGTGATTCGTTATTACAACAGGAGGGAGCAAGACAGAAACTATCTTTGCGATTTGCTGGTTCTTCTTTATGGTACCCCATTATTCAGGTAAGAGTGAGGGAGAAAAAGGTTAGAGGTGCGAGTGAGATAGATAGTGACGCTATCTGGGATCGTGCTATTTAGGATAACAGTACGGTCAGTACGCGTCACTGCCTCCTGCCGTTACTACGCACCTCTCTCTTATTGTTACCATTGATCACGTACTACGATTTAAAGCTTTGTTTATTGGACTCGATTACTCTTTGTGCTCTGGACTTTGAAACGAACTCTTTACGACGACCTTTGCCTGTGTTTGGACAGTTTGTGTTTTGTGTGTGCTACCATGGCGACCTACACTCCGCAAGAATACGCAAATATGCACTACATTTATGGAGAATGTAGAGGTAATGGACGAGCTGCAGCGAGACTTTACAGAGAAAGGTATCCGAGGGCTACGCGATATCCCGACCATCGAGTTTTCATTAATGTGCACAGATCACTATGTGACGGGCGGTTCCCCAATCAAGTAGCTGGTGAAGGACGACCCGTAAATGACTTCATACGCGATGAAGTTTTAGAGGCGGTGTCGGCAAATCCAAGCATCTCTGTGCGAGGAATAGAAGCTGATACGGGGATACCGAAGAGCACAGCACACAGTATTCTCCAAAAAGAAGAATATCATCCGTACCACGTACAGCGAGTGCAAAGTCTTTTACCTCGAGACTATCCGAGCCGAGTCGCGTTTTGTGAAACAATCCTGCAAAAACATCGAGAAGACGAAAACTTTATCGACAAAATTTTGTGGTCAGATGAATCAACATTTAAGAAGGATGGCTACATGAACCTACACAACTTGCACGAGTGGCATGTGGAAAATCCGCACTTGATGCGAGAAGATAGATCCCAGTACCGGTTCAAAGTGAACATGTGGACCGGTATTCTCTGTGGGAATATTATTGGTCCATTTGAGATGCCCGAGAATTTGACTGGCGAATCATATTTAAATTTTCTTCAAAATGATTTGCCAAACTTACTAGAAGAGACCCCACCAGATATGTGGTTCCAACACGACGGCTGTCCAGCACATTTTCGCGTATCCGTTAGAGAGTTTTTGGACGAGCAATACCCGAACAGGTGGATTGGGCGATCAGGAACAATCCCGTGGCCAGCCCGCTCACCTGACTTAAATCCGCTGGAATTTTTTTTCTGGGGAACTATGAAGGAGCTCGTTTATGCGAAGCCCATTAATGACATCGCTGACCTTCGTGAGAAGATAACACAAGCAGTGCAGGTGATACGTCAAAAAAGTTACTCGCGAAACATAAAGCGGTCCTTTTTAAGGAGAGTGAGAGCTTGTATTGCCGCGGGTGGTCAACATTTTGAACATTTATTGTAATAAAATATCTTTAAACTAACATTCTTTGCTTTTATTCTACTGGGAACCCATCTACCTGTGTGTATTTCCTTCTTGCTCACTCTTGGAACCGAAGTAAATAATAGTAGTAACATAACAGTTTCTAAGATAAGAAAGGGTCCGACAGTTACCGTTAGTAGGTAGGCACTTCGTAAAAATTGGGTTGTTGAGTAAAAATATTATCAATTTTTTTTTTTTCAAATTAATGTGTAAGTATTATACCTTTTTAAAAAGAGGAATAAACGCGTCAAAATTTGACGTCACTTGCCATACTATTTTGGTACATTTTTTTTACACTACAGTCGGTCAAAGTTGCGAAATTCAATAGTTTTCCATATCACCTTTAGTTAAAATAATATTTTATTTTAAAATGGTACAATAAGTACATTATTTATACATTCTATTTAGACACAGCAATACCCTAGATTACAAAACCTCCAAGAAATATCGAAATTATCAGCATTAGCAGTCACAGCATTCAAAAGTATGTCACAGGGTGCTCATTTCCCCTTTTTTTTTGAAATCAGTATAATTCTGTAAGTACATGGGGTGGATTTTTTAAAATATTTTTCTGAGTACTGTTAGAACTTGGGGCATCGTGGGAATCCAGTTGGACGCCAGGTTCTTGGACACCCTGTATAAGTATATATTTTTGTTTTATCGTGTTAAAATATAGATACCTATCACGTCTGTGAAGTTTTCATAAAGAGAACTTTTTTTTAATACTAATTTTTCAAATTACTATACTAAGTACTTGCGGTTGATGGCCCTAAAAACAACTTATAAAATTAATTTCCTTTTTTAGTCATACCTACTAATAAAACCCATCAGGTCTGCGAAGTTTCGCTACCTAACTCTATTTGACCTTTTATGAAGGGCTCATAACGTAGCCCTAGTTCATCCTGCCAGGGTCGCGAGATTGGTGCGAAAGAGTTACCGTGACTCTGGCATATGGGCAACTGAAGCAACACGGGTGTGTTTTATAGTCAGTAAAAGTTTGAGACGCCCTTCCGCTCCACCCTAGAGTGGAAGATGTCATTTGATGATTTCCCACACAAAAAAAGCCCTTGTTCATGCAGCGATGCATGGGGAGATCTAAACCTAGCAGATGACGTCTTTGGCCGAATGAAGATAACGAAGGGGTCCAGATTTAACGTTGTAATACTCACAGATATAAGTCCGTGCACCAGCACGACGGTGGCGGCGATGACGATGCAGTAGCACACCATGAGCAGCGCAGACGCTAGCGGTAGACCGCTCTGTGACTCCACCACCCACACAATCTCGTAGATCAACGCGATCGCGTACGCCACCTGGAACATTTCGTATTTATGCCTTAGCTGTGAAGAAGTATATAAGTAATCGTCGGTCGTCGAAATTAGACCATAATTAATTTAAATTTTAAGTTTGAACTAGTGCATTTTTAACCGACTTCAAAAAGGAGGAGGTTATCAATTCGGATGTTTATATGTTTTTTTTTTTTTTTTTTTTTTTTTTTTATGTATGTTCGGCCATAACTCCGTCATATATAGACGGATTTGCAAAATTCTTTTTTTGTTCGAAAGGGGTTCATTCCGAAATGGTCCCATATCATTTTCATATAGATCTGATGATGAGTTCGGGAGACAGACACCGGAACTCTTTAAAAAATGACAGGAAATCAACCGCGATTTCTGCTATCGCATAAATATGCATTGTTTGTTTGGAATTAGTGCAGGGTGAATACCACAACAAAAAATTTTAAAATAAAAACTTTTTTGCAAAAAAAAACAACCGACTTCCTTAAAAACACTACAAAGTGAAAAATAACTTTAATTTTGGAAGTCGGTGGCAAAAAAACCATAAGTACAGATCCTAAGACACCGACTACCGAAATTAAAGTTATTTTTCACTTTGTAGTGTTTTTAAGGAAGTCGGTTGTTTTTTTTTGCAAAAAAGTTTTTATTATTTATAATACTAGCTTGTGCCCGCGGCTTCGCCCGCGTGGATGTCGGAAATTAATGCAAGAGGACGTATAACCGCGATAAGAATGTGTTATTCCAGGTTATATAGGTAATATAGACTGTGTGTGCTATTTTCGATCCAGATCCATTCAGCCATTTTTGTGTGATTGGGAAACAACAACCCAATCATACATATTTTCACATTTATAATATTATTTGCCCGCGGCTTCGCCCGCGTGGATGTCGGAAATTAATGCAAGAGGACGTACTACCGCGATAAGAATGTGTTATTCCAGGTTATATAGGTAATATAGACTCTGTGTGCTGTAGGATTATAACTCATATTACTTAGGATTCATAGTTTATGAGAACATCATGTGTGTTGGTGTTTTAAAAATAAAAGTAATAGTATTCAGAGTAAGAAGACTGTGACATAGGGCTTGGTTTAGTTGAATATAAGTCTTCCTGGTTTTTCTTAACGCTCCTATTTTACCTATACAGACACTCAATCATTTACCAGACACCGAACATAATTATAGGAATAGTACTTTTGCCAGTGGCTTGGCCCGTATAGCTGTCGGAAAATAACACCCGGGAACCTACTACCGGGATAAAGTAGGTATCCTATCTGTTACGTATCCATGATATAATATATCTTTGTGCCAAATTCGATCTAAATCCGTTTGGCCGTCTTTGCATCATTGAGAAACAAACATCCAAAAATCTAAACATCTAAGCAATTTCGCGGTCTCTTACTTAAAATAATACTATTAGGTTTATTTTGAGTATGATGAACACACATGATATTCGCAATTACTTTGAAGCCAAAGAAATATGAATTACAATCCTACTTATCCTGTACTACCCGGCCCCTGCCAACGCGCTCTGCGCCCACTTTTTAAATCTCTAATATCTTCTAAGATATTCATTTAAATTACATGCTGTAAAGGGCCATATTGATCTATATTAAATGCACAATGTATTTAAGGTACTTAATTGGATAAGGATTAATGCTGTATTGCTTAAAATCGCTTCGTAAATAAGCCCTTATTTCTCGTAAAAAGTAAAAGATAAAAAATGGTTATTGTGGGTTATCCCTAAGAGATAGACATATACCATTGAGGACATTTTTGTAGGCCTTTTTAAGGTGTACAATACTGTAGTACATTATTTTGATCTATTTCGTAGGATTCAGCCAGGGTTTTTCGAATTTTGAGACGTATGTCAGCGTATTTTTCGAAGATAGTTATTTTTTTCTAAAATAAAAGATTCTTTCTAAAATAAAAATAGCCTAAGTTACTCCTTGTTACATCAGCTATCTTCCAGTGAAAGTCCCGTCAAAATCGGTCCAGCCATTTCAGAGATTAGCGGGAACGAACAGACAGACAGACAGACAGACAGACAGACAGACAGACAAAAATTGTAAAAAATGTTGTTTTGGTATATGTATCGTGTATACATCCATATACACTTAGTAAAAAGTGGTTATCTTAATATTAAAAACAGACACTCCAATTTTATTTATTTGTATAGATGTATAGATTAGGTTTCTGCACTCCTTCTTCGTATTAACTTCAACTGTGCCAAATGTCCTTTCATCCGCGTAATTTTCGAACAAAGTTTTTGGTTTACTTATCATCATAATCATCCTATTTTGTTCCCACTGCTGGGACGTGCGCCTACTCTCGATGTTAGGTAGTCGTAAGCACGTATTAATTAATATATACACAAGTAAATAAATATGTCAGTTAAAAGCTTTTTGCAAGTATCCAATTGCAAATATCAACATAAAGCCCTACAACAGCATTGCTTGCATGGATGAGGGACTCAACATACAGCAAAGAATTTCAGTTCAGAATGGAAATGAGGCCTATATGCAGCAGTGGGCGATTCCTGGCTGAAATGTTGGTGAAGATCTCTGTTGCTGATTTAAATTCCTTCTACAAACGTTAATAAACAGTATACAATGAGAGACCATGTTCCTACGTCATACATCATGAGCAAACTAACTTTTCTCTCCCTCAGGAATATAAAAGGTAATAGGTAGAACGGGCTGGTGTCCGCAACTTCACGTCTGAGCAAGTATTTTGCGTACAGGTTATATATCTCAGGACTATATCGTCAATCTTTTGGCCAAACTACATCAAATGAAGCAATTTTGCTTTTTGTCAAGATCGCAGGCAATAAATACTAAATAGCTTGTAATTGTGTTTGTGAGCGTGTGGGCGTAATTGCAGCCACGACACGACACCGGAAATCCTTTGAGCGAATGGCGTTTCATTCATTTAGGAACTACATTCTAAACCTGACAGCCTGGGAAGAAACCATACATGGTGTAGGCCTAGAGGCCATGTGTGAACTATGGGAAGTTGTATGTACAAAGAACGACGTAAGTTGCGTTGGAGACCATGTACCTAAAAACTAGGATCCAAAACTAAAGCCCGACTAGGTACAGTATGAAACGAGGAAATATAAAATGTTCTCATCTGAAAGCCGTAGTCGTATCAAAACGCTTCCAACGATACCTCATTTTTCAAATGATGTCAAGTAGTTTAGAAGTTATGAGGGAACAGATGAACATTATATACCAACATACCCACATTCACACATCATCATCATTTGCCTAGCCTAGCCCAAACTATGGTGGGGTGAGCTGAACATAGGCCTCTCTCAATTTTTTTGGGGGGCTTTGCCATAATCATCACGCTTGGCAGGCGGGTTGGCGACCGCAGTTTCTGATAAAATGCATAGAGAACGCTGTTGCCCATTCTCTAGTAAGTCCCTTGGAAGAAATGGGATACTTATTGCTATTCTTTACGTCCGGCACCACACGGATACTCCCGGAAGTCCTTACTGGGAAAGAATTTTGTGTAAGTATTGTGTAGTGTTTTTGTGAAGAAGAAGATTTTTGTATGTATAAATTGTATGGTAGTGATCTACCGGATGACATTTTTTACCGTCTCGACCTTCATATGGTGTGTTGTGTAACTAGAATAGAAGGCAGGAAGGCCTTCAGATTCATCGTAGGTGACTAAAGGAGCGCGGGACGCGGGCGGACGGGGATGCGTGTGCGGCTCGTGCGCCTGCGAAAGATCAATGAGGCCGCCTATCAGCCGGCTTCAAAGGGTAGGACCGCGCTCCGAAATCAATGATACATGCCGCGCATTGAGTAGGGTGCGTATGATTTGAGTTTCGATGGATTAAAATTTTTTTTTTGTTTTTTTTTCCAAATTTCTGTTTTTGTTGTTCTAGTATGAAAATGTTACTTTAAACGTGTAGTATTTATTGCTAGATCAATTTAATTACATGTTATTCAAAAATAAAAATAATAAAAATTTATATGCCAAAAGCTTCTACTCCGTTCACCTATTACCCCCATTTTTTTTCAAGACGCTAAAAAAAGTCACCCAGTATAAGTTGTGATTTGTGCCTTCATTGTTTTAGTGTCAAACTATAACTTTTGCATGCCTGTTGGTAAAATATGGCTGTTATCAATTTATCACCATATGCTGTACCTACATTTACCAGTAACTGGGTTGTGGAGGTCAGATAGGCAGTCGCTCCATTTAAATACTGGTACTCAGCTGCATCCGGATAGACTGGAAGCCGACACCAACATGGTTGGGAAAAGGCTAGACAGATGATACTGTACCTTTATTTCCAAAATAAACGACTTACTTATCTGTGTATATAAAGGTTTATTATCTATATTAACCATCTCTCTACAGGACCATTTCCTCTCACTCTACGAACCTTTGTTTTTGTATGAGAATTACGGTTAAAACAGTTCCTCCAATAGTATAAAGCACCATCTTACAAACATATCATTATAATGACACAACATCTAAGTCAAGTCTCAGTTCCAGTAAGTTTACTCTCACTATTGCGTCGTCATCACCCAAGATAAATGCACGGCCTTACAAATGACCAGTCTAACTGGACTGAGCTTTGCATACAAAACCACAAACTCTCCGTAACATAATGACTTGGTGAGGGATCAACGTATTCTAGATACTTTCGGCTTGTAGGTACTTCCTTCGTGCGACGTCGGGTGAATTTTAAATAAGCGAATGGTCTTGTCGTTAGATAAGTTTTGTGTCGCGCGTTGTTTATTGAAGATGGAAATAGATTGGAGGATATTGTGATGTGATACATAAATCATAAATGTATTACGACATCAAGGTAAGAGCAGGGACGTCATTACCAGTGATCGGATATTCGGATGCATATTTACTTAATGTTACTATTTAGCTGTGAAAGCACGGAAGTGGCTTCGTATTTTTTATTAAAGCCGGGTTTCTTGGATCATATTTATTTAAAATTAATGTTTAACCCCAGATGCAAATACATATGTGTATAGAGTGGTATGTGTTAGTTAAAACAACACACAAAACACGGTAAAAACGCGCATTCCATACTAGCCAACATTTCAACTTTAGGTGAATATGCATCTGAATATCCGATCTCTAGTCATTACCTTCGCCAACTAAGCGTTACATAGTATTTTCCTGTTCTATAGCTACAATTACTGGTATTTTCAACAAGTAACTTAGTTCGGTACTCAATAATATCAGAAAATAACATAACATCACACCTGTTTTCCCCAAAGCATTAGGCAGAAGAGTACTTACTTATGTATAGGTATCTACATTTCGCTAGTTATATTTAAGTCCCATATAATAGAGGGTGAACCTAGACTCACGTTCCTGAGTGACTGCGACTTGCGACTGCTTCTGGTGCTTATAGCACAGCAGTCCTCCTAGTTTAAGCCCAGTTGCACTAGTTTTGTATCTTGCCAGCTACTAATCAGCACCCTAATTGCGAAACGCACAATTTATCAGAATTTGAATGGGATTGAAGATTATTTCTAAACCATTGCGTCATTTGTTCGAATAAATTGTCGGCTCAGCAACGTAAATAATGCAATGAATGTTGTTTAACTATAAATACTAAACCAATTCCTACCGATAAAAAGTTCCGCAATTACCCCTCAGGTCTAATTTAAGTTTCTAAGAATTGTAAATAGGTTTAAGGTTTTGAACAAATAAATATTATTATATTATATTATTATAATATTACTTATCAACGCAAGTTTGATGCAAAGGTTATTTAATTGATAAAGCCATTGCGCCCTCAAATAAAATATATTTATGAATTTAAATGAGCTGGTACATAAATCTCATGTTGTAATTTAAAAAAAAAGCTTGTATATATGAATGCTTATACAACGGATGATAACTGCAGATTTAAAACCTGTCAGTTATACTAGTAGTATTTCTAGTCAGTCCTACAAACACGTTGTAAATAATTTAGCAATTATCGATGGAACTACACAGTCGGTATCTTACTAATGACCACACGTCACAACTCACTTCCCTTCAACGGAAACAGCACGATAGGACATAAGATTACCTTAATGATGAGTTTTACACACGCAAAGGCTTTAACAGTTAGAAAAAACCTTCAAGAAAATATTTTCTGATTATATGGAATTGGATAAGGCCAATGGTAAATCCCTGTGGGACACCAAGAGACTAATAAATAAATAAAAAATATTAGATAAATTAGAGTTAAAGTATTAGTATTTATAAATAAAGCATATAATTACTTTTAATCTAATTTATTAAATCTTAGTAAAATCTTGTCAGCAAAATTCTACACATTTTGCTTCTTTCATGATTAAAGTTAGATACTTACCAAAGCGTAAGCTGCAATAAATCCCGAAGCAGCCGTCACACTGCAGCAGAATATCCTGCTTACTGCCGGCTTCATTCGAAGCTTCGGCGTCTCCAAGTCACTCAGCTCGTTACTTGTCGACATTTTGGACAATTACTTCTAAAACAACTTTTTTACATTCCTGGATATCTCCCGTATGTTCTAGACGTTTCGATATTTCTCATTATTCTTCAGTATGTGCTTAGTTTTGTTTCTGGGGATCTGGCAAATGCTTTAGAACTTTCGTTGATTTTCATACTTCTTTGTAATCTGTTAGTCTGTAGTTTTGCTTATTCAGTGACATGGCTTCAATTCAATCAATGGACTGCTTTCTGGATGGAACAGGTTGCAAGATTCTATTGTTTAGAAATACTACATCTTCTCAGTAGAATGAGAAAACGGTTTTCGGGATGTATTCACGTGGCGACGCTAATCTGAAAAAAAAAACAAGACGTATTCAAATCTTTTATTCTTCACACAAATCATGAAACAGAGAGACTCAATCTTGCCGTAAAAAAGATTATTTAAAATAATAAGGAGTTGCTTGTAGTAGGGGACCCCACAACTTCGACGTGACTTTTTCCAATAATAAACAAACGATGTTGACCAAAATCATTCTACAATAGTTGTACCTTTGAAGAAGGCCACAACATTGCCATAGGCAGTTCCGAAAAAGAAGATAATTTTATACGTCGGTAGATTAGTCCAACTATTTACCTACAAGGTAGAATATTTAACAATATTTGACTTCCTATATAAATACATACTCCGAGGTTTGGACTTAACTAGTCCCGGTTCTGGAGTAGCGACCGCGTGCCAGAAGACGGAAGGCCACCACAAGGTGGACCTCTGACCTTGTGAAGGCCGCAGGAATCCACTGGATGCGGGAAGCACAAAACCGGTCGAAGTGGCGGAGTCTGGGGGAGGCCTATGTCCAGCAGTGGACGTCTTTCGGCTGAAATGATGATGATGACAGTTCCCGATAATCCAAGTATCGCTTAGACTTTTTATGACGAATTTCAGCGTAGAAATAGATACATTGGTTGCAATACTGCAAAAAGTGCAGCAGTTAGCACACTAATTATGTTTGCAACGTCTATCTTTTTCACATTTTTTACTGCTACCAATAATTCCATGTTTTTGTTGTAATAAAAACTAGTAATTTTTTTAACGTAGCTAGTCATCCGATAATTATATTTGTAATAGGTAAACGTAATACATAGTATTAATTTATATTTCAAAAAGAGTATGCCTTATTTAGTCCGGGTTATTTCTTGACCCACGATTCACTCTAACACAGTTAAATTGGAACAGTAATTTACAAAATATCAGTGTCAGGTTTAAATTGTTTCAGTTCATGAACAGGCAATCACTCTCTAATCAGTAATCAGTCATGGCATGGCTCTCTATAAATTTCCTATCTTTATGTCTTTTAAATGGAACTAAACATAAATGTGAGCTTAGTATATGTATATACCACCTTTACTTTCGAGAAATATAGCTGTCATAGCGTAGCTGGTATATTCTTAGTACGCGATTGTGCTTAATGAGTCAATTTTGTACTTGATAGGATCATTCTGTTGCACAAAAGACTTGCCTTTTTGTGCTTAAGTACTTAGTTCCCATAAGATTTACCGAGATTGCGATTTACTTGTCTGTAGTTTCACAAGTCTTAAATGATATCTGAACAGACAATATAGGGATTAACCAACATAATAGATAGAGTGTGGGAGTCCAGCACAGTCTTTTCATTCACAAAACAATCATATTTTGGTGCCTAGCCACGAAAACCCCAGATATTCCAAATGTGCAATTGAGCATAGAGATATTGTAAAAGCTGCAACTATGGCAAAAGCAAGAGATCAACTATTAGGTGACAGACTTGAACGTATGGCCAAACAACATCCATCCACATCACACAACAATAACTTCCTAGCCAATTAAATCACACAAGAAAACAAATGCAAATAATCGCAGAGCAAATGCCTTAATACATCCCGATTCCGTCAGTACAAGGGCCGAATCATTGACTCCATGGGAAACACCAGTGTGTCATGAATAGTGGGAACCTATCTAATTGTGAACACAAAATGGTGTTTATACATCAACCGCTGTAAGGCTGGGGTCTCTAAAAAAGCGAAGGAATTGAACGTATAATAGAATAGTTGTTCTAAGTAATGAAAATCTCCCCTTTGTCACTATGTAGACATTCTCAGGGATATTGTAATTAGAGTGCATGTTGGTTGAATGAATATGATGGATGTGAATATCTCAACAGTCAGAAAGATCATGCATGGAATGTCTTGGGATTCGGGAAGCACAGTCTCAATGCTCAATTCTATATCTATTCACTCAACGTGATCTGCATGAATATAAAATCAATAGTGAAGCAGAAAGATAAGAATATTCAACTAATCTTATTCATGAATCCTACTTACAGGCTTATGAAAGGAACGAGGGACCTAAACTTAGAACAAAGTTTACAAATATTTTTGAGTTCTAATAAAAGATGTCTGATTGAACGTATATTGTGCAAACTAAACTTAATTATCGATCGAATGTCTCGTAAAATGACCGTACCGCTTTCTAATTAAACAATTGTGTAATGATAATTTGAATTAAACCACACAAGCTAGATAAAGTGTGGAAGTCCAGCAAAGTCGTTTCATTAACAAAACAAGCTTTTTCTGGTGCCTAGCTACGTAAACCCCAGGTACAAAAAATTCTGCAAAGATATATTGGATAAACAAGACCTAATAGTCTACCATAGCCTATGAACCGCTCAGTTCCACAGTATCTCAGAAGGGACAGTCCATTTCACAAGGATTAGTTGCCTACCTTGACATACTTTAACGAGACACTATGTTTCAACTACTAGCGTAGCAAGTTCTTATGATAATTACTTCATACAGGATATGAGCATAATCATAAAGGATTAAATTGTGGCATTTGTTGAACCAGGTGGTGTATGAGCTCGTAATATTGATAGACGTCGTAATAAACTTTATACGTCGTAATTATAATAAATTAGTGTCCTTTTGACTCCTATATGGATTTCTATTTCATAACTTATTCATTCAAAGTAGTCCTCAAATCTAAGTAAATCAACAATTATGTTTAATAACCATTGTGTCATGTAATGCGTTATGAAGTGGAAATGGACAGGACATAGACCACAGATGAACTAATTGAAGTAGCAGGTATTAAAAGCAGATAAAATAAAACTTGAAAGACCAAATAAATGGTGCGCTGATGACATAGTAAATAATGCAGGATTACACTGGATGAGTAAAAGCAAAAATAAAGAACTATGGAAGCAGTTGGAGGAGGGCTTTACGCAAAGTTCTTTATTTTCCATTGAACTCTACTAATACTGACTAATTTATGTGAAATTTGAAATGTACAATAAGGATAGGTATGTAAAATATTATGCTGTATGTAGTTGTGTGATTTGTAAGCTATATCTAGCTAATGAATAGCTTAGCTGCTTCGTCGGGGATCTAAGAGATTTATGGATCACCAATGGAACATTTGCATTACAATAGTCTCTACGGGTGGCCATACGGCCGGAGCAACCACAACCTGTCAGCTCTGTTAAGTCATCTAGCTTCTGGCTCATTCAAAAGGAAATGACAGAAAGGTCTGTGTTTGAAATCGGTCAAATATTTTTTTTTTTTTAATTGTAAGATTCCAATCTTGTCTCCTCTCTCTAGTTTTGCTTTTACCTTAGCATAACCTAGAGCATCATCATCTTCCTCCTGCCCTTTTTTTTTTGGATGGGAAATCATCAAATGACTTCTCCCGCTCTGGGCGGAGCGGGAGGGCAAGTCAGACTTTTACTGACTAAAACCCATCCGTGTTCCTTCAGTTGCCCATGTGCCAGGGTCACGGTACCTCTTTCGAACAATCTCGCGACCTTGGCAGTCCTCCTGCCCTTATTTCAATTTAGTTGGGGTCAGCGCAACAAGTATTTCTCATCCACACTTGTCTATTAGTGGTCATCTCAGTATTGACTCCCTTTCTTTCAATATTATAATTCACACAGTGCTTCCATCGTTTCTTTGGTCTCCCTCTTATCTTATTGCACAAGCTAGATAAGAGAAGAAACCTTTGAAAGTTTAAACTCTTCTATCTGTTCTGTGGTTTAAACTTTCATGTATTCTTTTATTACCTTTTTCCAACACTCATACTTAGCTTGCATACGTTGTCAATACGCTGACTCATTTTATACGGAAGTCCCTGTCTCCTGCAAAACAGTTTTTTTTTTTACTTTAACAGGATACAGGTGATCTTTTCTACTACCGTCATGTACTATATTGTATTGAATACTTTTTTGTTTATCAACAACTGGTGACAATATGATATGTAACACTATTTTTGGCACATTAAAAATTATATAAAAGCCTTTGCTAAAAATAATTTAGTCTTCAAGCTATTTTTAGTATCGCTCCAAATATATAGTAAGTCGTTCCAAATTCCAGTCGTATCGTCGCTCGCATCGGAACCCGTACTTTATATTCGTATGTTAAAGCGTCCGTCGACCTCGCAGCATACGCATTAACACTTCAAGTTGTAGAAAATATGTCGGGTATCGTAATTATTGTTTTGGCAGTGAATTTGTATAATATGTAGGTCATTGAAATTTTGTACATGAGTGTAGAAAGCGAAGTAAATGTAACGCCTTCTTGTTAAGTTAATCAAGTGGTTTTATTTTAATAACGACTTGTTAATCGAGTTGTTTTATTTAGAGTTACTTCACTTTGTTATTGGGTTTAGCCATGTCGGATGTCTCAGTAACTCAGAGTTTGGCTATGTGCCCAATTGATGACCTTAGGATAGGCTTACATGTATCTTAAATGGCGAAATGTGGGTGCATAGAATTTTCTGGGATAACAGGCATGTTAACTTTACAGACAGCGTGATTGTTTTCATATATAAGTTGAAAGTTTCGGATTCAAAATAATTTAATTTAAATGCCACAGCGTGCGTGTATGACTCATCTATGAAGGTAAATGAAGCCAAAGGGGATAAGGATCGTAGCAGGTGACGTTCTCTAGTTTCTGCCTGCCCCTATTGGAAGAAGGCGTGAGCTTTTGAATTCCATCTACAACAATGTCGTCTGTTATATTATTTTTCATGAATGTAAATGTAGTTATAGCACATTGCCTATTGTCTTTGAGAAATGATGATGTTGTTATTTTGGTACCGTCCCGATTTTGTTTGCATTCCAAACATGTTTTCGATGAGTTATCTACGATACCTAGTCGAGCATTCGTTTTCGTATCGCATCGTATTTATATTTCTTCTGAAATGCCACTATCTACGTATTTTGTATATCAAAATGCACCTGCGTACGTAACATAATATTTCCGGCGTTCATGACTAGTCTCCGTCTTCGCTAAAATTGGCAGCCATGACCGAAATTCAGTTTGGAAGTCTGTCATTATATCAAAAACGAATTTAACCCTAGAGTAGTCGCGCCTTTCCGGGAAACGCGAGTGATCGCGTGGGGAGCATTTTGCCGCCCATATTTAACATGAGTTTTTGTTTAAAATAATAGACAAATAAATTTACATTTATTTTTAAACAATAAAATAAATCAAAAACTATTAGAAAAAGTAACATTTATAGTAGTTTTAAACTTAATATTAGAAAAAAAAATGCTTTGGGAAATCTTACGTAAATTACTTTGAATTTTAACAAAGTCTTTGCTCAAACTTCAATAAAAAACAGAAAAATTAAGCTATTTGACAAAATTAAAGGTTTTCATTTTCTACAACATATATTTTAGCAAAACAGTCCTGGCAAATGTATATACAATGTTCGTTGCACAGTAAATTCGCACATCTATTGCACCCTTTTATGGTTCTTCTATTTTTCTTAGAAGAACATACTGCGCATATACATATATATCTCTACCTGAGGGTATATCTTGATGTTCAGATGGCACAAATCGGGAAATTTGGTTCCTCAGCTGCTTGTGCAAAGTTTTTGCATTGGATCTTCTGATTATATGTGGTCTGGTCATAGCCAGAGCAATTTCCTTCAGAAAGGTTCATCGTTATAATAAGTGATTATGTTAATGAGTGAGGGCGAGATGATATTTGTACTACTCTGGCTCCATGTCAGCGACCACGTTGAGATGATTTCTGGCGAGGCGTATTGTGTTACAGTCGGTATTTGAGAAATTGATGGCGCGTCATTATTAGATTCTGCTGCTGATTGTTCTGTTTCAATTTCATGATCACTATGTTCAGATTCCCTATCACTTTCAGATACATTTTCCAATTA
The DNA here is from genome assembly GCA_947507805.1 of Aporophyla nigra. NCBI lineage: Eukaryota > Metazoa > Arthropoda > Insecta > Lepidoptera > Noctuidae > Aporophyla > Aporophyla nigra. The sequence continues at coordinate 13,561,418 of OX382315.1, read as the reverse complement.
ACTTTGTGCACCATATTCTTCTAAATCCATCTCCTCTAGCAACGACGAAACTGTTTGTCTGCCCTGTTTATTTATTTGTTACACTTCACGCGTCGCTTACCTAAAAGGATAATATTTATAGTAAGCAAAACAACAGTATACAAAGATTAATTTGGTAAAATTAAATATCAATACCTATTATTACAATAGTTAGGTATATCAAAACAACATTAAACGCGATGAAAACCAACTACTATAATTACAGAAGAAAAAACCAGAAACAAATTTTACTTACGTGAGTAGTCGCGCAGTGAGCAATTTGCCGCCAAACGCGACACAGCGTTAAAAACGCTGTCGTTCTGCAGTCACACGTGTACTAAATTTTTTCGAATTTCTAAAACACAGAGGTGAGGAACAGGGGGGCAGCTACTAGGACGTTCGACCTTGACAAAATGTACTGTGTTAAAAAAAAATACAGTTTTATCTCCGCGGGCGGCAAAATGCTCATAGCGCGAGCACTCTAGGGTTAACCAATTACACATGGACTTTAGAAGACATTAACAGGAACCAGCAAATATACAAGATTCTCTGGAGACAGTGTACTTCCAACTATAGTGGTCTTTAGAACTTTAGACTAATATGCTTACGACAACGTAAAACTGCGTGCTCTTGGAATGTTGACTATTACCCTACATTATGACTTTGGGAACTAAAAGATAATGTCTCTATGAACCGTTACTTTAGGTACTCATCTGACCATTACGTATTTTTGATGACAGTGGACGCACGCAGAAGGTACTCAGGCAGTAACTTACATTAGTGAGTCAGATAGTTCTATCTATTTCTGACTTTACGGTCCTTGTCATCATGACCGTTGGTTTGTCAAAGAAATTTGAAGTTTAAGCGAAATATGGAGAAGCAAAGAACGGGTCGATGAGACGACGCGTGAGAGGCTTATGACCAATAAAGTTATCGACCGAATCAGAATGAAAATTGTGATGATGTTCAAAAGGGGTATTGTATAATGTAAGAGTGAAGAGATTTAGTTAGAGCGCTACTATCTCATGGGATCACGTCTTTGTCATTCGAACTTCGAAACATTTTGTTTCGTATACCGCTCCCAATTCAAATCCAAAAAGCTATTTATTATCATCTTGAGAGTTCAAATGTGCTTGTAATTAAAATAAATGGTTTTAGTTTAATCTGCAATCATTTTAATTCTTGGCTTCATCGTCGCTCAACCTTCGATCTCTCTACGAAGTATTTACATGCACCTTCTCACTATATCTACAATCTTTATTCCGTTATTATTATCACAACAATTACAAGCATATTCAAAGGAAATCGCATCTACAATCAGCAGATTGACTGTGCCAAGGTTGATAGGCAGAACCTCATGACATGAAGACGTATTACTGCACACGCCTCCACCATATTGTTTCTAAGTATTTAAATTGCCTCCTACAGTGATTAATATTTAGTATTTAATTCTCCTTGGATTTGAAAATATATGTGTGTGTTTAAAATTAATGAAAGGTGTAGCCAAGGTTCCTTAATGAGACCTGACCTGAGTGGGATTTACTTTTATTTTTCATTCTGGTGTGGCTTGCTTTTTGTAGTGATGAATCTGTTTGTAGGTTTTTTTCAATGACAATTTGTTGATTTGCAAATTCAAGCAGCACAAGCTTTGTCATGGAGAGAGGTGGATTTGTAACTCTGTGACGAGAAGAGGCGGCAAAAACTATAGAATACATAGAATATCTATAAACACTCCTTTTTGCTTCGTTTACATTCTTACATCTGTTCATTTACCCACGCCGGTTGCGAGTAATTACTACGCAATTGAATTTTCTAAAGAACATTTAATCAACTCAGTGTATCGCAGTCCACTGCTGGATATAGGCCTCTACGATTTTGCGCCACAATACCCTGTCCTCCGTCTTCCGCATCCAGTCTGTCCCAGCCACTTTCTTCAGGTCGTCGGTCCATCTAGCTCGGGGGTGTGCCACACTATGCTCGCCGATATGCGGTCTCCACTCTAGGACTCGTCTGCTTCATCCGCCATCGATCCTTCGACAGACACGGCCAGCCCACTGCCATTCAGCCTATTTACTCTGCGAGCTATATCGGTAACTCCGGTTCTTTTCCGGAAGAACATTACCAATAAGGTACTAATACCATCAATAAGGCGCCCGCTCTCGACGTTTTCACTCATACGTCTATCTCCTAAATACTTCTTGTTAGTCGCCTATAATTATTATTAGTCTCAGTTTAATCGAAGTGCATTATCGACCATCATGACAACTTATATTCAATAATCATCATTGATTTGGAATTAAACAATGCAAGGGCGACCGGGACGTGCAATTAGTCACATGAAGTCATTGGCCGTGAAAACGACTGTATAATTAACGTCTTAGTTAATCAATTAGGAATTTGTTTTAAGCCTTCATACCTGTTCACAGTTCCGATTTTTTGTTCCCATGGAAATTTCCGGTATAATTTTTTTTTTTAATTTCCTTCTCATATTGTGGGAGGCCTATTTCCAGCAGCGATGATGTTACCTACTTCAGCACATAGTGTCACGCATTTTTCACCGAAGGATTAATCAAAAGTGCTTGAGGCTCAGTAAAAACAGCCACACGAACCGATCGATCAGGTTAAGGTACGCTTGTTGCGGTTGGTTCGTGGATGGGTGACTTTCTTTGCATACCAAAACCTCTCCGTGCCTCGGAAAGCACGTTAACCCGTTGGCCCCAGCCGTCAATCCTAGATCATTGACAGTGATTACGAGTCCTGTCTGTCTGATTTCTAGTTTTGCAAAGGGGTATCGTATTAACACATCAAATAGGTTGTGGAGGACAGAGAGGCAGCCGCTCCTAGTATTCAGCTGCATTCGGATAAATTGGAAGCCGTTCCAACGTATTTGGGAAAAGGCTAGGCAGATTTTCTCGATTATACTGCAGTTCCACTTTTCCCCACCAGCTCAACCTCATTCAACCAATCACAGGATGTAACTAAGCGAATCAGCCATTACCCGTCTCGCATACTAATCTACAACCATTACTTCCACAATACATAACAATACTCGCTTACCTTCCAAAACTGTTAGTACAGTTGCTTGTTCTCTGTTTATATTAAAATTCTATGCACGTAGTTTTAAAGAAGCGTCTACACGATCTGTTTCGCTTTCCTTAACAAAAGTATGGACAAAGAACTTACTATTTCTTTGTATAGATGTGAAACTCCTACTCCGAACGGAATTAAAAAATGCCTTCCGTGCATTTTTGGTCTGACGGCCTAGACTATAGTACGTTTTTTAATGCTAGAAAATACTGTGACATTTCAAATATTGTGTTTACCTTTTTAGTATAAGAATTTGACGTTACTCCTGTCAAATTGGTATAAGGGCTAAATAAACGGAATAAATGTGATTTATGAGCGATAATAATGATGAACTACCTCGTTGGTAGTGTTGCAAAGGACTCGAGTCGTCGAGTTTTAATTTTAGAGACTCGAGTTGTTTTAAGACTCGAGTCCGTTTTAAGACTCGAGTGCTTGACTCTAGACTTCGAGTCATTTGAGCACACTAAGTCTTGCATAATTGAGTCAAGTCTTCAAAATTACGACTCGAAGACTCGAGTCCTTTGCAACAGTACTCGTTGGTCTAGTGGTAGCAAGCACTACTGCTGAACATGGGGTCCTGGGTTCGTTTCCCAGATCGGGCAAAGTGACATTGGGTTTTTCTATGTGGAATTTCTCAGTAGCAGCCCGGAGTCTGAATGTGTGCCCGGCTGATGGCAATAGGCTCGCCCCCTATTACATAGGACTTAAACATAACAGGCGAAATGTGGGTGTACTATAGGTACACCTCTGCCGAACTCTTCGGGGAAACAAGGCGTTATGTTTTGTTTATGTATGTAATAATGATGAAGGAAAAGTAATAAATGTATGAAAGACGTCCACTGCCAGACATAGGCCTTCCTCGATCTGGGGAGCTTGGCAGGCGGGTTGGCAATCGCAGTGTGGTGGTAAAATGCATAGCGAGCGTTGCTGCCTATTCTCTGGTGAGTCCCTTAGTCGCCTCTTATGACACCAAACAAGCCACGGGAAGAAAATATGGGATGGTTACATTCGGCGCAGCGACCATAAATAACCAAATGGTCGCTGGTTCGGCGCCACATGAAAATACATGTTTCGTGAAGTTAGATTGACATAATGCTTCTGAAAAGCTTCGACATTTTGTACGTGTCGCCAGCCCTACAGTGCCTAATCCGAATTTTGTTGACCCAAAACTTCGTCAGTTCAACGACGTTGTCGGGGACAGTGACCAAAAAGCTTGTATGCTAATCCGCCACCCTAAATACATAACACTGTTATTCAGAATCTGAATATTTTTGAGGATAGTGCAAAGCCATCGCGGCATATATTCGAAAAATTAGTCTACTCAGTAACTTAGACAACGCAATGAATTTTGTTGAACTGTCAAAATGCTGTGTCAAAATGAAAGCCATTCGTTACACAATTACCCATCTGTTAAAAGTCGTTGTAGGAATACGACACGCTTTGAAAACAATTGTCACTTGTCTAGCCCTCAGGGCAACGTAGTCAAAACTAGTCAGTTCTACCTTCAGATTGTTGAAATGACCATATTCTGTACGGAAATAATTACTTGGGGAACGGCAGATACGTGTTTATTTGGCTACACCGGCGTACTTATTACGTACGCATAGAAAAGTACATGAGTTTCGCTTCTATGTGGTTTTATTCTATAGTAAAAGTTCTTATCTTAGTCCAATGAACTGTTTGTTATGGCAACAGACGGGAGATATGATTGTACAAATGACTACGGGTGTTTGCTACAGTCGTAGTCGTTAGAGAAACTTTCGATTATCAACGTGGGTTCTACCTTATCAGACTAGCCGCTATACATTATTATGTAACTACTACTGGTTGTAAGTTCCTCGTTGGTCTATAGTAGTCGGAACTTCGCAAGTTCCACATTTGAGCGTTCCTGTAAATGGGATTTATTAAATCTTCCTGTAATTGAGATGTTTTTTCTTTTTGTATATATTTTGTTTTTCTGTTTTCTACGAGCTTAGTGTTTGAGTAATTTGTTATACTAAAACGCTATGGGCCTTCAAAGCCAGATGTTTTCTTATTAAATCCGTATCGGAGTGATAATAGACTTGTATAAGTACTAGGAAATTTTCAATAGCAACCCTAAGTGTGCACTGGTTAATTTTTTTCTGTATTTAAGTCCTATGTATGATGATACATACATAGGACAAAACACAGACAGACAGACAGACGGCTGACGGCTGACTGCTGACTTAAATACAGAAAAAAGTTAACAAGTGTGTAAACTATGGATAACCATGAACTCACGAGCACATGATTTTAGAAACCTTAACGTAGAAATTTTTCGTCAGTAACAAATTAAAAGTTTTCCCTCACATTTTGACCGCATAGTTAGGTATGACACTTTTCTGTGAAACAGAACAACTGATTTATTTTCTGATAACCGACGTAAAGTATAATAGGTACAGACGTAATGTTACTCTAAGTCATTACGGCGTTCTATAGGAGTCTATGTAGAGCACTGTAGACCTCACTTAGATAAAAGCAAAGATAGGAAAGCTGAGCAACGCAGTCAATTCTTTATCGTAGACAGATAAATGTTCTCTAGATAAGTCGAGAGAATTCAGACAAACTTTCTTAAGGGGGAATCGACAGTCGTCGTTTTAACCGAAAGACGCCACGCTTGGCAGGCGGATTGGCGATCGCAGTATGGTGGTAAAACGCATAGAGAACACTGCTGCCCATTCTCAAGTAAGTCATATAGTCGCCTCTTACAACACCTACGGTGCTATTCTTTACGTCCGGCATCACACGCAGCGACAGAGTACCCCTCGAGATTGAAATTTTCTAAAATTTCCTTTTTTATGCTATTTGTAGTTGACTATTTAATGAAAAAGTCTTTCGACGAGATTAAATAAACTTAGAGGGTTGTATTGGTCTGACGGATAGGGCCGTCATCTACCCCGGTCACCAGGGAGACTGGAACCGGCGAGAGATGTCGTGCGGTGTCCCACAGGGATCGGTCGTTGGGCCGCATCTGTGGGACATCGGGTACGACTGGGTGCTGCGCGCCGACCTCCCTAGCGGCGTCAGCGTAGTTTGCTACGCTGACGACACGCTGGTCCTGGCGCAGGGGAGGTCGCACGAGGCGGCGGCCGAACTAATGACACGCGGGGTTGCGACAATCGTCGATAGGATCCGGCAATTGGGACTCGAGGTGGCCTTGCACAAGTCCGAGGCCATGGGTTTTCATGGTCCTCGGAACGCGCCACCTGCGGGTTCCCAACTCACGGTAGGAGGGGTTCACATCGGCGTCGAGTCGACGATGAAGTACCTGGGACTTGTCCTCGACAGCCGGTGGAACTTCGTCGAGCACTTCCGTCGTTTGGCCCCCAGACTGGAGCGGGCTGGGGCTGCGTTAAAGCGGCTCCTGCCCAATCTGGGGGGTCCAAACGCCTCCTGCCGGAGGCTCTACACGGGGGTCGTGCGGTCCATGGCCCTCTACGGGGCACCGGTGTGGGCGCCCGCATTGAGGCTGCGCCCAGCGCGCCGGTTGAGTGCGGCCCAGAGGGTCATGGCCATCCGGTTAATCCGGGGATACCGCACGGTCTCCTGCGAGGCGGCGAGCCTCCTTGCCGGAGTGCCGCCATGGGATCTGGAGGCAAAGGTCCTCGCCCACATGTGGGAGTGGCGCGAGGATGCGAAACGCCGGGGCGAAACTCCGCTGCCGCGACAAATCGCGGCACGGCGGACAGAGCTCCGGCAGGATCTCATGGCGACATGGCGGGTACGATTGTCGCAACCCAGCGCAGGGCACGCCACAATTGCGGCGGTAAGTCCCCTCTTTGAGGAGTGGATAGAGAGGCGCCACGGCGTCCTCACCTTCCGCCTGACGCAGGTTCTCACCGGGCATGGGTGCTTCGGTGGGTTCCTGTTCAGGATAAAGCGGGAGGAAACGCCCGGGTGTTTCCATTGTGAGGATCGTCTAGAGGACACGGTGGAGCATACGGTGGAAGTGTGCCCTGCCTGGGCGGAGCACCGCCGTGTCCTCGTGGAGGCGATCGGCGGCGGCGACCTCTCGCGTCCGGCCCTGGTGCGAGCTATGGTACGGAGCGAGAGGGCATGGGAAGCCGTCACCTCCTTCTGCGAAGCAGTAATGCTCGCGAAGGAGGAGGCGGGGCGCGTGAGGGAATGGCAGTCTCTGCGCCCTCACGTCCCTAGCCGCCGCAGGAGGAGACGCCCCGGGCGCCGGGAGTCGATTGCGGACTCCCGGCCACCGTAGGCGCGAGCTTGCGGGTGGCGATCAATGGGTAGCTCGCCGCCCGGTAAGGACCAGGCTCGGGTCGACGGCGCGTAGTGTTCCACGCGCGCCTCAAAGAGATGTCAGCAACACTGAAGGGGTCTGCTAGGACCGATGCCTGCCAGGGTCGCGTGATTGTTCGAAAGAGATATCGTGACCCTGGCACATGGGCAACTGAAGGAACACGGGTGGGTTTTAGTCAGTAAAAGTCTGACATGCCCTCCCGCTCCGCCCAGAGCGGGAGAAGTCATTTGATGATTTCCCATCCAAAAAAAAAAAAAAAAAAAAGGGTTGTATTGGTGATTTTAATGATTATAATTCTGTAAATCCATATTTGTTACGGTCGCGAATCACGTTTTAATCAACATGACACTGACTTACCTACTTTTTTTCTTTTTTTTTGTGGGTGCGAAATCATCAAATGACTTCTCCCGCTCTGGGCGGAGCGGGAGGGCGTGTCAGACTTTTACTGACTAAAACCCACCCGTGTTCCTTCAGTTGCCTATATGCCAGGGCCACGGTATCTCTTTCGAACTAATCTCGCGACCCTAGCAGGTCACCTACCTATATGAACTTACCTTAGCGCATCCTTGTTAAGTAGGTAGAAAGGTTAGTTTAGATTGTAAGCAGTGGACCGCGTCGACCATTTCCTTGATATTATCTCTAAGAAGTGTTACGAAACGAACCAATGATTATGAGTTTTATGAGGTTCAATTACCGATCAGGAAATATATATTAAGTGCAGCAATAATTACAGATTGTTTGCTTACAGAAAATGGAGGTCTTATGGCTTTATTAAGACATGGAATTCCCATTCCGGTCTTCCCAGACGCAACATTGAGTGAGACTGGCATGTTCTTTGTGAATTACACAACTTTTGCATTAAGAATAATAGCTCGTATGTTGTCTCTTTGTAAGTTAGTGTTTCTTATGTTAACTCTTAGCATCCAAGTACCAGACCACCAAACCACACTGTTTCTACCTACTTATAATGGACTTGCATAGTTCTACACAGATTGAGATGGATTAAATTTGGTCAATATTAAAAAAAAAGTATTGCGCTTTTCCATGAAACAACTGACTTTTTTTGAAAACCGATTAAGAACGTCAAGGAGATGTCAGCAGTACTGAAGGGGTCTGCTAGGACCGATGCCTGCCAGCCTGGCAGATCTCGTTTGAACAATCTCGCAACCCTGGCAGTGCCAGGGTTGCGAGATTGTTCAAACGAGATACCGTGGCCGTGGCATATACTGGTGGGTTTCAGTCAGTAAAAGTCTGACACGCCCACCCGGTGCCTTCAGAACGGTAGACGTTATTTGGCGGGTACCCACCCAAAAATAAAAAGAGTTTTATGACATATACAGAGAGAGCCTTCCTATTCCTATACATATACCACTTATTAAAGAGTGTCCGTATCAATTATAGCACTCCATCACTAACTAACGATGCAACGCCACAAAAACTAAAAGAAATGCTTTAATTACAGCCAACACGGAAGGATACGCAACACTTTAATGATTAAATAACTTACTTTTGTTATTAAACTTGGTTGCGTCGAGAGAGCGATGCTCGAATACCCGATGCTCTATTGTTTAAGCATCGAAGTGTGCAAGTGGAACGAGTGGTTTAGTTTACACAAATGGTATGGTGTGTCTCTTCCTTAATTCCGAGTCCTAATGTTTTGTCGGTTTGTGCAATAGTGGCCTAAATATTACTGTGACTCAGAGTATTTCTATTTAATTTAACTGCCTTTATATAGGCTGTGTTAAAAGTATCTAATGAAAATGCAAATAAATGGATCGGAAAACGTATGCGAATTTGTAGTGCCACTTACTAATTGAGTGCTTTGATGTGATTATTTGGATACTTAAGCCCAAGTTCTTTTTAATTTGACAATTAAGGTTATTTTTCAATTACAATTGAATAATGTTATTTAAACAACCAATGTTGGCAAAAGTGGTGTGATACATCTTTTATATATATAATTCTACTGTACGTGTGTATGTCACTGAACTCCTTCTAAACGGCTGGACCGATTTGAATGAATTTTTTTGTAGGAATTTGGGTGGCACCCTGGATGGTTTAGATTCACAAATCAGCCCGACAGATGGCGCTGCTATCGAGTTTTAGGAAACAGGACAACGTCTGTACGGTCAGCTAGTAATATTATAAAGGTGAAACTTTCAAAATACTGACGAATGTTTTTCAAATTTTTATTAGTGAGTGACTGCGTAAAAATTGAAATCAGCAAAGGTTTTGTTTAGATTTTCATCAGAGTCTATTGGAACGGACCATAACCCGACGGATCCTCGTCTCTGGTTCACAGAGTGCGGGGGCAGTGCCAACACCGTCCTGGCAATGATCTCCAATAGACTGGATTGCCCATATATCCGGCAATGCTGCAGGAGCCATATTGCTATGTTCTGAGTGTTCGTCTATATCTGTTTGAAGTGGAGTCTTATAAGTATAACTTGAATTAAAATATTTTTTATTTATTTAAAAGTAGTTAATTTACCGCCTGACACTTAAGAGATAATAAATGCTTGTAACAAATTAAGAGCCTACACCTAAAATTTTTGATCCTAGTCAAAAAAAAACTATATGTCCTGATTACATGAGATATTTTAAGCTCCTCTGTAATGAAATCACACAAGAGGAATAATAACAACGAATTAATCAATAACCTTATTGTATTATCAAACAGATAATATCACAAAGCAAAACAAACCAAGGTAATGCAATGCCTGCAGCCAATACAGTTATATATATAATCAAACAACATTCCTAGGACAAAATAAATACTTTGTTACTCATAGTACCAGATGAAGTACTTAATTACTCGTAACTAAAGCTTAATCGAAAACAGGTTTGTTTATTTCGGCTAAAACTAATGCGAAATTAGTCCGAATTTGGAGGACATATCGCTTGTTTGCGAGAATAACGACATAATTCAAAATTCTGTCAAATTGAGTATGTACTGTATGCCAAACGATCATATAAAGTTTTGATTCAATTTGACAGAATTTTGAATTATATTGTTATTGTCACAAACGACCGATCGATATATACTTTTTAGTAACATAACAAGTGGGCGAAGCCTCGGACGGAATATAGTAATTATTAATAATCAAACAGTGGCATCTTATTTTATTATTATTTATTTATGTACACACAGTAACAATAAAGAGTGATATGGCACAGCAGACCTGCGAAAAGAGGAATAAAAAGAAATGTAGACAATAGTGAGTCTTAGTTGCGATAGTTTTTTCTGCATTTTCACTGTTATTGTGCTTTTATATTGTTGCGACTATCGATTTTTCTGAATAAATTAATTGAAACTATGAATTTACTAGCTACTTATTTTTTAACCCAAAAATCGAAATAAAAATTTCGGCCGAAAATTGCCGAAAACCGAAAACGAATTCCGGTCAGACTAACGCAACACACGGTTTCAAGGTAAGCTCCAACTTCTAAGAAAATTACATTGAAACTTGTTAACTGGAAGTAAAATTGAATTTTCTTGTTTCCTTCTCTCTACGTGAAAGTTTGGCATGTGAATTCGACAGACTACGTAATGTTAATTTATTTATTTATTTATTTTATCCTTTATTTCAGGCAACTAAAGGCCCATAAAACACAATACACATATAAAACAATAATAAACTAATACATATTTTAAACAATATACTTAAAAACTACTGCACACGAAGTGACGGCGTCGTGTTACGCTGCGAGGTGTCGCGTAGCCGGCCTCGGAATCGCCGATACAGCACACCTTTCGGCCAAAACTCTTCCTTGAGAAAGGTCACCAAATGTTGGGTTGGAACGCGCACCACAAACGAATTAAAGTTGGTATTATGGCGCGCCTCCAACTTCTCCACCCTCAAGGTCCAGTTGGTCTTCACCCGTATGTACTCGACGATGTCCTCAGTCTTCGTAGAGTGGTGTAAACGGGACACGTACAGCTGCGTCGACGGTACTGCAGGACGTAGCAGCATGTTGGGTCCTGCCAGCGCTGTCCCGCACTGGTTGCGATAAGTAGGACTACTAAGTGAATGAACTTAGAGTACCTAGAGGAATAGAATACTAATTCTTTTCCGGCTTCGTCTTATTTGGTTTGGCAGATTTTTTGATATAAACTCTCACACGTCAAAAATTAACAAATATCTCCTCAATCCAGACGCGTTCGTATTGACGAGCCACCTAAAACGTCCTGTAACTTTTTGTGGGTTTTATTACAAATTCCAGGATGGGGCCTACAAAATCGGCTAATTTACTACTAAATATTAGGTTGGGGAAAAAGTATTTTCGCATTATAGTATGTATGAACTTGTAATAAAATCTCTTTGGCTATACTATTTGTATCTGGCTGGTTTTGGTATCATTGAAAGTTTAAATTTTAAAGAACATAATTCCAAATTCAAATTAGGAAAATGTGTGATTTTCATTTGTTTTTCGTACCGTCAAGATGAGTGAATCTAATGAAGAACTTCGATACATTTTAAAATTTTACTACAAAAAAGGTAAAAATGCAACGCAAGCCGCGAAAAAAATTTGCGATGTTTATGGACCTAGTGTAGTGTCTGTGAGAGTAGCACAAATTTGGTTTAAGCGTTTTCAATCCGGAAATTTTGATGTCAAAGATGCACGTCGCTCTGGTCGCCCTATTACGGATAACATGGATGCCATTTTTGAAAAAGTGGAGCAAGATCGGCATACCAGTAGTTACGACGTAGCTGAAGAACTGGAAATTGACCACAAAACAGTTTTGGCGCATTTGAAAAAAACTGGGTACACAAAAAAGCTCGACATTTGGGTACCTCACGAGCTCACTGAAAGAAACCTAATGAACCGTGTACTCATTTGTGATTCTTTATTACGACGTAATGAAACCGAACCATTTTTGAAGAAGCTGACAACTGGTGATGAAAAGTGGATCACGTATGACAAGAACGTGCGAAAAAGGTCGTGGTCAAAGGCCGGTCAGGCTTCACAGACTGTGGCGAAACCCGGGTTAACTCGCAACAAGGTGATGCTGTGTGTGTGGTGGGATTGGAAGGGCATTATTCATTATGAGCTGTTACCACCAGGCAGGACCATCGATTCTGAACTCTACTGCGAACAACTGATGAGATTAAAGCAAGAAGTTGAGAGAAAGCGGCCGGAATTAATCAACAGAAGGGGTGTGGTTTTTCATCATGATAACGTTAGACCTCACACATCTTTAGCCACCCAACAAAAATTAAGAGAGTTTGGCTGGGAGGTGTTAATGCATCCGCCGTATAGTCCTGACCTTGCACCTTCAGATTTCCACCTGTTTCGGTCTCTTCAGAATTCTTAAGGCAGTGTCAGGTTAACATCACGAGAGGACTGCCAAAACCACTTGTCGCGGTATTTTGACCAGAAGTCTCAAAATTTCTATAGCAATGGGATCATGTCCCTACCTACAAGATGGCAAAAAGTTATCGAACAAAATGGTACCTACATACTTTAGTTAAATGTAAATAAACTTTATTAAAAAATGTTTTGAATTTTCTTAAAAAATGCGGAGAAACTTTTTCCCCAACCTATTATTTGTAGTACCCGCGTTTAAATATGAGAAATGGCTCCTCAATCCATACGAACACAAAGTAAGTACTGTACATATTTTCTAGATTTTACATTTATAAGTAATAATAAGAGCCGCACGGATCGATCGATCAGAGGGGTAACTTGCTATCAGTAGGTATTGGTTTCATATTGATAGTTAAACAACATTCATGGCGTTATTTACGTTGCCGAGCCGACAATTTATTCGAACAAATGACGCAATGGTTTAGAAATAATCCTCAATCTGATTCAGATTCTGATAGATAGTGCGTTTCGCAATTAGGATGCAGGTTAAACTACGTTTGCCGCAGTTGGTTCGTGGATGGATAACCATCTTTACATCTCAAGTCTCCTCCGTGCCTCGGAAAGCACGCTAAGCCGTTGGTGTCGGCTGTCATTCGTAGATCTTCGACAGTCGTTACGGGTTGTCAGAAGGCCGAAAGTCTGACAACCAATCTTACCAAGGGGTATCATATTATATTATTATCATACTTTATGTATGGTTATTTTACCCAATAACTGGGTTGTGGGGGTCAGATAGGCAGTCGCTCCATGTCAAATACTGGTATTCAGCTGCATCCGTTAAGACTGGAAGCCAACCCCAAGAGTGTTGAGAAAAAGCTAAGCAGATGATGGCATATTTTCTGCGTTAACACGTTAACTGCCATGTCGGACTATGTGTCCGACAACACATCGACGGTTAAAAGGTAATAAGCGCCATTTTGGTCGAAAATGACTTATGAATTCCATCCTACTTAAAATTTTCTGCTTTTTCGAATGCGCTTACTCCCATGGCTCTACGATGTCTTTCCATTTTCACGATATGACAATAAACAAAAAGTTATATCCATAAGTTCTACAATTTCAAACTTTAAACCGCTCTCCTGAACAATTTGGTTTTTATCGTTTATACCCTATTACGTTTTAACCGTCGACATACAAAATCTGAACATGTCGTTGCTGCCTGGCGGCCATGTTTTTGGAATAAATAATGTATTTATGGAATAAATAATCCACTTTTTAAAGTGAAATAACACTAAGTACATTTCTTTACTTTTTCTGATTTTAGCCATGGCAGTTAACGTGTTAAGTAAAAAGTTGTGTTTGTGAAATTACAATCAGACACTCATTTATATGTTGATGATATTGATTTTATTTATTTTATTCATCAAAGAACTTAGTAGTTAGCAGTGGTAGTTATACAATACACTCGGTATTGTATAAGTACCAAGTTTGATTTATAAATTAACCAGTTATCGAAACAATCTCCATAGTCAATGGTTATTATGTAACTGTAAAAACAAACGATATTCAATTGTTGATTTGATAAGAGCTGGGTCAGACACCAACAGCCCGAGCCGTTACAGATGATAATGTCCCAAAGTAGGAACAAAAAGTTTCGAATAGTTTCTTGTTGTAATTAATTTATTAAACTGAAAAAACAACCAAAACGATGAGAAAATGCGATAGCTAAAGAACTGCTGAACACCAAGTTTTGCTCCATTTTCAGTTGTTTTAACTGTTGTTGTATGGTAATTTTATTTTAGATGCATCATCTTCACATCAATAAATATTGAAAAACATTTTAAAAGAGTAGGTAGCGGTGTAGTTTCTTTCCCATTCTTCTCCATAGGAATCTACCTTTTGGCAGGGGCCAGAATCAAATCTATTTTAATGAGAATGTTGACCTTCAAAAGTGCCTTTTATGCTGTTTTTCCAGAAATACATGTTCGTTTACAAGTGTGGAAACTTAATCGCGAACGAACGCCGTGTACCTATTTCCAAAAAGAACACTAAAATCATATACTATCATTCAAATCGGAAGCAGATAAGCCAACAACACCACAATAACCTCAATAATCAACCTACTTACTACAAATATAGAGTCCTTTTCGCATTGCCGGTCAGTTTACAGTTAGCACCGATTCTGAAGGCGTGATGATATGGCGTGGTGCGTGAGTTGGTTGAGGAACAGTTCAATGGTGCCTCAGGGAGTCACGTGGACGGAATGTAGAGGAAACAATTTGAACCTCGTTTTGAAGATCTAGGTTGCCTATTGCACTTAGATATGGAGTTCAGAGCTCAAAATAAGTATGTTGTGATCGTTCTTATACACAAAGGTATTTCTTCTTTTCCGTATCCCAAGGAAGCTTATGCGACCCTATTACTAAGCATGCGCAAACAGTAATTATTAATAACAGCCGTACGGATCGATGGATCCGGTTAACCTACACTTGCCGCGGTTGTTCCGTCCATGACCATCTTTACATACCAAGCCGTTGGTCCTGGGCAGTCTTTAATGGACAGTCGTTACGGGTCGTCAGAACCAGTTTTACCAAGGGGTATCGTGTTACCCAGTAACTGAGTTGTGGAGATCAGATAGGCAGTTGCTCCATGTAAAATACTGAGTTACACCAATCTTCATTATCGTCATTTGCGTAGCCTTTTCGCAACTATGTTGGAGTCGGAGCGTCTATCCTCTACTACCCAGTTATTGGGTAATACGATACCCCTTGATAAAACTGGCTGTCACCCTTCCGGGTTACTGACGACCCGTAACGACTGACAAAGATCAATGAATGACAACTTAAAGTGCTTTTCGAGGCACGGAGGAGTCTTGGTATGTAAGGATTTCTAGTCATCCATGGACCAACCACTATAAGCGTATGATGGATCGTGCGGACCCGTGTAGCTGTAACTAATTACTTTGCCAAAAACCTTTCTTCACTCCTGCCAGGGTTGCGGGTTTATTCGAAATAATTACCGTGGCCCTGGCACAGGTAACTGAAGGACTGCCGGCCGTGGTCGAGTCGATGGTCGGCAGTGAGGAGTCCTGGGACGCGGTGGTATCCTTCTGCGAATCAGTTATGTCGCAGAAGGAGGCTGCGGGAAGGGAGCGGGAGATATCTTCCGCTCACCCAGCCCGCAGCAGCCGCACTGGGCGTCGGCGGAGGGCGGACAGCGCCCTCTTCCAGTCCCCCTAAATGGGTCCAGGGGCGACGGATCTGGGGACATCCGTTTCCCCCCTATTGCTACGGACCCGAGATGGTGGCGCGTAGTGTTCCACGCGCGCCTCTCTGTGATGTATGGGGGGAGTTTAACACCTCACTCCCCCCAACGTGATGAGGCCCGCAAAGGCGGGCCGGCACCAGTCGGGGATCGCGGAAGACATATTGGTTCCCGTGGTCCCCGACGTAGGTGTGGGACGGTACACCGGGGTGGTTTTAGTCAGTAAGAGTCTGACAAACCCCACCGCCCGCCCCAGGGTGGAGGATATCTATGAGGATTTCCACCTCGTGATCAAAAAAAAAAAAAAAGGTAACTGAAGGAACACGAGTGAGTTTTGGTCAGTTAAAGTCTGACACGCTCTGGGCAGAGCGGGGGACGTAATTTGATGATTTCCCACCCACAAAAAAATCCCTTCTTCACTGCCTATAATATTATCATTAAAATTCATCTTGTTTGATCAACTGGGATCGTTCTTCCGTGAATACATTGCTCATGAGTCGATTTGTTTAATATGGCTAAGATTGTGTCTCGGTTTTGTTTGTTGAATACTAAATGGCGATCTATTTGGAATTCAGCAAGAGTCAAACTATTACGTGTTGCTTATTTTCTGGTCTATAAAGTAAGATTACAGTCGATAACTATAATTCTTGGCAAGGCGAGACATGAAGCTTTCTTAAGCTTTAAGTATGCATATATTCGCCACGTAGCAGTATTTGTACAAAACTGAGTTACATCCGTCCGCTCACACTTCAGGTCCAGTTGAAAATCAGCGTCAGGCACTAGTTGTCTGACATTTTTTGCTGAACTGAACCTTTTTAGCGCAGCCGTGGGGCACACTTAAATACTAGTTTATAACATCGCACTGTACACTTTTTATTGATTTTCTTTTTAATTTGTGTTTTTTGTTAATATTGTGTATTTTTTTTTGCTGTATTATTTTGTGTGCCTTTTGAGTTTGTGCTAAATAAATGTATTTTCTTTCTTTCTTTTCTTTCTTTCTAACCCGTTCTGCTGTGATTATTGCCTGTTTGCCTTGAAAATGTAACCAGTATTTGCACTTTCCTGTTTTCCTTGTAGATTTGTTCAGCGATCGTATAAACTTTCCATAAAGACTCGCTTCTACAGCTTCTATTACCACGGTTTTAATATCCACAAATTTTAATTCCGTTTTGCATTGTTTTAGTTCCGCTATTGTTTTTTCCATTCAAACTTCCACTTCCGTGGAAGTCTTCAGTTTTGTTAATGTTCTTTCAATAACAGCTCTAGACCAAATGGTCTTTGGTGCCACGCTCTTTTCGAAATGTAGAAAGAAGTATTGAATCGTATGGTACAAAATAATGGACGCCTGCAAGTCCTCGACTCATTTTTTCCAAGTAAAATAATCAAATTTGCTATCCTCTCCATTTCTTACGAAATCGTATGTTTGTTTTGCTGTTACCTGAATCACTCTACCATTGACTACAATGGCAGGGTGGGTGGCACGGTGGATCGTTAGGGACAGATTCCTTTATATAATAGTTTTTGGTCTCTTCACAGCGATCGCAATATTTTTATTAGAATACTTCCCTGATCAAGTAACGTCGCCGTCAAATACCTTCATGTGAACAGTAGCCCAGTTGTAACGGCTGCTATTTATGAGTTGTAATTGTAAGGTCATGCGTTGGAACCCAAACAGACACTTTATACAAATAATTTCTTCTCCACTGCTCTCAAAACGGTAGGTAAAAGAAAACATCGTGAGGAATCCGACATGTTCTTGAACCAAAAATTCGAAGTCAAAGGCAGGCCTCTATCAATCTGCAATAGGCGGGCATGGTGAATTATGGCCCACACCCTCGCATAGTGGCCTGTGCCTTAGGAATGGAAACAATATAGGCTGATTATGCAGCTAAAACGTTATGTTTTGAGTATTATTTACCTTGTATTTTCGCTCTATATACTAATCGTGGGTAACTCTCCCCGGTATTTCTGTACAAAAGACTGAACAAAATATTTAAAGGCACATTGTCGCCATATCGCGAAAAGCATAATATTGTACGAGTACCTTGCTTTTAGCGCAGCAGTAAATGTGAACAGCCATATAAAACCTTTAGTTTAGCTGCGTTCTTATGCAGCCAAGTACGAAACAGATGGGACTGATAAAAAATATTTGTTCGTCTTTTTATGAGGGACCGGTTTCACTACATTCTGGGTATGCAGATCTGAATATAATGATTATGGGATGCGAATAATATGGGTGTGCCTATCTATACAAATAAATAAAATTGGAGTGTCTGTTTTTAATATTAAAATAACTACTGTTTACTTAGTGTATATGGATGTATACACGGTACATATACCAAAACAACATTTTTTACAATTTTTGTCTGTCTGTCTGTTCGTTCCGGCTAATCTCTGAAATGGCTGGACCGATTTTGACGGAGCTTTCACTGGCAGATAGCTGATGTAACAAGGAGTAACTTAGGCTACTTTTATTTTAGAAAAAACAAATAATAGTTTAAAAAAACGAAAAACACGCTGAATTTTGAGACGTATGTCAGCGTAGTTTTCAAGGACAGTTGTTATTAAAAACTTTTTGTTAAATACCACGCGGACGAAGTCGAGGGTAACAGCAATTACCTATAATATAACCTGAATTAACACATTTTACCGTGGTAGTACGTCCTCCTGCGTTAATTCCCGACATCCACGCCGGCGAAGCCGCGGGCAAAAGCTAGTCTATATTAATATTATAAAGCTGAAAGCTGAAGAGTTTATTTGGTTGAACGCGCTAATCTGAGGAACTTTTGATTCGAATTGTAAAATTATTTAAGTATTTGATAGCCCATTTGTCGAGAGAGGCTATAAAATGTATAACATAACGCTAGGACTCTGAGGAGCTGAGCAAAAATTGACAAAGTATGATAAGAAATTTAGAAGTTATGAGGGAAGAGATGAACATACATACATGCCCACCTAGTAGTTTTGATTTACCGTAGTTAAATTTGAGGCTAGTCCAATCCAAATTCTGGGCATGCAGCTGAGGACTGCAGTAGTACAGTTACTCTTAAAAATCTTCTAGCCTTACTACAAAGTTACAACAAGCAACATTTTAGTGTGTTCGAATATTAAAGGCGAAGTAATCAACACGTTTTACACCAATGCGTAAATGTCGGCTCGTAATGTGAAAAACAATGTAATCCAATTGATTTACTGTAGCATGCGGGTTGTAGCGTAACTTTCTGTATTTTGCAGCGATAAAAATAATGAGTTTTGTATTAAAAAGTTTAATTAGGGATCCAGTTGTTACCTAAAGGCTAAATATCAGGGCTAGTTTCATTTGTCGGAGCCGGTGTGTTAAAATTTCGAACGTTGCATTACATACCATCAAATGTATAAATAAAGATTACGTTTCGTATTTGATTACAATCAATCTACCTAGCCTTTTGCCAACTATCCTTAGCTTCCACTCTAACTGGATTCAACTGAATACCAGTATTTTAAATGGAGCGCCTGCCTGATTTTTCCAACCCTGTAAATGGGAAATACGATACCGCTTGGTAAAACTGGTTGTCAGATTTAAAGATTTCTCCCTACCAGTAACGTCTGTCAAAAATATACAAACTAGCCGGGCTCGGAACCCTCGGCTCATCTAATGTGCTTTCCGACGCACGGAGGAATTTCGATATGTTATGGAGAGTCACCCATCCGCTAACCGACCGAGGCAATCGTAGCTTAACCTTCTGTTAAAGCTGTTAATGTGGTTGACTTTAAGAGTAATTTTTACCTCTTTAAGTAGATATCAGACTGTGAAGTTGAACAATGAAATGAAAAAAAAAGCTACGTACAGCCACGAGTATTAATACACTTACGCAATATTAAAAGGTAAGTTCTTCTTTCTTGTATGTGATGATATGAACATAGTATTATATACTATTTCAATTGTTGCAGTTTAGATTTCCCGTGAAAATCGCTTTTGAAGGACTGTATACTATGACGCAATAATCGTATAAAGTCCTTCGGCATTGCATTGTATACCCTTCCCTAAATCAATTTGCATACGATTATCAACCATAGTATATAAAACCAAGCCTTGAACATGGAGGATTTTATCTCTAGTCCTGCAATAAATTACAACGTGGAATGTCCATTCGACATCGGCATTCGGCACCAACTGAGCCATACAAATAAAGATAACTGCCAATATTTCATCGTGCAACAAGCGAATAATTCGTAATGCAACAAATAAAAGTAGTTTGTAATGGTAAAATATTATTGTATAGTAGTAAAGGCTTCGTGCTTACCGGCCAGTTCAACATGACCCATGGCAGAAAAGGGAACTAAGCTTTTTTGTAAAGGATTTTGAAGGGCCTCTTTGCTAGTGGCGCCAGAGTGAAGTGTCTATGTAAATTGGGCATACAGTGTCGCCTACGCAGACGGCATGCTAATGTGGTGAGTCAACAGCATTTACATTTACTCAACATCATACAGCGGTCGTTCGTGAATTACGTCACAGTTCTTTTTTTGTTTTTACTAGAATACGAGTAGAGGAAAAACTACGATATTTTAACATGAATGAACGATCTTTCTTGGAAGCTTCGAATACATTGCGGTAATATTGGAGAATCGAAATATTTGGTGATGATGTATGAGCTTAAATGTTGATAGCTCATAATCAGCCTATAATGTTCCCACTGCTGGGACTTAGGCCTCCTCTTGGTGAGAGGGAGTGGGCCGTAATCCACAACATGGGCCCAGTGCCACATCATGTCGTAGATGTCACATCTTTTCAAAATTTGGTTCTTGGACATACCGGCTTCGTCACGATGTTTTCTTTCATCGTTTTGAGAGCAGTAGTAATGAAATAATTTACATATATAAAGCACCACTCTAAGTTCGAACCTGTGACCTACTAACTCGTAAGTTCCAGCCGTACTGGGCCACCAGTGCCACCACTGCTCTTTGCGTACCACGCCACGCCAGTTTCTACGTAAGCGACATAGTATGTCGCTTACGTAGAAACTGGCAATTTTGCAAATAATTTATTGTAGAGCTTTTGGGCACGTTGGCCTTGAATACAATTTATTTGGATCACTGTCAAGTGTTGCGATATTCGTGAGTAGTTATAATTAATTTATTTGGATTACTGTGCACTGTGAAGTGCTGTGGTATTCGTGAGTGGCGCTGGGTGGTGATATTTATTAAAGATTTTATTTTTATAGCACTACCTTCTCTTTCAGCTGCTAGGTACCTACAGGTAGGTAGTGTAAGTACCAAGTACTTGCCATACCTACTAACGGATCCTTTACTTTCAATTTTTAACTTTTACTCTGATGTCGACACATTAGGTTACCCCCTCTCTTCCATCTCGAAGGCTGATGTAAATTATGGCCATTTACAATTTGTGAATGGGCCAAAGACCAAAGTTTTGTTATAAATTATTGGGTAACGGTACACGATTGGACCGACTACGTATTGGTGATCGCCCATGAACTTAATGATCGCGTATGGTATGACTTTATTGTGTGGTTAGTTTCCTTATAGTTTTTTATGCGGTTTCAACTTTTTGGTATTTAGTTTTTAGGGTTTATAGGCACTATTTTACGTACAGAGCTTTTGACAAACCTGTCAGGTTGTTGTTTATCAGCCTATGTGTGTATGAATGTATATCGGCATCTTCTCAAATCTATACTAATATTATAAAGCTGAAGAATTTCTTAGTTTGGTTGACCGCACTAATCTCAAGAACTACTGATCCGAATTGAAATATTCTTTTTGTGTTGGATAGCCTATTTATTGAGGAAGGTTATAGGCTATATAAAATTACGCTGCAATCAAAAAAAGCGGAGCAGCAACGAGAAATGGTCGAAAACTGGCAGGCAATTCTATGCGACGCGGGAAGGTTCAGTAAAGACCTTTATTGCCTCTGACTACATGAGACTGCTAATACTATTAAGTTTAATAGTCAACCTATTATAATACAATTTGGTAGTTTCCTTCTTATTTCACTTTTTATACAGTCGAGTTTTTAACCCCGACGCAAAAAGAGGGGTGTCATAAGTTTGACCGCTATGTGTCCGTGGCACCGTAGCTCTTAAACGGGTGAACGGATGTGGATGCGGTTTTTTTTTTTTTTAAATACAGTTTCTAGCGATGCTTTTTAGACATTTTTTAACAAAGTCGGTTCAGTCGTTTCGACGCGACGACGATCCCTTGATCACAATATTACCTGCAACTTCTTATTAAACTTAAAGGGCCAATACGAATACTTTTTAGACGTTGTCGTCTTGGTCGGGGGTTCAACCACCTCCGACTATTCTACAACTCACTATTGGAGGCCCCAATAGAGACCTCGGGCTATTTAATCGAAGGCCTGTGCCTCATAGTCGAGGGCTAAGTACCTACCTCGCAGGTAATCACACGGAAAATATGTTGAGTCATCATTAAAATTATAATTAACGCGATGATTCACATAGTTGCTGAGGATCAACAAAGCGACAATAATGAAGTAGGTATTCGTATACAGACTGTTTTGACTGATTGCCTTACAGATCAATGAAGATACAAACATGATATTAATTATGTAAAACGAAAACGCTTAGTACATGTAGTTGAGATGCACCGGAAAAAGACTTTATTTTATACTATTCGCGAAACTTACAGCTAAATTATACACTGTTCTTAAATAATACGAAACTGAAGGCCGTTTTCAAATTCCTACTGACAAAATAATAGTTTAAAAAACTAAAAAACACGAAATATGAAATTATTGCATTGTCATCGGTCCTTGACAGAAGAGCCAAGTTTGAATGAAATCTGGTCGTTTAAAGTGGGTCAAAATGGCGCTATAAGGAGTGGGTTACAAACAAACACACAAACATACAAACAAACATACAAACATACAAGTGAAGCTAATATAAAGCGTATAAAAACTAAAAATAAATAAAGGGCCCTAAGCCGAGGTCCGAACCTTAGCTTGTTATAGTCGCTTAGTTTTTAAAGCCCTGGCTGGAGGCCTGGCCATAGACCTTCCATAGTTCTTGGTAACCAGTCCATTTTAGCCAGTCAAATACATAGTCCAACATCTTGGTTTATCATGCAATAGTCCAACACCAACCGGAGGTTGTCCTTGGGTGCACTTGCACAGTGCATACGGGGATAACCGTCGGTTAGTGCCTCACTTCATTTAAATTTTCTAAGGGGCCTCTGCGAGTTGGCTTCGGCCCCTCGTACGCCTTCTAAAAGACCGGGATCCTAGGATCACGAGATATATAAATATATATATGAAAATAATAATAATATTCCACAACTATCACACAACGCCATCTAGTCCCAAGCTAAGCAGAGCTTGTGTTATGGGTACTAGACAACTGATAAACATACTTATATATTTCTAAATACATACATATTATAGATAAAATACACCCAGACACAGAACAAATGATCGTGCTCATCACACAAACATTTGTCCTGGGTGGGAATCGAACCCACGACCTCCGGCATAGCAGTCAGGGTCACTAACCACTAGACCAACAGGCCTGCCAAATAGACAATCACAATTAGCCGAGAAGTCCATTTAAGCAGCCGACAACCTCATAGGTGGACCCGCAAGATGTCATTCCCAAAACAAATAAAAATAAAGGCTAGCGGAGATTAGAGCGACCCGCAACAACGCAACACATTGGTAAAATCCTCCGTAATCGCAAACTGCAGTTGGCCGCGCCGCGGCCATACTTTTAAACTGACAAAAAAAAAATGTTCTCAAGTCGACGCGTATATTTTTTTTTTTTTATGTATTACCACGCATAACTTTCTACAGAGTAGTCCGATTTAGATAATTCTTTTTTACTGGTAAGGGTATACTCCAAAAGTGGTCCCACATAAATTTAGAAACGAAAATCGAATCCTAAGGGTCAGAAAACAGGGGATGATTGATTGTTCACTCACTGATTGTAATGTGTGACCACGCATTTAATAACTTTTTACAGAGTACTTAGGCCGATTTGGATAATTTTTTTTTTACTGGAAAGGGTATGCCTCGCCAAGTTTTATTAATAGATTATAGCCACAAAAAATTATAAAATAAAACCTTTTGACAAAAAAAAATTAAACCGCCTTAAAACTGAAAAGCAAAACATAATAAACCTTTCAGTCATTTTGAGTCGGCGCCAAACAATCAATGACCAAAGATCACTCAAAGCGCTTGTTTGTATGTTTTGCTTTTCAGTTTTTTCGGCGGTTTAAAAAGCTTATTTGTATGAAAATACGTTGTTCTGCAGCCGGTAAGGATTATAACAAGCGTTTGTCACGTTCGCACAGACGTTAAAATATCGCGGCACGGTTTTGGAGGCGAGAGTCGAGCATTAGAGTGCAACCCAGCACGTTGAAAAATCACATTGTTCGATTTTCAACTCTCGACGCTGAACATTCAGTGCATGAAAAAATCCGGCCGACATTTTGTGTGTATTTGTGTTTGTGAAGTTTGTATGGAATCAAAGTAGCAGGCTAGAACTACCTATGAAAATTAGATGATCTAACTTGATACTTTAGTACTTATAAGTACTTGTAACGGACGACCTAAATAGCTCACCGGTGGAATGCTCGCTTTCATAGCTCAGGGTCGCCAGTTCGATTCCGGACGAGATAAAACTTATCTTGTCGACAATAGACTTTACCTACAGCTACATTTGTATGTATTGATACTGTATTGTACCTTCGTAATATGCACAGCTTATACGATGCATTGTCTTTTAATAAAATATTCATCATGATCATCTCCATATTGGGTTCATGGGTTCAGGATGTTGATGGCGCTGCCCTGTTTCTGCAGCGCATCAATATGTTTACACAAGAACACGTCGATGGCTTACATGCCATCGTCAGACGGGAATCTGCCTCGTTGTTATGCAGAGTGCGGAAAAGCTCCAACTCCATCCTAAAAACCATACAGAGGAGGTGCGAGTCTCCTCTATTAGGTGATGTTATTCGAAAATGTGTCTTGTTTCCAAATAAATAAGTTTTCTAACACAGATATAAGTTATCTATCTTTTTTGTTTATGGATATTTACTACCAGAATTAAAGATTATTTTATATTTATTACGGACTAGCTGACCCAGCGAACTTTGTATCGCCTCAGATTCAATAAATGTTGTAATTAACCTACCAAGTTTGACAACTTGGTACGCAATGATGATCTAGTAAGCGTTTTCTAGCTGATACTCATATGTTTGGTTATCTCCTACCCAGTTATGATAACCTGGTACTTCGAAGGCAACGTTTTTGTCATACCACGTCTTAAAGTGACTTGTATTCTCTTAGTCGTTTTATGTCACATCACACAGGAACGCGGTCGAAGGGGATAAAAAGTATCCTATGTCCGTCTCCTGGTTCTAAGCTACCTCCCCACCAATTTTCAGCCAAATCGGTTCAGCCGTTCTTGAGTTATAAATAGTGTAACTAACACGACTTTCTTTTATATATATATATAGATAGAAGATATATACATACGTTTATATTATTCGGACGTAAATATATCGAGGCGGGATTTTTCGCGTACTGAATCTTCGACGCACTGCTAAGCGCCGAGAGTCTAAAATCGAACGATGTGTTTTTTCAACGTGCTGAGATACACTCTACTAGATTCAATACTCGGTTCAACACCGACCAAAAGTTGATTCCGCAGTGATATGTTTACGACCGTGCAAAGATGGTCTTCTGGCTTAGGCAACTGAACTGGACCACAGGTGGGTTTTAGTCAGTAAAAGTCTGACACGGTTTTCTGCTCCGCCCAGAGCGGGAGACATCATTTGATGATTTCGCACCCAAAAAAAAGGTTGGTTAAATTTCCTGCATTCCTGCATTAAACATGGCAAATGAATGAACGATATAGCAAATTTGCCATTGCCATCTACAATTAGCGTTGCCTAACCTTCCCCATTGTAATTCTCTGATAGAGCATCGTCATCTGCCTAGCTTTTTCCCGACTATTTTTGGGTCGGCTTCCAGTCTAACCGGTTTACAGCTGAATACCGATGTTTTACATGGAGCGGAGGGATTTTTTCCCGCAATGGATCTTCATAACCATGCCTAGCGCCGAGAGGTATCTGGATTCCAGTATTTTAAATGGAGCGACTGCATATCTGACCTTCGCAACCCAGTTACTGGTACCCCTTGGTAACACTAGTTGTCAGACTTTTGGGCTCCTGACGACCTGTAACGACTATCAAAGACTCACAAATGACAACCGGAACCAACGGCTTAACATGCTTTTCGAGGCACGGAGCAGCTTTGATATATAAAAATTATCACCCATCTGCGAACAGACCTCGGCAATCGTAGCTTAACCTTTTAAATAATATTTGGACTGGGTATTTTTAGTAATGTTTATCAACAAGTTATACCACTATTTCACACATCCACGTTGAATTTTAAGTACATAAACACTAGGTACTAGTTTAGCAATACACTCGAGTCTCGAGACTCTTTAAATATTGACATAAGAAGTGAATACGACGCGAACGTAATGTTTGTTCGTTCTTCCACTTTGTATAAACGATTATGAGTGGCGCTTGCTTGTGTTAAGCTGTTCATCATCTGTTATTTGGTAATCCGATACCCCTTGGTAAAATTGGTTGTCAGACTTTCAGGCGTTTGACTACCCGTAACGACTGTAAAATTTGTACAAATAACAGCCGGATAAACGGCCTAGCATGTTTTCTAGGCTCAAAGGATGACCCATCCACATATCAACAGTGGCAAGCGTAGCTTTTCTTTCAATCGACCCGTTCGGCTATTTGATGAAACGCTCCGACTAGTCAATAAATTGATTAGTTTTCCATCGTTTGGTTTGATATTGGTGCCGATTCTGTTGTACAAAATTCCCTATTCTGAAATATAATAGATTAAAGTGACACAACTTAACTATATTTTAGTTTGACAGCACTAAGATTGCACTGAGTTATTAGTTTAGTGAAAATGACAATTTTGCTATTCTGAGTTTGCCGGTTTTCACCAAAAATTTTGACAAAAATAATTTATTTTGACTAAATCTGACTATTTTTTATCGCGATTAAAAAGGTGTGGAATAAAACTAATGGTCATGAACAAAAATTCACACCAACCGCCTCGCCTACACGTGCAAAAACAGTGCTGTTTTTCTTTTTCTTTTTTGCTTATATCTCGAAAATGACGTGTCCTATCGTAAAAATAATGAAATTTTCGGTGGGTAAGATTTATTTTATATTTTTCTAACAAAAAGTGAAAAATTCCATATAAAACACGTCCAGGCTCCTCCCTTGAGCGCGCCTTCGTCTCTAAAAAAATTCATTGCGTAGCGCACACAAGTACCACGTTGCGAAACCAAAGAAAAAAAAACCACGTTGAGACGCGATTGTCAAATTCGATTTTAGTCGTGTCATAATAATTTTTATATTTAGAGATTTTTTCTTGCAGATTAGCGTTAAAATTCTCATAGCCAAAAGTAAGGAATTTTAGAGATAGTTTAGTTAGTTTAGTTCGGTGTACAACAGAATCGGCACCGTTGTGTCGCTTAACTTTAGATACATCACTGAAGAATCGTTTTATCTTTGTGTGTCTTTAGGAAGCAGTCTGAAGGTACCGTTCCCCAATCCACAAAGAATCTAATCATAAAGAAAATAAATGTGTATAAAGCAGGAGAGGCGTGCGTGATTGATGAAAGTGTGAGATGTTTAACAGTACTAGAAGTATAGCGGGCACACACCGTATGTTATGTACCATACCGTTTACACGGTAGGTACCGCAATGTTATATAGAACATGTTATTTTATTATTGCGAATTTCACGCTAGATTAATGGCCAAAAATGTTAAAAGAAGATCTCAAAAACTTCGAATCATTTTCTTTTGGCCCTAATATTGAATATTGCTTATACGCTCCTTTTCATTCGTGATCCGCCTCTTAAAACTTTTCCCGTCCAATAAGGTCTGAGTCATACTCAACGGTTCCCAACCCTCAATGCCTAATTCTTTATTAATCTGCTGAAGGTAAAATATAGCACAAATGAAGGTATATACTGAGGAGGGGCTTGTGGCTAAGTAATAAAAGCCACACGCTTTGCAGTGTGACCAACTTCAAAGATCTTGTCTGACTTAAAAGCAAGAAAACTGCCAAATTCTGACAAATTGTTAAGCTCAAAATGCCAAAATATTTCTAGCCAAAATGTTAACCGATCCTGCTAGACTTGCCAGAAGGGCAGGATCCTGCCACAAATAGTCACACTGACGCTTTGATCGATCAATTTTGGCTACGCTTGCCTCAGTTGGTCCGTCGATGTCTGACCATCTTTTTACATACCAAGACCCTTCCGTGAGAAGGAAAGCATATTAATCCATTGTTCCCGGCTGTGATTGGATGGTTTGTTTCGTCATTGCGAGGCTTTAGAAGCCCGAAACTCTGACATCCAGTCTTACTAGGGATATCTACCGTATCATCCAATTCTAGAGCTGTCGAAATCGCTCTGTCATATATTCTCCTAAATCTGGTTTTACTGGAAGCCCCCAACATATTTGGAAAAAGGCTAGGCAGACGTCACCATGTTGTTTGTCGTATACATTCAAACTTCCAAGTGACATTTCACAAAACAATTGCACAATTGTCAATATAATTCGATCGCGAAAAGATTCATAAAAATCAGCCTATACTATGGCCACTCCTAGGACACCAGCCAACGGTAAGTGAGAGGGAGTGAGCCGTTAGCTAACCATGTGCAGGCTACGGGCCCAATGCGGCTTGGTAGATGTCACGTGTCTTCGAATTTTTGGTTCTAGGACATACCGGTTTCCTCACCGTATTTTCCTTCACCGTTTTGAGACTACTAACGATAAAATAGACAAAGTAAAGCTCTAATTTGTAAATGTGAAAAGATCCTTAAGAAAAGATCCTACAGCTCCTACTTAATTCAACAATTTAATACAATAGCAAGCCTTACTTATGGCCCTTACGTGGTCCAAGGCTTGCAATTCTCTTGTGGCATCCTTGAGCTCGTTGCCTTCGTTCTATATAGTTTGTACTTTGTCTGTGCCCTTTCTGTGCACTACGCTTTGTATATAAAGGCCGTTGGTAGCAATTGATTAGTAGTATTGTATATGTAGGTAGCCATAACATATGAAAATTCTTTTAACGAAACTTATAGGTGTCAGTTTCTTTTTTTTAGGATCTGTGTTAATTTAATTTTCAATATTTTTTACTTCTAAATACAGAAAAGAAAATAATAAAGGTTCTTATTAAGTTGATTACAACCACGCTAGTCAGTTTACACAAGTGATAAGTGGCCAAACGTGTGATTAGGAGCGATATTACACGTTCCCTCTCAACCAGAACTAATCTGAAGTGTTACGTTGAAAGTTATAATTTACGACGATACGAAAAACTAACTTTAATTGTTTATAATCATAACACAATAGTCACGGTAATTGGTTGTAATATAATAATAGCTTTATTTGTATTACCCAATTCATCAACAACCTAAAGATTCTGGTTGGAATATGTTTAATTATATGGATGGTTTCGAGCATTCAGTGTGGTGCCGGACATTAAGGCGCGGACTGACTACGATTTTAAATGCTACAACTACATGCTACAGCTCCAACAAATAAGGTTGAAAATTGAATAAATATTTGGATTGACGATGTGACTAAGCTGCGAATTGGCATTTATTTTACGGTTTTATTTAGATTATTCGGACTACACACATTAAATTAAATAATTGTCTGGTTAAAGTTTTAAAATAATGTTTATTCTATTGAACTCTTTAAAAAAAAATGCTGTTATCGCTGAAAATACAGAGATGTTCGACGTCAAAGTTTTTTTTGTGAAACAATTTTTATTGGGAATATCAAACAATTTTTCACTATTCTATTCGGTTAGAATTTTTCTTTAAACCCTTCTCTGTCCACTGTATTTTTTGTGTCGTATATTTTCATTGCGTTACGTCATACTCGATTGTCAAAGACACCGGTGTTTTGTGAATATTGAGGTAACACCGCGCCTTAATAATAGAACTATCTCATTTCTTCCCGTGGGTGTCGTATATTGCCATCATCATCATCATTTCAGCCGAAAGACGTCCACTCCTGCACAAGGGCCTACCATTCGAGAGAACGCTGCTGCCCATTCTTTGGACGACTAAGGGACTTATCCCTTAGTCTCCTTTTACGACAACCACGGCAAGAAATATCTTAGGATCCCAAACTAGGCAGAGCCTGTACTATGGTAACCAGACAACTGATAAATATACTTATATATTTTGAAATACATACATATTATAGATAAATTACACCCAGACACAGAACAAATGATTGTGCTCATCACACAAAGATTTGTCCTGGGTGGGAATCGAACCCACGACCTCAGTCTTTGCAATAAGGGTCACTAACCACTAGACTAACAGGCCAGTAAGAAATGGGATGGTGCTATTGTTTACGTCCGAGACCAGGCGGAATATTGCTATCATCCGAACTCCAGACTCCGGGATACTGCTGCGGAGTTCCTATTGGAAAAAAACCCAATATCACTTTACTCGACCGAGTCGAACCCAGCCCGTACGAACTCAAACTGATAAATTGCTTTTGTAATGCGTACGATCATTAATTAGGCATTGGTACAGATTCCCTTGTTCACAAACTAAACTAAATTTACGTTCAGTGCATCTTTTTCTTTGTATTTCATTAAGAAGAGGACAAAAGAAAAATTTTAGTTTAGTCCTGTCAAATTAATCAGCGCCTGTCACTACTCCATACAAGTTTAGACGTGATTAAAAACTTGCCTACTAAAATTACGTCAATTTACGTCAAGCGGTGATTAATTTGACAGGACTAAACTAAAATTTATCTTCTGTCCTTTCCTTAATGAAATAGAATGAAAAAGATGCACTGAACTTAAATTTAGTTTAGTTTGTGAATAAGGGAATCGGCACCAAAGTCAAGACTTTTGGCCCTATGACTTTAGGGGTAGACGTGTTCTTGAGTGGAGACCGCGAATCGGCAAACGTAAGGTAGGACGCCCTCAGGCTAGGTGGAGCGATGATCTACGCAGGGTGGCTGGTAGCAGCTGGATGAGAGTTGCCGAGAATCGAGCTGAATGGCGTGCAATTGGAGAGGCCTATGTCCAGCAGTGGACTGCTGTAGGCTGATGATGATGATGACTTTTTATTGACCTTATTATGTTTGAAAATTAACTTCAACGTAATTCTATAACAGTATGTCTTGTGTTAGTCAAACAAAGCCTGAATATATCGTCAATGAGCTAATCTATCATTGTTAACACACGTTATTACGCCTTATTGCGTCCAAATGAGTAAATAAATGATTTATAAGTATATGGTTGTTGTTGTAACAACGTTGCGTTGTTAATTTAGTATCCGTAAGTACGACACGAAGTCCTAGGTTCAATTAGTAAAGTTTTTTAAAGGTTACCCGAAGAAATATGTTCACTTCCTAATTACAAACCTACACTAAACCTACCTAATATTGACATTGTTATTTATGATTATTATTCCAATTGTATTAAAACAATTGATAAAAACTCTACCTCTTATTAAATGTTCGCTCGTTGATGTCTTTTGTATGTAAATAAATGTGTTGCAACAAATTCAGTTAACAACATAGTTATGTTGATAGAAATGCCCATTTATATTCAAAATTAGTTAATTATTCAAATTGGTGTGTAGTACACATATGTAGCTTCTTACTTTGTGTACTAGGTCAAGTCACTTAAAGTTAGTACAAGTGAGTGTTAAGCATGTAAAGTGTGTTTTGAAGTTAAGAACTTTACATGCACTTTAACTTCTGAACATAAATGAATAGTTAAATGCAACAGTATCTTGTAAATAAATAATCTTTTGTTGCATGTCACATAAATATTTGTAATTTGCATAAATATTTCAATTCTTTGTCACGAACGAAACTGTCGAAATCTTACTACTGAGTTACAAACGATTCATTTATACGACTGACCCAGACTGGTATCACAACAAAAACATTTCGCAACATGATTGGAGTTATTTATTATTTATTTAGCCTTACCTCACCCAAACCACAAACAATATTAACTTAATAACAAACCTTAAATTAGAAACTCCAATTCCGTTCAACCAAAGAGGTTCAATATCCACTATAATTCATTAAAAAAATAAACACTAAACTTAACACTATTTCAAATAACACTGGCTGTCAATTCGAACGTGATTTTAAATTTGAAAGTGGAACGCGCGCTCGTGCACGCATTCAACGCGATACTGGCTGCTGATTGGCGTTTGAAGCGCGGGAACGTATATAATATGTCAAATGACGTATATTAACAGGTTGACTATGCAAATGCATGGCGCAATGATTTTTTTCATTAATTTATCGTTGAACGCAATTGCGCGCTGAATTACTTTGATCTAAATGGAGCGTCCAGTATTTCAGTTTTGTAATTATCGATCTACAAGTGTCGGTTCGGAATGCTTTGTGAAGGCAGCGAAAGCGGCCGATATTACTAGGTGTTGCGCGACTGAAATGCATGCTATTTCTAGACTGATAGTGATAAGTTAGCGCATATCACAGAGAGTCCACTTTGCAGGGGTTACCTTGACGACGAGGATTCAGCCACCCACGTTATCCTGGAATGCGAGGCTGTGGCTTCTCAATGTGGAGTAATCCTAGGAATAATGAGGTCGCTCCGCAAAGCCTGCCTCCAAGTTCCTTAGAGGCAGGCTTTGTGTAGCGACCTCATTCTGTACTTTTGGGCGGAGCTAGACTGGCTTTAGCTAGAAACTCCACGCTCAACGGGCCGAATGAGAGACTAAGTGCGGAAAAGGGCGTCCATGATCATCATCAAGTTAGCGCATATTACTTGCAATTTTCACTGCACCAAAGGTTCCAAATAACCAATATTAAAAATTACCTACCTACTGGATTTCGTCTTCGTATCATGAAGTAGGTAATTCAAAAACTGCGACTATATGAATTTACAGTAGCTATGCTTTAAAACCGTGTGATACGACGGCAACATGCAATTAATTTATCCCAAGATATAAACGTGAATTCAAAAAATTTCTTCATAAGAATTAAGTCTTGAGAAGGATTGAGAATCATACAAAACTCCCTTCTTTTGGTGAAGATATCTATGCGAAAGGATTTACGGTTTTTTGTACTATATAAATCATCCTATATTGTGCCCACTGCTGGGACACAGGCCACCTCTCGGTGAGAATTTTTGGTTCTAGGACAAGCCAGTTTCCTCACCATGTTTTCTTTCACCAGTTTGAGAGCAGTAGTGATGAAATTATTTACACAAAGTGAAGCGCCTGCCTGTGTATGAACCCACGACCTGCAACTCGTAAGTCGAGGCTAATACCACTGAGCCAACACTGTTCCCGTTCTTTGTACTAGTTTAAAAGGTACCTATTATCCTGCACCACTCCTTAAATAGTGAACCATATTGTAGACAAAGTGACGCCGCCATGCCACACCCATTTATGTAAGCTCATAAATAAACATATATTTGCAATAAAAATAGCAACAGTTTGATTTATAGCGAGTCCGTTGTGCCTGGCTGGTTGGTATTCAGTCAGTGAATCATTGACTGCGAAGAAAGAGATTCAACTGTACCTACTTGATGGCTATTGTACTCCTAGTTTCGATATCGACACCTACGTAAAATATTGTTCCGTGTGAATGAGTGTTTTATATTGTCCAGCTTTAAGGCCGGGTGGCACCGTTTTCACCTGTTTTAGAATTGGTTTTTAATAGGCAAATTATTACGTCCAGAATCTGAAAAAAATATATATTTAAGATACATTCTTTCTCCTTAGCTTGTACCCGATCAAAACACGATACAATCAAATTTACTCGATAGAAAAAAAAGCCGAACTTACTTCAGTTTGCAGTTTTTTAACAAGCCTAATTTCATTTTAAAGAAGTACTAATACTCCTATTTTTCTATAATTAGTATCCATGTATAGGTAATTTATTTTAGAATCGATTGAACCCGATCAATTTTTTTCATTTTATTTCTAAAAAAAAATATCGATCGTTCAAGTGATTTTTGATCGGCGCGTCGCTTGCCACTACTTGCCAGTGTCCTGCGAGACGTTATAGAGGTGAGACCTGTGACAATTTTTTGCGCGCGCGCTTCCTTTCTGCTGCGTAAGTAATAATAAGAGAAAACAAAATAAATTGTAAATAAATATTGTTTTCAAGAATATAAATAGACCATAGTTGGTTAAGCTTTTGTTTTGTGTGTGTGGTTCTCATTGTGTAAATATTTGTAAAACTTTAAAAACAATGTTGCAATCCAATGCAATATTATTATGACATAGAGCTGATCTGATGATGGAGCTGGAAGTTGTCCATAGGATCTTTGTAATTAAACGACGCAACCCCATCGAGTTTGGGCTCGTTTGATTCGTCTTGACGAGTACTTTGATACTATATGGTAACCAGGGTCTGATGATGGAGCTTGAAGGTGGCTATAGTAACTCCGTAATTAAACGACGTAACCCCATCAAATTTGGGCTCGTTTGATTCGTCTTGATGAGTATCTTGGTAGGCGTGAATAGAAAGAGGTCGAAAATTATTCCGCGGCAACGTACTACCGGGGTAAAAGGGACCCAATGTGATAATCCAGATTATAAACTATCTTGGTGCAAAATTTCATCCAAATCTGTTCAGTAGTTTTGCGTGAAAGAGACACACACCACCATACATCCATCCATACTTCCATATACCCATACTCACAAACTTTCATAATAATATTAGTCCAGGTTATAAACTATCTGCTTGCTAATTGGAACGAAGTTCCTTATCGCGCATTGTGAAAGGGGGCTAGACGGAAAAAAATCTCACGAAAAGTTATAACGACACTTTTTAACCGACTTCAAAAAAAGGACGAGGTTTCTCAATTCGACCGTATATATTTTGTTGTTTGTATTTGTTTGTATGTTGTTATTTTTTTTTTGTTGTGAGTAGAGAGTGAGAGAGGGAGAGAAAGAGAGAGGGAGAGAGAGAGTGAGAGAGGAAGAGAGGGAGATAGAGAGAGAGAGAATATTTTTGTTGAGTGTATACAGGTTTTTGTACAGAATAAATAATAAAAAAATTATAACAATTATGAATCCTGGAAAGGAACTTCGTTCCATCCGGGTGTCGCTTGACACCTCTAAAGTTTTTTTTTTCATTCAAATGCGTTCAGTAGTTTTTGCGTGACAGAGTAACAAACATCCATCCATACATCCACACTCACAAACTTTCGCATTTATAATGTTAGTCCAGGTTATAAACTATCTGCGTGCTAAATTTCATCCAAATGCGTTCAGTAGTTTTTGCGTGACAGAGTAACAAACATCCATCCATACATCCATACTCACAAACTTTCGCAATTATAAATTTTTTTTTGTTTTTTGTGTGACTAAGTCTTTATGTAAGTAAGTTATTTGTGTTTTTTTGTATTATTCCAGGTTATAAACTATCTGCGTGCTAAATTTCATCCAAATCCGTTCATTCGTTTTTGCGTGAAAGAGTAACACACGTCCATTTATACTCACAAACTTTCGCATTTATAATATTAGTCCAGGTTATAAACTAAATTTAATCCAAATACGTTTAGTAGTTTTTGCGTGAAAGAATAACAAACATCCATCCATACTTCCATACATCCATACTCACAAACTGTCGCATTTATAATATTAGTCTTGTATTATCGTTTCTTCTGTGGTTTCTAATACTGTGGACATACTGATGTCGCTACACTATGACCTGTCTGTGCTACGCCCGCCGCCGCCGCGCCGCCCGAACTTTTGGCGCGCTATCGTGTTGGACAAGAAGGACGCGCGGGAGGCGCCCCGCGGATTTCCACGCACCTCACCCCCTCAAATCTGTATGAGTGTCGAATCACCTAGCCTTAACAGAGTTAACTCTACGGTCTCACAAAGCTGCTGAAGAGGCAACTGACTTAGCACTCAGTTCGATCAGGGCAATACATCACATCGCTGGCAGTGTACCTTCGACTGCTTAAAGTGCCTGAGGCATCTGAAAAGCGAACGGCTTGCAAAAAACGGATTCTTCTAGCAGAGATATTTAGTATAACACCTAGATCATAAATCTATGAGTATTTATTCGAAGATTTATGAGCTAGATGCTTCTACGACACAGCGGATCGGGCGATGAAAATAACAGTTTAAAAAAAAACTAAAAAACACGCTTCCATAGAAAACCAAACTAAAAAGTCGAAAATAATGGAAAAAAGCGTGGGGTGCTTTTTAAAGTATTTTTTTATTGATATCAGGCACTCCACGCTTTTTTTCCATTATTTTGTACTTTTTAGTTTGGTTTTTAATGGAAGCGTGTTTTTTTAGTTTTTTTTAAACTATTATTTATTTTCTATTTTTTAGGGTGTTTAGAATTTTGAGACGTATGTCAGCGTAGTTTGTGACGTATGTCAGCGTAGTTTTCGAAGACAGTTTTTTTTGCTGTCCTGGTAACCCTGGCAAGGATAATGGCACAAATTAGTTTGTGACGTATGTCAGCGTAGTTTTCGAAGACAGTTTTTTTGTTGTCCTGGTTACCCTGGCCTACCCTACCCTACCTACCCTGCCAGGCAAGGATAATGGCACAAATTTATGAAATTATTGCATTGTCATCAGTCCTTGACAGGTGTGCAAAGTTTGAATGAAATCTGGTCATTTAAAGTGGGTCAAAATCGCGCTATAAGGAGTCGGTTACAAACAAACATACAAGTGAAGCTAATATAAAGCGTGTAAAAACAAACGCTATGTATGTCTCTATGTATTTTACTGTCATAATTAGCGTATAGTGTTCTCACTGCTGGAATAAAGGGCTCCTATCGGTGAGACGGAGTAGGCCACAATCCATTACACGTTCCCAGTGCGGGTTCGTAGTGTCTTTGAATTTTTGGTTCTAAGACGTGCCTGTTTCTTCACAATGTTTTCCTTCACCGTTTTGAGAGCAGTGGTGATGAAGAATTTACACTAAGTGAAGTAGCTGTCTGGGTTTGAACCCACGACCTTACAACTCGCAAGTCGACGACGTTACCACTGCGGACAATCATTACTCTCTATACGTATTTAATCAATGGAATTTCTTGGCTGTATATTTAACCTTTTTCGCACCATAAAGGTACACAGGTGAATCTATTTTGCTTTGGAATGCGCAAGAGCTTCGTCTTTCTGAGTGAACGACTCCTTGATAGTTCAAAACTGCCTGTAATTGGTTTTATTGAAACAGTTTCGAGTTTGAACAAACTTGACATTTATTGAGAAACATACAAGGTACCTATTACCATAATACTTTTATGTACTTTATCAATTGCAGGAAAACGTCAATCCTTGAATCTTTATTGTAAAACAGTACTCGAGGGTCGTTTTCCTTACAAGCAGAGTAAAGACTCAGTAGATTTCCCACGATCATAGAACAATAGATCTTCCATCCTTATCTAAAACCTTATACAGAACGAAACAAAGCGATTGTAGGACATGGTTACATAGAGCGAAAAGCCTTGTGTATAAGAAAACATTAATCTTCACTTTTGAAGTGATTTACCGTGGGATTTGGCTTGTTTATGTCGTGTGTATTACATAGTACTCTGTAACTAGAATGAGACACACTTTTACTTAAGCGAATGGCTCAGTAGAACGGATGCTTGGTTGGTAGAGGCACGTAGATACTTGTTTAGGTACGTACCTTAGAGTTGCCAACTACCTGCCAGGGTCGCGCGTTGGTTTCAAAGAATTACCGTTTCCCTAGCATAGGCAACTGAAGGAACACAGGTGAGTTTTAGTCATTAAAAGTCTGACATGGCCTTCCGCCCCTACTCAGAGCGGGAAACTTCACTTGATGATTTCCCACCAACAAAAAGAAAGGGTTGCAAAACACAGGCTTATCATTTCAGTGACAATTCAACAAAAAAAAACCTATCTTTGATTTATAAAAACTGATTTTTATACGTATCATTGTGTTTTGCCATTTTTAATAGATATAAGGATCAAGGCCACCAGGCTTTTCCAAAACATGAGATTCTGTGCATGTTACGGCAAAATTGATCCGAGTCTGCATGGACGAGGATAAGTTCGAGGAGCAGTGGTGGCCTAGTGGCGACAGCTGCGACCTACGAGCAGTAAGTCGGTCGTGAGTTCGTACCCTCACATTCGTGGATCTTTGAAAGTCATTACGTCTTGTCAGAAGCCAGAAAGTCTGAGAACCAGTCTTACCAAGGTGTCGTATTACCCAGTAACTGGGTTGTGGAGGTCATAACACACAAACTTACCCGCCCTACCGGAAATCACCTCTCTAGTCTCCATTCTGGAGTTCGTATCCTGAGCCCCAAGATACAGACTAACTGTCTAGTTTGGGGTTCACTGGTAACTGTAACTAGCTGTAGGTAATATTTAAGCTACTCATGTCGTCTCGAGTTGATGTTGACCTATGTTTGCTTAATGTATTACCTGGACAATAAATATTTTCTATTTTTCTATATAGGCAGTCATCATTCATGATTTCAGCCGTAAGACGTCCACTGCTGGACTTAGGCCTCCCCCAATTTGGGGGGCTTTGCCATAATCGCCACGCTTGGCAGGCGGGTTGGCGATCGCAGTATGGTGGTAAAATGCATAGAGAACGCTGCTGCTCACTCTCTAGTAAGTCCCTTAGTCGCCTTTTACGACACCCACAGGAAGAAATGGGGTGGTGTTATTCTTTACGTCCAGCACCACACGGTACATATAGGTAGTAGCTCCATGTAAAATACTGGTATTTAGCTGCATCCGGTTAGAATGAAAACCGATCCCAGACGGCGACAGGCAGATAATGATGTAGGTAAATACCTGCCTAATTCCTGTATCTAATTTCATCAAAGTATATACCTGCACCTTAATTACGTGACATCAATCAGAATCATTTTGAAGAATATTTCAATCCATTGTGTGTTCTGTTCGAAAAATGTATCTACTCAACAGAATAAATAACGCAATGAATGCTGTCGAAATGTCATGAAAGCTATTGCTACTGTAAGTGGGTTATACGATAACCCCGCTGTATTTCCTCTGCCACCAGAACAAGGTAAACGGAAGCATTCTTCTTTGCTTAGTAATGCTAACACAGTTTAACAATAACGGTTTCAAGTCGACACAATATTACTGCGCTACGTGTTTTCCTGCCGTGTATAGTTGTATAGGTACTCACATATACTAGTATATACCGTTTGAACTTTCCCCTATGAGCTAAAAGCGAAAGTGACACGCACATCTCTCCTTTACGAACACTATCATGGGAGCAGCTTCATATATTAATTACTGTTTGTGGAACTCCTTGAAAAGCAAAGGGCATACTATTCTTTCATGTGTTGTGTCCCTACTAAACCCACTCGTTCCACCTGTTGAAAATCTCGCACATGGACACCAGTTGCCAAGGATTTCCTGGAAGTCTTTAAATAGACTCCGGACTTAGGCGGAAATAAAGAAATACTGCTTAGGTGGAGATTCACGGATAACTCTGGCCTGGAGTGTAAATGTGGGGCTGTCTCACAAATAATGCGGCACTTAATATCTTGTCCAGCTTGTCCTGATGTTTGCATGCTACAGAGAGAGCCAAATCCTGGGCTGACTTTATTTAGATTGCTATCGACACGTTAAGATGTGGGTTATGATTTTATTCCGCAGGGCCATGACTTAAGCCCGCTTAAACGATAAATCAATTAAATAAATTTAATGATACATACACATAATTTAAAACCCACATTCTAATTACGTATCCTGTGTACTGGAACTGAGAGTCCAGAATTTCGATACTTATTGGTAGCTGCTAAGTTTTGCATTTGATTTCATTAGATTATCTAATTACTGGTATAAATAGAATGAGAAGGTTCTTTTTTGTTTAGCCTCTACTGTCCCACTGCCGGGCTAAGGCCTCTCGTTCGTCCAGAAACTCTTTTCTCGCGCTACCTCAAACCAGCCCTCGCGATAGTCATCTTGCCACCGCTTCCTGGGCCAACTACGGCAGCATCGTTCAGCTTCAGGCACTGGAGGTTAATTAACTGAAAACTAGATACCTACTTCTTAAACAATCAACCTGCACGCGTAGCATGACCATTATAGAAAGAACTTTGTCTATTTTTGGTAAAATAGGGATAGAACGTCATGCTACGCCAGCATAGAAACGATTAGAACGATTTATACCGTTTCATGCAGGCTTAGCATGGCTGGGCATGCCACAATTGCGGCGGTAAGTCCCCTCTTTGAGGAGTGGATAGAGAGGGGCCACGGCGTCTTCAACTTCCGCCTGACGCAGGTCCTCACCGGGCATGTGTGCTTTGGTGGGTTCCTGTTCATGATAAATCGGGAGGAAACGCCCGGGTGTTTCCATTGCGAGGATCACCTGGAGGACACTGTGGAGCATACGGTGGAGGTGTGCCCTGCCTGGGCGGAGCACCGCCGTGTCCTCGTGGAGGCGATTGGCGGCGGCAACCTCTCGGGTCCGGCCCTGGTGCAAGCCATGGTACGGAGCGAGAGGGCATGGGAAGCCGTCACCTCCTTCTGCGAAGCAGTAATGCTCGCGAAGGAGGAGGCGGAGCGCGTGAGGGAGTGGCAGTCTCTGCGCCCTCACGTCCCTAGCCGCCGCAGGAGGAGACGCCCCGGGCGTCGGGAGTCGATAGCGGACTCCCGGCCACCGTAGGTGCGAGCTTGCGGGCGCCGAGCAATCGGTAGCTCGCCGCCCGGTAAGGACCAGGCTCGGATCGACAGCGCGTAGGGTTCCATGCGCGCCTCAAAGAGATGTCAGCAATACTGAAGGGGTCTGCTAAGACCGATGCCTGCCAGGGTCACGAGATTCGTTCAAAAAAGTTACCGTGGCCCTGGCATATGGACAACTGAAGGAACACGGGTGGGTTTTAGTCAGTAAAAGTCTGACACGCCCTCCCGCTCCGCCTAGAGCGGGAGAAGTCATTTGATGATTTCCCATCCAAAAAAAAAGCATAGCGTTTTCATTTCTACGAAGAATAGACACAGTTCGTTTCTCTCATTTTGATATCGCACCGTAGAAAACTTTCTGCAATCTGTTATCTTGTCGTTCGTTTCTCACGATCTTTGTCTATGTCCCTTTATAGGTATGTAGATTATTTTAGAAGAAAGTTTTCTATCCAAACTGTGAAAATCGCAGTGACAACTGTTAGTTGTATAAAGTAGTGAAGACAATTTGATTTTGTAGTCGCCATACCTAATCGAGTCAATTTAGATTTAAAACAAAACAACAACCGTGAGTAATTAAATAAAGAAACTTTGTATAAATTTAGTTTATTGTTGTTAATTTTCACATTGTGAGAACTATCACTTTGTCTATTCTTCCGTCGACAAAACCCCTTTCTACGGTGGTCATGCTACGCATGCTGGTTAGATCGGCAGGTGACCTGAAGAATGGCGAAGCAGCGAAAGTCTGTACCGGGGTGTTGTGGCGACAAATGGGGTTAGGACAGATAAGCTGAAACCATAGCTGGGCACCGTTAATCGAATAGTTAACTTCGTTAATCGTTAATCCGCTACAAAAACAGTTAGCTTCGTTAAACGTTAAAGCGTTACATTTCGGAAGAATTAACGCAAGTTAACGTTAATCGTTAATCCGTTAATATGTGTAAAATTGCATTTTATATCGTTGCGTTAGTGAACTAATAAAACCTGTTGGTTTTGGGTCTGGAAGTTAACAGGTTAGGAACAAAACAAAATACTTGTATAATTCAAATGTGTGATTTAATCGTCGGGCATAAGGTGCATTATCCCCTTCATGAACATAACATGTTGAAGTTCTCGTCTGAAAGCGAGGCTCGTTTTGGTGTTAAAATATCTTCGTCGTTTCATACTTGTCTAAGCCAGTTTTTCGCGCCGCGCCGCGGTGCTGTGCGGTAAATAGTAGGCATTGGATTAACGATTAACGGACTTCTGCATATTAACGGAAGTTAACGTGTCCGTTAACATTTTTAAAAGTTAACTTAAAAGTTAAACCGTTAATCAAAATGTTAACTTCGTTAATTAACGATTAACGGATTAACGAGTTAATGCCCAGCTATGGCTGAAACGATACACATCCATGATCCAATACGTTCCTGTATCCTTGATTTTAACAATACCTAATCAATTTAAACCTTCTTAAAATCTATTAGTTCGTCACTAAACAATAGACCAACCCACAAACTGTCTCTACATACTTATTTCAGTTAATAACTGTATGTTATAACCTTAACCCGCGGCTAGTGGGCGCATAACATCACGTAATGAAGATTACATTCACGCAGCTGACTCATCTTGACATACTGAGGTTTTGATAGCTGCCAGAAACACGCCTACTTGTAATTAAAACTTATAACAATAGAGTTACGACATGTAATTGTCGGAAGATGATTTTATCGAAATTTTAATAAAGTTGTAAGCTGCTTGGGTGCCTAGTTCCGATTCCCAGGTCAGGTCAAGTGTTCTTGGGCTTTCCGTAATGGAATTTTCATTTTTATAAGTAGATCTCATCATCATCATCATTTCAGCCGTAAGACGTCCACTGCTGGACTTAGGCCTCCCCCAATTTGGGGGACTTTGCCATAATCGCCACGCTTGGCAGGCGGGTTGGCGATCGCAGTATGGTGGTAAAATGCATAGAGAACGTTGCTGCCCATTCACTAGTAATTCCCTTAGTCGCCTTTTGCGACACCCACGGGAAGAAATGGGGTGGTGTTATTCTTTACGTCCGGCACCACACGGTACACGAGATCACGATCACGACAAGTAGATCTATTGAGACACTTTTCCGAGTCAATTTAGTCAAAATTGAAACACTAGATGGCACTGGCATTTCCTAGCTAATTGCCCTGATAAGGAATGCCGAAACAAACTTAGAGGTCATGGTATCTTTAAACTCCAAACATTATAATATTAAGAAGTGTGAGTAAAACAATGTGAGGGGCATTTTCAATGATGAACTTCTCAGTTACAACTCGGGCTGGATTAGTACCCGGTTGATGGCAATATCGGTCTACCTTGTGAGAGACCTTCCAACACTCAACGTCATCAATTACGCAGTCGCCATTCCAGAATGTTTCAACCGTATTGGCTTTCTGTTCTGGGAGCAACGTGCCCTGTCCACCGCCAGTTAAGACCGATGACCTTGTAAAGGCCGCAGGAATTCCTTGGATGTGAGAAGCGCAGAACCGGCGGACGTGGTGGAGCTTCATGGTGGCCTTCTTTCAGAAGTGGATGTCTTTCAGCTGAAATTATGGCAGCAATGGATTCGCCCCTTTTACCTACATGGGACATAAAGAACCTGGCGAAGTGTGTCTTCCTGTTCGAAGGGGCTTAAGGTGACAGACGCCAGTGTACGTAATATTACTGGCACATGAGACATTTTGTCTCTGGAATAACCCGTGGGAATAACATCTGTTATTCCCGAGACAAAATTGAAATGTGTTGCTTCTGGTATTGCAGATATTCATAAGCGGCGATGACCATTTATTTACCATCACGTGGGCCCTCGGCTTGTTCAACATCCAATACTTCATGTTTTAAACTGAAACTAAAGATACAGTTTCACTTTCCCGATTATAATCCTCATAAGCATTTTTCTTTTCTTTTTGCTTTGGTTCAAAGCCAAC
Source organism: Aporophyla nigra (assembly GCA_947507805.1). Lineage (NCBI taxonomy): Eukaryota > Metazoa > Arthropoda > Insecta > Lepidoptera > Noctuidae > Aporophyla > Aporophyla nigra. The sequence goes on along the minus strand of OX382315.1, from coordinate 13,517,827 downwards.
TATCACTTTCAATGAATCTTTTTTTTTTCGTGATAAGTGTGAAATTAACATTATGAAACATAAACTTGGAGTCATAACAACATGATAATCGAGATTTTATGGCATAATCAATTATTATGAGCTAACTTTGTTAATGTTTTTGTGTTGGCCCATTCACCTGACATGACTTCTAACCGAGAAGTGTTCGGGTCATTGCAGATTAATTAATCTGCAATATGGAGATGCCTTCTTACTTTATGTTGGAATAACATTTTTAAATGTACCTAATGGATAAATCATTGGCGAAAATTGAGGTTATACATAAATACTAGTCATAATAAAAACATCTTTAAGATTTCAAATAAACAAATCAAAGTTCTCAATTTGTGAATAGCACAAAAAAAAAGCATGCTAACGTCATCTGATCCATTTACATTTTCGTCAGATACTTTGTAATTCGTAGATCTTTGATAGTAGTCACGGTTCGTCAGAAGCACGAAACTATAAATAAAATATCTTTGGACAACCAACACACTGTTATCTGATCCCAAACTAGGCTGATATATTTCTAAATACATACATATTATAGATAAACTTTGTGGGTATTACCAAGGTTGTCCTCGGATAGGCAGTGGCTCCATGTAAAATACTGGTACTCAGCTGCATCCTGGAATCCGATCCCAACATAGTTGGGGAAAAGCTATGATGACTTTTGGAACAGACATTAAAAAGCCGAACTTTTTCTGAAACTCGCTCTCCCGCTGTACTGTTACAAATTCTATATGATATCAATAACGAAACGTCATGAGGATGTTGGACGAACAAAATGAAACAAAATTTAACTACTACACATATGAATATTTATTTAATCGTGGAATACATATTATATAGAACAGATACACGTACAGAATTTTCAATCAGTAGTAAGTACGGACCTCTCGGTGTTATTTCACATGTTTGACAGTTTCGACAGGACATAAATTGATCTAGCAATTGCCATAAGTTTTATTAGCAGACTTAAAAAAATAAAGATCGAGTGTTTTTTTTTTTATGATAAAGTTTTTAAATAAGTTGAAGGCAAGTGACGACAAAAAGTGTAACTGTCATGCCGAAATTTTTAGTTTGGAAAATGTGATAACATCTATGAATTTGTATACTTACATACAATATTACACAGAAGTTTGCCTACATTAACAATTAAAAGCGGTGGAGAGGCATTAGATACATCACTACGTCATAGACTATCAAAATATTCATGATTAAATTTTGCATGAAATATGCAAAAGCTATGCAATTACACATACCATAAAAACGATTAAATCTGAAAACATTACTTAGACATATACATAGACTTATAATATTTATTCATTTAAAAAAATTGTATAACTTTTGACACAACATTCAAAGACATAGAAATAATCAGATTTCAATATTTTAAACTGAAATAGACTCTCAATATAGTTTAAAAAATTTCAAGGTCCGTTCAAAGTTAACAGAAACAATAATCAAGGAGTAAAACAAAAGAATGGACCTTCACACAACTGTTTTATATCACTTCTTCTCCCTCCGCTGACATTCCCTTTAGTTATCACTATAAGATGGATAAGTACAAACAATTCTTCTAATTCTAGGCAATTCGGTTTAGCGATAGAACGCTACGAGAGTGCGATTTCAAGCGACACTTTTCTATGGCAAGTACTTCTAAAAAACCGTTAGTACGAGAGTGATGAAAGAAATCGCACTTTGTTCGCCTAAATACACGAAAAGTTACAAATTCTGAGGCGAATTCTAACCCATTTTTTGGGACGATTTAACATTCATTATTTTCTATTTATATTAAAAATAATACCCGCTGTATATAAATGGCATTTTTCAGTAACAAATGTCAGAGTTTTTAACTCTCCGTGTAAGATAATATGTTACAATGATTATTCCCTATTATATAAATTGATATTTGTTCATCATAAGATGCCAAACCGATCTCAGTTGTTTCACAGCCTTAATGAGTCTTGGTGGTATAAAAATTGCTATTTGAACTCTGTCCTCATTAAAATACTGTTAATATTAGTTTGTAAATATTTTTTTGTTACCAGACAATCTCTCGTTAGGAAGGTCAATTATTAATATTATAAAGATGGAGGATTTAAAATCCATAACAATTAATTTTGAGGTTATTGTTTTCGATTATTTTGTTAACAATTTATATTATAGTGCCGATTATATCTTTCAACTTGTAAAGTATCACTAGCGATAGTATACTCTGCTATAAAAATATAATCTGAGCAGAATAGTTCTCAAACGCAGCTGTTTCGGCAGCATAATATAAACGAATTATTGTTTCCGATCACAATTTTATTTAATACATTATTTGATAAAGTATTGAGCAAATCTAAAGTTGAATTCTTCGCACCTTCCTTTTTGTAATTTATATTATTATCACGTAGAAAAGAGATTCATTTTAGGACAGAGTTAAATAATAATGTTATCAATAAACTAAGAGGCGGGAATGAATACGATGCTCAGTAATTGTTTTTAGTACAACTCGTGACGATATTTTCACAAAATAAACACTCAATTTGTGTTGTCACATAGTTCTTAATATCAGATCGTACCAACAAGAGTTACCCGTTAAAAAAAAGAAATTCGTCATCAAACTCGAGCATGTAAAATGGAGTTTCTTGCCCTTTCTTCTCCAAACGAAATTATTTTTTAGAATCATCTCTACTATTTTGGAAATGTTGACGTTAAAATCTACATTTAATTGGCCTACTGAAAATTGTCTATTTCTAGCGTCAGCACGTTATAAAAATGCACGAAAGTTTCAGACGTTTTTTGGCATCCCTGCATTTCGGACATTCTACCTATAAGCGTGGACCGCATTTGGTATTAAATCCAAACACGAACACAGTAGGAGTCCGCGGTATTTTTTTAAACACATGCTAGTGATTGATGTATTCATGATAGATACATATCCATGTTCATATTTGATAAATGTGGGATGCTTTGGTACAAAAGCTACTAGTGGCATTGCGTCAGAAACACATTTTCGAACCCAATGCCATTATTAATTTTGATAATTCAGCAATATTCATTGAGTTTATTTACATTTTGCCGTGCCGAAGAAGTTTAAAATATATGAAGCATTGGATTTTGAATTTACTTTAAAAACCTGCGGATTGTAATAGAAATTGCGAACCAGCAATCTGTCTCGCATAGGGTCGCAGCATTTTGCCGAGCGATTGCTTTTTTTCGTGGATGTGACGCATGTTTTTCCTTTTGTCGTGTTTAGTCTTTCTTTGCGTCATGTTTACCACAAGTAAGCGTATTTTCTTTCTTTCTTATGCTTGGGTGCAGTTTGTATGACGACTTTTTCCAGTCCCTCTTGCCCATACGATCTGAATGCCTTATATTATTTTGTTTTTAATATTTATAACGTTGTTATTATGATCTTAGCCTCTTCTATGCAATTCTCAGTCTCAGGGAATGTATGTTGGTAAGTCTCTTCGTTGCCTTACAAATTATGTTCATACGCATTCGAACTTTTATAAATGTCATAAAAAATATTTGAAGGAAATTATTTAAACATTTGTTTTTTTTTTTTCTCATATATAATTTTATCGTGCTCTAAGTTTAAAGAGTACTTAGTACTACAAACTATTTGAAGCAATAATTTTATTGGCCTCTTATATTGGCCTATTTGTCTTGTTCAATTGAGACAGTTACTTTTTATCACTACTGGGAAATTGCAAATAAATCGTGACGAATTTGATTCTTTCTTCATGGACAGATAACAAAAATATTTAATAATAATAAACCATTTATTTTGATCAAACTTTTGATTTGGAGTATATAAAACACAGAACGTGCTTGTTTTTAAGTTAATAGAGAGCTTCTATTGCATTTTTTATTAGTCTGTTAATAAACAGTATTATCATTTATGTCAAGGCAGACATTTTGAAGTCTATAATCACTGACATTTAGAAAGAACGAAGAGACGCCCTTCGTTCTTCTTCCTCCGCACGTACCGTGATTATGACAGCCGGTCTGTACGTTGTAGTTGACGTTTTTTGGAAACCCATTAAACATTCAGCTTGTAGGAGAAATATTCCCAAACGTTTTCTGGATACTTTACACGGCTCAATAACGCGTCATTAACTAGTTTGTGATTGCTCGCGTCGTTTACGGACTAAGTACTAGTACAGACGCCAGCACTTGAAGCTACTACAATCTGTTAAATTTCTTTAATAGGTTTTCAACTTTAACGCTAAAGTATTAGGTTCAAGATGATTGGGAAACCTTTACAGTTTCGGGAACCTTGATGCTTGGTGCTGGCGTCTATACTATGACATTCTTGCTAGTCATTGTTGATTTGTGTATGTAACGGGTCAGTTCAAAACGAAAAAAAGATAGCGCCGGCATCTCCTAGCTGACTGATCCCTGAGAAGAAAGGCCGAAACCAACTCAGAGATCATGGTCTCTTTTGAAGTCAAAACATCATATTATTAAAATTTTATGTGAGTGTAACAATGCAGAGCCATGTCTGGAATGGCACAGCTAGCGCGAAATGAGTCTGCTCAAAATAAGGATTATACCTATGGCTATCAGAAGACTGTTCCAATCAAACAAGACGTACCTATGCTAATATATAATCTAAAATTGAAAATATTTTGGAATTCCGAATGTTATATTTGTAACGTGTTATACTATAAAGGCATATGTGAGTGTTTTTTTGTCTTTTTTGTTCGTTAAACTTTCACAAAGATTGTGCGTGACTATATATTTGAGACTATTATTAACCTCGACTTTGATTATAATAATCGGATATTTATTTAGGATAATAATATTTAATAATACCTTTTCTGGAAGCCTGATTTTTTTATTATATTTACTATATTTTAATTTGAATAATTATTACGAAAAAAAAAATGTTAATTTAATAATTATATGAATAGGTCAGGCTGTCAGAAAGAGGAGATAAAAATACGTTAAATAAAGATGGTTATAGAACAGCAGCGGTGTTAAATAGAGATTTATGTTCGTCGAATTCTGCATCTACATTCGCTGAACGATTGGTGTCAGTCTATATTTTCAAATGCATTTGAACATGATGGGGGACGGAGCAATATGTCACTTCATCCGGATATTGTGGAGGTTTATCGCGAATGTACGAACATGGGCGCAACTTGGGAACCCCCCAATAAAGCATTACCAATAGAATGACCAAATATAGTCTGTATTACTAGGACAATATGGGTTAAAATGTATGACAAATGCTTTAAGAGATTTGCTATTACATATTTTGGAAATTTGTTTCTATTGGTTGGAAAAAAAACTTTCATAAATGATTGAGTTTCAAGCGTTTGTTTAGTAAACTGTAAAACGAAAGTTGGTCAAAATTTTCTGTCACCGAATTTGGTGAAACCAGTATGTTTTCTTCGGATTTTTTTTAACCAAGTCACGCCCATGCCGTCGAATATTATATATCGTTCGTTCTAATCGTTACTCTTAATTGTAAAAACGCTTAAAGTCACAGCGAACTTACTATCTCGTCAATCTTTCAAAAATGCATATACATTATTTTGTTTAAACTAGATTCTAGCTGCATTGGTTCATACTCTGCCTACAGTCTCTAATAAAATATTCCTAGATTCGTTTGTCTTTTAATTACGTTCTCAATATTGTTTACAGCTTATTCGCAGTGGCACTTGTATAATAAAAATCAACTGTATTTGATACAGTATCGCGAATGTTCGCTTAAAGCTTTACGTTGATATAAATTATGTATTTGTAATACTTTGTTATTCGTTTTGTGCAATGTTCGTGAACCCGTTGTTTATCATCTGTTCTATATGTACAATTTTCTACGGGTCCCTTGACTAGATAGATGTTTAACGCCCGTTTTATACACACTCCCGGACTCCTAAATTCGAGCCACCGCCATTATTGTATATGTCACCGTCAAATTGTAAATACCGTTACTTTATAATCTAACTGACGAACAATCTTTCGGCAGATTACAATCTCGCTAGTTAATTGTAATCTAACGATATTTACAATTTCACTTTGACATATATAAGTCTACATATACGCTTTTAAATGGTCGTGAATTCAAATTTGGAACAGTAACGACACTAAAATGATGACCAGTATATCGGCGTCAACTCTGTATAAAAACTTTTTATTTGACACATCAATATTTTGATATTTTAGGCCTGTATACCTGACGTGGGTTTGCACGATGGCTCAAATTAGGAGTGTATATATTATCATTTTCACTTTAACCTCACACCAAAAGTAAGTATAACTCGCAAAAATTGTTCTATGTGTGTTCAATGTCGCTAAGATGTTGTTTTGTGCGATTGTAGTTCGGCGACTTCGATTTTGGCGCGTGAAAACTGTCGAAGCTGTAATCAAACCTGCTTGCAATAATACTTTGTAGTTTTAATAATTTTTGTATTGTCTTTTGGCGCATCAAATAAGAATATGAGCGCGCAATAACTTGTAATATATAGCTTTGATTCAAGGCGAATAACACCGAAGAAACTGAATGCGATTAGTACATCTAAACCACGGTCAAGACGTCTCAGCGTCACTTTAATGAAACTGTCAGTGTCAAGAAGTGACACTGACAGTTCTTGAACTTGCTTTAGATGTGCTAATCGCGTTCAGTTCAAATCGTGAAATCCGCTTTTAGGAATGTTTATAAAATCTTCTAACAATATAATTAAACAGATCTATATTTTTGTTTTTTGTAATAATTTTTAGCAGGGTCCATTACAACCGCGACGTGTTATAATTAAAAAACATTTTTCTCTAACATTGCAATTATTACAACTACATGATAAATTCGCGATTTTTTGAGAGATGTTGCCAGTAAACATATCATTCGGCCTTTCTCTATGTTATCTATATTATTACAGTTCTATTACTAAGGAAACAAAATTAAAGCAAATATTTATCGAATCAAATGATTAAATGTTCATTTCAGGCAAGGTGGGGTAGTGTCATGGTGTCTTTACGCAAGTCGTTTTACCGCGAGGACTAGTCAACTATATAATATTTTATACAAACGTGCGGTAGGTCAGTCACGGTTATTTTAATTCGCCTATTCTGTAAAACTCACCGTGACAAATTAGGGGTGCCTTCCGAATAAGAAAATATCGGTCACGGCACTCACAGCAATAAATTGGCGTTCCGATTTGGTTAACATGATTATGACAGTTGAGAATCGTCACAATACGGAACGCTCGTGAACGCGCTAATGGCGCTCACTCAACGTCAAAACCCATATACGCCATATAAAACTTGTTTACACCACAAATTTCTTCTTCTTATTTGGTTTGGTGTCGACTGTAGCCAGAAACACAATTTCTAATTAATCCAAGTTAGTTTAATATATGATGCGACCTAAAACCAAACAGTACAACTGTCATTTTTGACAGCGCTCACGGTGATATCAGTTTAGGGCATGGTCGGCATTATCACAAGATGGCTCCTGTCATGACGTCATCTATGACGATTCACGGGACAGCGTTATCGCGCTCACGCCAATTCGGAACGGGCGTTAGCGCGCTCAAATCGATGTGAGCTTAATACGGAACGCGGCGTAGGTGAAATGAGCTGTCAAATAATGTCAATCACTAGTACGAGGTGGGGCAAAAATAATATAACAATCTACAAGTGTCATAATGTCATTATGATTTGATACATACTAGTTAAGGTATGAGGAACACAGTGTAAAGTTTACTCATCTTCTATTGAATAATATAAGCGTTTTAAAAAGGAGGGTCCTGCGACCAAAAGAAAGTTGTTTCTGGTGGGCAAATGCCCGACGGTTGGCGTCGGGATGTTGTATAAAGGGTCAAATGAAATTAATTGGCAATACCTTATCCACGTGTTGGGTATCGATATCGAAAACTAATGAAACAAATAAAATTGACGTCTGACAGTTCTATTATGGTAAAACAGTAAAAAATTACAAAAATATTTTCAGAATAATACTTCGTATAGGTACAAAAGATTGGTGACAATCGCTCTTAAGGTCATAAATATTACTCTTTTAAATAAATTGTTTTAATTGGAAGAAATTGGGGGAAGCCTTTGCCCAGCAGTGGGACAGAACAGGCTAAACAAAAAAAAAATAGCCCTTGTTAACAGCCATTTTTTTTTTCATCTCCAACCACATTATGACATTACTTTTGCCCCACCTTGTATCAAGTGGAATGTCAGTTTACTTCAAGCTCATTTCACTTAAGGTTTCACGGTGAGATTTTACGGAATAGACAGCTAGGTATAGTACGTAAAAACCGCGTGATGGGAAACTACGTTAAAGCGACTGGTGTAAAGCAACCATTTTTATATGAATTTCTTATAAATATGATTACAATATCTCTGATAAGAATTTTGGTATAAACTTTGTCTGTTAATCTTTTATAGTACAGTAACGTCTTTTACACGTTATCATTATTATTACAAATCGTTCTTTTAATACTTATTAGAGAGAAATCTACACTTAGAGCTATTTACAGCGTGTTGTTATTTTTAACACTTCTAAATACACCAGTGATTGTGAATAAATCATTAATAAGAAAACGTTTTAATTAAAAATTATAATCATGCCGTATTTTATATTTGAATCAGGAACTTTTTCTGTTAATTTATTTTCGTATGTATGTAAAAAATATACGTTATACCTCTGAAATCAGTACTTTTGATCAGGTATGTATTTGGAGGGTCGTTTACATGAGGAGAGTTACTCGACTGTCGAGATGTGAGACTAGAAGGCGTTATTCTCGAAGCGAGAAACAAAAACTCGAATATGATTATATCATTCGAGACTCGCCAAGGGATTTTCTCGACTTAATTTGGCAACTGGAAATCCAACTTAGAGCCATACCTCACCGGGACGCATGGAATGGATTAAATGTATACAGATATAATATAATGGCTTACCTGGCGACGGCTTGATGACGCAGCCAACCATATATTTAGTTGGCGAAGCGACTTGGCTGCCTCGCGTGAGGTATGGGCTCTTATTGTTCACAAAAACGCTACCAATTTCTAAAAGCGAGGCGATTCTCACCCCTTAAGATCGTACCAAAAGTTTACACTAGCCATCTTTTAATCTCATTTATAAATCGCCTATTTGTTTGAGACATTCTCATCGTGTAAACAACACTTAAGCGGTAGAAGAAATCAACTGAATACGGTGCGCATAAAGAGATCACAGTAGCAATATTTATAATTTTGCTAATAAAAGTATATATTTACGTAAATATTTAACAGTACGCCCGCCCTTCGTTCTAATACCGCCTCAAATACTGATAACAGCGGTATACCGGATGATTTTTTTACCGTTTCGACAAAAAAGGGTATAGTTTGTGAACGGAATAGAAGCCCTTTGGCATACATATTTTTTTATTTCTCAATAATACAGAAAAAACTTGATGAATAATACAAGGTCAATAAAAATAGAAAAAAAAGACGAATAATAAATTTTGAAATTCACATCATGCCCTACTAATTACGCAGAATTTAAATTCGAAACTTTGACAATCTTGATTGTACTAAGTAAATATTTTTGTGTAGGGCTTCTATCTCACTCACACACACGGTAAAAAAAAAAGTCATCCGGTATAATTATAAAAGTAAACAGATCGCTTGCATTTTGGTAACAGATATTAGATATGCGACCATATTCATATAAGATATACTTTTTAATACTTTTACACAATGATATTAGAAGTAAAAATAGGTAGATAGGTTATCTACCCAACATCCCTGGTCCAAAAACGAGACAATGACGTTCTATTAGATGACATGTGGAAGTAGGACGGCGTCGGACAATGTCTTATGTTATCGGGAGCGAAAAAGAGACAGGACGATACGTACAGTTAGTGCCCTGCATTACCTGACCCTTTTTCTTCATTTCTTCTGTGTATGAGGGGTCAGGTAATGCAGGGCATTGACTTTACATATAACACACAGCGACGCTACATTGTATGCTATACCGGTTGACATCATTACGTCAACACCGGCTGTCGCTGAAAACTAGCGCTTGGGCTCTGTTTCGTATAGGGTCGTAGCATTCTGCTGAGCCATGACCGTTTTGCGTAGATGTGACGCATATCTTCCCAAAACTTGTATTCTCTGCGTCGTGTTTACCGCAAATACACGTATTTTTTCTTTCTTTCTTTACGTAACTGGGCCAATTGCGTGGCATAACATATCTACCTCTATTTACTTTTAATATCATTGGTTTTTACACCTAAAAAGTCATGATTATTGACACATTTTGCCAAGTAAAGAGTTTTCCCCGACAACTTTAGGCCGTCAATTTTTAATTATTCAAACTTTCGGCTCTAAATTCGATAAATTTTACATTTATAGAGCAAAAAACATTTTTTTTATACTTTTTATATTTTCCCTACAACTACGGGTACAATATTAAAGATATAAAGAAACTATAAAACTTAGAAACCCATACCTTTTTGTTTTTTTCTATAAAGTCGTTAGTTACTTTCAATATTATAGTAACATAGCATAGAATTATTTTTTAGAACATTATTTATTTTTGTCGTTCGTTGCTTTATCGATATTATTGAAAGCAACACTTTATATACCGGTTGTATATTATTCTATCAAACATTTTAGGATTCATCTAAATTGGATTATTTGTTTTTTTAATACTGTGTGAGATTCCATATATTTGTATGAGCAACAGTCAAAATAAATAGTTTAAGTATATAACGAGAAAATATATTATATTTGTCAAATGATATGCAAATGCTCGAAAAATCAGTCAAGAATAAAACAATAGCATCAAAAGCTTTTTTCTTAAGTAGTAATCCAACTTAGACTAATCCAATACCCTCCCTTTACCGTAATTTCGACTTTATTCCAATTATCACAAGGTGTTTTATCGAAATGTAATACTTAGCAGATATGAGACTTCTGTATTCCGCTGCAGCAGTTCACCAATCGTTGCTAGGGACACCTGTTCAAATAATAAGCGAATATAAACTTACTGTTTTACAGTTAGGGTACATATTTGGACACGAGCAAAGCAAGCTTAAATAATATTTTGATTCTATCCAACTGAATTTAACCCATTATGATTGTACTAGTTAAGGTAAGTACAGTCATGAACAAAAATAAATTACTATGGACAGATTGACAGTAATATAATATTTGAGATCATCTGTGGATTACAAAAAGCGGCACAAATATGTGCTAACGAAGAAACGACAAAACTATTTGTCGAGATAAGCTACGCCAAAATATCTGGTCGGACAAAAAGATGTTTTCGTACTTTATATATGTCACCGTAAAATTGTAAATACCGTTAGATTATAATCTATCTAGCGAGATTATAAACTATCGAAAGATTGTGAACCGTAACATACTGCTTACAATTTAACGCACTATTTTAGGTAGATTATAATAATCTATCGAAGTAAAACCGTCAAATTGTGAAATGGCATTCAACGGAACGCATCTCGCGAGGTGATTGGTTGAACGTCATGTGCACCGTGCCACCATATTCGTTTGTTAATTCGTTTGTTGTCGAATGTACCATTGTACCACCGTAACATTATGAACATCGTTAAATTATAGGTTAGGTTAGAACGGTGACCAACCACGCGCGAGATGAGCGAGCGAGAGAGCGGTGCCGCGGCAGCGGCCGCCAACCATTACTTCCAAGCTGATGGCAGTTACTTGGCTATTTAGTATTAGTGCAAGATGTGATCTGTCGCACACAAATTTGATACCGGTTCACAATTTTTCGGATTGCCACGGACAGATTATAATCTATCTTTTTGATAGAAATTGTTAAATTGTAATGGTGTTTGCAGTTCACAGGTTTTCGACAGATTATAATCTCGCGAGATAGACGGTAATCGAGGTTTGCCATAGACAGATTATAAGCTATCGAAAAAGAATGCGTAATATTTTATTGGTTTTTGCAGTTCAAAATTTTTCGACATATTATAATCTCGTGAGATAGACTGTAATTGAAGGGTAGTAACAATGCGAAGGAGGAGGCGGGGCACGTGAGGGAGTGGCAGACTCTGCGCCTCACGTCCCTAGCCGCCGCAGGAGGAAACGCCCCGGGCGTCGGAAGTCGATAGCGGACTTCCGGCCACTATAGGCGCGAGCTTTCAGGCGGCGAGCAATGGGTAGCTCGCCGCCCGGTAAGGACCAGGCTCGGGTCGACGGCGCGTAGTGTTCCACGTGCGCCTCAAAGTGATGTCAGCAGAACTGAAGGGGGCTGTTAGGACCGATGCCTGCCAGGGTCGCGAGATTGTTCTAAAGAGATACCGTAACCCTGGCACATGGGCAACTGAAGGAACACGGGTGGGTTTTAGTCAGTAAAAGTCTGACACGCCCTCCCGCTCCCCCCAGAGCGGGAGAAGTCATTTGATGATTTCCCATTAAAAAAAAAGGGTAGTAACAATTTGACGGTGACATATACACATGGAAGTAATTTGTTTTCATAGTTTATTTACGTTTGACTATAATATGTGCTAATTGTGACTATAATACCATATATGTGACTAACATACAGGCCGGGGTTCAGCTCGAAGTAACGGATCTATGGGAAAGAAAACTGGTTAACTTACAGTCGTCGTCCGCCAGCCCCGCCGGCGCGCGCACGTGGCTCACCACGTAGTCCGCACGCTGCGCGGGCTGCGAGCGCGCGCGCAGGCCGGGGTGTAACTCGGACCAGCGGGTAGGGATCCATGGGAAACGCGTGAATTCGTTTACATCCTGCAATCAAATGACAGGTTTTCTGTTAACCTTACCCCTCATTTGCTTGCAAAAATGGAACCACAGGCAAACTCTGAAAAAGTCTGGAAATGTAGTAGAGGAATGGAGATTGTCATGGACAGAAGAAGTCATCATTTCTACTTAAGGTTTAGCACTTACTGCTCAGTCTGAAAAATGCACGTCCAAATCCATAGATGATACCCATCAGGTCTCATCTACAGCCTGATACGTCGGAATATAAAGGATGGATTTTCTCTTGTGTGTGTGTAGATTCACCACTAATACAATACAATCCTTTATTTCAGACTACTAAGGCCCATAAAAACAATACATAAATAATATAAAAACAATAACTATACTAATCAACTAATCAACAAAAAAAAGCATATGAAAACGCATGTGTCATGTGAAAAGAACAATGGCGGTCAAGCTGCACTTAGGCGATTTATCGGTCTATTTGGTGATGTGAGGTACGGCGCGAGGCGGGCGGGTCACGTGCCGCACAAAAGTTTTTAATTACGAAATGGTTTTACATAGAAAATTGAGAAAACAATATTTATGACGTATATTGTTTTATGAAGAGAGTCACTGATAATAATGCAGTTGATAATTAAAAACAATGTATGGAAGGGATCGCAGAGGGAATAAAGTGTTCCGAGTCTACAGTGAGATGAATTGTAAAATGTTCGAAATAATCAGAATTTCTTACTGTATTCCAAACAGCCAGCAAAAACCAGTAACAGACATTGGCAGCTTTGACCAGAGTGTTATAATAAAAACTTTTTACCAAAAAAATTAAAATAAAAAACTGAAAAGCAAAAAATAATAAACCTTAAAATTATGAGTCGGCGCTGAAAAATCAATGAACTAAAATCATTCAAAGCGCCGACTCATAATTTTAAGGTTAATTATTTTTTGCTTTTCAGTTTTTTCGGCGGTAAAATTTTTTGGTAAAAAGTTTTTATTTTAAAAATGGAACCTCACATAGAGACTGAGAAAGACTGGAAATGTAGTAGCCGATTGGAGTCAATTCGGGGTGGATTTTTCAGATGGGTTTTTATAAGGTTGTGTAATCTGATTGGGTTTAATAGTACAACTCACGTGTATATGTTCCGGATCGATGGGTGGCGGCGTATCACTGCTCAGCACTCGAATGGCTCCCTCTTCGCTCGTGTTTATAAAGTTCGTGAACTTGTCCTGCCGATAGTATATCGAAGACAGTTCCAGATGTCGCAGATCTCTGCGTAAGCGCACAAAGCCGAGGACGTCGTATTGCCATATCCAGTAACCTGGAATTAGAAATAGTGAAAATAAATAAAATTATAGTTTTGTCGAAGATTAATGGCTCTCCAGTTAGTTGTTGGTGTTGTGAGTTTCTATTAAAACACCCACAGCCGAGCATATAGAACTGAACTGGAACTTCAGTTTACAATCTCGAGCGATATAACAGAAGCGAAAAGAGCGATTATAATTTACAATTTAACGGTGACAAGTCTATCACTTTTAAAAAAATATGTAAGACTTTAATTACGTTAAATTTTCATAATATCATCATAATAATTTTTTTTTCTAGTTCCCTCAAAGATTCGCAGCGACGAAAATTGTGAATGGCTCTGACAGTTTCCTTTTGCCGAATAAAAATGGATTCTATGTCAGCAGACCGACCCACCCCAGAGTAAAATGTCATATGACATAATGCTGTGGAAGTAGTTAAAATAGAGCAAACGCGCAATTTCCACATCCGTTAACTGTCTTTATCTTTCAAACAGCATAACCGGCCGAACTTACCTGCCCCGCAAGAGATATTATATTTTCCTATGAAAACTGCATAATTGATAAAGTCGAGTTTTTATCCAGTCAGTGAGACGTAATATTCGCAACTTCTAATATTAAGGAATATAAATCTGATACATTTGGTTTTTTTTTTTCATTTAGTCAAAGTAAATTTATTTGCCCAAACATGTGTACACATACAGAAATTACAACGTGCATGCAGGATAACATAAAAGAAAATATAAGTTCAGACATATTTGCCACGTATTATGGTGTGCAAATATTAGTTGTAATCAGATTGTTAATAATTTAGGTAGTCCAGTCAATATCATTAATTTAGTCCCAAATTATTCGCTGTAAACCAATCTTGGACCTGAACAATACAGTTGTTCACATAAGATTTTGGGACCGTCGGTCTATTTTTAACCGACGAAAAAAAACGGAGGAGGTTATCAATTCGACGCGTATATATTTTTTTTTTGTTTGTTTTTTTTTTTATGTATGACCACGCATAACTTTTTACATAGTAGTCCGATTGTGATAATTATTTTATTGGAAAGGGTATACTTCGAGGGTGGTCTCATATAAATTTGGAAAACAAAATCGAACCCTAAGGGTCGGAAAACAGGGTATGATTGATTGTTCACTCACTGATTGTAATGTTTAACCACGCATAACTTTATACAGAGTAGTCCGATTTTGATAATTCAGCGCCGACTCATAATTTTAAGGTTTATTATTTTTTGCTTTTCAGTTTTTTTGGCGGTTAAAGTTTTTGGTAAAAAGTTTTTATTTTATATTTTTTTGTGGCTTTAATGTACTTATAATACTTGGCAAGGTATACCCTATCCAATGACTAAAGAATTCAGAAAAGAGATAAGAATTTAGAAAAAGATCAATGACGTGTCATCAGCAAATAGCACCATCTTTGGTTGATTTTCAAGTTATTGGGGTAAATCATAAATGTAAACCAAAAAGAGGAATGGACCCAATATCGAACCTTGAGGAACGCCCATTGTCATTTCAGACACTTTTCAGTTCAAGCCGTTTACTTGAACTTTAACCTTTTTATCTTTCAGATATGATCATGTCAATCAAAAGCTGTATTCTTATCGCACAGTGCTCTAGTTTAGCAGAGTCTCATTGTTTTCGCAATCGAACGCCTTACAGAGGTCGCAAAAGATTCCAATAGTATCTTATGCTTCTTTCCAGGCGGTAAAATGTTCTTTACTAGGGTGACAAGGAGTGGTCCTTTATAGAAATCGCACTGTTGTTCATGAAATGTATGTATGTTGGATTGATTTTAAAGTTACTTTTAGCTTCAGAATAATTAAGAAATTTTAGGACGTAAATGAGCGAAGCGAGCTGAAAAATGTAAGCCTCGGATAGATTAGGTTTTCTACCGACGATTAATACAGGCAAACAAGTTACTTTACAATAGATTTATTCATTAAAATAACTTCAAAAGAAAATAGCGTCCTTTTATGTCACTTGAGTGCAACCACGAGCGGACTCGATTCACGCCGAAGTTAGCCGAACGTCAAATGATATTTCCGAGCTTTACGAAGTAAGTCAAAAAACGTGCGGCAATTCCCGAACTTCTGATTTTAGGCTTGGCTGAAGCTTTGGCTGCTTTTTGGCCGAAAACGGAACGGTCAGTCACTAGGAATAAGGCACAAGCTGAGCCGGCCCTCTTGCCCATATTGTAAATACGCCTCTGGCCGTGAAATGATGTATTGTTGATTGAAACATTATTGTTAAGAGCTAAAATTAAGAGTGAACAGTTGACTATCTCACCATGTATGACGAGCCGCTTTAGATTGGCACATTGCCAGCACATTAACACGAACGGATTCACTTCTGCGTACGTGTCGGGCTGCGAAACAAACATAGATAGTTAGCATTTTTATCCACACTCAGGCCGAGACCTATAAACGATACTTAGCACGTACTTCGATGAAGCATTATAGCTCTCACGGTCACACAACTGTAAAACTACAAGTGCACGATAGAGACAGGAACATATCTAAGTCAAAACAAGTCTTTATGTTGATAAAGGGTCAAATTAAATAAGCTGGCAAAAGCTGACCACGTGTCGTGATTTTATATGAAATTCATGAAACAAAAAAAAACTTGTTTTTTCATGGGAAATCATCAAATGACTTCTCCCGCTCTGGGCGGAGCGGGAGGGCATGTCAGACTTAGTGACTAAAACCCACCCGTGTTCCTTCAGTTGCCCATGTGCCAGAGTCACGGTATCTCTTTCGAACAATCACGCGACCCCGGCAGGCATCGGTCCTAGCAGACCTCTACAGTGTTGCTGACATCTCTTTGAGGCGCGCGTGGAACACTACGCGCCGTCGACCCGAGCTTGGTCCTTACCGGGCGGCGAGCTACCCATTGCTCGCCGCCCGCAAGCTCGTATTTGTCATACCTTGGGTTTGAATCGGTATATTAGAAGATCTTCCCAGTATTCAATTACGGCAATTCATTTGGAAGAGAGTATTTAACACAAAGGTCATGTATAAAATCGAAGATTCGTTTAATTGTCTATGGCATAATATGTCTGCCACTGTCCGGTGGCTGAACTTTAACCACGTATTGGGTATCGATATCAAAAACAAACGAAGCACAAAATTTTCTTTCCTCATAGAACTAAGTTCCAAACTTAAAATATCACCGTGACATGTACATTATGGCAACCAAACGACTCTTATGTTAGTGTTTTTGGAATTTAAAAAATATATCTAGTAGACCCACGAAAAATTACATACATAAATAGCTGAGCGATCTACGCGCCCGACCGACGCCGTTCGTTGACCGATTACGGGTATGGACCTTCACCCATTGAATGATGAAGTATTTTTGTTTCATTCATATTCGATATCGATTCGGTGGATAAACTATTGCCAGCTAACTTAATTTGATCCTGTAGATGTCAGCCTCATATGGCAACATTTGTATGTAATGTATGTAATAATTTAATGTTATGTTTAATAAATTATGTGATAAGTAAATAATCGTAGAATAATTTTCTGCGACATGAAACTATTATTGCCCGTTCGTATGAAGTTTCCTCCCCGTCGCTTTACCCACTCTGGTCTCATATCTTCTTTGGTCAGTTATTTTTTTTTTTTGCAAACATTTTTTATTCTAAATTTTGTAATCAATCATAGTAATGCAAAATACGTTAGTACTTCCATGGTAGTAACAGTTTTATAATAGATCTCATTATCAGGCGTCCGTATTTCCGAAGACAGCCGATGATTTCTTAAACGCATACTTTATCTTGGAAATCTGTATTCAAAGTTTTGATTGAAATGGCTACCTGATGGTGTCGCACAGGCCTGACGATGCGGTGGTAGGGGTCGGTCGAGTCGTAGGGACTGTCGACCCACACCACCTCCCGCACAGTGCTTTGGTAGAGACTAGACACGTGCGATATTAGAGGGTGGTAAAGCTGAAACAAACATTTACACATGTATTTTTATGGAGCAATATATTGTATGCTATCATTACACTACTACACTGCGGCAGAGGTAACTGCAACCGTTGACAATCGTCGGCGACAGACGCAACTGCAACCGTCGAGAATTGTCGGCGACAGAGGCAACTGCAACCGTCGACAATCGTCGGCGATAGACGCAACTGCAACCGTCGACAATCGTCGGCGGCAGAGGCAACTGCAACCGTCGACAATTGTTGGCGACAGAGGCAACTGCAACCGTCGACAATCGTCGGCGGCAGAGGTAACTGCAACCGTCGACAATCGTCGGCGACAGAGGCAACTGCAACCGTCGACAATCGTCGGCGGCAGAGACAACTGCAATCGTCGACAATCGTCGGGAACAGAGACAACTGCAACCGTTGACAATCGTCGGCGACAGAGGAAACTACAATCATCGGCGGCAGAGGCAACTGCAACCGTCGAGAGTCGACGGCTGTATTTGCCTCCGTTGGAACGCGTCACTCGTGTATATGAGCACTGACGTAAGATAAAATACAACCTTACTCACAGATTTACAAAACATAACTTTCAGTGATATTAGTGTCATTCGTTCGACTAGAATTTTCTGTATGATATCGTCGAATCTCCTGTAGGGCACCCCAATCTGAAACAACATACAAGATTCAATTGAAGTAAGTGAGGGGTATGGAGTCTCGTAGAAATGTTCCAGACCCATGAAGTCAATGCTATCGTACGGATCCGGCAGCTTTTTGTTTGTAATGTTTATTGACAAATGGCGGGTTTTGCCATAACTATGTGTATTACACATAGAGTACAACCCGAATTGATTGTCAAATTCTAAATTAACGCCAGCGAAGCTGCGAGCTATAGCTAGTAATAATATAATCAATCATGATTTGAAAGATCTATATCTATCATCTATTATTATAGGAACGTTATTGTTTTTTCCTCGGGAACAATATTTTTTTTTCGGGGTAAATTGATGATTCATCTTGAAGGAACGAATGATTTACCCTATGTTTGTTTTTGTACACCTGACATTGTATATTTCAGGACGATCGGTTCAGTGGTTTTAGCGTGAACAGGTAACAAAAAAAGCCAATAAAACTTACTTTCGAATTCATAATATTAGAAGAATTAGTATTAGAATATTTTTACTTACAATATTAACAGCGACCCTCAGCGGATTTTTGTAGAAGTCTTCCAGACCGATCCAGTCGATGCTATCGTACGGGTCTGGCAGTTTCTTGTTCGTGATATTTATTGACAGATAGCGGAAGTTTCCGAGACCGGATAGCGTCTCGAGTGAGCTCGTATTTATCTGATCGATGTCCGCTATTATATGCTGGAACAAGGTTGTTACATTAGCGGTGGAATTGCATACTAATAGAAGGGAATTTACAGGGTTAATTACACAACACCACTTTTTTAGTCCCGTATGGTGCCGAAGTCCCGTGGGTGTCATAAGAGGCGACTAATGAACTTACTAGAGAATGGGCAGCAGCGTTCTCTATGCATTTTGCGACAATACTGCGATCGCCAACCCGCTTGCCAAGTGTGTTGATTATGGCAAAGCCCCCCAAAATTTGGGAGACCATGTCCAGCGGGGGACGTCTTTTGGCTGAAATGGTAATGATGATGATGACATTGCGCACTACAGCTAAAAGCAAATTTACACCTCATAAATTAAAATCTTTCCCAGCAATATGTTTTTAAAAATGTTACTTAGTTTGGTATACAGAATGCGTATATGGTGGCTTCGTTAAAGGGCTTACACCCTGAAGAATTACTAGATATACTTACACGGATTTTCGTGAACTGCATCATGCATAGGTTGGCTCTTGTCAAGATTAGGTCCCCTGGACTCTGGATGCAGTCAAATTTCAGCGCTCGCGAGTATTTTTCCATGGAATTGTGCTGTAATAACATATTTCTTGTCAATCGAGGTACTTTGTTTGTTTAAGTATAAATTCAATGTCATACATGACAAAGGTAAATTTCGTTTACAGCACAATCAACATCCGCAACAGCTCCTGCTCATGATGATGGCAGATACAGAATGTTGCAGCATAGAATTCCCTATGCTGTATCTGACAAAAGAATCCATGTGATTCAATATTTTTTTATTATAATTCCTTTTTGAGCAAGAAATTAGTGCATATAAAGTGCATTGAAACTGTGGGACATTAAAATATTTGAAAAACACAGACACAGACCAATAAATGTCAATGTCTAATTTGCGATTCAGACCGTTGTCAATGTCACAGACTATGACGTCACACCAAGCGCACCATAATGGAGGGCGCTTAGGGTGTACGGTTCGGTTGGCTATTTTTAACTATAAAAAAAAAAATACTTTCAATAGTTCTATTGGTGGTGAATATTTTTTACTTTAATATGCCGATGTCAACAACCAAAACAAAATGCATATTCCCTATTACGTCTAAATTCGTTTGACGCGATTTGTGGTGCATCGTTAACAAACATCCATACACCCTTTTTTATGTGGGAAATCATCAAATGATGTCTCCCGCTCTTGGGCGGAGCGGGAGGGCGTGTCAGACTTTTACTGACTAAAACCCACCCGTGTTCCTTCAGTTGCCCATGTGCCAGGGTCACGGTGTCTCTTTCGAACAATCTCGCGACTCTGGCAGACATCCATACATCCTTACAAACTTTCTCATCTCTAATGTGAGTAGGATACAACCAGGCCTGAAAATTGCAAAAAAAATAAAGACTTTAATTTCGATATTATATAATATACTTATACCTTTACAACATTTACGTCGTTTCATGATCTTATTAAAATAAACTTTATACTAGAACTCGTTCCATTTCACAACAAGTTCAGTTCGAGTGGTTCCGACATTGATCGCGAAGGTTCGACCTTTAAATGGCAAGACTAGTCTATGACGCAAGAGGAAGAAAGCAGTTCTTCCGAGTTCGACGTATGACCTTTATAGTTCAGCTTCTTTACTGTCAAATGAAGGTTCTGTTTAGAATGTCTATAATTGTTTTAAAGTTCGGAATATATTATTAATTTACTAGTTCTCCGGACAGAAGTTGGTTTGTCCAAATTGCAATAGTTTTGTTAAACTATGATAAATATTTCAGAAGTTCCAAGATGAACATATACGTCAAAAGCATAACCTTCCTTTTTGCTTCGCTGTAGTACCAGTTGGGAAGGTAACTCTTTTTACAACGACATGAGGTAAAATCGTTCGGTTCGGCTATTCCTATACTGATATTATAAAGCTAAAGGGTTTGTTTATTTGGTTGATCGAGGTAGTCTCAGAAACTACTGGTCCGAATTTAAAAAATCATTTTGTGTTGGGTAGACTATTTATTGAGGAAGGCTATATAGGCTATATAACATCACATTACGTCCAAAGGAGCGGAGCACCAACGAAAAATGGACGAAAACTGGCAGGCAATTCGATGCGGCGGGAAGGGTGAGGGGAGCAAAAATTTGACGCGGATGAAGTCGCGGGCAAAAGCTACAGATTATAAAGCTGAAGAGTTTGTTTGGTTGTTTGGTTGAACTAGGTAATCTCAGGAACTACTGGTCCGAATTAAAAAATATTTTTGTGTTGGGTAGCCATTTATTGAGGAAGGCTATAGGTTATATATAACATTACGCTACGACGAAAGGAGCGGAGCAGCAACGAATGATGCTACGGGAAGGAAAAATTTGACGCGTACGGAGTCGCAGGCTGAAGCTAATATTTAATAAGAGCCGCCCGGGTCGATCGATCAGGTTAAGCTACGCTTGCCGCAATTGGTCCGGGAAGAGTGCAAGAAAGTACGTTAAGCTGTCTGTCCTGGCTGTCAGCCATAGACCTTTGATTGTCCTTGCGGGTAGCCAGAAGCCCGAAAGTCTAACCACCAGTCTTACCAAGGAGTATCGCATTACCTTGTAACTGGGTTGTGGAGGTCAGACAGGCAATCGCTCCATGTAAAATACTGGTACTCAGCCGCATCCAACTAGCCTAGGAGCCAACCCCAACACAGTCGGGAAAAGGCTAGGGAGATGAAGATGAGGTAAAAACGTTCAGGTGAGGAAATACGTACTTGTCTTTCGTTTTCATTCTTCGGTGTGCCCAAACTGCAGCCCATAAAGCCGAGCTTCTGCATGCTGAGCGTGTTCTTATATATCAAACTCTCGATTGGTATCCTGAAAATAACAATATAAAAAACTTTTTACAAAAAAATAACACCCGACTTCCTTAAAAAAAACACTACAAAGTCAAAAATAACTGTTATTTGGGAATTCGGTGTCTTAGGATCTGTATTTAAGGTTTTTTTGCCACCGACTTCCGAAATTAAAGTTATTTTTGACTTTGTAGTGTTTTTTTTAAGGAAGATTGTTGTTATTTTTTTTGTAAAAAGTTTTTATTTTTTACTTTTTAGTTATGGTAGATACTCCGCACTAATCTAATCGCGTTATTCGTTCATTTGTCGCGCAAATACTTAATGCAAATTTAAGACTTATATGGTTCTCACATGGATCCATTAAAATCGGACCATCAAAATTGGTTCACCCAGTCAAAAGTTATGAGGTAACAAACATAAAAAAAAATAAAAAAAATACAAAATACAGTCGAATCGATAACCTCCTTTTTTTGAAGTCGGTAAAAAAATAAGATTACGTATTATTATTTACACATCTAAACTCACAACTTTTTCCCTTCTTCTCAAAGGGGTTAGGCAAAACTACAGAACGTCCGTGCGTACATGGTCTCGAGGAAAATTAAAATATCGTTAAAATATGAATTTTTGGTTCTAGGACATGCCGTTTTCTTCATGATGTTATCCGTCACCGTTTTGAGAGCAGTGGTGATGAAATTATTTACACAAAGTAGAAGAAGCGCCAGTCTAGGTGCGAACCTACGATCTACAACTCGTAAGTCGGGACTGAAACCAGTGAGCCACTGCTCTCCTAAAATGTTGTCCGCTTAAATCAAATAGACGACAGCCATTCTTCTGACAGTTGTTTGCTGTCGGGGGCATGGCAAATTAGGTTACCGAAATGTGTCATTTTCGATATAATAGCCTGTCGAATGCTTGTGAACAGCTAAGCAGAAAAATGTTCTTACCTCTTCAGTTTTATAAATGACACATGGTTACTTTGCTGCACGTAGCTTGGTCCAATGAATAATAACTCTTGTAGACGCGGCGAGTCAAAAAATCTGGAAAAAATAAATAATTATAAAAATATTTATTTAATTGATGCAAGCGTGACTATTGAAGTTTGTTTTTCATTCATCCTCAGATAGGCCAGTTTTTATTTATTTATTTATTTACAGGGTCAAATTAACAAATCCTCCAAGTACCGCCACTTCGACCAGTTCTGTGCTTCTCGCATCCAACAAGTTCAAAAGTCATTTATTCAAACTAGGCTGAGAGTCAGCACTTTTTCAACGTCAAAGTCAAAGTCAACGAGTATTCACCCAAAAATACAAAACAAAAAATAAATGTAATACCACAAAATATACAATGGGCGGCCTTATTGCTTTCTGCGATCTCTTTAGGCGTGATATTGTGTTCAAATTTCATATCAAAACTACCTTTTTCCATCGGTTCGCCTACTTGGATGTCGGAAATTCCACGGGAACGTACCACATACGGGAATAAAAAGTATCCTAAGTCCTGACCCAGGTTCTGGTCTACCTGCATACCAAGATTCATACAAATCCGTGCAGCGGTTAAGGTGAGAAAAGCTAACAGACAGTTACCTTCCTATTTATAATATCTCTAGTCGTCCGCGTGAAATTTGGGCTCCCGAGCCACGTCGTCGAATCCCGTAGCCCACCCGTTCTATTACTTCATTTTCGCTTAGTGATTTTCCTGTTTCTTTTTTAAGGTCGGCTCTTAACCCTTTATAGGACGGCTCATACAAAGTGGCCAGTAAACTAAACAGTGAAGAGTGAAGAAGTGACCGTCCACTTAAAGGTCCTAGGTACCTTGAAGTGACTGTCCACCCTTTATAGGACGGCTCATACAAAGTGGCCAGTAGACTAAACAGTGAAGAGTGAAGAAGTGACCGTCCACTTCAAGGTCCTAGGTACCTTGAAGTGACTGTCCACCCTTTATAGCACGGCTCATACAAAGTAGCCAGTAAACTGAACAGTGAAGAAGTGACCGTCCACTTCAAGAAGTGACTGTCCAGTTTACTGGTCACTTTGTATGAGCCGTCCTATAAAGGGTTAAGGGTCGTACCGTGTTGTGAAATAAAGTTTTTTTTTTTTTCAAACCTTTCTGTTAGTTCCAGTGATTAGCACGTCAAGAAAAGAACTCTTCAGCATTATTACTAGTATACCACGTGTAACATAATTACCGCAAAACCTCATACAGACCAATTAGAGTATTGAGTTAAAAACATAACACAGTGACCAAAACTTAATTTATTCAAAACAAACTATATTACTATTCAGAAAAACGTTTCGACCCCTGCATTACTTTATATAATTAAAAAATAACAACCGAATTCCTAAAAAAAAAACTTTAATTTCGAAAGTCGGTGTCTTAGGATCTGTATTTAAGTTTTTTTTGCCACCTCCTTCCGAAATTAAAGTTATTTTTCACTTTGTAGTGTTGTTTTTTTTAGAAAATTGTTTTTTTTTTCGTAAAAAGTTTTTATTTCTTATCTTTTTAACCGACTTCAAAAAGGAGGGGTTCTCAATTCGGATGTTTATCTTTTTTTTTTATGTATGTTCGGCCATAACTCCGTCATATATAGACGGATTTGCAAAATTCTTTTTTTGTTCGAAAGGGGTTTATTCCGAAATGGTCCCATATAAATTTCATATAGATCTGATGATGAGTTCCAGAGATAGACACAGGAACTCTTTAAAAAATGACAGCAAATCAACCGCGATTTCTGCTATCGCATAAATATGCATTGTTTGTTTGGAATTAGTGCGGGGTGGATACCACAACTAAAAATTTTAAAATAAAAACTTTTTTACAAAAAAAAACAACCGACTTCCTTAAAAACACTACAAAGTGAAAAATAACTTTAATTTCGGAAGTCGGTGGCAAAAAAAACATAAATACAGATCCTAAGACACCGACTTCCGAAATTAAAGTTATTTTTCACTTTGTAGTGTTTTTAAGGAAGTCGGTTGTTTTTTTTTGTAAAAAAGTTTTTTAGTTATGGTAGATACCCCGCGCTAATCTAATCGCGTTATTCGTTTATTTGTCGCGCAAATACTTAATGCAAATTTAAGACTTAATGGTTTTTACATGGATCCCATTGTCCGAATGGAACCAAATTAAATGGACCGGACGGACAAAATTAATGGGACCACACGGGAAGCACCAGCTTTCAAATAAAAACAAGAATCATCAAAATCGGTTCACCCAGTCAAAAGTTATGAGGTAACAAACATAAAAAAAACAATAACAAAAAAAAAAACAGTTGAATTGATAACCTCCTCCTTTTTTGAAGTCGGTTAAAAATTGATTCTTTATAACCGACGAAAAAAAACGGAGGAGGTTATCAATTCGACGCGTATATTTTTTTTTTTTTATGTGTGATCACGCATAACTTTTTACATAGTAGTCCGATTGTGATAATTCTATATTAAATTACTATATTATTTTATTATTACTATATTATTTTAATCTTATATTTTTATTGGAAAGGGTATACTCCGAGGGTGGTCCCATATAAATTTGAAAAACAAAATCAAACCCTAAGGGTCAGAAAACAGGGGATGATTGTTCACTCACTGATTGTTATGTTTAACCACGCATAACTTTATACAGAGTAGTCCGATTTTGATAATTCTTTACTCATTGGATAGGGTATACTTTGCCAAGTATTATAAGTATATTAAAGCTACTAAAAATTATAAAATAAAAACTTTCTACCAAAAAATTTAACCGCCGAAAAAACTGAAAAGCAAAAAATAATAAACCTTAAAATTATGAGTCGGCGCTGGAAAATCAATAAACAAAGATCACTCAAAGCGCCGACTCATAATTTTAAGGTTTATTATTTTTTGCTTTTCAGTTTTTTCGGCGGTTAGATTTTTTGGTAAAAAGTTTTTTTGTCTCGAAACATTGAACTATACCTATATTAAGATTCACTGAATTTGATTCAGTAGTCAATTATGAACAAACTACTCTCAGACTTGCGTCTATTTTCTTACGCCTTGTAGATATCAGTATAGATTTTTTGGAAAAGCATTGCAGAATTATTTATCTTTTTGGCGCACCCGTGAGGCACACGATGTGTTGTTTTTAAATACAATATCGTGAAAATTATTTTCACGATTATTTTGTGTTTTACGAACTGTGTCCAAATAAACTGTACTTTTTCTTTCTTTCTTTATGTACGATGTTAGAAATAAAGGAAGCAAATACATATTCTCCTTGGCAATCAACTCATATTTTATTAATTCAGTATCGATTCCAAGGCTCGCCTTCATTAATTTTTCATTCCATCGAAGGCCATGCGCTAAGTGCACACACCACGTTTCTTCATTTAAAAGGAGAAACAAACTGCCCCCTAATTGCGAAACGCACAATTTATCAGAATCTGAAAGGGATTGAAGATTATTTCTAAACCATTGCGTCATTTGTTCGAATAAATTGTCGGCTCAGCAACGTAAATAACGCAATGAATGTTGTTTAACTACGTATATTAAACCAATCCTACCGATAAAAAGTTCCGCAATTACCCCTTTGCTCTACACCAAATAAAAATATTTGGTTCCGTGTTTTGAGTCGAACAGCATTTCATGTCTTTAATTCATCTTATCATCATCATTTCAGCCGAAAGACGTCCACTGCTGGACATAGCCCCCCCCAACTTGCTTTGGGGGGGGGGGGGGGGGGGGTCGGCCATAATCACCACGCTTGGCTGGCGGGTTGGCGATCACAGTATATTGGTAAAATGCATAGAAAATGTTGCTTGCTACCTAGTCTCTAGTCCCTTAGTGACCTTTTACCAAACCGATGGGAAGAAATGGGATGGTGGAAGGGATGGTGCAATTCTTTACGTCCGGCTCCAAGCGGCGCCGTGGTGTCTTATCTTTAATTCATCTCTCACTTACGACAATATATTAAAACGAAAGAGTTTGTTTGAACGTGCTAACCTCTGAAATTAGCAGTCGGATTTGAAAAGTTCTTTTAACATTTGTCAGCCTAACTCTTGAGGAAGGGTATAGGCTATATATCAGCACGCTATGACCCATAGGAGCCGAACTAAAAAAGGCAAAAAAAAAAAACGCTAGGCGAAAATGAAGCAATAGCGCGATGCGCAGGGAGTCGTTTGCCAAAATGTCACGCAGACGACAATCGCAGGCAGAAACTGACATAAAAATATTTCTTCCGGATTGTTCACTAAAAGAAGAGCATTTCTTATCTTTAATTCATATATTTACTTACAATACAACATGT
Source organism: Aporophyla nigra (assembly GCA_947507805.1). Taxonomy (NCBI): domain Eukaryota; kingdom Metazoa; phylum Arthropoda; class Insecta; order Lepidoptera; family Noctuidae; genus Aporophyla; species Aporophyla nigra. Next base: position 13,490,427 of record OX382315.1, on the reverse strand, counting down.
AAATTGCATGTTTCATAACTAAATACAGTATTGTATAATAACTGTTATTAAAACTAACAACCGTACATTTCCCTATAACCAAGACTATCGCAGTAACGGAGTGAGAGGTCTAATCAAGCAGTGGACGGCTAGTGTAGAGTAGAGTGATAGGCTGATGATGATGATCACAGTAACTCCTGGACATAGGCCTCATCGAAATTCAGCCACTCCGCATATAAACAGTGACACTTTGATATTTTACAAGAAAATTAGATGTAAATTATGTATTTATGCGCACACCGAACGGCGCATTTTGGAAAGTTTCCGTATGACGCTGTCTCGCTGGGTATTTCGTTTGTTTCTAATACATTTTAATGGCTACTTATAAAAGGAAATCTACGAGTAGGTCGGAAGCGACTTGAACTTCTACAAAACATTACTTGAGGATCTTAGGTTTGGGCCTCCAGGCTGTGCAGCGTAATTTGGTCCTTAAAGATGAGCATAAACATCGTCCTGCTTTTGTTTTCACATCCTTAACTATTTCATAAAAATCTTAAGATTCATTCACTGACCGATAAATGCGGACAAATGTCTAGAAGCATGACATGACGGAGAAGACTTTCTCAAATAACGAAAATGAGCGCTAAAGAAAGAATTCGAAAGAGTAACCGGGGAGTTTCTTGCCGGCTCGTCTCCAAAGGAAATGACCAATTGGAACCCCGCACATAGCTTCCGAGATGTGCGATGGGTTAGCACAGTATACTTGATTAGTGGAATTTCAACTTGACACAAGTCACAGTGAAGTTGGACGATGGAGGAAATACACAAATAAAAATACAATATTCCACTAACAAAGGCTGTGAGTACTGAAGCCTACACAACAGTACTCAGCCTAAAGTGTTGTGCTATATCTCGACAGAAACAGGTTCTGACGTTTCATAAGTGCCCATGAGGGTTTATGTTAACCTAGCTTTTGCCAGCGACTTCGTTCGCGTGAAATTTTGGTACCCGACCCGTCGTGTCGTATTCCATCGCCTGGCAGCGCTATTACTTCGTTTACATTTATTTTCGAACTTTTCATTTTGCCTCCTAAGGGGCTATCCATAAATTACGTCACGGATTTCATGATTTTTGCTCCCCCCCCCCCCCCCCGTCCTTGTCACAGCTGGTCACATTTGTGAGACCCCCTAGTGTGACGACACACATTTTACAATTTTACATCTAAAACAATTAAGTATTGAATTTAAACTAATTCCGGAACTATTGGTTTTATTTCAATTTAAATGATTTTTTAATAAAATTAACATCGGTTTTGAGTTTTTCATTAATAGTTCAAAGTTCGTGTTTTACTTAACACTTTTGAAATGTGACGTCACGAAATTTAGGACCCCTCCCACCCCCTTGTCACACTTCGTCGACACCCCCCCTCCCCCTTAACGTGTGACGTAATTTATGCATGGCCCCTAAGGGTCGTAGCATAGTGTTAAATACCTTATAACCTTGCTCAAGAATTGGGCTATCAAATGCAAACAAAAATTTATAAATCCGCCAGGTAGTTTCAGAGATTATTTCCTACAAAGAAACTTACAAACTTGACCTCTGTATAATACAATATATTCAAATATTTTATGTAAGTAACATAAAATATTTGAATGTAACTTTGTTTTTAATCTTGTAAATTTGTCTCTTAAGTGGTTTAGAGTGTGCATAGAAGTTCGTAATCTATCCAATAGGAAGTCCTATAGCCTCCCCGGCTTCAATCCCTATATCACGATAAATGTAAAATACCATTTTCAGTTGGGCATTGGAGCCCTACATCCAAGAAGCGTGAACTCGAACCTGAAACTTAACACTATCTATTCAAATCATCATTGTCTCTGCCAAACCCTTAGGGATCACAAGCTTTACGATAAATAATTAATTTCTAATTTAACAAGTCCCATTGTCGCAAAACTCGGGCGCGTATTGACGTGGCTAAAACTTCCCGACTGTTCTCTACAGACGCGTGTCTGGCCCGACCTCTACGACTTCATTCATTGTTATATTATTAGACAACAATAAAGCATAAACCTTTTATGTTATATTAGTTAAAAGGTCGCATAGTCAAATGTTGTTTCTCTTTTCAGCTTTTTATGAATCTTAACCAATTTCAAACTGAATGACGTTTTTAACAACTTTGCAAGCTTCTTTAAAAGTGATCAATATTCTGGAGCGGTCGTAAAAGTATTACCTTCTAAATCTTCAAAATACATTGGTCTGTGTGGTGCCGGACGTAAAGAATAGCATCACCTCATTTCTTCCCGTGGGTGTCGTAAAAGGTGACTAAAGGATTTACATGAGAATGGGTAGCAGCTTTCTCTATGCATTTTACCACCATACTGCGATCGCCAGCCCGCCTACCAAGCGAGGTTATATGACCTTTCTGAAGAACATCACCAATCAGGTCACTATATCGTCACCCTCCGCGCTAACTGTCGTATCTAGCAATTCGTAATTTTTCAGGGCAACAGTTTTTCGGTCGGACGCTACAATCATGTTACTGTAGTTACGTTGGCTGTGGCTTTATTTATGAATTAATTCCTTTTTTTTATTGCTCTTGGCTTACTCTTTAAGTTAGTAGTAGCCCTAAAGCCCTAAGATATCTATTTATTTATTTATATTCATTTGAAGCAGATACGTCACTCTGTGAGAACTTTGTTTTTCAACTTGTGTCTGTTACGACGTGATTGTTTGGTATATGAAAATATAAATAAAGCTCTATTAATCCACACTAATATTATAAATGCAAAGTTACTCTGTCTGTCTGACTCGCTTTCCTGCTAAAACTACTGAACCGATTTAAATGAAATTAGGTACATAGTTTAGAGCCTGAGAAAGGACATAGGCTACTTTTTATTGCGGAAAAGGGAGGATGAAAGGTTGTAGGGAAGTATAGTCGTTTTTAAAGCTAGAATGATGAAACTTTTTTATTTGGCTTTTATTACATAATATATATTTATGAATTATATTTAAAGTTTGTTAAATTTTTACCCTTAAGCGGGTAAAATAACAATAGGTAATAGGGGATGAAAGTTTGTACGAAAAGGGGAATGACAAGAATCAGCGGAACTACTGGCCGGAATTGAAAAATTATTTTGTGTAGCCCATTTATTGAGGAACGCTATATAATATCACGCTACGGTCAAAAGGAGCGGAGCAGCAAACGAAAAATGGACGAAAACTGGCAGGCAATTCGATGCGACGGGAAAGGGAGCGAAAATTTGACGCGGACGAAGTCGCAGGCAGAAGCTAGTATCATATATTGTGAAATTGTACGCTGAAAGACGACGTTTATAAAAACCAGCATTTTCATTGCTAATAGGCAAGCTTATGGCTTGTTGGAGGTCAAATGTAGTAATTGTATTGGGGTTGGGTTTTGCTGTGATGCTAGTTTACATTTATTTCTTTCTGATATAAACAAAGTCTTCTCCTGTTGGTGCTTCCTATACTTTTCGCAAATCTTTAATTTCTCTTCTTCAGAACCTTTTAAATACGTCATGCACAAACTACACTGATCTTTTTATGGGCGATGGAAAGACAATTTCTTGGATTTAAAAACCCTTAAAAATTGTTCCGTGAAGCCCAGCTTTTCTTCATACAGAAATGAAGATAAGCTGGGCTTCACGGAACAATTTTTAATCTTTTCTTCAAACATGTGGTAGGTACATCTTGGGTAGCGTCAGTTCACGATGTAAGTATTCTCTAGAAGAATGGTCCCTGCAGTAATGAGATTCAACCTTCGGGAATCTCTCAATGTGCTGTTCGATCATTATTGTGCGAGCGACCTGTCACTCTACGAAGAATTGGTCGACAGACAGATTTGATTCCCTGCTCATTCAGAGTCCAACCGCCCGCACCCCACCCCCGTGCATACCGCAGTGTGACTTAATGATATGGCAATAAGCTTCTTATTCGTAAAAAAAGCTTTGATCTCTAAACGACGTAAATGCAAAAAAAAATAGTAATCATTATTGAAAAAAATTCTGCATCGGGACGAAAAAAATAAAATCTTACTAACTGTAGTACATACGACAGATAGTGAGAATATTTTTTCCCTCCTTTTGCACATACGCTAAAAAAAAACTTGATTATCTTCTAAACGGTAAACAATAGAGACACGAGGACTAGAGACACCTTTTCGAAACAAAGTTATGAACACGTAGGTAATGTCCGTGTAGATACGTCAGTTTGTGAGATACGACAGTTAGCGGGGAGGGTGACGATATGTTCTCCTAGGGCGTCCCCTTCCGGCTTGTCCAGTCACATCTGCCTTGTAAATACCTTTTATTAGCCGCCCTTCATTCATCCTCTCAACATGATCATACCATCTAAGCATACTAGCGAATCCTAATATTTTTCCTTCTTTTTTTCTTAATACTGTGGTTATGGTCCTTCGCTCTGCGCAATTGGTCCTAACACTTCCATGCGACCAATAACACGAGAAAGTTCGAGAGCGATCAAATGGAACTGATTTATATACCTATGTATCTTCAACATTACGACGAGATGGTTTCATAAACATATATTGTACGTTGTTAACCGACTTCAAAAAGGAGGAGGTTATCAATTCGGATGTTTATGTTTTTTTTTTTTTTTTTTTATGTATGTTCGGCCATAACTCCGTCACATATAGACGGATTTGCAAAATTCTTTTTTTGTTCGAAAGGGGTTTATTCCGAAATGGTCCCATATAATTTTCAAATAGATCTGATGATGAGTTCGGGAGACAGACACCGGAACTCTTTAAAAAATGACAGCAAATCAACCGCGATTTCTGCTATCGCATAAATATGCATTGTTTGTTTGGAATTAGTGCAGGGTGAATACCACAACTAAAAATTTAAAAATAAAAACTTTTTTGCAAAAAAAAACAACCGACTTCCTTAAAAACACTACAAAGAGAAAAATAACTTTAATTTCGGAAGTCGGTGGCAAAAAAACCATAAATACAGATCCTAAGACACCGACTACCGAAATTAAAGTTATTTTTCTCTTTGTAGTGTTTTTAAGGAAGTCGGTTGTTTTTTTTTGCAAAAAAGTTTTTATACATTAAGCGTACTTGCGAATCCCAATAAATACTTTTATTTCTTTCTTAATTAATACTGCTGGTCCTTCGCTCTGCGGAATCGGTCCCAACACTTCCGTGCGACTGATCACACGAGAAAGTTTGAGAACGATCAAATGGAACTGATTTTTATTTCTTCAACATTACGAGATGGTTTCATAAACATATATTGTGCGTTCTACGTAGTTCTGTCATTGTTACATCACTCGAAGACGACGACGCTACGCGACCGCTGGTATTGATTAAACACGTTCTAATATAAGACTCAATCGATGTGCAAGTTTAGAGGTGATATTGACTGTCTGGCTGTGTGTACATGGCTGTAATAGATTCGATCGTTAGGCTGTATATAGATATAAAAATATCTTTGATGTTGTCGTAATAAACACGATTTTTTTAAATTTTTGTTTTATATTATATTTTATTCATTTTTATAATCCTCTAGTGGGGTTTATTTTATGTCCGCAGGTGTATCCGTGGCGTCACAGCGGGCCCTATCAGAATACCAGCGCTTCAGCATTTTTTTAATATTTTTTTTTTAATATCGAGGCATCATCCTATGATAGGAGCTGTTTTGGCTTCGAAAGACCTTCCCTTTTTTGATTATGTTTCATGATTTTGTTGGAACTTAATTTTTCTTTTTTTTTTTTGTCGCCTATGCGTGTCCTACAACATTTTTCCTACTTTCTGTATACGTCATGTTTGAGTCCATTTGCTGCAAAACGGTCCTCCTCAGTTTCTGATCCTTAAAGCGTTGGTGAAATTCACAGAGGAGTCAAAGCACAAAGGTTCTGACAACGTTTAGAATAATTATCGACGCGTAACATAATGCCTGTTTGTCCCGAAGGTTGCAGAGGGTAACTAAGATTACCAATTTACTTTGACAAAAATACGTATACAATTCTTTGATAATTGTTATAAGTTTTTGGAAGAAAAAAAGTTTATTTCAAATGTATGGTACGTTTTTTGTTGTCTTAACCAAAATTTAGATTAAAATAAATCAATCTTTCGTCTTTTATTAAATTGATGGACGGTCTGTTTCCCTCTTCTTGTCACTTCGGTTCGCTTCAGAAAGCTGAAGTTGCGGGAAGAGAGAGTAAATAAAAAAAATGATTTCATTTTTCATTTGATAGGCCAGGTATCAGATATTGCCATTTATCCACAATATTCTTCTCTGAAAATTCGTTTTCTAATGGATTTTCTAATTGGACTCATCAGTATCGACAAATTGTTCAGGAAGGAAAGGAACCACTTTTCTGGGTAATTAACACATATCAAATGAAAGTATTTTCGGATCACTATTTTTATGCAAAAATATTAATCAATACGAACTTATTTGAAAACTAGCTTTTTAGCCAGCGGCTTCGCCCGCGTATGATGCATATAAACCTTCTTCTTGAAACACTCTGTCCATTGATAAAAACTCTGCCATATCTAAGCGTACAAACGCGACATGTGACTTTGTTTTATACTATATACTATAAAGATAAAGTAGGATACGTTGTTATAAAGGGTTATCTATTGTTTACCCGAAGATTATATACCATAATCATCATATTCCCGAATTTCATTTACCCTAATTTCATTTGCCCGAATGTTTTGTTTGCCCTAAAAGACATATGACATACTTTTAATTGCCCGAAACTTAGATACCATAAGATACGAGTGCCAAACGTATTGGTTTTTATATTTTTAATTGCCATAATAATGATTAGACATAATATTTAAACGCCATAATGATTATTAGACATAATATTAAATGGCACCTAACCAAAACCTTGAAATATTCTATGCATGGTCGAGGGTGGGCTTCTTCCTTAATCACCCTATAATGTTCTCGGTGTTACACACGCCTCCTCTGAGCGAGGAGTGGACCGTAATCTACCACGCGGGCCCAATACTGGTTGGTGGATCGGCCTTGGTGCGGGTTGGTGGATTTATATGTAGGAATAACACAACATCACGCCTTGTTTTCCCGAAGAGTTCGGCAGAGGTGTGCCTATAGTACACCCACATTTCGCCTGTTAAGTTCAAGTCCCATGTAATAGGGGGCGAGCCTATTGCCATCAACCGGGCACACATTCAGACTCCGGGCTGCTACTGAGAAATTCCAGATAGAAAAACCCAATAACACTGGCCGACCTGGGAATCGAATCCAGAACCTCATGCTCAGCAGTACCGCTTGCTACCACAAGACCAACGAGGCTGTATGTAGGAATCTTTTGTATAAAACTTACAGAATGTATCTACGTCATGGTATGAAGTCAAATTTCATCATCTTCATCCTCATTTAAGCCGTAAGACGTCTGGACATAAGCCTTCCACACTTTGGAGGTTTCCCATAATCGCTACGCTTGGCAGGCGGGTTGGCGATCGCAGTATGGATGGTGGTAAAATGCATAGAGAATGCTGCTGCCCATTCTAATTCCCTTAGTCGCCTTTTACGACACCCACGGGAACAATATAATGCTATTCTTTATGTCAGGCACCTCACAGAACATATTTATTCTAAAACTTACAAATTGTATCTACCTTCATGATGGTATAAAGTCATTTCTTTATGACAAAGATACTAATGAACAGCATGTTTCACAGAAAACCTAACCTTTAACCCACGCCCGTAAACAAAAATTAATCCGCCATAATAGCAAAGAAAGCACAAGTAAATACTATGAATTCATTTAAGATTCATTTATCCAATTATTATCAAAGTGTTACCGATTGCAGGTACATTTCCTAATGTACCTTACCTACGTCATCATAAGAAGCCAATTAAAGGACATTCAGGGAAACGATATAAATAACAAATATCAACTTAAACCTACGCCAGTAAGAAATAATTCACAATAACAGTTATGAAAGCACATGTAAATACTGCGAATTTATTGGAGATCAACCGTATGACGCGTGGGTGTCATTGAGAGCAACGGGCTCTATTTATAGCTCGGACGGGACCCGCGATCAATATTGCAGGACCGTGTAATTCTATTGGAGAGCATATCTATACAAATAAATAAAATTGGAGTGTCTGTTTTTAATATTAAGATAACCACTTTTTACTAAGTGTATATGGATGTATACACGATACATATACCAAAACAACATTTTTTACAATTTTTGTCTGTCTGTCTGTCTGTCTGTCTGTCTGTTCGTTCCCGCTAATCTCTGAAATGGCTGGACCGATTTTGACGGGACTTTCACTGGCAGATAGCTGATGTAACAAGGAGTAACTTAGGCTATTTTTATTTTAGAAAGATTCTTTTATTTTAGAACAAAATAACTATCTTCGAAAACTACGCTGACATACGTCTCAAAATTCGAAAAACCCTGGCTGAATCCTACGAAATAGATCAAAATAATGTACTACAGTATTGTACACCTTAAAAAGGCCTACAAAAATGTCCTCAATGGTATATGTCTATCTCTTAGGGATAACCCACAATAACCATTTTTTATCTTTTACTTTTTACGAGAAATAAGGGCTTATTTACGAAGCAATTTTAAGCAACACAGCATTAATCCTTATTCAATTAAGTACCTTAAATACATTGTGCATTTAATACAGATCAATATGGCCCTTTACAGCATGTAATTTAAATGAATATCTTAGAAGATATTAGAGATTTAAAAAGTGGGCGCAGAGCGCGTTGGCAGGGGCCGGGTAGTACAGGATAAGTAGGATTGTAATTCATATTACTTTGGCTTCATAGTAATTGCGAATATCATGTGTGTTCATTATACTCAAAATAAACCTAATAGTATTATTCCAAGTAAGAGACCGCGAAATTGCTTAGATGTTTAGATTTTTGGATGTTTGTTTCTCAATGATGCATAGACGGCCAAACGGATTTAGATCGAATTTGGCACAAAGATATATTATATCATGGATACGTAACAGATAGGATACCTACTTTATCTCGGTAGTAGGTTCCCGGGTGATATTTTCCGACAGCTACTTATACGGGCCAAGCCACTGGCAAAAGTACTATTCCTATAATTATGTTCGGTGTCTGGTAAATGATTGAGTGTCTGTATAGGTAAAATAGGAGCGTTAAGAAAAACCAGGAAGACTTATATTCAACTAAACCAAGCCCTATGTCACAGTCTTCTTACTCTGAATACTATTACTTTTATTTTAAAAACACCAACACACATGAAGTTCTCATAAACTATGAATCCTAAGTAATATGAGTTATAATCCTACTACTAATAATATTATATATGTGAAAATATGTATGATTGGGTGTTTGTTTCTCAATCACGCAAAAATGGCTGAATGGTTCTGGATCGAAAATAGCACACAGAGTCTATATTACCTATATAACCTGGAATAACACATTCTTATCGCGGTAGTACGTCCTCTTGCATTAATTTCCGACATCCACGCGGGCGAAGCCGCGGGCAAAAGCTAGTCTATAAATAAGTTATGTGGGCTCCCTAATAGCTTTAAATAAGGCGTTGGGGCCATTGGCTAACTAGTAACAGCCGCACAGGTCTATTAAAGACTAAGCTACGCTTGCCGCGGTCGGTTCGTGGATGGGTGACCATTATCGAGTCAGCTCCAAGCCTCTAAAAGTACGTTGTTGGTCCCGGCTGTCTTTTTAGATCTTTGGGAGTCGTCACGGCTACTCAGAAGCCCGAAACTCTGACATCCAGTCTTACCAAGGGCTATGATACATACATACAAACATACATAAACACACGCCTTTTTCCCATCGGAGTAGGCAGAAGCTACGGAACGCTACCCGCTACGATCCTTACATACTCCTTTTGCCTCGTTTAGATTCATGCAATTGGTCATACACACACGCCGGTTGCGGGTACTACGCACATGACCTTTCTCAGGAACATCACCAATAAGGTCACTATATGTCCTCCTAGGGCGTCCCCTCCCGGTGTTTCCACTCACATCCGCCTTGTAAATACCTTTTGTAAGCCGTCCTTCATTCATCCCCTCAACATGACCAAACCATCTAAGCATGCTTTTAATTAACCCATTCGTTGCTACCAACGCACCATTTGCGTTGATCGAGATAACTACCTCATACCACCAACGTACCATATGCGTTGAGTGTACTTTAGGACGTTTTTTGGAATTACATAAAATGATAGAAATTTATTTAAATATTTGCCAACATACACGGCTAGAAACAATTGTAAAATGTGGAAATACTGTTGGTTTTTGCTTCGAACTGTCATTCTTGTTTTGGTAAGGATAAAACGGTTGGTGCTGTGAAGGTCTTGGTGAAGGAAAAATATTAAATGGCACCCAGGTGATGTTTTTAAAATTTAAGTGGCAATGAATGGGTTAAAAAAGGAAAACCATGATGGTGTTACCCAGTACCTGGGTTGTAGATATCAGATAGGCAATCGCTCCATATAAATACTGATATTCACCTCAATCCGGTAAGACTAAAATCCGACCCTAACATAGTTAGGAAAAGGCTATTGATTGACCTATAAATAAGTTCAAGGTTAGGACACATCAGGGACTGATCATGATCAATTACTTCGCGTTGATTGATTCTGCTTGCCATTCAATCTTTTCAATGCTCATTCAATTCACAGTCGTTACTGCCGTGCCTGTTTTTTAACAATAGACCGTCATCTTATTACGCATCTGTACAAGTAATCAAGATTAGATACCTAGTACTCGTGATGTTATTGGATTTTTCTATTTTCCGAATCGGCCTTCTCTTGACTTCGATCACGGAAAAGGTGGAAAGCCATGGATAAGGTTTATGATGGAACGAGCGTGCCCTGAAAGAACATTTCTTTCCGCTCTTGCTTTGAAAACAAGGTCTATGAAATGACGAGCGTGCACCAAAAGAAGATGTCTTCTCACTCTTGCTTTGAAGGCTAAGTCTATGACGGAAAGAGCGTGCTCCGAAAGAAGATTTCTGTTCGCTCTTGCTTTGAATGTAATGTCTATTTCTGATGGAACGACATGTCCCGAAAGAATATGTATATGAAGGCAAGGTATATGATGGAACGAGCGTGCCCCGAAAGAAGATGTTTTCACTCTTGCTTTGAAGGAAAGGTCTATGATGGAATGAGCGTGCCTCAAAAATAGGTCTTTTTACTCTTGCTTCGAGGGCAAGGTCTATGATGGAACGAGCGTGCTCCGAAAAAGATGATTTTTCACTCTTGTCTTAAAAGCAAGTTCTATGACGGAACGAGCGTGCCCCGAAAGATGTTTTTCACTCTTGCTTTGAAGGAAAGGTCAATGTTTCCAACATTGACCGAGCGTGCCCTGGAAGAAAATGTTTGTTCACTCTTGCTTTGTCGGCAAGGTCCATGATGAAACGAGCATGCCCCGAAATATATGTCTTTTCACTCTTGCTTTGATGACGATGTCTATGATAGAACGAGAGTGCCCCGAAAATACGACTTTTTACTCTTGCTTTAAAGGCAACGTCTATGACGGAACGAGCGTGCCCCGAAAGAAGATGTCTGTTCACTCTTGCTTTGATGGCAAGGTCTATGATGGAAGGAGCGTGTCTCGATATAGATATCTTTTCACTCTCGCTTTTCTGGCAAGGTAAATGATGAAACGAGCGAGCCTCGAAACAAGCTGTCTGCTCACTCATGCTTTGAAGGCAGCAGGTTAAGTGTGGAAAGCAACACAGACGCTGGCAGAGAGTTTCACACATTGGTTGTGTACATAATGAATGTAGAGCAAAAGCTCTGAGTACGACTGATACAGGGTTCAACAGGTATTTCTCAGTAGCCTCCCGGAGCTTGCATTTGTGACCAAAACTATGGCAATATGTTCGTCTCCTATAACATGGGATTTAAACATAATTGACGAAATGTGGGTGTACTAGACTTTCGCTCGTCGTTTTCGGATGGCACCTGAAAAGTGGGATCTATTCTATGGCACAGCATCATGCAGAGTGAAAGCCTTTTTGTCACAGTCACAGCATATAGCTGCTGACTAATTATGTTCTGTATTCGTAAGTATAAATCTGTTTGGTTTCCAGCTTACATTTTGTATGCATGTGTTTGTGACAAATAAATCTATTTTTCTTTCATTCTTTATCCTCTCCGGGGATACATCTATCTGCTACTTGTACACGGTCTTAACATTCATTAATTGTTCATTAAACAATGTGTTGAGTTGACATTAGTATGGGCTCTTTTAATTTTAGATCGAGACTCAAAGACTGTCGTTACGAGTTGTCAGAAGCCCAAAACCAGTATGTGAGCTATGGAGGTCAGACAGGCAGTCGCTCTTCGTAAATTACTTGAGCTGAACATACTTGTGAAAAATGCTGGACAGATTGTTTTGATACATGTAACCTTGTTCTAGGAACGGGCCTTAAACTTACATGTTTATTTATATAACCAACAAAGGCATATTCTCCGAATGTGGTCAGTTCAATCTAACGCTGTACACTGTACACAAAGGGTTATTCATTACAATAACGGGACCATTCTACGTATGTTATCATTCAGATGTTACTCTGTAAAAATGCATTATCAAAGTGTTAGTTGATTACAGATGCATTTATTTTGTGCCTAGTATGGTTTTGTTTGTTAAAATCCGTAACGGATTTTGAGGATATAATTTAGAGAATATATTCGAAATGTTACCCGCCTCCCAAGCTTGGCGATTATGGCAAACCCCCCATTCCCCAATTGGGGGAGGCCTATGTCCAACAGTGGCCGTCTCTCAACTGAAAAGATGACTCAGGAAAATATATGGTGGTTAACCTTACATACAACGTGAAACATAATTTAAGCTAGACCTCATACACCCTAATCAGAGTATTGATTTCAAAGCATAATACAATGATCAAAACTTTTTTGTTAAAGATAAATCCAATTATTAAGAAAAACGTGATGACCCAGCATTACTTTATGTATTTAAAATCAAGTCTTATAACTTTGAAATAAGAATTAATTTTCTTTGACTCAATCGACTGTATGATATGGCAAAATGCATCATCATCAGCCTATATTGTTCCTACAGCTGGGACACAGGCCTCCTCTCACTGAGAGGGAGTGGGCCGTAATCCACCACGCGGGCCCCGTGTCCCATGTCTTCGAATTTTTGGTTCTAGGATATATACCGGTTGACATTTTTTACCGTCTCGACCTTCATGTGGTGTGTTGTGTAACTAGAATAGAAGGCAGGAAGGCCTTCAGATTCATCGTGGGTGACTAAAGGAGCGCGGGACGCGGGTGGACAGGGATGCGTGTGCGGCTCGTGCGCCTACGAAAGATCAATGAGGCCGCCTATCGGCCGGCTTCAAAGGGTAGGACCGCGCTCCGAAATCAATGATACATGCCGCGCATTGAGTAGGGTGCGTATGATTTGAGTTTCGATGGATTTTAATTATTTTTTTTTGTTTTTTTTTTCCAAATTTCTGTTTTTGTTGTTCTAGTATGAAAATGTTACTTTAAATGTGTAGTATTTATTACTAGATCAATTTAATTACATGTTATTCAAAAATAAAAAAAATAAAAATTTCTATGCCAAAAGCTTCTATTCCGTTCACCCCATTTTTTTTCAAGACGCTAAAAAAAGTCACCCAGTATAGTTTCCTTACGATGTTTTCCTTCACCGTTTTGAGAACAGTGGTGATGAAATTATTTACACAAAGTAAAGCGCCTGCCTGGGTTCGAACCGACGACGTACAACTCGTAAGTAGGGGTCGATACCACTAGGCCACCACTACTCTCTAAAAAATGAACTTCACTGGCAAAATGCATAATTCATGAAAAAAAAAACCTATATTAAAAGTTACTGAAATCGACTTTCTAAGTCTTGCGTATATTCTAATACACCTTGTACTCGTATATTATATTATACTAGCTGACCGTACAGACGTTGTACTGTTTCCTAGAACTCGATAGCAGCGCCATAAGTCGGGCTGATTTGTGAATCTACACCATCCAGGGTGCCACACAGACGCATACAAAAAAATTCATTCTAATCGGTCCAGCCGTTTAGGAGGAGTTCAGTGACATACACACGTACAGTAGAATTATATATATAAAGATTTGTTTTGTCATGTTGTAAAAATTTTGCAAAGCGGGAGCGGCGCATTTACTGTAGAAACACTAAAAGGAAACAGACTTCCCCTCCTATTTCGTAATCGGATAAGGATAAGCTACGTTAACCCTGTGCGCGAATTTCTTAAACGATTAAACACATTTTTTATTATTTATTTCAGCTTTGGTATATTGGTGTCTGCTAGCTGACATATGGTGAATAATGTATATTTTATGTTTTCGTAATAACTTACATATTATTGTATAGAATCAAGTTCTAACTTAAGGCGCGGACTGACTACGATTTTAAATGCTACAACTACATGCTACAGCTCGAACAAATAAGGTTGAAAATTGAATAAATATTTGGATTGACGATGTGACTAAGCTGCGAATTGGCATTTATTTTACGGTTTTATTTAGATTATTCGGACTACACACATTAAATTAAATAATTGTCTGGTTAAAGTTTTAAAGTAATGTTTATTCTATTGAACTCTTTAAAAAAAAATGTTGTTATCGCTGAAAATACAGAGATGTTCGACGTCAAAGTTTTTTTTGTGAAACAATTTTTATTGGGAATATCAAACAATTTTTCACTATTCTATTCGGTTAGAATTTTTCTTTAAACCCTTCTCTGTCCACTGTATTTTTTGTGTCGTATATTTTCATTGCGTTACGTCATACTCGATTGTCAAAGACACCAGTGTTCTGTGAATATTGAGGTAACACCGCGCCTTAACAGACAGCTGTGCTGCTGGGGAGTACATTGCGCCACTTCTTCATCCCAGCGAAAGCACTAGGATTTGGTGAAGGGCGGGCGTTTTGGGGGTGTAGCTTTGACGTTCTAAAAGTGCTGACTCTCAGCCAAGTTTGAATAAATGACTATTGATTTGATTGAGGAAACAATATAATATAACAATATAAACAACGGAAAGCTAGTAAATTGTATACTCACAATGGGAACACCTGGTTCATGAACTTGTCGATTTCTGGCTCATTGCAGTCTATGTAAAGATGTAGCCTCCGCACGTTCTTCTTGAACAAACGGGTCAAGAACTTGCATTTGTCAAGCTGCTTAATATTCAGCTTCAGTGGGTCCCTGTGAAAGAAAAAATAAGTTGAAGCAACAAATAATAACAGAATAGAATTGAGAATGTTTACCGCCAAATTCTTCCATACAACTTTCACAGACTGACTTTTGACTTTGCAAAGTAAAGAATACGATAAAAACGTATAATGCTCATATTCGTTTAAGCGAATGCGACCAAGCGTCTCAAACATATCAGAACATGAATGATATCATAACTGCACCCTAACTGCGTAACGTACTTGCAATCAGAGTCAGAATGATTTTTAAGATTATCTACACTAATATTATAAAGAGGAAAAATTTGTATTTTTGTTTGTTTGTTTGTAATGGATAAATTCAAGAACTTCTGGACCAATTTTAAAATTCTTTCACCATTAGAAAGCTACATTATCTGCGAGTAACATAGGCTATATAACATCACGCTACAACCAAGAGGAGCGGAGCAGTAATGAAAAATGTTGCAAAAATGGGGAAAATCGCACGGGTAGGCGATTCGACGCGACGGGAAGGGTCGGGGGAACACGAAATTTAACGCGGACGAAGTCGCGGGCAGAAGCTAGTTTCTAATACTTTGCGTCGTATGTTCGAAAAAATTGCCCGGTGAACAACTTAAATAACGAATGTTTTTGAACTGTCAGTACGAAAGCGATTCCTATTAATAGTAAGTTACGCAATTACCCCTCTGTTGACTACGCTCCCTTAGAATTTCAGTTATTTTACAATTTGTCTTACACGATGCTAAATTTAAGAGTTGTCCACTTTATTGTTACTAGTAAAGAATTGTTAGTCTGTGTTTTGTGAGAATACCTTGACAGAATGATTGACAGCTGACAGCTCAGTTTTGTACCAAAATCCGCCATCGGCTATACAATACACGAACGTAAGCATGCCATTTTTGCTAAATATTGTAAAAATTCGAAGTGGGATTACTAAAGCAATTGTGGGTATCATATAAAAGAGCGCTACTTGCAAATTCTGAATGATTTTTCTGTTTTTTGAGGCCATATAGTTTTCAAATTTGACAATAATTTTAAAAAAATAGCGCCTCCCTCTTAACTCCTAATAAAGATTACAGGAAAAACAAAACTATGTCGATGGTAATGAAAAAAAAAAGTACACGGAGCATTGGACATTTGCACTGTCCATATTAAATGTAATTATGTTAAAATACAGTACATGCATGGATGGGTTGGAATCGTCCCTTCACTTTTCGTGAATAAGAGGTCGCGTGTAGCGTCATCTGAAATCTCCTTTGTATAAAATGCATATTATATCCGTACCTACTACGATTTTACTTTTGGCTTTTTAGTCGATTCGCACAAATTTACTGGCACGAAACGGGCGAATCGACTTTTTAAATAATAGATATATCTATAGGCAACCCGCACGGATATTTTTTATCTGACGGAGCATCGAATATATATTTTGGCCTGCATAGGTGGTGTGGTACCTTTTAAGCACGAATTTATTCATTCGAAACGGGCGAATCGACACTTTTGAGTAATATGCTAGTCTTGTAGGCGATTCGCACGAAGTTAAATTATTTGTGGGCGAAACGAAATTCCAGAAATTTTTATTAAACAATTGGCACGTTTTGAATTTTATGCAATAAAGTTATAATAAAAGGTCACTGCAAGTACATGTAAATAAAGTGCATAAAATTCAAAACGTGCACATTTAATACGTGTTTCTGGAGTTGTTGAATTGACAAATAAATCATTTTCTCCGAGACTTATGAACTTTGATTTGCAAAGGAGAATGGTCAGAATAATATACGCCGGTGCAAAATGTTTTTTTACTTATATATTTATTTATGATTCCCGAAACAACATTATTAAAGTGTATGCAAGGCGCGCGTCAAAGGTGCTTCTCTCATCAGGTTGGTCCAGCCGCGAGGCACCGCTGGTAAATGCTGTCTCCGCCTAAATAACTTCCCTGACTTATCCTCTAGTCAGGTGATATCGATACAAGTTGTTTGTATCGATATCACCAGCAGCAACACAGCATGGTAACGCTTCGGCGGTCGCTGCTAGTGACGTCATTATCAAAACTTTCTGTGCGAACCAAGCATAACACCGTTTAAGGCTCTCCCAGAACGGCACGACGCGATTCGATTCGATTAATTTCCATAAAATTTTCATAGGTTCCTTAAGGTTCACGGTTATCTGCGGAGACTTTCGTCGCACTTCGACAAAAATGAAGTATAGACATGGACAACTTTGAAGACGGTCCGGACACAAGTTGTGCGGCTAACACTCTTTCAGCGTCACAAATTTATTGCCTCTGGTGTCACCTTGAGCCGAAAGACGTTAGTTATGCTGAGTATAAGCTTTCCTTTTAGAAAGAGAATCGATTCAGGTATGAGTACCTGAGGAGACGCTCTACAAGGCCGAATGTACAGTCAGTTCCAGAAGTATCTGGTGAAAATGTCAATATATGGATCAGAAAACGTCCCTGTAGATGTCACTTACAAATTGAACGCTATGATTGGATTATTTGAATACCTTAACCCAAACTTGTCATTTTAAATCATTATATGATAATTGAGGTTAGTTTAATCATTTCAACTTTCGGTCATGATTTTTCAATGACAATCTAATAATAATATTCAACTAATAATTGTTGGAATAAGTGGTTAGACATAGAGTTGCAACCTTCTCAATACAAATGGATATTATACTCATTTTCTTTAGTGAATGATTGCGTAAGAATTCGGGGGATGCGCTTTTCTTTTTTGGATGTTAAATCATCAGTAAGTGTCAGACTTTTACTGACTAAAACCCACCCGTGTTCCTTCAGTTGCCCATATGCCAGGGCCACGGTAACTCTTTCGAACGAATCTCGCGACTCGGGGGATGCGCTAAGGTTACTAAGATAAATTGACAAATTCAATGTACTTATTTTTTTGACTATGGAGGTCAGTGTCGATAAAAACTTCTGAAGTTCGAATTGGCCTCAAATGTCATGAATTCATAAAATAGTAATAATGTGACTTGGAGAGATATATTGATATGTTTTTATGATCATCATTCTGTAAATAAATTACCGGCATAGCTAGCAGAGTAAACAAACTGAAGTGGCAATGGGTTGGCTATTCTTGTAAAAGGACCAATGGAGTAGACAAGTCCTCGAGTAGAGACCGCATATCGGCAAGCGTAACGTGGGACGCCCCGCAGCGACGATTGACTGACGACATAAAGTGGCTGGGACAGACTGGATGCGGAAGGTGGAAGACAGGGTTTTGTGGCGTAGCTTGAGTGAGGTCTATGTTCAGCAGTGGACTGCGATAGGCTGAGTTAATTGATTGAAATAAGTTTTAGATAAAAATAAACTAACAAAAAAAATAAGAGAATTTGAGTTTCACGTTGTGTGTGTGTGTGTGTGGGAAATCATCAAATGACGTCTCCCGCTCTGGGCGGAGCTGGAGGGCGTGACAGACTTTTACTAACTAAAACCCACTCGTGTTCCTTCAGTTGCCTATATGCCAGGGCCACGGTAATTCTTTCGAACAAATCTCGCGACCCTGGCAGGCAACGGCCCTAGCGGACTCCTTCAGTTTTTTCACGGGCGACCCTGCCACCACTTTAGCCTTCAACTGAACAGGTTTGACAACACTTTCATAAGATTCTTTTGGAATAGACTATTCTGTTTATCTTATACAAATGGTATAAGTAAAACTTACATCATTGCTGGCTAAGCCAAAGATGGTAAACAATGAAACACAAGTGACAGATGCTTATATTGTTTTTATTATTATTATGAAGCAATATAAGCACAATGAAATCAGAATGAGTTGCAATAAACAATAAAAACTGCTAATTGCTCTTATTAATTACTTACACTTGACAATACGCAAGATAAATCTGTTTGTGATGATCATTTACAATGTTCTTTTATGTAAGGAAGTAAATACATTTTTAATTACGTTAAGTAAGTACTTATATATAAAAATAGATCAAATAAAATATACCTATTAAAATATGTGTCTATTCTTTCGTTAGAAATAAGTTACTTTCACCCGTATCATTGTACATGTTATGTGGCCTTATCAAAGCAACTCTTTCAGTCTAAACGACGTATTACTCGCACGAATTTACTCGCCCGTAACGGGCAAATCGACAACTCCAGAAATAGAGTAGGTAATTGGCGATTTATTGCATGTACTTTCAGTGAGCTTTTCTCGTAACTTTCTTGTATAAAATTGAAAACTTGCGAATTGTCTAGTACGTATTAGGAACTAGTTTTCGTTTGGCCCACAAATAAATTAACTTCGTGCGAACCGCCTACTCCAAGCATATCCCTCTCCATTGCCCTTTGGGTGACTTTCAGCCTTCTTATGACGCAATTGCTGAATGCGAGAAGCACAGAACCGGAGGAAGAGTGTGGTGCTTGGGGGAAGCCTATGTCCAGCAAAGGATGTCTTTCGGCTGAAATGATGATGATGCTGAATCGCCTTCAGAAAATAATATATTACTTGAAACTGTCGATTCGCCCGTTGTAATTCGGGCGAGTAAATTCGTGCGAATCGAATAATAAGCCATCGTAAAAGGTACCTACCACGTATGTAAGCCTAAATATAATTTATTGGGAGAGTCAAAGAAAGACAATTTATTTGCAAAAGATTGTTTTGTCCCCACAGCAGACAGTCGCAGCTACTTTCTCACGATCTCAATAATTCGCGTCTTCCTGCGCTCTCCAGAGGTTCTCGTGGTTGAGTATTGTCATAACAGCCGCGTGAGTCACTCGATTAGGTTATTCTACGTTTGCGGTCGGTCCGTGCATGGGTGCACCATCTTTACATACGGAGACTCATTCGTGCCTCGGAAAGCACGTTAAGCCGTCGGTCCCGGCCGGTATCATTCATGGATATTCGACAGTCGTTACTAGCCGTCAGAAGTCTGAAAGTCTGACAACCAGTCTTACCAAGGGGTAAAGTGATACCCAGTACTTAACTGAGTTGTGGAAGTCGGACAGGCAGTCGCTCCATGTAAAATATTGATATTCTGGTGTATTTGGTTAGATTGGAAGCTGCCAAAAATAGGAGCTGTTGTGTGACTCTTCCTGCGCTGAAATAATATTTCTGTCAAATTCCAATGTTACTTGACAATCTGGACTTTTTGAAGTAGTTTCATCATAAATCGAAATGGCACTAGGGCTCCAATTTATACAATCACAAGTAACGCTCATTATATTAGGAGACCGTCTTTTTCGCCCGGTATATTACGGCGCCACTTTCTTAGGAGACCTTAACTGTTGGTATTAACACTATCTTTTTTGTCTAATATGACTAATAACAACAAAATATTACAAAAGGTGACACCAGGGTTGCGGATTAGTTCGAAACAGTTACCGTGGCCCTGGCACAGGCGACTGAAGGAACACGGGTGGGTTTTAGTCAGTAAGTCTGGCAAGCCCTCTCACTCCGCCCAGAGCGGGAGAAGTCATTCGACGATTACCCATCCAAAAACAAAGAAGACCTCAACTCACCTATATCCTTC
Source organism: Aporophyla nigra (assembly GCA_947507805.1). Taxonomy (NCBI): domain Eukaryota; kingdom Metazoa; phylum Arthropoda; class Insecta; order Lepidoptera; family Noctuidae; genus Aporophyla; species Aporophyla nigra. The sequence goes on along the minus strand of OX382315.1, from coordinate 13,469,753 downwards.
GTATAGCAGAACAGCATTCCGCCAATGTCTGCAGGTCGACATCGCCTTAACAGCATCTTCCGGGCTGAGGTACTCCAGAATACTCGTCAGTGGAACAAGCGGCAAGGTGCTCCAATCACTCATCTGTTGAGAAGATTAGTCTTTATTTACTTTATTTTAAGTGTAAATTATATGCAGGGAGTAAAGAACATCACTCTCCCATTTTTTCCCGTAGGTGACGTAAAAGTGACAAAGGGAATTACTGGAGAAAAGGCAGCAGCGTTCTCTATACATTTTACCACTATACTGAGATCGTCAATCCGCCTGTCAAGCGTGGTGATTATGGCAAACACCCTCAAAATGCTTGGGGGAGGCCTATGTCCAGCAGTGGACGTCTTTTGGGTGAAATTATGAATGATCAGGTCCCCATCTAAATCGGATTAGTAGGTTTAGACGAAATCGCGGCGCAAACAAACATAATATTTAAGGGTCAAATCCAGAACCTTCTTCTTTTGCAAATTAGTTAAAAAATCACGTAAGTAAGGCAAACTCTTTCCCTCCTAATTAGGTAAAAAAACTACCTTTTAGTATTGACCACATATATAAATAATAGATATAACAATGGGAGTTGGGCACCATTGAAATGCATTACTACAAGGCACACCATACATTTTTTATCAAAAATAAATATCTATCAACAACAATTGATTGAGAAGGGCTTGTGGCAAAGTAATAGCAGACTGCCAGGGTCGCGAGATTTGTTCGAAAGAGTTACCGTTGCCCTGGCATATGGGCAACTGAAGGAACAGGGTGGGTTTTAGTCAGTAAAAGTCTGACACGCCCTTCCGCTCCACCCTAGAGCAGGAGACGTCATTTGATGATATCCCACCCAAAAAAAAAGTAATACCGACTGGTATGTACTGTACGGCTGTACGGTTCGATAAATCAGGTTAAGCTACGCTTGCCGCAGTGAGGCCGTGGATGGGTGATAATCTTTATATACTTAGATCTCTCTGTGCCTTGGAAAGCACTTAAAGCCATCGGTCACAGCTCTTATTTGTAGCTCTATGTAAAAGCTGCATCCGGTAAGACTGGAAGCGAACCTGAACATAGTTGAGAAAAGGCATACTGATTGATAAAATAATCATTTAAATTTTAGGTAAATTATTTATTCAATATTCGGATTAAATACTGGTATTCGTTGTTTTAATGTGTATCTATTCTAAAGTTTTCTGTCTTCTTGCGATAAGATCACAGACCACCCATTGTAGATATTTGTAGAATGCAATTGTTTTGATAATTATTTGTGTGAAACAAAGAATACCTATGTATCCATTTAATTATGCCTCATATATATTTTATAAACAAAACAACTATTGGTAACAGATAACTCTTAAAACATCATAGCAGCATTTTGTTTGTAAATATAATTGAAAAACATAATATGATACATATTGCATAAGGCACATCAATCAATAAGTTATTAAACTGGAGTATAAATAGATACTCATGAGATAAGCAATCATGAAATCAAGGTCAATTCCATAGCACGCCTACTTGAGGCATCCCATAGAATTTGTCTAGTCTAATCTGCAGATAAGGCTATTATTACTGGACATAAAATATTTTGATTTTTTATTCTAAGCCCAATATAATATCAGAATCATAAAGTCACCTTAAATAACAAACAGGCCCAGTTATTGTGACGTTATACCATAGAATTCGTCCAAATTGTACTCTGCTGTTATTGAATGATGAGTGGTAAGTATACCATAGAATATTTCCATAATTCAATCTGCTATCATCTCAAATTATTGAAGAAAAATTGCTCAAACTCTAACCCCAATATAATATCAGGACAATAAGGTGACCTTAGGTAACAGGCTTAGTTGATGAGGCACTAAACCATATAATTCTTCCACAATATAATCTTTTATAAAGCCTTTAATTCCAAGCCCTAAATAATATCAGGATGATAAGGTCACCTTCGGTAACAGGCTTAGTTCATGTGGCATTGCACCAGAGAAAAATGTACACTATCATTTGCTGTTATTAAAAATAATTTTGAGAATATACTGTGATTCTAAGCCCAACATAATATCAGGATAATAGGGTCACCTTAGGTAACAGGCTTAGTTCATGTAGCATTACACCAGAGAAAAATGCACATTATCATCTGCTGTTATTAAAAAATAATTATTAGAGTATTCTTTTATTATAAACGCAACATAATATCAAGACAATAAGGTCACCTTAGGTAAAAGGCTTAGTGCATGTGACATGACACCAGAGAAAAATGTACAGTATCATCTGCTGCTATTAAAAAATTATTATGAGAATATCCTGTGATTGTAAGCCCAACATAAATATCAGGATAATAGGGTCACCTAAGGTAACAGGCTCAGTTGGGGCATTATACCATACACTTATTCCATAATTTTATCTGCTATAATGCTCAGATTCTGAGGCCAATATAATATCAGGGCTATAAGGTTCTCACATTTAACAATGGTTTCTGCTATGAGATAAGCCCTCTTTGATTTTGATGAGAGGTTGCTCCATGTAGACTGGAAACCGACCCCAACATAGTTGGAAAAGAGCTAGGCAGATTCTAGACAATCTGCCTAGCTCTTTCCCAACTATGATATTGATTATGATGAGAGATCTCCTTGAACACTGGAGGAAGGTCCAATTGATATCAATGTGTATATACCTTCTCATGGATAAAGAAATGTGTGTCCCTGCTGAATCATTCAAGATTAAACAAATACACATATGCAACCTACTTTTTAGAATTTATCTACATAGTAATTATTTATTGTGACATAATACTGTCTTATAAAGTGGTTCATTGTAGTTATTGTTACTAAGAAAATTTCTTCAAGTTAAAATAGTAATTAGTATTTTCTTTCATACATTTGCAGGACAGGATTTGATTATTCAATTAAAAAAGCAAGAAAATATAAAATTAAATAAAGAATACAGGAAGTTCACAATAAAATTGAAATAAATAAGGCCAAGTCTCTTTTCAGGGTAAGTAATTAGAAATAATTTAAATTAAGACTTGCTTTAATAGTAAACAGGATCCCACAAAGAATAGCACTTGAGGGTTTAAAAAAAAACTTAGTTTGGTTTATGGAAGTAAATAAATTGTAATCTTTACATTATTGAACCATATGGAAAAAAGGTTGTACATGATACACGTATAATTTATAATGACACAGCTCAGCTGTTAAATATTTAGGCGTGACGACTTAACAGCTGTTTTTTTTTTTGTGAAAGTGGGTTATCACAAAAACAATAAATAGACCTCAGAAAACAAAAGTAAACCGTTTACTTCATCTCAGCAGACACTTTACAGCTCAGATGTGCAGTTTCACACCAGAAAGTCAATGCAGAAATGTAATTTTAGAAAATTGCGACGATTACATGGGTACAAAGAAAGGTCATAATGAATACAGGTTTACATACCTTGTATTTTTACAGGCTTTCTATCAGGCTGGGATATTTCTCCTTCTCCGTTGCGCAAATGTTGTCGTTTCTAGCACTTTTATTACAATTAAGAGAAAGTCGCGACGTTATGTTCGTTTACACGTCCATTGTAACTTGTATTATCGCGCAAATTAACGAACGTTTACAAATGAAATGACAGAAAGGCGAATATTATGATCCGTTCGGATTATTGCAACAGTGTATACAAACTGTCTCGTTCATAAATTATGTTTTCATTTCGAACATGCAGTACATGAAAATTAAGCAAATATTACTAAAATTTTAAGGAAAATGGTGACTGCTCTGCATTTAAAAGTTTTTCTGCTGTAATTTGTTCTTTTTATCGCATGTAAAATATTCAAAAAAATATATGAAGAGTATCCGAATGGATTTTTTTGACAACTTGACTGACATAGACTTAACAATGTTGCTGGTTGTTAAAAAATAAGATAAACAATGGGAAAACTGAAAGTTCGTCATAGGTGGCACCACAGTAGAAAGCCCACAAATCGCCATTGTTTTGTTTTGTTAACGTCTGTGTCCATCACTAATTAAAACGAAAAGCAAATTAAAATGTATGAGCCTTGGGGTATAGCATTATTTTAAGACGTGCTAAGGAAAATAGAAGACCTCCCCTCGACCACTGGTATTAAAGCAGCTTTAGTTGAAAATATATTATAGAAAATTACGAATGTTGTATAATCTATTTCGTATTTTATTTTACTTTATTTATCTTAAAGTTCACTTTTGTTGAAGACTAGAGGCGTGAGACAAAATTAACCTGATTGGAGTTGGAAACCAACTTGAGGGTAATCTTCTTAACTGAAAAGAAAGAAACAGAGATGTTTAAAAATTTAGCAGTGATCTAATAAGATCTTAGGATAAACAAACATACAACTTCACTTTAATTTACGTAATATCACCCAAAAAGTGGCTGTAGATAATAAAAATGGAATTAGGTTACTTGGGAGCATCACCTGTGTACTGTCATGACAGTCTTCAGGCTTAAGAAACCCACCTAGTCTGGATGAAATATCGGAATTCCATTTTCTTTTGGAGATATTACAGAGAAAAAAAAATACTATGAGAAACCACCATATCCGTTAAATACACGGGTCCTTGTATTATTGCAGTCAACAGTCGTGCAACGGGTTATATTAATTAACTATGCGTAAACGCATACATCAATCATGTTTAGAGATGTGAGGATAGTGACAGCTAGCTACCAAATTGTTGAACTTTGGATAGCAGCGGCATAAGACAGAAGTGAGCAAGTGGCTGTTATTGACCCCATTATTGGAGCAGTGGTTGCCGTTTTAAAATACCGCGCTAAAATATCTTCTTACACAGCCAGCCGTCTCATCACAGAATATTTTTTTTACCATTGAACTGGTTTATTATCTTGCAACACTAAATCTAAAAAATGGCGGCCAAAAATCAATTTTGAATTGTGACAGCCGCGGTCGCAGTTTTGTCACAAAATAAATTATTTATCAAGTAAATAAAGCGCGTTCTCGGCGTTAACAACTGAACATGTTAGTCGTCTTGGTACGCTAAATGGGGCGTAACATTTTCTCTGTCTAATTAGGTAAAATAGTTCGAACATATGATCGCAGTTACTATAATAGTCGATGATGTAAGAAATTGAAGGTCTCGCTGATTTTGTGAGTGTATATTGTTATTGTCTCGAAGACTGTTTCAAAAGCCTTCGCCATGGAAGGTGAAGATGGGAGTGTGGGGAACCTCGAAAAAGAAGATTATGAGAGCAGTTCTCAATCAACTCCACAAGAACATAGGTCTTTCGCCGAGTTTGCAAAAGACAAGTTGGATAGCGGTGCGTATTTCTTCTTTAGTAATTTGTAAACAGCTGTCCTTTTATGTATTTGCTGTCTGTAAACAATAAAATATTTAATGGGATAATTCTCGGACTTTTTATGAATATAAAACTGAATTGATTACAATAATAATATTTTATGACGCAAAAACAAAGCTGTTGGTAAATTAAAGGTATCTAATGTTAGAAACCTATAAGTTTTGATTCAGTAACTTTCTATGTTTAACTCTAATAATAACTATCCATTTTATTTATCTTCAATTTTATACAATAATTATAAAAATCTGCTGTTTGTTAAAACTCTAAAAGAACTTAACTATTTCTAAATATAAATTTTTGTTTGTTTTGTACACTGTTATATAGGGATGGTTTGAAAAAAGGAAATTAGGAAAAACCCAGTAGATCTGAAAACTGAAATTACATTTTCCATTGTAATTTTGTATGAAATATTGACTGTATTAGGACACAACGGCATCTAAAAGTACTATAAATTAAAATAATTTTGATAAAACTTTACTTATATGAGCTTCTGGGGACAGGAAGGAAACTTAAAATAAAATTTCTACTAATATAATAATGTTATCATCACACCACACTATTAAAATAGATTAGATTAATTCCTCATTGGCCAAATTGTAAAGGAAACTTCCTGCACCTGCTCATTCTGGTATATTTATGAAAAATTTAAAATATTTTTTTATTAATTAGATATTTATTAATTATACCTTAATGTCCAGTATAAGCAACTTCTTACTATATGGAAAGCCTATACAATGCGTGGTCTGTTAAAACTGGAAATGTATAGCTTGATTTGTACACAAGAAAAATACCAAATAGAAAAAAAAAAAAAAAAAAAAACTCCATAACAATCCAGCAATCTCTTCCAGTCAATATTGAATGGACAATGATTGCCTGGTTTATTTATTTTTAAGTCATGTTTGTTTGATCAGCTGGTCGAGAGCTTCGGCGACGTCTCCCCATGGCTGGTCAGTTGGGTGCCCACTTGATGCATCCTCGGCGCTTGCTGCTGCATTCCACACCAACACAGCATACCGATGTTGTGTTGATATTCCCTAAAGGTAAGACTGGTCACTTTAGTGCTTAGTTTTCTGTTTATTATTTATTGAATATTATCCACATTCACACATTGTTTAAGAAAAGTTCAAGATTAAATCTTGCAGATCAAGTAAGTTTTAGTCTATGAACCAACATTTCTTTTAGAAGCATAGATTCTATGATAAGTAAATGAAAATCTGGTATTGAGAGACCTACTACAATAATCTTGCTCCCTCTAACTTACCTTTTAATTTATACCGAACAATAATACGTTCAAATGTTTTGTCAATGTTTGATTTGTAAAAAACATAAAGTTTTGAATTGCTGCTCTAAATAGGGATATAGTTAGCACTTAATTTAAAATTTATTATTTGGCAGTGTCTCCCTTCCAAATGAATTAATTTGCATAACTGAATTCTATAAACCAGTAACTATTAACAATATTTTATTAAAAAAAAAAAAACAGTTCACCTATGAGCGCAGAAAACATTGGTGGCTCAGTGGTAATGACTTAGGGTTGTAGGATGTGGGAACACAGGCATACTCTTTACTTTGTGTAAATCATTTTGTCACTGCTGCTCTCAAAACAGTGAAGATAAACATCGTGAGGAAACCGGCATCTCCTGGAACCAATAATTAACTTTCAAAAACATTTAACTAATAAACCGATTCACTTTTGAATCGTCAGGGGATTGGTTACTGAGAGCGATGAACATACTGGGAGTTGCCCATTCCAAAGCCTGGTAGATACCTATGGGCAAGAAACTCGATGGACACTCTTTTCAATCAAAGTTTTGTTACAAAAAATCGGTTATTCATTCTTATTGAAATTGTACATGTGAGAACGATGTAGAAAGTCGTGCATATTAAAAGCGTCCGTAATCTATACTATTTTATTTATATAAATTAATATAAAGCTGAAGAGTTTGATTGAATACTCTCTACCTAATATCAGGAACTACTGCTTCGAATTGTAAAATTATTTTAGTGTTGGATAGCCCATTTATCGAGGTAGGCTATATAACATCACTTTAGGACCCTTGGGAACCGAGCAAAAATACAAAAAGTCAGAAATACGAATTCACACCGGCAAGCGATTCGATGTGACGCGACGGCAAGTTTCTAACAGGATCTTCGTCGAAGTAAAACGTAGACTTGAATTCGGCAGACTAACCTGGCGCTTCAGAAGGGCTTGTGGCTAAGTAATAACAGCCGCACGGGTTGATCGTTTAGGTTAAGCTACGCTTGCCGCGGTTTGTCCGACGATGGGTGACCATCTTTCCATACCAAGACCCTTCAGTGCCTCGGAAAACACGTTAAGCCGTTGGTCCCGGCCGTCTTTCGGAGATACGACAGTCGTTACGAGTCGTCAGAAGCCCGAAAGTCTGACAACCAGTCTTATCAAGGGGTATCGTATTACCAGTAACTGGGTTATGGAGGTCAGATAGGCAGTCGCTTCATGTAAAATACTGGTACTCAACTGTATCCGGTTAGACTGGAAGCCGACCCCAGCACAGTTGGGAAGAAGGCTAGGCAGATGATGATCCTGGCGCTTCCCCCTTTAACCATGACTTTGGTTAGGGAGTTCGCTAGTCCGTCCCCGCGGGATAACTTCCGACCTTAACGCGAGCGAAACCGCAGACGGATGCTTACATAAACAAGACTTTGTTTGTTTTCACTTTCATAATTAATTATGTTGTTAGGCAAAGAAAGGGTCACTCCTAGTACATTAAAAAGTCATTACTGAACAAAACAATACCAGTATCCCACTTTATCAGAATCATGTTAATAAGTTCACCAACAACAACGGACGTAATGGAGTCAATTGGATCAATTATCGTGTCAGACATGCACGCTGAACTCAGCGTGTATTTATGCTTACGGAGTAGATATAGGTGAAATGATTTTCATAAGCACAATCAGCTTATAATCCCACTGCTGGGAAACAGGCTTCTCTTTTCGAGAGGGTTGGTTCTGTAATCTAACTTGCGGGCCCATAATTACAGTTTTTTTTTTTTCACTAACTTCTGCCTGTGGCTTCGGCTGTCCGTTATGTGCAAGAGAAGTAGCCGTTGTCTTTCCCCAGACCTTGAAGTATCTAGAAACCAAATGTCATCAAAATTGGTCCAGCCATTCCGGAGATTATCCCCTACATACAATCAAATTTTACCTATAAAAAATATTAAGTATAGACAGGGCCGTAGCTAGGGGGGGGCATTGTGGGGCAATGCCCTACCTTAAAATCACAATGCCCTACCTTAAAAATACCAAAAACGAAGAGAACCTATTAGAATTGGATTGTATGTTTATAGTTTTAGATAAAAAAATGTAGCAATAGGTATCTAAACTTTTCCGAACATACCATCGTTTGGGACATTCATTTCTTATTATAATAATTATTTTCTCTGTGTATAGATGGCATTTGAAGCGCCATCACATGAAGCAATGGGTCTATTTAATTATAATATGCCAATGCAGAGAAAAATTTCAACCGTCTTGTTCGCTTGTTCTTCATCATTGAGGATTTAATAGCTGTCCTTAAATCCATGCTCATGTCCTGTCACAGAAATTATTTGTCTATGAATAGCTATTGAATGTACATCACTGACCTAGAGGTGATGTTGATTGATTTAGTAGCCCGTGCTTCAGAGCAGATCAATTATGATATACTTAGTCACAAAAATGAAGGGATATAAAAAAAAACATATTTTTGGGTGATTTTCAACAAGCTGTAACTCCGAGGAAAATGATCGTACAGCAAAAAATAAAAAAGTAAATTGTAGCACCATGTATCTAGTTTTCAGATACGGCCATGATTTTTTTGTTTGGGTCTGGAGAAATAACAAGGATACAACCAAAAAAAAAAAATTTTCCAATTTTTTTCTCGTCTTAAAAAAGGTCTACGGGTTTCAAATTTTTTTTTCCGTTATTTCAATCAAAAGTTTTTTTAGAAAATTTAATGCCCTTTAATTTAACGTATCCAGAATGCCTCTACGATGATTTGCCGCGGAGTTGTTGTGAGTCAAAGCAAAAAAGTACTTTTTAACTTTGACAATCAATAACTCTGGAAATAATGATTGTATAGGAAATTGAAGGAGGGTTTTGGAAACAACACAAAATTTTCTATAAGATACCGTGAATGGCTTTTGTCGTAAATATTTTTTTTTAAATTGAAAGCTTTGACTGAAAAAAAGACAAAAATTCGCATAATTAAGGATACTTGGATAACTGGTATAACTTTGGATAAAATGGATGAACGAAGAATATAGTCGGTAATTTTTCAACCTCAAAATGTTCCCTAAAAAATCTCTGAAAAATTCAAAGCGCTGCGATTTTTTTCTCATAGTGCCCTGAAGCCTCAAATTCTTTGTTTTTTGCAAAAACAATTTCGATTTTGATTAGTTTTTTTTTCTAAAAAAAAATATTTTTGAGAAAAAATAATTTTAGCATCGAAAAACCGAATAAAAACCGGCCAAGTGCGAGTCGGACTCGTGCACCAAGGGTTTCGTACAAACCTGGTATTCACGGTTTATGCATAAGGTTTATGTTTATGAAATTAAATGTTTTTTTTTTATATTTGAGTTGATTGTATGAAAGGTAAATTGCGGTTTACGATTTATGACCATGGACCTAAAAAAAAGAGCGGACGCCGTCTCCTTTAACAATAACTGAAGCACCCATAGTAAGTCAGTGCAATGTAGACAAGCCAGCACGCACACATTCACACCATAGTAAGTCAGTCATCGCTCATCGGCCATTACGCTTCGAACGGTGCCCGCGTGTTATTCGGTGTTATTTTGCATAATAAAAATTAAAGTATCCCCTCGTGTGTTGTGAAAAGTTGCCGAAACCAAAGTGGTTCAATTAAAAAAAGCCAGGGTATCACTTTTCATAGGCAAGCATGTCATTTTAAAGCTTATTTCTCGATTTTACGTCAATATATTTATTATATCTCGCAATCAATCAGTGTTGCAACTACTTCAAGTTTCAAATTCCTTTAAAAGTGGGAGATTTATTTTTTTATGTTACTATTTATCGTTATTGTATTCTTCTTTATTAACATTAAATGAGTTGTAAATATTTTTTAAATCCAATGTGTTTTATTTATTTTACCTTTATTTTAACAATATCCGCCACAAAAATTTGTAATAAAACCAAGTGCAAGGGAGATCTTATTGAAATATTATTTAAAAATGGGTAATTTTCCTTCATCTGGCATCCCTTTACACACGCACACATAGTTACGCATCCGCCATTGTGGTGCTTCAATTGTTTCTTAGTGAAGTTCCGTCCGCTCTTTTTTTTAAGTCCGTTTACTTATTGAGTTTCAGTTCTATGTATGGGGAATCCCAAATATTATTGTTTTTTTTTCTATTTTTGTGTAAAAATCTTAATGCGGTTTACAGAATACATCTATTTACCAAGTTTCAACAGCATAGCTCTTATAGTTTCGGAAAAAAGTGGCTGTGACATACTCGGACAGACAGACAAGACGAATCTATAAGGGCTCCATTTTTTGCCATTTGGCAACGGAACCCTAAAAATTGTTCATAATGGTGATTTTTGCAAAAACAAAGAATTTGAAGCTTCGGAGCACTATGAAAAAAGAGTCGTAGCGCTTTGAATTTTTCAGGGGTTTTAGGGGACACTTTGAGGTTGAAAAGTTACCCACGATATCTTTCTTTCATCCATTTTATCCAAAGTTATCCAAATATACTTAATTATGCGAATTTTTGTCTTTTTTTCAGTCAAAGCTTTTAAGTAAAAAAGGAACTTTCGACAAAAGCCATTCAAGGTATCTTAAGATAAATGTTGTGCAGTTTCCAAAACCCTCCTTCGATTTTCTATACAATCATTATTTCCAGAGTTATTAATTGTCAAAGTTAAAAGTACTTTTTTGCTTCGACTGACGATAACTCCACGGCAAATTATTGTTTAGGCATTCTGTGTACCTCAAATTAAAGGGCATTAAATTTTCTAAAAGAACTTATGAGTAAAAAACTGGAAAAAAAATTTTTGGAGCCCGTATACCATTTTTTAGACGACAAAAACTTTTTTTTTTTGTTTTTTGATTGTTTCCTTGTTATTTCTCCAGACCCAAACATGATAAAAAAAATCGTGGCCGTATCTGAAAACTAGACACATTGAACTACAATGTGCTTTTTTATTTTTTGCTATATGATCATTTTCCTCGGAGTTACAGCTTGTTGAAAATCACCCAAAAATTTTTATTTTTTTTAATATCCCTTAATTTTTGTGACTAGTGTATTTTTTACTTCCGCCCTACCTGTAGCCAATGCTGCCCTACCTCAAATTCGAGTCTAGCTACAGCCCTGAGTATAGATATAGTAGCAGCGTTAACCTACTTTCGATGACACATGTTCCAGAGCTATTTCGTAGCTCTGTTGACGCTGGTTCCATTTTAAAAAGACCATTTTTATTTTTTTTCAGAATTTCAGATTCTATTACTATTGTATATCGTTTCGACTGCATCGCAAGCGTGGAATTACGATCCATTTTATACGACACATTCAGCGTCAATATGCTATATTTCGTGTACACATTCCAACATAAACCATCGCATGTTATTGTAGATAGTCAGACTGTCACAATGTAGAACTTATGTGGTTTGTGCAAATGTTCTCGTTATAGCGTATTCAAATCCTTGTTTCCTATTGACGTCAATTTCACTTTGACACATAGGCACATTGGCGTGCATTGCTTTTCTGTATAGGCAGGCACTAGGCAGCCTGTTTTTGTCTAGGCAGACAAACGCGGGTTTCTTTTAATATTTTTTCTAATAATGTCGAGACACAAGTTAAAATGTAATTGACAGACTTACGGTGATTTTTCCAGGTAGGCACTACTTATGTGCCTATATGCAATACACGCCACTGCATAGGCACTGTATGCAAGTGATTATTTAGTCGATTCTGAAGTGGCTATTACCTGTCGAAGTTTTCAAAAAATAATATTGAAGCCCAAGCCCAAAATGCACCAAAGTCAAAACCAAAGGGAACCTTAAACTAATAAATAGATATTCTTCCAAAAACACATGTTTGTTTACATGTTTGGAAACTAAATTCCGAACGCAGAATTGATAGTGCACTGCAGTCCAAAATTACTAGCGCACGATGGTACACTACAAATAACCGCACTTGTTTACCATCATCAAAATTCAATTAAAACCAGTAATAAAGTAATACTGCAATGTTTTAACGAGATACAAAATTTTAAAATTTTGTATCTCGTTAAAACATTGCAGTATGTAAAATAAAGTAAAAGAGAGCATTTCAAAGAGCAACATCAGCCGTTTCCTCTTGCTAATAAAAATACAGTAAAAATGCTAATATGGACTCGAGCGTACATTTACCCGAACTAATGTTGTACTACTATACATATGACTGGACCGACCCTTACGCACACATACTTAACTCGCATCGTTATTATTATTGATATATGGTCTACATTAGCATGTTGGGATGTTGCCAATACATTGTACAGTTGCTGAGGCCATTTACTTAACTTCTGTCAATGTTTTGGATTGGTATCAGTACATGAAATTATTGTTATGTTGGTATAATCCAGGCAATTACTGCCGCAACAGTGACGCGCGAACTAGAATTCGTTCTAATTACGATCTGTTATACGCAGTTTGTAATTAGGATTTTAAAAGGCGGTTTCCCACTTCTTCTTTGTATATTAATGGCAAAGAGAGAGAAAATAGTAGGTACCTCTCACCCATTAAAAAGGAAGAATATTCAGACCAGGCCAAATAATCTTGTCTGATGGGAGACGCTACCTGGGGTTTTTTTTACCACAGCCCTTTTGAAGACAGTCACTGCATCTCCAGGGTTTGTCATCTACAATTCACTTAAAAGGAGGATATTGGAGTATAAGTAAAATTTCTTGATTGGGATTTGCGGAGGTTTTAAACCTCCGCAAATCCCAATCAAGTAATTTTCATATTTTGTGCCTGGTGCTATCATTTTTAATTCAACTCCAGAATTCGTTATTGACCGACCCTGATGAAAAACCCTAAATAAATAACTAGTATAATAGGAATAGTCGGAAGTTGCGGTCCTTACCCACAGACAAGTAACTAAAGTTCGACTTTAAATCCCATCTAGTAATTTGACTTCACACCTGTCAAATTACTGAGTTACAGACACAAACTTGACAAACGTTTTATCTACAACTACTGCAAAAAGCGAGAAGAAGTAACTTTTGCGAGCATTTTCGTGATTAAATTTAAATCACACCGAATACACAGGGTCACGATCCTGTAAATGGGTTCAGTCTATTACTTAGACCACTAAAATCCAAATCAATCAAGTGACGCTGACATTTATTAATGAATCTCTTTGATAGAGTAACGATCTAACTTGGTAGGACTTTACTGTTTCTGTGAAGACATATTTACGTTGTATCTATACTAATATTATAAAGCTGAAGAGTTTGTTTGTTTGTTTGATTGAACGCGCTAATCTCAGGAACTACTGGTCCTAATTGAATTTTTTTTTTTTGTGTTAGGTAGCCTATTTATCGAGGAAGGCTATTAGGCTATATAACATCACGCTACAATTAAGAGGAGCGGAGCAGTAATGAAAAATGTTGCAAAAACGGGGAAAATCGCACGGATAGGCGATTCGACGCGACGGGAAGGGTCGGGGGAACAAGAAATTTAACGCGGACGAAGTCGCGGGCAGAAGCTAGTATCTTAATATTGTAGTCACGGTCTCGCCTAGATTCTCTTTAGGGAATACAATACAGGGTTAGCCGTCAGATTTATTATCCTACACCTTCATTTCGACGATGAAGATATAGCTCATATGGGTCTAAGAGGGATAGGAACTTATTTCAGTAGGTACGTATATCGGGCAAAGTTTTTTTAAGCGACAATATTTTTGTAGAGTTAGAGACTTGTGAATCATCTGTTGTGACTTTATGAGTAATGTTTCTGAAGTTCGACGGAGGTCATAGTGTCAGTATACACGTATATAGTCCTCCAGCCCGCATTTCGGTAAGGTCGGCCAATTTCAGCGGAGACTAGCCGTCGGCGTGGGGGATATTGTAGTGCACAAATGTCTGCGTAGACACAGGTGCACTCTCTCTTTCCTCACATGCCCAGAGAGAGATTGCAGGACCAAAGGCTTAACGTAGTTTCCAAGGCACTGGGGTATCGCACCGCGAAGTTCTAAATTGCGGGCAGTTACTGAAAAATGAATATGAAATACTAATACTGTCTATACTACGATGTGCTTCTAGGCAGGAAACTTATGGTCCACTCAAATCCCTATAACATACATAGATCATAGAACATAGACAGGAAACTGAAGGTTAAATATATTATTTCCAGCGAACAGAGGTATCGTATTATCGATATATCGCCCTACATGCAATTTCGAAGGCCGATCATCGATCTTCGGACCAAATGGCGCGGCCTTGAAATCCGTTCTTGAATAGATTTTGCACTTGCCTACACTTTTCGATTAGGTAATCTAAACATAGAACATTGTAAATGGAACGGCTTATTAGTCAATTCTTACAAATTGACACGCAGGAATCGAGTGAATCGTCACTTTTAATTACTATATTTTTTTCGATAGGCGACTTGCATGAAGTTAAATTTATTTTTGGGCAAAACGACAATTATATTTTGTTCAACATACATCACGACATTAATCTGCAAATTGCAAAAAAACTGGAGAAAATTTGAATGATTCAAGTTGACGTTTAAATGCTCGCAGTAACTCAAGCATAGATATTCGTGAACTCAAGCAACGTTTATAAACGCTTTAGTTATTTGACCCATTTCATAATACCTGTGTATTTATTTCTGAATGTAATATGGTGGTTTTGTAGCACGATAAAATTAATCAAACAGGTTTCACTCGACCTCTTTGACCCACTCGGCAAAAGAAATAACCTTTTCTTTGTTTAGTAAACGGTTTGCCCGCTTAGAATGAGAGGTCAGGCACTCGGTCGATTCATGTCGGGCTTCAAAGGCATTAAAAAGAAAAGAAAGAAAGAAAAAAAAATGTTGCGAGTACGAACGACCAACTCGACGAAACTGAAGTAATAAGTAGGTACTTTGAGAATCGACAGGCGCTAAGTGGGTCCCGATTTCCCGAAAAGGACCATTTTGTGCCTTTTGGGAAGTCTCTCACTGCACTTAACTCTGACGCGTCACGAAATATAATCCAGATATCTGTCACTACCAATCTTAAAAGCTTTGACATCCGAGCCTCTTCTTCGTCCTTGTTTTCTTTGCGAAAAAACATCATCCTTTTCCATTTTAATAGAAGCAAGCAGTGGTGGTGGCCCACTGGTAACTGACTGGTGCTTTGCTTCGAATTATTGGTCCTAAAACCAATAATTCGAAGACATGTGACATCTACCAACCCGCACTGGGCCCGCGTGATGGATTACAGCTCACTCCACCTCGAAGACAGGAGGTTTGTTCCCTGCAGTGGGAAGTTTAGAGGCTGCTTATGTATATTAATATTAGAGGTCTACTATAATTTTGTCCAGCAGTCTTTCCAAAGGTATCGTATTACCCACTTACTGGCTTGTGAAGTTCATTCCATCTATACTTAATAAAGCTGAAGAGTTTGTCTGTTTGTTTGATTGAACGCGCTAATCTCAGGAACTACTGGTCCGAATTGATAAATTATTTTTGTGTTGGGTAGCCTATTTATCGAGGAAGGCTATAGGCTATATAACATCACGCTACAACCAAGAGGAGCGGAGCAGTACTGAAAAATGTTGCAAAAACGGGGAAAATCGCACGGGTAGGCGATTCGACGCGACGGGAAGGGTCGGGGGAACAAGAAATTTAACGCGGACGAAGTCGCGGGCAGAAGCTATGTAAAATACTGGTATTCAGCTGCATCCGGTTAGACTAGAAACCGACGCCAACATAGGAAAAGGCTAAACAGATTGATGTTCACTATAATTCAGTCCATTAATCACAGCTGCCGAATTGTCTATAAAGAAAGACGTCACACGTCTCAGAAATATAGCGTTATCCATCCTAATTCTCATAAACCTATATAGGTTGGTACTTAAAGTGAAGCCTCATACACATAACTGTCATACGACGCGTACGAATTATAAAACAGAGTCTTTACTGCCTCCATTTTAGTATACGACGTCGAATTGATTCTCCAGCTGTACGAATTGATACGGTAATCGGTTCTGCGGCGTACCTTCATGAATGTATAAATGTTAAGCACATGTTTAACTTCGAATCGTATTGTGGAGGCGAAAGGTAAAATGTGAAATGAATGGCTTGCGCGGTTTTAGGGGTCCGTGCCCAAAGGGTGCCAACGGGACCACAAGTCCACGTACACATGGCGACAAATCAAGCTATACATTGCCAGTATAAGCTGATGTCTCATTGTACGAAAAGCGTATACAAAAGCCGATGTCAGCTAAAATTGCTTTTTAACCGAGGAAAAAAAAACGGGGGAGGTTATCAATTCGACGCGTATATTTTCTTTTTACAAAGTCGTCCCATTTTGAAAAAATAATAAACCTTAAAATTATGAGTCGGCGCTTTGAGTGATCTTTGTTCATTGATTTTTCAGTACCGACTCAAAATTTAAAGGTTTATTATTTTTTGCTTTTCAGTTTTTTCGGCGGTTTAATTTTTTGTTTTTAATATGTATAGCTTGATATGTAGCCGTGTGTCCACACGAGCGTAATAATATCGCGGCGGGATTTTATCGCGCACTGTATTTTCAACTCTCCGTATTGAACCGGGCACTAATATTCCAACTGAGTGCATCTCAGCGTGTCAAAAAAACACAGTTTTCGAACTCTCGCCACTAAGTAGAGTGTCGAAGATACAGCGCATGGAAAAAAATCCGCCGCGATTTTATTGCGTCCGTGTTAAGTTACTAAGTCTCCGCTGCCCGTCCATCTGTCCGTCGGTCTGTCGGCAAGCCGTAGCTCATGCACCTTAAAAGGTAGACGGTTGACATTTTCACAGAGTGTGTATTTTATGCCCTTTTTTTGGGTGGGAAATCATCAAATGACGTCTCGTCAGTCTTTAACTGACTAGAAACCCACCCGTGTTCCTTCATTTGCCTGTGCCAGGGCCACGGTAACTCTTTCGAACAAATCCGCAATCCTGGCAGATTTGTGATGCCATACACACTCTGTGAAAAAACAGCAAATAATAAAATCAAAATTAAAGGGGTTCCCGAAAAAAGAAACGTGTTTTTTATATGTCGCGTTAAATATTGTACGATGCTACGGAACCCTTCGTGTGCAAGTCGTAGTCACAATTGACCACACTTTTTATTCGCAAAAGGTCTACATAGAACAAGAATAAGCCACTTATCATAGTCACAAGTTACAACGATTTGATATTAAAGGCTCGTACAGACAGACGCGACATGTCGCGCGACCTGTCGCGGAGGCGATTCTGCGATATATCGCGACGCAACACCTTTCACACTGGCGCGACCACTCGTGCGCGAATCGCCCGCGATTCGCGCGCGACGTCTTTGTAGCGGCGCGACAGCTTTTACTACATTTTGTATGGCGTCGCCGCGTCGCAGCGAATTACGCCATACAAAATGTACTAAGTTAATAAGCTGTCGCGCTACTCGACGCGGCGCGACCGTGTCGCGGCGCGACAGGTCGCCCCTGTGTGAAGTGTCGCGCGCGTTTTCATAGAAATTGTTCTACGGATATAAATCGCCGATTCGCGCGCGACCGTCGCGTCGCGCTAGTCTGAACGAGCCTTAAAGCTGATAGGCTAGATTACCTGCAAATAATAGCTTTTTGAACCTAGAAGTCTTGTCTCTCATCCAATACCATCCATGATCGATAAAACGAGCAAATATAAAATATTGCTATAGATAGCGCAGTCATTGACAGTTCTTACGAATCGTCAGAAGCCTGAAAGTCTGATAACCAGTTTTGCCAAGGAGTATGGTATTACCCAGTAGCTGGGTTTTGTAAGTCAGATAGGCTGTTGCTTAATGTATAATATTCTAGTATGCATCTATGTACGCATCTATGCATGCATCTAGTTATACTGAAAGCCGACCCCAACATAGTTGTGAAAAGGCTAGGCAGATGATGATATAAATGGCACAGCTATTCTGACACAATTCCGCTAATAGATATTATAAAATGCATAAATTAGAAAATGAAAGCAGGATTGAAAAGGATTATACGCAGCAAACATATTTCATTTATTCATATAAAGGTTTCCCAACGTATGTATAATTCTTACACAGTATTAACCCACAATATTTGTCATCATTATAGAATTTCATGCGGAAGCACGGCACTGTAAGCCTATCGCGCACGTTGACGACTTGTACGTTATTAAAAAGAAAACATAGATATATAATTTTAAAATGACATGCATAACATAATCATATTATCATAATATACTATAAAATACACAACTAATATATAATATACTAATATTATAAATATGAAAGTTTGTATGTGTGCCCGTTCGTTACTCAATCACGCAAAAACAACGGATTTGTATGAAATATTGCAGAAAGATAGTTTATAATCTGGATTAGCACATGGGATACAGTTTATCTGCTATGAAGGTGCTGGCAAATGAGTAGTGTTTATGAATATCAATAACATAAAAATATATATTATATAATACCGTACGCGAAATACGCGCTCAGACGTCCGTTTTTTTCCGCTTTTATTATTTCTTCCGTTCTTCCTACATTAAGGTTTAAAAATATTTATTCTCAAATAAGACACACAGTCACTTACATAAGAACAATGCTTACAATAAATTATTAATATAAAACGTTCGTCACAGACGTTATTGTAGTAATTATACAAACATCCAATACATTCAGCTTATGGGAAAGGTGACTTTACTTATTTTACTGCTACGTAATTTGAAGGTTATTGAGGCTTATTTTATACAAAGTCTTACATGTTTTTGAACCCAATTTGAATATCTTACTTCCCAAACCTTTAGAAGTGTTGTATCGGTGGGTGGATACGGCTCATATGAAGCGATTAAGGTCGACAGTATCCAACTAGGCAGTAATTTAATTAAAGATCTAATTTCATCTTCCCTCCCTGAGGGTTGGGCGCGGTCAGGCGGCTGCTGCCTTGTTCGATAATCTGAGTATAGTACTTTATTGTTCATCTAAATTGTAACACAGCTCATCTCTACAAGAATAGGTTAGGTGACGTCACATAAAATTGAATACGGCGGCCTCTTGAAGACATAAATTGATATTGAAGCTTTAATTAGACTTCGTAATAATAAGTTACGATATTTTTTATTTATGTTCAGAAAAAATATATGTGGTAGGAAACACTATATAAATGGACACGTGTTTCAGGATTTTTCTTGTTATTGAATAGTTTTCGAAAATTTCATACTTTTCCACTTTGGATCATATATGGTACAATGAGCAAAAATTAACATAAAAAGACGTAATATAGAGAAAAATGATGTAGTATGGAATGCTTCAAATCAATTCCTTTTATCGTTGAGGCAAAGGTTGATTTTGCATTTTCGGCACTCCACATGAGATCTACTTTTGCATTCAGGGACCTTACGAAGTTACAACGTTGTTTAGTGGACCTGACAGGTAACTGGTTTATCTTATCTAACAGAACGTCCTGAGATGGAATTATTGCCATGGGCCTTCTATTTTTTTTTGTTGTTTATTATTTTCCATAACACTGGAAGATGGTCGACCACGTTTGCTACTCGTTGTACGTTTATTGGCATCGCACAAATCTTCATCTGCCGCGCACTTGAAATCGGCTAAAGGCAGCCACGACTCAGCATTTTCAAATTTGCGCACGTATAAAAGCCATGCATTTAGGTCATATAGACCATATGGAAGAATATGCGGTGTTTTTTTTTTTTTTGATTGTATAACAACCAAGAAGCGCGTATAATAGATCCACTCCTTCCATGTGTCTATTATAAGTTATCATTGCCTTTGGGCATGGTGTAGTTTGGAAAGTCTTTTCCTTTTTATTGAAACGTCGAACTTCTGAAGACGGTCAGCTTCCGACGTAGGTCGAAGCTAAATTGATGACTCTGTTATCATACCAAGATACCTCGGAAACATCTATATCTTCTACAGTGGCCAGTTTCTCGAAAGTTGCACGTCTCCCCTTTTTTTCAAATCTTTTTCTGCAGGAACTTTGTACCCCGGAATACGATTGGCTTTTATTGTGCCGAACGGTAAAATGGCCTTAGTAAGATAAGTCAGCAAAGGCAAAGACGTGTACCATTTATAAAAAAATAGTGTATAGTTGTCTCCTTCAAAAATAGTTCTTGAAGGCGAACAACTACATCACTAGAAATACTAATTTTTGGTAAATTTCTGAGTGATTGGACGTACATTTCTGAGTGATTGTACAGGCCCTTGTGTTCCAGTATAAGCTCATTATTTCGGCAGGCAAATCTAAATTACCACTTAAAGTTATTTCGATTTCACTTTTTCGAGAAATCCGTCCCTCCATCAGCTCTTGCACTTCTATTTGACGAAGACGGCAATTGGGACAAAGGAGTGTTATCGTCTGATTCTGAGGATTCAGATTCGTCAGATCCAGGAGTATATCGAGAAGATAAATGTTTAGCTTTTATTATCCGATGTTCATCTTCGAACAGGTCTTCGTCACAACTGCCACATTCAAATGGAAAATCCTGGATATTTGTATGAATCTCCGTAAATTGACGTGGATCCATATCGCAAGTTTCCTGTAAATAGATTAAATAAGCATAAAACCACGTAAATAACAAAATAAGAGGGTATATCACAAAATAAGCTAAATAACTTTACATTATAAAGTATAATATATTTAGTGCAAGTTGGCACGAATAAGGTACGGAAGATAGAACATTTCTGCATGTTGTACCAAATTTGTTCCATTCAGTTATAACCACTTATAAGTAACTATTACTCGATAAAAAAATAAAAGCTTACCTTAGTACGAATATTTAGATTCCTCTATTTCCTGGAATATTTATTTGCAAGCACTAACTCTGAGAATTGTATTTTTTACACAATTTCGAAAATCAAAACCTCGCTCTGCACCGATTCGTACCTGTTCACTGACTTTGATGAAGAATGTAGTTCACACAACTTGTTTATATATGGGCGGTTTTATAAATAAAATGAAGCTCGTTTAGGACGATTTTGACACAGTATGCATAAAATAAGAAAATCAGTTTGAAACTTTAAAATATTTAAGATAATATGATTTGGATCATTTATGAACCACCATGCGGTAAAGGGTTAATAATAATTTAGTTGTAAGTAAATAATTTAATACAAAAGCATGCCGTTTTATTTCATAAGTGGTATGGTGCCGGCTTTTTTTTTTTTTGGATGGGAAATCATCGAATGACTTCTCCCGCTCTGGGCGGAGCGGGAGGGCGTGTCAGACTTTTACTGACTAAAACCCACCCGTGTTCCTTCAGTTGCCCATGTGCCCGGGTCACGGTATCTCTTTCGAACAATCTCGCGACCAGGCACCGACTGGCAGGCATCGGTCCTAGCAAAGAAAAGAAAGAAAGAAAGAAAAGAAAGAAAGAAAATACGTTTATTTGCGGCAAACATGACGCACAGAAAGATCAGAGGTATACATAAAAATAAAGTGTGGGAAAACATGCGTCACATCCACGCAAAACGGCCATCACTCAGCATGATGCTGTGACCCTATACACAGACAGAGTCCCAGCGCTGGTTTTCAGTGACAGCCGGCGCTGACGTGATGACGTCGACCGGTGCAGCAACAATCATTATACAAATACTGGTACATAAATTATCCTTAGATGAAATAATTATATTTATTTAACAAAAGAAAAAATAATAATAATAAGAGTGGCAACATTCCGTCCCGACTGCAATCTGACGCAGGCGCCGCCAGCTTTAGTAATCTGTGAGAATACTGACAGACAGCGAATTTGACAATGACGTAGGTAACTACACAGTCTATTGATTACGTAAGAAATTACATCATGGCGGCGGCGCTTAGATGGCGTCACAGAGAACATTGTAGGCGTTACGCAATGAGTAATAGTGTAGTGAATGTGTGTGTGTAGTGTACCCCTTCAGTGCTGCTGACATCTCTTTGAGGCGCGCGTGGAACACTACGCGCCGTCGACCCGAGCCTGGTCCTTACTCCTCCTATTGCTCTTTTTTTTTTTTTTTTTGATCACGAGGTGGAAATCCTCATGGATGTCCTCCGCCCTGGGGTGGGCGGAGGGGTCTGTCAGACTCTTACTGACTAAAACCACCCCGGTGTTCCGTCCCACACCTACGTCGGGGACCACGGGAACCAATATGTCTTCCGCGATCCCCGACTGGTGCCGGCCCGCCTTTGCGGGCCTCCTCACGTTAGGGGGGAGTGAGGTGTTAAACTCCCCCCATACATCACAGAGAGGCGCGCGTGGAACACTACGCGCCACCATCTCGGGTCCGTAGCAATAGGGAGCGACGGATGTCCCCAGATCCGTCGCCCCTGGACCCATTTAGGGGGGCTGGAAGAGGGCGTTATCCGCCCTCCGCCGACGCCCGGTGCGCCTGCTGCGGGCAGGGTGCGCGGAAGATATCTCCCGCTCCCTTTCCGCAGCCTCCTTCTGCGACATGACTGTTTCGCAAAAGGATACCACCGCGTCCCAGGACCCCTCGCTGCCGACCATCGACTCGACAACGGCCGGCAGCGATAGGTCACTGCCTACTTCTGAGTCCTCCTATTGCTCTGGCCCAAGCTCGCGCCTACGGTGGCCGGAAGTCCGCTATAGACTCCCGACACGCCCGGGGCGTCTCCTCCTGCGGCGGCTAGGGACGTGAGGGCGCAGAGACTGCCGCTCCCTCACGCGCCCCGCCTCCTCCTTCGCGAGCATTACTGCTTCGCAGAAGGAGGTGACGGCTTCCCATGCCCTCTCGCTCCGTACCATGGCTCGCGCCAGGGCCGGACGCGAGAGGTCGCCGCCGCCGATCGCCTCCACGAGGACACTGCGGTGGTCCGCCCAGGCAGGGCACACCTCCACCGTATGCTCCACCGTGTCCTTCAGACGATCCTCGCAATGGTGCCGGCTTGTGTAACAAATTAAAGGGCTTATTTATCACATTCCTAAAATATATATACTGTGAAAAATTTAAGTATAAAAACTTAAACCTGCCTACTGAAAAATCACGCTCTAAAAAGTATGAAACCTAAAAAAAATCTCCGTAATTGTGGGATATTTTCCGACTTTCCACCCGGCGAAGTGAATATGGGTCTTTCTATTACGACTTGTTTATGTATGCAGAGCGGAAAGTCTTCAAGAATAAGAAGAAAATGTTAGCCAATGTGACTCTATAGTTTAATAACATTATAACCACTTCCTTTATTTATTGTATGCTTTGAAACGCGTCCAGAAATGTCTCCATATGAAACGAATGTTAACTTAGATACCAAGTTGGCTGGAATATCGTTCTTCTTTTCAGTATAAAATTTTTGGCCTAACGCCAGACTTGGTATTCAGCAAGCCTTACATTTTGTCTGATGTACGCTATTCTGGGTAGAAATGTTCGTGCTAACTGCTACCGTTTTATTCACTGTGAAAGTTAACTGCGTACATATAATTTTCACGTCAGGGGTTTAGAATGTAAGGTGGAGGGGTCGCCTTTATTAGAGGTGTTAATGGTTTATTTAGAACGGCCTGCTCCTACTCTAAAAGTTTTTAATGTGCCGGGGCGAATAAGGGTAAGGTTTTTTAGTGAGATTGCTGCCAAAACAGGGAGTAATGTTGGCCCAGTGATAACGGCCGCGACTTACGAGTTGTTTACGTCAAGGGTTTGAACCTAGATAAGCGCTTTACGTAGTGAAATAATTTAACACGACTGCGGTGAAGGAAAACATCGTGAGGAAACCGGCATGTCCTAGGACCAAACATTCAAAGACATGTAATATTTACCGACCCACAATTTGGCCGCGTGTCAGATTATAGCCCACTCCCTCTCAATGACAGGCCTGTGTCCCAGCAGAAACATTACAGGCTGATTATGTAAAGTGGCCAAAGTAACTAACCCTAACTGTTTGGCAAATAAGCAAACATAAGCATTTAAAAAATTGGTTTGGCTGGCTCAAAATTCAAGACGGAAATGTTTCATAGTGTTCGTTTATATCTTATATCTGATCAAAACCTTCCACTTCCGAATAAACTACGTATCAAATCTCGATTACAGATATCTACCACAATTACGGGAATCTTGGTAATCTTTACTCCTTACGTATTACGTACTGGCTCAAAGCCAAATCCGTTTTCCTTAAAGGAATACGCAGTATTTCGGATGAACGAACTGTTCATGAACTTGTTAATGAGCGCTCGACCCTAGCCTTATGTAAAGCGGAAGCTGGCGAGACGCCAACAAATCGAATCAAGAAAATAAAGATTTAGTGTAAGCACGCAAGGATAAACTGCCTTAGGTTTCCCAGAAACTAGTACGTGATTTTCGTCGTATTTGTGATATGTCAGTTTGTCAGTGTCCATAAACAATTGCCTTCAACAAATCCACCAGCGTCGTTGGTGTTGCAACTACTGAGCCAAGGACGTCTGTAGACGGCAGTTGACATTGTTTATTGTTTACCCCTTCATTTGTTCGCTCGTTGCCCAAGAATGAAATGCTATATGAGCTTCAAAAACCTACCGCTTGGGAATACATGTCCGGATAAATATGAAGTTGTAATCCAATGGTGAAACGACAAGACATGGCTGTACACCGTGCCATATTCAATCACAGACATCGAAAAACAACATATGTGGACTAATGATTTTGGCACTCTCAAGATTCAGATCGTTAGGCTGACTGCTCTTAGGCGAGCCTTCCATATTTGTTAGGCGTTCAAGATTCGCGTTACCCGAGATCACGATTCAATCAATGCCACCTAGGATTCGATCAAATATGGAGGACACCTTATTGAACTTTAAACAGAAATTAGCCATTATAAACACATTTGACATTATAAATGATATACCCTGATATCTAGGTGTATCTCACGGGTTTCATGATAAGTCTTTTCTATAGTAGACGTAATTATGTAATGACTAGCTTTTGCCCGCGGCTTCGCCCGCGTGGATGTCGGAAATTAATGCAAGAGGACGTACTACCGCGATAAGAATGTGTTATTCCAGGTTATATAGGTAATATAGACTCTGTGTGCTATTTTCGATCCAGATCCATTCAGCCATTTTTGCGTGATTGAGAAACAAACACCCAATCATACATATTTTCACATTTATAATATTATTAGTAGTAGGATTATAACTCATATTGATATTACTTAGGATTCATAGTTTATGAGAACATCATGTGTGTTGGTGTTTTTAAAATAAAAGTAATAGTTTTCAGAGTAAGAAGACTGTGACATAGGACTTGGTTTAGTTGAATATAAGTCTTCCTGGTTTTTCTTAACGCTCCTATTTTACCTATACAGACACTCAATCATTTACCAGACACCGAACATAATTATAGGAATAGTACTTTTGCCAGTGGCTTGGCCCGTATAGCTGTCGGAAAATATCACCCGGGAACCTACTACCGGGATAAAATAGGTATCCTATCTGTTACGTACCCATGATATAATACCTATATTTTTGTGCCAATTCGATCTAAATCCGTTTGGCCGTCTTTGCATCATTGAGAAACAAACATCCAAAAATCTAAACATCTAAGCCATTTCGCGGTCTCTTACTTGGAATAATACTATTAGGTTTATTTTGAGTATAATGAACACACATGATATTTGCAATTACTATGAAGCCAAAGTAATATGAATTACAATCCTACTTATCCTGTACTACCCGGCCCCTGCCAACGCGCTCTGCGCCCACTTTTTAAATCTCTAATATCTTCTAAGATATTCATTTAAATTACATGCTGTAAAGGGCCATATTGATCTATATTAAATGCACAATGTATTTAAGGTACTTAATTGGATAAGGATTAATGCTGTATTGCTTAAAATCGCTTCGTAAATAAGCCCTTATTTCTCGTAAAAAGTAAAAGATAAAATGGTTATTGTGGGTTATCCCTAAGAGATAGACATATACCATTGAGGACATTTTTGTAGGCCTTTTTAAGGTGTACAATACTGTAGTACATTATTTTGATCTATTTCGTAGGATTCAGCCAGGGTTTTTCGAATTTTGAGACGTATGTCAGCGTAGTTTTCGAAGATAGTTATTTTTTTTCTAAAATAAAAGAATCTTTCTAAAATAAAAATAGCCTAAGTTACTCCTTGTTACATCAGCTATCTGCCAGTGAAAGTCCCGTCAAAATCGGTCCAGCCATTTCAGAGATTAGCGGGAACGAACAGACAGACAGACAGACAGACAAAAATTGTAAAAAATGTTGTTTTGGTATATGTATCGTGTAATACATCCATATACACTTAGTAAAAAGTGGTTATCTTAATATTAAAAACAGACACTCCAATTTTATTTATTTGTATAGATTAATTCCCACTTCTTCCACAGGTCTCCCCGACAGTATGCTGCTATGGCTACTGCAGAAGTTGCGCGGGAGTAGACCACGTTTGCGTGTGTGCGTTCGACAACATGCGTCGTCACAATGCTCTGCCTTCTACATCACTGCTGATGACGATGTGTGAGTGAGAAATTGTTATACTTTTGATTCTTAGGCTTCCCTTAAAATCGTCATCATCGTCATCTTTCCTACTCCGTATCACCTGTAGACATGAGATCAATTTGGTGACCGACCTAAGGATGAATGACACCACGATTAGTTGTTCCTACTCCGGATGTGTTTTTACCAGTCCGAAAAATAAGATTAATCGGGTATAGGGTTCACTCCGAAGTTTCGAACGGCCCCGTATCTTCTTTGAGAGAGTAGAGCCACTGGACATAGGCGTCTCCATAGCCAATGCATGCCATTTAACTCGATCTCCTCTGCTACTCCAGCTACGTAATATCGTATTTCCACCAAGTCTGAGGCAGGCTTTTCCTAACCCTTAAAACAAGGAGGATAAAGTAAGGAGAGCCTGGCGTAAGGACATGGAGATTGCCATAAGCAAAAAGAACTGTATGCCCAGCAGATGTGGGTGAACTTAGTGGTTGTTGATGATGATGAGTTTTTTAACCGACGAAAAAAAACGGAGGAGGTTATCAATTCGACGCGTATATTTTTTTTTGTTTGTTTGTTTTTTTTTATGTATGACCACGCATAACTTTTTACATAGTAGTCCGATTGTGATAATTCTTTTGGAACGAAGTTCCTTATCGCGCGTTGTGAAAGGGGGCTAGACGGAAAAAATTCTTACGAAAAGTTGTCACGACATGCTTTAACCGACTTCAAAAAAAGGACGAGGTTTCTCAATTCGACCGTATATATTTTGTATGTTGTTGTTTTTTTTGTTGTGAGTACAGAGGGAGAGAGGGGGAGAGGGAGAGAGGGGAGAGGGGGAGAGGGAGAGAGAAGGAGAGGGGAGGGGGGGAGTGGGAGAGGGAGAGAGAGGGAGAGAGCGAGGTAGAGAGAGGGAGAGAGAAGGAGATAGGGAGAGAGAGAGAATATTTTTGTTGAGTGTATACAGGTTTTTTGTACATAATAAATAATAAAAAAATTATAACTATTATGAATCCTGGAAAGGAACTTCGTTCCATCCGGGTGTCCCTTGACACCTCTAAAGTTTTTTTTAATGGAAATGGTATACTCCGAGGGTGGTCCCATATAAATTTGGAAAACAAAATCGAACCCTAAGGGTCGGAAAACAGGGGATGATTGATTGTTCACTCATTGATTGTAATGTATAACCACGCATAACTTTGTACAGAGTAGTCCGATTTTGATAATTCTTTTTTCATTGGATAGGGTATACCTTGCCAAGTATTATTAGTACATTAAAGCCACAAAAAATTACAAAATAAAAACTTTTTAACAAAAAATTAAACCGCCGAAAAAACAGAAAAGCAAAAAATAATAAACTTTAAAATTATGAGTCGGCGCTGAAAAATCAATGAACAAGGATCACTCAAAGCGCCGACTCATAATTTTAAGGTTTATTATTTTTTGCTTTTCTGTTTTTCGGCGGTTTAATTTTTTGTTAAAAAGTTTTTATTTAAACATGAACATTGGTGTCGTGCATTGGTATCTATGAATTAGATATGGTTATTTTCTAAGTAATGTTATGGTTTGACAGCGTTATCACACGCAAATCTGACATCTAAAACACCAACTCGAGGTGTCAGATTGGCGTGTGATAAAAGGAATCGATCAACATAGTTGTTTAATATATCAACTGGCGTGAGATGGAGGCTAGGGTCATTAAATATTTCTGATTTATATCAGGTGAATGGGCAAAAAGAATCTGTGGAGGCTACCCAGACGTCTAAGAATTATTAAACATTCAAGTTACTACCAACTCGGAACGCAATAAAAACTAAAATAGTACACTTGGAAAGTACGCTTAGTATGCTAATAAATAAAATATTCTGGCAACAAACTTTAAAAATAAACACTGTCTGGCCACAAAAAAGACCTCTGAATGTCGCAAGGCCGTAGCGGAATGGTTACAAAACTTTTAACGAGTACAAATACTATTTAATTTCTTTCATTATTTATTTGAAAATTGTAGCAGCTTAGGCTATAAAAATAGCCTGAAGTGTCTCACAAATCAAAAGCTCAGCTTATGAAACGGAGTACCTAATTTTAGACTTCTATTTACTGCAAAAATGGGCCAGTCTTTTTGCTTTTGGTCAACCTCATTTAGCTATTTGAAAAGATATGCAAATTTTATGAAGTCATCAAGTGATTCACCTGTTTCTGTTCATGTTTTAATTATGTCACGTTTACGTAACTGCTTTCAATTCAATAATGGTGTGTAGTAGCTATAGGTAGCTATAGTAATGTCAGCAAAAATTTAAGGAACCTGGCAGGCATCGGTCCTAGGTGACCACCTAGGACCGATGCCTGCCAGGTTCGCGGATTTGTTTGAAAGAGTTACCGTGGCCCTGGCACAGGCAACTGAAGGAACACGGATGCGTTTTTGAAACCCCACCCAGAAAATAAAAAAAGTTTACTATAGTAAAGACGTTGTGGTTTTTACCAGTCCGAAAAAGAAGATTAATCGGGTATAGGGTTCACTCCGAAGTTTCGAACGGCCCTGTATCTTCTTTGAGAGAGTAGAGCCACTGGACATAGGCGTCTCCATAGCCAATGCATGCCATTTAACTCGATCTCCTCTGCTACTCCAGCTACGTAATATCGTATTTCCACCAAGTCTGAGGCAGGCTTTTCCTAACCCTTAAAACAAGGAGGATAAAATAAGGAGAGACTGGCGTAAGGACATGGAGATTGCCATAAGCAAAAATATAGTATAGATATATAGATATAAAAATATAGATAGTAATGTCAGCAAAAATTTAAGGAACCTGGCAGGCATCGGTCCTAGGTGACCACCTAGGACCGATGCCTGTCAGGTTCGCGGATTTGTTCGAAAGAGTTACCGTGGCCCTGGCACAGGCAACTGAAGGAACACGGATGCGTTTTTGAAACCCCACCCAGAAAATAAAAAAAGTTTACTATAGTAAAGACGTTGTGGTTTTTACCAGTCCGAAAAAGAAGATTAATCGGGTACAGGGTTCACTCCGAAGTTTCGAACGGCCCCGTATCTTCTTTGAGAGAGTAGAGCCACTGGACATAGGCGTCTCCATAGCCAATGCATGCCATTTAACTCGATCTCCTCTGCTACTCCAGCTACGTAATATCGTTTTTCCACCAAGTCTGAGGCAGGCTTTTCCTAACCCTTAAAACAAGGAGGATAAAATAAGGAGAGACTGGCGTAAGGACATGGAGATTGCCATAAGCAAAAATATAGTATAGATATATAGATATAAAAATATAGATAGTAATGTCAGCAAAAATTTAAGGAACCTGGCAGGCATCGGTCCTAGGTGACCTAGGACCGATGCCTGTCAGGTTCGCGGATTTGTTCGAAAGAGTTACCGTGGCCCTGGCACAGGCAACTGAAGGAACACGGATGCGTTTTTGAAACCCCACCCAGAAAATAAAAAATGTTTACTATATTTATAGTAAAGACGTTGTGGAACCATATATTAAGTTTTATGCACATATCGATATCAAATGCAGCTGTGAGGATCCATCGCAATTTCTTCTGTGGAGGTTCCGTAATCACCACGCTTGGCATGTGGGTTGGCGATCGCAGTATGGTCGTAAAATGTATAGAAAACGCTGCTACCCATTCTCTAGTAAGTCCCTTAGTCGCGTCCTACGACAGCCACGGGAAGCAATGGGATGGTGTTATTTTTTACGTCCGACACCACACGGAATCGTTATGGATATCAAAGCCTAATTTCGATAGTGATCTAAATACTCTGACTGTTCTTGGCTAATGACTAAAATGTTTCCTATAGCCTTCTGCAAACTGCCGAAGAGATGCATCTTCCGAAGCAGCTGAAGCCAGAATTCGGTGGCGGGTACAAGGAATTCACAGTTCGAGATATGCACTGTTTTCAAAAGGTAAGTGTGACTAATATTTATTTACGAATTTCTAACTCTTGTTTTTGTAATTTTTCGAAGATTCCACTTAATTTTAGGCCCTTTTTTTACTCATAGACTTAATTCTTTGCAATTTTTAGTGGGATCTATTGCTATAAAAGGTTCAATAGTTTTAATTTTGCGATACGTTAGTCGTATTTAACTATTATTAAAATCCGTTTAGACGGCTGAAGCATCCATCGGACTATTATGATATTTATGAGCATTTTGCGTAGTCGAGACGCTCCAAAAGAGCCTTTAAATACGCCTTCTCCATTTAGACATTTATAGCGGGAAAAATCCATGTTCAAATAATATGGGTCTGGAGCATACTTACACAACGTTTTATGCCTACTTCTCTTTCTAATGTGTTCCCGGCCTATTGTCACAGTTTGTGATACTTGAAGTAATGGCTGCTCGCTCCTTAGCGAGTGTTCTAATGCTTCCATGCATGATATGACGAGGAGTTTATGGAAATATGCTATACTTACGTTATAGACGAGTTTTATAGTCAGAACTGGGGACCTATCATACATTTTTATAGTATGAAGAGTAGAGTGAGGTTCAATTTTGTACCAACTTAAAGCTGTCACCTTGGCTTGTCCTGCAAGTGATTAGGATAGGTGCTCAGTGCAGTTTATATTTCGGCGGACGTTTCTGTCAATATCTTACGACGTTAATGGCAGAAGTAGACGACGTTTCGTGTCACTGTTTTTTGCATTTACAAGTAGTCGGTGTCAAAAAACTTCAATAAAAATCCAGAGGCACCAAAGACTTCCGAAATAAAAGATATTTTTCACTTTGTATTGTTTTTTTAGCAGTTGGTTGTTTTGTATCTCAAAGTTAACTGTGCTAAGTACGTAATATGGTATTTGGCAAATGATCAATCAACGACATTTATGTCATCTAAAATGTTTGGTGAAGAGCAATAAGCTTAGTGTTAAGTAGTTGTGAAATAAGACAAAAATAAACATTTTACCCAACAAAGACCCGTCAAAACAAACAACTTTTCTACTACAAATCTGCGTCTTTACGACGATAATATCATAATGAAACTTGAATGAAAACTCTCAGTGACAAATAGCGTCTGGCAATAAGACCAAACTACGCCGTATCTTTTATCTACCATGAAACGCTTAAATTATGTCCTCAGTAATAGTACTTCAAAGAAGAGATTTTCCCAGAAATGTGTAGTAGATATTCGGCGATAGTTACATTGGAAGCGGATGGTTAAATACGCGGGTAGTTACTTAAATATTTGCGAGTTGATTTCTTCGTTGTCTGAGGGGTGTCACAAATTTTATCACGGATTTTGTTCCCACACTGTGATAAAAATGTGTGACTCAAGCCGATCACAGTAGGCTGTTCTCGCCCAGCTGATTTAACAATGGATACCTGTCTCAAACTTTATCTAGTCCTGGTAACACCAGAAAATGTTGAATAAAAACCAAAACCAGTGAATTTTCAGCTGTTTTTGATTCCATTCCAAAAATCGAACTCATCTTGAAACTTAATCTAAAACATACACATTATGTCACCTCTGTAGTCCTCAATGAAGTATTCATCTTCATCCATCATCTCATCTTTTCAGCGGAAAGGCACGTCCAAGTCCATTGCTGCCTTGGCTTCCCCCAGAAGTATTGCGTGAAACATTTCGTCAATACCCATAATGTATTAAAGCATATTACCAGTGGGGCGAGCACGGCCTCTGTGATAAGCTTGAGTCACGAATTTTATCACGTTTTTTTTCCCCACACTGTGATAAAAATGTGTAACTCAAGCTGATCACAGTAGGCTGTTCTCGCCCCGCTGGCTGATTTAACAATGGATACCTGTCTCAAACTTTATCTAGTCCTGGTAACGCCAGAAAATGTTGGAAAGAAACCAAAACCAGTGGATTTTCAGCTGTTTTTGATTCCATTCCAAACATCTAACTCAGCTCGAAACTTAATCTACAATGTTACCTACATTATCTCACCTCCGCACGCGTAGCATGACCACCATAGAAAGAACTTTGTCTATTCTTAGTAGAATAGAGATAGAACTGTCATGCTACGCCAGCATAAAACGGTACAAATCTTTCTACAATCTTTAATTCTGTCTTTAACCTTTCTACAATCTGTAATTTTGTCTATTCTTCCGTCGACAAAACCCCTTTCTACGGTGGTCATGCTACGCATGCTGTAGTCCTCCTTGAAGTTTTCGTTATTATCATCATCATCATTTCAGCTGAAAGACATCCACTGCTGGACATAGCTCTCGCCCAAGATGAAGTATTACGTGAGACATTTCGGCAATAATCATAATGTATTGAGGCGTAGGTGATAAATAATACGGGCTGGTGTCCGCAACTCCACGTCAAAGCGCGTATTTTGCAAACAGAGAATTAACTATATCCTTTAAAAATCTCCAAATTGTGATAGAAAGAGAGTCACGCAAATTGGATACAGGTCACTGTCTCCTGTGCCAGCCATATTTCAACAAAATTTTGTTCAGACGATTCAGAATTATAATTCTTGATAGGCGGAATACTCAGTTAAAAGTTTACCGAACCGAATATTCGGCAGGATTTGGCGCGCCAAATCGTACATCTAAAAAAATCCAGTCTGTGCTTTTGTAGAGCGCATTGAACCGAACTGCCCTTCCGCTCGCTGAAGCCGCTACCCTCGCCCGACGGCCCGGACTGTTAATGCATCATTTAGTCTAGTTAGTTGTGGATCTTGCCCTTGTGTTAGCTATATTTTAGTTACCTATGTTAAAACGGTCCTCTTGTACTTATTATCGTACTACTTCATTTATGCTTTGAGGGTTCGTAAAACGATAAAATATTATTCAGTTGGAGGATGGGCAGTTTTGCCGAGTAACGGCCAAATCCGAATGTTCGGTCAAGCTGCCGAATATACGAATACCAAACATAAAGCGAATATTCGGCCTAACCCTACCTATTTATTAAGGTGACAAGCCGAGAAAATCCGGTACGTAGTATAGGACAACGCGGTCGCACAGACAGAGGTCACTTCTCATAAACCAAACTATGTCAGAGCTACTGTCGAAATGAAGTGGAGTAATTGCGTAACACACTAGCTGTAGGAATGGTTTTCATTTTGAACGTTCAACAACATTCAATGCGTTATTTACGTTGTTGCATTGCAAACAACGTTTTCAAACATATGAATCAATGGATTAGCAATATCCTTTAAAATGATTCAGATTGAGATTGATCGTGTGTTACGCAAATAAGGTGTAGGATCCATTCTTAATTGTCTAGAATTTCATTCAGAGCATCAGTATCATCATTTCAGCCGTAAGACATCCACTGCTGGTCATAGGCCTCTCTCAATTTGGGAGGTTTTGCCATAATCGTCACGCTTGGCAGGCAGGTTGGCGATCGCAGTAAGGTGATAAAATGCATAGAGAACGCTGCTGTCCATTCGCTAATATGTCCCTTAGTCGCCTCTTATGACACTCACGGGAAGTAATGGGATGATGATCCGAAATGTTATTTTATTTTTGTTTCATTGCGGACGCTTTTAATGTTCACGTATTTTTCACATCGTCCTTACATTGATCATTTCAACAAATGATGCACCCAACTTTGTGTAACAAAATTATTGATTGAAAAGTGTCCATGGAGTTTCTTGCCCGTTCTTGTCCATAGGTTCCTACGCTTTGGAATTGGCAACTAGCTTCATTTTTCTGACTCTACGCCACTTGACAAATCAATAATTTCTTTTAATTGGTTTGTTTGAAATAAATGCTTTGAGTTTGAGTTTGATGGTGCTATTCTTTACGTCCGGCATCACACGGAACAATTTTCATACACAGACATTAGACATTCAGCTAAATAAAACTTCGAGATTTAGTAATGAGCATTCAAACTTCCCCATTTGCAATATTAATGTACTTACTAACTTTTCGGAGACGCCGAGAAACCGGAGCTCTTAATTATAAGCACTTCGCTGGGCTTCTAAAATTGTAAAAGTACCCGAGGACCGAAGTAACAGGAACTGTTCTGAAACTCCGCTTGTTGTAACTAGCAGACCAATCAGGAGGGTTTGTACTCGCCCTTAAATTAATTACGTAATTCGAAGAGCTAATAAATTTAATTTTGTAAAGGTTGAGGGTATTAAGAGGGCGCAGCAACCCAGAAAAAAAAAACGTTTTCACCCGCGTTTCCTTGCGCGGCCCTCTCATGAAACACACTTTTTTCGCCCTGATACAGATTATCATCAAATTTTTGCCATATTAATCTAGCATATTAAGTGACATCCCTGACATATCAACAAGCAATGGACAAAATTGAAAAACTTTTTGTCCCTAAATACGGGGCTTTTAACTGAATTTTATGTATCTTTTTTATAATGTGTGGTTTCTTTGTGCAGAATAAACAACTTTTCTTGTTTTCTCTAAGTACAAATCGAAAATATGTGAAAATGAGAAGTAACGTGAGGTTTTTATACTATAGGTTAGTAAGTAGTTAGTTAACTTGTGTTAGTTAGTATCATGTTATTTTTATACAATACCTAAGTCTTCTAAATTTTATAAATAGTCAAATTGAAAATTGTGACATTTTCATTACTACTCGCTCTTCAATACTGTTTTCACTGCTCTCCGCAATTCTTTGAGCCGATCGTTGGCGTAAAGTTTTTCGCGGTTGGCAGACGCACAATGTTCAATAGATTTGTAAGATAGTAGATATCGGCGTTTAAGTTCATGAAAATTTAGGCTAATAGCCATTAATAGCTATGAAATTACGAACTGTTTTAACGTTCCGGGCTTTTGGTACCGAATACTTATTAATATAACTAGCTTTTGCCCGCGGCTTCGCCCGTGTGGATGTCGGAAATTAACGCAGGAGGACGTACTACCGCGGTAAGATGTGTTAATTCAGGTTATATTGTAGGTAATAGCTGTTACCCGTGACTTCGTCCGCGTGGTATTTAACAAAAACTGTTTCATAAAGACTGTCTTTGAAAACTACGCTGACATTCGTCTCAAAATTCAGCGTGT
This sequence comes from Aporophyla nigra, assembly GCA_947507805.1. Lineage (NCBI taxonomy): Eukaryota > Metazoa > Arthropoda > Insecta > Lepidoptera > Noctuidae > Aporophyla > Aporophyla nigra. The sequence goes on along the minus strand of OX382315.1, from coordinate 13,433,846 downwards.
TTTCAGTTTTTTTAAAACTATTATTTATTTTTTCTAAAATAAAAGTAGCCTAAGTTACTCCTTGTTACGTCAGCTATCTGCCAGTGTTGCAAAGTTCCGTCAAAATCGGTCCAGCCATTTCAGAGATTAGCCGGAACAAAAAGACAGACAAAAATTGTAAAAAATGTTGTTTTGGTAAATGTACCGTGTATACATCCATATACACTTAGTAAAAAGTGTTTGTTATTTATTTGTAATAGATAAAGCTCAAGAGAACTACAGTCGTATTTGAAAAATATGGTTTGCATATGATAACCCAATTCTTGAAGAAGTTGTAGGTTATTTAACATCAGGCCACGGCACTAAAGAGCCGTGCAAAAAAGAGTCAGAAAGTACGCTAAGCGAAAACGAAGTAGGTAATAGCGGGAGCGGTAAATGAGGCTGATATTTTCATATATTGTGGTGTCTTACGACTTCCACGTAAACGTTGCGGGCAGAAGTAAATAATAAATTGATAATATTAGTTTACCTTAAACGTTTACAGTATTTGTACATACAGTTACAGGTCAGGCTATACATTTGCAGCTTTTGCTGACCTCGCATTGTATAGGCTTTTCGTACAATGAGATGTCAGCTTATACTGGAATGCTTGAAGTGTCGCCATGCGTACATTGAGCCACCAGTAGTAATATTTTTAATATTCTGGTTTATTAGTGCCTAAAAATCTTTATGTTTACATCATCATCATCATATCAGCCGTAAGATGTCCACTGCTGGACTAAGGCCTCCCCCAATTTGGGGGGCTTTGCCATAATCGCCACGCTTGGCAGGCGGGTTGGCGATCGCAGTATGGTGGTAAAAACAAACATACACACACACACACATACATACATAGTATAAAACAAAGTCGCTTCTCGCTTCTGATCGCTTAGCTCTTTCAAACTACGCAATGGATTCCAATGCAGTTTTCATCAATAGGCAGAGTGATTCAAGAGGAAGCTTTATATGTATAATATGCGGGCAAAGCCGCTGGCAAAGGCTAGTATAGTAATCAATTAATCATATTTGTTTACCTTAAAACGTTTGTAGTACGTGTACATCTCATCTCATTCTCATACAATAGTTTATTAGTGCCTAAAATGAACCATAACTAAAATATATTTATGACAGCTGCAAGTAATGCTAGTTCGGAGTTTGAATGTTAGGTAGCGATTTACGCTTTCTAGGTTTATTCAGAAAAGCGTGTTTCTGGCCATTACCAGATGTGTCTAAGCCATTTGTGCTTCTATAAATGGGATTAAATTGAAGAAAATTCTGTCTATGCGTTGAGAAATAACCCTGTATCGTTATTGCTTATTGAACCTGAAAAATTAATGACCCGTTTCTGCCGGGAGCACTCGACAGATAATTTAGGGGTGAATTGAGTTCGCGTGAGTCAGCATGTTGGCTGAAGAAATAACCCTGTTATAAGTGCACATAGATACAAGGTAAACGGCTTTCGTCAAGGACGGGAAAAGCTTTTGAATTTAGATTACTGGTTATGATGGCATGTTTGTTTTAGAGTTCTTGCTGCCTTATTTACAAATAGTGTCCGTTCAAAAATGGATTTTTAGCCGAAAACGAAAAATAAGGCTTATTTTCCCCCGACAGCGAAAATGATTTAGACATAAAACGTATTCATATTTTCACGTACATGTAAGCTCGTGAAGAAAAAATATACAACAAAACCTCGCTTTACAACTTTAAAACAAAATCGCGTCCATTTATGTCTGCTGAGTGAAACCACGAGCGGAATCGATTCACCCCGGAGTTTGCCGAACGTCACCTGATGAAACCGATTTATGAAGTAGGCAAAATGACGCGCGACAGTTGACGAGCTTGTGATTTTTAGCTAGCCGAAGCTTCGGTTGGTTTATGGACTAATGGTGATTGTTATGCCGAACATGGCCGGAAACTAAAATGAAGTTTCTGTTGGTCACTACTTCAAATAGTGGATCAAAGACTCTGAGGACCAACTACGACTCCTTCTGGTGTCGGACATATAGAATAGCACCATCCTATTTCTTCCTGTAGGTTTCGTAAAAACCGACTAAAGACTTATACTAAGAGAATGGGCAGCAGCATTCTTAGTTCATTTTACCACCATACTGCGACCGACAACCCGCCTACCAATCGTTGTAATTTCGGCACACTCAGCCAAATTGTGGGAGGAGGCATATTTCTAAGAGTGGAATGTCTTACGGCTGAAATAAAGAAGAAACAACTAAATTGATGTAACAAGGATCAATCCCCGTGTCACGTAAACATAATGACGAAACTTACAAATGTCTTCATCATCGCACACTTTAGGTTCACAATAGAAAACAAACAACGTAGTCTAAATTCAAGACCACTACCCAAAAATAAACACAGATTTGCTCAGAAATTTTACTTTAGGTAGCCCAATTTAGTATTCAGTATTCATGCCTTGCTTCAGCATTTCAGTAGGTATCGTGTACGGCAAAGCTTTGCGTACAATAGGACTTGTACTAGGTTAAGTAAGCGAGCAGATGTTACGTAGCTACCGTGCTAAATAGGAGATACCTGACTTCGTTACCGCTCTAGGTGTAAAGATTTTTGGCTTGCTTACGTCATACGGTCGCTGTTTCTTTAATCAAGCTTCCGAAAAGAGAAGCGTATGATGTTGATCACAGATTTTAAAATCATCTGTTCGTCTCATATTATTCACTCGCGTTTCATGTCTGGGTGTGTGACTGCTTTGTTCTTCTAAATTACGCAACGGATTGTCATCCTGTTTTCACTGTCAATTACAAAAAATATTCTGAAATCTATGTATGATAAATTTATATTCAACTTTCATAATATAAAGAAATCTCTATGTTTTCAATTCAATTCAATTCAATTTATTTATGTCAGAGAAAATCTCCATAAAAGTACATTGTACACAATAAAAAATAAAAAATAAAATGACAATCAGAAAAAAGTTAGTGTGTTAATAACAAAAATTAGACTTAAAATTATGTTAGTACTGTTATTACCTATACCTAACTTATACCTATGGCTATCCTTATCCAATGATTTTGGAAAGGGCAGTCAAAACGGGCAGCAATCACCTGTAGGATGCTGTTGCTGCTACTTCGTAGACGCAGCAGCAGCGAGTTAGCTTTCTTGCGCATGATAGCTTGAAAGCCATCCGTACGCGCTTCAGCAAACATGCCAGATGCGCTGCATCGCCACGGCAGCCCCAACAGCATCCTAAAAGCGTTGTTATATTGGGTGCGCAGGGCTGTGTAGGGTCGCTGCGTATGGTTCACCCACAGGCCGCTCGAGTAAAATGATTGGCAAAACGCCTTAAAAAGGGTTATTTTCACCTCTTTGGTGCAACGTGCGAACCTGCGAGCGAGCATATTGCCTCTCACCGCCAAAGCCCTGCGCTCCCTCTCGATGTCCTCGTCGTCCTTAAGGTCACCTGTGACAATGTGACCCAGATACTTAAACTTGTCCACAACTTTTAGGGCTGCACCATTAAGCACGACAGGAGGAACATGTGCGGGATAGTATGCACCTGCTCTAAATACAAGAAGTTCACTCTTATTGGAGTTGTATTTAAGCCCGTGTGACATCGCAAAAGTCTCACACTGAGATACCAGATTCCTTAATCCGTTGATTGTGGGGCTCAGCAGCACCATGTCATCAGCATAACTAATATTGTTGACAGACTTGTCATCAATGTAACAGCCGACATGAGTGCTACTGAGCCGCTCAATCAGCTGATTTATATACAGATTAAACAACAAGGGCGAGCTTAACCCCCCTTGTCTCACACCACATTCTAATTTATAGGCATCCGACATAGTACCGGCCCATCTCACCTGATTTCTTTGATTTGAGTACCAGTACTTGAGAAGAGAGGTGCATTCCACCGGTACACCCGCGCTTCCCAGCTTCTCCCATAGCACGTCATATGCTACGAGATCAAAAGCTTTTGACAGGTCAAGGAAACACGCGTATACCGGCGTCTTTCTCTCTGTGTAGTACTTGACAGTATGTTTCAGGCAAAGTATGGCGCTCTCTGTCGACAGTCCAGCTCTAAAACCGAACTGCGCATCGTGGAGGTTGACGCGCGTCAAAAGATTACCATTTAACAAACCGTCAAGCACCTTAGCTGTTATTGTGGCAAGTGAGATGGGTGGTGTGGTGGTTGGGTGGTGGGGTGGGTTGTTTGGTCTAGTCGCAAAAACTTTGCGAAGCAGGAGCGGGTCGCTAGTTTCTTCTATATATTAATATAAGTGAAATAGAAACTTTGTGCCCCTTTTTTACGAAAAGTTAAGCTGATGGAGGAATATGAAATTTGGCATAGTTATTGTTTATATGGGAAAGGACTGCAGAAAGCTAACGGTTGAATATAATAATGCATTACAAATACATAGAGCTTTAAATAACCACTAGTTTGAATAAAATCACCAATAAAATCACCCACGAAATGTGTTCGGTATAAGTCATCGCATAGTTTTTGTAAACGTCATTCCTATTTTTTGATTGATGTGTCTTTTCCTTGATCAAAGATTGTCACGAAATGGGTAAGCATTTTCGAATAGCTTTAGCCATTATTTACTCTGTAACTCTGCCTACATAGTTCCAGACGAAATATGGCTAAGCTATGTTTTATGTTCAGACATGTTATTAATTCTAGAGCTCCTAAAACAACATATTTACGGAGGTGCACCCTAATTGTATAACAAACCATCAACCACAATTTGCATAATTTTGAAGGATATACTAATATTGCTTCTTATGATCGAAAAAATTATCTGTAGAACAAAGTAAATAACGCAGTGAATGTCGGTGAACCCTCAAAATTAAAATCATTCCTACTGTTTGTGAGTTAATCGCAATAACGCAAGAACATCAGCGCCAGGTATATTTGCCTGAGACATGCTGAGGAGGTCTCCATTTAGTGTAATTTTCAGACCACACTTTGTATGTACGTTTTTTCATTTAATTTTAAAGTGTGTCATACCATTCCCTAAGTGTCATCACTAGTACAGACAGTGTCAAAAATATCGGGACGAAAAGACTTCAAAATAATCTCAATAACTAGAAAATTTGACTTTTAGACAACTGGTTAAAGTTCTTGTCAGAATAACAGTTGTCGTGTACTGTCTTCATTCTGCTAAATTCCTTGTGTCATTGAGTTAATATTGAATTTTCATAGTTTCTTTGAACATTTTGAACAGTCTGTTCGTCTCGATATTATTGACGCTGACTGTATCTTCGTCTACAGGAAATATTTATATCTCTCTTTAAGGTTATCAGACTTATTGCCATCTATTCGGAAGAGCCTCTGAATGGCAAAACTGGGAATGTTTTACGATCATTTCCTTTTAGCTAAATAGATACAGCAATATCTGAGGAAACGGTAAAGAGATAAATGTTTCGTTTAACGTAATAAAATCATGGTTGTAGTGAGAACTTCGTTATGGAATAACTCCATATCGCTGCTCAAATTGAGAGTACCGCCTACAAGTTTGAAATCTGGTGGTTATAAGCTTGTCGAACCTTCTTTACAATGCCTTAGGCTCAGCCTAACGGAGTCTACTATTTGATAATGGCCTCTCCCAAGTACCGCCATAGTACCCTTTTCTTTGGCTTCCGTCTCCAATTTGTCGTTTTCACCTTTCAGGATGGGCCATCCACCCTGAAAGGTGAAAACGACAAATTCAATTTTTTTTACGTTATTTTAAATTTACAGGTCAGTATCAGGTTGTATTTTGATTAAAATATGATTCGCGAAACGTAACAATTATGTCTTTACAGAATTATAATCATCAATACAAACTTCTAAGTTCATTTAATCCCATTGAATTACTTTTTCATGAAATTGACATTCAATGGATGTATGGGATTGGAATCATATTTTTTAACATACAGCCTGACTCTGACCTGCAGATTCCAAAAAATGTAAGAAAATTAGAATTTTGGGCTATTTTAGCGTATCCACCTTAAGGTCAGTCGATCTATCCGTGTATTTCGGAGCATCTTACGATACGGCGTCTTCATTCGAGAACTCACTGCTGCAACGGCTATTTGTCCTTTGACAGATATCAGACATGGCCAGCCGAAAAGCAGTGGTGGCTCAGTGGTATTGATCTCGAGTTTGTAGGTCGTGGGTGCGAATCCAAGCAGGCACTTTACTTTGTGTGAATTATTTCAACACCACTGCTCTCAAAACGTTGAAGGGAAACATCGTGAGGAAACCGGCATGACTTAGGACCAAAAATTCAAAGACATGTGACATCTATCAACCCGCACTGGGCCCGCGTGGTAGGCACTCCCTTTCACCGAGAGAAGGCATATGACCCAGCAGTGGGAACATTATAGGCTGCTGGTGATGATGAAGACATGGCTGGTTTACTGCCACTTCAGCTTACTAATTCTTTAAGCTGTGATAACAATTCCGAGTTCTTTACCGGATATCATATGTATGTACCCTGTTTCGGAATGAATTTTCTTTGTGATATAAAATAGCGGGCCCGTAAAAAGGCCACACATTTTCCCTGTCCGCGGAAAATGTGTGGCCTTTTTACTGGGCCGCTATTTTATTTCAATTGATTGCGAAACCGCAATGTTACCTATGATACAAATCAATATTAGGAATGAATAATTTATGTTTTGCACAGAACAATCGTTTCCGACTCGCGTCCGGCTTCCTATTGGTGGCACGCACTATTTTATTGATGTTTGATGGATGTAGTTATGTTTTTTGCCTAATGATGCGTCTGTTTTCCATCTATTTTGTTTGTTTCCGATAACAGAAGGCTTATTCTCGTAATTTCAAGAACGTTCACAGTCTGATTTCAGTTTCAATATGTAAAAAATACCTCGAGTTTCCATACATTATTGACAAGTTTTTGAAGAACAAAAACAGAAAACTGAAACTCGAAGCATTTACTAACGCTAGTTTAGAAAAAAAAAAATATATTTACAGACAATTTTAAACGGTTTAATGGTTGGTCAATTAGTCAGAAAGTTGAAGCCAGTTGCTTATTCTAACACGTAGATCTCAGTGTCACCTCCGACATCGTAAATTACTAAACGACTTATAGCGCTAATTTTACGGGTTATCTAACTTATCTGACGCTACACAAAGATACTCATAAAGTTCTCTTAATCTTAATTGCTAATTGTTTTCTCAAATAACGTAGCATCTTCAAACAAGAGAAGTTAAATATTTAGAGTATAATAAATTCCGGATTAACTCAAAACCGTTGTGTTATCTTTCATCCTTGGAAAGACATGCAAGCTTTTCGGTTCTGCAGCAAAAATAGCAAAACTGTCGAGGATTTTATAAGATTGGCTTGAAAGATAGTTGGTGTCTAACTTCAAGACGTGTTCGCGTTGTAAAGCTTGTCTTGATCTTACGATATAACTTGCAACAACGTATGGGTTTATGTAACGTTTAACTTAGGGTCGATTCACAACTGACGGAAGATGCGTCGCGTATGATCGGTCGCGTAACGCCAGAACAGTCAATTATATGAGAAAACATTCAACCGTTCACACTTAACCGATGATGCGTTAGTGCGTCGAGCGTACAGCGTCTGTTCCGTTTCCGTCAACGCATTTTCGGCCGACATAAAGAGTGGCAACGTCGCGCCACGTGTATATTGACTGATACATTCAGAGATCGTTTGTGTACAGACTTAATTAACACACAACACAACCGCTCTGTAGATGCTGAATGCAGAAACTGAATAGACGCGTAATAATGTTGCAAAACAAAGACGCCCGACGCATCTTCCGTCAGATATGAAAACACCCTATTTGACCGAATAGACGCGACCGATGATACGCTCGACGCATCTTCCGTCAGATGTGAACCGACCCTTAACGTGCTTTTTGATAGTTCACTTTTGTAATATGCAGTCAACTGGAGCAGTAGTACTACTTGAATTACAAAAATCGCTCTTACTACTAAGAAATAATGGCATTTCAAGGTTAACTATTACCTAGGGTTGACTGAACTATTAGCCAATTATGAGTTCGTGCTACCAATTCCCATACATTTATTGAGTTGACTTTACTTTGATGCCTATAGTGATTGCGATCTAATGGGCTTTTTATATGTGGCTCTGTTACAATTTCAATACTAAGTGGATAGCGACACGATAACAGTGTCTGTTTTGACAGGGACCAACTGTTTCAGCGGCAATTTCTTGTGGTGCCGGACGTAAAGAATAGCACCATCGCATTTCTTCCCGTGGGTGTCGTAGAAGGCGACTAAAGGACTTACTAGAGAATGGGCAGCAGCGTTCTCTATGCATTTTACCACCATACTGTGAAAATGTTTGGGGGATGCCTATGTCCAGCAGTGAACGTCTTTCAGCTGAAGTGAATGAACGGCTTCAAGGACTCTCCGAGACACGAGGGGGAGTCATACTGCGAAATTCCTAACTTTGGGCAGAGTTTCTTGACAGAAAAACCTAGGATCTCTTTTTACCATTTTACTAGGACTATATTACATAATATATGTCTTTCCAGGGTTCCTCAGCCGCCGAACTACTGAACTCGCAAGAGCGGGGCACTTTAGTCAAGCATGCGCTGGAGTCAGCACGGGCTGAACCCGGCGATGAACATGCTTTGGAACCTGCCCTCACACTCAGACCTGGACAGAGTATTGGTAAGTGAAACTCGTAAACTCAAAACACTTTATTTGTGCTACACAATCACAACTGTTCCCACTATTTATAGCAGCAGTTTGATTACAGTACGTAATCAAACTGCTGCTATGTGACTAACTGGAACCTTGTGGGAATCTGTTGTTCTAGGGTTGAGGAAGACTATCCCCTCGTAATACAGTTTATACTAGTACGAGTGGATAGGGCGAATCAGTCTAAAGACAGCCAAACCAACATATTTATAGTGTACCATTTCACATTCAACGATCTGTTTATTTTGTGTCTATTATTAAGTTGCTCTGTATTGTCTCAAATTTGTGAATAAATATATTATTATTATTATTGGGATATAGACCTTCTCTGAGAGGGAGTGGGCCATAATCTACCACCCTCAATTTGTACTACACAATACAGCCGTTTGTGCAGTGCGTGTTGTATTCCCAAATTTGTGGCGTCGTCGTTTTCAATGTCGCCAGACTTGTCGTTCGAAGCCGCTCGACAATGTACGACGGGCACATGTGCCGTGGGATATCTAGTGACATAGCTTACATCTTCTAAAACTTAAATACGTTTTTGAAGATCCTTCGATTTCCATAAACTCACTTTTTCATACCTGTATTTAAAGTGTACAGTTTTGAATGAAAACCGAACTCTCAAAGTTCTCGTGTACCGAGATCGGACAATAAAACACGTTAATTGGAGAATTTGGCTAATTATATCTAGAGTCGTTCTATGAATCTTACTTCGGCTTGTCTGCCTGTTCTGACACCTACTGTTTTTTCTGCTATTCTATCTCTAAATTAGTTTGACCGTTCGAATGTCATTAAAGTTATTTATAACCAGCCTGTATCAACGTAAGGTCGTCTTTGGCATACAACCTTTATACTACTGTGCACTAAAATAATACCATACACAATGGAAAACTTTGGAACTAGTCTTATTGTCTTGGTATTGAATATCATCATCGTTGGAATATTCAACTAGTCCATATTTAATATCTACCTCTCAACTTTTACACCTAACTTTGCGTTCAAAATACTCACATAAATCCAGACGAAAGACGTCCACTGTTGGACATGGGCCTCCCCCAATTTGAGAGGGTTTGCCACAATCGCCACGCTTGGTAGTCGGGTTGGCGATCGCGATTGGTGGTAAAAATGCATAGAGAACGCTGCTGCCTATTCTGTACTAACTTCCTTAGTCGCCCTACGTAGTTCTACGACACCCACGGGAAGAAATGGGGTGGCGCTATTCTCTACTTCCGACACCACACGGAACGCACCCAAAATACGTACGATAAACCTATATCAATCTAACATATCGCTTCTAAAATAGTTTTAATTCAATAAAACGTAAATATACAACAGAATTAGCCTTATTAACCCATTCTGACATACAAAGGGCTAGCAGAGTACAACAGTGCACTATGAAAGACTCACCTTGAACTGGTTAGAACACAATAAGTCAACGAGTACATCGGGAAGGTCACTTTCTCTTGTAGTTGAACTTTGTAAAGGACAGATTGGAGCGTATTGTAGTTTGTGTTTTGTTTTTGTTATAATACGCCTTAGGTTTCTGAAAGATTAGTTTGTAAGTGAGAGTGACGTTATCGGATTCATTGTAATAGGTTTTCACTATACTATATACTTATAGTATTAGTCAGCCAAGGAGAAAAATAATACCAACCCGCACTGGGTCCGCGTGGTAGATTACGGCCCACTCCCTTTCACCGAGGGTAGACCTGTGTCCCAGCAGTGGTAACAATATAGAATGATTATGAGTAAGCCAGGGAGAAAAATAATAATAAAACATAGTGTTTTTTTAAACGAGGTTGGGTTCGACTCCTAGCTAAACCAAAAGGTTTAAAAAAAGTTATAATGCAGTTTTCCTGGTCTCGAAAATCGAGCTCATGGTTCTTTTGACCTTTTTAGTTTACTGTTCCTAGTTTCGAATTTCCTCTCGACATATCATCTTAAAAGTTGCCTAGTTTTTACAGTTCGAGTTGTACGGATAGAACAATTATGTAAAGCTATGCTTGCCGCGGTTGGTTCATGGATGGGTGACCATCTTTACATATCAAGATCAAAATATTTTTATTTCACATAAACATGGGCACTTATGAAACATCAGAAGCTAGGTGCACGGTTCCAATTTGTTGCTTCCTATGGAGATGAGGGGGCAAGAAACTGCATGGTTACTCTTTTAAAAATAATTGGCTTTTACAATGGTTTCAAATTACAGTGTTAATAGGTATGGGAGAACAGTGCAGAGCTGTCAACAAGTACCAGGTACTTACCAAAATATAAAATTGTCTACAGTCTACCAGGCTTACAACGTACTCACATTCACAAAGTATAAAAGAATGTACATAAGTGATAGTATTTCGACAATAAGATAAGATATAATAACCTATTTAAACCGGGACTCGGAAAGAATGTTAAGCCGTTGTTCCGGGCTGTCTCGGGCTGTCTTTCGTGTATATATGACAGTCGTTGCGGGTCGTCATAAGCCCGAAAATCTGACATCCAGTCTCACCAAGGGACATCGTTTTACCCAATAACTGGGTTGTGTAACAAAATACTGGTATTCAGCTGCTTTCAGTTAGACTGGAGTTAACTCGTTGTCTTTTATATCAATAAATTTTTATCTTTGCCAACAGTACCAGCATGTGTGAGCAGAGGCGTGGTCGCAAGTATGTTCCCTCTCCACGAGAGAAACGCTTTGGAGAACCTCAGAAGTAAATGGGTGAAGACGTTGTTCTCTCCACAACCTATAGGTAAGCTTATTTTTTGCGGGACATTTAGCACCAGAAATAACTAATATGTCTCTTGTCCACTCACGATCCCGATCTTTGAACCCGTACTTCCAAACTGCTTCATTTTTCTTCTGTTTGCGTGTCAATAACTCAGCTACCACATTGTCGAAATGTCACAGTGAACAGAAATTAGGGAGAGTTATAGACACGCAAACTATAATTTTAGAGCTGAGCGTTGTTCTACTTTCGGTGATGGCCCCACAAAGATACTGATTTTAAACATAGCAAACTCAGTCGGTTGATTATGGGCAAACTTCATTTAATAAATAACCTCCTAATATTACTTTGAATGCTTGTATGCATGCACAATTTTCTTTGTTTTTCACGGTTACCATTGTTGCATTTCAGATGAGATTAGTGAATATTTCGGTGTTAAAATTGCAATGTACTTCGCTTGGCTTGGACATTATACACAATCGTTGACGGTACCTGCGGCTGTTGGATTTATATTTTGGGTAAGTTTATTTACGTTCCCTACTTCTTCTTATCTTATTGTCCAGGACGTTTAGCCTGCGTTTGCGAATACTTTACTCTAATGTTTAATTAGCTATACCAAAACGACCGCTGTAAGTATCCCTTAGCTGTCACGATGACCAATAATGAACCATTTTATTGGATTTGATATATTTTTGTAGTCTACCAGTCAAGCCCTATCATTTGATGCCCATATTGAAAGGGTTGTGAAAAATATGTAATTAGCCATTTAATAGCGGCGGCCATCTTGGATTTACAATGATAATAAATATATTAATTTGTATTGTCATCAGAACTAAGGGAGTGTACCAAATATCAGATCAATATGTCAACAGGAAAGGGGTATAATTTCAATGAGTAAATTTGACCCAAAAAGCAAACGGAGCCAGTTTAATAAAACCGTTAAATAAAGTCGATTCCAGCTCTCATTTTAGTTTCATCATCACCATCATCATTTTAGCCGTAAGATGTCCACTAGTGGACATTGGCCTCTTTCAAAAATGGCGGAGTTTGCCATAATCGCCACGCTTGACAGGCGGGTTGGCAATCGCAGTATGGTGGTAAAATGAATAGGAAACGCTGCTGCTCATTCTCTAGTAAGTCCCTTAGTACCATTTTAGTTTAACGAATTGAAAATCAGAGTGTAAACGGGAGAATGCATACATCACGGCGATGTGTTATGTAGGTTTGTGTATTTTATGAGAAATATTCGGATTATTTGAAAACAAGTTCTGATTAGAAACATTTTCGTTTCAGATTTGGCTTGGCACAGCAAATGATAATTGGAAAGACATTGCTTATGTATTGTTTTCGTTGTTCAACGTTCTCTGGGCGTGTGTATATTTAGAGACGTGGAAAAGGTATGTACAACACCCGTCCTTTAATATGTCACATCGAGATTTAGAAAGAGACATAGGTGTATGAATGACAAAGACGGCGCTATTCAATACCAAACTTGCTAAAACTTGATGTACCATATCGATCACGTACTGTATACACGCTGGATTTGCGAGACAACGTTGTAAGCGCATTTACCTAAACCATTGTATCTACTCAAAAAAATCCACCCTGTTTATTAATATAATACCTAGTTTCTGTAATGCAAGTATTTCAATTTATATTTGTTCAATTACAGATATTCAAATGTGCTGGCATATAAATGGGGAACATTGGATCAGAGAGATGAGTTGCTGGTTGAACCGAGACCATTATTTCAGGTAATTACTCGACTACAAATAAAGTTCTCACACCCCTGGTCTATAATGTCAAGTTATGTCATGCAAACTTTTACCTTTTTACCTAAAATAAGTCATTCTAGCCGGGAAATAAAATTGTACTGAAATTAATTGTATTGTAAATCACGGGTCAATATTGTTATTTGAATTTGAAACTAGATAATTTTTTTGTATGATATCTTGTAGAGTATTTTCCTTGAAAATAAAGGTCTCCTCGTCTTTGGTGAGCATGACTAATATAGCGTCTGTGACATAAGACACTACTTTGTCCCTTGGGTTAATAATGTACTATTTGGATTTACCTTGTAGTTGTTGTACCTAATTATGGGTTGTGAGATTTTTTTACCCCTCGTAGCATACAAACGGCTGTGTAGGTGTATTGTTATTATTAAGGCTCAGGATTTACGTGACCTGACACCTGGGTAGGTGGCGCAGTCCATAAAATGCAATTTAAATGTATGTATTTATTGTTTCCAGGGAGAAATGAGTACAAGTACAGTGACAGGGCGGCCGGAGCCTGTATACGCGGCGTGGCGGCGGCGCGTGTGGCGGCACTGCGTGTCGTTCCCGCTCATGTGCGTGTGTCTCAGCGTCGCTGCCTCGGCTACCTTCGCACTGCTGCGGGCTCAGGTAGACACATATACAACGTGTATGTGGTGGCACTGCGTCTTACAAAGAGAACGGAGTAAACTCGTTCTAAAACTTCTAAAGCGTTTAGCTTCTCTTTACATTTGTTACCGGCCAATCCCGATCTTGGTAGAATTATTCATTTTCGCCTAAGCTAAACCAGTCTTCCCTACTCGCGATAGGACAAACCAGTATAGACCTATGCAGGAAAGACAAAAGAAACAGCATGTACAGCCTACTACCAGCGGCGTGCAGTCCCTATAGGCAAAAAGACACTGCAGACCCTAGACCCCAGATCAGGACTAGTTATTAATATTTCAAAAGTAAAAGAATTATACTAACAGTAAGTAATAAAACTATTCAAAAAGTTTAAACGCCTAATGTAAATACAATAGCAATGTTCATACCGTTCTTTTTACTACGGCAACGCATTCATAACAGATCGCAACGCAAGCAGGCAGCGAACGATAATGTCTTTATTTCATTCATAAATGTACGCATGTAGTGGTAATTTGTTCTACATTTTCGTGTCTATACATCGCACACATAAAGCGAAGTCCTGCCGCAGGCTAACCAATCACAGGCGTCCCTGCGCCATTATTAGCGCGCTGTGAGTATTATGCGATCAAGTTGAATATGTACGTAGCCTCAGGAAAATTCCGATTCGCAATGATGCAATTTTATTTGTCAACGTTTTAGTTATCAAAATTTAGAAATTGTTTGTTTACGAAAGGATCCATATTGATTTCTTACATGTGAAGCGCGCTGTTTTATGTTTTAATTTTGATTGAGTTTTCTTGTGATTAATTAATTTACAAACGTTAATATTTAGGTAGATTTGTTGCTTATTTCAATTAGTTTTTTGAACTGTTTTAATTTTTACTTACTACGCTTTTTGTTTGTTTTTTTCAAAATGTTGTTCGATTGTGAGATTTGTGTTGAAAATGTGTGTTTGTTAAAAAGTGTATCTAAAGGGAAATGTGTACCTGAGTAACGAGAATTAACCCAGCAAAGAGGTAATGCAACTCGTAAGTTTCATAGTAATAGTTAAGAAACATAAAAACGGCTGTGTTGTTGTTTACACACATTTAAATTATTTTGTTTTCGTCCCGCGGCTTGCTCAAAGATAAATACATTTGGTAATTATCGTATTGAGAGAAGTATTACGAAGAAGTTTTACGTTTAGCGAAGTTTATTGTTATTACCCCAGCAAGCAATGATCCAGCAAGCAGCGCATCGACAGAACGTTAATTTTCATTAAAACGTATTCTCACGTTGGTACCTATTTAAGAAACACACAAAGTCAACAACGAGTACATATCTTTCTGTGCTTTCGACGGAAAAAGAATTATTGGTCGAATGAAGACGCATACCAACTTTTTATGACGATGATTTTAAATCATATTTGAAATAAATTATAGTTTAAAAAAACTAAAAAACACGCTTCCATTGAAAACCAAACTAAAAAGTACAAAATAATAGAAAAAAAGCGTGGGGTGCTTTTTAAGGTATTTTTTTATTGATATCAGGCACCCCACGCTTTTTTTCTATTATTTTGTACTTTTTAGTTTGGTTTTCAATGGAAGCGTGTTTTTTAGTTTTTTTAAACTATAATTTATTTTCTATTTTTTAGGGTATTTCGAATTTTGAGACGTATGTCAGCGTAGTTTGTGATAGTTTTTTTGCTGTCCTGGTAACCCTGGCAAGGATAATGGCACAAATTTATGAAATTATTGCATTGTTATCGGTCCTTGACAGGTGTGCAAAGTTTGAATGAAATCTGGTCGTTTAAAGTGGGTCAAAATCGCGCTATAAGGAGTCGGTTACAAACAAACATACAAATATACAAGTGAAGCTAATATAAAGCGTGTTAAAAGATAGGCGCGTAGATGTCATTTATAAACGAGTTTGTTTACTTTATTATTTTTGCTGTTACCCGTACTTAATTTACTTATTAAATATATTTACATATACGAATCACATGAAGGGCCTTTTTCAACGATCACTCACTTGGATTAGATATTTGAGGTGGCCGAAATCATTTATTAGCATCATCAGGAAATCGCCATTTCAACCTTTTAAACCACCTAGTGAGTTTTTCTTCACTAACTTGAGCAATTACGAAAGACGTCTTTTTTTTTTGGGACTGCCTACCCGGTCAGTAAACCCTGTGCACGCTACTGCTTACTACAGTAAAAAAGGTAGCGATGTAGTATCACGGTATCATTCCACTGTAAAACTTTAACCGTTGTAAACTGGTCCACATGAACATTTACAGTCATTGTGTTGATGAGAAGGGAGAACTAGTTTGGTCTAGGTGAAACTAGTTTGTCCTAAAATCGGGTTTGGCTGGTCCACATTGTGATCTTCCTATTATTCCAACCTTGAAAATAATACTACAGTGTTATACCCGTCACATAGAGCCGTCATTATCGACGTTTAGGTACTCAGCAATAATCTTTTTCACATCATTTTCTGTCTTCAACAGGATTGGTGGGAAACGAACATAATGTATTTGACATGGATACCGCGCGCCTTGCTCGCTATTATCATAGCGGTTGAAGAGGAAGTGTACGCCAGAATAGCAAGGTGGCTAAACGACAAAGGTAATGTTGAGTTTTTGCTTTTATTTCTACGACTAAATGTGTGAAAGAGGTTGCGTTTTCTTTTGTTTTGTCTGTGGTCTTAGGGCAGTGGTATTGTAGGGCGACATAGTTCTAAATAAACGTGTTGAAATAGAGAACTAACATGAAATACAGTTTTCTTTGACAAGTATTGCCATCCTAGTTCATTTGGTTTGTTTTGGATCCATGGGCGCGCTATATGATTTGTAGACTTATGGCACGAAAATAAAAAAAATAAAAATTGTGCACTTTTTCAATCAGATTTCAAGGTGGAATTTCTAAGAAACATTCTGTTCACCAAAATATCTAGATACTTACTTCTTCTTAGCATGTTGATAGCCATCTATATACAGTTTTATAGTGAGACTTCTCTAATTTACTTTCTTTTTTTTTTGCCATTCAATGTGCAATGTGCTTAAAGGGTTGTATTGGTGATTTTAATGATTAAACTTCTGTACAGACGCCAGTACATCAAGCTACTACAATCTGTTAAATTTCTCTAATAGATTTTCAACTTTATCGCTAAAGCATTAGGTTCAAGTTTGATTGGGAGAATTTGTCAATTTAGGGTAGCTTGGTGTGCTGGCGTCTGTACATACAACCGTGTTGTGGTCGGGAATCGTGTTTAAATCAACACACAATCTGTCACGGACCTACAAATTGCGCAATACGCAAGAAAAAATTCATTTCGCGCGCTACTCCGTAATATCCACTTTAACAAGGTAGACATCTATTTTCACAAATTTTGTATATACGCGAGACATTATTTCTTCAAATACCACTGTCCTAAGTAAGATTTATGTTTATTGTGACGTTTTTATTTGTGTGCAGTTCTTTAGTTTGGATACATTTTAATAACAATCGAAATGAGGTGTGATTCTAACGTAGATAGCCCGTAAATATGTACATTTTTGATTCCAAATTAATACTCTGATATACAATTGGAAAAATGTTACGGGTGTTTTTATCGCACATATCCTATTCTGTAAATATTCTTTGCCCAAAAAGGCTCGATTTCAAATCCAAATCTACGTATCTTTCTTATTTATATAAATGTTTCTTTATTAATTTATGAAAGGGATATGTACGAAAAGTACAAAAATATTTGAAAAATTCTGCATGCCTCTTAGTTTTGAAATTGAGATTTTTCTTCGTATAGCAATATTTAGAACATCAAATTATTTAAACAATATTAATAAATAGTCGATTAATCGAACTTTAAATAGTCACATTTAGTAATTAGTACTTAAAATAATAAGTAGAAAAACACAGTGTGTAGAACATATACTATAGCGCATATTATTTTTTCTCTTTACTGCTTACCAAATGGGACTGGACACTACATAAAAAAAAAACACAAAAAAAAATGGTAACACTGAAAATCATGACGTTTTATTTGAACAGAGAACTATCGACTCGAGACAAAGTATGAGAATCACCTGATTGTGAAAATAGCATTGGTTTGTATTTAAAAAATGCTGTAAAAATACTAATGCCATACTCAAAAGCTAAGCTTTGATCACGCTTTGCTTCTAGAAAGTAAACGGAGAAGGTTGTTAACCAAACAGATTGGTAAATGGAATAATCATCTGAAGGCACAGTGATTTAGCTTGCACGCTATTCTTTTTCGCTTGCATGCGAATTTAAAAGTAATATTTTTTTCTTGTAGCGTGTACAGACAACAAAATAGGTAACTAGGCAGCTGAAATTTAATGCTTATTTATGTAAATAGATCTTGTAAGACACTGAAATGAAATTATTATTTTTCTAAGCAGATCTTGTAAGACACATGTCAATATTTCGTTGGTCAATATTTTGAAACTAACTACTGAGAAGAAATGTCGAAACATACTTAAGGTCCAAACATTATATTTAAAAAATATTGTGTTTGTGTAACATGAAAGTGCCATTGCAGCTTTGACTGACTTGACCGAAGAGACGGCTTACATGCATTGTGTAGCTCAACCCTATTTTAGGGAGCCCATGACCCGTCACAAGACCACTTCCAGATCTGCAGGACATTTGCGTAGGCCAAATACTCAAAAATACTCAAAACCGCCTGTCAGTGTGAGCTTTTAACGAAGCTTCGATCAACAATAGCACTAAATTTCTGATATATGCATCAAATATGGCCGGAAAAATAAGACCACAAATAATGTTTTTGTCTTTTTTGCAACATCGTTTTTCCACTTTATTCCATTGCTTTTCAATATATTTTTCTTGTTTAAAAAATACGTTTTCTTTCAAATCGAAGTAGTAAATATATTGTAAACGATTATAAACTTAATTGTGTTTGAGTAATAAGGCTTATTTATAATCAAGCGATATACAGTTGCGACTACTTGAGCGATGTGTTTTGTTGCTAGTTTGTTTTAAGTGGTATTGATGATCGAAGTTGATACGTTACCTATATAGTACCATCGCTCAACAATGGTGAATATTTTGGTAATATCCAGCCCAGAGTCATTTCAAGCCGGCCGAAGATAGTTGAAACCCGTATACATAACTGTTTTGTTGACTGTACATCTGACATAAAGTACTAAGATTAAAATTTATTTAATTCATATTTTTTGTTGTTTCGTTAATTGTTTTGAAACAAAACTTGCCTTGATCCACCACTGTAAGTCTTTTTACGTTATTGGCGAGACAATGTTAATAACAAACACTTCTAAATATGCTTATAAGCACTGGACAATTGTATAATTGTATAATAACCTAAACTCTGAGATGTCGAACGTAGAGCAGTGGTGGCCCAGTCATTACGGCCGTGATTTATGAACCCAAGCAGGCGCTTTACTTTGTGTAAATTATTTCATCACCACTGATCTCAAACCGGTGAAGGAAAACATCGTGAGAAAACTGGCATGTCCTAGAACCAAAAATTCGAAGACATGTGACATCTACCAACCCGCAGTAGGCTCGCGTGGTGGATTCTGACCCAGTGCCACAGAGAGCAGGCCTGTGTCCCAGCAGTGGGAACAATAAAGGCTGATTACATTAAATTAGTATATCGACAGCATGATAACGCTCTTTTAGTCCTTAAAATTGTTTATTACAAAGTTAAAAATCTTTTACACAATAATTTATTTATTTAAACATCTTTATAACTTCAGTTACGTAGTATATTTAGTTGTAAGGCAGATTTTTCAATAGTCAGGTGACTTTTACCGAAGGAATTAATTTTGTGTTTTGACAGCCCTTAGTAGTAATGTCCAATTGTCATTTATTAAGGTTTGTTTGACCACACTAATCTCTTAAACTACTGGTCGGATTTGAAAAGTTCGTTTTTCATTTGTTTAGATTACTAGAGTACTATAGGCTAAAATCACGGTAGGATCCTAAGGAGCTGAGCAAAAACTAAAAAAGTCAATGGATACTTAGCAAAAACCAAAGTAATTGTGTGGGTAGGCAATGCAATGCGACGGGGTGGGTCGAGATACAAGAAATTACACGCTGACCAAGTCACGGCAGCTAGTTCTACTGATAAAAGTTAACTGGCTATTGCAAAATCAGCCCTAAATATATTTGTTTTATGTTAAAACACTGACTAATATAATTATTGCTATCATAAATAAATTCCATTATCGTTAAAGTATTTTGTTGTAGACCGTATCTAGTTCGCTTTTGGTGTATTTTAAGGTAAACAAGGTTGTATATCTAAAATGTTGTGTTTTGTTTTCAGTTTCAATTCCTCAACTCGTTCATGAGTTTGTTCTATATTGCGTTCTACCTGCAGGATATGGATAAATTAAAAGAGGTTTGTAACTATCATACTATTACTTTACTATAATGTAAAAAAAATGAAAATCGTTCTTTTTAACTTGTCTCTAACCTAACCTAGTTTTAAAATGTTTTCTGGAACCCATCACCAATATCAGAACGTAGATGTTCGAAACGACGATGTGTGAACGTAGAACGTTAATGTAAGAACTGTATTTACTACCTATGTTACAAATAAAAAATGATTATGATTATGAAATCAGTAAATCTGAAGATCAATTCTCGTTATTAACAACGTTAATCAAAATCTAGGCGCAATCTCATTTCAGAGAAACGGTAATGTACAAAACTTGTCAAAAACTAAAAAAAGTTCATAGTCTGATATCAGTCTTAATTTGTTAAAAATACCTCTAAGTACCTCTCAGTGTCAAAAAAAATATGGAAACATTTTTGAAATTGAAATCAGACTGTGATCACATGTTGACAGTCGTCAGGTAGTCAAGTAGCCTAAAAGTCGTGCAACCAGTCTTACTAAGGTATATTGTGTTACCCAGTAACTGAATTGAGAATGTCAGACAGGAAGTTCCTCCATGTAAAATACTGGTATTCAGCCGACCCCGATAAAGTTGGGAAAAAGCAAGGCAGATTTCATTTCGACTACCGGAGCATTTTCTTTTCCTGTATAAAATCCTTTTGTAAATTTAAAACATTTTTCTTTTATTTTCAGCAACTAGCAGTTTTATTGATAACTAGACAAGTGATCGGTAATGTGAAAGAGTCAGTTCTGCCTTATTTGATTGAAAACTTGAGGCTTGCGAAGATTTGTGTTGATGTATTCGGAGCTATCAGTCCGAGCAAGAGTAAGTTTATGTGATATCTAACTTTTAGGGTTTTTAGGGAGTTGTCTGTTTCGTTGGTCTAGTCGTCACGAGCGCTACTGCTTAGCAGGAGATCCTGGGTTCGATTCCCAGGTCGGCCAAAGTGTTATTGGGTTTTTCAATCTGGAACTTCACAGTAAAAGCAGTCTGCACGGTTAATGGCAACAAGTTCGCCCCCTTATAACACGGGACTTAAACATAATTGGCAAAATGTGGTGTACTATAGATACACATTTGCCTAACCCTTTGGGGAAACAACACGTGATGTTATGTGCTTTAAAAAGTGCAAATAAGACTCATTTTAATAAGTTCGCTAATTAAGAACCGTATTACCAACGCAGTTGCTAGTGGTCGTATGTCTACTGCCGAACAAAGGATTCTGGGTGCAATTACCAGATGGGGCAAAGTGTTACTGAATTTTTCCTTTAATCTGTAATAGCCCGGAGTCTGGATCTGTTCCCTATTGAAGATAATAAACTCCCCAGTATTACCTGGAACTTCGTTATATCATGAGATCACATATGGAGCTGACTAAAGACCTACTTTTCGCCAGTTGTGCACACCGTTTAGAGAGCAATGGTAGCCCCGTGGTAACGGCCACAACTTATGAGTACAAAAATCAAGTAATTTATTCAATCGAGACTGAGAGTCAGCACTTTTGAACTGCAAAATAACATAAGACAGTCCGCCCGGCCTTCATCACTTCCGAATGTTTTAGTTAGGGAGAAGTAGTGTCGCATCAAACTGTCCAGCACCACAGCTGTCTGTTCAGTTTGATTTTTAGATCGTAGTTTCCAAGCCAGGGAGGTGCTTTACGTTGCGTAATTTATTTCATTACCGCTGCTCTCAAAAACGGCGAAGGAGAACCCGCACTGGCTCCGCGTGGTGGATTACGATACACTTCCCCTCACAGAGAGGCCTGTGGTGGAAACGTGTCGACTGATCATTCCAATGCTTTTGCACATCTGTTTGCTCTTGCAGGGAAAGCACACGTAATTTTAGTCGAAATGTGTCGTATACTATAACGTGCCACTTTCCCCTTACAGTACCAACATCAGCCCAACTAACGGAATTATTCGACAAGAAGACAGACTCCTCGGGTGACCCACCAGAGAACAGTCTCGTGAACGGAGGTACTGATAAGGAATCAGAGCCTCTTGTCGGACAGAAGGTGCTGCATCAGGCGGAGCTGGAGTCGCAGCTGTTCAAGGTAATACTTTACAGAACCTATGATTTTAACCGACTTCAAAAAAAAGGAGGAGGTTATCAAGTCGTCTGTATTTTTTTTTAAGTTTGCAACTTAAAAAAAAATACAGTTTGTTTGTAACTTTTGACTGGGTGAATCGATTTTGATGATTATTTTTTTATTTGAAAGCTGGTGCTTCCCAATGGTCCCATTTTAATTTTGTTCCATTTGGACAATGGGGTCCATGGGAAAAACATATAAGTCTTAAATTTGCATTAAGTATTTGCGCGACAAATGAACGAATAACGTGATTAGATTAGTGCGGGCTATCTATTTATAACGAAAAAGTTAAAAATAAAAACTTTTTACAAAAAAATAACAACCGACTTCCTAAAAAAAAAACACAAAGTGAAAAATAACTTTAATTTCGGAAGTCGGTGGCAAAAAACCTTAAATACAGATCCTAAGACACCGACTTCCGAAATTAAACTAATTTTTCACTTTGTAGTGTTTTTTTTAGGAAGTCGGTTGTTATTTTTTTGTAAAAAGTTTTTATATCATGTCGAAATCACACCATCACATCATCATGTCATGTCATTGTCATGTCTCATTTGTTGGTCCATCATAATTTTTCAACCGAAAGACGACTTCTGCTGGACATGGGTCTCTGCCAAGCCTTTCCACTTTGACTGGTTCTGTGCTCTCATTAAGCAAGTATCAGACGCTTCAGTTTTGCTTATGAATCATGAGTGAAAAATAAGTCATTCAGAAGCCGATTTCGGCATTCTGCTACCAAATTATCCAAAAATGAAATTAAAGGAGCAGATCAAGTTCATTCCTATTTAATTTTGTCGTTATCGTGTGAACCGTTCACTCGTGTGCAGAGTCTGATTTCGAATTACCAGCGAATGCTAGCAGTCCCGAGATTGTTCGAAAGAGATACCGTGACCCTGGCACATGGGCAACTGAAGGAACACGTGTGGGTTTTAGTCAGTAAAAATCTGACACGCCCTCCCGCTCCGCCCAGAGCGGGAGAAGTCATTTGATGATTTCCCATCAAAAAAAAATTTAAAAATGCTAACAGCCTTCATCAGGTCACCGGTCCACTTTAATAATAATAATAATATTCTACAACTATCACACAACGCCATCTAGTCCCAAGCTAAGCAGAGCTTGTGTTATGGGTACTAGACAACTGATAAACATACTTATATTATCTAAATACATACGTATTATAGATAAATTACACCCAGACACAGAACAAATGATCGTGCTCATCACACAAACATTTGTCCTGGGTGGGAATCGAACCCACGACCTCCGGCATAGCAGTCAGGGTCACTAACCACTAGACCAACAGGCCTGGTCATTGTAAAGTTATCATCCATCAAGCTTTTCCTTAGCAGCCTTTTTCTAAGGTTTTTTTTTTGCTTCCACTGTAGCTCAATATTAGTATTTTGCCTCATTTTTGTTCACATTGTGAAATAACAGGTCAAGCTGTGTCCGCCAACTTTTAACAGACACCCTTTCCCTTTTTCTTTATTTTTTAAATCAGTCTACCATATCCCACTATTGAGCTTCCCCCAAATCCCTCCAGGCATCCTTGTCCAGATCCACCTCAATCCAACCCTTGCAATACGCGTCTCTCCGTCTCTTCTTGTGCTGGTCTCGGCGGCACCGTCTATCCTCAGGCACCCACTGTTTGGAGACTGTTGCCGAGTGTTCACTCCCCTGCATCAAATCAAAATGATAAACCAGTTCAAGAAAGGTTATAACATCATTTTTTCTCTACATTGTCCACAGTACGACGGCACTTTCGCCGAATACCTGGAGATGCTAACACAGCTGGGTCATGTGGTGTTGTTCTCATCAGCTTTCCCGCTAGCCGCTGTGTGTGCGCTTCTGAACAACGCGGCGGAGATACGAGCCGACGCGTTTAAACTGTGCCATGTCGCGCAAAGACCGTTTGGGGAACGTGTGAAGAGTATTGGGAGTTGGCAGGTAGGTCTATTTATTTACAATGAATTTATGGTCAACTAGCTTCTGCTCGTGGCTACGCTCACGTGGATGTCGGAAAAATCCACGTGATACCGGGACAAAATGTACCGTGTCCCTTTTCCTAGGATCCCATCTATCTTCTTGCGAAATTCGTCGACATCGGTTCAGTGGTTTAGGCGAGAATAGATAACCAATACAGTTGCTTAAGAAATTTTAAAATAGTACTAGGTTTTACTCACGGCTTCACTCTGTGTTTCACTTTTCACCTCCAGGGATTAGGAGTAAAATAAATAGAATTTACTCTCCGGCCCATAAAGTATACAAAAAATTACGTCAATCCGTTGCTTCGTTGCTGAGGGAAAGAAGTTTAAACTAAAAGGCACGCTAACATTTAAGATATTAATAAAATTTCGCCTTAATGTGGTGCAGTTACTCAAATTATGGACACTTGACAGTATCCGGCGAGGTGTGATACCTGCAGTACCATACTAATTTGACCCGTAGCTAAGTTCTGGGCTGGCACAATTTAAAAAACCATCGGTTCACAAAGAAAACGTTATGTTATTGTTTCTGTAAATTTCTTTCCTTTATTATCGTCGATGGAGTGTTTGTTACGTTTAGTCTACATTCACACGGACGTAGTAAACACTCGGCGAGATTTTTTACTGCATTTTCAATTTTAGGTGTTAAACCGAGCAACTCTCAGCGCTAACCAGTGCGCGAGAAAATACCGTCGTGAATTCATTACGTCCGTCGGAACGCGGGCTTTTAGGGCTTAAATAGGTGGAAAAATTACTTACTGATAATACCATGAAACTTTATATTTACCACAAAATCATGATTTTTTTTTACTTCCAGCACGCAATGGAAACCATGGTAGCGGTGGCGGTACTAGTGAACTGTGCGCTGATTGGTCTATCAGGGCCGGTTCATAGAATGTTGCCCGACGCCACTCCTGCGCAAACTATACTCGTCATTGTAGCTTTAGAGGTAAGGTGCCATTTCTTTTGAGTTTGTCACTTAATTTTTAACATTTTGTAAAATTATACCATCGTTTTCAGTGTCTGGATATGTGCCTGGTTGATAGAAATGGCGTCGCCCCCATATTATAATCAGTAAAATAAAATATTGTAAAGCAGTTCATACAACCTATCTATAATATGTATGTATTTAGAAATATATAAGTATGTTTATCAGTTGTCTAGTACCCATAACACAAGCTCTGCTTAGCTTGGGACTAGATGGCGTTGTGTGATAGTTGTGGAATATTATTATTATTATTAACTGTCTAAGAATGTCAGTTGTGAGTTTGCGGGTAGTTAATTAGTTAAATATATAAAATCAGCCTGCATTGTTCCACTATAGGGCAAAGGCATCCTTTTCCCTTTTCCACTCAACTCTATCCTGATACAATAAGGATCAATCCCTCATGTAAGCGTCGAGTTTGTCCCGCGATCTACGCCTGGGTCTTCTGCGATGCCGTTTGAAGTTTTCGGGGATCTATTTTCTGGTGGTCTTAACCCACAATGCATCCGATATACGGCAAACATGTCCGGCCCACTCCCATTTGGGGATTGTTTGAATTTGTTTAATATTATATAGTTAATTGTCCTAACTTTACATGGGACTAAAACTTAATGTTAGTTACATGAGTAATTAGATGATACATGTTTGTATGTAAATTAATTTACAGCACGTCATCCTGGTGGTAGTACTAGCCCTCCGCATAGCCATACCAGAGATACCGGCGTGGTTGGCTACTGAGATGGCGAAGGTCGAGTTTCAGAGGCGAGAGGCTATCAAGAATGCACATGCTCCGCTTATGGTAAGAAGAAATAAACTATAAGGATGGTAATATGACATAAAGAGGATTAGAAAGAGACAGGTATTGGTGATAGAGACGACCAGTGGCGTGCATTGCTTTTCTGTATAGGTAGGCACTAGGCCGCCTGATAATGTCTAAGCAGACTAACGCGGGTTTCTTTTAGGTATGATAATTTAGTTAGTTTTTTAATCATTTCGGGACACACATTAAAGTAATTGACAGACTTATAGTATATATATATATATTTATTTATTTTTGGATGGGAAATCATCAAATGACTTCTCCCGCTCTGGGCGGAGCGGGAGGGCGTGTCAGCCTTTTACTGACTAAAACCCACCCGTGTTCCTTCAGTTGCCCATGTGCCAGGGTCACGGTATCTCTTTCGAACAATCTCGCGACCCTGGCAGAGGGATAGCTTATGTGCGTATATGCAATGCATGCCACTGGAGACAACGTAGATCTTTTTTTTACGGTGCCGGTTTATATACGGTGCCGTTATGTATAATGATTAGTGCCAATTGATGAAGCATTTGAGCGCATCCATATCTTATAAGTTCGAGTCAGTGGCGTGCATAAAACTCTTTAGGAAATATACGCGTGGTGCTAAGTTATGTTGTACAAATATTCCTTAGCACTAACAAACATACATTTCTTTCAAGTCCGAATGTACTTCACAAGACGACATCCGACCGTCAGCCCGCAACACGCCTCGGACAGTCACACCCACAACACCGAAACAGCCAGGCAACGACAAATTCATTGACAAGAAGAAGCTGTGTATCGGCAAGATACCTGAAATACCGCCTTTCAGGTAAGTGGCACGTAGAGCGTTTATTTTTAGCACGGTCAACTGCAAGTCCGTAACATTTGGTCTATGAAACTCACTCTTAAGACCCGTTGTACAGACGCCAGCACATCAAGGTACCTGAAACTGTCAAATTCTCCGAACCAACCTTGAACCTAATGCTTTAGCGATAAAGTTGAAAATCTATTAAAGGAATTTGACAGATTGTAGTAGCTTGATGTGCTGGCGTTTGTACTAACACTTTTTGCCTCGAAACTACGGTTTTTTCGCGCGGTCGCAGTGTTGTATGGGGGGTTTGTCGCATGCACCGACAATTTTTTTTTGGGGATTGCGTGGTTCATTTGCTATCTTTCACCCATAGACCCCATGTCCTACGTCTCAATAAAAAAAAGGAATAAATGTTGCCATAGACTTGCGGTTGACTGTAGTGAGTAGGAGGCAGCTTCTGTAATTATTAGTGACTGAAGGAGAAATATACTGTGTAAGGATTAGGGAAATTTCGAATCGTGATTATAAGAAGAGTGAATATTATGTAAATCTAGTTAAATTGAGTTGGAATACCATTTTTATAATTTATTTTCTCCTAAGAGACTCTTCCGAGAAGTAAGTAATGCATTGTACGGTAACTTCATCTGATAATAGGACTCACAAGCTGTGAATAGGACTTAAATCTGTAAAAAGGACTCAAATCTTTAAATAGAAATTCAATCTATTTAGGACTTAAAGTTAAATATTGTAGGCAACATTTAATTTTTCACACACCATAGACTAAGTGAAATACTGACGACTGGAGCCGATTATACGCGAATCAGTATGATCGACCCGACCGTAACAGTTCAGTTTCGTTTATTATTCAGAAAGAGCACAGTGTGTTGATACAAGGTGTAACAGAATGAACGCAAGTCCTGAAAGTGGTTTCTTCATAATTTACTACCCAATAGATTTCAGTAACTTTTAATATTTTACCATACTTACCGTTGATCGACTTGAAGAAAATTCTATCTTGTCTCAAACCAATTAGACTCAATTACGTAGAAAAAGATGCATAATGTAATTCTAGGGTCAACATTATTTTCTTAGTAATAACAAGTAGGTTTAAAAAAAAAGAAAATCATTGTATTATGATTTTAACTCCATACTCTATTAGATATGGTGTATGAGGTCTTGCGTTCATTATGATGTATAAGTTTTCACTTCAAAAACATTACTATAATCTGTCTATTCCCGTTGAACTGCCCCGTTGGTCTCGTGGTCGCAAGCGCGACCGCTGAGCGTGGGGTCCTGGGTTCGATTCCTGGGTCGGGCAAAGTGATACTGGGTTTTTCCATTAGGAATTTCTTAGTAGCAGTCCGGAGTTTGGAAGTTGGCGGTGTGATACCCCCGTGCCTCGGAAAGCACGTTAAGCCGTTGGTCCTACGCCTGATCTCTCTCCGGTCGTGTCGGATTGCCGTCCCATCGGACTATGAGAGTGAGGGAAGAGTGAGTGCTCTTGTGTCTGCGCACACACTTGAGCACTATAATATCTCCCGCGCCGATGGCTAGTCTCCGTTGAGATTGGCCGCCGTGGCCGAATTTCGGTCTGGAGGACTAATATATATATATATTCCCGTTAAGAAAATAGTGACTTATCGTTGTCACTCAGCCGAGCCTTAACCATTTAGATCATAGTGAATTGACGAAAGACGCGTCCTTACTGGCTGAAGGGCTAACTTCAATAGGTTAATGTGAACACCGCTTTCTAATTTACTATGATCTAATCGGTCAAGGTGCGTGGCTAAGCTGAGTGACAACGATGAGTTACTATTTTCTTAACGCAAATAAACTGTAGTGTTATGAATTTCTGATATTGCTCAGAATTCAGTATCAAAACAGAAAACCGTTTTCAATGTTCATTGGTCATATCGCGAATCAACCATCAGCAGTAAATATACGCTTGCTCGCTACCCTCCAAATTTTAATTTATTTTTATTTTCTTGTTTTCAGTTAATTTGGCACAAGTATTAAATGGATGGGTGTGTAGCGAAGTATTATTTATATAAGTTTTATTTCTTAACAGTATTTTACGCCTGTTTTTAATATTTAAGTTTTTTTTTGCAATAAAGCTCTTTTTCAACTGTAATAGAAGTTGTTTTTGTATGAATCCTTAATTTGAAGGTTGACAGGTCATATTTAGTGAATTGTGATTTGGATATTTGGCTACTCTATGTGCCATACATAAAGAATAGAGGCAGGGAAGGGAGAAAATCCGTTATATAAACCGCAAATAACAATTAATTTTTTTTTATCGTAAGAAGCCCGAAACTCTGACAACCAGTCTTATCAAGGGATATCGTATTACCCAGTAACTGGGTTGTTGAGATGAGATAGGCAGTCGCTCCATGTGAAATACTGGTATTCAGCTGCAACCGGTTAAACTGGAAGCCGATCCCGACATAGTTGGGAAAAGGCATGTGATGATGATGAACAATTGACTTTTGTATTATATCAATGACTTGTTTGAGCCGAACCCTCTGATTTGCAAAACCTAGTGTAAATCTTCTCAAATCGCTTTTGTAAGAAAAAAACAATAAATCGATTGATTGAAAACAAAAAAAGGTTCTCCTCTCTAAATAACCAGCACAGGTACATAAAAAAGCCATAATGTACTGAACAAAATTTGTAAGTACGTTCACCGATTATTCAACTTGAATTCTTTGACATCTATGACCTGTCGATCAAAAAGTTTCTGTCGACTATCTCTCTGCATTTCAAAAAGGTAATATGAACCACTGTGTGCGTATTTTTGTATCTTTGCTAAAACCATCACCCATCTTCTGATATCCTGTGTACTAATGTAACCTACCTACTTGTGTAAAAATGAGGAAATTAACTATTTAAAAAATTGTCTACCGACTTAAATGGACCGTAAATTCAAATCACAATTGTCATTATTTGGCAGTAGTATGAAATGGATATCTTACCGGCCAAACCCGATTTTAGGATGAACTAGTTTCCCCTAGCCCAAACCAGTTCTCCCTACACGCTATAAGACAAACCAGTATAGACCTATGCAGGAAAGATAAAATAATCAGCACGTACAGCCTACTACAGTAAAAAAGGAGTGATATAGTGTCACGATCACGGAGCAAATACAATGGTCACGATATCATTCCAATGTGAAACTTTAACCGTTGTAAACTGTTACACATAAACAATAAACATGTAGAGTCATTACTTTGATGATAAGGGTGAACTGGTTTGGCCTAGGCGAAATTAGTTGATCCTAAAATCGGGTTTGGCCGGTAACAGATATAACACGCCCAATTGACGTAGAGTGTCAATTTGCTAAACAATTAATTTCCTCGACGATACAATTCCCGGGCGTAAAGATGACATACTGAGAATTTCACAAGAGCAAAGAGAACGCTCTACAATGCCGTACTTTTCCAAAAACTCTGTGTGCCATCTTTTACGACCGGTTACTGTAATATATATATTTTATGTTTGATAATAATAAACGCGCATTTGCGTTGTTTTAATTTAACCCTTGACACTACTAACTTAAAGCACATTTCATGTTTCCCTTAACACAGAGTAGTAAGTAAATGGAGTGCGAATGTTTTACAAATTTTGCTGTAAAGAGTGTCGTATTTGTGCTATGATTTGTTGGTTGTTTTGCTTTTAAAGACCGTTTATATTTGATCAGTAATAATCTAACTCCTGGATTTTGCAAGTGTTCAATTTATAGTATGACCTCAAATTGTTGCAAGTAAATACATAAAATAAAATCACCTTGTTTCTCCAAAGGGTTGTGCATAAGTGTACTTATTGTACACCCACATTTTGACAGTTGTGTTTAAGTCCTATGTAATAGGGGACGAGTCTATTGCCATCAACCGGACACATATCCAAGCACCGGGCAGCTACTGAGAAATTCCAGGTAGCAAAATCCAATAACACTTGCCCGGCCTAGGAATCGAACCCAACACC
The DNA here is from genome assembly GCA_947507805.1 of Aporophyla nigra. Lineage (NCBI taxonomy): Eukaryota > Metazoa > Arthropoda > Insecta > Lepidoptera > Noctuidae > Aporophyla > Aporophyla nigra. The sequence goes on along the minus strand of OX382315.1, from coordinate 13,403,033 downwards.
TCATGCCCAGTACCTTGACATTTGACAACAGATCTAAAATAGAATATAGTACCACACTCCTGCCCGCCTGCCGCTACCTAACGACTAAATCTACGCTTCGGATTATTCGGCTTACGTCACACTACGTCGAAAATGGAAAGAACATGACATGTGGTTTTTTCCGCTTATGCTAAAATTGCCCTGATATGTTGCTGGCAATTTAAACCGCATAACAGTCCTAAGCACGCTTAAGTTACGTTGGATATTTTCAATAAATATACCGTTTGAAAATAAGCAAAACTTGACCTCGCTACTCTCTCACTAAGCACTCCACTTGCTAACTTCTCTGTTGCCCAAAAACCCGCTTACTGTTTTCTCTAACAGCATCTTGGTGACTCTTATATTGTTTGACGTAATATTGCAGGCCCAAGGCGGCGTCTATAACGACCTCTGAACCACCAGTGACGGTGACCGGTTCATTGCAGACATTACAAGATGTCAGCCCGACGAAGCCTATACGACGTAAGGTAGAGAATTTTATACTTTATCCTCAAGGTTTCTAGGTTGTTTAGGGGATTGTGGCTAAGTAACAACAACTCCTTGGGTCTCGTGATCAGGTTATGCTACGGTTGCTACGTTAATGGGTGATCATCTTTACCAAGATGCCTGCGTGTCCCGCAAAGCACGTTGGTCCCGTCTGTCATTTTTGAAATCTAAATACTTGCTTAGGTCTGGTTCTCAAGAATTGTTATTTATAAAAGTATTTTAGCACCTAAACGTTCCATAAACCTACTTTAAAGTTATAAAAGCCAGAACCCTACTTTAGTAGTGCTTTAATGAAAAATGGCCGACTCCCTAAGGAAAAATGGCCGACTCTCTACAACAGCTGATTTATACGACTATGTCATTCGACGTACACATATTGTGTGACAGCAAATGTCAATTTGCAAATGTTTATTTTTTCTTTTAATTGTGAGACGTAGCACGGTCCGTCAACAGTCTTGATATATGTGGACAGAACTTTATACTACCCACCTAGACGCAAAATGAATTTAATCTCATAGTATTGTTGCGGCAATGTATCTTTTGTTGCTAGCAACATTGCATGCAGTAACGTTTAAATCTTATTTCGAACAACAAATTCATGTTGCTGCAACTGTTGCCTTACTTTTGGTGCTTTCGTGAAAGGATTTATATTTTTTTTCTAATGCATAAAAAAGGTCTTACATAGATGATAACGTTCCTGTTGTGTTGTTCAATGTAAGGACGCCCGCAGACAGGTGCCAGAACAGTTAAGTCTGCGTCAGCAACGGGTATACATGTCTCATGAAAAAGTGCACTGGGCGCTAATGTCGGCAAAAGCCGTAAAAAAACGGTGTACGAAAGTAAGAAAATCATTCACAACATACACTTTGAAAATAGGCTAGTTGACGGTGAGACAAATACCTTATGATTTTGTTATTGTACATAGAATGACTCTTAGATAATTTTTAATGGTTTTAGATTAAGGGGGAACCGCCGTCCACGATTTTTTGTAATTTTCTAACAAAATTTGTGCGTCCGACAAAGTTTTGTTTTTGCATTTCCAATATACGTCCGTAAGGTATGGCTTTTACTGCCGGGGTCGCGAAATTGCTCGAAAGAGATACCGTGACCCTGGCACATGGGCAACTGAAGGAGCACGAGTGGGTTTTAGTCAGTAAAAGTCTGACATGCCCTCCCGCTCCGCCCAGAGCGGGAGAAGTAAATTGATGATTTCCCATGCAAAAAAAAAGGGATGGCTTTTGAAAGCAACGACACTGAGTTTGTGCCTCTCTCGCACAATGTGGCAGTGTTCAATCTATCAAATAGGTAGTAATCAATCATATTTTGTATAGGAAGATAAAACATTAAGAAATTGTCTGCCTACAACTGTTAAACATTAACACGAATAATAATATTATGTATTATTGTTTTATTTTACAACAGAGGTAATAAAAGCAATTTATGTGAGGGAGTCACTGTAAAATAAAGTCACATAGTTTACAAAATGCAATAACTGTAGTTACTCTAGCTGCCATGACAGAATTCAGACTTTTTTATGTTAGTGTTGCTTTTTGCATTATTCATATTTCAAGAGAAATAGACCACAAAGAACATTATAAATCGGTTTCTCAATTTCAAAACGGTCAACTAGCCTATTGGCGTACAGTCTGCCTACACCGACAAGTTGTGCGTTATGCTGTTCAAAGATATAAAAACATTGTTTACAGGAAGGTGTAGCCGGGGCTCCGCTTTCGTTGCTCGGTGTGCGAGGGCTAAGAGACGAGCCGCTGCATAGGTCAGCGCACTGCATCCCGCATCCCACACATCACAGACCGCTTGTCAATCCGACGTTGCAGGTAAACAATGGAACTGCTAAGGTCACGGAATCCTGCCAGGGTCGCGAAGTTGTTCGAAAGAGTTACCGTAAGCCTGGCATAGGCAACTGAAGGAACACGGGTGGGTTTTAGTCGGTAAAATTCTGACACGCCTTCCCGCTCCTACCCGGAGCGGGAGACGTCATTTGATTTTTTCCCACCCACAAAATAAAAAAAAAATGTAAACAATGGGGTTGTTTGTTGTAAGCTTAGCCGTGTCGGAGTGTATGTCGTGTGTCTTGTCAAAGTCATCCCGAATGAAAAGCGACCAATCGGTGACTTAGCGCCATCTTCATCATCATCATTTCAGCTGAAAGACGTCCACTGCTAGACATAGACCTCCGCCAAGCTCCGCCACTTTGACTGCTCCTGTGCTTCCCGCATCCAGCGGATTCTTGCGGCCTTCACAAAGTCGTCTACCTTGTGGAAGGCCTTCCAACTCTACGTTTTCCTGTACACAGTCGCTAGTCCAGAATCTTTCGGCTCCATCGGCCATCTGTTTTGCGGGCAATAAAATTTACCATGCCCATTGCCACTTAAGTTTGGCAATTCTTTGGACCGGTTCCCTTGGTTATCCTGCCAATTTCTTCATTTCTGATGAAACTTCAAACATAGCCATCTTGCAGCAAAGTTATAACAGGAAACTCCAATGACATTTAAATGAAAATAATAATAATAAATGAAAAATAATATAATAAATTTAAAAAAAAAAAACACTTAGCGCGATCTACGCTGTACTACTGTGACAGGTTAATTTTTCGCCAATTGCAAGCCATTTTCAGAATAACTATGAAAATGCCTTCACTAATAAGTCCGTCTAATCGTCATCTTTTTTTGCTTGGCCTTCTCCGTCATTCACACCGTTTTTATTCATATCATGGATCATTCATCATATCTAACTTCTCTTCGTTGGCCTGTCAATATCCTTCCATCATTTTTAGGGTTCCGCACCTCAAAAAGAAAAAGCGGAACACTTATAGGATCACTTTGTTGTTGGTCCGTCCGTCTGTCAAGACCCTTTTTCTCAGGAACGCGTGGAGGTATAAAGCTGAAATTTATATCAAATAATCAGGTCTACTGTCCCTTGAAGCTGTAAAAAAATCAAACTTAAAGCCGACTCAATCCAAAGATAAATAAAAAATCAAACTTCTAAGCTAACGCAATCAAAAGATATAGCCGTTTATGCCGCAAATTTCCGCAAATTTTCGAAACTCGCAAGGGAATCAAAACCTAAAGGGTACTCAAGAACCCTTTAGGTTTCCAGTCGATCAAGAATTTTGAAATTTGGTACGAAGCAACGTTTTATAGCACAGATAAAGGAAAAATTGCGAAAACCGTAAATTTTTAGTTACATCATATAATAAAAATATTTTTTTAAATTTTAAACTTTATACCTACAGGTTTGTACGGAACCCTTGGTGCGCGAGTCCGACTTGCACTTGACCGGTTTTGATGTTTAGTCCTCCTCATTACATTACAATACAACGATTGAACGTCAAAATTACATAAAATAGTCTCCCAAATTGCCCGTCCTTCACCACTTCTTAGTGGTTTAGCTAAGATTCCTTTCCTATTTTCTTGACATTGTGTCGAAATGCCTAACTATAATAACTAAAACAATTTGAAGATTATTTACCTTTATCCTTTTTGTCATTCCACTCATCCAACGTTCTCATCTCAAACATTTTCTTAATTCAACCGTTTAACTTGTGAGGACTTGACCCAAAAGGATAGAAAACAATTTCTTCAATGACTACGTGTTCTATGAACTTCTCCCTTCAGGAGTTATCAGGCTGCGTGAGCGCCGGCGGTTCGGAGCCAGATCTGAATGCAGTTCCGTCGGCCGCGCCCTCCATTGACGCCAGCGCCACCTCCAGCGAAGATGATAAACCGAAGGATAAAGGCAGTAAGTAGATAGATGTATTTAATAAAAATCAAAAATTATTTCACTGATAGACAGCTGAAACTGCTAGGTCTTTAATCTTTTAATTTTGCTCAAGAGTTCCTCAAATAGCAAAAGTAAGCAATGATTTTTTAAATACACTCCCTACAGGGGCTAAATAGAAGATATAAGTTTGTATTGTATTCATCATTTTTGCCGATGGAAAATCTCGTTTGGCACACGGTTTGTGAGATACAAACTACATTTATTGTAAACATTAAAATAATCTACATTTATTGATCAACTTATAATACATTACGAAATAAACTCACAAAATTGTCCCATTGTCCTCTATCGCCTGTCGGATTTTAATAAGTAAGCCCTTATTAAAGATTGCGCGGATTGCCCTCTTTTGTAATATGAAAATTGAGTCAACTCTGTTCCCAAGTCACTTTTGATGTGTGTGGAATCTCCATTTACTGATCAACTTGAAATACATTACGAAATAAACTCATAAAATCGTCCTATTGTCCTCTGTCGCCTGTCGGATGTTAATAAGCTATTTTTAAAGATTGCGCGCATTGCCCACTTTTGTAATATGAAAATTGAGTCTACTCTGTCCCTAGTCACTTTTGATGTGTGTGGAATCTCCATTTATTACACACGAAGTGAACACACAAAATTGTCCTATTGCCCTCTCGCCTGTGGGACTTCCTAGTAAGTCCTTGGTCATCATTTCGTAGGTCGTTCCCGAGCCAAAGCAGCTCTAGTGAAGCGCGTGCGGTCGGTGGCAGTGTTCTCGTTGGGGCTTCGCCGCGCGCGTGAGGCGGCCGCGCAGAGCGACAAGCATGCACACACGCCTCGTACGCCCGACAAGCAAGTAAGTAGTAGGCAGTCTAGTGGAGCAACTTGAAAGATGGACGATACCGAACCATACGGAACGCCAATCGTAATCAGAAGATCCTCATTTTCGACATAATCATCGAAAGAAACACTAAAATATATATACGAACTCCGAACAGCGTGCGAAAATGCTAAAAAATATCAATGACAATTTTAAGTCTTGTAAGGTACATCTATTTGTTTATCGACACTATATGCAGTTTTTTTACTCTTTCGGTCTCTTATTTTTATGGACGTCTTCTTAAATTTGGATGCTAAATTATTGGCGTCAGCACGAATCACAGATGCAAGCGAGAATATCAGTGAACTTTAAGAGATTTTCGTTTTGCCAAGGTTAATTTTAACTCCTGACCCAGCTTCATCATCATCATCATCATCTCAGCTCGGAATCACCCACTACTGGGCCTCTACACTGACACTATAGGCCTCCCCCTTTTTCCGCCATAATTCTCAATCCGTGCGTCTCTTATCCATGTGTTTCCCAGCCTAGCCATCTAGACAGCAAGACCTAGCTTAGATAACTTATTTTAAACTGTTACAATAATTTGAATAATTATTTTCCAGCTACTGCCAGCGCCGATGTTAGGCGGCGAGCTCTCCCTGATCCCGATCGAGCAGCTCATACAAGTCGAGGACGTCAAACCGCGGTCCACGTAGAATGGTACTAGCTCCTTTTATACATGCTCCCTTGGTACTTTTGGTATTCAGTTGTTGAATAAACGCGTTGTTTTGGGTAGTTTTGGATCGAATTTGGCAATGAAAAACTGTTATATGGCCATGGTTAATATGGCACAACGAATTATATATAGAAACCATATGTTTACTGAACAAAATTATTTAAAAAAGAAACTGTTATACAAGCGTTGATGATATGACATTGAATTTTAGAAAGAATATCTTGAGTGACCAAAGTTTTTCTTATCTGTTAGTACCTACTGTATTTTATTTATTTAGAAGCATAATTTTCAGTTTATATATGGAATCTATTTTATTACTGATTCCATAACATGTTTTTGGATTTCTGGGAAAAATATTTAAAGAAACGGTATCATTACTGGTTTTTGTATTCGAACAGATTCAGAATAAATACGGAGTCTGGCAAAGACTCGCTCAACCCCTATGACATGGGATTGAAATATTATAACTAATAAAACGAAGGGGGAGGGAGGGATATTGTAAACCCTTTCCTAGTCCTTTAATTTCCTAGTTATTTAATTTGATAACGAAACGCATCTATTCAACAACTAGAAACGCCAACAAAACGGAGTACAACATAGCTAGACTAGAAAGCGCCTGTTATAGACCCTAGCATAGTATAGACATACTCGTACAATGTATAATAAAGTAGAATATTCTTTTAGATTCGTTTTCTATTCGTTGACTTAGTGTAGTGAACGATTAAATGTTGATTGTGTTACAAACTGAAGTGTTTTGACAATTCTTTTGTGAAGTACAAATTTTGTAAGCGTGTTTTTTGCGAAGAGTTTGGATGTTGCTTCCAGTACTACTACTGTTGGAGATCAAAGGCGCTATTCTCGTAATTTTAAGAAACGTTCATAGTCCGATCTTAGTCTCAAACTGTCAAAATTACCTCAAGTTTCCATACAATTTCGACAAGTTTTGTCATTTGATTGGCGTCGAAATGAGTTTGCGACTAGATTTTGAACGTTTTGAATGAAGAGAATTGGCTTTTCGTACATTACAAACGTAGAGTCACGGAGCTTTAAGTCAATAACACAGTTACGCACAATACTAGGACTGTTCCATAAGGTTCATAAGTGGGAGCGAGAGGTCCGAGAAAATGATTTATGCCTCTAACTTTCGTTTGTAATGGCCCGAGTATAATGCCACGAAACACTATAGCGCACACATAAATAAATAAAATAAAAAGGTTCATTGCAGAAACATTTACAACTGTAACAGTACACAGGGACCGCCTTTTAAGTAAAAGATATACCTGTGTTAGGAGGTCCCGTAAACATAAACATATTTAGATCATCATTTTGTTTCTGTTGTATCCAAACGACTGACAGAGACAGAGAGATTTTTTGATAAGTTAAGTAGTAAAGCGTATTAAACGATTTGTGGTGCAAACGAAAGACCTGTTTGCACGGGAATCAAAAATAAAATAAGAGAGAGAAAGCTAACGAATGCAAATACCAATTCCAACCAATTTGGTCAGTCTGGTGTCCTAATTTGATTTGGTACAGCGATAGTCGTTTGAAACAAGATTAATTGTCTTTGTGACATTCGAATTAGATGTCAGTCTAAATTTGCTTCATATATAGACCAAGGCTTGTTACCATACACTCTTATAGCAAGTTAATATTTGGCAAAGAGTGAATCGTTATGCGAAACACGACTATCATCCTTATCACTATTAGTTTAAGACACATTTTCCAACATAGTACTGGTAGTAACGTCATATTTATATGGAAGTAAAGTAAAAAGATTTGTGATACTGTATGAGAAAGATATCAGACACATCTCGTGTGGAGAAGGCTTTTTGATGTATTTTTACGTGTTTCGATGAGATTTTTCGATGTTATAAGCCTAGCGACACTAGTGGCTTTTGTTCGGGAACTTTTGCCTTTTGCCATCATTTGAATGTTATTACAAAACAAGGTTTATCTTGGGAGCCAAGTTTAAACTAACGAGCCATTTTTCAATTATGAACTCTATTCCGACAAACAGCCCGGAGTCTGGTTTTGTGCCAGGTTCAGCCGGTTGGTTTTCAGCCGTACGATGTCCACTGCTGGACATAGGCCTCCCCCAATTTGGGGGGCTTTGCCATAATCGCCACGCTTGGCAGGCGGGCTGGCAATCGCAGTATGGTGGTAAAATGCATAGAGAACGCTGCTGCCCATTCTCTAGTAAGTCCCTTAGTCGCCTTTTACGACACCCACGGGAAGAAATGGCGTGGTGTTATTCTTTACGTCCGGCACCACACGGTACGATGGTAATATACTCGCCCCCTATTACATGGGACGTAAACATAACTGGCGAACTGTGGGTGTACTATAGGTACACATCTGCTTTACCCTGTGTATATACGACATACGTAAAGTTCTTAATTCTAAAATGACAACGTAGACTCGGGTTTAACGACAACATTTGTATTTAGAACCTTGTTCTGTATTATAAAAGGTAGTGATTGGAGACCCCTATAGGTACTTCCCAACTAACAATTTAACGTCGTTCAAATGTTTAGTAAACGTTATCTTAATTGCATTGATCGTAATACCTAAGTCGCACTAACGTTATAATAACGTTTACTAACCGCGGAAATGGCCCCAGTTATACAACCAACATTGTCGTATAATGGACATACAAAAGTCACAAACTGACTTCGTTAACGTCATTCAAAAGTCGTATGAACGTTATGGAATTACCACTTTCGTCGCGCAGTAGTCGCATCATAACTTTACAACGACTCGTTGGTTGTATTGTCGTCATACAGGTGTTTTTGAATGACTAAAACGTTTTATTTGAGTGAAGGAACAACACCTGTAAGACGTATTCACTTTTCTTGTTAGTGACACGTGTTTGTGGTTTTGTTTCGAGATTTGAGTGAAAAATAAATTATTACAAGGAACTAAAAGGTGAGTGTTATTTAACTTATATTTATATATCTCGCTAATAACTGTATCTGTCTCTCATGCCGTTTAGTTCAACTGGGTATTAAAGTTATATGATAATATACCTATGTGTATCCACTTCAGATTTTCATGCCCCCTCGCAATTTTGAGTTTTAATTATTATATTTATATTAATAAAAATATGTTTATTTCTAAAAATGTAGGCCATGTTGCTTTTGTCACACACTTATCTGTTTACGACGTTGTAAAGACATAAAGTCGTATTAAGGTTATTTCAAGACCATGCAATACGCCATGACAGCTAGCTATTAGGGTTCCTCATAAATTTAAAACCCTTTTCATATTGCAGGTCACAGTAAAAGTGCAGTGCAGATTTCAAAACATTTTAACATTCAAGTAAATTTTATCTATACAAATAAATAAAATTGGAGTGTCTGTTTTTAATATTAAGATAACCACTTTTTACTAAGTGTATATGGATGTATACACGATACATATACCAAAACAACATTTTTTACAATTTTTGTCTGTCTGTCTGTCTGTCTGTCTGTCTGTCTGTCTGTCTGTTCGTTCCCGCTAATCTCGGAAATGGCTGGACCGATTTTGACGGAACTTTCACTGGCAGATAGCTGATGTAACAAGGAGTAACTTAGGCTATTTTTATTTTAGAAAGATTCTTTTATTTTAGAAAAAAATAACTATCTTCGAAAACTACGCTGACATACGTCTCAAAATTCGTAAAACCCTGGCTGAATCCTACGAAATAGATCAAAATAATGTACTACAGTATTGTACACCTTAAAAAGGCCTACAAAAATGTCCTCAATGGTATATGTCTATCTCTTAGGGATAACCCACAATAACCATTTTTTATCTTTTACTTTTTACGAGAAATAAGGGCTTATTTACGAAGCGATTTTAAGCAATACAGCATTAATCCTTATCCAATTAAGTACCTTAAATACATTGTGCATTTAATATAGATCAATATGGCCCTTTACAGCATGTAATTTAAATGAATATCTTAGAAGATATTAGAGATTTAAAAAGTGGGCGCAGAGCGCGTTGGCAGGGGCCGGGTAGTACAGGATAAGTAGGATTGTAATTCATATTACTTTGGCTTCAAAGTAATTGCGAATATCATGTGTGTTCATTATACTCAAAATAAACCTAATAGTATTATTTCAAGTAAGAGACCGCGAAATTGCTTAGATGTTTAGATTTTTGGATGTTTGTTTCTCAATGATGCAAAGACGGCCAAACGGATTTAGATCGAATTTGGCACAAATATATATTATATCATGGATACGTAACAGATAGGATACCTACTTTATCCCGGTAGTAGGTTCCCGGGTGTTATTTTCCGACAGCTATACGGGCCAAGCCACTGGCAAAAGTACTATTCCTATAATTAAGTTCGGTGTCTGGTAAATGATTGAGTGTCTGTATAGGTAAAATAGGAGCGTTAAGAAAAACCAGGAAGACTTATATTCAACTAAACCAAGCCCTATGTCACAGTCTTCTTACTCCGAATACTATTACTGAATTTATTTTAAAAACACCAACACACATGATGTTCTCATAAACTATGAATCCTAAGTAATATGAGTTATAATCCTACTACTAATAATATTATATATGTGAAAATATGTATGATTGGGTGTTTGTTTCTCAATCACGCAAAAATGGCTGAATGGATCTGGATCGAAAATAGCACACAGAGTCTATATTACCTATATAAAACATCGAATAACACATTCTTATCGCGGTAGTACGTCCTCTTGCATTAATTTCCGACATCCACGCGGGCGAAGCCGCGGGCAAATAATATTATAAATGTGAAAATATGTATGATTGGGTTGTTGTTTCTCAATCACACAAAAATGGCTGAATGGATCTGGATCGAAAATAGCACACAGAGTCTATATTACCTATATAACCTGGAATAACACATTCTTATCGCGGTTATACGTCCTCTTGCATTAATTTCCGACATCCACGCGGGCGAAGCCGCGGGCAAAAGCTAGTCTGAAAATATGATAATTCAATATTTGGATATAGATAAATTTCTAACGAGAGCAGATTTTAGACTTCTTCATAGATTGATTTGGCCATGGGAAAGCACTCATTTTATACTATCGCAAAAATGCTATGGTTGCCACAGTATCATCGACTTTCATACACTGCGGCCATTTCATTTCATTATATCAAATAAAAACAAAATTAGAGATTTATTGCATTTTAAGGATTTTTGGTGCCACAACTGCTTAAATTTTACCGTTTACAATCATTTTTTGCAAGATGAATGTGATTATTGCTTCTACTCAGATCCTGAAGGAATTGAAAAATAGTATTACCATGCTACAGATTTGTAGTTAGATTTATTTTTTCATTAATTGTTGAAAAAAAATACGGTGTTATTTATTATTTATTGTTTATGTTCAACATTCCATACTAATAGTTGCATTTTATGTTTGTATGGTAGATCGAAAAGTTTCTTGGCAAAAGCTGTTTAGTTTCACGGTCTGAAAGAAATAATTAATGTTTGTGCACTGATTAAAAATTGACTAATTAAAAACGAATCAATCAACACAACATTTACAACGAATTCAATATCGGAAGAAATCACACACAATATTTTTATAGAAATAAAATAAATATTGATACTGAACCTTTTTGTTGTTCATGTGTTGTACACTTTTCTTCTTCAACATTTGTTATTAATGCCACGGTTGTTGGCATTGTACTTTTTAACAAAAGGAAATCTCGATTTACTTTCCTTTTGAAAGTTCTACTACGTTTAAGTCTTCTCCACGAATTTTTTGCTTCCATTTTTCGTAGTAAATTTAATCAAACGTTCTGTAAATATGGCAGCCTAGACGTTTTAAAGTCGAAACCTGACTTAAAGGTGCCTACAAGTTTGATTAAAGTCAGGGCATGACATTAAAAAGACATCATGTCATATATAGGTTATATTAGAGTATTAAATAAACCACCAAATCATTTAAGAGTCTCCAATTAACCGCTGTAAAACAGGATAGTGATCGGTATATAAACGTCAGTGTGAAAACGTCTATACAACTGCTACGTTATATAAATGTCATTTATAGGTTTTTCAAAGTCCTAATTTGGTCAGTTCAAAACGTTTAATGGACTCTAACGTTAGTATGACTATTGCGTTGTCGTACAAACGTTTTAGCTAAGACTGTAATATAACGTCGTTAAGTTTAGTCTTACCAACGTTGCTAAGACCAGCAAATTATGACATATTCGTCGCACGACTAATAAGTTAAATTAAAGACGTCTAAAGGACCTAGTAGTCATCTCACTATCATTATAAGACTGCTATCCAACTTTATGTCGTATAAGTCAAGACTTATATGACGTTTTTGTTTGTTGGGTTGTAAACAGATATATCAAAAATATTTTTGAAAAAAACTTTTTAACAAAAAATTAAACCGCCGAAAAAACTGAAAAGCAAAAAATAATAAACCTTAAAATTTTGAGTCGGCGCTGAAAAATCAATGAACAAAGATCACTCAAAGCGCCGACTCATAATTTTAAGGTTTATTATTTTTTGCTTTTCAGTTTTTTCGGCGGTTTAATTTTTTGTTAAAAAGTTTTTATTTTATTATTTTTTGTAGTTTTAATGTACTAATAATACTTGGCAAGGTATACCCTATCCAATGAAAAAAGAATGATCATAATCGGACTACTCTGTATAAAGTTATGCGTGGTAACACATTACAATCACTGAGTGAACAATCAATCATCCCCTGTTTTCTGACCCTTAGGGTTTGATTTTGTTTTCCAAATTTATATGGGACCACCCTCGGAGTATACCCTTTTCAATAAAAAAAGAATCATCACAATCGGACTACTATGTAAAAAGTTATGCGTGGTCATACATAAAAAAAAAAACAAAAAAAAAAATATTTTTTTCGTCGGTTAAAAACGAATGACGACTCATTCTCTTTTCAAAAATATTTTTGACATAGTCTGTGAATCGACGTTGCAGTTCTTTTTTAAATGTCATCAAAGTGTCATCAGTTTTCTTACAAAAGCTGCCAGTGCATCCGGCGCTTGATGTTTTCGTTCTAAGGTTCGTCGTACCGCAATATAGTTTCCTAAGCTTATGTCATTAAAGCAATCGTCTGACAATAATTTCGAGTTGCTCTCTGTACTTATAATGGGTGTTATTTCATTTTATTGCTTTTTAATCTGACTGGGATATGAATTTTTGTACTGATTTTTGGTGACAGACAAGTTATTCTCTTAAGGTCGTAGTTAAGGTTCCTGAGAGAGGAATCTCCTAATGATACGCATCGAATCCAGAAGTAGCATTTTTGCCTAGTTTTGGGGGGTCGCATTCAAAATCGCACTGTCGTTTGTATGATTCATCATCACAGACACACAGTGGGTTGGCCTGAGCCGCGTAAGTAGGTTTGTAAAAAAACACTTTTACACGTCAATCCTATTTGTTGAAAACTAGATGAGGTCGGCGTTTCATAAATGACTAGTGAATGTCTGTCTGTCTGAGTATGTCACAGCCACTTTTTTCCGAAACTATAAGAGCTATGCTGTTGAAACTTGGTATGTAGATGTATTCTGTGAACCGCATTAAGATTTTCACACAAAAATAGAAAAAAAAAACAATAAATTTTGGGGTTCCCCATACATAGAACTGAAACACAATTTTTTTTTTTATCAAACCCGTACGTGTGGGGTATCTATGAATAGGTCTTCAAAAATGATATCGAGGTTTCTGATATCATTTTTACACGCTTTATATTAGCTTCACTTGTATGTTTGTATATTTGTATGTTTGTATATTTGTATGTTTGTATATTTGTATGTTTGTTTGTAACCGACTCCTTATAGCGCGATTTTGACCCACTTTAAACGACCAGGTTTCATTCAAACTTTGCACACCTGTCAAGGACCGATGACAATGCAATAATTTCATAAATTTGTGCCATTATCCTTGCCAGGGTTACCAGGACAGCAAAAAAACTGTCAGAAACTACGCTGACATACGTCTCATAATTCGAAATACCCTACAAATTAGAAAATAAATAATAGTTAAAAAAAACTAAAAAACACGCTTCCATTGAAAACCAAACTAAAAAGTACAAAATAATGGAAAAAAAGCGTGGGGTGCTTTTTAAGGTATTTTGAAATGATATCAGGCACCCCACGCTTTTTTCCATTATTTTGTACTTTTTAGTTTGGTTTTCAATGGAAGCGTGTTTTTTTAGTTTTTATAAACAGAATGGTTTGCGCGAGAGACACTTCGAAAGTGGTAAAATTAGAGCCCCCCCCCCCCCCCCGTAACTTCTAAAACAAGAGAATGATAATACTAAAAAAAATATATGATGTACATTACCATGTAAACTTCCACCGAAAATTGGTTCGAACGAGATCTAGTAAGTAGTTTTTTTTTTAATACGTCGTAAATCGTAAACCGCAATTTACCTTTAGTTCAATCAACTCAAATATATATTTAAAAAAAACATTTAATTACATAAACATAAACCTTATGCATAAACCGTGAATACCTACAGGTTTGTACGGAACCCTCAGTGTGCGAGTCCGACTCGCACTTGGACAGCTGATACAGACAGGTCAGCTCAAAACTAAAATGGCTCTTTCTTCAAAAGTCCCTTCCTGAAGTGGCCCTGTATTATTAGACTCACAAAAAATTCGAATAACATAATCGTTGGGCTTTAAAAAAGACACTGACCTTTGAGTTTGTTTCGTCATATTTTCTCAGGGAACAGTCAGCTAGAAAATACCGCCGCCATCTAGTTAAATATTGACGTGTAAAAGTGTCAAAAGATGATGATGTTAAAAGATCTTCTTACATAAGTAAACATTTCATTTCAGCTGTATAACAAAGGCTATAACCCGGCAAATTGTCGTAGAGTGTCAGTTTGCTCAACCAATAATTTCCCTTAATTTAAAAATAGCCGATTATGGCTCGTAAATATACGACTTCAACATTGAAATCATCCATTTTGAATGCTGTATGCTTTAATCTTGACATATCTACAATTCTGCATGCTTACATGCAGAATCAAATTCTCAATGAAGCAATCTTCGGCAGTCGTAAACAAATGACGTATTCTTTCCTGCTTAAGAAGCAATATTCAACACTTAATTTGTTCCAACATTCTCCAAATTAGTTCTGCGTCCCAGTCAGTCTGTATATAGTATTAGTAATAAATATGTACTCCACTCTAGTACCCTTTTTAAACACAGCTAGACTACTTCACCTCTTTATCGTATGTAGGATATTTCGCGTACAGTGACATGTCAGGAATTAATTATAGAGATAAATTAGAAAATAATAAAGAACAGAAATAATAACATAGAAATACAACGAAAATACAATAATGAAGAGATATCCTAAAGCCTGAAAACACGTGATTTTCTTTTACAATAATTCGTGACATGTTGCTCTACGGCGACGAGTACTAAAACTTGGGTTTAGAATTAAAAGACATGCCTTGAGAAACTTGAATTTTCACTGAAGTATTTATTATATTGTTATAAGCCTCTGTCAACCTCTTTAGGGAATTTTGCGTAATGTTATTTAGTTTTATAATAATTCTGAATGTTTCTTTGTAAGTGCTTGGCCTAAAGATTTCAACAGCGTGTCTTTTAATTCAAACCATTCAACAATACTATAAATTGTTATATAAAACTAGTTCCTAGGTATTTATCGATATAAAGAAACTTTGTAGTCGAAGGCAGCTCCCATCCAATCGTATGTATTTTTGTTACTAAACGCTCAATAGCACAGTCAATTAACATAGTAACTACCCTCTTTTCAAAACTTCAGTTCAAAATCTTAGATTTTTTGGAAAATCAAACTCAACGTCATTCTGGACAAAGTTCTAATTCCATTGTTTCCAAATTTTATTTAGGATTTTTTTTTTATAAATGGTCACTGAAAATCCAATATCAATTTAAACTACATGATTTTAAAGCACATATTTGAATAAGCGGCTATGAATGAAAATTATCTAAGATTCTGAATTCAAGTACATATTGCTACTTCCATTATATTGTAAACGAAGTATTAAATTAGGTTGTCGTGTTCTAGTCCTTAATTTTTATGCTATCTTCGTGAACTGTATCTAGTAACAGAGTAGTAAGAAATGGAGTGTTCAGTCGATCAAATTTTGTAAACCGAATATGTGTATTCTATACATGATCAGTTTTACCTTCTTTAAACGTTAGATGAGACTAATCTTATCAAGGGCGTCACTACATGAACCCTATCGTAAAAAAAAGTTTCGTATATGTGTACGTATCCAAACAGGACAAACTGACGCAGTTTTAGCTGTTCATTTCGATCTGTTGTGCAAATGTGTTGACTTCTCCCGCTCTGGGCGGAGCGTCAGACTTTTACTGACTAAAACCCACCCGTGTTTTAGTTGCCTGTGCCAGGGCCACGGTAACTCTTCCCAACAAATCCGTGACTCTAGCAGGATTTCACATCCCTGACACTCCATTTCTATCTACTCTGTTATCAACAATTCTTTAATATTAAACGCAAAACTGTAATTGGAAGAGAGTAATTTATTTTTATCGTATTTTATGATAGACTTAATAGATTTAGTTGAGCTTTTTATAGATAAGAGTTTTGTATATCGTTAGCTTAGTGTAATGGATATATTTAGCGTTGTAATTGTTATTGATTGTTGACGTATTTTTATCGTCTGCTAAACATATTTCACTTGGTTTCTTCACAATTTCTGCAGTACAGAAGTACTGCAGAAATTGTGACTGACAAGATCCATTTTGCTCTGTCATCTTTTTGATACCGCAGTTCCTTTCCTAGGAATCAAGCGAGGTATAAGTTCTGTTATCAGTAGAACGAGTCTTGCAAAAAGTTCGGTTTTTATCTAAATCGTGAGTTCTAAAGTGAAACAAGAAGTTTTACTTCAAAACCCAGAATAAACGGCGATTTGAGAGTGAAATTTCAAGTACGCTTCATGTTCAGGCACTTCAGGCATTTGTGTGAAGAAACACTTGAATCCGGTAGGCAGATGATACATTTACGTCAATAAACTGCATTTAAATACTGTTAAATTATGTTGCAAATGTATGTTATGATAAATTGAAACTTGACGTCCAGTGTTGAAACTTTTAAATAGCTTTCTTTACAATTCCTTGTCCATTTGTAAGTTCTAGTTCAGTTTTCATTTATGACGTTACATATTTGACGAATACAGCAGTAGTGTAGTCAGTATGCCTTGTTGAATTATCTGAAACAAAAACAGAGGTACCTACACTATATGTTCACGTCGCACGTACGTAATAATGTCTTTATTTATTTATATCTGTTTTATTGTACACCAGAAAATTCATAAAAAAAAAAGAATGAAAATCCACTCAGACGGTTCGGAACGCTTTCGACTTAGCAGTTGATTAATTAAAATCGAAACTCGAACACCGTATAATTTAATGCAAATGTCTTTAATTTCGTAACAAACGCACTTTTCAACAAACTTTTCTACTGCTGTATTCGAACCTATATTTCTCAACCACTAATTATTTCTTCCTTATTACTTACTCCTAAGCTTGCTCCATCTAAAGTTTATTGTTTACGGCACTGGGTTTATTTTTGTTTATTCATTTCTTCTTAATCCATGTAGTTTATGGACAGTGCCACAGACTACGACCAACACAACTTTCCCCCCTTTTCCTTTAATCACCGTATATACTTTTCCAATTTTTCCATCTACTTTACCTATAGTTTCAAACACAAAATTCTTCAAATATTTGATTCGTCATCAGTATTCTTCAATTTTGTAAATCTTGCGGTACAAAAAACAACTATTTGTTATTATATGAACGATTAATATCTACGAAGGTACAGATTATTGCAGTAGTTAAGGAACAGTTTATCAAATTGATATCAAAATGGCGGCGTCCATTTCACTTCACAGTCATGTCACCGTCAAATTGTAAATACCGTTAGATTACAATCTAGAGCGAGCGAGATTATAATCTGACGGTTCATAATCTTTCGACAGATTACAATCTCGCGAGATAGATTATAATCTAACGGTATTTACAATTTCACGTTGACATAATACATCACATACTCCGCCGCCATACTCGATGTAAGGGATATCGATGCGCAAACTATTTCCATGAATTCAGCAAATGATTCTAGGAACCCATAGGCATAGACATTTTACGTTAGTTAAAACAAAATGTAATGTAAAAATAGAATACTCCTTCATTCAAAAATGATACCTACACAATCAATAGAACAGCAGATTTTTCACTAACCAAAGATTAATTTCAAGTTTCGTGTGTTTAATATCTTGATTATTGTAGCAGACACCATCTGGGTTACTGAATTCATATTCCATTTATTCTGTAGTAAATTAGAATGTTTAGTCGTTATTGTTATCAAAGCCAAGAGACGGCGCTAGTTACTAAAGCAGCTGTATAGCTATTCACAAGAATTCGACAGGATATGGTATCGAAAATGTCACAATTCGATAACGTGATTTGGATTGCTCCCCATAGTAAACAGCTGTCGGAAGAATAGAGGTCGTCTATTTGATTTTAACTGAGAAAAATCGGGTTTTGAATCGTATAAAGGTTGCTACAATAACATTCATTGATGTTCGATTCGGTACGGAAGCGTATCGAATGGTTGTGAATAGCTATGCTGTGGGTTAATTGCGTAACACACTATCCGCGGGAACCGCTGTGATTTTGACACTTCGACAACATTCATTGCGTTAGTTACGTTATTGAGCAGACAATTGTTTCGTACATATTAAGCAATGGATTAGCAGTATCTTTCAAAATGATTGAGATTCTGATTGATAATGTGTTACGCAATTAGGGTGCTGGTCCTAAATACGCTACCCGCAATTTAGATTTTTGTTTTCAATTTCTACAAAATCGCTTTACCTCCAACAGCCAAAAGACTTGGTGTTAGGTTAGGGTCAGACTTGATCTAAACGGGATGACAGTTGAAATTAAAATCGTTTCTTTGTTCTAACTTCATCATCATCATCTATCTGCCTGGCCTTTCTCCAACTATGTTGGGGTCGGCTTCTTTGTTCTAACTTACTAACTAAACTAGAAAAAATCGGGGTAAAAAATGAATGTATGTAGATGTTAATCCTTCATCATAATAATATGTTACATGGTGTTGATCAATGAAACAGTAAAGAAGCTTCATTCTATATGTATAGTAATGTGTCGTAGATATTAAATTTGTTGTTGTACTTATTTTTTATACGGGATATTGATAAATGTTGCATTTTTGTGTAGATTACAGATTAAATTCGCAGAATTAAAATGGTTCTTGTTTTTTTTTTAAATATATTCCTTTTCGTAAAAATCTAGCAGGCGTTATAAATAAAAAATCGGTTGTCTGTAAAGTCGGTTTACTGACGATAGTTGAACGTGACAACGTCATAAGAAAATACTGATGCGCGCTCTCGCTTGCACTACAAGCCTTAAATGGAACGTCTCAGTGCGAGGTAACGCCGCATGAGTCATGTTTTTTCGTGCGTGCAGCCGGCTCCATCGAAATATAAGACGTTGTCACATCAAAAGTGGGAAAAGCAGCATTTGGCCTAGAAGCCTAAAATGAATCCGCAGCCTCGTAGATATCCTGCCAGGGTCGCGGATTTGTTCGAAAGAGTTACCGTAATCCTGGCACAGGCAACTAAAAGAACACGGGTGGCTTTTAGTCAGTAAAACTCTTACACTACCTCCCGCTCCGCCCAGAGCGGGAGACGGCATTTGATGATTTGGACCCTGGCAGGAGAGTTCCTTAAACTGTGTTACAACACTGATGCGAAACACACTACGCACAGACGTGTGTGCGTAGTCCTAGCGGAAAAATGACGAATTTCTTCATTATAGTTTTACAGATATTTAGTGTATGACGTCGTGTAATTGTGTATGGTAAGTACGAATTTGTTTATCGAACCATTGGAGAGTTATTCAATAAAAACTATTTCCGTTGAAACTAGGGCTGTAACGGAACTTCGCCTCCGCCTCCGTTACTGTGGAAGTTCCGCTAGAAATCGTATCTTCGCTTCCGCCTCCGTACAACTTTTGCGGAGTTGTAACGGAGGTTTATTACGAATCATAGAACAATAACGCGCGTAAAGCGACGCTTGACGACGACTCGGCCGTCCGGTACGGTCGCGTGCTGCGCGCGAATTGGTCAAGAATCAACGCGGCGGGAACGCGTTTGGGGTGGGAGCGGGCGTATGCCATTTGCCAAACGATACACGACAGGAATCAACCTGTAGAATTACTTGGACGAGTTAAATTGGACGACACAAATTACTATTTTTTCTACAGCTTTGCAAAAAACAGTCTGTCGTGGTGACAATTGGAACTAAAATATATTTTTTGTGGCAACACTGCTTTGTTTATCATCAACAGGTAGCTAATCTGTCATTGTGTTATGTTCCCAGTTGTATTTCACTTATTTCTAATTAACTATCAATAATTAATACTTTTCTACATATAAAAAATGAATAAAACAAAAAGAAGTAGTGGTGTGAGCCTTGATATACCAAATTTTCGTAAGATATTTGGTGGAATCTGAAGCGGAATAAATTTTGTTTCCGATTGACAATGTTTACGAAAGAACTGCTGACATGACAGGTATTTATCCAAGAAATGTATCTTTTAGTCAATGCCAGTCATTGTTTTTCCTTTCTAATACTAAGTTTTATCGGTATTTTATATAAGTTTCAAGACATTTTATTGTTTTATTTACTAATAGATTATTGAGGTTATGTTTTCTAGTTTGACAAATCGCATGTACGTTGACTCATAATGGTTGATACTTGAAATTGAAAAATGTAAATGGAATTAATATGATTGTCTTTATATTTTTTTCAAGGTAAATCTCACAGTACAATTAGAGAAGTTGTTAATGAAGGTGAAAAAATTAAGGATTTTTTCTACACCTGGAGAAACACCAAAACAGTTGGCGGAAGAAAGAATTACATGTTTTTGATCTGTGTGCAATTAGACAAAAAGTTCAACACTGTAAAGAAACAGGCAAGTATTTTTTGTTAATGCTATTATCGCATACCACAGTAAAAAAAAAAATGTATAATTTACATTTATTATTTTTCAGGTGCCTATTCTACGTAATATATTACCTATAGTTTGAGGAGACTTGGGTCATAATGGGAGCCGTAAACGTCTAAGAAAGATTTTTACACTATTTAGATTTCATAAATAAGAAATGTAAAACTGGCACATCAGTGTTAATGGAAAAATCTATCATAGCACCGAAAAGGAATACACGAATTATCTTATGTCACGTTTTTCTTTTTAAATAAAACCCAGATTTTAGCGTGTGTCTTTCCTTTTAATTGTCATGTGGATAGTGATAGTGTTATGTACCCCACATAGACATACCTGACGGCTTCATTAGTCAACTGTTCAAGTTTATTCGATACTAGCTTCCGCCAGCGGCTTCGCCCGCGTGAAAATTCAACCCCCTAATAAACCCTCTTAGGGATGGAATTTCAAAAAACCCTTTCTTAGTGGATACCTACTCTTCACAAAAAACACACCCTCCAAATTTCATGTCTCTAGGACCAGCGGTTTAGGCTGTGCGTTGATATATCAGTCAGTCAGTCAATCAGTCAGTCAGTCACTCAGGACTAGAGCATGAATCTCGGAATCTCGAAATATCGCAATATCGGAATCTCGGAACGTAAGTTCCGGTATTACAATTCCGATACTGAGTGATCCAATATCGATATCAGACAAACTTTTTTATTTGAGTTTTTAAATTAAACCTAGGTATATTTTAGCTCCGTTTGTAGCGCCAAGCGTGTTAGGTTGTGAGCTTGCTAAGCATGCGATACAATACAAGAGCTATAATAGTATTGTTTGTCTCGCTCACTCTTAACCTGTGCGTGTACTTCTTGCTTATTCGCACAAACGAAAAAAATATGCTGTCAATCAGTTGCACTCGTAAACCGTGTGAGTTAAGACGTGTTTGTGTTTTATGTGGCTAGTGTGGCTACATGCAACGTCGCTTTAAAAGATGTAAGTACAATTTTATATCTATTTGTTGTTTTCCAATTCAGTATAAATATCTTTGTTTAAATGGTTTTATAATTGTGCTATCTCAAAATAAAACAAATAACGCCAAAAATGATTATTTCGTTCGTAGATATTTAGGATGTTAGTTTGTATTATTATATATATCGTAAAAAGATGATTTCTCCATTAGTGAAATAAATAAATGAAAGTTACAATTTATTTAATAAGGCAGAACACTAATATGTAGAGAGAGAGAGTCATAAAACCTACCTGTAGAAGGTAATATTTAATATTATGTGCTAAAGGTAGGTTTGCTTGTCCGTTCCAGGCCCAGGTACCTAAGTTAGTCAAAGCTTACATACAATTATATATTTATATAATATAAAACAATACTTTTCTTTGCAGGGCTTTATCAAAAAACAAAGACACATACTCAGAACTTCTCAACAAACGCTCATCAAATGTATGGGATCATCAACTGGTGGGTCTACTACGGGCTTGCACACTCATTTACGAACAGTGCACTCAAACATTACTGCAGATGGACCCTCTTCATCGGAGAGTACTCCAAGCACATCAACATTCTAAGAGCAGACGACAAAACTAAAGAAACGAAAACGAATGACAGAGTACTTTAGGTCTTCAGAATTAATGGAAGCTATTGTTTCTCGAATGACCGCTGTAATGGTGCAGCGGTTTCAGATTCTTTTCTGAAAGTGAAGATCTCCAGCAACTCTTCAAAAAGAGTGAATACGACTTACCGAAAACGCCAAATACTATTGCGAAAATAGTTCTTGAACATGCTGAACAAGTCTCATGAAGGAAAATTGAGAAAAATTTACAATGACTCTCGACGAGTGGACCTCTCTTCGAAACAGGAGATATATGAACATAAACCTTCATTGCAGAGCTTTTGGAGGTTTTGAATTCAAGAATCTTGGACTCGTCAAAATAACGGGGTCCATGCCAGCTACAGCAGCTCTGTTTTTAATACGCGATATTATTACAGAATACGATTTAAAAATGATTTTTATTGTACTCCATTCAACCTCATACCGAATTTGCAATTAAAATATGCAATTTCTAATGAAATTATGAAATTCCGATGTTAATATCGGAATTCCGATATTGAGATCTAATATCGGAAATCAGTATCGGAATTGAAAACCTTCCGATATTACATGCCCTACTCAGGACTTTGAATTTTATACAGGGTGTCCAAGAACCTGGCGTCCAACTGGATTCCCACGATGCCCCAAGTTCTAACAGTACTCAGAAAAATATTTTAAAAAATCCACCCCATGTACTTACAGAATTATACTGATTTCAAAAAAAAAGGGGAAATGAGCACCCTGTGACATACTTTTGAATGCTGTGACTGCTAATGCTGATAATTTCGATATTTCTTGGAGGTTTTGTAATCTAGGGTATTGCTGTGTCTAAATAGAATGTAAAAATAATGTACTTATTGTACCATTTTAAAATAAAATATTATTTTAACTAAAGGTGATATGGAAAACTATTGAATTTAGCAACTTTGACCGACTGTAGTGTAAAAAAAATGTACCAAAATAGTATGGCAAGTGACGTCAAATTTTGACGCGTTTATTCCTCTTTTTAAAAAGGTATAATACTTACACATTAATTTGAAAAAAAAAATTTTGATAATATTTTTACTCAACAACCCAATTTTTACGAAGTGCCTACCTACTAACGGTAACTGTCGGACCCTTTCTTATCTTAGAAACTGTTATGTTACTACTATTATTTACTTCGGTTCCAAGAGTGAGCAAGAAGGAAATACACACAGGTAGATGTGTTCCCAGTAGAATAAAAGCAAAGAATGTTAGTTTAAAGATATTTTATTACAATAAATGTTCAAAATGTTGACCACCCGCGGCAATACAAGCTCTCACTCTCCTTAAAAAGGACCGCTTTATGTTTCGCGAGTAACTTTTTTGACGTATCACCTGCACTGCTTGTGTTATCTTCTCACGAAGGTCAGCGATGTCATTACTGGGCTTCGCATAAACGAGCTCCTTCATAGTTCCCCAGAAAAAAAAATCCAGCGGATTTAAGTCAGGTGAGCGGGCTGGCCACGGGATTGTTCCTGATCGCCCAATCCACCTGTTCGGGTATTGCTCGTCCAAAAACTCTCTAACGGATACGCGAAAATGTGCTGGACAGCCGTCGTGTTGGAACCACATATCTGGTGGGGTCTCTTCTAGTAAGTTTGGCAAATCATTTTGAAGAAAATTTAAATATGATTCGCCAGTCAAATTCTCGGGCATCTCAAATGGACCAATAATATTCCCACAGAGAATACCGGTCCACATGTTCACTTTGAACCGGTACTGGGATCTATCTTCTCGCATCAAGTGCGGATTTTCCACATGCCACTCGTGCAAGTTGTGTAGGTTCATGTAGCCATTCTTCTTAAATGTTGATTCATCTGACCACAAAATTTTGTCGATAAAGTTTTCGTCTTCTCGATGTTTTTGCAGGATTGTTTCACAAAACGCGACTCGGCTCGGATAGTCTCGAGGTAAAAGACTTTGCACTCGCTGTACGTGGTACGGATGATATTCTTCTTTTTGGAGAATACTGTGTGCTGTGCTCTTCGGTATACCCGTATCAGCTTCTATTCCTCGCACAGAGATGCTTGGATTTGCCGACACCGCCTCTAAAACTTCATCGCGTATGAAGTCATTTACGGGTCGTCCTTCACCAGCTACTTGATTGGGGAACCGCCCGTCACATAGTGATCTGTGCACATTAATGAAAACTCGATGGTCGGAATATCGCGTAGCCCTCGGATACCTTTCTCTGTAAAGTCTCGCTGCAGCTCGTCCATTACCTCTACATTCTCCATAAATGTAGTGCATATTTGCGTATTCTTGCGGAGTGTAGGTCGCCATGGTAGCACACACAAAACACAAACTGTCCAAACACAGGCAAAGGTCGTCGTAAAGAGTTCGTTTCAAAGTCCAGAGCACAAAGAGTAATCGAGTCCAATAAACAAAGCTTTAAATCGTAGTACGTGATCAATGGTAACAATAAGAGAGAGGTGCGTAGTAACGGCAGGAGGCAGTGACGCGTACTGACCGTACTGTTATCCTAAATAGCACGATCCCAGATAGCGTCACTATCTATCTCACTCGCACCTCTAACCTTTTTCTCCCTCACTCTTACCTGAATAATGGGGTACCATAAAGAAGAACCAGCAAATCGCAAAGATAGTTTCTGTCTTGCTCCCTCCTGTTGTAATAACGAATCACTATGGTGAGATGCATGCACATACCGTCCCTTACGGTCTAACCTGTTTTTTGAGAGGCCTGTTGTTATTTTTATGAGCATACAATAGTAATTCTTTAGAGGTTAGATTCAATTCGTCGTAAATTTTTCTTTCTAAGAATTCTGTAAGACATCGTAAAAATTGGGTTGTTGAGTAAAAATATTATCAAAATTTTTTTTTTTCAAATTAATGTGTAAGTATTATACCTTTTTAAAAAGAGGAATAAACGCGTCAAAATTTGACGTCACTTGCCATACTATTTTGGTACATTTTTTTTACACTACAGTCGGTCAAAGTTGCGAAATTCAATAGTTTTCCATATCACCTTTAGTTAAAATAATATTTTATTTTAAAATGGTACAATAAGTACTTTATTTTTACATTCTATTTAGACACAGCAATACCCTAGATTACAAAACCTCCAAGAAATATCGAAATTATCAGCATTAGCAGTCACCGCATTCAAAAGTATGTCACAGGGTGCTCATTTCCCCTTTTTTTTGAAATCAGTATAATTCTGTAAGTACATGGGGTGGATTTTTTAAAATATTTTTCTGAGTACTGTTAGAACTTGGGGCATCGTGGGAATCCAGTTGGACGCCAGGTTCTTGGACACCCTGTATATATAGATTGCCCGTACCTTTCGAATGCGACATGTTATAGGTACTCTCCGACTTCCGATTAGTTTCCGACAGTAAGCAGCTGTTAGTCGCCTTTTTTCGACTATAAACTGTCAGCATTAACAGGATTCATTCATGTCAAATTTGATACAGGCATACCAACCATCGAATGGTTGTGAATGCCGTAGTTGGTGGCCGCAAATGCGTTTGCTGAACATTACTTCTTGTGTATCGGGTTCAATCGGCAAACCCTGAGTGTAATTTAATTTATATTTTTTATTCTGAATAAGTTTTCATTATGTTATTATGATGGCACTCACATCTCTTAGATAAAAGGTTATTCCAGCGAAATAATGCGCAATCTACTAAATACAATGAAAGTGTGCCTGTGTGCCTATCAAGTCTTGAAATTTTGAGTGTTGAGAATTTCCGGGATCTCGTGTTTGTTGATTAAATCAACAAGTATCTTATCACTTTTAGTCCTAGTGTACAGGGTGGCCATACCTGCTAAACAGGCGCCCTCATTTTTTGCAGACTCTTTTTTGCCAAGCTGTACATAGTGTACATCCAATTTCACCGCCGCCACGTCATCCCAGCGGCACTTATTTTTTGCCTATGGACTTACAAGAAAAACGAGAGTAGTAATTATGCCATTGCTCCTTAATGATGCATACAACGCTAAAGCCGTGCCCGAATATTCCCAGTCCGCCCCCACATGGATTGCCACCAGGCGACAATCGGGAATAAAATTCCCAGTTGCCACCAGTCGGCAATTGTAATCGCGTAGTGTCCAGTTACAAACTTGTAAAGAGCGTCGAGAGATTAAGAAAAATAAATGAAACACTTCCATGACACAATAATTAATTCCATTAAAGCAGCGAAAACGAATACACGAATGATGTTATGTCACGCTTATCTTTTTAAATAAAACCTACATTTTAGCGTGTTCTTTCATTTTCATTGTCATGTAGATAGTGATATGTTCCCCACATAGACATACCTGACGGCTTCATTAGTCAACTTTTCAAGTTTATTCGATATGGCCCGTACCCTTCGAATACGACAAGTTATAGGTAATTTCATACTTCCGATAAGTTTCTGACAGTAAGCAGGCTATACTGAATGGTTGTGAATACCCTAGTTATTGGAGGCAAATGCGATTGCTGAACAGTTTTCTGGAATCTCGGGTTCAATCGGTAATCTCTGAGTGGGTTTCTTATCTTAATTTACATTTTATTCTGAATAAGTTTTCATTATGTTGTATGATTTTGCATTATGATGGTACTCGCATTTCTCTGATAAAAGGTTATTTCAGCGAAATAATGCGCAATCTACTAAATATTTATTTACTAAGAGTTCCCTCTATCTAGCAGAAACTTGATGCTCCGAATTTTATTTAGCATAACACACTTGGCATAATTTTCTTAAAACGAATATTTCTAAGGCATTAAAAATGTTTTGCATAATCATTGTTTGGCCGAATTTTTATATGTCCCACTTTATGCTGGCATACTTTTAAGATAGCAGAATTTCATTAAGCATAATTACATTTGGCAGACATAAAATTCCGCAGAATTTCGTTTAGCAACACAATTCACAACACACACAATTCACACACACACAATTCACAATCACAAACACACAACACAACAACAACAACAACATAACACAACAACAACAACACAACAACAACACAACAACATTCACAATTTCACTTGGCATACTATGAAGATGGCAGATTTTAATTTAGAATAATTTTGTTAGGCATATTGTCATTTCCATTAGATAAAATTGCATTTTAACCTTAAATTAAAATAATGTCTCAAAAAGTCAATATATGTTATGCTATAAAAGTTGTCGACAGAAACGAATCGCTGCAGAACCGACAGCACGTAGTCTTGTCTGCCCTACCCCTAGAGTGTAATTTAAGCCCGCGTAGGCGCGGAGGGTCGAGGCGGACCGCGAGCTGAGGAACAGGTGATTTGGTGGTGAGCGTAAAACCATCTGTGACGATGAGCTCGCGTGGGACCGCCGGAGCCGTGACAGAAAGCATGCATGCTCAATTCTAAATTCTTTATTGCATACCATAATGTTAAAACATAGTTGGAACGGAAATCATTAATTTAGTCACAATTATGGACCCTGTCGGGCACAGCAAGATCAAGTAGGAGAGAGGAGGACGAAAACTGGGTGCTTAATTGTAAATTATATTTTTAGTTACCTAGTTAATAATATACCTTCTGTTTTTATAAGAATGTATAGAATTTAAGGATTTTTGTTATTGTTTTATTAATTACAATATATACACTTCGCTCCTTGAATACAAAAGGGCCACAAATCAAAAAAACATAAATTGTGTAGGACAGCCAAAACAAAATTCAGAACACGATTTTTTTAAATATTTTATGTTTTTTATGATCACATGACGTGTTAATATAATATATTAACACGTCATGTTATGCGATCATGAAAAAATTTTTTATTAAAGGTAATTTATGTTTTTTGATTTGTGGCCCTTTTGTATTCAAGGAGCGACTTGTTCAATCAGTAACTGTAGACTGATAAAAACGATATATTTATACATTTTTTAAATGATTAATTATTGTTTAATTTACTATTATAATTTATTGCTTATTTAATTATTATTGTATTTATGGTAAGTTTATTTAATTGTATCTTCCACATTTTTTTTTTTAATGTATGTTATGCATTATAAGTTATAAGTTGGTAGGCGTATATTATGACGTTACTTCTAATTCGCTTATACTATAGTAACATTTACTTAGAAGGAAATGCTTCAATTTATTAATAAAGATGTTATGTTTATTTAGATTCTTTATTATTTCGGGTAATTTATTATATATTTTTATGGCCATGACAAAGGTACTATTGGAGTGCATTTTTAGACACGATGTTGGTAAGTTTAGTCTATTTTTATGTCTTAGTGTAATTTTCGTTTGTATCTCCTCTCTTTTTGTAAAGAATTCTGGATATTTACGCACGAACTTACAAACTTCAAATATATTAGGTCTTTACCTATGAAATTGCCACAGATCACAGAACTAAAGGAGATATGAAAAGGGGGCGGGGCCGGTGTCTCAGCAATATGCGCAAAAAGAGACCACATTACTCGCGGCACGTTTAGTTGAAGTTTGACCGTCGGCCGGGATTCTTTAAAAATGCCGTGTTGTTCTGTAGTGATTTGCAAAAATCGAAGCAATACCAGTAACTTTAAGTCAAATGGAAACACATACCATCATTAAATTTTGAAAATGATATGTTTTTCTAACTAAAAATTCAAAAACTTTATTACTTAGATTGATTTGTTGCTTTTGCATCTTTTTATTATGTGGCAGAATGATAGTCGCAATACTATATTATGCCAGTTTACAATACTTGCATTGTACTAACGAAAATTCGAACGCTGAGCTCTAACACCGCAGTGTATAATGAATATATCGAAACTAACAAAATACGTTAATAACATGGTGCGGCCGCTGCTCGCAGTCGTCAGTTAGTGATGTGCCTCGAGAGTCTTCGAGTGTGACCATGTCGATAATGTTTATATTGGCAACTGAAAATTAAGGTGTGCCTTACCCAGGCAAAATGTTTTGCTTTAGAGAGATGAGACTTAAACAAATAATTAGTGTATCATGAGGAGCAATTTGTTTACTAATAGCAAAATTTGTTTGAATTGTAGTTTTTAAGTTATTTAAGAAAAACAAATTTTGCTGGAGTAACGTTTGAAACGTTACCCAGGCAAAATCGTCTTTCAAAAATTAGTTTCAGCACGGAACCAAATACATGAATAGATAGCTTTTGTTGAGTAGTAAATGTTTATAAATAGCAAAATTTGTGTGTGGTATAGTTCTTTAGTTATTTAAGATTTTGCTGCGGTAACGTTTTGGGATTTCCCAGATCTCGAAAACGGCTCAACGCAGAAGTTTGAAAAAAATACCAATAAAAGACCTTAATTTGTTTAAATTTGTTTAATCATTAGTTTTTGATTTGGTTGACGTAAACCAATGTAATTAAATGGTTTCAAAAATCAGAAGAAGCGGGTTTACATGTAAACCAATACACTTATAACCAAATAAACAGCTGTAAAAAATACCCGTGGTTCGACGCTTGTTTACAGCAGACATTTTAGATTTCATACTTTACACGTTAAGAAGATAAAAACAAATTTGATTTATTTTAGACTGGTCGTACTTTAGCGATCGAATACGCAGTTCCCATAACATTAAGAAACATGGCATACTTTAAACAAATTAAAATGATTCATGAAAATTCTTTCCTGTTAATTTCAGCCTTGAATTACGGCTCTAATGAAAGTTATCTCAAAAACAAGAATATGTCAGCAATTCTCTAATAAGCCGACCAAATTGAAAAGGTCACGTAAAAGCGACTGCACCGTACGTACGGGTAATCTTCGCTAATTAGCAGCTTGGTAACCGATGTTTTGTACAGTTAAGCAGAAAAACGTTATTCGTGAAGCCGATTTTTTAATATTTTTTAAGTGCAGTACCATATTACACAATTTTTACTAGTTAATAAAAGTGTAATATCATAGTGTATAATTTATAGTGTGATTTAAAACAATACAAACATATATACATGTAGCTATATTTTTAGCACTTAATTTGTTGTTTCTGTTAAACCAAATGTTTTATTTTGATACCACAACGCAAAGCCACGCTAAAAACGTTTTAACGTTCTTGATGCTAGTCAGAGCAGCGCGCATCGCTGTGTGCAATGCAACGCAACAGCTATATATGCCTTGTCTTACTTACTCTTTAGCTGTGAGTAGTTGAGTACGCTCTATCTATGGGTACGCTAGCTCCGACCGAACCAATGAAACAATCAGTCGTGAACCAAGTGTTTTGGAGAGAAGTGCTTGTGGTTTATGTGTGTGTGTACGACGACGTCTTTGAACGATGTGAGTATTAAATGTTTTTATTTTACAGTACAGTTGTGTTTCAGTATAAAATAGTCATTCAGCGTATATTAATGTACGCTTTTTGGTGTGAATCAGAATAAAGAAAACTTGTCAAATGTGACCCAAAACACAATTAGCCCCGGCACAAAAAAAAACTTTGCCATTTTCTTCATTACAATTAGGAAAATATAGTATATAGTTTTTTTATCATTTCAATGGCTATCATGGAAATATTGAACCAGAATATCGCGCAAAATATGAAATATTATTGTTTTACGACAGACTCATCTCTTTATTGCTTAAAACTGTGTGTGTGATTATTGGCTAAAATAACAACGTGGCGGTCTCAGTGGTAGGCTTTAACTTTTAATTATTCTACACCTACGCCATGCTAGGCAATCGCGTTGTGATATTGCTCTTAGACTTAACGTAAACAAAACAAAAAGGATACAGTTTTTATACGTTTAAGCTATACTGTCATAAAGTTTCAAGCGCTTTAACGAATCTAGTATTATTCTCAATTATATTGAAGTGTGTTTGACAAGTCCGGTGAGTATTCGGTAATGATAGTTTATGAAACTAGTGTTACAATACCTAGTTAGATATGTGCTGTTTCATACACGGTACTTTATATACACATTAATTGCAATCAGATCACACGAAATTCAGTATACGTACAACAAAGCGTAGGAATGGCGCCACGCCTAACAAAACCCAGCTCATCACTGCGCAAGCGCTTAAGCGGTTTATCTTTAGCCATCTTGGATTTTTTACGGCATTTATCGCATATTGGTAATTGGCGATCCCAACCTTAAAAACGACACCCTTTTTAATCTGCTAAAATGTCCTTTCGCGCAATATCTTGAGAAGACTGAAGGTACTGTACACCTACAGTCTTTTTACTGAAGTGTGCATTCGCAAATGTCTTTATGCGCAAGTATCCATTCGTGCGAATGTCTTTCTGCGCAAATGGCGAGACAAGTGTACTAGATTTTTAAAATGATAGGTAATGAAAATATTAATGTAAATGTGATGTGTGCCTTGCTTTTTTTTCAGGTAGTTGCACTTCATGGCTTCGGGAGCAGAATGTGCAAGCCTCAACTCACACCGTTGTTCATGTCAGTTCATTTTATATTCGGAAAATCACACATACCAGTGAAGTACCAGCAGGTACAATAAAATGGCAGGCCGAAAAGTAAAAGTGCCCCTTGACGACCTAAGAGTTGTGTTCTCCAAATATAAAGATATATTTAATGTTTCTATTCCCCCAATCTCAAATGAAGTTTATGACCACATACAACAAGAACTGCGTATTCAGTTTAATCACGAAGTCAGCAAAGCAGCCCTGCAAATATCTGCGAAGAGAAATAAAGTTTTATTTTTTAATTCTCGCGGAGATTGTGAAGATAATCGAACACAATTGCATGCAGTTGTAGAAGCTCCTTCTGATTTAACAGTTTCTTTTGAAATGAGTAAATATGACTACTATAAAATTGCGCCTATTGAATCCCACCATCTCGCACAAAATAAGTGGACCAACGAAATGCAAGATCATATATTTTTTTAAACCGATTTAGAATGCACATTCTCGTTTAAAAACAATTACGTGCCTACTGATCTCAAAAATAACGACATCACATGTACAGGAAGTTGTACGCAATGCAAAGCTAGTCTGTTCTTGACAATATCCCCCGAAACAGCTGATAATTCTTATAAAGTAACGCTTATTCTTACAAATTTGAAAAAAGGCTTTCGGCATGACCCTCGAATTAAAAATAAATTAACTTCACACCGGGTTAATCTGCACAAAGAAAAACTTAAAAACATTAAGGCTTTAAGGGTACGAAATTCAACGGCCGATGAAGTTATAAGCATGGATAATCCAAAAGAACCGCCAACTTTGCCTAAATTATTAAATTTGAGGAAATACCGGCATGAAGCTAGAAGCGCTCTTCAGTTTGATAAAAATATTATTTTATCACTGTATGCCATGACCTGTAGCCCACCGTATGACAGTTTCATAAAAAAAATGTCTCTTGTTCCATTTATATTGTATTTTTGGACTACTGAGCAAAGTATATATTACGATGACATCTTGGAAGACAAATATAAAATCCTGTCTATTGATGCCACTGGATCTTTATTTAAACCAATAAAGCCACCCGAAGCAAACGATTTTTTAAAATATAAAAATCCCAAACATGTTTTCTTATATGCCATCGTAGCATATACCTTGGGTGCTAGTGTTCCAATTTGTTATATGTGCTCTGACTCACACACAACAGAAACAATAGCCACATGGCTAAGCACATGGTTAAACAGAAGAGTCCTTCCAAATGAAATAATTTGTGATGATTCTTCTGCTTTAATAGCGGCCATAACGAAAACTTTTTTGAAAACGGACTTGAATAACTATTTAAGACAATGTTTTGCAATAGTTGAGGAAAAAAAAGGCAAGATACCTGCTTGTTACATCAGACTTGATAAGTCTCATTTTTTTAAAAAACTGTATACACAAAGTTGTTTTGACAAGACTTCTGAAACATGCAAATATTTTTATATCAATTGCATCAAATTGATACTACAATCACGAAGCTATGACGAAGTAAAACTAATTATTAAAGATGTAATCACACTTTCTCTTCATGAATATATAAGTACCGATCTTGATTATACGGCATCGAAATGTGAACAAGCATTGAAACGATTGAGCGACCAAATAAAAACATATCTAAGACACACAGACGAAATTGAAAAGAATGAAAGAGAGGACAGTTCCGAAGAAATATATTTTGTAACAGAAGATGAAGAGAGTGAGCAACACGGTGGCCTTTGATAAAATATTATGATGACATTATGAATACAGAACTATTATATTTACAGTTAATTGAATCTACACCAATGAAAAATGCTTTTTTTTTGCCGGAAATTAACAACACTCTTAAAAGACTTTTGAAAAAATTACCTTTGTGGGGCAATATTATGACTGATTATTTTCCTGGAGCCAAAGACTATGCCAGCAGCTCAAATGTAGAAAATCATTTTAAGGACATCAAAACTATATATTTTGAGACCAAAGTTGAACGCGTCCGGTTAGACGAATTTCTTATACAACATTATAGTTTTATTAACGGAACCATAAAATTAAGCTCTAGTCAAATTTTACACGAGAATACTAAGAACAAAGAAGAACAGGCCTTAAAACTAAGAAACAAAAAGGAAAAACGCAAAACAAATTATGAGTATTTCTCACGAAAAATAGTAAAAATTAGAGACAAACACGAACAAAAACGAGATTCATTCTCAGCAGAGTTAATTATATCTGATTCTGCACCGAAGTCAGTTGAAAAAGAAGAAGAAGAAGAGAACCTAACTGATACGTCAGATTTTGATATTCAATCAATTTTTCAAAATAAACCTATAGAAGTTGAAAACTGGCGGGGACTTACCATACCCACTCCTAAATCAAAAAAAGCTACCTCCATATACATATTACAGAATGGTAACGTCGCATATTCTTATGTACACCAAAACAGGGTACTTATAACAAACACTTGTGCTTTTGATTCCCTCGCGCAAGCATTCGGTGTAGCTTATCAAGACAGGCCTGCTTTCAGAGAAAAGTTAAATAGTGCTAGCGATGGTTTAACAACATTCATAAAAGTATTATCTAATACGAGAAAAACTTGCAAAAGATTATATGAACTTCGTGACAAACTATTGATTGACCTTTTTGATAAAACAAAGTCACAGCAAAATATTATCAGTTGTGAATGTAATATAACAATGATTTTAGAACAGGTATTCATGAGCAACATATACTTTTCTGCCACCAGACAGAGGTGTTGCTCAAATGACACATGCTCAAATGCATTACAACCAAAGAAAATTGATTGTAAATATATATCTTTAAATATAAATATTATAACACAAAAGGGTATTGACTTCTTGGAAGAATCTGCCACATCGTGTATTAATAATGATAATGTTTCACTGTGTCCTGTATGCGAGACAGGAAATGTATATTTTACATATGAATTAAAACCATTACTTTTCTTCGAACTACATGACATGTCTGTTAACCTGAATGATATACCCATTAATATAGAGTTAAATGGCCAACAGTATATGATTTTGGCAGTAATTGATTTTGACCCACCATCAAGTTCCACATTGATTGGACATTACAGAGCATACTGTTACAGAACGAAAACTCAACAATATGAATGTTACGATGATCTGTACTGTAAACTACAGAAATGCAAAAACTCCATAATGCCACATTTGATTATATATTCATTAGTGTAGGTAATTAAAACGTTAGAGACTGGAAGCATAAAACACATAATTTTATACGGTCCCAATGACCACACAAATTTTATTGAATTAGGTACGAATCTGTGATTATGAGTGATATTAGTAGTTATTAATGATAAAAACTGTACTGTTTCCTATATTTTTAAATAGGTACATAAGTGTAAAAGTTGTTTATTTTTTATATAATTGTTGGAAGATTTTTATTATATTGTTGTTTTCTCATTTAAAAGTTTTATGATTATATACATTTTTTATAGAATATGCTCGAAACCGTCCCTCATAAGGGCAAGAAATATAGGCAAGCCGATAATACATATTTTGTAAAAAAAAACATTAAATGTGCTTTGCACATTACACACACAACGCCGACTCAATTCCAACTCAAGTCACACTGTGGTATTGAAATATGAGCTTTATGTCGTGTTACTTAGAGTGGATATTTCAACATTAAGTTAAAAGAAGGTTACGACGCTTTGACAATGATTGGTTCACGGGTTATCCACCTGTGGCAGTCACATGTAATGTTAAAATATTCACTCTAAGTAACACGTAACAAAACTCATATTAAAATGCCATACTGTGAGTCGAGGTGAAATGGAGTCCACCTATCAACCTACGTTATTAGTACCTCCTAAGGAAAATTGTACAAACTATTAATGTATCCAAATATTAAAATTAAGTAAGTAGGTTATAACTTATCTGTGATTTTTCTCTAAAAATGTTGATGCTAAGGCAAAGCAATACATATAATTTGTATGAGACTGATTTTTTAAATAAAAATAATGAATCTTAACCATTTTATTATTTTAACTAACCTGACCAGAAAACTTTTGTATTCAACTGTACTAACAAAACATCTATATTATCCTGTTCATTTCAGATGGTTGCGCTTATGTATGGTGCGGTCGCTTTTATGTGACCTTTTCAATTTGGTCGGCTCATTAGAGAATTGCTGACATAATCTTGTTTTTGAGATAACTTTCATTAGAGCCGTAATTCAAAGCTGCAATTAACAGGAAGGAATTTTCAGGAATCATTTTAATTTGTTTAAAGTATGCCATGTTTCTTAATGTTATGGGAACTGCGTATTTGATCGCTAAAGTACGACCAGTCTAAAATAAATCAAATTTGTTTTTATCTTCTTAATGTGTAAAGTATGAAATCTAATATTTCTGATGTAAACAAGCGTCGAACCACGGGTATTTTTTACAGCTGTTTATTTGGTTATAAGTGTATTGGTTTACTTGCAAACCCGTTTCTTCTGATTTTTGAAACCATTTAATTACATTGGTTTACGTCAACCAAATCAAAAACTAATGATTAAACAAATTTAAACAAATTGAGGTCTTTTATTGGTATTTTTTTCAAACTTCTGCGTTGAGCCGTTTTCGAGATCTGGGAAATCCCAAAACGTTACCGCAGCAAAATCTTAAATAACTAAAGAACTATACCACACACAAATTTTGCTATTTATAAACATTTACTACTCAACAAAAGCTATCTATTCATGTATTTGGTTCCGTGCTGAAACTAATTTTTGAAAGACGATTTTGCCTGGGTAACGTTTCAAACGTTACTCCAGCAAAATTTGTTTTTCTTAAATAACTTAAAAACTACAATTCAAACAAATTTTGCTATTAGTAAACAAATTGCTCCTCATGATACACTAATTATTTGTTTAAGTCTCATCTCTCTAAAGCAAAACATTTTGCCTGGGTAACGCACACAAATTAAGTATTTATAGTTCATTATATTCAAAAGTGTTAGGTACAATAAAATAAAAAAAGTATTATAACTGAGCGTTTTTTCATTTTCAAAATTTTACGTACGTAACAAGTTACGTACGTAAAATTTACATAATTTACATACTCCACCCTTGTCACTTTTCATAAAAAAAACAGTCCAAACATTCGATTTTTTTAATAATAATATAATATTTACAATCAAAGAAACTCAAGTAGGTAGATGAAGTTAAAATACTTTATGCAGGCAGCCCTACCGCGTCTATGGCGTGTTTACGTACCGCGCGTGCTGTAGGTAATTATTTCAAGGCCGAGTCAAAATACTGTAGATATTATTACCGTACCACAGTCGTCCGAATTCGATCCTGTCAGCATCAACTACCTACTATTTGTCTAAAATTGAAACTAGTTTGCTAAATGGCGTTATTTTAATTCCATTAGAAATATGTGTTAACGCGATCGAGTTTGAATATGAGTATAACAGTAGCCTAACTGAATTAAACCAAACCTGAATGTAGGTAGGCATTTTTGATTAAAATATATATATTTTTTAAGATTAAGTAATATATTATTTATGTATAGAGCATGATATGTAACAGAGAGCGTTCCCTTTAATGGATAACACAATTTTTTTTTTAATATTCCCATTTGATTTTAGTAAAAGTTAACTATATTTTCGGATAGGTATATAAAAAAAGAAATTATTTAAAGAAAATTAAACGAAGTTATTATAACACAAGAATGTGCTAAAATTAAATATCGATAAAAATAATCGATCATCGCGTTCGACTCCCTAATTGCATGCGTGTGCATTGGAATAGCAAGTGTTTACAAGTGAATGCCCCGCCCATTCTATGTATGTGTGCTATTAGAAATTGATTTAGTGTAGCTGCTTTCTTCTTGGTGTGCGTGTTCAAATTTTAAGTGTGTGTCGTCAGTACACTATTTGTTAATGTTGTAAATATTTGGGTGGGAGATAAACGGCGACACTAGGATTCCTTACTATTCCGCAATGAAGGCATATCTCTCGATATCTATGGAAATTGCCGTTCTGCAGTACTGGCCATTTCAAATCAAAATAATTTTTGTTTGTCTAAGAATTCTAATTTCAAATTAATTTTATTTTAAAAACATAGAATTATTTTTCCAAAAGTAGTCATTTGTTTATTGATTAGTGCTACATTTTCATCGCATTTCAATCTTTTTCGTTATCATGGATACGTTAAAAATTCGAGTAATTATGGAATATGAGTACCGTCGTGGCAGCAACGCGGCACAAATGGCACGCAACATCAACGACGTTTACGGAGCTAACACTACAAACCAACGCACCACCTGTTATTGGTTTGCTCGCTTCCGTTCTGGAAATTTCGGCCTGAATAATGAACCTCGCGGTCGTCCGAAGACTTTGGTCGACAATGGTACCGATTCCCTTATTCACAAACTAAACTAATTTTAAGTTCAGTGCATCTTTTTCTTTCTATTTTATTAAGAAAAGGACAGAAGATAAATTTTAGTTTAGTCCTGTCAAATTAATCAGCGCTTGACGTAAATTGACGTAATTTTAGTAGGCAAGTTTTTAATCACGTCTAAACTTGTATGGAGTAGTGACAGGCGCTGATTAATTTGACAAGACTAAACTAAAATTTATCTTCTGTCCTTTTCTTAATGAAATAGAAAGAAAAAGATGCACTGAACTTAAATTTAGTTCAGTTTGTGAACAAGGGAATCGGTACCAATGACGAATTAAAGGCGATTGTGGAAGCTGATGATACACAATCTACGGCTGAATTAGCAGCAGCTTTCGACGTTAGCGTCAAAACAATATTGGTCCATATTTTGCGTCAAATTGGCAAGGTAAAAAAGCTTGACAAATGGGTGCCCCACGAACTCAATGATCGCCAGCGCGAAGTACGCGTCGAGACGTGCCTTGCACTGCTCAACAGACACACAAATGAAGGAATTTTGAACCGCATTGTTACCTGCGATGAAAAATGGATTCTGTTTGATAACCGCAAGCGCTCAGCAAGTTGGTTGGATCCTGGTTCAGCACCTAAACAATGCCCTAAACGAAAACTTACCCCTAGAAAAGTGATGGTCACTGTTTGGTGGTCTAGCGCCGGTGTGATTCATCACAGCTTCTTACCAAACGGGGTGAGCATTACTGCAGATGGGTACTGTGAAGAACTGAACTCAATGATGGAGAAGCTGCCACATCTCCAACCAGCATTGGTAAATCGCTCGTCTCCGCTGCTCCTGCACGACAACGAGCGACCTCATACTGCACAGCAGACGGTCTCCAAGTTGCAAGAACTGGGGTTGGAAACTCTCCGTCATCCGCCCTACTCACCAGAACTTGCGCCTACAGACTACTACTTTTTCCAGAATTTGGATAACTTCTTGGCGGGAAAAAAATTCAATACCTGAGAGGCAGTACAAAATGCCTTTGAAGAATTTGTTGCCTCCCGTCCAGCTGATTTTTTTAAGAAGGGCATCAATAAACTACCACTGCGTTGGCAAAGATGCATTGATTGCATGGGTGATTATTCCGATTAATACAAATAAAAAATACATGAAAAAAAATAGTTTAATTTTTTTCATACAAAACGGCATTTTCTTTGGTAAAGACCTATTATAAATGCAGGGTAGGGATAGAGTATTTAGTTCCTGAAAGTGGGGTTTACAGCTATCGGTAGCTTCAATATTTACTAGGATTCTGATTCGTTTTTTCTGTAGGGTAAATAGCGTGGGCGCGTCAGTGCTGTTGCCCCATAATATTCACCGTATTTGAGCCATGCGTAGGCGTACGCGTAATACATTATTAGTGCAGTTTTAAGATCTGTAGTTTTTTTGATCTCGCGTAGGGCGTATGAAAATTTCGCATGCATGCATGCATGTTGCATGCTCGCCTGTATGCTGTGAGCTTGCTTGCATGCTTCATGCTTGCTAGTTTGCATGTTTGCATGCTGCGTGCTAACTATGATTTTTCTGTAATGTAATAGATGAGCGTTTCAATTATTATGGATATGAAAGGTATGCCAAAAGATGATTCTAACTAACTGTAAAGTTTCTGAGATATGAAAGTGCTGCCTTTTAATGACTATCGATATGAAATAATGCCAAGAGACGATTCTGACTGCGAACTTTCTGCGATATGATGGTTCTCCTTTTTCATTATTATGGATCTAAAATTTATGCCTAAAGATGATTCTGACTTATAAAATTATGCGTTGTGAATGTATGATAAATGAGTGTATATCAAACGATTTTCTGCGAAATGAAGTTTATGGTATCCGCTGTTATGCAAAATAATATTATGACGAAAAAAAATCTGCCATAAAGGGTGGACCCATTGACTAAATATGTGACTAAATATACTACACAAGTGCCTGTGTGCCACTCAAGTCTTGAAATCTTGACTGTTGTGAATTCCCAGGATGTCGTGTGTTTATTGATCAAAACAACAAGTATCATATCACTTAAGGTGGATGGATGATTATCTCAGATGCCATTTTGTCGCTAGATGGCGCTAGATCCACAATTTGGAACATTTTCAATTTTTACGCCTAACTTAGAAATCTTTAATAGATAACTTTATTATATGCGAAACCTAGGGCATTAACTTGATTTTTTTAGATAGTCACTGTGCTTGTTAACTG
Organism: Aporophyla nigra; assembly: GCA_947507805.1. Taxonomy (NCBI): domain Eukaryota; kingdom Metazoa; phylum Arthropoda; class Insecta; order Lepidoptera; family Noctuidae; genus Aporophyla; species Aporophyla nigra. Next base: position 13,362,628 of record OX382315.1, on the reverse strand, counting down.
GTCTCATACAAAGATTTGTACATTCTAAAGATTTAGCCGCTTGACTTTACTCTTTACACACACATGCAAAGTAAATAGTAGTAACTTTCGACACCACTAGATGTCGTTTTATTCAAACAGTTTAAAATGAAATTAATATAGGTACACTGTCCCTATAAGTTGTAGTAATGTGACTGAACCTAAATTGTAATGTGTAAATAGTCATCATCTCAGCCGCAAGACGTCCACTGCTGGATATAGGCCTCCCCCTATTTGGGGGGCTTTGCCATAATCACCACGCTTGGCAAGCGGGTTGGCGATCGCAGTGTGATGGTAAAATGCATAGAGAACGCTGCTGCCCATTCTCTAGTAAATCCCTTAGTCGCCTTTTACGACACCCACGGGAAGAAATGTAAGGCAGAAGAAGGAATGGAAGTGTAAATAGTGACGTGTACTAAATAAATAAAAGACTATTTATTACATTGTAAAGCTTTTTATTGTACCCTACTATAAATTAATAATATTTATTTAGTAAAAAGGGGTTAATATTTTCATAAAAATAATGTTTTATTTACTCTCACTACATTTACTTAGATAGTTTCCGTTTGGATTCAAACCATCGAGTCATACCACCATACAAAGATAACATACTTTTTTAAATATTTTGATATTTACAATTATGATTTTGAATTTAGTATTAGAAAGAATTATGTATGTAGATTACAATATAAATAACATCATACGTAACTATATATAACGGCACATGTATCTTACATAACAACACAAAGGGGTTGCTAGCTAACCATAACATTTATTAATGTTTCAAGAATACCTACTTATGATACAATTTTGAACTGCAATAAATATTCTTTTACAATTGAATTGTTAGGCTGGTACCTAAATACATGAGTGAAACTTATCTACACAGAAAAATCTTATGAACTAACAAAATAACACAAACTATACATCGCTACGTGCAAAAATAGCTTATTAATTATTCTATAATGTTCCCACTGCTGAGACTCAGGCCTCCTCTGAACTGTGGTGATGAAATAATTTACACTCAGCAAAGTGCCGGCTTGGATTCGAACCATCGACTCGTACCACCATACAAAGATACTTATAAATATTATAATAAAATATCTTCTTTTCTACGCGCTACTTTTTGCAGTCGCCGCCGCCGCCGCGCCGTATCAGTCTTCTGCTTGTCACTTTTTACTTCCATTTATATAATTTCCGTGCGATCTGAATCAAATGCTGGAAGACGCAGTTTTCGCTGCAACAAATGAATTTACACAGTTTTGTTAGACTATTCTTACTGAACCCACACCTCAGAGACCTGCGGAATAAGTTAGGAAATGAGTAAGACTTATATTTTTATACCTTTTAATTCCTTGATGTCTAGACATTTAGCATTTTTCTCAACTCTTCTCAATATAATTTCTGGCAGTACACGTTTTAAAAAATGTTACCAACTTCGGCATCATAGCGTTGATAACTTCCTCATCCCGGTTAACTTCTATGACAGTCAATGGTTGGGTGACAGATATAAAGCAAATGAAGTAACATTTATTCATTTTGGTAATTCGCAATTGACCCTGGACCTAGAATCAAAATAATAATAGCTGTTAAAAAGAAACAATCCAAGAAATACATTATTTTTATACATACATACCAAGAAATAATGATATTTGTTACACTGAACATTGTGTAAAATATGTTGTACTTTGGTATTGTCAAACATAAACTTCATCACAACAAACAAGCAAAAGCGTACTAATGTAATGAACACAAAAATATGGTATCAAGTTGGGACTTACCATTCCAGATGAAGAATCAAAGTTGTGACCATATGACCTTCTTCAAGTCAACAATACGGTACCCTACCAAACCTGATAAGTTGTCACTTGATGTTCTTTCCACAGTTAGTTGATAAGCTTCAGTCTCTGAATCGGGTTGTGGCCAATCAAAATCAACAGTCTCTACTTGCTCTGTAACAGATTCAACTGTATTGAAGCTAGAGCTGCAGGCTATGGCTTCGTATCGAATTTCTGGTATACCACGCGAATAGGTTTAGGGCGTATCTTAAGCTGTCGAAAGGTTGGACAGCTGATGATGATCTTGAGTTGAATGTGGACTGAAATAAAAGATATGTTAAAAAAACAGTGTTGAGAGACAGAAAAATATTGATAGGTCTGTAGGTACCTAAACACAACAGGGCAAACCGCGGTTTCTTCCACTACCTTCTGTTTCTTGTTACGCCATGCTTGCATGCTTGTTGTTCCTTCGCTTGCTTTCGGCTGCAAGGAAAAATGGCTGTAAACGAAGACTACAACACGAACCAACGAGTATCAAATAACCTCCACTCACGTAAATCTGATTCGAAATCTTATGGGAATCTAATTTACTCACTATAGATCACTAAAAGAACTTCCATGATGTCTTTTCAATACAGCTTGCACTTTTTTCCGTGATTTTCGCGGTCCTGAATACACATGTCGTATACATTTATGCAAGTTTATTAGTCGGGTTCATCTTAGGCAGTTCAGTTGCAATTCAATCTGTAATCAAAAAGAATAATTACAAACAACAGCAAATGTATCTTATTTATGAAATGTTTCAAGAAACAGAAATAACACCACCATCAAGCTGTTGTTTTCAGAGAGAATATTTGAAATTTGTAGTATGTCATGTCATGTGACGACAATCAACGAGTGTTGCTAACGTTTGATTTTGTATTTCATCTTCTAAATCTTACACTTTTGTAAAGTTTTAAGGGTAATTAATTACCATTATAATAATACTCTATATCACCTTGAAAATCATTCATTGCACATAAAAATAACACTTACCGTCAATAAAACACAAAAACGCTTCACTTTTGAATAAAAACCAGGGCTTTGAATAACGTTAAAAATTTGGTATCGTTACTTTCATCGGACGAAGATAACGTTATTAGTAGAGGTCACGTAATGCTTGGTAACGATACTTGGCATACGTTTTACCGGTAACTGAGTACCGTTAATTTTTTATTTATTTTCTTTCATCTCTTTCTTTCGTCTACATTATTGAAGTTGCATTTGCACCGTTTGATTGGCGATGTTGCCGTAGAGCGCCGCCGCCCATGGCGTGCCGCTTAGGTTGCGCAGGTTGACAACAACGCATTAGGTAACGATGTGATAAGAGAACGGTGTGGTGTAAAAGAAGATGTAGTGACAAAAATTGAAAAAAGTATGCTTAGATGGTTTGGTCATGTTGAGAGGATGAATGAAGGTCGGCTCACAAAAGGTATTTACAAGGCAGATGTGAGTGGAAACACCGGGAGGGGACGCCCTAGGAGGACATATAGGGACCTTATTAGTGATATTCTTCAGAAAGGTCAGGTGCGTAGTACTCGCAACCGGCGTGTGTGTATGACCAATTTTATGAACCTAAACGAGGCAAAAGAAGTGTGTAGAGATCGTAGCAGGTGGCGTTCCGTGGTTTCTGCCTACCCCCATGGGAAAAAGGCGTGATTCTATGTATGCATGTATGTAAAAGTATCGATACTAGTAACGTTAATTGGTAACGTTATTTTATAGATTCGATACCAAAGTATCGTTACCCGTTTTACCGTTAAAATAAACTTTATGAAAATAACGTTACTTATCGATACTTATAGTGTGAATTTGGTAACGTTAACAAGCCCTGATGAAAACTGTTTCACGGATGGCACTCATTTGAATGGTTCTCAGTAGTAGGTAGCACAGTTTTTTTTAAGTAATAATAAACATGGTAAATATCTCGTTTTAAGTTCTAATGATACTGGTGTTTATTGTTTCGTGTGGATTTCATGACAAAGTCTCTTCCGAGCCCCTTTTCTTTAATAAAAAAACCTCGTCGTAAAGTTTAGTTGCTAAATTGGTGTCCAGATTCTTAAATATTATACCAAAATGTTAAATTTTGCGTTGAAGTTATAGTAACACCCACCACATTTGTTTACCATTTATTTTATTGAATTTTCAATGCGTACTATTTTTATTTTTGAATTCTTAGCAAAGTACGATCTTTTAAAATGTATGGTACGATCTTCTAAAAAATAAAGTTGGCAACCCTGCTTGACGCATTTTGTGTGTGCTAATAATACTAGTAAAATAAGCAATTATGAAAAATCAAAGTGGTTTGTCTGTGTATTCACTAATCTTGCTGGTTTCACATGAATGAAATGATTCAATCAATAGATGTACGTAGTACCTACGTTTCACCATTGTGTAGGTAGCTTCGCTGATCGCCTGATTTAGTCATAACTTACTTATACATCAAATTCTATTCTCTGATTTTATTCAACCCAAACCAATGGATTAGTACCTAAGCGTATCAGAATGTTATCAGTACCTACTTACATACATTAAAAAGATTTTTAAATCTGGAAAGTCGTGTACTAGTAACTACTTACTACATATTTAAACTAGATAATACAATAATTACATTAGTATTGTATCTGTGTGAACCAAGGGCAGATCGCAGAGATATTTTTTTCACTTTATGTAAAGCATTCTTTCTCATTCCATAATAAAAAACATTTTATCAATCATAAAATGTTAACTCCGCGGGCAAACCCGCGCGCCCGGCGCTAACTTGCTAGAAACACAATATTCTGGAAACGATTCGCAAGTTTTCAAGACTCAAGTAATCACGCATTGACGGTATGGCAACAACGCGGTGTGCGCGCGCTGCCTCTAGAATGGCAACGTCGCATTATCGAATTTAAAAGATAAATTCTTTTAAAATGTTCGAATATCGAACAGCGCCATCTATTATGAATGTTTACTAATCGTAAACTCGTAACACAACAGCAACCAACTTTCTTAGTGGTTCTATAAATTTCCGTCAGATGGCGCGATTCAGGTCACTCACACATGTAAAGATTTTTCGTTTTTTATTCGGTCTAATTCTCCTAGAAATACTGTTTTTTTTATAAAATTTGGGCTATACGCGAACATAATACATTATAAAGTCTCATTACAGTTGCTTTTATTCTGCAGAAACTGTTTATTTACCGAGATTTCCACACCTGAAAAATGTATGGCGAGGGCTATCTAGGCATTCACCTTAAGTCATCACTGCAAACTATATAGGTGCCCTAATTTTTTTCCAGATTCTTTTTTGCTAAGCTATAACTGTAAAGTATGAACTATTCACATTATTTAACGGTGAGAGTATAGGTATTCCCCACAGTTTGGGAAATTTCCCCCCACAAATTGGCAGCACTGTACACAGATTATGTTATGACAACCATAGATAAAGCACTCACTATCCAAGGAACTTATACCCCACTATCTCATTTCACCCCATGCTAGGTACTCTATTTGTCAGTGACAATTTATGTCATTTCAGTGTAAACAGGCTTGACAGCTACCAAAACAATATCGTGCATCTCTCTTTCCCAAAAGGTTTCATTAAAAGAAAGAATGAGAGGACCTTGCAAGGATTTACCGAAGTATTTTCAAGCTTTAATTTAACAAAAGGTATTTCTTTATCACGAACCCTATTTTAGGGCTTGACACATTATAGAGTACAAAGACCAATATGGATACTATATGATTTCCATGTAAGGTATCTGTCTGACATTGTATTAAGTGGATTCCATCCCAGTTTGGAGGCTCGATCAGAAGTGGTTTTAGCTCTATAGGTGCCATGGGCAAGGAGAAGAGAGGGGTGAACAATTTAAGTTTCACACCTGGGAAGGATTTTCTTTTATTATTATTCTTTTAAAGTGTGAAAATTCAGATATGTAGGATGCAATAGCGAAAGCCTAGCTCAAAGTTTTCTACTAAACAGAATTAGCGAGTTTAGATTTTCTCTTGAAGATTTATATATATTATTATGTAAATAGAAATAACTTTATCGACATAAAAGCAGGAAAGTTTGAAAATTTTTGAGAATAGTATCGAAGTTCGACTAAAAAGGTTATTAGATCCTCGGATATTGTCGGTTCGAGATGGTTTTTGCATCAAATCAATGTTTTAAAAATAAAACATCAGCTATTGATCTAGACAGAAATAAAAAATATTCTGGTTCAGTCATCGTTAACAAACTTTTCATCAAAATTATCATTTGCACGTTTTTTTTTGATAATGTTATTATATAAAAGTGCTTATTTAATGCACTCTACCGTAGTATGCAACCAAAATTGTATTGAATTTAAACGAACATAATCTCAGATTTTTTTCTTAATACTTATGAAGGCTGAATGCGCAATACTTATGCCTGGCGTTATGCTGTGAATTCAATAAAACAAATCACAGAGAGAGAGAAAATGGCGGTTGTTGTCTCTGGCATTATAGTTCCGTAATAATTTCCTATTTCTCTTTATTTGTTTGGAAATAACAAGTCACGACTTTAAAATAACTTTGTTGTGCGCAGTTTTACAAATAAAAATTAAATTAATAATATATTTCATGCATAAGTATGTATTACACATGATATTTGTATTAGTGCTAACAACGCGGTTTTTCGAGTTTATTTGTGCACATTTTCGTGTTGTGTGTTGATTTTGTTCGTATAAATATAAACCTATCGCAATAACTATGGTTGTGTTTACGAGTAGAGTGTAATAAATTCGTGATTGTCGTGTTACGGGTGCTTCAAAAGTATGTGTCAGTGATCGTTTGATAGTTTGATAACAATGGGAGAAGCCGAGGATTTTAACACCTTAGCGTTTGAGAAACGTCTTAGCCAGCTGAAGGATACTCAGGAGAGTATCCAGGGGCTATCCGCGTGGTGCCTGAAACAAAGGCCGCACCACAAAAGAATAGTGCAAAGTTGGCTAAATGTTTTGAAGAGAGTAAAGGTTGAACAGAGGCTGGTGTTATTCTACTTGGCCAATGACGTGATTCAGTACAGCAAAAGGAAGAACTACGAGTTTGTTGAGAGCTGGGGGCTCAATCTGCAGAAAGCTACTCCTTTGGTCAGGTTAGTTCATATTGAAAAATATTGTACTTATCCTATTGATATTTTCATATTTCGATACTTACTATCGGCGTTTCTGGGACATTTTTACGTTGAATTTGAGAGTAAGTCATATAAATACACTGTGAAACAGTTAAGAAACATGAAACTTCCAAATTTTTTATTAGAAATCATAATGTCAGTCTTTAAATAAATTGAGAAAAAGTAGTTAAATTGTTAAAAAACTTAAAGCAGTTGCTTTTCTTATGTATGGGGCTGGTATATGAGGTACATACTAAGTGATTTTAGAAGTAATAAAAATATAGGGAAACCTTGAGAAAAAGCATCATAAGCTTCTTTTTGTGTACTCTTCTTACTTTATTTATTTAAACACAATTGGTCTTATTAAAAACCACTTTTTCTTTAAAAAAAATTATGCCATCAATCAAGTTTTTGAAATTTAAACATAAAAAAGATTAAAATATAGTTCTTTTACTAACCTGAAAACTTAGTCTGGTGCTACGTTCTCAGTTCTGTATTATAAAACTTTAGTTGGAACCAAGTTCAAAATAAAAAAATGGCTTTGTGGTTTAAACTTGGGTCTGATGATAAACAGTGTTTTGTAATAAGAAGACTTATACGTTGCTGTATTGCAATAGTTTAGTTTGCCCTAATATCATAGATATTAAATAACTATCAAAATATAATTATATGGTGACAATAAGATCGCCTCCCTTCACATAAAATATAATCATAACTGGTGAGTCTAGTGGTTAGTGACCCTGACTGCTAAGACTGAGGTTGTGGGTTCGATTCCCACCCAGGACAAATCTTTGTGTGATGAGCACAATCATTTGTTCTGTCTGGGTGTAATTTATTTATAGTATGTATGTATTTAGAAATATATAAGTATGTTTGTCAGTTGTCTGGTTGCCATAGTACAGGCTCTGCCTAGTTTGGGATCAGATAACGTTGTGTTAGTTGTCCTACCTAAGGTATTATTTTTTTATTTTATATATACAGTTCTACCTAACCCTTCAACGAGTTACTGGCAAAATGTTTTGTTATACACTTATACCTAGTAAACAGTCACCAGATTTTATATGCAATTCTTGTTTTACTTCATCACCTTCATCTTTCAGGGACGATAAAGTGAGACCTAAAATCTTGAGGATATTCAAGATATGGGAACAAAGATCAGTGTATGATGAGGAGTTCCTATCAGATCTAACAGGATTGCTTAGTGCTGGCGCTGTTAAGAAAGATGATGATTCAGAGTTTCAAGTAAGTTATTATCTTTATTATATATAAAAATGAATCCCTATTTCCCTTGGTCACGACATCACGCGTGAACGGCTGGACCGATTTCACTTTTTTTTGTTTGTTGTGTTTGTAATTGTCAGGAGAAGGTTCTTATGAAAGAAAAAATTTAAAAAATTGCGCGGAATATAAGAATATTTTAGAACACGTAAACTTTTTTATGTATCATTATGACATTTGATATAGAATTGACAGAATGCGTGCTCAAATATCATCAAAGAGACAGGACAACGTCTGTCGGGTCAGCTAGTATTAATATAATAGTAACAAATGCTCCGGCTATGCATGTATTGTACGACCTTACAAAACACCAAGAATTCTTTACTATTCTTTTCTGCATGCTATGCTATGTGTTATACACATAAACCTGACAGGCAAAACCCTTTAAATGATGCTAAAATCTCAAAAATATTGATATTTTACATCCCATAATATTTAACACACTGTATACCATAACTCATAATTATTTGTTCACCTATTTGTGAAAACTTGTGATTGGCCATACTTATGTTATAGCAGAGTCCATATACCTAATTTTGACTGCCTCGTTGGTCTTGTCGCTGCCAGCACTACTGCCTAGTATGAGGTCCTGGGTTTGACTCCCAAATTGGGCAAAGTGTTATTGGATTTTTCTATCTGGTATTTCTCAATGGCAGCCTGGAGTCTGGAGTTTGTGCCAGGTTGATGGCAATAAGCTCACCTCTAGTATAATCAGCGTCAAAAATATTGGGACAAACAGATTGTTCAAAATTATCTAAACAGCTATCAAAATTAAATATTAACTCATTGACACTAGGAATATTTCAGAATGAAGACAGTACACAACAACTATTATTCTGAAAAGAACTTTATCCAATTGAGATAAAGTTTAATTTGCTTCGTGGTTAAGATCATTTTGAACAATCTGTTCCTCCCAATATTTTTGATGCTGACTAAATGAGATTTATAATACATTACTGGCGAAATGTGGGGTTACCTTTGCCAAACCCTTTGTGGGGAAGCAAAGTAAGATTTTAAGTTTCAAACATTTTTTTTCAGGCTACTCACCTAGTGAACAAGATAAAACAGTGTGCAGTATTAGAAGAAGATACAGACATGAGGCTCAAAGAGATTCATGAGAGTCGTTTAGACCTATCTGATGCAGAATCACTGAGGGCCAGCCTTAAGGGTTTGTATGAAGGTTTGCTAGCTTTTTCTATGCTTTTATTTATTTTTTAACCTTTTTATATTGTTTATATTTACTTTTCTTGTCTGTGGTGGGGTAAATTATGTGCCCTGAAGTTTAGGCACCAAAAAAAAAAATATTTGCAGCAGTGCAAGACCTAGCATCCGGCAATGTTTCCGTAAGTCTCTGATATTCTTATTCTGTTGATGTCATGTGTATTGATGATAGAATTTATACCCTAGTTGGACTTACTCAAGTCTGAATAAAAACTAACTATGTGCAGTACCAATCACTGAATTAGGAGAGGCCTCATTCAACATCTTACAGGCCTCCATTCTGCAGTAGACAGAAAAACTGATATTTTAGCTGGCAGAAAGAATTACATGTGTGTTTTGTAGAGTATTTGTTATCCAGGAAATGGCAGTTTGTAACAGGATTTCCTAGGCATTTCCAACCAACTTGGTTTTGTAGTGATTTCAGTAGTTACGCTGCAGAAAAACTGCATTTTATATTATAATTTGCAAAGTAGTGCATGTTTTTTTTATTAGAATCAATACACCAGTCTCCTAGAAAGTTTTTACAGTAAAACATTTATCATTTCCAGAGAGAGGTAACAAAGATGATGTGGAAAAGGAGTTGAATGATGGAATAGCCTGCGTTGAACGATATACAGCAGCTTTGCAAAGGGAGATAGTGGCGAGGGAAGCGTTGCTGGCGTTGATTACAACCGCCACGCAGTACTACGCCACGCAGAAGGGCGAAGTCAAAGTTGTTGCTTATGTGAGTATAACATAGTTTGTGTATGTGATATTAACAGTCTAAGAACACTTTCCTCTGGAATAAATTTTCATAATTTTCAAAGCACTGCATAATGCCGAGAGTTGAAAATTAAACGCTGTGTTATATCGACGGGTTCAAACTCATTTGCGCTCCACTCTGTTGGATTCTCAACCCTCGGTTCATCACCGAAAGTTGAAATTCCCGATGTATAATATATATAATTATATGTACCGATAAACTCTCGCCGTGATATTTTTACGTCCGTGCGAACGTAGTCTGCGTGGTCGGAAGAGCGACTGCTGCTGGGCTCCTGGGTTCGATTCTCAGGCTGGGCAAAGCGTTATTGGCTTTTTTCATTAGGAATTTCTTAGTAACAGCCCGGAGTTTGCAAATTGGCGGTGTGATACCCTCGTGCCTCGGTGCGCACGGTAAGCCGTTGGTCCTGCATCTGATCTCTCTCCGGTCGTGTCCGATTGCCATCCCTAGGTAATAGGTAATAGGTAGAACGGGCTGGTGTCCGCAACTCCACGTCTGAGCGCGTATTTTGCGTACGGGTGGGAAATCGGTCATTCGATCCACCCCAGCTCCTCGAGGAAAGCCAGCAACGCCTTGACGTTGCTGACTATCTCGCGTAGGGTACCTGGGTTACCGAAGTACTTGGCCCTGTATGTGGCGATCGCCGGGCAGTTTAGAAGCACGTGCGCTGCTGTCTCGTCGTCCTAAATGCAGGCCCTGCACAGCGGACTGTCTGTAACTCCTATGACAAATAGATGTTTATTAAACGACCCATGGCCAGTTAATGCTGCTGTAACCATACGCAGCTGTCGTTTGTCTAGCCGGAGGACCTGTTTTGTGAGGCGAGCATCGATAGTAGGAAGTGCTTCCTTGGCCTGCCTGCACTCACTTTGGTCCACCCATAGCTTAAAGTGTAGATCCCTGGTACGTTTCCTTACCAGAGAGCGTAGGAACCCAAAGGGGAGTGGCGCCATGGGTTCTGGTCCCACCGGTGTCATGCTCGACCCCCTTCTGGCAAGTTCATCGGCGGCATCGTTACCTAGCGAACCGCTGTGTCCTTTAATCCACTGAATGGTTATATTATTGAGGCTACCCACCTGGTTGAGGCGCTGGTGGCACTCGTATATTAGCCCAGAGTCAATCGAGTGACTGTCCAGCGCTTGCAGAACAGCCATACTATCTGAGAGTATGCGGATCGAGTGGTCTTTAACCGCCCTGGCCATAATGGCTGAAGCGGCAAGAGTGATCCCAATGCATTCCGCCTGGAACACTGTGTTGTGGACTCCCAACGGTGTGGCTATATGTATGTTGAAGTCCTGCGAGAAGACTCCAGCACCTGTGCCACTGTCTGTTTTTGATCCGTCCGTGAAGATGCGCAGCTCAGTGGGGCGCAGACCCTCACACCGGCGATCTTCGTGAAGCTGGATTCTGTATTTTTTATCAAAAATAAACTGTTTGGGTACCCGGTCATTTATAGCCTTAGTGATGGGGAACTCATTGTTGAGTTCCTTAAGCAGCGCGGTGTGTTGTGTGTCTCTCTTTCTCCAGAGGTTAGTTGCGTCCAGACGCGCTGCCGCCATTGTGGCTTCCTGCTGTATGAACAGGTGGAGCGGTGGTAGTCCCAGCATGGCGTTCATGGCTGCAGTCGGAGTAGTCCTCATGCAGCCCGTGATCGCCATGCAGGCTAGTCTTTGCATGGGTTGCAGTTTGTTGCAGGCTGTAATAAGGTTGGTGCGGGGCCACCAGACCACGGCCCCGTAGGTGATCATGGGTCGGATCACTGCGGTGTACAGCCAAAGTATGATTTTGGGGGATAGGCCCCACTTCTTACCTATCATTTTCCTGCATTGCCAGAATGTGATGCAGGTCCTGTTTAGTTTGCTGTCTAAATGACTACTCCAGTTTAGCTTACTGTCAAGAATGACCCCGAGGTACTTGACTTCGTTGGCCAGCTGAAGTTCTGTGTTGAACAATTTCGGTAGGCAGAAGGGGCCTAAAGCTCGTTTATGGTGCCGATGATGACCTCAAGCCCGGATCTCTCGCAATAGCTCACGAGGCGGGCGAGGTCATGCGGGGGCGGCGCCTCCGCTTCAGGCATGTAGGCCGAAGCGAAGACGATTGTCATCTCCATGGCGCCGTCACGCTGTATAAGCAGCTTTACTGCAGAGATATCTCTGCAACAGAATTCAGTTAGAAGCTGTGTTTTAAGGTTACCTGTGACATAGATACACGACCTGGGTTGGTCATGATCAGTAGTGACCAGGAGCTTACCGCCAAGATTGGAGAGTCCTTGTATGCGGCCCGCTCTAATCCACGGCTCCGCGATGGCCGTGTGTTGAACCTCCAACCACTTCCGGAGCTGAGCCGTCGCGGTCTGACTGTGGTGGAGGTTTGCCTGGAGGATTTTACAATTTGACGAAGAGGACGCCATTGCTGGTCGGTTCCTCCTCGTCCTCCAGATTGAGCCCGGCAAACAGGCCGCCCTCGTCGAAGCCATCCTCCTCCTGGCGCGAAGCCGGGGACAGGGTTATGTCGTCCAACTCCGCGCCCGAAGAAGGGGCAGCGTCCAGGGTGGCAGCCGATTCCGCTACAGCGGGTTCGGCCACGGTTGCTACCGGGTTGCTTGCAGGGGGAGTCGACTCACCCGCTGGTGTCTCTGGCTGCTGCGCCAGAGTTTCTGCTATGTTGCCATCCCTAAGGACTATGAGAGTGAGGGAAGAGTGAGTGCCCCTGTCTGCGCCCATAATTGTACAGTATAATATCTCCCGCGACAATGGCTAGTCTCCGTTGAGATAGGCCGCCATGGTCTAGAGGACTATATATTATTTTAAAAACCTGCAGTCATTGCGTTTACAGCGCTTTTAGTTACGTTCACGTGCATCGAAAGTCCCGAAAAAAAAGTGTTTAGATTAATTGTCCCACTGCACAGTGCAACAATCAAAAAATTTGCTAAACAAAGTAAAATGGTATTCTATTGCCATCCCAGCAACATACAATTGACATTGAGATTCAATTAGGAAGAAAGATTTCACAGTCACACATAATTGAATGTTAGCTAGCAACCATATAGCAACGGTGGCAACCTGACGAATTGTTGCGGGTTTTTGATGTTGTATTTTAGTGTTTGTTGTTTTTTCCCATGGGTGACGTAAGAGGCGACTAAGGGACTTACTAGAGAATGGGCAGCAACATCCTCTATATATTTTAACACCATACTGCATACGCCAACCCGCCTGCCAAGCGGGGCGATTATGGCAATATCCCCCCAAATTGGGGGGATATTGCCATAATCCAGCAGTGGACGTCTGTCGGCTGAAATTATGATGATTTTAGTGTTTGTTGTTTATTAACCGACGAAAAAAAACGGAGGAGGTTATCAATTCGACGCGTATATATATATATTTTTTTTATGTATGACCACGCATAACTTTTTACATATTAGTCCGATTGTGATAATTCTTTTTTTATTGGAAAGGGTATACTCCGAGGGTGGTCCCACATCAATTTGGAAAACAAAATCGAACCCTAAGGGTCGGAAAACAGGAGATGATTGATTTTTCACTCATTGGTTGTAATGTATAACCACGCATAACTTTGTACAGAGTAGTCCGATTTTGATAATTCTTGTTTCATTGGATAGGGTATACCTTGCCAAGTATTATTAGTATATTAAAGCTACAAAAAAAAAAAACAAAATAAAAACTTTTTAACAAAAAATTAAACCGCCGAAAAAACAGAAAAGCAAAAAATAATAAACCTTAAAATTTTGAGTCGGCGCTGAAAAATCAATGAACTAAGATCACTCAAAGCGCCGACTCATAATTTTAGGGTTTATTATTTTTTGCTTTTCTGTTTTTTCGGCGGTTTAATTTTTTGTTAAAAAGTTTTTTTATCGTGTTTATTTATGATCCACACGATTTAATGACTATTCAATTGACATAACTTATGTCACTCTTTGGTTGGGCTGAGGTATACTTTTCGCCAGTTATGTTTTTAAGTCCCATATAGGGCATATCTATTGCCAACAACCAGGCACAAATCCAGCCTCCCACGACCCAGGACTTCACGCTCAGTAGTAGCATTTGCGGTTACTACAGCAACGAAGCCGTTAATTGTCAGTCAGTGGGAACTTTGTGGCATAACTAGCAGGATACCAAGTTGTCTATAACGATTCAATACGATCTTCAGGGAGCGACTTAGCGATGCTGAATTGGCTTAAGAGAGGCCAACCTGTCATAATTCGCACACAAAGGCTCGTACGTGGCATGGCGTTATACACAAAATCCTTCACATATTTAGAACACACAGATCTTGTGGTTTATATCTAAGTTTCTATGTAATAAAACTTTTTTAAGAACCAAATTCAGTAAAAATGACTGAAAATCAGTTCTTTTGCACAAATCTTATCTAAACGTTGGCCGTTCATAATGTACTCATACATTGAAAAAGTAAAGAGAACATCTTTAAAGAAACCTCATCCATGGAATAGAGATTAGAATTACATTTTTTTTTTTCCAAAAACTTGTAAGGCGTAAAAACACGTATTTCCTTGAACACGTTTTGTAAAATTTCTCCGCGCCGACTTTCATAGTTATTAGCGTTCTCATTCGTTTGCATTGCGTCGAATGAAACAACAAGCTTTTCAATCATGCTCCTTTTGACGATAGGTACGGACCAGGAAGGGCCCTCTTAAGACGGTCAAAAAGCTAAGTAATATGTTCATGCAATAATAGCGGAAAAGACATCATTCGCTTCGTTTTGGTTCAGAATCGTTTCGTTTTGGACGACGGTACTCGACACCGCAACGAATATAATACGCCAAGTGTGGTGATCCGTGATCGCCGCAAGTCGATTCCGTGTCAATCTGAACTAGCTTCGAGTTTCTGACTGACCAACTCCTAGGCAATTCAAAAGTGCCTCTTCTAAAAAATGCTATGCTTTTGGACGCACTTTCAGGCATCTGTAAAAGATTTAATTAACCGACGAAAAAAAGGAGGTTTTCAAAGTCAACGTAAAGGCGCCAAGTAAAATATTGGCAGCTTGGTAGATCTTCGTTGATTGTCTGTTTGGCGCCGACTTGAGCATGCGGCGGCATCCACACTGCCATATTCGAACTACGCATCACACTAACATCATTTAAAATCCTGCATCGCGCCAGCACAGTTTACCGCGCAACTAGCATATAAACAACGTCCTGGCATCAATCGTCGGACAGTTGTCCACCAGACCCGATACCCGTTTGGTCAAAAGATCCTCCCTTTTCAACAAACGTTGTGTGAACTTTACACCCTATGCCTCATACCACCACAAGTAATTTACATGTTATGTTAAAAACTTTTTATTGACTGGCCTGTTAGTCTAGTGGTTAGTGACCCTGACTGCTAAGACTGAGGTTGTGGGTTCGATTTCCACCCAGGACAAATCTTTGTGTGATGAGCACAATCATTTGTTCTGTGTCTGGGTGTAATTTATCTATTATATGTATGTATTTAGAAATATATAAGTATATTTATCAGTTGTCTGGTTGCCATAGTACAGGCTCTGCCTAGTTTGGGATCAGATAATGGTGTGTTTGTTGTCCTAAGATATTTAGCTAAGTGCTTTCATTTTGAATGCGATTCCAGGCTTATAAAAACTTCGGGGCGCGCGTGCGGGCGTTAAAACGAAAACTGGACGAGATGATGCCGTCTTTGCCGAACGCTGCGCCATCTCCACCGCAACGGGATGAGGATGTACCGTCCCCAGGACCTGATGAAGACCTGGAACTGCCTGTACCCGCGGACGGTGGAGATGATGACGATAGTGAGTATTTTTTGTATAATTTAGTCGTCTTTGACCATTGTCTCAGCTGATATAAGCGATGATCTGGTCCCCGATTGACAGCATATTTACCGAGTGCTGCTTCATCGCTGCCGCAACGGGACGAGGATGTACCGTCTCCGAGAAGTGATGAAGACCTGGAACTGCCTATACCTACGGATGGTGACGATAATGATGATAGTGAGTTTTTTTTGTCTAATATGTCCAGCAGTTTACTGTGGTAGGCTGAGTTGATTGCATTTGATCGCATGGCAGCGTGCTACACACAGACTGGATGTAGTGTTCCCGAAAAATTACATTTAAGGTTAATGTAATATATATCATGTTTTACCGATAATAACGCCAATTAAAGAGGTAAATCATGAAATTGTAACAAAATAGCATCGGATTTTGTATAACCTGAGTCACACGTAATCTATATGATTTAAGAAATAAAGTATTTACTGTGACACGTTTACACGATCAAAAAAAAAAAAAACGATGAAATGTTTTTCATAGCTTTTTTGAAGAAAAATAAATAAAAAGCAGAAAGTCCTTTGCGAGGCCAAAAGACTCCTATCTCAGCATAATGTTGCGAGGTTTAAAAAAGTGCCGCAGCGCTGGTAATCAGATAGGGCCCGATGTGATGTCGCGGGCTGTTATAGAAATAAATAAATGATCACAAATAGATATATCTATATATATAAAAGAAAGTCGTGTTAGTTACTTCACTTATAACTCAAGAACGGCTGAACCGATTTAGCTGAAAATTGGCAGGGAGGTAGTTTAGAGCCAGGAGAAGGACATAGGATACTTTTTTTTTTTTTTTTTGCTTTTGGCAAAGGATACTTTTTATCCCCTTCGACCGCGTTCTCGTGTGATGTGACATAAAACGTCAAAGAGAATACATTTCACTATAAAACGTGGTATGACAAAAACTTTGCCTTCGAGGTACCAGGCGGTCATAACTTGGTATGAGCTTATTAAACAGCAGTGTCAGCCAGAAAACGCTTTATGCCTTCGAAGTAACAGGTTATCATAACCGAGTAGGAGCTACCCAAACATATGAGTATCAGCTAGAAAACGCTTACCAGATCACCACCGCGTACCAGGTTGTCAAACTTGGAAGGTTTATTACAACATTTTGAATCTTAGGCGATACGAAGTTCGCTGGGTCAGCTAGTTAGTAAATAAAACAAAATACCGTCGGCGTCAGACGTGACCTAATGAAATGATATATTTAGTTAAGTAGTATTGGTCTTTTGCATTTAATTTTCTTTGTTTGTTGTTTTTTTCCGCTCTGTGGTCGATTTCTCTCCTGAAGGTAAGTGATGATTCGCT
Organism: Aporophyla nigra; assembly: GCA_947507805.1. Lineage (NCBI taxonomy): Eukaryota > Metazoa > Arthropoda > Insecta > Lepidoptera > Noctuidae > Aporophyla > Aporophyla nigra. The sequence goes on along the minus strand of OX382315.1, from coordinate 13,345,299 downwards.
CAAAGTGATGCACGCTTCGTTAGATAGAAACCTATTCACTGTAGATCTGAACACTGTCAGTGTTTATTCCCGTATTTTTTAGAACATCGCATTCTAATTTCTGTGTAAAACCACGGCCCCACTGCTGAGATCTCCCCGAACGGAGAGGTACGTGTGTCTCGCTTCACTTTGCAAGACATGTATGTCAAATTCAAATTCATTTGATTAAACTTTCACATAGTTTACAGACATACAAGTAGCATGCGATATGAGATTCTAAGCAGCAGAAGACTTAATACAGATTTAACAGCGGGTCCCAAACTAGGCACAGCCTGTATCTTGGTGACCCAAACAATACACCGAATAAATAATTTAAGAAGTTCTGTTAGCGCAAGATGGTTATTGATAATTTCGTAGTAACATTCATAATAAAATAAAATTCATAAACATAAAAAATAAAATAAAAGCCTGAGTAAAAAGAAACTACATAGAATAGGCAATAAAAAAATAAAAAAATCAGGTGAGTGAAATGTGTGTGTATTTGTGAGTGTTGAAGAGTGTGGTGAGATGTGGTAACTAGTGACGTGTCGGAACGTTAAAAATGTATATCCGCGGATACGGATCCGAATTCGGATATTTGGTGGCAAGATCTGCGGATACGGATCTTAACTTTCTTGGTCAATTGGGGTCGATGCGCGTGATCTTGAAACGATTGTTGACGCCACTTGACGCTTTGCTTGGCAGGACATGTTTCGACTTACTCTAAATGGAATTTCATAGCTTTTCATTGGTAGAATTTCATCTATGTATTAAAAATTTGTAAGGTAAAAGATCCGCACAAATACGGATCTTTATTATCCTTCGGATATCCGGCAGATGACTAGATAGAAGTAACCTTTTCACTGAAGACCTGAGCACTGCTATAGAGTTTATTTTTTAGAATACGCATTCTAATTTCCGTCTAAAGCCACGGCCCACTGTTGCGAACAGAAAGTCTACCCACGTCTAGCTTTGCTTTGAAAGAAAATGTATGTAGTAACGTACATACACTGTAAACCCACGAACACGCTACGCACGAATGCGAGATTGTGTCGTCATTGCTACACGCCTGGCTTGCCCGAATATGGCGCCCACGCAGTTCAACGCAACTTGCGTAACTTCACCGGGGAAGCGACGCCTGCGCCATTTTGTCAAAACTATATTTTTTTTGTGGGTGGGAAATCATCAAATGACTTTTCCCGCTCCCGGAGCGGGAGGGCGTGTCTGACTTTTACTGACTAAACCCAACGCGTGTTCCTTCAGTTGCCCGTGCCGATGAATGTGTACAGATGTGACTGCTGATTTAAAGTTAAAACTACTTGGTTTAAAATCATCATCATCATTTCAGCCGTAAGACGTCCACTGCTAGACTTAGGCCTCCCCCAATTTGGGGGGCTTTGCCATAATCGCCACGCCGGTTTAAAATATCGTCTCTGAATACAAACATGAGCGTGAGGATCGAAATCTAAGATTATCGTAGGTTTTTCTCTGAATCTTACCCGGCCTATCGCTAATGGCCCAGGTCCAGGACGACGACGTGTTGTGTTCCACGCGCGCCTCAAAGAGATGTCAGCAGGACTGAAGGGGTCTGCTAGGACCGATGCCTGCCAGGGTCGCGAGATTTGTTCGAAAGAGATACTGTGGCCCTTGTGCATAGGCAACTGAAGGAACACGGCTGGGTTTTTAGTTTCTGGCACTCAATTAAACAAAAAAACTTCATTCAAATTTTGGCACTCCCTTCTGCTCCATCCAGACGTCATTTGATAATTTTCCACCCAAAAAAAAGGTTATGAATATAGGGAAACAGAATCTAGCAAGGGCTTCCGGAACTTGTTATGTAACTGTAACAAGCAGTTTTATAGGGCAGTTAGCCTTATCTGGGTCGTAAACTCCAGCTGATTGATCACACGATACGAGACTAACTTTTACGAGCATGAGTTCACTTGCTACAGGTTCGAAATGCAAAAGCATAATCAGCCTGTAATGTTCCCACTGCTGGGACAAAACCCCCTATCTATGAGAGGCAGTGCGGGTTGGTGGATGTCACATGTTTTCGAATTTATTGGTTCTAAAACATGCCGGTTTCCTCACGATGCTTTTCCTTCACTGTTTTGAGAGCAGTGGTGATGAAATAATTTACACAAAGTACAGCGCCTGCTTGGGTTCGATTTCACGACCTAGATACAATTCGTAAGTCGGGGCCGATACCACAGAGCTACCTAACTCTTTGTTTCGAATCGGTTCTTGCTTTTGTTATTCATGTAGATCTTTGACAGTCGTTACGGGTAGTCAGAAGCTCAAAAGTCTGACAACCAGCCCTACCAAGGGGTATCCTGAAGTACAGTCCCTCCATGTACATTAATGATATTCATCTGATCACGGGTAGACCTGGAAGACCCTTTTTTATCGTGGAGAAATGCTCATGCATACTGCGCTACTAAGGGGAAATAGCGCAGCTATGTGGAACTCCAACCCACTAAAACTCCACGGTGTCCTCCTACACCGGTTATGGCGGGAACACGGGAACGAAAAAACTCTTACGCGAACCCGCCGCGGCTGTCCGTCGCCGGACCCACCTCTGGGGGATACCCCCATTCACGGCGCGCATGAACACATAACACGCTGTGACCACCCCGGGGACCAATTAGCACATGGGCGCCAGAAGACCCCGTGAATGGCACCCTTGGTCCCCCTGCGACGGGTCAGGATTTTAGCCCCGCCGCCTACCACTTTTCGGCCGCAGGGGATAGGGAGAGTGGCCAACGCTATACCAACACTCCTCCTCCCCTGCGGCCCCACCGCGTTCGCCATCGGACGGTGGCGACCCCGTTCAGGCCGCGGAAGGTATAGCGGCGCACCTCAATACCGGCACTCCTCTCCCGCCGCGGCCTCCAACCCTCAGCCGCGATGCCTCAGATACTACGACATCGCGGCCCGCCTCAGTTGCGATGTCCACAAACGACACCGCAACCTACGTGTTGGCCGCTACGTCGTCGGCTTTGGGAGGTAAAGCCCTGACGAACGGCCCCTCCTCGGGTTCCTCTTAGCTTCACCTGCTGGGTGTTCGAACCACGGCTACTGACCCCCCCCCGCCTCGTCAGGAACCCACTGGGGGGAGGGGGGGGGGGCAAGACCTGGAAGACCCCACCCAACATGGTTGAGAGAAGGCTAGACAAATTGATTTACTTTTATTATTACAAATAAAATGTGATCTCTGTGCAGGAGTATCGAGGACTTCTGGTCCCCACGAGGATTTTTCATTCTTTCAACACGGCCACATTTTGTCTTCAAAAGGATCATCAAAAGGCTTCGTCAATAAGGTTTATGTCCTGAAATTCTGGATATACACAAACCACCTTATTGGCGATGCTTTTTAGGGTTCCGTTGCCAAATGGCAAAAAACGGAACCCTTATAGATTCGTCATGTCTGTCTGTCTGTCTGTCTGTCCGAGTATGTCACAGCCACTTTTTTCCGAAACTATAAGAGCTATGCTATTGAAACTTGGTTAGTAGATGTATTCTGTGAACCGCGTTAAAATTTTCACACAATAATAAAAAAAAAACAATAATAATTGGGGTTCCCCATACATAGAACAGACACTCAAAAAAAATTTTTTTCATCAAACCCATACGTGTGGGGTATCTATGGATAGGTCTTCAAAAATGATATTGAGGTTTCGAATATCATTTTTTTTTAAACAATAGTTTGCGCGAGATACACTTCCAAAGTGGTAAAATGTGTGTGTCCCCCCCGTAACTTCTAAAATAAGGGAATGATAAAACTAAAAAAAATATATGATGTACATTACCATGTAAACTTCCACCGAAAATTGGTTTGAACGAGATCTAGTAAGCAGTTTTTTTTTAATACGTCATAAATCGTAAACCACAATTTACCTTTCATTCAGTCAACTCAAATATAAAAAATAAAAAAAAAACATTTAATTTCATAAACATAAACCTTATACATAAACCGTGAATACCTGAAGGTTTGTACGGAACCCTCGGTGCGCGAGTCCGACTCGCACTTGGCCGGTTTTTAAAAAAATCAGCACCCTAATTGCGTTACACACTTTCCAAATCTTGAATGTTGTTGAACAGTCAAAAAGAAAGGCATGTCATTGTAAGTGTTGTATGCAGTTACCCCGTAGGTGTGTAATCAAATCAAATCAAAATATTTTTATTTCACATAAGCCTATAAGGGCACTTATGAAACGTTAGAAGCTACGTGCACGGTTCCAAATGGTTGATTCCTATGGAGAAGAGCCGGCAAGAAACTCCATCTCTACTCCAGTTACTCTTTTATAAATAATTGGCGTTTACAATAGTTTCAAATTACAGTGTTAAACGGTATGCGAGAACAGTGTAGGACTGTCAACAAGTACCAGGTACGGCAGTAATAAAATGAAACGTAAAGGCATGACGAAGTGATATATATTTATTTTTTGTTAGTAGTTAAAGACAAATTGAATCTAGATGTCGACATTTCATAGTAGTAAGAATTCGCAACTACGCGTTCATTCGTCTTGTGATACACCAGATCAGCCTTTCTCAAAGTGGGCGATAACGCCCCCTTGTAGGCGCTGCAGGCCTAAAGGGGGGTGGTAAGAGACTGGTGTAGACTCTACACAACGCCTCCATTTTTTTTCTGGGCCTACAAGGGGGCGTTATCGCCCACTTTGGGAAAGGCTGCACCAGATCAATGAACGTGAAGAAGCAAAAGGTGTATGAAAAAAAGTAGCAGGTTTCGTTTTGTAGTTTCTAGTGCCTGCCTACCTCCATGAGAAATGCATGAGTATATGCACAGTTACACCATAAAAGGTATGCACTTCAGTAATCGTCGTTTTTGGGATTTCGTAGAGTTGGGAAACTCTAATCATGGTTTATTAAGTAAGTAAAAACCGTTAATTTCAACATTAAAATTACATTTTTGAGGTAGCGTTGGTCCCAAACTAGGCACAGCCTGTACCTTGGGGGTGCCCAAGATACAGGCTATTCATATAATGGTGTTATACATAAAAACATTTGGTTAATTTGAAACGATATGTTGAAATTTGCGACAAGTAAAAGTAGTAGTTAATCATGGTTTATGTCGATAATTAGATCTGTGCACTTGGGGGCTGTCAAAGACACAAGACCCGCTGACGTCTAAAAGTACGGTCTGCACTCCAGTGTCGTCTGCACTGTTGCCGACACTACAAACGCAGCCATTTTTCTTTTTGGGTGGGAAATCATTAAATGACGTCTCCCGCTCTGGGCGGAGCGGGAGGGCGTGTCAGACTTTTACTGAATAAAACCCATCTGTGTTCCTTCAGTTGCCTATGCCAGGACCACGGTAACTCTTAGGAACAAATTCGCAACCCTGATCGGCACAAATGCAGCTATCATGTCAATATTCTGACATTGACAGGTGCACAGTTATGAAAATCGGGTTCTAATACAAAATACGCAATTACTTTCATAACAGCTCTATCGCGCGTTCGTATTCCCGACGATATACGATGATTACCGAAGTGCATACTACACCTTGGAGATCTGTAATTTGCTTAGCTAAATTAAGTCTTATCTTGTTGCAGTTGCGTACAACATTGACCAGACATTCAACTCGTCGATAGCAGCTGATGGATCGCTATACAATCTAGGACTAACGTCGTTTCTTACGGTCGATAACCCTTTGGCGTTGTTCAACGAGTCCAGTGAATTACTTAGCAGTGGTAAGTTTTATTTTACATAGATATCATTATCATCAGTTGTCTGATTACCATAGTACAGGCTCTGCCTAGTTTGGGATCAGATAACGGTGTGTTGGTTGTCCTAAGATATTATATAGATACTAGCTGACCGTACAGACGTTGTCCTGTTTCCTAGAACTCGATAGCAGCGCCACCTACCGGGTCCAATAGTGAACCTAAACCATCCAGGGTGCCACCCAAACGCATACAAAAAAATTCATTCAAATTGGTCCGGTCCTTTAGGAGGAGTTCAGTGACATACACACATACAGTAGAATTATTATATATAAATAAAGATTTCAGCCTTAAGACGTCCACTACTGGACATAGGCTTCCCCCGAATTAGGGGGTTTTATCAACATTGCCACGCTTGGCAGGCGGGTTGGCGATTGCAGTATGGTGGTAAAATGTATAGTGAACACTGCTGCCCGTTCTCTAGTAAGTCCCTTAGTAGCCTTATAGTAGGTTGTGTGGCCATGGAATATACGTAGTCAATGATTCTATTTCTGTTATATTTTTAATATGAAGTTATTACAATGAAAGTTAATAAGGTACGGTGACAACCTTTCGGCATATCCATGTGGATACAAACCCGCTTTTGACAACAGTGTTTTTTTCATACATTTTTCATAGAATTGTGCAATATACTGTATGAGACAGCAATTTTCTTTTATAACCTTGTCTGCTATGGGCACACCTTTATCTTTTCGAGAAATAAAGGTGTGAAAAATACACATGAAAATTTAGTTGTATACAGTGCCAAATTTGTGTTGCAGCCAACAAAATCGAGGTGATAAACAGTAGGCCCAACAAGCAAGCCGAACAAGACTTTAACATAAACGATGTACTAAAGAACCTCATGACCGACAATAATACCAACGCCTCGGATAATAACTCAGGTTGGTGTGATTTGCTTCATCATCATCATTTCAGCCGAAAGACGTCCACTGCTGGACATAGGCCTCCCCCATTTTAGGGGGCTTGTCGTCTATATCACAGTCTGGCAAATAAACTATCTCAATCTGAAAATCTCAATCTCAAAAGTTTTTTTTTGATAATTGTGTAATGTGTTGTCAAAAGAACACATTTTTTTAAAATGTATTTGTTTGAATAAATTGTAGTAGTGTAGTATTAAGTAGCCAAGCAGGCAGGGTAAACAGATTATATTATTATTATTTACATATGAACCTTCGTCTTGAATCACTCTGTCAATTGATGAAAATTGCACCAAAATCCGTTGAGCAATTTAACAGATCGAAGCGTACGAACGCGAAATACGACTTTATTTTATACTATGTAAAGAACTAGGTTAACATAGGATGTTCTTCTCTATCTGCCCATTTTAAACAGCGGTTGCTAATACGGGACGTATAACAATTTGTTCACAGTAACTAGCGCGACGCTGTCTCAAAAGTCACAGGACACGTTGCCCGGGCTAGACTTACTAACACCCGTCACGCCTGGCAATCCGCCGCCGCCTACTTCCTTCTACGGCACTATGGATCTCACTGGTATTTATTTATTAAACCGTTTAATTATTACAAAACAAACGGTTCATTTATAAAATTTATTTCCACTATTATTTAAAAAAAAATATAAATGTTACTCGCAAATAATGTAGCGAATGAATTTTTGAGATCTAATCAGTAATTCTAGATATCAATGTATATAATATTTTGAAAAATATACAATTTCTAACAAAAATATTAATACAGGGTCAAATTAAATTCTGGCGAACATGATAAAACAAATGATATATTAATATAAATCGTTTTTTTTAATCAACCTCGGGTAGTTTAGCAGGACATTAATTTAGGAGCTTAGTTAATCTAAAAGGTTTAATTTTTCTCTTTCAGTAACTTTTCGTCAGTGTAATTTTTTGCTAAAAAGTTTATTTTTTATTTTGTCGTATTTAGATATCGATACCCATCACGTTTGTTTGCTAATTCTGAATACATTAAAATTGTAAGAGACCGCACTATCGCATTAGGAAATGATACTAGTACTGTAGTATAGTTATTAGGGACATAAATAAATAAATAAAATGTACCCTTGACCAGTGCGTTTGCTCTAGTATAGCAGGTTAGTGTTAGTAATATGGTTTTTTCTTTTCCAGATGACACGGAACCTTACCATCCAGAACCGACTAGCCCATGGAGCAGTACCTGGCCAGTCACTGTAAGTATCCTACATTTTTATTGGTTTCCGTTAAAACTTAGAGTAGTAGTCATGCTACGGTAGCTGCGGTATTTTCGTGATTCGATAACCATCTATAACATAGTTGTAGTAGTAAAGTTGTAATTCTGAACAAACTAGTTTCGAGAAAATGGAGTTTGAAAGTTAAGTTAAGACAGATTTTTCCACATAGATCCCAACACATTATATGCATCAATGTGAATGTATCAATAACATAACGGATACTGTAGTATATATATAAATAGTATTAAAATTTAAAAACTCAACATAATAATTATGAAAATATCGACATTTTATAAGACCTACCGATATCTAGCACCTTTTAAACATTTCCGTTTAAAAAAATGCGCTTAGAAATTTTGTCTGTAGATGCTAATTGTATCAAATTGTAGCAAATTTGTTGTAGAACAATAGGGTATTTTCCGTTTTTTTAAAAATAGTTTCTTTTTGAAGACTGGGATACACACAAAAGTGACGTCACACGGTAAACGTCAGCGCACCGAGCGTTTTGGCGGTAAATTCAAAACCATTAAAACAAATTAGATTTTTTTCACTTCTAACGCGTAAAATGGACATTGATAAGATAAATTTTATTTTTCTGTTGAATATTTCTTATATTCAACAGAAAAATAAAATTTATCTTATCAATGTCCATTTTACGCGTTAGAAGTGAAAAAAATCTAATTTGTTTTAATGGTTTTGAATTTACCGCCAAAACGCTCGGTGCGCTGACGTTTACCGTGTGACGTCACTTTTGTGTGTATTGAATTTTGACTTAGGTATGTGATCTGTGCTCGATCTGTAAATCTCGGAGTGGATTTAGGATATATTTAGGATTTTTGGAATGGATTAATGGAAATACAATGGAAGCTGGTTTTATAAAAGCCGATAGTGCAAATCTGCCCACAGTAGATGTTTTTATAGTTGGAAATTTCTTTGCAAACAACCCCGATTTTTGTGCAACGGAGTAGGTATAAATAGTTTATGTGGCGCATTTTTTAAAGTATTTGTACACAGAGGCACCACACACCAGTAATAACATTTTCTATCCATTTGAGATACGAAATTACTTGGTCGAAATACTGTTTACAACGTGTTTACACAAAGATGACGTCACGTTATCGTACGGAGTGTTTTGGCGGTAAATTTAAAACCATTGAAAATAAATTAGATTTTAATCACTTCTAATGCAGAAAATGGAGATTAATTACAAAAAAAATATTTTTCTGTTAAATATCCCTTCACAGTCTTCAAAATTAAATAGTTTAAAAAAAAGTGGAAAATACCCTATAATCAGTAAAAATCACAAATGCCATATTTTCACCCGATTTTACGAAAACGCAAATAACTCGGAAACTAAATGGCGACATCTGGCTCCTTTATGCGCGGAACGCCACATATAGTGACCTTATCGGTTATGTTCTTCAAAAAGGTCACGTGCGTAGAACCTACGCAACCGGCGTGTGTGACCAATTGTATGAACCTAAACGAGGCAAAAGGAGTGTGTTGAGATCGTAGCAGGTGGCGTTCCGTGGTTTCTGCCTACCCCCATGGGAAAAAGGCGTGAGTGTATGTATGTATTTCACGCGACTTACGAGTAGTAGGTCGTGAGTTCGAATCCAAGCAGGCGCTTTACTTTGTGTACATAATTCTATCACCACTGTTCTCAAAAACGGTGAAGGTAAACATCGTGAGGCATGTCCTCGAACCAAAAAATCGAAGACATGTGACATCTACCAACCCGCACTGGGCTCGCGTGGTGGATTATGGCCCACTCCCTCTCACCGAGAGGAGGCCTGTGTCCCAGCAGTGGGAACATTATCGGTTGCTGATGATGCGGTTAGATCTTCTTAACTATGCAACGGATTTTAATGCGGTTTCCGCCAATAGACAGAGTGTTTCAAGAGGAAGGTTTACATGTACAATACGCGGGCAAAAGCTGATAATAAAGTATACACTGTCACGATAGCGCGGCGTGCCGGCGCTGGGCTCGACGTTCGTCGACACGCCGGAGTCTCCGCCGCCCGCGCCGCGACCCATCCCGCCGCCCGAGCCCGTGCGGTACCCACAGGTAAGCGGCACGGTTTACTGGAAAATTTTAGTAGGCATGGCGGCTTAGTAGATAATCTGTGGAAACTGGAAAGTCTGGCTTTATTTGGCTTAAATAACTTGAAGAATTGCTTTGGAAAAAATAGGATATCTTCTGCAAAAAACATTATCGGGAAATTTGTAATATTATAAATTGTCGTAAAACCAATACTTTTCTAAATATTAGAAAACAACAGATTTTTGTAATCTTTTGATATTCACCTTACACACATACCAGATACCATGATATACCTCGTTACATTGTGACGAAACCGGTATTTGGGCCCGGACCGGCAATATTCTTGCTTCCTATTTATTACATGAGACTTAAACATATCAAAAATAATCTCATTATGTGGCTATTTCATAAATAGTCATTCAATGGGATTATATGAACTTAGAGGGTTGTATTGATGATTTTAATTTTGTAAATACGAGGGTGGATTGAAAAGTTCACGGCCTCAGCAAGAAAACAATGTAAAATATAAGCAAAAGTAATTTTATTTTTCCACGTAATCTCCACTTAACTCTATGCACTTCTTCCATCTGGTTTCCAACGCCTGTATGTGCCGGTCATAAAAAAAGTTTCTTCAAGGCCTTCAAAAAAGTCACCCACCGCAGCTTCGACCTCCTCATTTGATGAAAATTTTTCGACCTCTAAGGTGTTTTTTTTTTAGGTTTGGGATTAAATGAAAGTCTGAAGGTGCCAAATCAGGGGAATAGGCGGGATGGGGCAGTAATTCAAAGCCACAATCACGAATTTGAGCCATAGATTCAACAGACGTGTGAACGCGTGCATTATCCTGACGGAACAACACTTTCTTGCTGAGTAATCCTGGCCTTTTCTCATTGATTGTTTCACGCAAGTGACGTAAGAGGGTGCAGTAATAAGCCGAGTTTATAGTTTCACCTTTTGCAAGGTAGTCCACCATGATGACACCCTTAGCATCTCAAAAAACTGACGCCATCACCTTGCTGACAAAATTGTTTTGGCTTTTTTTGGAGTCGGTTCATCAGGTTTTTTCCACTGCTTGGATTGCTGTTTTGACTCTGGGGTGTAGTGGTGTACCCAAGTTTCATCCATTGTTACAAATCTGGCCAAAAAAATTTGTGGATCAGCCTCAAACATTTCCAAACAGTCGCGAGAAATCGTGAGGCGTATTCGTTTTTGTTCGACTGAAAGCAATCTGGGTACCCACCGCGCAGAAACCTTAGAAAATCCAAGTTCATTAACAATTATGTTTTGTGTTCGTTTATACGAGATGCCAATATTGTCTGCAATTTCCCTGATGGTCAATATCCGATCTGTCAATATCAGATCACAGATTTTCCCAATGTTTTCTTCAGTCGTAGACGTCATAGGCCGGCCAGAGCGAGGGTCATCTTCAATACTCTCTCGTCCGCGTTTAAATTCAGCAACCCACTTTTTCACAGCCGTCTACGACGGAACAGATTCCCCCAATGTTGTTGACATATCTTCGTGAATCTCTTTTGGAGTTAGTTTTTTTTTAAACAGGTATTTGATGACCGCACGTTGCTCAATTTTCTCCATTCTTTAAAAACGCTGCACAAAGGCTCACAAAATTCAGTCTAATTTAAATACAGTTAATGCTATTGCGATAGAATTTTACAATTTGACAACCAGAGAGTAAACTAATCGAATGAGGTCAGTTACATTAAAATAGTTTAAGTATTTATGTGTTAGGCCGCGAACTTTTCAATCCACCTAGTACATACATGGTACAGTCTCAAATCATAATTTCATAGGTTATCCTGGCGGGGATCCCTTAATTTGTCATATATCAGCTTGCCACACGAATATACTAACAACTACAATGTAACTATACTCAAGCAAAAACGTAAAAATTAAAACTAAACAAAACTTCAAAAAAGTCCAGACAGATAGGACGTGTTCATTTCTTCGCGTCGGCGTCGTAGAACATGACTAAGGGACTTACTAGAGAACAGGCAGCAGCCTTCTCTATGCATTTTACCATCATACTGCGATCGCGAACCCGCCTGCGAAGCGTGGCGATTGTGGCAATGCCTCCTAAATTGGGAGATGTCCAAGAGTGTACGTCATTTAGATGAAATAATGATAATAAAGGACGTGACAGCGTAACATATGCAATACTGTTTATGTTCTGATAGCTGTTAACTGAAAATTCGTTTCAGGACATCCCAAGTGACGTGGACCACAGAGGTATACTACCTCCACCTCCGCCGCCACCAACATTGCCGCTCTTAGCTCGTAAGTATTCCGGTTTATTTATATAATTTTTTAAGCTTTTTGCACTCTGGGTGACTGTGGAAGGAATCAAACGAAGTAACTTCGTACGAAAAATATTGATTGTAAACGACTTTTATTTTTAGTATGAAAGTTCGCTGTATAGGCGTAATCATTTAAAAACACGCTTTTATAGAAAACCAAATGAAAAAAAAAAGTGTGTTGTGCTTGATATCAATTAAAAAGCACCCCACGCTTTTCACATTATTTTCTACTTTTTAGTTTGGTTTTCTAAGGAAGCGTGTTTTTTAGTTTTTTAAACTACGATTTGTTATACCTACCTTGTGTTTCTCATTCTATGTATTGTCTTTCAGAGCTAGAAGATGTGGACCACAGAATGTTACCGTCGCTGCCGCTGCCGCCGATGCCCATCGTCACGTCCGCACCGCTCCGACATCCCGTAGTACATCAAGGTATATTTTATTGTATTTCATACGAAGTGTAATTTTCCACTACGTCCGAAACCGTGGGACGCAATTAAAATAGTAAAAAAAAAAATAATGTATTAAAGTGGCTTTAGTTTATGTTTTATTTTAAAAGATAGGTATCATACATTTGAACGTATTAAAACCGCTTTTACCTGCGTGCTTAATTTTATATCATTAGGAATCCAACTTCAAGTGTTGCTTAGACACTGTGGGACAGTTTAAAACTGGGGCTTTTAAACATATTTTCGTTTTATTTTAACAATTATTATTTATAGTAAAAGTAGATTTATTCACTGTTATTTATTGAGTTACCTATCATATTTAGTACATAGCAATAATAAGCCTTCCATCTTCTAATGAACTATAATTAAAGTCATGGGACATCACAAAATGAGAGTGGATAAGTTTCTACGGAAATGCCGAAATGGTATGTGCTGTTGCGCGATAGACTGAGTGCGCGATGCATAATTTTACACAGAATAATTGTTTAGGTGTACTGTGTGGTGCCGGACGTAAAGAATAACACCACCCCATTTCTTCCCGTGGGTGTCGTTAAAGGCGACTAAGGGACTTACTAGAGAATGGGCAGCAGCGTTCTCTATGCATTTTACCACCATACTGCGATCGCCAACCCGCCTGCCGAACGTGGCGATTATGGCAAAGCCCCCCAAATTGGGTGAGGCCTAAGTCCAGCAGTGGGCGTCTTACGGCTGAAATGATGATGATGAATTGTTTAGGTTGTAGTCACATTTTCGATTTTCAACGGGTAAAAATTAAATTGCCTTTTATTATTTTCAGATGTAGACCACAGAAATCTAATACCTTTAACGCATCAGCCATCAATCCCACAGCCAATGAACCCTTCCTCAATGGACCAAGTAAGTTTTTATTTATTTAGTACATTCGCTTAGAAGATAGAATAAGAAATAAGTACATAAGAGGTAGAAGTCTGAAAGTGGCTTCGATAGCGGGAAAATTGTGTGGAAATTGGTTTTCATGGTATGAAAGAAATTAATGAAGGAATGTAGGAATGAATGAATGAAGGAATGTAGGAATGAAGGAATGTAGGAATGAATGAATGAAGGATTGTAGGAATGAATGAATGAAGGAATGTAGGAATGAATGAATGAAGGAATGTAGGAATGAATGAATGAGGGAATGTAGGAATGAATGAATGTAGGAATGAATGAATGAAGGAATGAATGAATGAAGGAATTAATTAATGAATGAAGGAATGTAAGAATGAATGAATGAAGGAAGGAATTAATTAATGAAGGATTAAATAAACGAATGAAGGAATTAATGAAAGAAGGAATGAATGAATTAAGGAATGGATGAATTAAGGAATGGATGAATTAATTAATGAAATGCACCGATGAACCCCAAGTTTTGCACTAGCCGCTAGGCTAGGTTTTCATGGTATGAAAGAAAGATATAATACGTTTATTTGCGGCAAACATGACGCAAAGAAAGCCCAAAAACATAAAAAAAGAAAAAGCTGGGGGAAAACATGAGTCACATCCACGCAAATCTGCCATCGCTCAAGATTATGCGGTGACCTTATGCGAGACAGAGCCCCAGTGTTGGTCACGTGATACCGTGGAATGAGGAAAATGTTGACTGGAAAGTTTTGAGTATGAATATCGATGACTATGAGAGTAGAGAGAGATCAAAGAAACGATGGATGGCCTGTGTGAATGATGAAATGGATAGAAATGGCGAATTACTGAGATGACGACTAATAAAGAAGTGTGGAAGAAAAAGAACATGTTGCGCCAGCCACAAATAAATTGGGGTAAGGGATCATTCAACAATTACGTGATCACCGAAGGGGGGGGGGGGGGGGGGGGGTCGGGTGCTTGTATATACATCTGGATTATTTGGGGGGGGGGGGGGAGAGAATCCATGATTACGTCATCATTTATATAACTAAATATTTAAATAGGGAGAGAGAGTTGATTTCATTTCGTCGTTTCAATGAAGACTAATGAAACTATCTATTTTATTGATTTTACTTTATAGTTCTTACCTTTTGCATTTTGACAAATGACACACCCTCTTCCCAAATTTAGGTCATTTAAGACCCATAGAAATATGACATACGTGTCAGTGCTAATAAAACAGCAAACATTAAGCACGGACGAAGATTACGTAATCAAGGCGAGGGGGGGGGGGGGTTAAAACAAAAGATTACGCTATGATCACATAGGGGGGGGGGGGGGGTTAAAAAAACGGCCAAAAATGATCACGTAATTGTTGAACGATCCCTAACAGGAGAGATGATTAGCTCTTGATCGTGGCATGGCCTACGTGAATATTGTAAATTGTCCTACTGAAACGTACTACCGAGATTATAGATAGTTCAATCCATGAAGACGCGCCCCTCTCTTTGACAATAGGGAAGATGCAAATATAATATATATGAAAATTTTATGATTTAAATGTTAAAAAAGTATAAAAGAAGGGCCACTGCAATGTTTTTATTTTACATAATGTTGATTTTTAACAATAATTACGTATTAAAAATGACTTGAAACGAAACGTATTTCAAAACACCAATCAGCGTTTAGTGACGTCACTCCGGTTACGAAGACTTGTTGAGGTTATGGTTGTTAAAGTGAATATTATTTTATGGTAATATTAATTGCGTTTTTTTAATAAAAATGGTAGTTGGGATAATCAAAGCAGACTCCAGGAATTTACCAAGAGTTAGTGTTGACATGAGATCTTTTTACAGAAAAAGGTTTCCTCCACACATTTTAAACTTTTACCAATTATCGACGTCGATCTCAAACTGTAAAATTAAAAATCTACTATAGACAAGTTTTGTAAGTATTAGGTAGGTAACTAACGTGTTCTTACGTACACGCAGATTAACCACAGAGTACTTTTATATAGAGATTAACTAAGCATACTCGTATAACAAGTATATTCGCCTTATGACTTACGTCAAAGTGTTCTTCACAGCATCGAATAGTGGTCTTTGGAGAATAATTGTCATTTCTTTTTGCAGCTTGATATCACTTTTTTCTGAGTTTTGGGTCAGAACGTCTAGTCAAAAACAATTTATTTGGAAACTTTGTTGAAGTAGTCACGGACTCATTGGCACAAAACATGAATAAACGCGGCTTTTTTCGGATTATTAGTGGTATTGTTATGATCACCTGATCTTGATGGATAGTCCATTTTAAATTTTTACAAAATATATCTCGAAAGTCCAAAAAATATGCAAAAGTATGAAAACCGTCGAACAAATACGGCCAGTGACAGACTGGAATGACGTCATCGGAACTATAGGTCCGTTTTCGCGGGAAAATTTAAACTGTCAATTTGAAATCGATTTTTTTCCAATAAATTACAATGTTTTAATTTTTTAATATATTTGTGGTCTATTCTACATGGAATTCTTTAAAGTGAAAACAAAAATAAAAATATTGCATGCTCCCTATTGTATTGAGAGCGGTTAAAAACACAGGAAAGGGCGCAGAGGGGCGCGTCATCGTGGATTGAACTATCTGTAAACGTATGTCCTAACCTAAGTCATGGACTACCTTTGTGCCAAATTTCATCGAAGTACTTTCAGCCGTTGATTCGTGAAAAGGTTACACCAGTTCATACGGACGTAAAAATATCGCGACGGGCTTATATCGCGCACTGTATTTTCAACTGTCGGTGTTGAACCGAACATTGAGAAACCAACAGAGTGATCTCACGATCAGTAATCTCATAAACTGAGTTAGCCCACGTTTCCACGAGTGTGATAAAATCGCGGCCTTGTGTTTTCGTGTTCTGGATCTTCTGTGTGTGAGCAGTGGTGGCCCAGTGGTAACGGTCGGTTTTAGTTCGTGGGCCGATCCCAGCTAGGCAATTTACTTTGTGTAAATTATTTCATCGCTACTGCTCCCAAAACAGTCAAGGAAAACTGTCGTGCGGAAACCGGCATTTCTTAGAACCAACAATTCGATAACATGTGACATCTACCAAGCCGCACCGGGCCCGCGTGGTGGAGTATGGCCCACTCCCTCTCATTGAGAGAAGGCCTGAGTCCCAGCAGTGGGAACGTTAATAGGTTGCTGATGATGATGATGGATCTTCACCGCACTGTTTAGCGCCGAGTTGAAAATCGAATAGTGTGATTTTGCGACGCGCGGAGACTCAATCGCGCTGTACTCTGTTAGGTTATCAACGCTCGGTTCAACAACGAGAGTATAAAATCCATAGCCAATTTATCGGGTTCATAGGCACGTGGGCTTAAGCTTAACCTTATAGAGCAAAATCTTTCGTTGATACTCTTACATTTAGAGGGTCTCGTGACTAAATGATAACAGCTACACAGGTCGATCCAAGATTAGGTTTCACTTGCTACATTTGGTTCGTGGAGTGATCATTCATTACATATCGAGACCCCTCCGCGCTTCGGAAAGCATTCTAAATCAAAAGTCATTAATTCAAACTAGGCTGAGTGTCAGCACTTTTTGAACGTCAAAGTTATATAAAGGCCTTATGATAAGGCAGTCCCCCAAAACGTCCGCCCTTCACATTCTACATTCATAGATCTTTGTTATAGTTACGGTCAGACGAAGGGTATAGTGTTACTCGGTAACTGGGTTGTGGGGATTAGATAGGTAGTAGCTCCATTTAAAATACTGCTATTCAGCTGCATCCGTTCAGACTGGAAGCCGGCCCCAAAAGAGATAAGAAAAGGCTAGACAGATTGATTTTAACTTTCACTATTGGGCCAAAAATGTATGAAACTAGCGTGATATCTTTTTAATCTAATGAAAGTGGTCATGTGTTCATGCTGATACTATTCTTAGGGCCTGATTCGCGATGTCCGAATATCCGCAATATCCGCAACTCACCGAATAAATTCAAAAATGGAACAGAACTTGTATGTCTGCCAAGTAAGTCAACGGGTACTTAATTATTGGTGGTGACCCTTAATAATAGTTTTAAATAAGATAAAACGATATTCACTGGTTCTGATGGAGTTTCGAGCATAGGCAGAAATACCCTAAATATGATTTCAAACGCTCATATACTTTAGCATATTTCTTTCGTAGATCTTAGACCGTCGTTACGGGTCGTCAGAAACACGAAAGTCTTACCAAGGGGTATAATTTTACCCAGTAAATGGGTTGTGGAGGTCAGATAGGCAGTCGCTCCACGTAAAATACTGACTTAGCTGCCTCCGGTTAGACTGGAAGCCGACCCCAACATAGTGAAAAGGCTAGATGGTGATATACTTAAGCATATCAGCTGTTAAGTTGGAGCAAAAACTGATATTATTATTCCTTTTTAGAATTTGTACGAGGACACAGTAAGTTACGCAACTGTATAACGAGAATACATTTTCTATCTAACGCTTACGCAAAATTCAAAAGTGTTTTTTTCGTGAAATAATGGTTACAACTTTGGGTCAACACCACAATATTTCATACTGTGTAGTATGGTCTCGACAATACCATGAAAAACGATGAAAACTTGGGTGCGCAAAGTAGCCCACGAAATTCATTTTTTTCTACGTTTTTTGCAATGTCAATGTCAGGTTGTATGTTGATTAAAATATGATTCGTGTCCGTAATAAATATTGCTTTACACAATTTATATTATTTTCATTTATTTATTTTCGTACATCTTAAATATATATATATTTTAAACTAAAACATTGGCATCGGGAGCAGGGCCCAAGCTGCCAGTGGCCAGGGCTCTAAAGAGAAGAACCTCTTGACAGTGCGTGCCGTGTCCAGGAGTACTGCTTTCTGAATCAAGCCCTTGACCCACCCGCTTAATGAGAGCCTTCTGAGGTGCTGGTCGATGCTCTTCGATCAACGAACGATTATCGGTACAATGATTGCAGAGTTCACATTCCACATGTCGACAACCTCGTGCGCCAAGTCAAGATACTTGATTTTTTTATCTTGCTCAGCTTTCACGAGATTCTCGTCATGAGGGACAATCATTGCACGACGCTCTCGTCGATCTATCACCACAATATAAGGCTTATTGAATTTATTATTATAACTCTTTTTATTACATTAATCATACATTTTTTAAAATTATTTGTAGCCATTAATGTCCCACTGCTTGGCGATGGCCTCCCTACTCTCTTTCCACGTCTTTCACGTCCAAAGCTGCTAAGCACTAATCTTTATTTAAAGAATCGATCTCATCCCGTCATTATACAGAATTATAATAATTAAAAACAACAATACAATCCTCTAAGTTCTTTTAATCACAATGAATGACTTATTCACAAATTAAACTGAATGTGATTAGTACATTTAAACCTCGTTCGAGAGCTATTAGTGACATCATTGTTGTGGAATTTTGACACAAAATGAAAAAAAAAAAGTTATTTATTCAAACTAGGCTGAGAGTCAGCACTATTTGGACGTCAAAGTTACAGAAGACAGTCCCCCAAAGCGCCCGCTCTTCACCACTATCGAGTGCTTTCGCTGAGAAGAAGTGCAGACAGCTCTTCAAGTTTAATTGGTGAACAAGTTATTCGATGGCAGTAAAATAATTATAATTCTATAAAAACATACGTAGTACGTTCGAGAATCATATTTTTTCAATATACAGGCTGACACTAACCATTAAATAGCACAAAAAACCTAAGAAAAATTTAAATTTTTTGGCCTAACCTGGCGCTTACCCCTAGAAAGAGAAAATCGTTTTTAAATCTTGCGCAAGTGTAGGAAGGCTCGTACAGTACCCTTATTCAACGAATGTCAATTTTCTCACTTAAGTTTAAAACGTGAATTGAATTTCACTGGCAATCACATAGAACATTTTCCTTAATAAAACACTAATATATTTCTCTATAAACAGGATTACAGGGTACCTCCGATGGTGCCTCCGACGGATATCGTGGAGAGCGTGGACATGGAACTGTCTGAAGATGAAGATCAACGTAAGCTATATATTACATTACAATACCAGCGTATTATTGTCCCACCATAAGGCAAAGGCCTGTTCGCATACAGAGAAAGCATGAGCATTGATCATCAGGCTTGTTCAAGACTGATGGGCGATTTGGTCTAGTGTTCAGTGTATTCAGCTGCATTCAATTAGTCATTTCGATCCAGCCCATCCCTCGCTGACTACCTCCCCCTGCGCCGCCCTAAGGGGGGCCCTAAGCGGCTCAAAATACAGGATGTAAGGGTAAATACCGTTGTCACTTAACCCATGGGTAGTTTGACTTAAATATAAAATAATAGAACAAGTTACAAAAAAATAAAAAAATAAAAATTCCTAAAAAGGTTTAGAACGGACTTTATCCCACACCGCCCGCAAATTCATGGATATGCGCATGAGTGACGTAATCACTACAACGATCGCCGGCCGTCCTGTCACCCACACAACACATAAATACACATTACCTGTGATGTAACTTTCCCTTCATACTTTTCCTGGCTTAGGACAGGCACAAATACCCCTTATACCTTAGGTTTTGCGTGACGAGTCTAAATGTAAATTTGATTCGAAATGGCTTTGGATTTTAAATGATTTGAATACATTTTTTTATTATCTTCGTCCGTAGACAAAATGGAAATGTTATCGAGGTTTAAGTCACTGCGAAAATACCATCCGTGGTATCATGGTATGCGATCGTTATCATTTAGTTCTTGTGTGGGCCAGCACAGTGAACTGGCCGTAGGTTCGTAGCCTTTGTGTCGCCGCCAACTTCGTTTCACGGTTTGGCACAGGTTGTCCAGGGAACAATTCTGCGTACTTCCTACGCGCCCCGTTCAGATTATTACCCGCAATGGCGTAAAGCCGAACCATTTCGGTCCACTGTTCATTTGTGTAAGACATTGTAAAACAATTTACGCGCGAAAAATGAGCGACGCTACGAGACGCGGCGCGGGCGTTACGTGCGCTCGGTACCGAGACTGACAGCTGACTGGGGTCGCGAACCGCGACCCGTGCGTCATCGTCGGGCAACGCGGGCGGCGAAGTTTGTTGCCCTCGCGCCTAGGGTGAAATATTCTTGTGGAAAAAAACAGACTTTCTTTCAAAAAAAAAAAAGGTTGTTTTTTTTTTCTTTTTTTTTACGTTCTATTAACGAAACCAAATCACTGGTTTCAAGGATGACGGTGTTTACCCTAACATCCTATATAACTTTATTTTCTATACGAAAAGATACACATTTCGTTGTGAGAATTCAGAATACGTTGCACCATGCAGCGCTGCGCCTTCTGAATTCTCACAACGAAATGTGTATCTTTTCGTATAGAAAATAAAGTTATATTTTGAGTCGCTCTTTGAAAGTGTGCGCGCAGCGTCGCGTCGCGTGTCGGTGTGAGCTGACCCTAAGCCAGTCTGTACCCCACAGGGACACCCCCTTAGCGTGTAGTCGCGTACTTCAAAGTATTTAAGCTCTGGCTGCAGGCCTTAATTTGTAGAGGCAACCACATGCAAGTTCGGTTAAGCTGCCGACAACTTCTTGGGTTGACCTGTGAGATGCCATTATTAAACAAAAGGCATTTTATTAGAATTTTGGGAAAAGGCGGATTATGGTAAAATTAAAAACAACATTAAAAATGTTTTCAGAAGGCATGTACACAAGCGGGAACCAGACGGAGCGACGTCATAGCTTCAACAACAACAACAAAGTGTTGGTCGGAGGTGACAACGGCAAGACGCACCACAATGACCACAACCATACGAACCTCATACAGATCAACAACGCCAAGAAAGAGTCGCATTCGGCACCAGCCATGCCTCCCATGGTCAACCCCTTTGATGCCATGCCGCCGTCTCTCAAAAACTTCAACATGAACTTTCAAAAACCCGCAAACTTCCCTAACACGTTCGATCTAACAGAAGATAACTCCAACGACAGCGCTTACGAAGAAGACTTGCGAAACAGAGGATTAGACAAAAAAGAAGTTCGCAACCCGTCCCCGCCGTTCGAAGAATTCTCGAACGAAGAATATCGACAGCCAAATTCGAGGTTCATGAACCCACGGTTCCCCAGGAATTGGGGACCCAGGACTAATTTCAGACCACCTGGGTTCCCCCAGCAAGCCTGGCCCAGGAATGGGCCCTCTAACCGATGGATGGGCCCTAGGCCACGGTTCTGGTGAAGTGTTAGTGTGGCAGTGTTCTTACTATATAAAAGACGAGGTTTAAGGCAGTATCAGTGAGTTTCATTTTACAATAGAACCACGGAGTAGTAAATAAACGGAGTGTTGCCGCGATTTTTTTAATGAATCATTTGTAGATTCGTAAGCGTTCAACTCTCCGTTTGCTTAATACTCAGTGTTGCCGACCTATTAAGCATAGTGTTGCTATACTGTTAAATATAACATAGTTGTGCCTTAGTCGATGTGACACGGACGTAATAATATGGCGGGATTTTTTTCACGCATTGGGTTTTCGTCGCTCTGCTTAACGCCGAGAGTTGAAAATTGAACAGTATGTTTTTTCGATTCACTCTGTTGGATTCTCAATGCTCAGTTCTACACCAAGGGTTGAAAATCTAGTGCCCGATAATATCTCGCCGCGATAAATTTACGTCCCTGTCAACTTCGACTTACATATTTTTCTATGATGAAAACGTAATAAGTTTCATATCAATAGGTACCTAAGTCGTTTTGATTCCTTTCCACAAGAAATTTTTGTGCAGCACAAGTAGTTGAGACAATAATCTATAGTTTTCTGACTTTTAATCATTTGCTTCAGGCAAAAGTAAAAACACAATCATCCTCATAGTTTAGTACAATTTAAAAGATCAATTCAGCACTCTCGAAAACAATGAAAAATGAGACACTACATTATGATGTAGAAAAGACGAGTTTTAACGTCATATATGACTGTGTTCTTAGTAATAGTTACTAAAATTAGCAATATTGATAGCATTCGAAATTTTGTAAATAAGATTATTGTAAGTACGTTATGAGAGACAGTTGTGCAATTTTTTTATATGAGCTATACAATACATCAATAGTTTGTATACATACATTGATAGAATCTTTATGTATGGCATTCATTTGATATTGAAGACATTAGCAGCTATTGTAATATTTAATTGGTGACAAATCTTGGCTTCTCATGTGTAGGTTTTCGAGGCGTCGTAAGGTGATATCTCCAGGTTAGTCAGCAAAATACTAAATTTTCTTGCGGTTATTGCTATTTGCAGGTCAGTGTGAAGTTGTATGTTGAACAAAATATGATTCCCAACCGTAAGAAATATGGCTTTACATAATAGTTAAAATTTAATTCTATTGAATGACGTTTTCACGAAATAATTCTTCAATGAACTTGAGGTTTCCGCTAGGACCGATGCCTGCTGGATTTGTTTGAAAGACTAATCGTGGCCCTGGCATATAGGCAACTGCCCAAGTAACACAGGAAGCATTTTAACAAACGAATAGTAAACTTATGAAGAACTTAAGGTCCGTATAAACTCTTATATAAGTTCACCGAGCACCTTGACGCTTTATATTGGTATTTCAAAACCATTATGATGCTTTACACTGTATAACGGTTGGATAATGGTATATCAAAATGCTTTTGTAAAGCCTTTAGTTTTAGTGCGGCAAACCACATCGCAGCTGTACAACTTTCAGCTGTTTTTAATGCATTTGGATCTACAATAGCATTTTAAGTAGTAAATAAATGCCTAATGCTGTTTAATAGCATAAACATGAACCATTATAATGCCACGTAAATCAGCTATACAGCTCTCAGCTGTTTTTTGTGCCTTAGGGTCTACAATAGCATTTTTAAGTAGTAAGATAATGCCTAATGCCGCTTAATAGCATAAACTTGTACCATTATAATGCACCGTAAATCCGTTACACAGCTTTTAGCTGTTTTTAGTGCCCTTTGTTGTGTAATAGCACTTTTAAGAGGTAAGTAAAAGCTTAATACTGCTGAACAGCATAAACGTGAATCAATGTAATGCTTGCATTTTTAAAGATCAACTGAGTTCTGTTGTACAGCTAACAGCTCTTTAACCAAATACACGTGAGTTATTGTAATGCGTAAAGCTGTTTATACATTCATTTTACTGTATTTGTAAAACCAATTGTCGGCCATATTGGGGAAAAGCACATATTACCAATAAAACAACAGCAGTTTTTTATGGAGGACGTATATATATTATATATTATTAATTTAACTGTGTGTGTTGTAAGAACCGGAGGAATCAGGCGAAAAATATCAAAGGAACATGCAAGAATTATGATGTCTTCAAATCCGATCAATGCACAACAAAACGATTCGTGCGAAGTCAATTGTGGCGATATTAAAGACGGTTCCGTAGGTCACCAAAATCAAGTAGGGCCTGTCAACATTGGAAATACACACGATACGGAATCCTCGTGTTTTGAAAAATCTTTTATTGCGAATAATAAGAATATTCAACAAAATCGTGTTTATTCCTGTCCGCTTGATGCTGAAAATGTAAGACCTGAGAGCTCCGACGAAAGTGAAGATGACAGTGATATTGATAAATATGTAAAATGTTCTTCATTCCGTGAAAATATAAGAAGATGGGCTATAGAAAAGAATATTAATCAAATAGCGTTAAAAGATCTCGCGAAAATTATGAATGGATTGATTCCGGATATATTACCTATGGATCCAAGGACCATTTTAAAAACACCTAGATTTGTCAATATAAAAAAAATTGAAGGGGGCGAATATTGGCATAACGGAATTACTAATAGTTTAACTTTGCTATTGGAAAACTGGACAGATGTTCCAGAAAATATATCTTTAAATTTCAATTTTGACGGTTTGCCAATTTTTAAAAGCTCAAAGAAAGAATTTTGGCCAATACTCTGTAACATTTCTGAAAATCCTAAAATTAAACCTTTAGTGATTGGAATTTATTTTGGAATTGGTAAACCAAAAAATTTAACAGCCTATTTAGAAGATTTTATCACCGATGTTAATCATTTATTAGAAGAGGGAATCACACTATTACAAAATTGTGAGAAGAAAGTTACAGTAAAGATCAGATGTTTTATTTGTGACTCACCTGCTAGAGCTTTCATAAAAGGTAATCATGTCCTGAATTGTATGTGTGTTGTTAAATTCATTTGTGATAGTCCAAATCAAATGGGACCTTATGGCGTGGAGTATATTATTATGCATATCTGGTTTTGTAGAACTTTTTTACAATAGCATTTATTTTTATTTTTTCAGGTGTTTGTAACTTTAACGGAAAACACGGCTGCATGAAGTGTGTTACTGTAGGTGAATATTCCCACAATTCACACACAGTTACTTTTCCTGATACAAGTTGCTCCGAGAGAACAAATGATGGGTTCCGAAGTAAACTTTATGGGGCACACCATAAGAATGATTCTCCTTTGCTTAATCTTCCAATAGATATGGTAAATGATTTTCCAGTTGGTGATTCATTGCATTTAATTGACCTAGGAATTATGAAGAGGCTACTAGTTGGATGGCGTGATGGTAATTTCTAACGAAATGGCGTGCTAAGGATATTGAAGTAGTAACAAATTTCTTGAACAAGTGCAAGTTACCATCTGAAATTCATCGAGCAGTGCGAGGTCTGGAGTATCTGTCATTTTGGAAAGGATCTGAATATAGAACTTTTTTGTTCTATCTTAGTATTATTATACTGCCAGATGTGCTCACGAGCACCGTATTTTCACACTTTCTGAAGTTGTATTGTGGTATTACCATTTGTTCCACAAAATGTCATTGGCGTTTGCTACCTTTAGCTAAAGAACTGCTCAAAGATTTTGTCAAGCACTACAAAGACTTTTATGGAGCGGACTATGTTACTAGTAACGTGCACAATTTAATCCACGTTACTGCAGAGGTTGAACGATTTGGACCTTTACACTCTTTCAGTGCTTACCCTTTTGAGAATGAGCTATATTGTATCAAACGATTACTGAGAGATGGAAAGAATCCGCTATCTCAAATAGCAAACAGAATAGTTGAAGCCACAACAAACTTTAGTGTTAAAAATCCTGAGTTAAGTGAAAAATCCGATTATCCGTTTCTAACGGCAACTAGGAATAATTGTAAAGTACTTCATTTACAACAATTTAAAGTTTCCTCAAAAATAAAAGACAGATATGTATTGACAACTGTCAACGACATAGTTGAAATCAATAATATAGTTGAACAACCTAATGGAATTCGTATTAACGGCTTAAAAATAAATAACAAAGAAGATGTGTTTACGTATCCCATAAAATCTTCACATTTACATATTTACAAAGTCAAAAATGATGATGGTAGCAATTGTGATATTGTCCTTGATCCTAGAGACCTACAATGTAAATTAGTATGTTTGCATCATCATGAATACTTATATTTCATACCACTATTGCATACGTACCAATAAAAAACGTTATTTTAAGCACTTAAGTTTTTTATTTAATTAAGTAGATTTAAGGGTAATTAACAATTTCTTTTGCATGTTACAATTTTTTTATGAAAAATAAATTGGTTTTGACAATTATCGTCATGTACCGCTATTTAGTTTTTGTTAAAGAAGTATGACTGAAAATTCAGTCTAAAATGATAAGATTTTAATCAAAATCAATCAACCAATCAAATCAATCTTTTTTCAACCATACTTCCCTAGACAAACCCTAAGATGAGAAAAAAATTCAAATTAAATTTTACTCTAGCTGGTTTTGATTAAAATTGTAATTATTAGACTGGGTAAACAAATCCAAACATGCAAGTGTTTTAAACATTGTGTAAATTCTAACTTTAGTGAACCATGACACTTGCAAGTTGGAATATTTTTATGAAAATTAACTCAATATACTTGTTTTCTTATCATTGCCTAATTAAAAATAGATTCATTATATAAATTCAAATCAGACTTATTTAGCGAAGACATGTACATTTTGTTATGTCTGGCCATATTCTGAGGGGTGCTTATGTTGGTCATACTACATCTTTTACTATGGGCACAACCCCGAAAACGCGAAAAAAAAGTTTGTGCCGAAATGAATGAAACAAAGGTTTATTTTCGTTTCCGTGGTTAATCTGGTGATAAAAGTCGTTCAGTACCTACCTACATTACACCTTTCAGAGTATAATCAGACAACATAATCACCCTGCATCTAGGAACGTAATTTTTATCTTAATTCTAAAAACATTCTCAAAAACAAATAATATTCATTCTTTTTATAATTTTTCAATAACGTACCAACAAGAAACATACTTCTCAAAACATTTATTTATATTATCCTAGATAGACTTTTCACATTATCTTTACTGTAGGTAGGTACTTTTAAAATCTTCAGGGACTGGAGTGGTAGTAAAGACAGAACAAAGCATGCAAAAATATTTGACACAATAGAATCGACCTAGCAAAAGAGTTGTGTCAGATATTTTTGCGTCCTTGTTCTGCCATATTTTATTGCCAGTAACTGTACCCAACACTTTGTAAGTACGAAGATGTAGATGTACGTATTAATAAAGTAAAAATAAATGTATAGAATTGTCTACAGATTAACACAAACCACCTTCGATATCATCATCACTCATATTATTTAAAGCAATATTTTCTTTCTCCATTTTTTGTTCTTGAATCGGCATGCTTTCTCCTTCAGTTATTTCTTTGGACTCGTCGTTTGGTGCATATTCTTGAATTTGCATGTTTTCTCCCACAATTTCTTTTTTATCATCATTTGGTTGTCTTTTATTTCCACTCTTTAGCTGTTTATCTAAATTACCCTTATTCTTGCGACATCTCTTAGAAGACATCCTAAGGTTTTTCATAGATTTCCGTTGCTTCGAATGTTTCGTAATAATCTTGAAAAATGTTTCATTGTCTTGTACAGTATATGTCGGATCCCAAGTTTGAATCATGCCATGAAAGAATTTTAAAACGTTCTTGTAATCTTTAAGGGCAATTTTCGACCTATCTCCTCTACTTCCGCCTGCCCATGAACAGTTGCAAAGGAAATCCCTAGTGAATAAAATATCTTGTAATTTATAAGCACAAGTTTTTCCTTCGCCCTTAGAAGCTGAGCATAAGAACGACAAGTGTCTTTTTAGTTTATTTTTTTCTGCTCTATCTGCCAGTAATTGGTCCAGTGATATAAGATCTCTTTGATTTTCAATGGGTTTTAGTGTAAAACTTTCGGTTTCTACAGGGTTTGCATCTTTCAACAAAGTAACGCTTGGACCCTCTTTTATCTCTGCAAGTTGTACAGATATTTCCTCTAACTGCACAGATTGCGTGGCCAATTTTTGAACGATTTTCTGCTGGTTTTCAAGAGCGATCGCTTGCATTTGGAGCATATTGTCTATTTTTTCGGATAATATTTTTTGGTTTGCTAAAATTTGGTCGAAGTTCAAAGTTTCTGTACTAATTATCTGAACTATGTTTTCATGATTTGTTGTGTTTTCAGTAGCTGTAACGTTACTATAACCCGTACATAGGTGTCCTTGATTTTCTTGATCGCATCTCTGAAAACAATATAATCATTGTATTATACGTAAAAAAAAATTATCCTAGTTACCTCGATTTGAACGAATTTTGTCGCATCCCTCAAACCAAATCGGCTAGCAATCAACACTGTTAAGGTAAATTTTGTTCAGACAGCAGAAACAAGTTTGTTTTACCACTTTAATTAATACACGTAAAGCATTGCATTTACCGGTAAGGGAATTAATTACTATCATAAAAAGTACATTTTTATCGCGATTTGACTTGAGGGTGCTCATTAAATATTAATTTCAAAATATTCGTATTCGCGATCAAGTCAAGGAGGACAATTCTAACTTAAATTTTGATATCAAAAGGATGTCATTTAGCTATCATTCGCGCGTGCGTCTAGCTCGTACTTATCCGTACATATATATTGGCGCGAGCGAGACGCACGGGCGATTGATAACAAAATGACAGAATTTTTAGATCATAATGTAACTTAGAATTGGGCTACCGTCTTGTTAAACATGAAATACTGCCGTGCTAAGCGGAAAAGCAGTATCTCAGGGAAAGCTAGTTTCGAGAAAATTGAAGTTTTGTGAATATAGTTTTCTGTTTACTTCACAGATCATTGTTTTTTCTTATTAAATGGAATCTATACATAAGTGATTTAGTGCTATTTGGATTAGCTCATTGGATGCGTTTTTACTTAAGCTATTCGATGCCATAAAAATCAAGTTTACGTTTTGCGACAGTTTTTGAGATACCTACCGCTTTTGAGCTTAGCACGGCAGAATAGGAGATGTTTAAAATTTTCTCTGGTGTGCATAACGCCAGTAGCCCAAATAATAATAAATAAATAATCGTACAGTACTTGGCGATAAATAATACACATTGGTCTTTGGAAAGAGACAATTGGCTATTTACGACAAAAAAAATCAGCTGTTCCATGTTCGCATATCTCATCAAAATGTAGGGAGCAGCTGATTTTTTTTTCGCGATTTCACTTTCGTCCCTTAGTGAAAGTTGTTCATAATGATGAGTACAATGACCCCTTAAGAGTTTTAGCATAAACTAAAAATAACGTTGTATATTTTCAACTAAACAAACAAACGTCACATAGGTAGTTCCATGTGATAACGCTCCTCGAAGCCGAAATTAGCAGAGTCTCTTTTCAAATACCGATGTGCAATATTCATCGCCGGGTACTGTAATGAGATTATTATGTCCGTGCCGCCAAGACAGATAATCGATTGACCTGTCAACCGACCGACACGCCTTATGTTATGAGGTGTCGAAGTAAAGGTGTTAGATCTCGTGTACTACGTAGGTATATTTTTCTCCATCAGTGATAAGGTCACCCAGGTCATCTGTAAACTTACGCCATTAGCAATAGAGATGCCAACTATTGGGCATAAACATGAACGTTTACCTTAGTGCGAATAACGACTTAAACACGCATGCGCGCGCGTGCTAGGTACACTACATAAAACATGAACTTACCAACTTGTTGGCTATAAGTTCAAATTTCATTAGTTCTTCATTTTGAACTACAGTCGTCCGGGGTGAAACCATGCCTGTGTCATTGGCGTCTGTGTCAGAATTTTCCTCCATTATTGATAATTCAGCTTCAGCAAGCTGATATGTTCGAATATTGTTCCTTTTTAAAAAGCACTCCATCAATCTCCATTCTTTTTTATCGGGCTTGGATTGCTCGTCTTTCATCAATTTGTACTGTGTCTTTTTAGGCGGCCACCACAAGTTACCATTTTCCTCCCACAAAGAAGGTACAATAACTAGTATGGTTTTCCCTCTCTCTATCGTCTGTACTATTTTGTACGGCATTGTATGATTGGAAAAAATATTACTGAAAATAAGAAAGCAATATGATTAAAACGATCACCCATAAAAAAGATATTAGTACGTTATCTGAAGTTTTTGACCATCCTAAAGTGTACAGATATATTTGATGGCTACTGTACCTGACTACACTACACCGGGAATGAAGTAAATAACGGTCCTTTTTATAAACGAATTGGGGAAAATATATCTTAATGACGTTTGAAGACCGACACGCACGAGCACAACCGCCATGTGAGTCTCTCATAACTGAACTGACAAAATCGGTTTCCGCTGCGGTGTGCAGAGCGCGCGTAGGACATCGTTATAAACATGCATAGCGCTGTCTCGCTCGCACTAGGGAAACGGTCCCGCAACTGCATCAGTGTAAGGTCCACGGTGCGGCGGCATTGAAATAAGATCTAAAGAATCACAATAATATGGCCATGTTAACTGAGTTGATATTCAAGTAATCGAATGAAACTATCTACTTTAATTATTTTCGTTGACAGCACCATAATCATTTTCATAAGCCAAGCGCAGGAATTATTATGTAGATAATGCGTTCAGAAAGCCATTTTATCAACTCTTGGCAAACGGATTCAAGTTGTACAAATTCTGAAATGGGTTTTATTGTTTTGCTCAAGGATCCCCAAAATTTAGTTCAAGTAATGGCACTATTTCAGTCTACATCAAGTCTGCTGGTATACCGGTGAACCCATATAGAATTACTTTATACACAATGGCATTACAGTGGTTCATCAAAAGTCTTCTCTCTGGCCTCTGGCTTAATAATTATTTATGTGTGAGTATTTATACTGCTGGCGGCATTAATTAGCCTTTTTAAAAGCTCACCGGACTGCTATAGACTGACACCATTTTGTAAATATTTTATAACCTTAAAATATTATCGTTCGGACCTATTTATAAAAGCAATAGACCTTTACCATAATGATTTAATACTGCCCAACCAATACTATTATGTTAATTATGCAAAATTCGTTCTACACTAGGAATACACAATTGTTTTGGCTATTTCATACATATCTTTATATAACATTTTATATCAAAACCACAAAATATCAAAGGCGCGTGAAAATTTTCAATGAAACTTATATAGACATTTACAGTAAACTACATTGCGAGTAATATTTGAAGGCATGAAATAGGTAACAAAAGAGTAAAAACTCAGTATTATAAATTTTGTTTTGATGCAAACAAATATGGTGTCACTCACTCAGTTTTGACCATCTCCGTCAATATTATATTGCTAGACAAAGTAGTTCAATTACCACGTTAATTGTATTATAACATTTGTACCACGGTATTAGAGATGATTTTGTAATGATGTAGGATTTATTTAAGTTCTAACTGTGAACACCTAAATAGCTCCAATCATTCTTTTACTACACACTAATGCTAGTCTAATGCTTTTGTAATGCAATTAACATCTTCATTATTAATAATATTGCTAGTAAAATACTGCTGTAATGCGATTGGCAACTTCATTGACCGTAATAATGCTTCTTTAATGCGATTGGCAACTTCATTGACCATAATAATGCTAATATATTGCGCCTGTAGTGCAATTAAACAACTATTGTGAACCTATTTAGGGCCTAAAGCCGTATAATTTGTGCCCAAATAAGCATTACAGTAGCCGTATAAACGTTTGTAATGCTACCATAGAACTAACTCAAAATGCGAAAACGATACAGAAATACTGTAAGTCGGCCGTTATACTGCTTTGATGTGTTACTTGGGTGAAGAATCATGGGTGGGTTTTAGTCAGTAAAAGCCTGACACGCCCTCCCGCTCCGCCCAGAGCGGGTGACGTCATTTGATGATTTCCCACCCAAGAAAAGGGTTCGAAAGAAAGAAAATACGTTGATATGTGGTAAACATGACGCAAAGAAAGACTGAACACAACAAAAATATTAAAAAGCTGGGGAAAAACATGCGTCACATCCACGCAAAAGGGCCATCGCTCAGCATAATGCTGCGACCCTATGCGATATAACCTTAGCGCTGGTTTTCAGCGACAGCCGTGGGTTGTATTGATGATTTTAATTACTATTAGTAGTCCACCAGTGGTCGAACCATAATTAATTTAATTTTAATCAACAATAATAAACAATATTAGCTTTCGGTACTTCACCATATAAAACTTTAACTGTGCCAAATTTCATATTCCGTCCGCGTAATTTTCGTGAAATAAGGTACAAAGTTATTGCTTTAGATTTTAAAATATAGATAATTCTGTAAATAAATACGTCAATACTCAATATCTTAATTAGAATAAATAAGAATTTTATTAAGAACAAGTTAAAAGACATAATAAGCACAATATAAAACTAAACGCACCAAGATTGGATCGTTAAACAAATTTGTGTGCAATGGAGTAATACTAGACGCCACTCTAGGACACCCTGTGTCGTAGGATCTAGTATCCTCGTATATTCACCTCAAGTTGAAATGTTGGCTAATATGGAATGCGCGTTTTTACCGTGTTTTGTGTGTTAATTTAACTAACACATACCACCCTAAACACATATATGTATGTGTTTAGGTTATAGTTTATGTATTTACATCTGGGGTTAAACATTAATTTAAAATAAATATGATCCAAGAAACCCGGCTTTAATAAAAAAATACGAAGCCGCTTCCGTGTTTTCACAGCTAAATAGTAACATTAGGTAAATATACATCCGAATATCCGATCACTGTTGATGACACAAATAGGTGCACGTAGTGGAGCAGTGGTGGCCCAGTGGTAACGGCCGCGACTTACGAGTAGTACATAGGTCGTGAGTTCGAACCCAGGCAGACGTTTTACTTTGTGTAAATTATCACCACTGCTCTCAAAACGGTGAAGGAAAACATCGTGAGGAAACCGGCATGTCTTAGAACCAAAAAATCGACGACGTGACTTCTCGCAACCCGCACGGGGCCCGCGTGGTGGATTTCAGCCCATTCCCTCTCACCGAGAGGGGGCCTATACCCCAGCATTGGGAACATAGGCCGAGGATGAGTGGTTCACAGTTGGGTTCTAATTAGGTAACAGATATTATTAAGGAAAAGTATTTCAAATTAAATACTAATTCAAGTCAATACTAATTAAATTCACCATAATGTGTACTTAGGTGGTAACTTTAATTTGGATCATTATGCACCCTGTAGGGCACAGCTAAAGAATAGGAGAGAAGAAGCCTTGTTTTAGGAAATTATTAATTGTTATCGTGGTAACGCGTTTTAACTTACATAATATAATCAAAATCGAGGAGTTAGGGAATAACATTCTAACATTTCACTTTTTTATCTACCATTTATGTACTCCTTTTGCCTCGTTTAAGTTCATACACGCACGCCGGTTACCAGTACTACGCACCTGACCTTTCTGAAGAACATCATATTTAAAGATCGTATCAGGTAGCGTTCTGTAGTTTCTGCCAGGGGAAAAAGGCGTGATTTTATGTATGTATCTATATATTTATGTATTATTTTACCTGTTACGGTCGCGAATTATATTTTAATCAAAATATAACCTGCACTGACGTGCTAATTTAAAAAAAAATGGAATAAAAATTGGATTTCGTGACCTACTCACGAGCTTCCACCTTCTACCACATAAATAACTCATTCACAGTCCTCTGAAAAAAAGAGTAAAGCAGATCTCCTTTTGTTGTCATGACAACGAATACTAGTATTATTAACACAAGAGTAAGCGAAGTGAATATTTTGTTCTTATAGACCGATTTATCTTCGTCACCAACTCGATGTCCAACATTTGTCACCAACATTGAAGACGTATGGAAAGAAATGTTTGATCAAACATTTGTACAAAATATATGCAATAATAGACACGAGAAATAATGTTCTAGACTGGTATGTTAGCGAACATTCAACTGTTGTAATTAAAACAATTTACGATACGAAAATTTAAATACTTTTGCACTATTGAAAGTTGTTTTAATGTTGGTAATTACTGGGTAATACCAGTATTATCTAGTTATTTTACGTATTGATCGGGTAAACTGCGTGTTGCCCAGTTTTTGTTGACATTACTGGATATTCTAGTAAGTTTCTAGGTATCACTTAAGGTACAGGATGATTGTTAAGAAATTGTAACATAGAAATATAAAGAATGATATATGCAGGGTGGCAGGGATGTCCACGCGCAACATTTCACTATGAATTCAGTAGATGTTTCTAGATCCCCTTTTTTGGGTGGGGAATCATCAAATGACGTCTCCCGCTCTGGGCGGAGCGGGAGGACGTGTCAGACTTTCACTGACTAAAACCCACTCGTTTTCCTTCAGTTGCCTATATGCCAGGGTCACGGTAACTCTTTCAAACAAATTCTCGACCCCGGCAGGCATCGGTCCTAGCAGACCCCTACAGTGCTGCTGACATCTCTTTGAGGCACGCGTGGAACACTACGCGCCGTCGACCCGAGCCTGGTCCTTACCGGGCGGCGAGCTACCCATTGCTCGCCGCCCGCAAGCCCGCGCCTACGGTCCCGGCCACCGTTCCGACCTAAACCCCCTAGAGCAGACATTTTTTGTCGATTATCGTCGTTATTCGGTTAACTATGGGGTCTAGAATTATGTACTGAATTCATGGTTACAGTTTTCGCGCCAATGTTCTTATCACCTTATCTACACCGCTAAATATTGATTGTTTCAATCCTTAACACGTTGAGTGCCGAACACAGATTGATGGTTAATCCCATATGGCCACAGATTTAGAGCGCGTACAAAATTGTTAGTAGCAGGCACGCGATATCGCGTGGTCGGCTATAATGCAGAGCCGACGAATCACGCGATAGCGCGTGATCGGCACTCAACGTGTTAAAAGGGGTCATAAAAAATACTGATCCATATATCAAGTTAAGCAAATATATGTTTTTTTTTTTCACGATTTCTGGGTTGGTTCCTTCGTAAAAGTGCTTCGTAATGATGCGTACAGTGACCCTTTTAAGTATTATTACGATCAAAATGTAACGGTGTAAATATTTGATGTGAATGAAATGAACGGTACCTATGTAATTCAATTGTTTTAACACTTTTACTCAATGATTAGAACATTTGTTTTTACAACTATACTATGAGTTGCTAATAAGTTATGATGTTTTTTAACTGGGTTTTAATCCAGATTCCATCATGTTGAAGTGGCTGGTTGCTGCTCAATTGTAAAAGGTCTTGTAAGTAAGTTTTTTTAGTATGCATACAATATAGGTAAATTTCCAGAAAAAAAAAATGTAATATTTTAAATGATTTCTGAAATTATGTTGAAATTATATTGCAGTGGTATTTTTATGTTCTAGAATTATGTATAAAGACAATCCGCCTTATTACAACACTTATTTGTTTAGATCAGAGAGGTAATTCTCGTAATTTTGAGAAGGTTCACAGTCTGATCTCAGTTTTAATCTGTCAAAAATGCCTCAAGTATCCATACATTTTTGACATTTGACTGTCGCCGAGATGAGGCTGCGGCTAGATTTTGAACGTTTTTAATTACGAGAAATTACCTTCAGGTTAAAAGCCACCACGCCAGTTTTTGAATTTAGAATTCAACATGTCGATACCAGAAGTATCAATTAATGTAAGGGACAAAACACGGTTTTTCAGGAGAGCCAAAAAACGATTTTAATTTTTGAAATCTGTCTATAACTTTTTACTGTCTGCTCCAATTTTAATTGTGTCTAGAGGAAAGTTTCTTAGAATTTCCTCTTCTTTCATGCTATAAACACAAGATTTAGGAATACCCAGCGGTTTAAAATATAGCATGTCCCTTACATTAAAAAAATATGTTTAGTTGTGCCTTACGTTACTAATATTTTATGTGTAAACCGTCAAGCATAGTGTAAGCAGCAAGAGCAATAGAAAATTATTCGTAATTCTATTGTAAAGGACTTTTACAGTGTTGCAATTTGATGTAACTAAAGATTATCTACTAAAATTATGGTATTTTAACACCATGGAAATAGGTTCTTTGCATGATTAATGTTAGTTTCAGCTCAGCTATCACAGATTTAAATGAAATTTAGGGATACAAAAATAAAACGATTTATTGTTATTATTATTTTTTTCGACTTTTATGTCTGCGTAATTATTATAAATTCAACACACTAATCAGTCTATAAAACTTTTTGTTAAGTTTAAATAAATGTTCTAAAAGTAACAGTGTGCTAATTAACAGTCATAGGTACACACCTAGTTATCAATGTAAAAATAATTATGTATAATTGACTCCATGATCTCTTTTAATTAACAGTCCTACAAACTCTGTACTTTTAATAATTACGTTTAGTTAGCTTTATAATTAAAATCACTAAATGAATAAAAAAAATATGTTTTCTCAGACTAATCAACAGTCTTATTTAATAAGTAATTGAATGAATGTACTGGAAACGAAAGACAGATGAAAAAATATGAATTTCCTGAAAGATGAATGAATAAAATAATATAAAAAATATGAATATTAATAAGAAATTTATATTATTACAAGAATAAATAATTACGAATGGGCAGACAGATTATGATGATAACTATTAGGAAATTAAACTATTTTAATGGTGAAATGTTATTTAAATCGACTGATTTGAGGTTTAAGGTAAGGGTGTAAATTATTTAACACTATGACTTACTTTATTTTTCAGAGAAAAATAAATGTAACCGTCTGTTACATCATTTTCTTTGTCATAAATCGTTTTCCGCAGGCCAAACATTTTTACTGTAAGGGATTTTTTGTTAACAATAGAATTTTTTCAATAACACTAATCGATAGAGCTGAAAATTCTGAATCCAATGACATATATAACTCATTTTCGCCAAAATGTCCCTTACGTTAATTGATACTTCTGGTATCGATGTATAGAAATTGCAGTTCTTTTTACACAACTGACAACTGTCATTTTTGTATTAAAAACTTTACCTAAATTGAAATAAAGTTGGAAATGCTAAAACTGGCTCTGGGCATAGGCGAGAACTAAAGTTAGATAGCATTTTGTAATAAGGCGGTATAAGAACGAATGCATTATTTAGTACCTTAAATTGAATTGTACATAACGTGTACGAATTACGTTAAATTGAACGCCTATTAAAGGCAATTGCTGTCAAACTTGAGATTATTTTTTTCTGACCAATCAGAAATCAGACTGACAGACTAAAAGGGTTCACAAAGACCCGCCTTCAATTAAAAAACAGTTTGACGAAATTAAAATAAACTTAAAAACTGTTAAGTAGCGTTCAAATACGTCTTCCGTAGTTACTAGCTATTGACAATAACTTTGACAGACAACGAATGAATACTCAAACACGTATACTGTATGCATATTAAAACTAGCCCCGTAAACAAAGTCACTGCGTGCGTTCTACCGCACGCAGTAACTTTGTTTCGGCGACCAGATATTCGAAATATCTGTAATTTTGTACATATATTTTTTAATACATTGATGTATGTAAAAAGATGTATAGAGTCACGATAGTGATGTCTGTCGTAATTACGTGTGTTTTATCATACAAAGAACGATTCACACATTTATAATGTTTTTCTTCTAGTCTGTAATCATCCTATTATGTTTAGTGAGCAACTTGTCTGTTTATCAGTTTCGAATTTGGGAATATATTATCCTGAAGATGTGCTAACAGTAAATATTCTGTATAAAATTCATTCATAATTCTCATTAAAACGTTCAAAATCTAGTCTCATCTCGGCGACACTCAAATGTCAAAAACTTGTCAAAAATGTATGGAAACTCGAGGTACTTTTGACAGATTGAAACTGAGATCAGACTGAACGTTCTTAAAATTACGAGAATTGCCCCTCTTATGTATTCTGGAACGAAAATGGCTTGATATAACTGTTATTTTAATAGAGCATGTTATAGAAACTGTTCTGCTGTTGTTGATAAACCGAACAGAGTTAGCACATCTAAATATATAAAAATGTTCGAAAAAAATTTCCTCAAACTAAAATATAACAGTCAAGTTGTTTTTTTATATTTAAATAACATTAAAATAGAAACTCGCTTTTGTCTCGTAATAAATAAAAGTAGGTTGACAGTAATATAGTTAGAATTTTAAAAATAAATAGCTATTTTCTTTTTGCTTATAAATAAAGCTTAACAATAAGGTTGTATGTTATTTTGTCTCTGGATTAAAGAAAAGGCCGTTGAAAAAAGATCCGTAGCAGCTTATGTTTTGGAATGGCGAAACATTTATAAATAACTTTTTAATAAACTCTGTGTGACGACAGATTTGAAATTCTTGTTATAGCAGTAGTTTAATTTCCTACCTACAAAACTAAAGTATTCTGAATAATTGACTGCATTTTAAACTAATCAAAAGAATAAGGGAAAAGAGAAATATTCGGAATTAGAGTGTACGTATATTGGAGAACTACATTCCAACTGCAAATCAGATAAATAATAATCCTTTTGGGACGACCAAACTGTTCAAAATCATCACCCAATGAATGGCCAACTAAGAAAATTAAACTATATCTCAATGATGCAAGGGTTGTTTTAGAATGCACACAGTACCCAACATTTAACCGTCATTCTGACAACGATTTTATGCAGTTGCGTTAAAGATTAATTTGCTTAGTTGTTTATATAATTTTTAACGTTTCATAGGATCTTCTGCGACCATGTTTACCTCTGGATTCTGGAGCCCATTCAAGTTTTTTCAATTTCTGCCTAGTAATTATTTTGGTTCACAAAAATATTCATTACTAGGTTTTGTCCGCGACTTCGTCCGAGTAAATGTCGGTTATCGCGGACGCAGACGAAGTCGCGGAATAAAAAGTAGCCTATTTCCTTTCTGTGAGTTCTAACTTACCCCGTACCAAATTTCATCAATATCGGACCGTTCGTTTAGTGGTGACAGCGTAACAGACAGACAGAGTTACTTTGGCATTTATAATAGTAGTATGGAACTTATAGAAGTATAGATTATTATGAGCTTGTTGTGTCCTACTGCAGGGTTCCCTTGGGATGTTTCCAATTTTCTTTCTCTTTTGCAATTTACGCTCCATATATTAGTAGAAGAGAATGTACATTCATTCACTGTTACAAAAGTCCGTGGTCTAAACTCCCAGGCGCACCACTAATT
Organism: Aporophyla nigra; assembly: GCA_947507805.1. Lineage (NCBI taxonomy): Eukaryota > Metazoa > Arthropoda > Insecta > Lepidoptera > Noctuidae > Aporophyla > Aporophyla nigra. Next base: position 13,306,198 of record OX382315.1, on the reverse strand, counting down.
GGGGTTGTCCAACAATTTCTTTTCACATCTCATATTGGTCATAAGGTCTCCCTGGTTAGGAAGAGGTCCCTGTTGTTAGGAACCCAATTTGTGGGAACTTTCGCGTATTTCTGATACAAACTGCGGGAAATCGCAAACAACTTCCATCGACTCACTAATCAGTCCTTTCTAAAGTGAACGAACACAACAGAAGCACCGCCACTGGCCTATGTTTTTTCCGTCCAGAAACCTCACTAACATCCACCTTTTTTTTGGTCTGGAAATCACCAAAAGCCGAGACGGCTTCGGGTACATAATTTCATCACCACTGCTTCAACATCACACGCTTCTTACTTTGGGTAAATAATTTCATCACCACTGCTCTCAAAAACGGTGAAGGAAAACATCCTGAGGAAACCTGCATGTCCTAGAACCAAAAATTCCAAGACATGTAACATCTACCAACGCGCACTGGGCCCGCGTGGTGGAGTACAGCCCACTCCCTCACACCGAGGCCTTATTTTTGGATGTGATACATCAAATGACTTCTCCCGCTCTGGACGGAGCTGGAGGGCGTGACAGACTTTTACTGACTAAAACAACCCATCCGTGTTCCTTCAGTTGCCTGTGCCAGGGCCACGGTAACTTACTCCTCGACCGTGGCAGACACGAAAATATCCTCCCTGGTATGGTGGGGCTCTGTCAGAATTACTGACTTCACAGTGTCCTCAGACCTGGATCACATGCACGTTCATGTTATCGGGAATTCGATCCTGCCAGAATACAAGGCAGATCCCGTCACCCTATGACTTGTTGGCTTGCCAACGTCCATGAGACGCTCCATTCAAATGAAACTACAACAGTTAACATCTGATTTGACATTTAAATCCTAGCAGTAAAGGTTCATTATTGAATGGCAAACGCGAATTGGTCTTCAGAAACCGGGGTAACTAACCACATTGTTTTTGTTAAATATATTTTGCTAACGCTATCATTTTTGGTTCGTCCACTTGTTCCATAGGATAGCGTATAAGGACCGGCGCACTATTAAAGCACTGCGCAGCGTAGCTTTCGCTTTTGGCAGTACGAACGGCGCTGAATTAAGGTACTCTTCCGAAGACCATCGCAGCCGCAAACTGCAGTGGCAACGTCGCAAAATAGCAACGACTAATCGCAGTAATATGACTGTTTTTTATGTAACTCTATGAGAACTCTGATTAGATCTCTGATTAGATCTCTTTTTAACCGATGAAAAAAAAGCGAGGAGGTTATCAATTCGACGCGTATATATTTTTTTTGTTTGTTTTTTTTTATTTATTACCACGCAATACTTTTTTTTATGAAGAGTTGGCAGTATCATTACAACGGTAGTTTCCTCATTGTTTATCTTATTTGAATTTCGTTTTTTTTTTAAATTTATGTATATTTATTTGTGATTATATTTATATGGGAGAGCAGTGGAGGCCCAGTGGATTGGCCCCGACTTAGGGGCCTATCCATAAATTACGTCACACGAATTTCATGATTTTTGACCTCCCCCCGTCCTTGTCACAGCTGGTCACATTTGTGACACACCCCTCCCTAGTGTGACGTCACATATTTTAAAATTTTACATCTAGAAATAATTATTGTATTAAAACAGCAGTTCCGGAATTTGTTTAATTTCAATTTAATATTTTTTTTTTTTAATAAAATTAACATCACATCAAACATTGCAAGAAATTAACAAAACAAAAAAACGATTAATTATATTAATTATAGATTAAACGTAATTATCTGAGTACATGGACTTGAACCCACTCCTTTAAATTATTTATACCAGTTATAAATAATTTAAAGGAGTGGAATAATTTAATGTACAGCAGCCACTTTTTCCTAGTTTGGGTTGTGTGAAAAAAATGTTGACACAACGAATGCTTCGTTATGTCAACATCTTTTTCATCGAACCATACAGCATCATCGTTTTTGAGTATTTTTTGTTTATAGCTCAAAGTTCGTGTTTTACTTAATACTTACATTAAAATAGACTTCGAAATGTGACGTCACGAATTTTAGAACCCGGGAGGGGTTCTAAAATTCGTGACGACCCCCTTGTCACACAATGTCACACTTCGTCGACCCACTCCCTCCCCCTTAATTTATCGATGGCCCCTTACGAGATGTATAGGTTTTGGGTCCGAACCCAGGCTGGCGCTTTAGTTAGTGTAAATAATTTCATCACCACTGCTCTCAAAACGGTAAAGGAAAACATCGTGAGGAAACTGGCATGTCCTAGAACCAAAAATTCGAAGACGTGACATCTACCAACCCGCACTAGGCCCGCGCGGTAGATTCGGCCCACTCCCTCTCACCGACAGGAGGCCGGTGTCCCAGCAGTGGGAACGTTATAACGTTCAGCCTATAGGCTGATTATGTATGTATATTTATATAGCTAGGTATTTATAGTTTGAATAGGATTGTGCGTTTATATTTTAATATATTTATTCATCAGATGTGTTGCACCACTGAATGTCTTTTCATCACCCAAAGGTTGACTGGTAAAAAATGCTTATGGCATTAAGTCCGCCTTTGTACATTTGTGTGCATAAAGTATTTTAAATAAATAAATAAACGGTGACAGGTGGAAATGTAGCTAGCTATGTAGCTATAGAAGTGTATTCATAGAATTTCATAGAAATCAGTTGTTTGCTACGGTTGCTCATTGCGGTTGCCGCAGCGGGTTGCGGTTGCCTTTGGAAATGTACGTTCAAGTTTGTGTTTCCTAAGGCAGCGATGCCGTCAAACAAACGCGTACAATTAATGACGGCTTTGTGAGCGTTTTTTTGACACAGCAGAGTCAAAAACCGTGGCCATAATTTTCATGAACATCTTTTTTTGTGGCGGTGATGTGACACCTACCGCAATCTTAGGAAACTTACTTTTCACTGTGACGTAACTGAAAGCGACTATCGTGTCAATACGCGCCGTGCATCATCATCATTCTCCAGCCCTTATCCCAATTTATTTGGGGTCGGCGCAACATATCTTTTTCTTCCACTCTTCTCTATTAGTCTTCGACTATGTACCTATAACGAATACGCGGATCGTTAACATGAATATTATGACTACAAACGCGACTTGGTTCATCGCACAAGTACGTCATATTCGTATAAACGATCACGATCATTATTACGCGACTGTTGCTTTCGGTTAACACTTTCAGTGCCCAGTCGAAAAAAGAATTATTCAAAAGTAGACTCTATTCACACCTAGCTTATTTTTGTGATTTGCACCCGGTAGGCGGGTTGAAAGTGTTAAGACATGGCCTGACGGTGCTCATTCTGCAAAAGCTCACCTTCCTTCGGTCGTAGTAAAATCGCGACGGACTTCTTCGCGTACTGGATCTTCAACGTTCCGCTTAGCGCTGAGAGTTGAAAATTGAACAGTGATTTTTTCGTCACGCTGAGACTCACTCGCGCTGCACTCTGCCGATCTATTCTGTTAAAGACTCACCGTGAGAACTTAGGTGCAGTGACCTAAAAGTGAACGGTTATTCCATCTGATGCTAGGGATTGGCACTAGTAATGACAGCTCACTTTAAGCTCACTTCACCCAAGTTATCAAGGTGAGATTTTAAAAGAATAGCACAACTGTTGGATTCTCAATGCTAGGTTCAACATCTAAAGTTGAAATTCCAGTGCCCTTAAAAAATCCGCTGCGTATTTAAAACGTCCGTGTTTCGTTGACTAAGTCCGTTTCACGTCGACTGAGAATAAAGAGTCAATTGAAAGATTTGTTTTAGCGATTACCTTTGAATATCAAAATATTGCAAAAATACATGTTGAAAGAAGATAGGGCCCGCATTCATATTGCAGTTGGAATGTAGTTTACATTATTACAGTACGTATATACCTACGTTTAAAAAAGGAATATGTAAAAATGGAGAATGCAGATAGCTTGATTAATCAATTTCAGATTATTTATTTCTACGGGTTTATTTCAATTAAATTATTGTCCGAAGACATTTGCAGAGAGTTCCTTTCTGCACGAAAAATTTGTTGGGTTGTATTTGTTTTCTTTGGAAGTAGAAAATCAGAAGATAAATACTCACTATTCTACACTATGTACTGTCAACCACGAGAGCAGCTAGTTTCTATTTTATTCTACCTACAGACGCCAGCACACAAAGCTACTACAATCTGTCAAATTTCTTAATTAGGTTTTCTACTTTATTGCTAAAGTACTAGGTTCAAGATTGATCGGGAAAATTTGACAGTTTAGGGTAGCTTGGTGTGCTGGCTCTGTACAGTCACGAGCACTAATATGTATGGACTTAGCCATTTTTAAAAGTTATTCTCTCCTATTGTAATGATTATAATGTTATGTTATTACGAACATAGTATTTTGGTAACAATACTATTATGAAGTAAGCCTCATCTCAAAGTTGCTATTTATTTAAAGAGAAAATCGCTTTTGAATTTGGCTATGCAAATAAATATTGTGCCAACGGCTTGCAAAACGGTCGAGGCAAATATCGTGAGGAAACCGGCATGTCTTAGAACCAAAAATTCGAAGACATGTGACATCTACCGGGTTCCCTCTATCTGGCAGAAACATGATGCTCCGAATTTTTTTTGGCATCACACACTTGGCATAATCTTCTTTATACGAATATTTGTAAGGCATAAAAAATGTTTAGCATAATCATTGTTTGGCCAAATATTTATATGTCCGACTTTACGCTGGCATACTTTTAAGATGGTAGAATTTTATTAAGCGTAATTGGCAGACTTAACATTCCGCAGAATTTCGTTTAGCATAACATTTATTTAGAGCGACGATTATTTGGTACAATTTCAGTTGGCATATTATGAAGATGGCAGAATTTCATTTAGAATAATTTTGTTAGGCATACTGTCATTTCTATAAAATTGCATTTTAACCTTAAATTAAATTAAAATAGTGTCTCAAAAACTCAACATATGTTGGGCTACAAAAGTTATTGACAGAAACGAATCGCTGCAGAACCGACTCCATGTAGTCTTGTCTGCCGTACCCCTAGAGTGTAATTTAAGCCCCGCCTACGCAGGCGCGGAGGGGCGAGACGGCCCGCGATTTTGACGCTCGCCGCCGTGGCTGAGGCTGGCCGGCGGAGCCGGCCAGCAAGCCGAAGCTGCGGTGGTGAACGTAAAACCATCTGCGACGATGAGCTCGAGTGGGACCGCCGGAGCCACGCAGCGCCGGAGCCATGACAGAAAGCATGCATGCTGCATGTTGCATGCTCGCCTGTATGCTGTGAGCTTGCTTGCATGCTGCATGCTTACTTGCATGCTGCATGCTTGCTTGCATGCTGCATGCATGGTGCATGCTTGTTTGCATGTCTGCATGCAGCGTGCTAATTATGATTTTTCTGTAATGTAATAGATGAGCGTTGCAATTATTATGGCTATGAAATGTATGCCAAAAGATGATTTTAACTGTAAAGTTTCTGAGATATGATAGTTCTGCCTTTCAATAATAATATATATGCCAATCATAAGGACTATCGATATGAAATAATGCCAAGAGACGATTCTGACTGCGAACTTTCTGCGATATGATGGTTCTCCTTTTTCATTATTACGGATATAAAATTTATGCCTAAAGATGATTCTGACTTATAAAATTATGCGTTGTGAATGTATGATAAACTAGCTGACCCAGCGAACTTCGTATCGCCTAAGATTCAAAATGTTGTAATAAACCTTCCAAGTTTGACAACCTGGTACGCGGTGGTGATCTGGTAAGCGTTTTCTAGCTGATACTCATATGTTTGGGTAGCTCCTACTCGGTTATGATAACCTGTTACTTCGAAGGCATAAAGCGTTTTCTGGCTGACACTGCTGTTTAATAAGCTCATACCAAGTTATGACCGCCTGGTACCTCGAAGGCAAAGTTTTTGTCATACCACGTTTTATAGTGAAATGTATTCTCTTTGACGTTTTATGTCACATCACACGAGAACGCGGTCGAAGGGGATAAAAAGTATCCTTTGCCAAAAGCAAAAAAAAAAAAAAAAAAAGTATCCTATGTCCTTCTCCTGGCTCTAAACTACCTCCCTGCCAATTTTCAGCTAAATCGGTTCAGCCGTTCTTGAGTTATAAGTGAAGTAACTAACACGACTTTCTTTTATATATATAGATGAGTGTATGCCAAACGATTTTCTGCGAAATGAAGTTTATGCTATCCGCTGTTATTCAAAATAATATTATGACGAAAAAAATTCTGCCATAAAGGGTGGACCCGACATCTACCACCCCGCACTGGGCCGTGTGGTGGATTATGACACACTCCCTCTCAACGAGTGGAGGCCTGTGTCCCAGCAGTGGGAACATTATAGGCTGCTGATGATGATATACATATTAGTGCCCGTGACTGCATGTCCTAAATGGGGCAGCTCTGCAGGAACTATGAAAGCATACTAAGGCAAAAGTTTTTTTTTTTTTTACAGAGATCTTCAGGGCTTTGGCGTAACACACTTCATTTGGCAATGCCTTTCTTTTTAACAATCCAGCAACATTTATTATGGGATTTGCGTTGTTGAACCAACAAATTATGAAGGATTCAAAGTTCTTCGGATTGAGATTAAAAGTGTGTTGCGCCAATAAACCTAATGCGAGGTAATTGCGTAACATACTAACAGTAGCAATGGCTTTCATTTTTAACCGACTTCAAAAAGGAGGAGGTTCTCAATTCGGATGTTTATATATATTTATTGTTTTTGATAGTTCAACAACATTTATTGCGTTATTACTGGCGTATAGCAGACAAATTTTTCGAACATAAGGCGCAATGGATTAACAATATCCTTCAAAATGGTTCATATTGCGATTGATAGTGTGTTACGTACGCTATTAAAGTGGCTTGGAAAAGTAACAGTTACGCAGGTATGATAGCCATCTTGCGTAGCATGACCTATCTCAACGAAGAATCGACATCGGTACCTATCTCTTTCAAAGATGGATCCGGGATTTATTTTCTGGGAGGCACATCCCCAAATCTAGTGCGTATGTATATGTTTGACTGGCCTGTTAGTCAAGTGGTTAGTGACCCTGACTGCTAAGACTGAGGTCGTGGGTTCGATTTCCACCCAGGACAAATCTTTGTGTGATGAGCACGATCATTTGTTCTGTGTCTGGGTGTAATTTATCTATAATATGTATGTATTTAGAAATATATAAGTATGTTTATCAGTTGTCTGGTTGCCATAGTACAGGCTCTGCCTAGTTTGGGATCAGATAACGGTGTGTTGGTTGTCCTAAGATATTTATTTATTTATTTTATGTACTATGCTGCTTTTGGGATTAATTCTTTTTTGATGATATTAAGGAATAACTGAGAAAAAAGAACGCGTGTTGGTCAAGAACGAACCTCCTTACGCGTTACTAATTCAAAGCATTTATTTCAAACTAGCTTCCGCCAGCGGCTTCGCCCGCGTGAAATTTCAACCGTCCAATTCACCCTCTTAGGGATGGAATTTCAAAAAACCCTTTCTTAGTGGATACCTACTCTTCACAAAGAATACACCCTCCAAATTTCATGTCTCTAGGACCAGCGGTTTAGGCTGTGCGTTGATATATCAGTCAGTCAGTCACTCAGGACTTTGAATATATAGATAGGCACATAAATTGCAATTTTGAACATCCACATTTATATTAAAATAGAGTTGATTCTAGTTTTTCCTTGCAAAAGGTAGATTCGTATGAAGAAGAATGCACAAGAAACTTCACTGTTTTGTTCGCCTCTCCATTTTATCGAACTTTAACGAAAAGGTTTAGTGTCAAAAGCCTCATTTCGCCAGTTACCCATTTTTTGCTAAAGTTTCTCTTATTACTGATTCAAGCCTACTTTGTACTCGTATCGAGCTTGTTCTTCAATTAAGAACCTAACGGGCATCGAAATACAGATCTTTTTGCAAAACTAATCGGACCTGTCTTAAGTAGTCAATTTTGCATTAAGAATTTTGCCTGAGTCTACACAGAGATCGAAATATAGAAACTGTCCCGAATGTTTACGGTCAGGCTCACAGATAACAGAAAGGCTCCTCCATTACTACGAACTTTAAATCATAACTATCGAAATTCTCGTCTAATATATTGGAGAAAACGGGTGTGATGAAGGCTTAACTACATATTACCTACCACCTACTACTAACCACATAGTTCAATTTTCAGCCACAACATCGAAGATTGACCAACTCCCGCAAAACTGTGAGGTGAATAGAAATTATTATTAATACTTGTATCGAAACTGCATCGAAGTTTGCGCGTGACCCCGGCGGCGCTAAAATTGTGTTAGCGTCAACTTGGCCAATCTAAGTGTGGGCTAGTTTGTGTTGTATTGAATACTAACTCGTTTACCAACTCCTTGCACTGACTAGGAGTTGGCAGAAGGCCAGCGGGATTAATCAGCACCAAAAAAGAGGAGTTAGGATGTTTTTTGGCAGTTTCCGATTCCGAAAACCTTCGTACGGCTTCGTATGTCTTCGTATATCGACGTTTAGAACTCTGTCTATTAGCCTGAGGCCAAGCATGGAAAGTTCCCATGGCTCTCCATATCATCTTTACTATTGTGTAAATAAAGTTGATTTTGGTCTTATTGCACAACGCTTGCAATTGAAACATTTGAGTAGGTATTTATTTCTCGGCCCTGAAGTTCGTCGTTGTAAGTTTGCCAGCGGGATTAATCAACCCCAAAAAAGAGTACTTAGATGTTTTTTGGTGCATTTTCAAGATCTTAACTTAGCATAGCAGGTATTGAAGATTTACGGGCTACTTTGAAAAGTCAAAATCTCTTGTTTCAACGTACCTATATTACATTTTTTTTTACGTTTCTCACAATTGAAATTTACGCCATTAGCGAATTGCCAAAGCTGTTCCCTTCTAGACAAAGCTCCTCAAGCTCCGTCACTTCGACGGGCTCTGTGGTTCTCATACCGAGCGAATTCCTGCGGCTTTCACAAGATCATCAACACAGGAGACCGTTCAACTCTACGTCTTCCGGTACGCGGTCGCCACTCTAAAACCTTTCGTCCCGATCTGTTCTGCGACTGCGAGCAATGTGCCCTCATTAAGTTTGGAAATTCTTCGGGCTATGTCGGTTACCTTGGTGCTCCTACGGATCTTTTCATATCTGATTCGACCTCGTTGTGAAACTCGAAGATAGCCCTCACCATTGGCCTTTGGGGGTATTTAGCCTTGTAATAAGAACCTTGTTGTTTAGATCTATGTTGTAAAATATAACTTGGAAAATAATATTGTATGGCCTACATAGAATACCTACTATAGAGCAGTTTTACGAAAGTTGTACCTAATTGCCCCGTTGATTTCATGGTCGCAAGTGCGGCGGCTAAGCGGGGGGTCCTAGGTTCGATTCCCAGGTCGGGCAGTGTTATTGGGTTTTTCCATTACGAATATCTTAGTAACAGCCTGGAGTGTGGAAGTTGGCGGTGTGATATCGCCGTGCCTCGGAAAGCACGTTTGCGTCTGATCTCTCTCCGGTCGTGTCGGATTGCCAGTTGGACTAAAGTCAAAGTAAAAGCATTTATTTGAAATAGGCACATAAAAGGCACTTTTAAACGTCAACATTTTCAAATAGAATTGATTCTAGTCGCCCCTTCCAAAAGGTAGATTCGTATGGAGACGAATGGGCAAAACACTCGTTACCTACTCTAAAATGGTTTTCAATATAAGTATACTACAATTATATGTGAAGACTATGCACCTAGAATAAAATTACTATACCACAACAGGTAATAGAATTGTAATGAACCAATGAGAGGTAAATTAATTATATGGTGCTCACATATTAACAAACAGCAAAGGCAAGTATCCAAATTTCCTAATTACAAGTACACACTTGTTACTTGTACGAGTTAGGCTTCGTTCACACGGCATTGTCCTGCACGTTTTTTTGTAATCGTTTTTTTAACGAATAGTCAACCGGGTGTTCATATGCTAAATTTTCATTCGTGTAAAAACGAATAGCCGCAGCTTCCACACAGTTGTCACAGTGAGTAGACGTCACTGATGGATATGGACGCGATTTTTATAAAGTTCCATAGTTTTATCCCATAAAACGCGATTTTGTTCCACTAAAGAAATTAATAGTTCGTTATCTATAGAAGATTCCTCAACCATTTTGAATATCAAACCAAATCAAACATAAAATACGTGCCACCCCTCCAAAAGACGCTCAGGTACTAAACGCTTCTTTGATTGCTATCTGATAAAAAACGTATGACATCGTGTCGTGTGAAGGAGACAAAGCTATACCATATGCCACTGCGAACCGAATACGTCAAAGTTCATTCGATTTGCTTGACAAGTCCGTTGAGTATGCGTTTAAACGTATAAGCGGTACACGTTTTTTTGCAGTACAATCGACGTGTGAATGGATCTATCTACGTGGTATGGTCACTATTTATACGTTAAGACGTATACGGCAAAAAACCGTGCAGGACAATGCCGTGTGAACGAAGCCTAAATCACAGAATGTAAAAACAGTGTCATAAAAATAATAATCTAAACTATACAATTAAGTTAGGAACCAGTTTGATAGACTCTAGACTGTCCCATGGAGCAAGATCAGCATGTTTCCAAGCATTCTTTTCTTGGATATAATCCTCTAATTTGTAACAGGTGTGCCTGTTTACAAAGTGTGCTTTTAATATGACTTTTGACTGGCCTGTTAGTCTAGTGGTTAGTGACCCTGATTGCTAAGACTGAGATTGTGGGTTTGATTCCCGCCCAGGACAAATCTTGTGTCATGAGCACAATCATTTGTTCTGTGTCTGGGTGTAATTTATGTCTAATCCTACTAATATTATAAATGCGAAAGTTTGTGAGGATGGATGTATGTGTATGTTTGTTACCCTTTCACGCAAAAACTACTGAACGGATTAGAATGAAATTTGGCACACACATAGTTTATAACCTGGATTAACATATAGGGTACTTTTTATTCCGGTAGTATGTTCCCGCGGGTTAATTTCCGACCTCCACGCGGGCGAAGCCGCTGGCAAAAGCTAGTATGTATGTATAAATTTAGAAATAAATAAGTATGTTTATCAGTTGTCTGGTTGCCATAATACAGGCTCTGCCTAGTTTGGGATCAGATAACGGTGTGTTGGTTGTCCAAAGATATTATCTATATCTACTATAATTATATTACTATATTTATACTAATATTATAAAGCTGAAGAGTTTGTTTGTTTGTTTGATTGAACGCGCTAATCTCCGGAGCTATTGGTCCGAATTGAAAAAATATTTTTGGGTTGGGTAGCCTATTTATCGGGAAAGGCTTTAGGCTATATAACATTACGCTACAACTAAGAGGAGCGGAGCAGTAATGAAAAATGTTGCAAAAACGGGAAAAATCGCACTGGTAGGCAATTCGACGCGACGGGAAGGGTCGGGGTAACAAGAAATTTAACGCGGACGAAGTCGCGGGCAGAAGCTAGTTAAGAATACGACTTTAAAACCTTCTTTTATTTGATTGCAATATGTCACAAGGGATTTTGTTGTAACATTTAATATGAGTATGTAGCGCACATACTTGTTCACTATAATATCTCCGGCGCCGATGGCTCGTCTCCGTTGAAATTGGCCACCAAGGCCGAAATACTGTTTACCTAACAAGCACACGTTATGGATTTAGGCTACACGAAATTCCGGATTTATATTTATTTACCTAAATGTGGGTTTGAGTCTATTGTTGATGTTGACTCGTTGATAGATAGACCTAATTAAGCTTCCACGCGTTTTCCTCAAACACTGAATTAAATGAGAAATGTTCTGTAAACAGATCTTTATATACCTATTTACTTCTGCCACACTCAGAAAGGTTCATTAAATTAGTCCTAATTAGTATTTAACTAATTATCATTAAATCTGATAATGAACGATACATCCCAGAGACAATATTTAAGGGTTCATTCAAGGTTCATTAGGTAATGACAACTTTATGTATATAGTATCCGTAGGCAGGGCTTTGAATAACGTTAAAAATTTGGTATCGTTACTTTCTTCGGACGAAGATAACGTTATTAGTAGAGGTCACGTTATGCTTGGTAACGCTACTTGGCATACGTTTTACCGGTAACTGAGTACCGTTAAATTTTTATTTATTTTCTTTCATCTCTTTGTTTCGTCTACATTAATGAAGTTACAATTGCATCATTTGATTGGCGATGTTACCGTAGAGCGCCGCCGCCCATGGCGTGGCGCTTAGGTTGCGCAGGTTGACAACAACGCATTAAGTAACGATAAAAGTATCGATACTAGTAACGTTAATTGGTAACATTATTTATAGATTCGATACCAAAGTATCGTTACCCGTGTTACCGTTAAAATATTAACTTTATGAAAATAACGTTACTTAACGATACTTATAGTGTGAATTAGGTAACGTTAACAAGCCCTGTCCGTAGGCCGTAGGGAAGAGTAACGTCAAATTGTCTTTGAGATTGCGTATCGATAAACGATTGGTGTAGCCACACTTGAAAATGTGATATTATTAAGTAGCAAAAAACTTTATTTAAATACATTAAAACCTTTTATATTAACAATATAAATAAGAATTCGTGCATTTCCCGATCGTTTTTATATAAAAACAAAACGAAACAGCTATTTTCATGTAAATAAAATAAAGTACACGGGCCCTTTTTTTTCTGGTATCACTAACTGTCAATGTTGTAAACTGTCAGTGTTGGGGTTATGTTTATGTATAAAGCTTGTGTTGCGTTTAAACTGCCAAGAAAGAAAATTCATGTGTAAAGTTTGCTATAGCTTTATCTTAACATATATCATGGTAAGTTTCGTTCTATGTACATTCAATAAATCAAAATATGTCAGTAGCTAAACATCACATGTATTTGAAGAAATTAAATTGTGTTTGTTTCATTACCAACTAACATAACCTTATCAAGCCGTCTATCCTGCATCCTGACTGTGTATGTATTTGGGGATTAATGGAAGAACATCATGTCAGCATGTTTGAAGTTCTATGAGATGAATGTTTAAATAGAGCAGTAAAGTTTTCTTTTCTATAACTTATTTTATTGGCAGATAGCAGTTTTGTGTTAAAGTAAAAATAAATGAATAAATGGTGTACTTATTAAATAATGTTTAGAAATCGTATTGTTGTTTTCAGGTATTTTAGACATTGAATACAAAATTAATTCTACGGAATACACAATTTTTGAAGAAAGAAATGAAATGGACGATCCCCAAATTGAAAATGAACAAAATAGCACAGGTACTATAAAATTTATCTTATAAATACAATATTGTTTTAACTTTTCTATTCACTTTATACTAAAAATACCTTTAAATTATGTTTTAGATTACAGTGATAAGAAAAATACGACAGTATTCAAAACCAGGGATCAAGTGCGTAGACCCTCAGATTATATTCGTCGGGAAGCTGTGTTAAGGATACGACATCTAGAATATAAAAAAAGGATGGAAACGCAAATATTAAAAACACAGGTACTTAACCATAGTTTTTCAACGTTTATACCAGTATTTTAATTTATAGCAAGATTTATTTATATGTTTACTTTTTGCTTTGCAGTTAGAAGTTGAACAAATAAAAAAAAGAGCAGCATTGTTGGAGGAAGAGAGAAACAACTGTTTATTAGAAAAAGCTAAAATAGAATTAGAAGAACTTAATAAATCTATTGCCAAATAAAGTATTACTTATTTGGTGATAGATTTCTTCAGTTCTTCTTAATCTATCCTATGATTAGTCTCTTTTTCAAGGATTGATAAATAAAAGTATTATTGTCATTTAATGGATTTTTATTTATTTAAAATTATATTATGAGAAAAACCTATGAACTATAGATTGTCGCACCATAAATCCATTGCTGTTGGTGGTGCTTTCACTAATGAGTGCAACATCATCATTCTCAATATCATGAGAATCCCAGTTCATTGGAACCAGATCATCAACCAATAAGGAAATATTATGCAGTGTTGCACATGCACATATAACAGCCACAACTGTATCCCTCTTAATACCCATGCCCAGTTGGAGACAAGGAAATCTTCACTTCACTTCTTCACAGTATTCCTGGTTTTAATTTGGCTTCTGTTGTAGTTTTCTAGGGCAGTTGAATTTGGTGATAAAAATGGTGTCAGTAGCACATTGCTAACTGCATACCCGCTGTCCCCTAAAATTATCCCTTTTAACACACCAGTATTCAGTACTTGCTTAATAGCACTGCTGTTATAAATAAAACTATCGTGGGTACTGCCAGGCCACCGGGCTACTAAATCATAAAATTACAAGTTTGGCCCGGTGACTGCTTGAACATTGATAGAAAAATACCCTTTTCTATTCCTATAGACTTCTGATGTTACTCCTCCTGGGCTTCTTATTTTAATGTGAGTGCAATCGATACACACAATTACTCCAGGAAAATTAGCTATTTCAAAAAAAAAAATTGCCTGGAACAAGAAAACAAACCAATTAGTACATTCATGAATATATGTACTAGGTACAGTTATGTATGTTAATTTTATAAATAGTACTTGCTTCACTGTGTTCATTTCTTCTACAGTAGATGGCAATTTAACAAAATCTTTCATTTTGTTTGCTATCAATGTAGAGACTTGTGCAATAATTCGTGAAACTGACTGCTGGCAGATATTTATGACATCCCCATCCAGTTTCTGTAAAAAAAGGCAACGACATATTATGTACATATCTAACAATTTCTATTATTATTTACAATACCTACCTAATGCAGTTTAATTCAATAAATAGATATGCTATTAAGTCAGGGCCGTAGCTAGGGGGGGGCATTGTGGGGCAATGCCCTACCTTGAAATCACAATGCCCTACCTTAAAAATACCAAAAACGAAGAGAACCTATTAGAATTGGATTGTATGTTTATAGTTTTAGATAAAAAAAATGTAGCAATAGGTATCTAAACTTTTCCGAACATACCATAGTTTGGGAGATTCATTCCATATTATAATAATTATTTTCTCTGTGTTTAGATGGCATTTGAAGCGCCATCACATGAAGCAATGGGTCTATTTAATTATAATATGCCGATGCAGAGAAAAATTTCAACCGTCTTGTTCGCTTGTTCTTCATCATTGGTGATTTAATAGCTGTCCTTAGATCCATGCTCATGTTCTATCACAGAAATTATTTGTCTATGAATAGCTATTGAATGTACATCACTGACCTAGAGGTGATGTTGATTGATTTAGTAGCCCGTGCTTCAGAGCAGATCAATTATGATATACTTAGTCACAAAAATGAAGGGATATAAATTTTTTTCCCATATTTTTGGGTGATTTTCAATAACCTGTAACTCCGAGGAAAATGATCGTACAGCAAAAAATGAAAAGCACATTGTAGCACCATGTATTTAGTTTTCTGGTACGGCCATGTTTTTTTTTATCATGTTTGGGTCTGGAGAAATAACAAAGAAACAAACAAAAAAAAATTTTATCAAATTTTTTCTCGTGTTAAAAAAGGTCTTCAAAGGGTTTCAAAAATTTATTTCCATTGTTTCACTTAAAAGTTCTTTTAGAAAATTTAATGCCCTTTAATTTAACGTATCCAGAATGCCTCTACAATGATTTGCCGCGGAGTTATCGTGAGTCAAAGCAAAAAAGTACTTTTTAACTTTGACAATCAATAACTCTGGAAATAATGATTGTATAGGAAATCGAAGGAGGGTTTTAGAAACAACACAAAATTTTCTATAAGATACCGTGAATGACTTTTGTCGAAAATATTTTTTTAAAATTGAAAGCTTTGACTGAAAAAAAGACAAACATTCGCATAATTAAGGATATTTGGATAACTTGGTATAACTTTGGATAAAATGGATGAACGAAGAATATAGTCGGTAATTTTTCAACCTCAAAGTGTCCCCTAAAATCTCTCTGAAAAATTCAAAGCGCTGCGATTTTTTTTTCTTTTCAAAGTGCCCTGAAGCTCCAAATTCTTTGTTTTTGCAAAAATCACCATTATGAACAATTTTTACTCGTGTTTCGATGCTAAAATTTTTTTTTCTCAATAATCTTTATTTTTTCGATCAAAGAGATTGATTTTTCAAGAAATTTAAAAAGGAGTAATTTTTTTGTCAGAAAAAATCGAGTACTTATTTTTTTTTTTTGACAATAATGGAGCATTATAAGACCTTGAAAAAGAAATCAAAAAAAAATATTTATTTTTAATTTTCTTGAAAAATCAATCTCTTTGATCGAGAAAATAAAGATTTTTGAGAAAAAAAAATTTTTAGCATCGAAAAACGAATAAAAATTGTTCATAATGGTGATTTTTGCAAAAACAAAGAATTTGAAGCTTCGGGGCACTATGAAAAAAAAATCGTAGCGCTTTGAATTTTTCAGGGATTTTAGGGGACACTTTGAGGTTGAAAAATTACCCACGGTATCCTTCATCCATTTTATCCAAAGTTATACCAAGTTATCCAAATATACTTAATTATGCGAATTTTTGACTTTTTTTCAGTCAAAGATTTCAAGTAAAAAAAAAAACTTTCGACAAAAGCCATTCAAGGTATCTTAAAGAAAATGTTGTGCAGTTTCCAAAACCCTCCTTCGATTTTCTATACAATCATTATTTCTAGAGTTATTAATTGTCAAAGTTAAAAAGTACTTTTTTGCTTTGACTGACGATAACTTCGCGGAAAATCATCGTTCTGGCATTCTGGATACGTCAAATTAAAGAGCATTAAATTTTCTAAAAGAACTTTTAAGTGAAACAATGGAAATAAATTTTTGAAACCCTTTGAAGACCTTTTTTAACACGAGAAAAAATTTGATAAAATTTTTTTTTGTTTGTTTCTTTGTTATTTCTCCAGACCCAAACATGATAAAAAAAATCATGGCCGTACCAGAAAACTAAATACATGGTGCTACAATGTGCTTTTTATTTTTTGCTGTACGATCATTTTCCTCGGAGTTACAGCTTGTTGAAAGTCACCCAAAAATTTGGATTTTTTTAATATCCCTTAATTTTTGTGACTAGTGTATTTTTTACATCCGCCCTACCTGTAGCCAATGCTGCCCTACCTCAAATTCGAGTCTAGCTACAGCCCTGTATTAAGTACTAACCTGAAAACTACCAGTAGCGAAGTAGCGTAATGTCAGCAGTAACATTATTTCCGGTCGAATGGTAATCCTCTTTTGGTTGGTTTACTTACCGTAAAAAGTGCAATATTGCCTTTACTGGCAGCAAAGGCAATATTGCACTTTTTACGGTTTCTGGCGTAAATCTATAGCGTGCATGAAATTCTTGAACCGAGTATTTTGAAAAGGGACCAGAATAATCACGTAAATACCGCCTCGGCCCCACTACTCTATACCTTCTGGTATAGTCTACAAAATCAATAAAGTCTAGCAGATCACTCATCTTTACTATTGTTAAAACACTTCTATTCCTGTGAATTCTTTAAATATACTTAAGTAAAATATAGCCTCAAACGTAAATGTCAAAATCAATCATTAGAAAGTTAAGTGAAGGTTTTGCCGTACTTAACTTTAATTGTCTTTAAGGGACGGTAACGGACCATTAACTGTCTCTGAGAGCGAACTTTTTTAAATCTATACTAAAGAGCAACTTAAGTAACCATTAAACGTCTCTGAGTGTGGCAGAGAGCTGTTTGCTGTCATTAATATTATTATTCATCTTGGGCTCTATTTAGATTATTAGCGCAAAGGCTAGGATTTGCTGTTTATTTACCTATATATTTGCAATCTTCCATAAGCCAGGTTGTTAAGGTCCTCAGATAAACTCGATAGCTATTCGATTCGATAAACTTGTCTATTTAAGTATCTTTTATTCGACTTACGGGGTAGCAAGAACCGATGTCCATGCTGGTTGTAACTACCTACAACCAGTAAGAAGAGTCCTGTTATGGGAGCCCAAAATCAGGATATTTTGCAAATTTTTCAACGGTTATAAAATAAACAACAGTGTGAGCAGTGGTGGGCCTGTGGTAACAGCCGAGTTGTAGGTCGGTTCGAACCCAGACGGGCACATTTCTTTGTGTAAATTATTTGGTCACCACTGCTCTCAAAACGGTGACGTGAAGCATCTACTAACCCGCACTGGGCCCGCGTGCTGGTTTACGGTTTGTCCCTCTCTCCGAAAGGTCGCCTGTGCCCCAGCTTTAGGAGCATTATAGGCTAATTATCCATAAAATAAACTGCTGTTTCCTACTAATGTGCAAAACTATATGTTCAAAATAATTGAGAAATTTTTTAACCCAGGGGTTGTAAAAAGATGATCACCGAATCCATGATAGAAAGATGCGCGTCGATGTCATCGCCACTCTGTAAAATATATCACGGAAGTTCATTATCCATTCGACCTTATATTCAGCTTATCTTCTTTACATAGTATGAAAAAAAGTTACTTCTCGCGTTTGTACACACGGCTACAGGTTAAGCTATACCTACATTTCCAGATTTAGCTGATCTCTCATTGGCTTTTCTTACGATGATAGCTTATACTGGAAATGTATAGCTTGATGTGTGGCCGTGCGTACGCTTAGATCTTTTAAACTGCGCTACGGATTTTATTGCGGTTTTCATCAATAGACAGAGTGATTCATGGGGAAGATTTATAAATATAAATCTTACTAATATACTAATATTATATAATAAAGCTGAAGAGTGTTTGTTTGTTTGGTTGAACGCGGTAATCTCAGGAACTACTGGTCCGAATTGAAAGATTATTTTTGTGTTGGGGAGCCTATTTATTAAGGGAGGCTAGAGGCTATATAACATCACGCTACGATCAAAAGGAGCGGAGCCGCAACGAAAAATGTACGAAAACTGGCAGGCTATTCGATGCGACGGGAAGGGTCAGGGAAACAAAAATTTGACGCGGACGAAGTCGCGAGCAGAAGCTAGTATATAATAAGTGGACGAAGCCGCTGGCAAAAGCTAGTTAGGTATCATTTACAAATGTATTATTACTATGAACATCATTAAAAAGGACCTACCTACTCAAAAGTTAAGCTTACACAACATTTTGTGGTACTCATCCAAACTGCAGCAAGATGCCTCAGACAGACTAACTAGGCGGCGACTTGAATGGTAGCTCAGATCGAATCGAGACCGTTAGTTAGCAAGTTTGGGCATAACTTGATAGACGAGGTCCACACTTTGGGATAGCTTGTCTACAGGTCTGAGTGTCGGCTTTGTAATTTACTGCTACCGGCTAACTGAAAGGGTTGTGTTCACTTTTGAACTAAACGTGTTTGATCAAAGTGGGTTGTAGTGTTAGGAAAACGATTAGAATCTGAATAATTTTAAAGGTTATTGGTAATTCATTCTCTAGTGTGTAAGTTAGGATGTAGAAGGCACGAAACTCTGTAACAATAAAGACTGTTTTGTTTCTCACGCGTATCTAGACAGGGTTGCAGGGATATCGACGCGCACCCTGTTACCAGAATTCAATATATGATCCTGAACTTTGTTATAAATATATTTTGACCGCGTAGTAATTGTACTTTTCTACACGGTGAAACAGCAGATTTTTTTTCATCAGCAGCATCATTTCAGCCCTGCATCACCCACTGCTGGTATGCCCAGCAACCGGCGGCGGCCTACCCTCTTTTCCGCCATACTTCTCGGTTCCGTGCGTCTCTCATCCATGTGTTTCCTGCGACTTATCAACCCTACGTAGTTTTTTTTTTAACAGTTCCATTTGCTTTAATATACCTAGAAAAAGAGTTCGACCGACTTTTGAAATTAAAGTTATTTTTCAGTTTGTATTGTTCTAAGTTACGGAACAAAGGAGCTTCAAAAGATGTAGGAATGCCGTAGGGAAGGTTAAGATGTCAAGTTAATCAACAGGTAACCTTCCGGTTAATCCTTCGGGCTACCGTTGACCTTCCCAACCTTACATTCTTGCTTTTATGTCTTGCAAGACACAAAATGTTTAACATAATACCATGCCCCGACTCACGAGTTGGCAGGCAGGCACTTTACGTTACGTAATTACTAAAACTTTAGGTACAAGTAAAACTACTGTACAAAGGCGGACTTAATGTCTGGGGCATATTACATATATACTTACCAATCTTAGGGTGGTGCATAGAAAAATAAAGCAACATAAGGGATAGATAACTCGAAAAAGTAGTCTTGTGTAGTTCACGAACGAACTAGGTGGTAAGAGCGCTCCCACAGGTGAACTACGCGAACTTGTTCCCTCATTCCCCGATCCGTAGTTTGTTAGGTCGTGACCGAATGAGTGAGGATGGCGTCAACCGAACTAACGTCGACCCATAAGTGCGGTATTATATGGCGGGCGGCGGCGGACGGACAATTAACACGGGACCGAACGGGTTGACACTAATTCTGCCGCTCGCTCACTGCACCTGCACGCGTAGCATGAAATACCACCATAGAAAGAACTTTGTCTATTTTTGGTAGAATAGAGATAGAATTGTCATGCTACGCCAGCATAAAACGGTACAAATCTTTCTACAATCTTTAATTCTGTCTTTAATCTTTCTACAATCTTTAATTCTGTCTTTAATCTTTCTACAATCTGTAATTTTATCTATTCTTCCGTCGACAAAACCCCTTTCTACGGTGGTCTTGCTACGCATGCTGAGCGTCTCGTTGAAGTACCTATACGGTCTATCAGTCTTTCCCATAGGGGTAGAGAAACTACGGAACGTCCCCTGTTACGATCCTTACATACTCCTTTTGCCTCGTTTAGGTTCATAAATCTCTGGTCATACACACACGCCGGTTGCGTTGCGAGTACTATGCACCTGAACTTTCAAAAATTAATAAAAATATTAAAAAACCGAAAAATACAAAAAAGTTATTGTAATCACTAAACTAGTTATTTATTGCAACAATAAACCTTGGTATTATTTACAATAATGAACATTTTATGAATTACCTATCAAACAAAGGCTTTTGCTGTTTTTAGAGTCCAAAAATTGTAGGTAAAAGTAGAACATTCCATAATCTTGTCGTATGCAGTAGGAGCAATATCAAAACGCGCGAACGATCTAACTTTCTTTGATTCGAGCTGGGAGCTGACGAACTAGAAGGGCGAACTAGTTCGTTAAGGAGCGGCGAACTAAACTGAGAGATCTTTGTTGCGAACTACTATGCCCATGACTACGAAAAAGAATGAATACTAAATGGTTAGATACACACATACGAGTACATATAACAAAAATTAACTTTGTCTGGAGATATAACGATATGGAGAGGAGAAATCGAATCCAGCAAATCAGCGCTGGGATGATTTCGCCAATTTCTTGCGAATATGCTCACGTACTTTCACTTTAAATGATAACCGACTGGTTGACCGTTTCCAGTTTGTGTACTTATTTAATTTCATCACCACTGGTTTCAAAACGGTGAAGGAAATCATCGTGATTACCTACACGCCCATGTCTAAGAACCAAAAATTTTAAGACATGAGGCTTCACCAAAGGAGACGCCCCGGGCGTCGGGAGTCAATAGCGAACTCCCGGCCACCGTAGGTGCGAGCTTACGCGGCGGGTAAGGACCAGGCTCGGGTCGACGGCGCGTAGTGTTCCACGCGCGCCTCAAAGAGATGTCAGCAGAACTGATGGGGTCTGCTAGAACCAATGCCTGCCAGGGTTGCGAGATTGTTCGAAAGAGATACCGTGACCCTGGCATATGGGCAACTGAAGGAACATGGGTGGGTTTTAGTCAGTAAAAGTCTGACACGCCCTCCCGCTCCACCCAGAGCGGGAGCAGTCATTTGATGATTTCCCATCCAAAAAAAAAGGCATACACCAAACCGCACTGGGCCGCGTGGTAAATGATGTCCCCACTCCCTCTCATAGAGAAGAGGCCTGTGTCCCAGCAGCTAGGATCACTTATAGGCTAGCTCTATATTCCCCGGAGGATTAAGTAGTTAATTGGTACGTTTACCTAACCCCTAAGAGTTTAGGTAAACGGGTTAATCTCACCCTTCTTCTAAATTGCATTATAGGTTTTAAGTTCTGTAGGTCATGAAGTCCAAACATTAGGGCTTTATGCATACTGTCTACATTTTCTTTTAAATGGTATCAGTGATTAGCAAAAACAATGGGATCTCTACAAGACTCCGTTTAAGAGAACTACGTGGCCGCGCGGTTCTCCATTTGCCGACCGTGCGGCCATGAAGTACAGACACTAGAGCTTTATTCATACCGTCTATATTTTCTACGAAATCGTATCAGTGGTTAGCAAAAAGAATGGGACCTCTACTAAGCTTCATTTAAGAGAACTGCGTGGCTGCGCGTTCTCCATGTGCCTACCGCGCGGATATTGTTAAACCGTTATAACTTTCTGAATATTGGATCTACGATTTTGCGACTTACACTGTTAGTGTTTTACAAATTCCTTCGTATTGTAGACATTGTCGTTTTTCTTCTATGACACTATGTCCGAGCAGTCGAATTGGACACGACTTTTAATACTTCTCTTGGGATTATAATAACGTGAAGATACCGCAGATATCTTTCGGGTAACCAAAATGGCATTTCAAATCTTCACAAGTACTGCCTAGGTATCTCATATTCTCTAGATTCACAGACAATGTGCACGTATAACGTAACTTCACGTGCTGAAGGAACAACAATGAAGTTTGAAACAAGGAAACCCCCCACGCACTTACTTAAGAACATAGCACTAACAAGTTAAATAGGTACTACGGTATTAGGATTAGGCACTTGTTGTTTTTGGGGCCTGTGAAACAGCGGGTAGATGTGAAATCGGCCATTTTAAAGACCGAAGTAGGTCTTTTAAAATGGTCGATATACCATTTTCTGGGTCGGAAATATTCAAATGTCTTCTCCCGTTCTGGTGGAGCGAATGAGCCAGACTGTTACTCGTTAATAAAAACTTTTTTACAAAAAAAAAAAAACAACCGACTTCCTTAAAAAAACTTTTTTACAAAAAAAAAAACAACCGACTTCCTTAAAAACACTACAAAGTGAAAAATAACTTTAATTTCGGAAGTCGGTGTCTTTTATGGTTTTTTTGCCACCGACTTCCGAAATTAAAGTTATTTTTCACTTTGAAAGTGTTTTTAAGGAAGTCGGTTGTTTTTTTTTGTAAAAAAGTTTTTAGTTTTAAATTTTTAGTTGTGGTATCCACCCCGCACTAATTCCAAACAAACAGTGCATATTTATGCGATAGCAGAAATCGCGGTTGATTTGCTGTCATTTTTTAAAGAGTTCCGGTGTCTATCTCCGGAACTCATCATCAGATCTATATGAAATTTATATGGGACCATTTTGGAATAAACCCCTTTCAAACAAAAAAAGAATTTTGCAAATCCGTCTATATATGACGGAGTTATGGCCGAACATACATAAAAAAAAAAAAAATATAAACATCCGAATTGAGAACCTCCTCCTTTTTGAAGTCGGTTAAAAACACTACAAAGTGAAAAATAACTTTAATTTCGGAAGTCGGTGTCTTAAGATTTGTATTTATGGTTTTTTTGCCACCGACTTCCGAAGTTAAAGTTATTTTTCACTTTGTAGTGTTTTTAAGGAAGTCGGTTGTTTTTTTTTGTAAAAAAGTTTTTATTTTTAAATTTTTAGTTGTGGTATCCACCCTGCACTAATTCCAAACAAACAATGCATATTTAAGCGATAGCAGAAATCGCGGTTGATTTGCTGTCATTTTTTAAAGAGTTCCGGTGTCTGTCTCTGGAACTCATCATCAGATCTATATGAAATTTATATGGGACTATTTCGGAATAAACCCCTTTCAAACAAAAAAAGAATTTTGCAAATCCGTCTATATATGACGGAGTTATGGCCGAACATACATAAAAAAAAAACATATAAACATCCGAATTGAGAACCTCCTCCTTTTTGAAGTCGGTTAAAAACCATCCGAGTTCCTTTAGTTGCCTGTGCCAGGGCCATGGTAATTCTTTGGAACAAATCTGTGACCCTGGCAGGCATCGGCCCTAGCTAAAATCAATTTAACAACCACAACATTTTCCATTTATTAACACAGAGATGTGTTATGATGAGGACTCATCGGTGAGCTAGTCATTGTTCACATTCAAGGAAACATTTTATATCGTTTAATTAAACTAACATACCAGTCAGTTATCTACCACAAGATTTAGTAAACTTGTTCAGCACGCGTAGCATGACCATTGTAGAAATGGGTTTTGTCGACGGAAGAATAGATAAAATTACAGATTGTAGAAAGATTAAAGACAAAATTGAAGGTTGTAGAAAGATTTGTACCGTTTTATGCTGGCGTAGTTTTATGCTGGAGCAGTGGTGGCCTAGTGGTAACGGCCGTGACTTACGAGTAGTAGGTCGTGAGTTCAAACCCAAGCAGGCGCATTACTTTGTGTAAATTATTTCATCGCCACTGCTCTCAAAACGGTGAAGGAAAACATCGTGAAGAAACCGGCATGTCTTAGAACCAAAAATTCGAAGACATGGGACATCTACCAACCTGCATTGGGCTCGCGTGGTGGATTATGGCCCGCTCCCTCTCACCGAGAGGAGGCCTGTGTCCCAGCAGTGGGAACATTATAGGCTGATGATGATGATGCTGGCGTAGCACGACAATTCTATATATCTATCTCTATTCTACCAAGAATAGACAAAACACATTTCTACGGTGGTCATGCTATGTATGTTGTATCTACATTAGTAATTTTATTTCGACAAGCATTTTTCCCATAATTATGTATATCAATACTAGATTTTGCCCGCGGCTTCACCCGAGTGGATGTCACTTCCAACCATTTGCAAATTTGAAATACAAGGACTTTCAAAACAACTTCATCCCCTTTTTCAGCTCTTCGGCAGTAGAATTATCAAAAACGCTGAGATACGTATAAATAAATTTTGAATCGTCAGACTGAACACAAATTTTGAATAACGTAGCTTTAAAACTGACAGACTTTCATACAAACTTCCACCCCCTATTTGACCCCTTTACGGAGGGAGTTTCCTAACATCTTTTCTTAGTGGACGTCTCATACTTATAATCTACCTCTTTACCAAACTTCAGTTGTTTTCAGCCTTCGTGATTAATCAGTGAGTGAATGAATGTTTAAATGAGTGACCTTCGCCTTTATATATACAGATCCATGAAATGTTCATAGTATATTTGCGTGAGACGCAGAATTACAGCAAATAGAATTAGCGTCTAGAATGTAATCTACAAAACTGATCTGTTAGAAGCATTGCTGGTAAAATGAGCTCATGAATAAAGTTGCCCTTCATTACTGTAGTTCGCGCTTGAATTAATTCCAAACGCCATTATTCATATCCACATGAATACTTCCCGCCTACCATAATAATTCTGAAACGCAAACCCTCACATAATAATTAAGATATCGTATCCTCAATCGCGAATCCCGGAGCTTCGAAATAATTACTCCGCGCGTGTCATAGGTACGTAGTTCCTTTGTGAAAATATTCCAATTTCAGCCAAGACGTGAGTTCCACTCCTAAGGCTAATTCACTTCTCCTTAGTTTACTAAGATAGAGTTATGTAGTTAGAAGTGCAACCATCTTAAGTCAAGGTACCTCTGTTTGCTTGTTACCTAGCTCCTTTTAGTTGTTTGACTGCTGTTTCACGACTACCTTCAATTGTTTCGCTTTTAGGAGCTTCAAACTAGACCTTTTTGACCTGTTTCCTTTTGTTTTGTAGGTTCTACATGGTTTCGGGCTGTTTGGATGTTGAAGGATGGTACATATTTTTATGGGCGTGTGTTGCTTGTTACTGTACTCTTGTTCCGTCGCTGCTTTCTCTGTTATAGTTGTAACTTAGGTCGTAACAGCTATGTGAACATAATTCAGCATTGCTTAAGTAAGGTGTCACGCCCTTTATGCCAGGAGGCTTTTATATAATTTTCATTTTACTTGTTGGTATAGTGGGTTGGCTAACTGACATGTGATGTGGCAAATGATTTAGCAAAACACTAAGAAGTGGTGAAGGGCGGGCGTTTTTGTCTTATGTAATTTTGAGGTTGGAAAAGTGCTGATCCTTAGCGTAATTGTAATAAATGACTTTGGATTTGGTTTATTCCTGAAAGGTACCTCACAAGTCCAGCTACGTTCGCTACGTTAGATCGATATTTAATCTGAAATAGTCTTTACTAGAGAATGGTCAGCAGCATTATCTATGCATTTTACCACCATACTCTGATCGCCAATCCGATGCGCCAAGCGTGGCGATTATGGCAAACCCCCCCAAATTGGGGGATGCCGATGTCCAGCAGTGGACGTCTTTCGGCTAAAATGTCGATGATAATGAGTCTTCAATCTAATTATTAATAAAATCAAAAAGATCACTTGCATGGCACTACTTTCTGTATGAAAACACGGATATTAATTTTGACAAACCAAGCAGCGCTTATGAAACTTGAAGGCAAATTTTCTGTGCCAGGGTCGCGAGATTTGTTCGAAAGAGATACCGTGGTCCTGGCATAGGGGCAACTGAAGGAACACGGGTGGGTTTTAGTCAGTAAAAGTCCCTTCCGCTCCACCCAGAGCGAGAGACGTGGATTGATGATTTCCCAACCACAAAAAAAGAAACAGCGCTTATTTATTTATTTATTGGTCTATCTACAATTGTTACACTTTATAATCTAATAATACAAGTTATAATACACATCAAGTGTACAATATGAAATTTGAAAGCTAATTTTCTGTAATTGAAAACGTTCAGAATCTATATTTACAATCCCATCTCAGCGACAATCAGTGAGAAAAATTATTAATTATTTTATAGATGGTTCAAATCAAATCAAATCAAAATATTTTTATTTCATATAAACCTACATGGGCACTTATGAAACGTCAGAAGCTAGGTGCACGGTTCCAAATAGTTGGTTCCTATGGAGAAGAGCCGGCAAGAAACTCCACGGTTACTCTTTTAAAAATAATTAATTTTAACAATTGTTTCAAATTACAGTGTTAATAGGTATGGGAGGACGGTGTAGGCCTGTCAACAAGTACCAGGTACAGAATAAGATAGAAAATTG
Source organism: Aporophyla nigra (assembly GCA_947507805.1). NCBI lineage: Eukaryota > Metazoa > Arthropoda > Insecta > Lepidoptera > Noctuidae > Aporophyla > Aporophyla nigra. Next base: position 13,279,185 of record OX382315.1, on the reverse strand, counting down.
TCTACAGTCTACAAGGCCTACAACGTTCTCACATTCACAAAGTATAAAAGTATAAAATAATCTACATAAATAATATTATTTCATAAATAAGACATATTACACTATTTAAACCAAATGTCATTATTGCCATGACAACCAATATTAAAGAGTACAATGTACAATTGTAGGTATATAATTTCAAAAATGCCATTCGCATACATCGCCATTCGGGAGCAGTTAATAGACACAGGTCATCCTGTTATGAGCTACTAGGGAAGCCACATGTGCAGAAGGAATTATTGCCAAACTTCCTTGTCTTTAACGAAGTCTTTTATCTTATAATATGCTTTTTTGATAAGGACACGTTTGATGTGTGATTTGAACTTTCCATAGCTAAGTTCAGTAACAGACTTTGGCAACTTGTTATAGAAGCGGATACTGTTAATAAGAAATGATTTACTAGTTTTAGTTAATCTAAATGTTGGTATCACAATTTCATTTTTACTACGCGTATTTATGTTATGGAAATCACTTCTTATTTTGAAAAGGCCAAAATTTTTGCGAACATACACTATACATTCAAAGATATAAAGAGAGGGAGGAGTCAGTATATCAATTTCTGTAAATTTGTTGTTTGGTTGTTACTAATATTACTATTTTATAATAATGTTGGTAAATTAAAGGTATTTTTAACAGATTGGAACCGAGATTAGAATATGAACGTTCTTAAGAAATCGGAAATTGCCTCTCAGGTGTAATTTCCAACAGAAACAAGATAGAATAAATTAGAGCTACCTGCCACCTGACTGTGATGTTTTTTATCGAGATTTGTCGTTATATGTTTCTGTGTCACAAAATACTTTTTATAAAATATCATGTTGGTACTACGTACTCATATTATTTTAATTTTATACCTAGTGTTGTCCATTACATAATAATCAGCCTATATTGTTCCCACTGCTGGGACACGGGCCTCCTCTCGGTGAGAGGGAGTGGGCCGTAATCTACCAAGCGGGCCTAGTGATGGCTGGTAGATGTCTTCGAATTTTTCGTAGATACACGAAGGTTTAAGAGATTTACCTCAAGCAATGTGGAAGTTCAGTCTATATTACAGCAATGGATTGCACCACAACAAGAGAGAAGATGTTACTATAAGAACATAAAAGCTACATACATACTCAGTAACTTATATTGCATAGCTATGTAAGATAGATTTGAATTGAATAATTCATTTGTTTAGTGACAAGGAAACCATAGAAATTGTTGTAGTTTGTTTTGTCTCAACCTAAGTTGTATTTTGTAGTTGTTTGTTGTAGTTGTGTATTGTGAACCCAATTCCTAGATGATGTGGTTATCATTTATTTAAATGAGAACGAATAATAAATTAAAAAAACTGAAAGTGTTTTTTTTAATACCCTTGAATTGTTATACTTGGTTTATAAAAGTCCAACCAAGTTCTATGCAAAAAATAGTGGTAGGTTTTTTACCTATGGTGTCAGCCCTAATACCTATAATTTGTTTCTTTCGTGGGCATTACTTGGCCAAAACCTCTTTATTAAATGGGCATTTCCCTTTAAAGTTGTTTTAATTGTAAAACACGAAATATGAACTATGAAAGAAAAATTTAAAACAAATTTCTGTCTATATGTAAAATTGCAAAATATGTGACGTCACACTAGGGAGGGCGGGGGGTCTCACAAATGTGACCAGCTGTGACAAGGACGGGGGGGGGGAGTAAAAAAATCATGAAATATGTGTGACGTAATTTATGGATGGCCCCTTACTGTCAATTACAGGAAAATTCAAAATTACGAGAGGGTCTGCAGCAAGATGGGTAAGAAGTCGGGACTATCACAGCATAAGATTGTGGGTGGAATGCTTGTTAGACAGAATCCCTATGCTCACTTGCCCAACAGTCGACCGACAAAAAAGAATTAGATGGTTACATCAAAACCTTTGGTCCAAATCAATGAATCTATTCAACAAAACTTGGAGTGTTTTATCTGAGCGTTGTAAAGGATAAAGCTTAAAGGAGCGAGCTTTTAGAGCGAAGCTCTAGTCAATAGTGCTGTTGTTAGGCACAAACGATTGCATGGGAGCTTTTGTAGTTTAAATAAATAAAGAGCGGAACGTAGCGGCGCGACGTCGAATCGTTGCATCCATTTCCATTGACGATTGAAAACGGTGGACGCTGTTACACCGTAGTGTAACGGCTGTTGAAGAATTGGGTGAACCGCATTGAATTGCAAAAATACGCCTAAGTCACTTTCCTACATTTCTTTTAGGTACTAATAACATTTTAAAAAAGTTTATTTGGAACAAATTCAGCGTGACATTATCAAACACAATATGAATAATTTTGAAGGATGTTGCTCTAATTCATTGCTTTAAATATTCGACAATTTGTCTGATCAACAACGTAATGTTTGTTTCAAATTTTCACATTTTTGTGTGAAATTTTGTATGTAAAATGTAGAGTGGAAGTGAGCGTGTGAGTTTGTGTGTGTATTAATTGAACCATCGCATCGATTTTTTATACTGAAATTGATGTGCGATATTCTGCGTTTTGAGTATGAGCTTGGATGGCTATTATGGTATGGACTGTGTGAAAGAAGATATAGCTAGAATGAGGGTAACAACCGAAGTGACGACTACAAGAGAAGTGGAAATAAAGACAGGTTGTACCGACCCAAAATAAATTAGGACAATGCACAATAGCAAGAAAATGATGATGAGATATTTTTGTTCTTGCGCGTTAGTATAAACAAATGATTTTTATACTGACGAAGTTTTTTTGGTCATACCTTACGCTTGGGTGTAACAGTCACCTCAAACGGTGAAAAATGCATGCCCTGAGTGTAGCAGGGTACAAAAACAATACAACTGCTACCGGTGCCTATATTTTGTATGGCCTGCACTAAATGAGTGTTGCACCTGATTCAAGGTAAATAGAAGGCGGGGAGCGGAGTGTTCCACGCGCGCCTCAAAGAGATGTTAGCAAATTGAAGGGGTCTCTAGGACCGATGCCTGCCAGGGTCGTGAGATTTGTTCAAAAGAGATACCGTGGCCCTGGCATATGGGCAACTGAAGGAACACGGGTGGGTTTTAGTCAGTAAACGTCTGACACGCTTTCCCGCTCCGCGCAGAGCGGGAGACGTCATTTGATGATTTCCCAACCACAAAAAAAAAAGAAGGAGGGGGGAGGTCCGAAAAACCGCGTATTCTACCTACCCTATGATGTATACTAGATGGTGCAAAGTTGTATTTGCTCCGTGGTGCAAAGGCATACAATTAGTATGTGGATACTATTGCGCTAGTGCCTAAGTAGTAGCAGACGGAAGGGTTAATCGATCTGGTTAAGCTACACTTGCCGTGGTTGGTACGTGAATGGGTGACCATCTTTATAGGCTGAGACTAGGGTTGCCACCTTTTTTTCATGCAATTAAAGTACTTTGGTTATTATAGGTAAGAAAAAAAAAGTACACGGTATAAAAATAAAGTACGTTTTTTTTTTTCTTTATTATTATATTTCAAAACATATTTTTTATTGCTTTTTGCAGTTTTCATCAAACAAATTTCGTTTAACGAAAAAGTATTTACGACTAATCTTTTCAAAACCCCAAAGAAATCAAATCTTCCAAAATAAAGTATTTTCCTGTACTTTATTTTTCTCATAAAGTATAAAGTACAATTATGTGAAATAACGTACAATACTTTATTATAAAGTACGGGTGGCAACCCTAGCTGAGACCCCTCCGTGGCTCGGAAAGCACCTGCCCCGGCTGTCATTTGTAGGTCTTTGACAGTCGTTACGGGCATAGCTGGGCATTAACTCGTTAATCCGTTAATCGTTAATAAACGAAGTTAACATTTTGAGTAACGGATTAACTTTTAAGTTAACTTTTAAAAATGTTAACGGACACGTTAACTTCCGTTAATATGCAGAAGTCCGTTCATCGTTAATCCAATGCCTACTATTTACCGCACAGCACCGCGGCGCGGCGCGAAAATCAGGTTCAGACAAGTATGAAACGACAAGTGCTGGGTGGCGCGTGGCAGCGAGTGAAACAAAAACAAAACTAGATATATTTTGCCGGCGCGTGTGAGTGAAAAACGAACTGCGAAGAGATGTGTTTCGTGTAATAATTCCATTATTTAGCGCCGGTGCTTAGAGTGACGAGTGTTTGACGTCTGTTTTCCACGGGTAATGATATTTAACACCAAAACGAGCCTCGCTTTCAGACGAGAACTTTAACATGTTAATGTTCATAAATATGCACCTTATGCCCGACGACTAAATCACATATTTGAATTATACAATTATTTTGTTTTGTTCCTAACCTGTTAACTTCCAGAACCTAAACCAACAGGTTTTATTAGTTCACTAACGCAACGATATAAAAATGCAATTTTACACATATTAACGGATTAACGATTAACGTTAACTTGCGTTAATTCTTCCAAAATGTAACGCTATAACGTTTAACGAAGCTAAGTTTTTTTGTAGCGGATTAACGATTAACGAAGTTAACTATTTGATTAACGGTGCCCAGGTATGGTTACGGGTCGTCAGAAGCCCGTAAGTTTGACAGCAGTCTTTCCTTACTAAATGGTATCGAATTACCCAGTAACTAGGTGGTGGAGATTAGATTATAAAATGCTCGTCAAGCATCAATCCCAGTCATTTTCACTTTTCGAACGTCAAAATTCGGCTTCTGTATCAGTCTAAACGGACTGAAGCCGATTCCAACATCATAGTTGGGAAAAAGCTAGGGAGATTGATTGATTAATTATTGGATAGAAATAATTATTGTTAATGTAAAAAAAAACCGGACAAGTGCGAGTCGGACTCGCCCACCGAGGGTTCCGTACGAATTTGTAGGTACATATTATCAAAAATAGTTTTTTAATTACTTAATATTTTTTTTTTTATGATTTAGTTGCAAATGTATTCAGCTTTTTCCCTATACTTGTAGTAAAAGACGGTATTACTTGCCCTACGACGGTATTACTTGGAAATACCCTATTCATTTTGATTCCCTTGAGAGTGTCGAAATGTTTTTTGCTAAATAACCTGCGGTATCTTTTTTTTACGTTAACTTAGAAGTTTGGTTTTTCACAGCTTTAAGAGACTTTAGACTTGAGTATATTGTTTTAATTTCAACTCGATACCTCCTCGCGTTCCCGAGATAAAGGGTCTTGACAGATAGACAGACGGACGGACAACAAAGTGATTGTGTAAGGGTTCTGTTTTCCCTTTTGATGTACGGAACCCTAAAAACATACTATCTTTTTTTTCCTATTGCTCTGATTTGCATGACTTTATTATTGTCCTACCAACAAATCCGAAATGATATATTTTTTGTCCCAAAGGAAAGGTAAGTACATAGATAGGTGCTACTTAAGTACCTTAGGTAAATTCATCCGCACGGAAATTGACAGCGGCTTTATTACGTAGTAAATAAGGGTGATTTTCGTATATCAAGTGTAAGGTACTATTGACGTGCGGGTCACCCACGTCTCAAATCTCAATACGACACGAGATAAGATCAATGTCAATCGAAATTGGAAGTTTGACTGGAAGTCAAAGTTCTGGTTGGTCCGTGAATCAGGTCCTAACATTGTTTTAGACTCTCTGCTAGGGCTGTCCGAATAAGTGAATCACCCATTCTCATTGTTTAGGAGCTACATTTTTTATTTTATTTCTGAAAAGCCTTAATATTCCGAAACAGTCATCACGCATAAAATCAAAATGCAACTTTAATTTAGGATTTATTCAATTTTTTTCTGTCCATGTATAAGACCGTTTACGTAATTGTAACATTTACGCTCGATTATTTTTTTATTTAAATCAAGTTTTTTAAAGATTATTAAAAAAAAAAAAAAACAAAATTGCTCGGGTTTTGTGCTTCAAATAAATATTTATAGTAAGAAAATACGGTTTGTTATCCAGCCACAAGATATTTTTGTCTAGATCAATTTGTTACTTTAGTTAATAAAGGAAATAAAAATTGAGACTTACGCCATGTAGTTTCGACTTCCTGCTCATTGATAAACAGATAGCCAGATAGACGGACAAAGAAAAGGCTTAAAACTTATAACACCCCTCTTTTTGCTTCTGGGGTTTAAAAAAGAAAGCGAGAATTAAACGCTCTCTAAAAAATAACCCTTCACTTGCGAACGATTTATACAACCTAATCTGGGAAGGCCGTTAGGGCCAAATAAGTAATTAGTGGGGTTGAAAAACACTTAAATTTCCCGGTTAATGTGTTTTTGCGACAACGCCTAATGACCTGTAGGAGGTGAAAAGGGTGCGAATGTAAGCGAATAAACATCTTTTGCGGCCTCGTTTAACACTCTGTAGGGGTCAATTTTACTCTTGGGTACTATGTTTCCACTTGTTATTTTCTTCGGAGACTCATTGTAAAACGTATTTCAGAGTTACATACATGAATCAACGCCTTCTTCCCAAGGGGACTGGCAGAAACTGCAGAACGCCATCTGCTACGATTGTCACATACTCCTTTTGTTTCGTATGAAATGAAATGTTTATTTTGTAAGTAGATATTTTAAGACGCTTTTATACGTAAATATTTTGTAAGTCAATATTCCAAAACAAGATAGCGCCAGCATTGACTGATCTCTGAAAAGAAGAAATTCCGGAACGATCTCAAAGGTTTACGTTCATATATCTGAAGGCCTTTTATCGGAAACAAACATTAAAAATCTAGTCGTACTCTAATGTCAAAAATGTATGGATTCTTGAGGTTTTTTGTCAGATTGCGACAGATCAGACTGTGAACATTCTGAAAATTACGAGATTTGCCCCTCTAGTCATACACGTGGTTGCAACTAGGTACTAGACACTTGAGCTTTCTGGAGACCATCACAAACAATTTCAGTATATGTCCGGGATCGTCCCGGCGCCTTCACTCAAATGTCTTTTGTTAGTCGCCTTTCATTCATCCTCTCAACATGCATGACTAAACCATCAAAGCATACTTTTTTGTCACTACCTTCCTTAGTTATCTTTCATTTTTATGAGATAAAAAATTCTAAAGTTATGACTCTTAAAAATAAAAGCATATAAACCGACTGTTGCTTTTAAAATAGTTTTACATAAAACTAGAGAAACAATGTAGCGAACCGTACTTTTGTATTCCAATTTTAATGACTTCGGTTTGATATAAAATATTCCATTTGTTTGAAAATATTTTATGCAACCCATTTTTTTATTTTGATGCTTATTTTCACACAATACTCAGAAGTTACTAGGCTATATATTTAAGGTCAATACTGTTTTATAAAAAAACAATGTCAGTGGGGTGATTGTTTAACACACTTACAGCAAAGGCTTTTATTTTGACGGTTCAACAACATTCATTGCGTTACTTACGTTGCTAAGCAAACAAATTTTTCGAATATGTGTAGCAATGGATCAGCATACATACATAAACTTAGGCCTTTTTCATTTCGGGTAGGCAGAAACTCAAAACACCACCTACTACGATCCTTATATACGCTTTCTGTTTCGTTTATGTTCATACATCTGGTCATACACGCACGCCGGTTACCAGTACTACGCACCTGACCCTTCTGAAGAACATCACCAATATATTGTTTTAATTATTGTGAATGTGAAGATTATGTGGGACTTTTTTTGTTTTTTGTTTTCTTTCTTTCTCAGTAATCATGATCTGGCAGTTTGAGTAATTTATGTGGCCTACCCGAATGTCCTTTCTTTGGTATTGTTCGTCACAGCGTTGGGCTCCTTATGTTCCGAGTTGAGCTAAACGATTAGTGACAAATGCTTGACTGCACTGACTGGACAGGTCCACTCAATCTGTGTGGTTCTTTCCTCAAAAGACCATTTCAGTCACCAATCTACATGGTCTTCTCAAGTTGTGACCAATATTATGTCTGGATTTTTAAAAGAGACTGTGACCTCTGAGTTTGTTTCGGCCTTTCTTCTCAGAGTAGTCAGTTAGGAAACGCCGAACTCATCTAGTTTAAAAAAAATATCGTTGACATATAAAAGTGTTTGTACAAACCTACTTACAGAAATAAAATCATTTATTTATCATTTATAGTGACCTTCTATATGTTGTCCTAGGGAAAACAACATAATGATAAACAATATCGTTCAAAATGATTCAGATCGAAAGTACGTTACGTAATAAAGGTGCAAGTAAAAAATAAATTGACTCGAGTCAAGTTTAAACATCGTTCTAGGTTCTAGAATGTGAGTCTTAAATGTACCTATTAATATCATGATCATCATTTCAGCCGAAAAACGTCCATTCCTGGACATAAACTTCTCCCAAAAAATGCCATAATCGCCACGATTGACAGGCGAGTTGGCAATCGCCATATGGTGGTATAATGCATAGAGAACGCTGCTGTCTATTCTCTAGTATTTCCCTTAGTCACCTTTTACTACACCTACGGGAAAAAATTGGATGATGCAACTCTTTACGTTCGTGACGACATGGACAACCTATTAATATAGGTACGAGTTAATTAAAAAAAAAGATAAATTAATGCTGCTTTTTGAAGCATAATTCAACCGTTATCCAGTTAATTTCCACCCTCAGTATTTTAAAGTAACCTTTATTAATGCGCCAAAATATAGGTAAAGGTACGTATTTACATACGTATTACATTTTATCGGAAATGGTTTATTAAGGAATCCCTTTGAACGCACCTGTGGCCGGATTTCAGCTATTCAAAACATTCCAATTTAGATTGCGGACAAAAAAGGCTCGGTTCCGACACAAAGATTCATTTCATGAATTTCAGAGAGGGGATGTTGGGTACGGTGAGTGTTCAGCATTGAAATATGGTTCTCGATAATAAGTAAAAGTGAACGTTTGTCAATTAAAAATAAGATTCAATAAACAGGGCCAAATAAAATTATTTGAGCGAAAACCAAAAAAAAAAAATTTCATCATTCGATGGGCTTCTATTTTTTACGAATTTACAAAAACCATAACAGTCGTTTGGTTCCCTTAATGTATAGCTTTGGACAGAGTTGTAATTAGATTGATATTTGTTTAATGAACATCATCTATCTGCCTCGTCTTTTTCCCAAGTATGTTGGGGTCAGCTTCCAGTCTAACCGGATGCAGCTGAACACCAATATTTTACATGGACTGACCGCCTATCTGACCTACACAACCCAGTTAGTGGGTATTAGAATACCTCTTGGTAAGACTGGCTGTCAGACTTTCGGGTTTCTGACGACCCGACTAAAAACATTTAACAATAAAAACATACAATGGGCGGCCTTATCGCTTTCTGCGATCTCTTCCAGGCAACCTTAGAATGGACAGTGATTGCGTGGACATAAAAATGGGGTTGTCACTGGTGCAAAATACAATTTACTTTAATTATTACATATAATTCGGTCGGTTAAATTCGGTCTGGAGGACTATATATATATATATATAGTCCTCCAGACCGAATTGAATTATTACATATAATAATCATATATATATATATTTCGGTTGAATTTCGGCCACGGCGGCCAATCTCAACGGAGACTAGCCATCGGCGCGGGAGATATTATAAGAAGATGAAAGACAAGTACAGATAATCACAGCTAAGTGAACAAGATCACAACAACAAGTAATGCTCCTTCACGAGTTTCTTAAATATGGATAAAGATTGCGCGCGTTTTATTTGAACTGGCATTGCATTCCACAAACGAGCAGCCTGAACAGAGAAGGATTTGTCAAAGAAAGTTGTAGAATGCATTGGCATTTTAACCGACGCAAAAACAACGGAGGAGGTTATCAATTCGACGCGTATTTTTTTTTTGTTTTTATTTTTTATATATATGACCACGCATAACTTTTTACATAGTAGTCAGATTGTGATAATTGTTTTTTTATTGGAAAGAATATACACCGAGGGTGGTCCCATATAAATTTGGAAAACAAAATCGAACCCTAAGGGTCGGAAAACAGGGGATGATTGATTGTTCACTCATTGATTGTAATGTATGACCACGCATAACTTTGTACAGAGTAGTTCGATTTTGATAATTCTTTTTTCATTGGATAGGGTATACCTTGCCAAGTATTATAAGTACATTAAAGCCACAAAAAATTACAAAATAAAAACTTTTTAACAAAAAATTAAACCGCCGAAAAAAACAGAAAAGCAAAAAAGTTTTTAAGCTTTAAGTTGTCTGATGACCTCAAGAACTTTGTGTGGGAGTCACAAAGATACTGAAAACGATTCTTAAGATAGAGAGGGGTGTAAGGGGAAAAGAGCACATTATATACAAGGGAAACAATATGGGCATTCCGGCGAAGGCGAATTGGACATTGGATATGTATAATTAATAGCCAATAATATTATAATGTGGTGTATATACACTGTGACATTTTAGTCGTCTTACAAAGGTCGTCCACTCAATGTATCCGAAATAATATACCTCTAGGCGTGATTAAAATATTGTTACCAATTAAGAAAATACGTACTAAGAAAAATAAATAACGCCTTAGAATTATGAAACATCCTGTTAACAATGTTTACGTACTATATGGTAGAGAACATACATACCTACCCAGCGGACGAGTCGACTAGATTATTCCATCTTCATTTTCCATGAGACAAAATATCAAACAAACTACTTCATGCGTCATCATAATGAATAATATTTTTAACCGACTTCAAAAAGGAGGAGGTTCTCAATTCGGATGTTTATATATATATATTTTTTATGTATGTTCAGCCATAACTCCATCATATTTAGACGGATTTGCAAAATTATTTTTTTGTTTGAAAGGAGTTTATTTCGAAATGGTCCCATATAAATTTCATATAGATCTGATGATGAGTTCCAGAAATAGACACCTTTAAAAAATGACAGCAAATCAAACTCGATTTCTGCTATCGCATAAATATGCATTGTTTGTTTGGAATTAGTGCGGGGTGGATACCACAACTAAAAATTTAAAAATAAACACTTTTTTACAAAAAAAAAAAACAACCGACTTCCTTAAAAACACTAAAAAGTGAAAAATAACTTTAATTTTGGAAGTCGGTGGCAAAAAAACCATAAATACAGATCCTAAGACCCCGACATCCGAAATTAAAGTTATTTTTCACTTTGTAGTGTTTTTAAGGAAGTCGGGTGTTTTTTTTTTTGTAAAAAAGTTTTTTTTATTTTTTAGTAATTCAAATGTTCATTTTTTTTCGTACGGATGTGTAGCAGTCGTTGGATACATGAAGTGGGCTGCCGTTGTAAGACGATTAAAATATCACGGTGTATACGAAGGTTATTTATTACCTTAACGCACAAAAGAAAAATTGAATAATTTGTCCACACTTAGCGTACAATGTGAATTTCTTTAAAACTGCGAAAAGATATAATTTCTTTGGCCGGCTTCGATTTTATATAGCTTAGATTGCAGGTCTTTATTTCAGACATTAATGTCTTTGCCAAATTACCTACATTACGATGTAATGGTCAGAGCATTGCCAATAAAGCTAATAGTTAGTAATGCATTTAAAGAAGCTTTTATATAAAATGGTATTTCAGCTCGAAAATTTCTAAAAAGATTTATTCGAAAAAAAAGTGCTAATTTTATTTTATGTGCAGTCAACCGCACGTTGGTGAGTTATCACTAGATCAGTAGACTTATTTATTTATTTGACTGGAGAAACCATTTTTAATTGAATATTGTGACTAATCGTTATTTATTATATATTATTTTTTATTCATTGACTGTAGAAATTATTCCATATTGTGACGTTTATAATTTTTATTTTAAATGTATGTATCATCATTCTATTAATTTTGATATGGCTACCAAATAATTTATTTTAAATCTCGCATGAATAATTTTTTTTTTCGCATGCTACCATATTTGTATGCCTCTTGGCATAACATAGCGACGTATGAATTTTAATTTAAGAACTGTACTTACTAACTATGTTACACAAATAAAAAATGATTATGACTTAATAGTAATAATCAAATGTATGATTAAAAACAACCGTGTGTTACGCAATAAGGTTGCAACTTAAAGTGTTAAGTTAAAAATGGATTCTCCAGTCAAATAAATAAGTCTACATTAATTTATCATTTAGTCATCATCAGTCGTATAGTAACATTTTTCAATTAATAACAGTTTTAGTTATTTTTTGAATTTTGTAACATTCAAACATTTTATGGCATTTGGTAATTTATTGTAAATGCGTGGTGCCATGCCTAAAACGCTCTTTCTCACTAAGGCAGTCTTACAACGCTGATTGCTTAAAGAGTTTGCATATTCGCTACGAATCGTAACACACTATCAGTCATAATCTGAATCATTTTGAAGGATATTTCTTCCACGCTTCTCTATTAGTCGTCATCTCAGTAGTCACCCCCTTTCTATCCGTACCATAATTTACACCATCACGAATTCACCCAATTCATTGCTTCATATGATTGATTTGTCTGCTCGGTTGAGACAAATTATTTGACAGTTCAACAACATTGATGAAGTAACGCAATGAATTTTATTGAAACTCATTTCTACTGTTAATGTGTTATGCAATTAACCCACTGGACCTGACCTAGCGTAGTACAATTGAATATCTAAGGGTCATTAATTCAGTTACACATTGTATTTGGACGGTTCGTTTCAAATATATCGCACCATCAGAATAATAGAGACTTAAATAAGAAATATGAAGATTTGAACTTTTACTAATAAAGTGACAAAACTCTTATTAAAACAGAGCTCTATACCACAAATTAGGCCTCTATTTTAATAAGAGTTTTATCATTTTATACATTGAAATCTTAAAAATTAATATTAGGTCTCTGTAATTCTAAAGGCGCGATTTGGTACATTGGCCTTAAGTAATTGCATAAACGCAAACCTTTACAGTTGGGTAAAAAGAACTTTTATTCAAATGTGTGGGTAGTCTCAAGTACTTATGCGAAGATAACGCACAAACGGTAATGGATTCCATTTTTAAATTGCACCCATCTCGTGATTGGACAGTGTAAAAGCAACTAGACTGCTCTGTGCACATGGGAACGTGAAATTTTATACAGACGCTAAAATAGTTGCCTTTTAGTCTAGCACCGAACATGCGTTGCGTTATTTAAAAAACGAACAAGTTGACCTCGCGTAGAGAAAGCTGCGAATGAATATTAATATGACACCCCCAAAAAACTAAAAAAAAAAGTAAAAACCGACTTCAAAATTAGTGCGGGGCAAGGCCAAACTTTGCCAAATTAGTGCGGGGTAAGTACCATAGCTAAAAGTTAAATATAAAAAAAAATAACAACCGACTTCCTTAAAAATAATATCTTTAATTTCGGAAGTTGGTTGCAAAAAACTTAAATACAGATCCTAAACCACCAACTTCCGAAATTAAAGTTATTATTTTTAAGGAAGTCGGTTGTATTTGTTTTTATTTTTAACTTTTTAATTATGGTGTTTACCCCGCACTCATTTGCCAAAATTTGGCCTTGCCCCGCACTAATTTGGCCTTGGGACGTGCCATAGAGGTTTTGGTGAGTGAGTCAGATGATATGCATTTTCTTAAATAACTTCAAAACATTTTACTTAAGGCGCGGACTGACTACGATTTTAAATGCTACAACTACATGCTACAGCTCCAACAAATAAGGTTGAAAATTGAATAAATATTTGGATTGACGATGTGACTAAGCTGCGAATTGGCATTTATTTTACGGGTTTTATTTAGATTATTCGGACTACACACATTAAATTAAATAATTGTCTGGTTAAAGTTTTAAAGTAATGTTTATTCTATTGAACTCTTTAAAATAAAAATGTTGTTATCGCTGAAAATACACAGATGTTCGACGTCAAAGTTTTTTTTGTGAAACAATTTTTATTGGGAATATCAAACAATTTTTCACTATTCTATTCGGTTAGAATTTTTCTTTAAACCCTTCTCTGTCCACTGTATTTTTTGTGTCGTATATTTTCATTGCGTTACGTCATACTCGATTGTCAAAGACACCAGTGTTTTGTGAATATTGAGGTAACACCGCGCCTTAAAATTGAACATATTTGTGACCCTCGCAACAAAAGTTGAGTTGAGTTGTTGAGTTGTCATTCCATCTGATACCACGTTATGCCATGCCATTATTACGTTGGTATTTTACAGAATAACACCGCAACGTTTGATAGTTACTGGACAATTAAAGGCCGTTACCATACGACATTTCTACGTATTCCTTCTATAAACATAGTTTGCCTTTCTGGGAATTTCTCCACCTGACCCTCATACGGTCATTACTTGGAATTATCATTACTTAGTTTGGGAATAAGAGACTTGTTTGTAGCTATATTTACCTTAGTTGTAATTATTTGGAAAAACAAACAGTTTCACATAAATTTCTAAATTAATAATCCCTAATATCTAAAGTTAATAGTGTATGTGTAACTCGCAACGGTATCCACATGTTACCTGTTCAAATTTGATAAGAAGTAACGAGGCACGCGAGTGAATTTACATTACATTATGCTTAGGTTACAGATATAAAGTAAATTTTGTTTGATAAATTTTTGGATTAGAGGTTGTGGAGGATAACGCAGATATAGCCATATTATCATCAGCATATATTGTTCCCACTGCTGGGACAAAGACCTCCTCTTGGTGAGTGAGCCGTAATCTACCACGCGGGCCCAGTGGAGGTTGGTAGATGTCACATGTCTTAAATTTTTTTTTTGTTCTAGGACACGCCGGTTTCCTCACGATGTTTTCCTTTTGAGATAATCTTCTCATTATTTGACTTTAAATACCGTAACCCTTTATTTAATTGTTGTAGTGGCAATCATGCCATTTGTTTCATATTGAAACCTATTGGTCGTTATACTTTATTTATCTTTCATATTTTGTGAATGTGAGAACGTTGTAGGCCTTGCAGAGAGTAGAGTTCTAGACCATTTTATTTTATTAATTGTCTGTTACTTCTTCTCAGCCTACACTATCCTCCCATACCTATTAACATTGTTTACATGTCTTCGAGTTTTGTTTCAAGGACATGTCGGTTTCCTCACGATGTGTTCCCTCAACGTTTTGTGAGCAGTGGTGACGAAATAATTTCCACAAAGTAAAGCGCGTCTGGGTTGGAAGAACCGACCTGCAACTAGGAAGTTGCGGCCATTACCGCTAGACCATCACAGTGACAAAATCAATTCAATCATTAGTGATATAATCAACTTAAATACGGGATCAACAGGATTCAACAGGTTGTCAAATACGTATAATAATAAGTTACCCCATTGTTTGTTGTGACTATCTTAAGCACCCATATTCAGCAATATGCGACTACAGAATGATAAATATGTTGAGCTCTAAACAAAATTACGTGAGGTTGTCTCCAAAGTTAATATAACAAACTTGGGGCTAGAGATTAATTTATCCATCGTCCTGAGCTTCAAACAATACCTGCGATAACAAGGTAAGTTAAGTAAAGTCCCGCGAAATTCCTCCCAGAATGGCCTCGCCAACAAATCTTCTTGACAAACTATGAATCGCTTTATTAAATGTCTTAGACAAGCGCTCCAATTAACAGTTGGAAAGAGCCTGCAGGATCGACCGAGGGCTTAGAGCTTCTGGTCGTAGGAATAATGTAGGTGTGTGCGGAGATGAAATTACTACGACCTGTAAGATTATAACGCAAAGTGCCTTTACATTTGTATTTTTCATTTACAATAATTGTTTAAAAAAAATTGAATATTTGAGTTAGATAAAAGTATCGCACACAGAATTTCTGTCGCATTTGATAACTACGGCAAAAATAATGGAAGATCATCAAATGGTGAGTCGGAACGCGCACCCCAAACAACTTGCAATTGGTGTAAGGGCGCGCCTCCAACTTTTACACCCTCAAGGTCCAGGTGTGGTCTTCACCCATATGTACTCTACGATGTCCAAATGAAAAATTAGGGTGGCCCTGCAAGGCGCCTCTACTAGTTTTTGAACGCGTTGCAACGGTCTCTTCATTGGTAGTTCTTCAGAAATGTTGTATGGCTAAACTGTCAAAAATACACATAGCGACGTTTTTAAATTAGTACACATTTCCCCCACTTCTTGTAGTCGTTGTGAACACAAAAGCGACAGATGACATCCCTCAACGTTTCCTCTTGCTTTAAAGTTTGAGATTATAATTATTTACCACAAAACACGAAGGGAATTGGACGTGCGCCCAATAAATTATTCTGTCTAATTATCACAATAATAACCCTTAGGGAGGAACCTTCATAATAAGACATTTAAACTTTGTTTTTGTTGAGACCCTTCCCTTTTCATTTAAAAATTCAGCCCGCGTTTTTAAGTATGCAACGATTTCATTTTTAAATTTCTTTTCTTTTAACGATTATTGAGGCAAATGGGGTTGAAAGTTTACTCTGCTAATTTCAAGCAACATTGCTTTTGTCTGCGATTACTTAAGCACTTTATATTCAGTGAAGGAGGTGTTCAAGAGTTCAAGAGTCTAGCTATGTTACTTAACGATTTGTAACTCTACTTTAGTTCCTATTAATTGCTTGAGTAGGTATAGTTTTCAATGTTTGGCTGGACAGTTTTCAATGTTTGCAAAGAACTTAATTTAATGTATTGTGTTTAATTATTTACCACTAGCTTCTGCCCGCGACTTCGTCCGCGTCAAATTTTTGCTCCCCTGACCCTACCCGTCGCACCGAATTGCCTGCCAGTTTTCGACCATTTTCGTCGCTGCTCCACTCCTTTTGATTGTAGCGTGATGTTATATAGCCTATAATCTTTCTCAATAAATAGGCTACCCAACACAAAAGTCTGTCACTAGTCGTTCCTGAGTTTAGCGCGTTCAACCAACCAAACAAACAAACATACAAACGAACTCTTCAGCTTTATAATATTAGTATAGACTAGCTTTTGCCCGCGGCTTCGCCCGCGTGGATGTCGGAAATTAATGCAAGAGGACGTACTACCGCGATAAGAATGTGTTATTCCAGGTTATATAGGTAATATAGACTCTGTGTGCTATTTTCGATCCAGATCCATTCAGCCATTTTTGCGTGATTGAGAAACAACAACCCAAACATACATATTTTCACATTTATAATATTATTAGTAGTAGGATTATAACTCATATTACTTAGGATTCATAGTTTATGAGAACATCATGTGTGTTGGTGTTTTAAAAAATAAAAGTAATGGTATTCAGAGTAAGAAGACTGCGACATAGGGCTTGGTTTAGTTGAATATAAGTTTTCCTGGTTTTTCTTAATGCTCCTATTTTACCTATACAGACACTCAATCATTTACCAGACACCGAACATAATTATAGGAATAGTACTTTTGCCAGTGGCTTGGCCCGTATAGCTGTCGGAAAATATCACCCGGGAACCTACTACCGGGATAAAGTAGGTAGGTATCCTATCTGTTACGTATCCATGATATAATATATCTTTGTGCCAAATTCGATCTAAATCCATTTGACCGTCTTTGCATCATTGAGAAACAAACATCCAAAAATCTAAACTGCTAAGCCATTTCGCGGTCTCTTACTTGGAATAATACTATTAGGTTTATTTTGAGTATAATGATCACACATGATATTCGCAATTACTATGAAGCCAAAGTAATCTGAATTACAATCCTACTTATCCTGTACTACCCGGCAGCTGCCAACGCGCTCTGCGCCCGCTTTTTAAATCTCTAATATCTTCTAAGATATTCATTTAAATTACATGCTGTAAAGGGCCATATTGATCTATATTAAATACACAATGTATTTAAGGTACTTAATTGGATAAAGATTAATGCTGTATTGCTTAAAGTCGCTTCGTAAATAAGCCCTTATTTCTCGTAAAAAGTAAAAGATAAAAAATGGTTATTGTGGGTTATCCCTAAGAGATAGACATATACCATTGAGGACATTTTTGTAGGCCTTTTTAAGGTGTACAATACTGTAGTACATTATTTTGATCTATTTCGTAGGATTCAGCCAGGGTTTTTCGAATTTTGAGACGTATGTCAGCGTAGTTTTCGAAAACAGTTTTTTTTTTTAAATAAAAGAATCTTTCTAAAATAAAAGTAGCCTAAGTTACTCCTTGTTAAATCAGCTATCTGCCAGTGGCAGATTAGCATTTATAGGCTGATTACTATTATGATATACTCACTATTGTATAAAATCAAGTTCTTCTAAGTGAACAGATAGCTGTGCTGCTGGAGAGTTTCTTGCGCCACTTCTTTGTCCCAGCTAAAGCACTAGGAAGTGTTGATGGGCGAACGTTTAGGGAGCCTGTCTTATGTAATTTTGACGTACAAAAAGACTCATCCAAGTTTGAATAAATGACTTTGATTAGATTTGATTGTGGCACGTACTAAAATGAGAATACATTTTGTGCTATCATAAGACTTTGTTCACGATCTCGACCGATGCGACTGTGTCAAGCACAGGCGGGATGGTCTTCTGTTTCCGTTTGTCGCTCCACAGTCTGGGGCGCGGTGACTTGCAGTCGCTGTTGCAAGATGCGTGGTATGTAGTGCTTGAGCGTATACCTTGTGTCCTTAGGGTTAACATCTTTGTCAGTCAGTTATGTGGTGGTAGTGAGGCTGATTCAGCAAAATACGCGGGTCTCTGTGCAAGTAAGGATAAGTTGTGGTGACTATTTTTTGTGACCGATCGAACCTTCTTGTTAGGCAAAAAAGTCATCATCATCATCATTAGCCTATGTCCACTGCTGGACATAGACCTCTGCGATTGCACGCCATTCAGAACGATTCTCGGCAACTCTCATCCAGCTGCTACCAGCTATCCTGCGAAGAACGTCGCTCCATTTAGCCTGAGGGAAAATTCATGCTTCGGCCTTATTTTCGTTTTCGAGCATGATCCGGATCTTTGGTATATTTCCGGCGAAAATTGGAAGTTCCTGAATTGTCGCGCATCGTTCGGCCTGCTGCGTAAAGCTCGCTTTTTGCTTCCATACTGTGATAAAAATGTGTGACTCGAGCTTATCACAGTAGGCCGTGCTCGCCCCGCTGGGTGTTATTGAGATATTCCAGGTGGAAAAATGTAATAACACTGCCCGATCCAGCAATCAAACCATGTGTCCTTTACCTTAGCACGACCGCTCGGAGTAAACGTAATCAAAAAACCAAAAAAAAAAAACAAAAATCATTTATTCAAATTAGGCTGAGGATCAGCACTTTTCGAACGTCAAAATTACAAAAGACAGTCCCCCCAAAACGCCCACCCGTCGCGCACTTCCTAGTGCTTTAGCTGGGAAGAAGAAGTGGCCAACAAACTCCCCAGCAGCACAGCTGTCTGTCCAGTTAGAAGAACTTGATTCTATACAATGGTATATAGTAAAACATTAAGAGACACAAATTAAATTAAATGATTTGCTATATGCCAGCTAGCCAACTAATGTTTATGCTAACGATAAAAAATTTATAGTACTTGCTTCGTACATAAAATTTACTAAGATTTAAGACTTTATTGGTGATACCAATGGATGATATGTTTTGTGCGTTTAAAATGCGGTAAATATTTTAAAGCAAAATGCTATAGAATAGTTGTATTTTCTATTCAAAAATCGTTCAAATTCACGTTATATTTACGTCTCACGTTTGTGCTAGCACCTCTTGTGTATGTTTATCGAGTTTCGCGTTGCCCTCGGCAACCATTCCCCCGCTGTTATACTAAGTTTGCGGTTCTTACACCGGGGAATAAGTAGGTAAAACTAGTTTCTGCACACGTTCTAATAATATTAATGAAGTTAAACTGAATTTGTTTGAGATGAAATGATTGTGTCTGGTGAAGTTAGCTAATAGTTTATTGTAATTGAAAGGATTTGGTGTCATTGGTTTAGACGTGAAAGTAAAAATCTGAATGAAAGAACATACAAAACAACACTATACATACAAGACTTCACATATCTTCTCTTCTTGTTTTCACACACTATTGTCTACATTTCTTTTTCATTTCTCCTTTCGCAGGTCTGCTGGAAGAAATTTCTTAAGAAATAAGCAGTACCTGTGTACTCAATTTTATTAATATGCCTTATCACTCTGTTTTTTAGTGTGTGGACATAAATAATAAAATAAATAAATACATGATTGTTTTTTTTGTTTACAATATTTAGTTCTTGTAACTGCGTCCTTGCTCAAGTTGCAAGTGCTACTACTGAGCTTAATTAAGGTCCTGGGTTTGATTTTCAGGTTGGACAAAGTATTATACGGTTTCTCCATTAGGTTTTGTTTTTTGCCGGGTTCTGGATTTGGATAGGCGTTTTGATTTAGATACTAGATTTAGAGCTCTACCTACATTTTGAGTCTTTTCTTTTGTTCGTCAGAATACATACGCATTTTTAACAGCTCCATAAATGTAATTTTTCCTACCTAATTCACACATCTCAATAGTAAGCTCGCTCTTATTACATAGGACTTAAACATTACTGACGAAATATGGTTATGCTAATGACGTCCAATGTCAACAAATACTAGCATTCAGTGCGGGAAATATTTTAGTGCACAAGTGTGTGCCCTTTGTCCCACCTCGAATCATTTTGGAATGTAAAATGTAATATCTATGATATTTTACAATTGTCTGTTTTCCTTAACAAAATAACCAAAAAACCGATGAAAAATGTCTACGTTAGTAGCGTTTGGCGTACTGCGATCGCCAACCCGCCTACTATGCGTGACGATTTTGGAGAACTCACCTTGGCGTAGGCCCATAGCCCATATGTTTGTTACTCATTCACGCAAAAACGGCTGAATGGATTTTGCAAACACATAGATTATAACCTGAATTAACGCTTAAAATACTCTTTTCCCAGTAGTACGTTCCTCTGGGATAATTTTCGAATGCCCCGCGGGCCAAGCCGCTGTTAAAATCTCGTCAATTTATATAACTTTTAATTACAAATTACCTATATGATCAGCGGTTATTGACCCCTTATTTAGTACGGAGTCAATGTCCGCTTGTCATGTAGGTACTTCAAATGATGAGTTTTGAAAGTCTGCGATACAAACACTCAAGCTCTACTACACGTCTCTTTTACCAACAAACTTCAACAAAATCTCTGTGACACTTTAGTACATTGCTGTTTAAAGTCATTTTCTACTATCAAAAGCAAACTAAATAATATAAGCACTACATTTGAAGTGTTTGTCGTATAAACTTACTAAAAGAGTCCTCGTACCAAAATCTAAGGACCCACAGTAGACGACAAATACTTTAGTGCAGGGGTGACCAACCTTATCACACTGTGAGTTAAATTAAATTGTAGTAGACATTTAAAGCTAAGTATTTTTTTAAAGAGTAACCGTAGAATTTCATACCGACTCTTCTCTATATCATAACATGCATATATGATCTCACCACTATGTATATTGGTAGTGGCGAGAAGAGTCTCGGCGAGGGAATCCACCTCGAAGGCCCAGTGCATTCGGTAGTCTTTGGTTCTAGGACAAGCTGGTGTACACATAGTACAGCGCCTCTGCTCTTCACCATAGTAAACTATAAATTTAAACCGTGTGCCTAGGTTGACGTTTCATAACCGACCAAATAGGTTTATGTGAAATGAAATACTTTGATTACATATTTTTTGTTAGACATTTTTACATCTAGAAAGAAAGAAAAATACATTTATTTGTCACAGAAACACGTGCTTATAAAAAGATAAGATCCCTAGAATAAAAAACATGAATTCAAAACAGATTTATATTTACGGACATAGAACAAAAAAAGGCGGCAGTTGCGACAAGAAGCTTTCCACTCAGCATAATGCTTTGCTATGGGACCCACAGCTTGTCTAGCCTTTTTTAGGCTAGCTTTTTGTATCGATGAAATTTTTCGATGTAGTTGTGCCCATTCGGTGGTCATGTTAACAGCAGCACTAGTGATGGGCACTTGGGACATTCCAATATGTGGGTCATGCTCAGACAGCGACGCACTCACATTGGGTGATGCAAGGGTCTATAATACCCCATTTTTCCATTTTTTCAAGTTGTATTTGCAGCGGCCTACTTAGGTACATTAAGAATGCAATTAAAATCGGAATCGTTGAAAAGAAAAAACGAATTCATTTTTAACCGGAAGAGGTGGCGAGACGATCTGAACGCAAGGTTGGATTGAGGTGGCTCTGGAAAAAGGTGCCTGGAAGGATTTGCGGGAGGCGTTTACTCAGCAAGAAGGATAATCTAATCTCACCTAATAATTGAAATAGCCTGTATTGTCCCACTGCAGGGCAAAAGCCTACCTCTTCAGAATTCTGACTTTTGCTAGAGCTGGCCAGTCCTTCCGGTAGGAGTCAAGCTCGTCCCGCTAGGAGACTATATTTATCTGGGCCAAATAGTCTCCTTTCAGGCGCGACAAGACAAAGAAGTTGCTTGACGCATCGAGAGAAGGATAGTTAAAATAAAAAAATAAACTAAATTATCTGAAATCACTCTGGCAAACTGTGGTTTGTTTCTGTCACATGCCACAGGTTCACTATCCCTGCGTCAGTACTAAACCACTCGTAGTGAGTAAACCTCTGAATGCAAGTCTTTGTGAAAAGTTTATAAAGCTAAGGTGGCAACAATGGCAAACTTGAGTCCCAGCGGCCAGAGAAAGAAGTAAGAATTGTTCCTTTAGTTCTACGGTTTGAGATAAATAAGTTATTTTGGATTACGTTGTTATGGTAACAGGCCTTTGGAAGTTTGGAAGTTTCTCTGTTTTTGTGAGGTGTTTGATTTGTATGAAGATAATTATGTGAGAATATGATTTATGTCTGATTGTTATTGAACAAGTTCTAGTTGATTTTATTTTGTAACTATTAAACATCATACCAAAATGGCATACAATGACCAAGCTATACTACACGTAGCACGTAGCACTGTGGTTTCGCCAGCTGGAGCGTAGTAATGGTGACGTCAGCTACGGCATAATAATGGTGGCTACACCAGCTACGGCGTAGTAATAGCGACGTTAGCTACGGCGTAGCAATAGCTACGTTAGCTACGGCGTAGTAATGGCTACACCAGCTACGACGTAGTTAAGTCTACGTCAGTTACGCGTAGTAATGGTTACACCAGCTACGGCGTAGTTAACTTTACGTCAGCTACGCGTAGTAATGGTTACACCAGCTACGGCGTAGTCAACTATACGTTAGCTACGCGTAGTAATGGTTACACCAGCTACGGTGTAGTAGCTCCTACGTTAGTTACGACGTTGCAAAGGTTACATCATGTGAGGCGCAGTCAAGTCTACGTCAGCTACGCGTAGTAATGGTTACACCAGCTATAGCGTAGTAACTGCTACGTTAGCTACGACGTAGTAAAGGTTACGACACGTACGGCGTAGTGAAGTCTACGTCAGCTACGCGTAGTAATGGGGGCTTCACCAGTTCCGGCGTCGTAACTACTACGTTAGTTACGACGTAGTAATGGTTACACCAGCTGCAGCGAAGTCAAGTTTATGTTAGCTACGCGTCGTAATGGTTACACCAGCTACAGCGTAGTAAATGCTACGTTAGCTACGACGTAGTAAAGGTTACGCTATGTACGGCGTAGTCAAGTCTACGTCAGCTACGCGTAGTAATGGTGGCTACACCAGCTACGGCGTCGTAACTACTACATTAGTTACGGCCAACTAAATGAGAGTTCAGTCTCATAATGATTACTAGTACCTTTGCATTTTATAATAAGTAGTATTCAAAGTTTCTACTTGCGTTAATAAATACTAACGACCTACTTCCCCTGCCTCGATAGGTTTTTACGAATTGAAAAAACATTGTGATATCTTTACATTCTTTTTTATATGAAATCGCATCAAAATCCGTTATGTATTTTAAAATAACAACGCAGTCATACAGACAAAACTGAAAAGCGACTTTGTTATTGACTATTTATAAATATAGATACAACAACACGCGATTGAAACACGTGTTTTTATCTTATTTGCATTCTGAACAAACCTCGTACAAATACATGTATGGGACTTAACTAAAATCCGCTTTGTATGCTATTCGTCTATATATGGGCTATTATATTGTACCACATAGTTCGGTAAATAAATAAATAAATAAATATCTTAGGACAACCAACACACTGTTATCTGATCCCAAACTAGGCAGAGCCTGTACTATGGTAACCAGACAACTGATAAATATACTTATATATTTCTAAATACATACATATTATAGATAAATTACACCCAGACACAGAACAAATGATTATGCTCATCACACAAAGATTTGTCCTGGGTGGGAATCGAACCCACGACCTCAGTCTTTGCAGTCAGGGTCACTAACCATTAGACTAACAGGCCAGTATTCATCTATATATGGGCTACTATATTGTACCACATAGTTCGGTGTTCAGAAAATACTACATGAATGTATCTAATCCACATTGCGAGAGCAAAAATATTTATACACTAAACTAAACCTACACGCGGTTTTTTGCAAAAGTTTTGTACGAGATTTTTGAAATATTACTCTCATAATGTTCTCACTGCTGGGACACAGAACTCCTCTCTGTGAGAGGGAGTGGGCCGTTATCCACCACGCGGCGCCAGTGCGGGTTGGTAGAAGTCACCTGTTTTAGATTTTTTTTTGTTCTAGGACATACCTTCTATCCTCACCGTATTTTCTTCATCGTTGTGAGAGCAGTGGTAATGAAATTATTTACACAAAGCAAAGCGCCTTCTTTGATTTGAACCTTTGAACTATAAGTCATAAGCCAAGGCCGATCCCACTGGTCCACTACTGCTCTTAAATCACTCTCACCAGAGTCGAATTTTGAGAAAGAAGAAAAGCATTCTTTTTCTTCTTAGCGTGTCGATAGCAATCTAAATAGAGTTAGCCCAGAATTTGGCTACGAGCTCAGCATTTTCAGTAGCGTCCATCAACTCCTGTGGCGTGCAAACAACAGGACATGCTGGACAAGATATCAATTGCCTCATCGTTTGTGGGACAGCACCACATTTACACTCCAGGGCTGAGTCGTCTATGAATCTCCACCTATATAGGTTTTAAAAGTCAGAAAATCAGGTCAGAAAGGCAGTCACTCCATGTTAACTACTGGTCTTCAGCTGCATCCGGTAAGACTGGAAACCGACCCAAATGCTAGGCAGATGATGATATGCTAAGAAGAAGAATTGAATGCCTAAGTAGTTTAGCAGATTGTGTCCCACGCGCGCCTCAATGAGATGATATTATTTATTTATTTACTTAGGGACAACAAACAGCAGTGTACTAAAAAGTAGACATAGGTTAGAACTTAATAATAGAGGTAACAAATACACTACTCACAACGTTATCCACATATTAATATACAGAACTACTAGTTGTTCGAAAGAACGATACAAATAAAAAAAATTAGAGGTGTCAAGGGACACCCGGATGGAACGAAGTTCCTTTCCAGGATTCATAATTTTTATATTTTTTTAAATTATTTATTATGTACAAAAAACCTGTATACACTCAACAAAAATATTCTCTCTCTCTCTCTCCCTCTCTCTCTCTCTCTCTGTCTCTCTCTCTCCCTCTCTCCCTCTCTCCCTGTCTCTCTCTCTCTCTACTCATAACAAAAAAACAACAATATACAAACAAATACAAACAACAAAATATATACAGTCGAATAGAGAAACCTCGTCCTTTTTTTGAAGTCGGTTAAAAAGTGTCGTGACAACTTTTCGTAAGAATTTTTTCCGTCTAGCCCCCTTTCACAACGCGCGATAAGGAACTTCGTTCCAAAAATAGAAACAATAAAACTAAACATTACTTAATTATTAGGGTTCTGATCATTATAATAATAGCAAACATTGAAGGGGTCCGCTAGAGTCGATCCCTGCCAGGGTCGTGGGTTCGTTCGAAAGGGTTACCGTAGCGCTGGCACAGACTACTGAAAGAACACGGGTGGGTTTTAGTCAGTAAAAGTCTGACACGTCTCTTCGCTCCGCCCAGAGCGGGAGACGTCATTTGATGATTTCCCACCCAGAAATAAAAAAGTAGTTTAGTAGAAGCTTTTGTATTTCGTAAAATGTGTACATATTCGTGTCCTCTACTGTACGTAATGAAGGTAAAAGTCGAATAGAAGTTAATTAAAGCTGCAAGATGCAGACATAATTAAGTGGAATTTATATTCATTAGTATTCCTTGTCTATGTGTAGTGCGTGCTTGCAATGCAATGGAGAAGATTTAATTTAGTCGCGTTCTAGAAAACTAGTTTATGTTGAACTAGCTTTTGCCCGCAATTTCGTCCGCGAAAATGTCGGGTATAGCGGAGGTAGACGAAATCGCGGAATAAAAAATAGCATATGTCCTTTCTTGGTGTACCAACTAACCCCGTATCAAATTTAGCCAGAATCGGTTCAGTGGTTTAGTCGTGAAACGTAACAGACAGACAGAGTTACTTTCGTATTTGGGTAGTTCTACTTTTAAGGTCTTCACCATGAACAAAAATGAATAAAGCTATTTCATACATGTCATGTGACTAAACTGTGGGAAAATTACCATAGATTCGGTATTTGTTGACCAGCAGCTCAGTTTTTTATTAAAATTTATATTTTTTTGCGGATTACTAGATTCAGATGGAAAATAATGTATCCTTCGTTACGAAATTCAGTTGTTTAAGACTTGCATAAATTAAAAGAAATTTTAAATGGTTATTTATTTGTATTTATTATTATAAAATCCAAACTTTAATCAGTCTCAAACATTTTGGTATTTATAATCAGGTAATAATTCCGTATAAAAATTTAAATTTGTCTCTTTCGTCACATTTACTCCTTTCAAACTTCGAATCAATTTTTTTTTTCACTTTTACAAAAAAATATTTGAAAGAGCAGTATTACATACTAAACACCAAGTATGACACCACATAAAATGAGTAGCAAAAAGGACTTAACGCAAGAATTTTGGTTTTTAACAACAATCTTTATACGGGGACGAGATCAAACTTATTGTTACGAAGGAGACGTAAATGTGATGAAGTAGACTAACAAACAATTATGACTTCAAACTAATGAGATTCTCAGCTTCTTTTTTCATTAATCACAGGCAAAACTTGCTTATTACTAAAATAAAAACTTTAATATGTGAGGAAAATCAGCAAAAACCTACATTAACACACAAACAAATAACATTTAGGGAAAAAATTACATTTCGAAAACTTCCTCCACTGATTTACTAAAGGAATACAAAACTCTCGTACCTTTTTTAATAATTTGAGGTTTTTCGAGTATTCTTAGCATGTTATCTAAGTGCACAAAAGACACATCATTTTTATCTAAACGAAATAAGGTCTTTGTTTCATCTAAACATCTTAAAAATATAACTTTGGCTTCGAAATCATCAAACTCACTGTCTATCAATCCTACATAATTGTACTGCTTTCTTTTTTCGCTCAAAATTTTTATCACAACATAAGTCCCGATAGGTAAGTTTCTGGGGTGGATAGTAGTTTTATCTAGGCTGGTTCCACTACTATTACAATTTTTCGTGTTCCTTTCGCGTAAAGTAGCCAATGGTTCCTCGTCTGAACTATCGCTGGAGTAATAATAAACTCTGTTAAATATTTGTCCTGTTCTTCCACTTGACATGCTTGTAATAGTAGTAGAACCACCCTCCACGAAATCAGTTTCAGAGTTATTTAGAGGTGCAGTCTCCATAGTATTTGTTGCAGCATTTTCAATGTTCTGTGCTTCTTGGGCGATGAAAAATTTGTGCGATTTATTAGGAACACATGAACAAAACCCAATTATCTCTCCATTACTACAGAAGCAACTCTGCTCGCTATAAGTCATGTTTCCCCGAGCATTAGACGATATATGATGTAAACGCATCGTGCCTGGAACTCGTTGTAATGTAGCCGGTATCTCCCTAGATACTTGATCTATTTGGTCTTGACTGATTACAAACATCTTCACGGATGTTGCGTCTTTTAATAGATTGTAAAATTGAGTCAGATTTACTACATCACGTCCATGAGCAACTAGCCTATCGGCTGTTCTTTTGATGAGGCCTCCAATCCCGTCAGCGGCACCCTTGCCGTGCCCAGATTCAAAATATGACCATGTCATATGTTTAAATCCATAATCGAAAAACTTGGTCGACATCAAATAAAAGTTTTGCTTCTGTCTGTACTGCGTACACGGACCGTCAGAGAAGAAATGTATGGTTTCGACATTGGGGTATTTTTCTTGCACATATTTTAAAATTGGGTCTGTATGTGCCCAGATTGCTGCAGGACCATGAGCTAGGCTAGAAGACACCGTACAAAAGGAAACTGTTTCATTCGTCTCTGCTCCTTCGGGCTTTGCGTACAAAACAACAGTGTGTAGTGTTAGCTGATTACGTGAGCCTCCGAAGTGATGAGCTTGGATTTCTTCACTATACTTGCAATTATAATTTTCGCTGAAATCCATATGAATGGCAACACTGTTAGGCGTGAGATTTTGAATGCAATTTCGATAGCCTTTATGTTGTGTGTAAACGTTAAAAACATGTTTCTTAAAATCCGTAAAGTCTTTTTCAAAATTATTAATTAAGTCGAATAATTTTCCAGTCTGTAATTCTTTAACATTCTTTATAACTTTTCGAGTACCATTTGCCGTAGTAAAATCTTCTGTCTTACGAATCCACTCCCACCATGACACATTTTCTTCAGGATTAATGTTTTCTAAATCAACAACTTTGTTTTTTTTACATTGTTCACAGTTTCCAACCATACAGTGTTTTTGGTTCACATTACAAACAACAGATTCCAGCAAATTATTCAAATTATCAGTGTTGATAGCACCTTTTTTTCTTATAGCCGTTGCTTTGAACTGAATATTTGTGTGTTTCTTACACAAACACGTATCTCTTGCATTTACTGATGGAAACATGACATAGAATGGTCTCATTTTTGCAAAGTAAGCTAATGAACAAGGTACGCTGCATTCTTTTTTAAAGAGACGGTATAAATTACTAACTGTATTCAAGAGAAACCTTTTCTGTTTTTTAACCTTATTTTTTGTTACGGTCTCCTTCTTACCTGCAGTTGCACGACTATTGTCGTCACGAATGTAGAAGTTTACAATCATTCTTCTCAATTTCCTATCAACTGCCTTAATTCTCTGTTGTTTGTTGTAGCGTATACCCAGTGCATCCATTCTTATTACATTTTCAAGGCCTGCTTCCTTCACTCTATCTGACATTACGGTTTCTTTAAGTACTCTTCTATCTTTTCGGGATTTTAAGTTCTTGTAATTTTCTTTAATGCTGTTACAAAGAACATTATATTCTTCAAACTTTGCTTGAGTCCTTTGTAGTTTTTTTTTGTACTTTTCATACTTTCGTCTCCATTTGTCATTTTCAGTTTGTAGCTTTAAATTTTCTCGATATAATTTACTTCTATCTCGTCTTACTTTTTTTCTTCCGCTACTTACGATAGGCGAGGCTGGCGGTGATGGTGGTGGAGTATAAGCTTCTAACATTTTTTCCTGTTCCTTTTGTTTATCTCTGTACTTTTTTTTGCTTTATTTTCCACTTTCGGTTCGCCAATCTTTTTTCTCTGTCATTCATATCTTTCACTAGCGTTTTGTTTTTATGATAGCGATCTCTTGCCTTCTGTAAATATTCTTCATATTTGTCCTTGTCTTGCTTTTTTTTCAACCTGCAACGACGTTGTCTTTCAGCTGCTGACAACGGCATGGCTTATAGGTATTTATTTCTGAAAAGAAAAGAAAGTAGGGACTTAATGTAGCGTCCTGTAAATGAAATCTTCCATAAATGTAACCTTCGTCACTTTCATGTCTCCATCGTCACATTCTACCTGTGCCGAAGGATACGTGTGACGAAGTATACAATAATTGAATAAGATTGTTACAAATCGTGCATAGCGAACACTTAGATAAAAAAAATACTTTACCGTAAAGATTACATATTTATATGAATCATATAAAAGCTTAAACGATTAAAAATTCATGAAATACATACCAAAAAACGCTGTGACTAAGGATAACCTCAAAAAACACACGCCGCCGGTCTTCATCCTTGATGTAAAAGAAGTGACAAGCTGTCAATGTCAATCACTTGATTTGAGTTTCGCTCTATGCTCTATGGTCTTTGGCGTTTCGTTTCACTCAAAAACTTAACACACTCACATATTTTTTTTAAAACTTAAGATAATATTTGGCCGTCGTGACGATGGATACTCGAATTTTCGGGACAATCTTTCGTCACGGCAAAAATAAAAAACTTTTACAGATAAATTAAATTAAACTTTCTCGTTACCATGCTTACCAATTTATCTCTCCATGTATTTATTAAATTGTGTGACTTCAATAAATTATTTTCATAATAAACGTAATAGTTCCAAGCAACACCTAATGGGGACATGCCGTTTTAACTTTGTAACAAAAGTTTGACTCCATTTTAATAATAAAGTTCAAATTAATTTAAAGTAAATTTAAAGATGGTTATCTAAATACAAGTTATTAAATTGATTTAAATAAAATAAATGATAATTCCTCCATTCTGTATTTAGTATTAAACCTTTGTTACAACGGGGACCACCTTAATTTTATGAAGGACTTTAAAAGTAGAACTACCCATTTATAATATAAAAGTATAGATAATATAGTACTTATAGATTGCTGCGTTCTTTGAGCCAAATTCAGATAGCTGTCTTTTGTGGTCCTTGACAGCCGTTACGTTTAGTCAGAAGTCCGAAAATCTGAAAACTGCATCATATTAACAAGTAACTGAGTTATTCAATGCAATTCAAATAATTTTATTTTCTCTTCACAAACAATGACATAGAAGCTTAAAGACTATATGACACTAGTTTGTGAGAGACTGGTGTCTGCACTAGGAAAACCTGTATAGCAGATCACCAGGGTCCCACCACAACGGTATATTAACATTTTCAGTTATTTTCTTAAAATGTGAAGGGATAGTGCATAATATTAATATCAGTGATAAACAAATTAAAAACAATAAATCAAAGCTATGGAGGTCAGATAGGCAGTAGCTCCATGTAAAATATTGGTATTCAGCTGCATCCGGTTAGACTGGAAGCTGACTCGAACATAGTTGGGATGAGGCTAGCCCTGAGGTAATGATGATTTATTAATTCGCGGCAGACATAAAGTTGGAGGGCCTCCCACAAGGTGAACCGATGACCTTGTGAAGGTAGCAGGAATCCGTTGGATGCTGGAAGCACAGATCCGGTCAAAGTGGTAGAGCTTGGAGGAGACCTATGTTCAGTAGTTGACGTCTTATGGCTGAAATAATGATAATTTGTCCTCGTTGGTAAATTTTTCGCGAGCCTAGCAAATGCAAACCATGAGGTCTTGGGTTCAATCCTAAGTTCGAGTAATGTGTTATTGGGTTTTCTATCAGGAATTTCTTATTTACAGCTAGAAGTCTGAATGTTGGTTAATAGCAATCATCCACTATTACATGGGATTTAAATACAACCAACGAAATGTTGGTGTACTAAGACCTCGTTCACGGCGAGCGACTATCGACTTGCGACGTGATTTGCGGCGCGACTTGCGACGCAATTTGCGACGCGAATTGCAACGCAACTTGCGACGCTACTTGCAACGCGTCTTGCGTCACTATTTCCATCCGTCACTTCGCAAGTGGCATGCTTCTTGCATTTGTTTTGTCCGCAGTCGCAGTTACAAGACGCGTTTCGTTTAAGCGTGGCCAGGGGCTTACATCTCTGCCAACCTACCAGTTCTTCAGAGAATATAAGCGTGATATTATGTTAATTGCTCAAAAACTTATCCAAGTTGCATCCTTCCACATTTCACGTCTTCCTCATGGCACTTGAAAGTTTTAAGTCGCGCTAAGTTGTCTGAGTAATTCTAAAGTTTCTTAACTTCCTACAAGTTTTACTTACGTTATGTTAGTATGCAGAGTTTCAGTTTTAGTTAGGTAAGTCGTACGCGTTGTGGTCGCTGTGGGTCAAGTAAGGTAAGTGGGGAGGTAAACTGAGTTGTATATACATACTTTAAACAAAGAATAAAGTCGTTCCTAATGTTTCAACTGCTGAGACACAGGCCCTCACTCTTCGAGATGGAGCGGGCTGTTATCCTTCACGCGGGCTCAGTGTTGGTTTGCGGATGCCACATAATAGGTCATCAAATTTTTGGTTCTAGTAAATTCCGGTTTTCTCACGATGATCACTTCACCGTTTTGAGAGCAAGGGTGATGAAATAAGTCACCACTGGGCAACCACTGCCCCAGAATAAAAAAAACACTGCTCCAAAATATCTACTGTTAAATTGTCGCAAGAATATCTTGACGCCTGAAAGACAATTACAAGGGGGCATTATTGGTAAACATTTGTGAAAATATGTCACAGAGATTGTACTTATAAAGCAAGATGGCGCCGCGCTGTTAGTTCCAATTTTGGCCACGCCTCAAAATAACCCGTAGCGTTGGATGTTCGAAGTACAGGGAGGGGATTACCATGTTAGCTAGCGCGGTTCATTTGTTTGCAAGCGTACATTCGTGCGTACATTGGCCGTGGGTCACAATAGACGATGTTGCATTTCCATACAAAGCGCAGCTAAGTACACGTGCGTAGTTGAGCTGTAAGCTGTTGTGGAGCAGCGCTTTAATGTATTGTTAGGAATCTCTATTTTGTATGCAGCTTGTGAAGCTTATGTTTGTCGAAGGACCGATGACCGATGGAGCAGACATATCCCTGGAGACCGCGTATCGGCAAGCGTAGTGAGTGACGACCGACGACCTTAAGAAAGTAGCTGGGACAAACTAGCGTATTATGTCACGGGCCTCAGCTTGATGAGCAGACGAACTTAAGAAGGTGGCTGGGATATACTGGATGCAGAAGGCGCAGGACACGTTGTTGTGGCGTAGACTGGGAGAGGCCTATGTCCAGCTGTGGACATGGCGATAGGCTGAGTTGATTGTGTAATATTACATCAGATTCTAATAGAGAATGAAAGATCTAATTAAACAATTGTACGAACGTTGGTCTATATGCAAATATTATCGAAACACAGTCCTTCACAATCTGGTACATACACAATTATAAGCAATTTTTTATTGTTATAGTCAGAACCTTTTCTTAACTAAGTATGATGGGGTCAGCTTCCAGTCTAACCTGGCGATACGCAATACGGCTGATTACTAGTATTCTACATGGAACGACTGCCTATCTAACTTCCACATTATTGGATATTCAGGACCAATACCGTTTAAAACTTATAGTATAAAATAAAGGAAAACTACTATAAAAACTTTGGCGGCGAACTACGCATCACACCGTTATGTAAAATCCTGAGCCGCACAAAAAGAGTTTACCACGCAACTAGCATATATACAACGTCGATATGAAGTGCCGGGCAATTCCAAACCAGCCCGTCTCTTCCTGCCCTCTTCCAGAGTCGCTGAAAGCCGAAGTCACCCTTAGCGCGTAGCTTTTAAGTTTATAAAACTTGGCTGGAGGCTGTACTTTATTAAAGTAGCCACAAGCAAGTCCGGTTAAGCAGCCGAAAACCTCCTAGGTTGACCAGCAAAATGTTGAGCCCAAAAATAAACAGTTGGGCAATAGCTCACTACACGCGACACCCGTCTGGTTGGAGGATTCTCCCTTTTCCATGGAAAATGAGTGAACATTACTCACTGTTCCTCATAACACCGAAACATACACTCAAAAGTCGTACAGCGCCCTTCGCATTCAGTTTAATAATGCGTTCCGGGTTTTGATGGGGCTGTTCCGCTTCTGTAGCGCGTCAGGTATGTTTGCTAAAGCTCAAGTCGATTGCTTCTACGCTACGATGCGAAAAAGATGCGCCTCCCTGGTGCGCTGGGTCAGCCAGCCCCAACATTATACTGCGGTGTATCGTGAGCAGACTAGACTGCGTCTATGTGAATCGCTGCTGCAAGCTGTACACTTCAGTGTTGAGCTTGTAGCAGGCTCGCTTTTAACTATAAGGCACTGTAGGTTAAGTGTGTAGGATAAGTTTACTAACATAGCTGATAAGAAATATTGTTACTAACACATTTGAGTCATCTGTTACTTGTCTATACAAATAAATATATAACTCTAAAATACCTGCATCACAATTATTATTCCTTCAGATATAAAAGGAAGCAGATAATTTCATTACTGTAAACATATCAAATCTTTTACCAATCTTCGCAATCGACGAAAAATTATTTATTGGACACATTTCGCGAGTAACTTCATTCAAACTTATTCTTTGCGTCAATAACTTTGTTCAAGGTGAAATATATTTCTTGTAGTTTTTCCCTTTCCACAGGTACCGAACACAATATTGAAAACCTAAATTACTTGAGTTTTTTATATATAGGTACGTGATACGAATAGGGAAAGTCTTAGCAAAAACATCAACAAAAAATCCGTAACGGTATTTTCTGTTTCCTTTTTCATCCTGGAATATTTCTAGACATTATGGTAAAAATGCTTTGTACTTCTGTAGGTACAATATTATGTATTTGTGCGTTAACATATCGTAGACGTTACCGAAAGACACTGCTAAATAGACACATAATTCTTTAACAAGGTGGCAGGGACGTGCAACCTGATACCATGTAATTAGTATATGATTCTGAATCCCGCTGTGCTCTAAATATTTGACGGTTATTACGAAAATACCAAGGTGTTCCGTTTATTTTAATCGCATAGGTCACTTTTCTATGAAACAGCTCATTTTTTCACAAAAAAATGTCTACGCGGGATCTAAAACCATGTGGTGAATTTATAGTGACATTTTGCGTGTCGATGTTCCTGCAATCCTGTAGAGATGACCCTCTAAAAGCTGTTTTTAGGGTTCCGCACCTCAAAAGGAAAAAGCGGAACCCCTTTAGGATCACTTTGTTGTCCGTCCGTCCATCCGTCCGTCCGTCCGTCAAGACCCTTTATCTCAGGAACGCGTGGAGGTATCAAGCTGAAATTTATATCAAATACTCAAGTCTACTGTCCCTTGGAGCTGTGAAAAAATCAACCTTCTAAGCTAACGCAATCAAAAGATATAGCCGTTTATACCGCAAATTTCCACATATTTTCGAAACTCGCAAGGGAATCAAAACCTAAAGGGTACTTCCAGTCGATCTAGAATTTTGAAATTTGGTACGAAGCAACGTCTTATAGCACAGATAATGGAAAAATTGCGAAACTGTAAATTTTTAGTTACATCATATAATAAACAGAATAAAACACAGACAGAAATAAAACCAAGCCAAGAAACAGAACAGAACTACGACTCGATTGTCGTGATGGGTGAACTTTTACTTATATACCTACAGGTTTGTACGGAACCCTCGGTGCGCAAGTCCGACTCGCACTTGGCCGGTTTTTATAAATTAATTCAATTTGCCCAGCTATTTCAAAAACGTCACTTTTGTTTTTCACGAACGGTTACACAGAAGAGGACTTTAGAAGGTACACATTTCACCTGTTATGTTTAAGTCACATATAAGGGGGCGAACATCTTGCCAGTTACCGGACACAGTAACTCCGGGCTGTTATTGAGAAATACCTGATCAGAAACGCCAACATCTTTTCGTCCAACAAGAGAATCAAAGCCAAGACCTCATGCAACCACTAGCTCAAAGGAGGGAGTCAGTCAAAAGCACTCTGCTAATAAAACATGAAAATAGATACAAAGACTAAACTATTTATGACATTAGTTCAAGTCTACGCTATACACAAACATGCAGTTCTAACCCGAAAGGCAAACAAACTATGCACATGTTTACATACTTCTATCAAGAAACAACAAACAACCTAGCAGCATATTTCTCTTCCAGGTAAAGTATAACTTTGCAAAACAAACTGTGTGCTAGCAACAACAGACTCATCTCTAAAGATGCACTTACAAGAGTAATTTTTGAGCAAATATTACCGCTTTGGCAAGATGACTGGCTTTGACTGGCCTGTTAGTCTAGTTGTTAGTGACCCTGACTGCGAAGATGGAGGTCGCGGGTTCGATTCCCACCCAGGACAAATCTTTGTGTGATGAGCACAATTATTTGTTCTGTCTCTGGGTGTAATTTATCTATAATATGTGTGTATTTAGAATTATATAAGTATGTTTATCAGTTGTCTGGTTGCCATAGTACAGGCTCTGCCTAGTTTGGGATCAGATAACGGTGTGTTGGTTGTCCTAAGATATTTATTATTATAATAATAGAAGCCACACGGGTTGATCTTCAAAATTAAGCAACCACCCTACGTAATATATCGAGACCGCTCCGTGCCTCGGAAAGCACGTTAACCCGTTGGTATTGGCTGTCATTCGTAGTTCTTTGATAGTCGTTTCAAGTATTTAGAAGCCCAAAAGTCTGACTAACAGTTTTACCTAAGGGTATCGCGTTACCAGTCAGCTTGTGAAAGTCATATAGGCTCATATAGCTTCGCTTCATGTTAAAGCTTGGAAGTCGACCCTAACAAAGTTGGGAAAACTGTAGGCATCCTTTTTTTGTCGGTGGGAAATCATCAAATGAGACGTCATTTGATGATTTGACTGATTATTTGATTTGGTTTTTGACACGCTAGAGCGGGAGACGTCCCGCTCTAGCGTGTCAGACTTTTATTGACTAAAACCCACCCGTGTTCCTTCAGTTGCCAGAGCTACGGTACCTCTTTCGGACTAAACTCGCGACCCTGACAGGAAAATGTAGGCATAAAGAGTGGATATAGATTAAAATAATAACGTAGTTACTACATGTCGATAGCTCTCCTGCAATAATTGTAACAATCTTGGTGCTGAGAAATTGCTCCATACCGCTTCGCTATTTGCTCTAATTATGTATTATTCCGGCAATTGTTCATAATAACAGAAATAAAATCATTTAGCATTATTACATTTCTAGCATTAGCATAGGGTCTATTGAAGCCCTATGAGGACGATATTTAAATGTACAAAATATATAAGTAACAGGGGTCATCGGATATTGCTCGTGAAAGTCATGTAAATGAGCAATTTTATTGTTCAATTCTGGGCAACATTCCTGCACAACTTACTTTAACTGTGCAATGTATCAATTTTCAAGATACCGTCATATTTAGCGACTTTAACAACTTAATACAAAAGATTGCTTGCTACTAACATTTGTTGACAATAACAACAGCTAAAAAAATGCCCATGTAAGCACACCCTTACATTTGTTTTGTAGCAGACGCAACCCTTTGCCTTAATTAGGGACTGAAGGACCATTGTAACGCAATAACGTTGGCACAACAGGA
Source organism: Aporophyla nigra (assembly GCA_947507805.1). NCBI lineage: Eukaryota > Metazoa > Arthropoda > Insecta > Lepidoptera > Noctuidae > Aporophyla > Aporophyla nigra. The sequence goes on along the minus strand of OX382315.1, from coordinate 13,242,003 downwards.
TAACCCTTTAGTCTCCTAGTTTGATTACGTTTTATTCTTGTAGATGTATGGTGGGAATTAATTTATGTAATGGTTCTATTCCTTTTATTATTACACGCTTTATATTAGCTTCACTTGTATGTTTGTATATTTGTATGTTTGTTTGTAACCGACTCCTTATAGCGCGCCACTTTGACCCACTTTAAACGACCAGATTTCATTCAAACTTTGCACACCTGTCAAGGACCGATGACAATGCAATAATTTCATAAATTTGTGCTATTATCCTTGCCAGGGTTACTAGGACAGCAAAAAAACTGTCACAAACTACGCTGACATACGTCTCAAAATTCGAAATACCCTAAAAAATTGAAAATAAATAATAGTTTAAAAAAACTAAAAAACACGCTTCCATTGAAAACCAAACTGAAAAGTACAAAATAATGGAAAAAAAGCGTGGGGTGCCTGATATCATTTAAAAAATACCTTAAAAAGCACCCCACGCTTTTTTTCCATTATTTTGTACTTTTTAGTTTGGTTTTCAATGGAAGCGTGTTTTTTAGTTTTTTTAAACTATTATTTATTTTATTTGTTTCGTTGTCTTGTCAGAACAGAAGATTACACGACGTAAGCCTTCTCAAAAAGTTACTAAAGTAAAAAGAAATTATTTTTATTTCAGAAGTAGTAGTCGCCCACTCGCAACAAGCGCTTTACTTGGTCTAAATTATTTCATCACCACTGCTCTCAAAACGGTGAAGGAAAACATTGTGAGGAAATGTTCTAGAAACAAAAATTCGAAGATATGTAATACCGACCAAACCGTACTGGGTCCCCGTGGTGCATTACGGCCCACTCCCTTTCACAAAAAGGAGGCCTGTGTCCCAGCCCAGCCGTGGGAACGTTATAAGCTGATTACGAAGTTTATTTCGGAAAGTAAATCTTATTAAGACACTTATACACGTCAATTTTTTTGGGAAATGCTTTAAAAATAGATGGTTCGTATTTCCTAGCTGACTGATCCTTGAAAGGAAATGCCATGGAGGAAATAAACTCAGATGTCTGGATTTCTTTCATAGTAAAGTTTTTATTTGAGTCTAACAATGCAGAATCGCCCAGAAGGGTTTTTTTTTAAAGAAAAAAACATTGTAGTTTTGTGTTGACCTGTCCCAACCAACGTGCAACGGCAACGTGCAACGATTCCGCAATAAAAATAGCCTATGTCCTTTCTCAGGCTCTAAATAAGCCTTTCCCAAAGTGGGAGATAACGCCCCCCTTGTGGGCGCTGCAGACCTAAAGGGGGCTGGTAAGAGACCCAGAAAAGACTGTGTGGGGTGAGTAGACTCTACACAACGCCCCTATTTTTTTTCTGGGTCTTTTACCACCCCTCTTTAGGCCTGCAGCACCCACAAGGGGGGCATTATCGCCTATTTTGGGAAAGGCTGTTCTAAACTATCTGTGTACCAAATTTCATTTAAATCGGTTCAGTAGTTTTAGTAGGAAAGCGAGACAGACAGACAGAGTTACTTTTGCATTTATAATATTAGTGTGGATGGTGCTTCGAAACCTTTGTGTTAGTCTTCACACGGACGTAAAGTGCTGATGTTAAGCTGTATCCTGTTTGACTGGAAGTGGACTCCAAACTGTAGGCAAAAGGCTAGACGAATTGATTGAGTCATAATAATTAAATAAAATATTGCTAAACTCGTTCGGGTCGGAAGGTTCTGGAGTGGCGACCGCGTACTGGAAGACGGAGCGTTGGAAGGCCTCCCACAAGATGGACCGATGACCTGGTGAAGGCCGCAGGAATACGTTGGATGCGAGAAGCACAGAATAGAACGAAGTGGCGGTGCTTGGGGGAGGCCTATGTCCAGCAGTGGACGTCTTTCGGCTGAAATGATGATGATGATGATGTTTGCTAAACTATCATCATTTTAGCCCAAACGACTTCTACTGCTAGACATAGGCCCTCCCTCAATTGGGGGGCCAAAATTACAACGCTTGGCAGATTTGGCGATCGCAAAATAATGGTGGTAAAATGCAAAGAGAACTCTGCTTCTCATTGTCTAGAAGTTCTTTAGTTGCCTTTTACGACACCCACCAGAAGAAATGGAATGGTGCTTTACGTCCGGCACCTCATGGAGCCTATTGCAGACGGAAAAAACATCACAGAAAATTCCTTTTTCCTTACAAGAACGATTTGTATTTGATGCTAGAGCAGTGTAAATCCATTCACGAACCAATTTAGAACAAAAACCTCTACGAATATAGAATATAAGAACGAGCTTGAATATAAAAGTAATAAATATACTTATTCCGTGTCTTTCCTTAGGCGTAGGAATTTGATTTCCTATATCAGCTTTTATGCGGAAACGATTTGAATACGAAATGAAAAACGTGACGCTGCTATCAAGAACTATGGTGTTATTTATGGGAAATCATTGTTATATGAACGTTAAGATAAATTTTGCCATAAGAAAAACCGGATTCAATGTGAAGTTATAGTAACCAGATGAAAATAATGTTTTTATTTTAAACTAGTTTGTGACCGCAAATTCTTCTGCCATTTAGCATGTAAAGTCTTAGTCTTTTTCTAAGTCACTGTCTATCTGTTTGATAAATTTCATCCTAATCAGTTCAGCTGTTTCTGAAAGAGTTACACGAGAGGTTTCTTCAAATCGATGTGAAGAAAACGACTGTGAAGTTTCATTGTCTCGGTGGAGTATAAGGTGGAGGTGTACCCTGCCTGGGCGGAGGACCGCCGTATCCTCGGAGGCGATCGGCGGCGGCGACCTCTCACGTCCGGCCTTGGTGCGACCCATGGTACGGAGCGAGAGGGCATGGGAAGCCGTCACCTCCTTTTGCGAAGCAGTAATGCTCGCGAAGGAAAAGGCGGGGTGCGTGAGAGAGTGGCAGTCTCTGCGCCCTCACGTCCCTAGCCGCCGCAGTGTCGGGAGTCGATAGCGGACTCCCGGCTACCGTAGGCGTGGGCTTGCGGGTGGAGAGCAATGGATAGCTCGCCGCCCGAGAATGGCCAGGCCCGTTTCGACGGCGCGTAGTGTTCCAAGCGCGCCTCGAAAAGATGTCAGCGGTACTGAAAGGGTCTGCTAGGACCGATGCCTGCCAGGGTAGCGAGATTTGTTCGAAAGAGACACCGTGGCCCTGGCACATGGGCAACTGAAGGAACACGGGTGGGTTTTAGTCAGTAAAATTCTGACACGCTCTTCCGCTCCATGCAGAGCGGGAGACGTCATTTGATGATTTCCCACCCAAAAAAAAAAAGCCAAAAGCCTAAGCTAAAAAGTCTACCTGGCCAGTAAGTACAGGGTGGGAGAGCAAATTTTAGAAAAAAATATTTTTGCTAGACGCACGGGCGATTAGTCAAAAGACGCATCTCCACGCGGGCTAGCTAACCATGGAGTTACTGAAACTTGTGCTGAACAAACATTTTGATTTTTGGTCCAAAAACATGAATTTCAGCTGAAAATTTTGGAGAAACCTCGAATAACTGCTACTCCAGTTCGCAAAATGCGCATCAGAATACAAGTTAGGCAGGTAAGTATCTATTAATCTAAAACAAACAGGATTTACAGGAAGAAATTTGAAATAAAAAGAATTTTGTAGTCAGGTTCTAATCAAAACAGATGCAGTTGTTAAAGCCCAAAATATGTAGTTGTAAAAAGTTAGGCTTTCTTCTGGATTCAAGTTTAATGTTTGTGACGCTTTAGAGAATAAAAGCGAGGGCCGATTTTGATGATTCGTCTTAAGAATTCGTCATTTCATCATCTCAACGTCAATCAAAAATTTTCGCGATTTCATCTTCTTTTTTTACACGCTTTATATTAGCTTCACTTGTATGTTTGTTTGTAAACCGACTCCTTATTGCGCGATTTTGACCCACTTTAAACGACCAGATTTCATTTAAACTCTGTAGACTTATCGAGGACAGATGTCAATACTATAATTTCATAAATTATCAAGTTAATTTTTTACGCAGTCGGCCTTGTAGATTTTTAAAATTTTCTTGCTGATCCGCCCCGGCTTCGTACACTATGTACAGAGCATGGGAGGTCGTAAGTTTTCTCATATCTCGGTTTTTCTAATATACTTTGCACGTGTTACCTATATATAAAAACCTTCCGAAAGAAATTCTCTAAATGATAGTGAAAACCGTATTAAAATCCGTTGTGTGGTTCAGAAGAAGTGAGTGGAGAAAGAGACATGAAATCAGTGACTTTGTTAAATTTTTATTTTGCTACTATCCTACACTGTCCCACTCCTGGGCCAAGACCTCTTTCCACTCCTACCACATATTACGAGGCCAAACGTCTTCCTTCCAGCTTTGACGGAACCTATCCAGTTCAACCCGCCATCTTCTACGTGGTCTGCACTATTTAGAGAAGAGATAATTTAATATAGCTATGATTCATAAACCGAACCGAACCGGTGAAATGTAGGTGTGCACTATTAGAATACCCGTGCCTAAACTTTTAGAAAAAAGGTGTGAAATAATGTTTTGTGAATAACAAGAGGCTTCCAACATATAAATAAGATGATAATCATATTTCAAAACTTCAGTTAAAATTTTCGGAAAAATACTCAAGACTCACATACATATCTTCTTTTCCCTAAAAGTTAACCCATCATCAAATCAAGACTTCAAACGATGACCCCATCCATCTCCCATTAATTTTATGAAACACCACTATCCAATCTCCCTGTAATCCATAACGATTACCCTTCACTAATCGCTTCAACCCGATAAATCGTGTACTCGATAATCGAGTAGATCGAGACCCCAACACTATCCATTACAACAGATTGCGTGCTCCATAAAACAATATGAGTGTCGTAGGAATAAAACTAGTGATTTACTCGTTCCGTGTAATAGTTTTCTGCGATAGTGAGTGTGTTGTCAAGGAGTAGAAAAGTACAGAAAATCTGCTCCATATATGAAAGAGAACGCACGCACATATAGTTCAGCTTAATAACGCGTTCAGGGCGATGTCGGGGCTGCCCCGCAACTGCAGCGCCTTGAGCATGTTCTCAGAAGGGCGCACCGACTGCTTTCACGCGACGATGCGCAAGCGGTGCGCGTCTCCGGTGCGCAGAGTGTGGGGTAGAACCAACATCGTCCTGGCGATGATCGCCTAAAATACTGGATTGCCCATATATCCGGCAATCTGCAGCAGGCATATTGCTATGTTGTGAGTGTTCTTCTTTTGTTTTTGTCTGCGCTTGTTATCCTGTCTGTATCCTTTTACGTATCTGTTTTTATATGAGTCCTGTAATTTGAATTAAACTAATTTAATTGAATTTTTTATTTATTTATAGACACATTTCATGTATGTACGGCGAGTGCAAGGGCACTCGCGAGTGTTTATCCGACGCGCTTCTGTTTCGTACAATGATAGAGAACGCAGGCACACATACACACACTTTATGCATGTATAGCGAGTGCACGCGAATTCGCGATTGAAGTCGAGAGTTGAAAATCGTAGAGTGTGTTTTTTCGTCGTGCTGAGTTACACTCTGTTGGATTTACGATGCTCGATACAACACCAAGAGTTAAAATTCCAGTGCGCGATATTTTCAAGTTAATGTGAACGTGGTCAAAGATAGTTTTAGATTACCAACCCAGTCTCAGTAACTAGGTTTTAGATAATCTATTCCCCACAAATACGGGCTTATGGCTGCATTATAAAAGCCGTACGGGTTGATAAACCAGGTTCGCTTACGTTTGCCGCGTTCGGTCCGTGGTCGGGTGACCATCTTTACATACCGAGTACCGTGCCTCGGAAAGCGCGTCAAACAGTTCGTCCCCGTGGATCTTGGATAGTCGTTAGAGGTCGACAGAAGCCCAAAAGTCTGACAACCAGTCTTACCAAGTGGTTTTGGTAATGTATTTTACCCAGCAGCTGGGTTGCGGAGGTCAGATAGCAGTTGTTTGGAGGAACGAGGAACAGGGTGTCTTTCCTGATGGGTAATTGCTCGACGATTGGCGTCCGAATGTTGTAGGTATATATTTATGCTAGTTACGCGCAAAACTCTACTTGTGCGATGCAGGATTTGTGTGACTTCAAGATGTGGCAGTGCAGATGCCGCTAAACTGATATCCAGCTGCATTTAGTTATACTTGAAGCCAACCCTAACATGATTGGGAAGGGCTAACCAGATAGTGAGTATGAGATCGCCGTATGAACGTGTCCTATGTGTGTGCGCTTGTTTTTGCTTTTTGTACGGAGATGACCTTCTGAGTCTTACAGGTTTATGGTAAAGTGTTTGAACGTTGGTCTTGATTCGGGGGCGGATCAATTTTATGATGGAGACATTGTAGGCACAAGTTTATGTCGTGTGTGTTAGGTTTTGTGAAGCTAGGAAGTCAGGGGGTTAAATGTTCGGTACTTTATTTTTTTTTCCGAATCCGGAATGTGTTGATCCAGCGAAGGAGGACCAAAATAATAGACACGTTTTTAATTGACCCCTAAGTAATTCCCATTTTGGTGTCTTAAAAATGCTAAGTTTGGGAGCCTATGTGAATGTAGGTTGGTTATGTTGTGGTTGGTTACAGTTCTAACCCTTTTTTGTTCCGTGTTGAAAATTCTCATGGAGGTCCTCCGCCCTGGGGCTGATGGAGGGGTCTATCAGACTCTTACTCTCTCCCTCTCTCTTATTCTTACTGCTCTTGCTTTTGTGCGTTTTGTTTGTGCAGAATAAACAATTTTTCTTTCTTTCTTTTTTTACCCACGCCGGTGTTCCCTTCACATAATTGGACCGGGGATTTTAGAAACTTGTGCGCCATCCACTATTCCCGGCTGGTGCTGATCCAAACACATTTAGTCGGGGGTGCCCTATTGCTTAGTCACTTCGACCAAGTAGACTCGTACACGGTTGGCTACAGTACTGACCCAAAATTACCCATTTGGTCGGAATGCCCGCCCTCCTAGCTCAGTTCTTGTAATCAACTTTAAAAAATAACCAGTAAAAGAAAAAGACGCTCAGTTATTTTCAAATCGTACACATCAGTCAGACAATAAGTTTTTTAAAATCAAATATTTCCCAAATAGTGTACATAGCAAACGGAATTTACAATGGGTCAGCCATATTAGCCGTAAAGAAGACAACCGTTTAGGTAGACGTGTTCTTGAGTAAAGACCGCGAATTAGTGATGTCGAAGGCGAATTCCTGCAGGCCAGTCTTTGTGCCCTTGTTGGAACTTCATCATCACCATTTCAGCCGAAAGACGTCCACAGCTGGACATATGCCTCCACCAAAGCACCGCTACCCCAACCGATTCCATGCCTCTCGAATCCAGCTAATTCCAGCGGCCTTTACCAGGTCATCAGTCCATCCTGTGGGAGGCCTTTCAACGCTACGTTTTCCAGTATGTGGTCCCACTCCAGAACCTTCTATCCATCATTCCTCGGGATATGTCGGTTACCTTAGTTCTCCTACGGATCTTTTCATTTCTGAATCCATCGCGTAGGGAAACTCCAAGCATAGCCCTCTCCATTGATTGCCCTTTGGGTAACTTTCAGCTTTTGGCGTAACATACTGTTTAGTAATTCAGTTTATATCAGTATTCTGATCCTGTTCTATGGCCATACTTCGTTGACTGATGACCAATACTTACTAAGATGGAGCTGGTTTATGACGCCAATCTTCGGTTGGCATTGAGTAATCGCTTATGTAGCTGAATCTGTCTTCATCAAGCTAAAACACTACTTATTTTCTAAGGCTTACAGTTGATTTTTGTGCAGAGATGTTATTAATTTCTTGATTGAATCCAATCGTTAATATTATGGACGCTCGTAATTGGTTTATAACGTGTTGGAAAACCGAATTGTCTTGTGTGACTAGTTTTTGGCGATTTTACATAGACTTGGAGACATTAGTGCCTATACGTAGTAGATCTATTTTGTGAAAGTCGTTGAGTTTCGCCGAGTGACTGCGTTTTTAGTTTTTACATAACTGCGCGAAAGCAAACAAAGGGGTAATTGCGTAACACAGAAACAGTGGGAATGGCTTTGATTTTGACAGTATATCTAAATTACTTTAACCTTAAATGTTAAACGTATTGCAAAGAAAATGGTACACAATTCCCTGGGTTGGGACATAGGATACGTGAATTCCGGTATATACGACTGGCCTGTTAGTCTAGTGGTTAGTGACCCTGACTGCTTAGACTGAGGTCGTGAGTTCGATTCCCACACAGGACAAATCTTTGTGTGATGAGCACAATCATTTGTTCTGTGTCTGTGTGTTATTGATCTATAATATGTATGTATTTAGAAATATATAAGTATATTTATCAGTTGTCTGGTTACCATAGTACAGGCTCTGCCTAGTTTGGGATCAGATAACAGTGTTTTGGTTGTCCCAAGATATTATTATTATTTATTATTATACGTTCCCGGGGGATGATTTCCGAACTCCACGCGGGCGAAGCCGCTGGCAAAAGCTAGTAAAGAATATTATAGCAATGATTTCCATAGCTCACCATATCGTAATGTCATGCAAACTTGAGAACTATGATCGTGAACGTCTGACGATCATCGTTAAACTGATCATTAAATTCCACGCTGTTATGGTGAAATGCTAAAATTTAAGAGCCGTCTCAACTCGTCTTAACGTTTGGTAGATAACTCGTTCACTTTATATAGGCGGTTGATGGCTTTAAGAGGCATTTCCTTATGCTAGCAATAATTGACAGTCAAGTGTCCGTTGTTGTCCGTGAGTTGCCGGACGAAAAGAACAGCATTACCCCATTTCTTCCTGCGAGTGTCATAAAAGGCGACTAAGGGACTTACTAGAGAATAGGCAGCGGCGTTCTCTATGCATTTTACCACCATACTGCAATCACCAACCCGCCTGCCTAGCGTGGCGATTATGGCAAAGCCCCCCAAATTGGGGATCCAGCTGAAGATGTCTTTTGGCTGGAATATATACATCATATATAGTCATTTATATATGAGGGAACAAACCTACTGAGATAATACTGACATACCTTCATAGGTATATCCAGTGAGATTTAAACCTTTCCTCTCTGCTGTAGTCGGGCAAAAATACTCCATTATCATTCCAAACTGTCCTCCAGAACATTAAACACCTGCAAAAACAAACAAAAGTGAGCCACGTCCAGTCCACATTAATTAACTCCCTAGATATCGTTTCGCCGAATCCCAAACGACAGTGCTCATTTGTGACGCAATTCCGCCATTTTGACAACTTTCGGAACTGTTCGGAACTTCTCGGGGCACTTCGGCAGTTAAATTAGCTGACCTGAAGATATTTGATGCTTCCTCCAAATGTTTGAAAGGTTGACTTTATAGCTTTTGAACTTGGAATTAGGGGGCTCAATTCTGCACCTATTTAAATGCAATAAAGTCTCGAGGATGGCTCCTTAGTTTTTATTGGATCAAGTGTCAAGTTTTATGTTCAAGACAAGGAAATAAATGTTAAGTGAAAAAGTTAGATGTCCCTTGAGTGACTTGAAAGACTAATTTACTGTCATTAAAAGAGAAATAAGATCCGTTTAAAGTCTTTCATATGGCCGGACTGTCGAGTCTGAATAAAAAAAACCTAATTTAAAAAAAAAGTAACTGGCAGTAGAGGTGGCTTAGTGGTATCGGGTCTGTCTTACGAGTCGAACTCAGTCAGGTGGTTTACTTTGTGTAAATAATTTCATCCCCACTGCTCTCAAAACAGTGAAGGAAAACATCGTGAGGAAACCGGCATGTTCTAGAACCAACAATTCAATGACATGTGACATCTACCAAAGCGCACTCGGCCTTCGTAGTAGATTGTAGTCTATTCCCTGTCGATGAGAGGAGGCCAGTGTCCAGCAGTGGGAACATTATAGGCAGATTATTTTAATGCAATTTTTCTTTGGCTAAGATAATGACATCAATAAATTGCTAAAACACGAGGAACTGATGAAAGAGCGGGCGTTCGTGGGGACTGTCTTATGTCATTTTGACGTTTTAACACTAGAAGTGCGGGCGTCCCAAATTTGACCCATTTCGATGTTCTTATTTATTTATTTTGGCCAACCAACAACTGTATATACTCATACAATATAAAAATGTTTTTCTATTAACTAAGGTTAGTATTACAGTTTATTATAGGTTAACACCGCATGCCCCATAAAAGTAAGAACTATGATACAAATTTACACGATGCAAAAAAAAAAAAATACATTCAAGAGACATATAAAAACCAAGCGAAAATAAAAAAAAATTAAGATTCTTCCTACTCTAATTAATATTTTATTATGCATATAATCTGTAACTTTTTATGAGTTTTCATGAAATATGATGATTATTATATTTATTATTTATACGAGACTTCAACCGCGTAATTGCAATATACATATTTTTTTAACCAAATTTACCTCAGTCGGTATGTTCAGCGCTTCTAGTGTTAAAAGTGCTGATCCTCAACCTAGTTTCAATTTCAATAAATGACATTTGATTAATTACAAAAAAAAAACTGGGCATTTAATTGTTAATAAAATTGACTACCAACTGAAATTGTCCGTATTTTCGAAACACAACTGTAGTTTTTTGACAATTGCATGAAAGGACCTAACAGAGTCTGGAATTGGATAAACAATTAATTTTGCGGACCGTACGTGTATGTTGGTTGAATTAACCACGTGTGGCTGAACTACTCCCTTTATGCTACTGACAACTTGTCAAACAAACTTGTCATGTCCACATCCATAATCTTGAGCAATTCTCGGCTATGAAGTACTGTATTTAGAACTAAGAAATCTGGCATCAGTAATTATGAAACTTCATGGGTGTTCAAATGTCGGTGTCGTGGCAAGTCGAGTTTAGTAATGCGTTGCATATGGGCCAGTATTTGTACCAATGCAAAGCACATGCTTCTTCTTAAAGAGAGAAGAGACAGTCATTGTTCGCCACATTTACTCCTGGCTATGTCAGATGTCTGGAGGACACGGTGGAACATACTGCTATGCCTGGGCAGAGCACCGCCAAATAAAATCAACATGTGTTTATTTACAGTTTTTTTTAAAGAAAAGTATATCACCTCCTGTTTTAGTGCTGTCAGTTTTGTAATCAGTAGTACTAAACTAAAGTACATAAAGATCCAAATACACCAATTTCCGAAATTAAAGTAATTGGTCAATTTCTAGTGTTTTTATTGTTTAAGTGAATGTTTATTTAATTCCATTCGTATCGATGGCTTTACCTACACTTTAAAATTCATAGTAACATTAGGACCTAGTCCTTCTAGATGCAGTACAAATGCACAATTACGTACACAACAATATTCCCTTGTGGGGTTCTTAGACATATAGTAATCGAGGTCTGGACATTGTGCTGATTGCTTTAGTGCATTCACTTGTATATGATAGCTTTCATTACCTTAGAGAGTTTCATTGATTGCCTTTGATTGTTCATCTAAGTACTACATGTCTGCTTTTACGATATTTGGGCCCTTATCATAATTGACTCCATTAGAGCCAGATTGGCCTAACTACTTCAACAATAGTTTTCATTAGTATGAAAAAAACGGAAACCCTGATTCCAAATAATTGTAACTTTGTTATAATAATGTAATATTGTTTATTTACATATTAAGAGATTTTGTAGGAATCATGTAAACCCTAGGCACCTTTATTATTTTTTTATTTTTTTAGCTAGGTTACTCTGGCTCTCATGGCCTCAATTGTTTGCAGGGAAGCCGAATATTCGGCCGGAACTTACGAGTTCGTAGGCCGTAGGTTCGAACTATATATTCATCATCATCATCACCATTTCAGCTGAAAGACGTCCACTGCTGGATATAAGCCTCCCCCAATATGGGGGATTTGTCATAATCGCCACGCTGGGCAGGCGGGTCGGCGATTGCAGAATGGTGCTAAATGCATAGAGAACGCTGCTGCCCAATCTCTAGTAACTCCTGTAGTCGCTTTTTGCTGCCCACGGGAAGAAATGGGGAAATAACACGAAAATATAACTATTTAGTACTTCAAGTCTCAATTATTTTATAACCACTGCTCTCAAAATGGTAAAGGAAAATTAAAGTGAAGCCAGAATGTCCTATAACCAAAATTCGAACACTTGTGACATCTGCCAACCTGCATTCGGTCCTTGTAGTTGATTATGGCCTCTGTCCCAACAGTCAGAACATTAAGGCTGATTATGCTTATTCTAATCTGCAGGGTAAATTAAAGCGACAGTTCCGAGTTCGGGTCACAGGGGTCCGTATGGTACCAGACTAAAATAATAGCGCCACTCTATTTCTTCCCGAGGGTGTAGTAAAAGGCTTGAGGCGAGAAGATGGGCAGCAGCGTTCTCTATACATTTTACCATCATACTGCGATCGCCAACCCGCCTGTTAAGCGTGGCGAATATGACGAACCCTCGCAAAGTGAGAAGCACCAAAAACAAATGGCGTCTAGTGCCTGGCGGCTCACTTACCGTGGCCATCACCGCTACCGTATACTAGGGTAGCGGTGAAGGCCACGGTGAGTCATGGGGTGCTAAGAATCCCCGGAAAAGATACCGGGTACCACAACAGCATGCGTAGCATGACCACCGTAGGAACGAGTTTTGTCGACGTAAGAATAGACAAAATTACAGATTGTAGAAAGATTAAAGACAGAATTAAAGATTGAAGAAAGATTAGTACCATTTTATGCTGGCGTAGCATGACAGTTCTATATCTATTCTACTAAGAATAGACAAAGTTCTTTCTATGGTGGTCATGCTACGCGTACAGGAATCAGCTGGATGCCGAAAGCTCAGTACCGGTCGAAGTGGTGGAGGAAGCCTATGTGCAGCAGTGGATGTCTTGCGGCGGAAATAATGATAATTATGAATTCAGAAAGCACCGCACTTACTACAAAACTGCCTGATACTTAACTTTCCGTTTTGATCTGGAGCTAAGGAATTACCCCGATTCAGTCAATCAATCAACTCAGCCTATCGCAGTCCACTGCTGGACATAGGCCTCTCCCATGCTGCGCCACAACATCCTGTCCTCCGCCTTCCGCATGCAGTCTGTCCCAGCCACTTTCCTAAGGTCGTCGGTCCATCTAGCTGGGGGCGTCCCACACTACGCTTACCGACTACCCCGATTATTTATTAATATATTTTTTTTTAAATTTACTGCATTTAATTTCACATAAACTTACAAGGGGACTTATAAAACGTCAAAATCTAGGTCCACGGTTCCAGTTGGATGTTTTCTATGAAGGAGTGCTAATACGAAACACAACGTAACCGTGGTGTTTCGTATTAGCACTTCTTCAAAAATAATTGACTTAATATATTTTTTTTCAATTTACAACCGCGGCAACCCGTGTTGCTGTTATAATATAGCCACAGAGCCCCTAAAAACACGCGACCATAAAAATGAAAACATCAGTCTTACTTCTCGATGTGTCCCAAAAAAGTAATTCGCCAGATTATTCTCCATACTTCAGTATTCATCGTTCGTGGTACCAGCTTATACGCAGAAGTTAAATTCATTTTCTTTCACGAGTTTACCATTTAGTTTTTATGAGTTCTTGCCGAACTTTCTGATCTCTTAAGCGATGCTTCATTCTTGGATTTGGACCAATCCTTAGATCATAAATACCACTTGTTTGTTGATGTTATTGTCGTAGGAGCTCAAAGATAAGTAGAATTTGTGGTCAGACATTATATTTTGAATAGTGTTTTGTGATTTATGAAAATGTCGGGATATAGAAACACACACTTATATGCATTAAATCCTACTTGTATTATAAATGTGAAAAGTTTGTATGTTTCATACCCAATCACCCAAAAACGTTCAAATGGATTTGGATGAAATTTGGTAGACAGATAGTTTATAATAGTCCTCTAGACCGTATTTCGGCCATGGCGGCCAATCTCAACGGAGACTTGCCTTGACTTAATTAAAGTGCACAAGTGTGTGAGTAGACACCTGTGTCTCTCACTCCTTCTTCCCTCACTCTCATAGTCCGATGGGACGGCAATCCGACACGACCGGAGAGAGATCAGGCGCACAACCAACGGCTTGACGTGCTTTCCAAGGCACGGAGTACACACCGCCAACTTGCTCACTCCAAGCTATTACTGAGAAAATCCCAATAGTAGTTTACCCACCAGGGAATCGACCCCACGCTAAGCAGTCGCGCTTGTGATCATGACACCGACGCGAACGGTGCAAATAGATAACACACGATATATTTTATCCCAGTAGTACGATTCCGTGGGAGAATTATTTCTCTTCCGTTTTTAGGCGTTGAATAATAAAACTCTTTTCAATGCTGATGTTTTTCTAATCGACTTTTAAAAAGAGCATTTAGATTTATTTAAAAAATGTCCTTTGAGAAAATAAATTCGTCGTTTTATGAAAAACTATCGCTAAATACTAAAGCAAAGTAGTCGAATGTTTTTCTAGTTTTCTTCCGTAAATATCTTTATTTCTATAACCTTTGCCAGAATTACTCTTTATTCTAAATGCTTGTGACGTTATTTTATGTAGTGTTGACTTAATTTTTTTTTTCGCCATTTCTTCCCGTAGGTGACGTAAGAAGCAACTAAGGTACTTACTAGAAAATGGGAAGCAGCATTCTCTATGCATATTACCACCAAACTGCGATCACCAACCAACCTGCCAAGTGTGGTGATTATGGCAAAGCCCCCGAAATTGGGGGTGGCCAGGCCAGTCTAGCAGTGGACGTCTTTCGAGTGAAATGATTATGATCTAATAATGTTCAGACACAAGTTATACGGCGTCGTACATCACAATCGGTGTTTTCTTCCATTCTTATTAAAATAGTTTCGTCCTAGGCTAGAACTAGAAGTAATGTCATTTATATTATACGCCATTACGTTCAGCAGAATTTATGATAAGCATTTAATAACTTTAGTTTTATTGCCCTTTAGTAGTTATTACCGAGCTGTCCTCGGAATATTACGATTCTCGAGAGTTCTAGGCGATTTAGAAATGGCCTTTGTTTTATGGACAGCATTATTTACTTTGAATAAATGGAAGGCGACTAACAAACTGTATTTACAAGGCAGATGTGCTAAACGAAGCTAAGGGAGTTGTTAAGGATTATAGCAGGTGGTAGTCTGCAGTTTCTGCCTACCACCATTAGAGGAATGGCGTGTGATCATATACGTATTGTATGTATTATATACTTAATTAACCTCAACTGTCTATGCTTTTTCCAACTATATAGGGGTCGGTTTTCAGTCCAGACAGATGTAGCTGAATCCCAGTAAATTACAGAGCGTGACAATCTAACCTCCACAACCCTGTTACTGGGTAATACGATAACCGTCCCTGATGACTGGTTGTCAGACTTTCGGGCTTTTGACTACCCTTAACGACTGTAAGGATCGACAAATGACAAACCAACGGTTTAGTATGCTTTCCGAGGCACGGAGAGGTCTCGATACGTAGAGGATGGTCACCTATCTACCAACCGACCGCGGGAAGCGTAACTTCCACCTATAATCGTAACATGCGACTGTTAATTTTCACAAGCCAGTTTATAAATAGAGGCACATATGGATAAAGAAAAAGCCGTTATGTGAGCCTGCACTGTAAAAAGAATGTGCCAGAACCAAATCACTTACGTAAGTATTTTGATTACGGCAATATCATAGCATAGTCATTATTTCGAACAACGCGAGATCACCTTACAAATCTGATAAACTCAACAAAAATGTTAAAAGAAAATGCACTGAAAGTTACAATTTATTGTTTAAGAAAACACTTACTAAGATACAAACACACAGTCTGCTTTTACATGGCACATAACAATACAGTCTAGTGCCACTAACCCAAGTGAAATAGCATGTTCGCGTGCCAAGCCGCAGTTAGATCAGGTGCAGCGCGTAAACTTTGCGTTATCGCGCCGTGATCGCGGCGTGATCGGATCGTGATCGCCGCGTGATCGCTGCGTGATCGAGACTGTATCGCGCTCAGTTACCAAGTTAACCGACTTGATTTAATTTATCTCTCGATCTTAATTTATTGTTGTCTTTAATTGAATTCTTTATCTTTTTGTGAAGACAATTGGTGGGTTCGCTTTCCAAGAGGGGAGTGATTTGTTTCGTGAATGAATCGATAATACAGTTATGGCAGCCTTTTGCAATTTATGTCAATGGATGCAAAGAAACAAAATGAATTCGGAATTCATTTTCTAAATGAAAATGAATGTGCAAGTTGTTGTTCTCGTAAGTTTTTAAAGAAACTATAAATGGTTGCTGATGAGGCTGAAGGTGATGCTCAGGTATGCACGTCCGATGTCAGTCAGGATATTGGTTGGAGCCGTTCGATTTGGCTGTGTGATTCGCCCTTGAAAGTTTGAGGAAGGTGGTGGAGATGGTGGTGAACTGCGCCTATGTCCTTGTTTGGGGTCACCAGTATAAGGAACAATTTCACTTATTCTCCATAGAAAAGGGAGGACCCTCCAACTGAGCAGGTGGTGTGTCTGGTGGGCTATTTCCCGACGATTAATGTCGGTACGCTGTATATTTACTAGTTGCGCAGTAATCTTTGCTTGCGCGATGCAGGATTTTGCGTGATATCACTCCAAAGTGTGTCAGTTCGCACGTACCTTCATTTTGGTAATTTTTTTAACATAGTTTTTTACACAAAAATAAGCGAGAATATACAAGAAAAATGGGTCAGAGATATAATCTATCGCGCTAAAATTTTATTTCCTTTTGAAACTTTAAAAGAAATATTTGCCAACGTGGTAGTAACACAAACATCAACCAACATTGTGCACCTGTGTCACACAAACACTCTTACAGCGAGTACGGACATGTTAGTACATCATCTTCCGAAGATAAATAGCAACACATTTGCCGCGGTCGACGCAAACCACTGGAGACAAATATCTGTTACTTACACTGGTTGTGTTGTTTTATGAAGTTTTGAAGTTTTTTGATGCGTAAATGAAATCATTTCAATTTCTGTAAGTAGGTTTGTACAAACACTTTTACACGTCAATCATATTTTTTAAACTAAATGAGATCGGCGTTTCCTAACTCACTACTCTGAGAAAAAGGCCGAAACAAACTCAGAGTTCACTGTCTGTTTTAGAGTCCAGACATAATCTTGGTCACATCACGTGAAGACCTAGTAGATTGGTGACTGAAATGGTGTTTTGAGGAAAGAACCACACAGATTGCGTGGACCTGTCCTGTCAGTGCACGCATTTGTCGCATGTGTAACATCTTTTCTCTCGGTTCACTGCAATCTGTGGGAGTGATTTCGTGAAAAGGGATGGAAGTGTTTAAAAAGAAACCTGGGAAGTGCGTGCTATTTACCTATTAGCGCGCGCGGTGGTTGAGTTGATCGTCAGGTTGGCCGTTGGTACCAACCCATTTTCCAAGAGGTTAGTTAGTGGAATGATGCTTACCACCAAGGTGAGCTGTTAGATGTTATTATATATCGTATGCAATTACTGTAAGGTTTGGTCGTTTTTTTTTTCATGTTTCGGTTAGTTTTATACGATGAGTTCTTTTGCATTCAGTCATCACTGAAGCCTTTTAGCTAGAATTTATAGAAAAACCTGCTATACCCGATCCTTACAGGCTTTGTTTATATCAAACTCGCATGACGGTTCAACGTGTCTTACCTAGGGTATCGTTTTTGGAACGCCACTATTGCGGCAATAAGTTTTCTCTTTGAGGAGCGGGTGGAGAGACGCCACGGGCGTCCTCACCTTCCACTTTGCGCAGGTCCTCACCGGACAGGGCTGCTTCGGGAGGTTGCTCTTCAGGATAAGGCGGGAGGAAATGCCCGGGTGTCCGAAAGAGTTACCGTGGCCCTGGCATAAGCAACTGAAGGAACACGGGTAGGTTATAATCAGTAAAAAACTGACACGCTCTCTCGTTTCACCCAGAGCGGGAAAAGTCATTTGATGATTTCTCACTCAAAATAAATAATAGTTTAAAAAAACTAAAAGACACGCTTCCATTGAAAACCAAACTAAAAAGTACAAAATAATGGAAAAAAAGCGTGGGGTGCCTGATATCAATAAAAAACCGGCCAAGTGCGAGTCGGACTCGCGCACCGAGGGTTCCGTACAAACCTGTAGGTATATAAGTAAAAGTTCACCCATCACGACAATCGAGTCGTAGTTCTGTTCTGTTTCTTGGCTTGGTTTTATTTCTGTCTGTGTTTTGTTCTGTTTATTATATGATGTAACTAAAAATTTACGGTTTTCGCAATTTTTCCTTTATCTGTGCTATAAGACGTTGCTTCGTACCAAATTTCAAACTTCTAGATCGACTGGAAGTACCCTTTAGGTTTTGATTCCCTTGCGAGTTTCGAAAATTTGTGGAAATTTGCGGTATAAACGGCTATATTTTTTAATTGCGTTAGCTTAGAAGTTTGATTTTTTCACAGCTCCAAGGGACAGTAGACTTGAGTATTTGATATAAATTTCAACTTGATACCTCCACGCGTTCCTGAGAAAAAGGGTCTTGACAGACGGACAGACGGACGGACGGACGGATGGACGGACGGACGGACAACAAAGTGATCCTATAAGGGTTCCGCTTTTTCCTTTTGAGGTGCGGAACCCTAAAAATACCTTATAAAGCACCCCACGCTTTTTTTCTATTATTTTGTACTTTTTAGTTTGGTTTTCAATGGAAGCGTGTCTTTTAATTTTTTTTAAATATTTATTTATTATTTATTTTCTATTTTTTAAGGTGTTTCGAATTTTGAGACGTATTTTTCGAAGACAGCGTAGTTTTCGAAGACAGTTTTTTTTGCTGTCCTGGTAACCCTGGCAAGGATAATGGCACAAATTAGTTGGTGACGTATGTCAGCGTAGTTTTCGAAGACAGTTTTTTTGCTGTCCTGGTAACCCTGGCAAGGATAATGGCACAAATTTGAATGAAATCTGATCGTTTAAAATGGGTCAAAATCGCGCTATAAGGAGTCGGTTACAAACAAACATACAAACATACAAGTGAAGCTAATATAAAGCGTGTAAAAAAGGGTATTGTTTTACCCGGTAACTGGGCTGTAGACGTCTTATAAGCAGTCGCTCCATGTAAACCACTAGTATTCATCTCTATCCGGTTAGACTGGTAGTCGATCTTACCATATCTGGGAAAAGATGATTTCCTATGCGTGCCCCACATTTTCTTTTCTTCTTTTAAAAAATCTCATTGATTCCTGCTTACGCCATCACTTAAAAAAATACGTTACGTAAGTTATAACTTGCGAAAACTATTTCTTTCCTCGCCATAAGTTCCTATAATAATTCAAAGCTGGCACGCGCTTGGGCAATTTTTCTTTTAGCCCCACGTCAGCCGAGAAGCATGGCGGGAGTTTATCAAATAGATGTACTATGTTGCTATAGGCACGTAATTTATTACAGAGTAATATAAAAGTTCTAATACGGTTCCAAAGAGTTTTTTTTTTTTTGATTCAGTAGTTTTATATCATCATCAGCAGCCTATAATGTTCCCACTGCTGGGACACAGGCCTCCTCTCACTGAGAGGGAGTGGTGTGGCCTTACTCCACTATGCTAAACCAAGGTGGTTTGGTAAATGTCACATGTCTTTGAATTTTTGGTTCTATGACATGCAGGTTTCCTTACGATAATTTCCTTCACCGTTTTGAGAGCAGCGGTTTTGAAATAATTTACCCAAAGTAAAGCGCCTGCTTGGGTTCCAACTCACGACCTCACGACCTACTACTCGTAATGCGCGGCGGTTTTAGGCGGTTACCACTGCTATTAAATACTGGAATACAATATAGTGTTGTTTTTTTTTAATCTATAGAATCGGAAAGCAATGGTGGTTCTGTGGTAACGGCGGTCCTGACCTAATCTTACTTCCGAAGGTGATACGGAGTACGTAACGTCCGTATTTTCGATCAAAACTGCGAATTTCGTGCTTGTTGCTGGTGTAAACAGTCGTAAAGTTTCTGATCCTCGATATTAAAAGTAGCATGTTAAGGCAATATCTTATAGACGCGTCTTAAATGAACATAAGTGCACTCAGAAACAGCGTAAGTCACGAATGTAGGTACTTACTAGTACATACAATCAAACAGTGCGCGAAGAACAGGAAAGAGCCATACCGATTCCTGTTGTTAGAAAGAGACGAACATATTTGTAGCAACGTCACTGCTGCATATTCTGCTGTTGAATGGTACGTAAGGCGACAAATCAAGCTGAACATTTCCAGTATAAGCTGACTTCTCACTGTCCGAAAAATGCATTATAATGCAAGCTCAGCTAAAACTGAAGATGTATTGCTTTATATGTAGCCGTGTGTACGTGACGCGACGGTAACGCATCAAAAAGTGCATCATTGTGTCAAGGCCCCAAAGTATGTGTGTGTGTGTCACTATACAATGTGTAACACATTCAGTTAAAAGCATGATAAAAAATCCCAAACTTTTTTTTAAAGCTTCTTTATTTTTAATAGTGCTAGTTAGCTGTTTAATGATTTTTAAACACTTTACATGTCTTTTTCAGGCAAGATACTAAAATAAATCACTAACAATAAAAACAAAAGACACTTAGGTGTCGAAGTACATGGCCGCAACACTGTCATCTGGAAACGTGCCCAGAAGACTGGCAGCATTGCCACGTTGAATGGCAATGCTAACTCTTTGAGGAAACAATGACCTCTGGTCACACGAAATGTTGACCAGTCTATAAAAAATTTCCTTAAAAAGTAGACGCGCTCTAGGGCCCCATGCCCCGAGCGTTTGAACTAGAGGTGAGGCATAAATATTGGATTAGGTATCTGTATTAGGTATTTTTCGATGCGAATACGTACCTAATCCAAAGCGTCGTGGATTAGGTATGGCACAAAATACTCGTACATAGTCTACACAGAAGATATTCCGTACCTTAAAATGCGGGAGTTAAGTTTCAAATTTAATTAGCACTGCCGCCAGCGCCATCTATGTAGAATACCACTGGACTAGTTAGTGTTCTAGCGATAATGTCGTAATGAATATACTTCGTCGTTAGGTGGCGTTATTTTAAGATGATACTCTCGAAGAAAAATAACAAAACTTTCACGTCTTTTATTAAAAATAAATGAATAAAAATCAGGAACTCATGTAACAATATGGGTGAAATGCATGTTAATATAATAATGCTCTGGTTTCTATACATAGTACACCAGTTTTAATTTTAAGCCATTTTTCGGTAAAAAACCACAAAAAAAATATGTCATTTGAGTTGTTCTACAATGAACTTACGTGATACATCAGTAGGTACCTAGGCATAAATTACATTCCGTTGGGTTATAATAAACGACAGTTTAAGATTCTGCGCTGCACCATCATTAACACATTGTGCAGCCGCACTCTTTTTAAGTATGAAGGGTAATTTTGATCACTTTATTAGACGTTAAAAACAAAAGTATTCACGTTGACTTTAAGTACCGTTTGCCCATAAAAACGAAATATAATCCACCGTTCCACACTATACCAGAAACGGAACGTCCATACCATAGTTCCATACTCCATGCCGAATATTTCTTACCCAATCTACATACGATACTTTAATATCGGTAACAGGCCCGGCCGTATTGAATAAATATTCGGATTAGGTAAATGGAACAGGTATTTTTAAATACTAGGATTAGGTGGATTAGGTATCGTTTTTACCTAATCCGACCCACGTCTAGTTTGAACGTCATGCCGTCTGGTCTCTTCTCAATCTGCAATTGGTATGGCAAAATACATAAGTTTGAAAAAAAAAACCTTTGTTAAAAACAAGTAAAATCGATTCAGAAGCCAATTATGAACAAATTACTTTCAGGACTTGCATCAATTCTGTTACACCTTGTATAACATAAATATAACATGATAAATTGACAACAATGAACATGTTTTCTTGTTCCCCTATATTTCGCTACCCCCGCGGGTGGTCTTCACCGACGAATATTAATTCCCCAGTCTATTTTGACATTACGTACTTTTTCTTCACATTGCATGATGTTTGTTGGGAATATTAAGTAGGTTTTCCTTATAAAGTGAACGAGGATTATGTTTGCCGAATAAATCGATATGCAAGTATATAGAAACACAAAGGTCGAGTGATTTATTAAAGAAGGAATATGCTTTACTCATTTAAAGTAGGTACGTACATTTACATACTGCCTCGGAATGCACGAGCTACAATTTATAAAGATTTTGTGTGATTTGGCCATATGGACGATAAGTATCAAGTAGGTAAGTTGAAAAAATCCTGCATTTTGAGAATTACCTTGGCATGGACTGCCTTATTCGTTAGAGACAAGAAGATAATGCATCGTGGGATCGTTTGTGTTCATAATTAGCCTATATTGTTCCCATAGCTGAGACACAGGCGCCTGGGACACAGGGGCCTGGGACACAGGCGCCTGTGACACAGGCCTCCTCTCAGGATATGCCGGAGGTTTCAATGGTTGTTCAGTACCCGTAAAATTAACTCATTTTAAGGCCTACTGCCAAACATTTTACACCAGCAGCCTTTGGGACAACCACACCCTAAAAGCAGAAAATGTCCTGCGAATTCAGTACAACAATGCCATCAGGGCGCTGTTGAGGCTTCCACCTTACTGTAGTGCGTCTGGTATGTTTGCTGATGCGCACACTGATGACTACTATGCTGTATTGCGGAAGAAAGTTGCCTCAGTAATATCCCGAGTGAGGGGAAGCAGCAACAGCATTCTGGAGATGTTTGCAAAGAGGCTGGATGGGCCTGGAATGGGGAGGTTTACCAAGCTACATGTTGGCGACAAAGCTTGTTAAACCTTCCTGTGATTTTTTTTTCTTCTATATGCTACTAATATAGTTTTTAAGTAAGATGTAATACTAACTCTCGATGGGCCTTGATGCCTGGTGATTTTTAAAAAATTAAAGCCGTTGTCGGATCCTAAATACATGAATAAACTCATCTTCTAACTTGCACCACAACATCCAGTTGTCAACAGATGTGCATACATACGTTAAGCAATTTATTTGACAATTCCGAAACCGCTTTAGCATCGTGCCGATAGCTTGAAAGGTGAGCAGGCTTTATGTGTCAAAAACTAGTTAGCTCGACCACAGAGTCCTCAGGCTTAGGTTGTTCTACTGGTCAGTCGAACAACCTAAGTCTGAGGACTCTGTGGTCGCTCAAAATTTCAACAAGGTCTTGTTTTGGCTGTGTTCGCAAGATGTTACTAAAATTTTGAGCTTGAACGAATTTGAATTTGGAACGTGTAACGAAATTAACGCAAGACCTTATAAACTCCAATTAGAGTTTTGAGTTAAAAGTATAATATAATGACATTTTATTTTAAATTTTTATCAAGAAAATCGTATTGATCCTATCATTACTGTATGCATTTAAAATTGAGTCTTACCGCATTTAGATAATATTTCATTTGATTTGGCTTAATCTATGCTCAGTATGGCAAAATTCATAATAATAAAAAAACCGGTCAAGTGCGAGTCGGACTCGCGCACCGAGGGTTCCGTACAAACCTG
This sequence comes from Aporophyla nigra, assembly GCA_947507805.1. Lineage (NCBI taxonomy): Eukaryota > Metazoa > Arthropoda > Insecta > Lepidoptera > Noctuidae > Aporophyla > Aporophyla nigra. The sequence continues at coordinate 13,218,539 of OX382315.1, read as the reverse complement.
TGGTGTTTAATACCTCTACGCGTTCATTAGGAAAGGGATAGTAAGTTTAAAATTATTAAAAATATTTTTATTATATGATGTAACTAAAAATTTACGGTTTTCGCAATTTTTTCCTTTATCTGTGTTATAAGACGTTGCTTCGTACCAAATTTCAAAATTCTAGATCGACTGGAAGTACCCTTTAGGTTTTGATTCCCTTGCGAGTTTCGAAAATTTGCGGAAATTTGCGGCATAAATGGCTATATCTTTTGATTGCGTTAGCTTAGAAGGTTGATTTTTTCACAGCTCCAAGGGACAGTAGACTTGAGTATTTAATATACATTTCAGCATGACACCTCCACGCGTTCCTGAGAAAAAGGGTCTTGACAGACGGACGGACGGACGGACGGACAACAAAGTGATCCTATTAGGGTTCCGCTTTTTCCTTTTGAGGTGCGGAACCCTAAAAATACCTATTATCCTCCCTCCCCTATTGTAATAACTAATATTAGGCTAAGTTTATTGTTATTAACACCTATGGATCTTTTAATCCGAAATAAATTTGATTTTAATTTGATTTTTTATTTTAATTTGATTAGATACTAAAAGGTACTGACATCGATTCAGTAGTCAATTATGGACACTATACTTTCAGGACTTGTGTTTATTATATTACACCTTGTATAGTTTTTGTTTATTTAATTAATATTAATAATTTTAGTAATGGAATCTTGTTACTGTTACACATAACACACTCATTATTTATTTATTTATTTATTAAAACTTTATGCACAAGTAAAAATACTGTACAAAGGCGGACTTAATGCCTGAGGCATTTTCTACCAGTCAACCTTAGGGTGATGCAGAGAATAACATGGCAGGTGCAACATAAGGGATAGATAACTCGAAAAACAATGAATATTAAATACATACATAGATACATACATACATCCATATAACGAAAATGAACTTTGTCTGGAGACATCACGATCGGTAGAGGAGAAAACGAACCCAGCAAATCAGCGCTGTGCTGCTTCTGCCAACTTCTTCCGAATATGCTCGCGTACTTTCACCTTAAATGATAACTGACTGGTTGCCGTCCTGATGTTCAGAGGAAGCGCATTCCAGAGAAAGACCGCCTGAACAAAGAAAGAAGAGTAAATGAAACCAGAGCGGTGAGAAGGACATCGTAGAAGGCGATTGTTGGTGGAACGAAGATAAGCCTATTGTTTTCCCACTGCTGGGACATAAGTCATAAGTCATTTTTTTCATAACAAAATACTTTGTGTTGAAACATTTTGAGTATGTCATAGGTAAAAAAAATATATATATAAAAATACTACATTCATTGCATTCATATTTAGAATTCATCACGTATTTAAAATATAACAATATCACTAGTAAAATATATATGTCAAAAAATTTATAACAAAAACATTAAATAATAACACTGCATTAAGATTGAAAATTCAAAAATTAATATAAAAATAAATTAATAAATAAATATTTTAGGACAACCAACACACTGTTATCTGATCCCAAACTAGGCAGAGCCTGTACTATGGTAACCAGACAACTGATAAACATACTTATATATTTCTAAATACATACATATTGTAGATAAATTACACCCAGTGCTTCAATCAGTGCGTCCTGCCTGTTATGACCTACGAAGCCGAAACGTGGACACTCACGGTACGACTGGTCCATCAATTCAAAGTTGCTCAGCGAGCTATGGAACAAGCTATGCTTGGAGTATCTCTGAGGGACAGAATCCGGTACGAGGTGATCCGGTAGAGAACCAAAGTTATCGACATAGCTCAAAGAATTAGCAAGCTGAAGTGGCAATGGGCCGGCCACATTAGCCGTAGAACCGATGACCGTTGGGGTAGACGTGTTCTTGAGTGGAGACCGCGAATCGGCAAACGTAAGGTAGGACGCCCTCAGGCTAGGTGGAACGACGATCTTCGCAGGGTGGCTGGTAGCAGCTGGATGAGAGTTGTTGAGAATCGGGCTGAGTAGCGTGCAATTGGAGAGGCCTATGTCCAGCAGTGGACTGCTATAGGCTGATGATGATGATGATGACACCCAGACACAGAACAAATGATTGTGCTCATCACACAAAGATTTGTCCTGGGTGGGAATCGAACTCACGACCTCAGTCTTTGCAGTCAGGGTCACTAACTACTAGAATAACAGAACAGTAAAAAAATAATTAAATAAACAGAGTAAGTCATCATTTACAAATAATTTAATTGTGGTTGATGTTTATCGTCAATGAACTCATCTACACTGTAATAGACTTTCTACAATAAATATGTCTCATGCTGTTCACGCTTTTAAATTCTATTGGCAACTTGTTGAATAAAAAAAAAAAACACGCTTCCATTGAAAACCAAACTAAAAAGTACAAAATAATGGAAAAAAAGCGTGGGGTGCTTTTTAAGGTATTTTTTATTGATATCAGGCACCCCACGCTTTTTTTCCATTATTTTGTATTTTTTAGTTTGGTTTTCAATGGAAGCGTGTTTTTTAGTTTTTTTAAACTATTATTTATTTTCTATTTTTTAGGGTGTTTCGAATTTTGAGACGTATTTTTCGAAGACAGCGTAGTTTTCGAAGACAGTTTTTTTTGCTGTCCCGGTAACCCTGGCAAGGATAATGGCACAAATTAGTTTGTGACGTATGTCAGCGTAGTTTTCGAACACAGTTTTTTTGCTGTCCTGGTAACCCTGGCAAGGATAATGGCACAAATTTATGAAATTATTGCATTGTCATCGGTCCTTGACAGATGTGCAAAGTTTGAATGTAATCTGGTCGTTTAAAGTGGGTCAAAATCGCGCTATAAGGAGTCGGTTACAAGCAAACATACAAACATACAAGTGAAGCTAATATAAAGCGTGTAATGACAGATTGCACTCTAGGACTATGATCAACCTCCACCTCCACCTCCTAGGCCATCTCTTTGTGATAGAGAGTGGGCCGTAATACACCACTCGGGTCGGTCAGGTTGATAGTTGTCACATGATTTACAGCCCTATCTGGGTTCGAACCTACGACCTACAGCCGTAGTGGTGTCCGTAACAACGGGGCTACCGCTGCTCTGGTACTGTTATCCTGCATCATGTTTAGTGTTTTGTGAAAGTTTTTTCAGGTATTTTGTTTGTCTCAAATATCATCATCATCAGCCTATATCAGTCCACTGCTGGACATAGGCCTCCCCAATTGCACGCCATTCAGCTCGATTCTCAGCAACTCTCATCCAGCTGCTACCAGCCACCCTGCGAAGATCGTCGCTCCACCTAGCCTGAGGGCGTCCTACCTTACGTTTGCCGATGTCTCAAATATAATTTCACCAAATAAAACAGCAAAAATAATTTGGCTCCCTCCAAAATCATCATATGTAACGAACGTAACAGGTGCAGTTCGGTAGTTACTGCCTACCATGGGACAAAGATGTGACTCTATGTATATAAGTTACTGTGCCCGTGGAAATAGTCGCACGGGAACTCTGCTACCGGTCAAAAACTTTTTACCAAAAAATTTAACCGCAGAAAAAACTGAAAAGCAAAAAATAATAAACCTTAAAATTATGAGTCGGCGCTTTGAGTGATTTTTGTTCATTGATTTTTCAGCGCCGACTCATAATTTTAAGGTTTATTATTTTTTGCTTTTCAGTTTTTTCGGCGGTTAAATTATTTGGTTAAAATTTTTTATTTTATAATTTTTTTCTGTATAAAGTTATGCGTGGTTAAACATTACAATCAGTGAGTGAACAATCAATCATCCCCTGTTTTCTGACCCTTAGGGTTTGATCTTGTTTTCCAAATTTATATGGGACCACCCTCGGAGCCACCTTTCCACTAAAAAAAGAATTATCACAATCGGACTACTATGTAAAAAGTTATGCGTGGTCATACATAAAAAAAAAAAACAAACAAACAAAAAAAAAATATACGCGTCGAATTGATAACCTCCTCCGTTTTTTTCGTCGGTTAAAAAATACCCTATGTTACTTTGTATAACTTAAGCCAGGGCTGTCCAAGCTACATACCTTCGCGTGCTAATTAAATTTACTGCAAAAGCTGGAGGGCCGCAGAAACAGATATTTTCAGTTTTCAAATAAAAACAAAATACAGGGTAACTATTTCTTTACACGTTTCTTAATTAATTAATTTATCTAATAATAGTAATCCAAACAACGGCCCGCGGGCCGTTGGCTGGACAGCCCTGACTTAAGCTATCTGCCAATGAAAGTCCCGTCAAAATAACAAAAATGTTGGAAAAAACAAATAGACAGACAAAAAATTGAAAACTGGTTTTTTGGTTGTAAGTACCGTAACTTTATAGGTAACTACAGTTCTAAGCCATTTGGGGTCGTAACGCTCGGGTCATGGGGCCCGAGTGCGTGTCTCCTTTTTAAGGAAATTTCTCATCGACTGGTCGACACTTAACGTGATCAGAGGGCTGGGTCATTCTTTGGCCAAAGCATTAGCATTGCCATTTAACGTGGCGTTGCTACCAGGCTACTGGGCACGTTTCCGGATGACAGCGTGTTTTTGTATTTATTTGTATAGTTAGTGATTTATTGAATTAACTAACTACATATTTACAGTATTCGAAAAATAATTAAAAAAAGAACAATACGTGGCATTGCTACCAGGCTACTGGGCACGTTTCCGGATGACAGCGTGTTTTCGTATTTATTTGTATAGTTAGTGATTTATTGAATTAACTAACTACATATTTACATTATTGGAAAAATAATTAAAAACCGGCCAAGTGCGAGTCGGACTCGCGCACCGAGGGTTCCGTACAAACCTTCAGGTATTCACGGTTTATGCATAAGGTTTATGTTTATGAAATTAAATGTTTTTTTTTTTAATTTTTATATTTGATTTGACTGAATGAAAGGTAAATTGTGGTTTACGATTTATGACGTATAAAAAAAAAACTACTTACTAGATCTCATTCAAACCAATTTTCGGTGGAAGTTTACATGGTAATGTACATCATATATTTTTTTTAGTTTTATCATTCCCTTATTTTAGAAGTTACGGGGGACACACACACACACACACACATTTTACCACTTTGGAAGTGTCTCTCGCGCAAACTATTCAGTTTAGAAAAAATGATATTAGAAACCTCAATATCATTTTTAAAGACCTATCCATAGATACCCCACACGTATAGGTTTGATGGAATTTTTTTTTTGAGTTTCAGTTCTATGTGTGGGGAACCCCAAATATTATTGTTTTTTTTTTCTATTTTTGTGTAAAAAATCTTAATGCGGTTCACAGAATACATCTAATTACCAAGTTTCAATAGCATAGCTCTTATAGTTTCGGAACAAAGTGGCTGTGACATACTCGGACAGACAGACAGACATAACGAATCTATAAGGGTTCCGTATTTTGCCATTTGGCAACGGAACCCTAAAAAAGAACAATACCGTATTTACTTTCAAAGGCATTTAATAAAAGCTGTTATTTTGAAATTAAAATCAGACACTCTTTATTTATTTATTACTCGTATACTTAGTTTTTTTTTTCGTAGTTTGTATATGAATACTAATTGAAGGATATAAAAGATCGGCGGCTCCTGGTACAGGCATCTATATGCTTAAAAGGAGACGCCACCAACTGTCTAATGTACATCGTGTAATAATTTAATGAAATAAAACATTTTTGATTTTTTGAATGCACAGAATATATTTTAATCAACACCTTAACAGTGGTACCGATTCCCTTGTTCACAAACTAAACTAAATTTAAGTTCAGTGCATCTTTTTCATTGTATTACATTAAGAAGAGGACAAAAGAAAAATTTTAGTTCAGTCCTGTCAAATTAATCAGAGCCTGTCACTACTCCATACAAGTTTAGACGTGATTAAAAACTTGCCTACTAAAATTACGTCAATTTACGTCAAGCGCTGATTAATTTGACAGGACTAAACTAAAATTTATCTTCTGTCCTTTCCTTAATGAAATAGAAAGAAAAAGATGCACTGAACTTAAATTTAGTTTAGTTTGTGAACAAGGGAATCGGCACCAGTACCTACCTAATTTCCTAGTGACCGATTAAAAACAACTAAGTAGTTCCACATGCTTGAAGCAGTTGCAGCCCGAGTTCAAAGCTCGGCTCTTCATCACAGGATATTCGTGTCACCTTGCTTCTGTGTGTGTACCACTGCTTAATCAATTTGGGCTAAAGCATGGGCTGTAGCGATTTAAGAGGCCGTACCCAAAATTTTCCGGTTTTTGCTGATTTACGTGATTTTACAGTTAAAAAACGGAATTTTTATAAGTTTTAATGCGGAACATGAAAGTAGTAGTAGTAGTTTATGAAATTGTTGAAAAAACGAGAAAGAGACATTGCAAAAGATACAAACAATGTAGCCAAAAGCTCCGTATTCAAGTAGAAAATGTTTTTCATTTTTGTCTTAGCATATCAGGGATTAATAACAGGCGAATATTAACTATAATAGTATGTGTGGGTTTTTCTAGAGCTTTATTTTGTGTCGAAAAATGTTTAATAAGAAAACAGTTTTAATGTTATTAGACTTGCACGTGAATAAGGACTTCAATTAAATGTACGGTAGTCTTGTAAGTCTACCGTTCCACAGAACAGTGGTGGCCGCCACATAACGGCCGCCGTGATGTGATGAGGTGATGACGGACATGATAAATCAGGATTTGACAACACGGTGTCAAAAATGCTCTTTAAGGTTTTTTTACTATGTTTGGGGATGATATCAGCGGTGCTCGGCTGAAAAATATTACTTATAGTACTTCTATATAAACTTAATAAGCTAATCACGAGGTCCACTTGATATATGATGTTTCCAGCCAACACTGGACAAACATTCTTAACGGCCACACCATATGGGCTGTCCAAATATAGAGTGTTCTATGTATTAGAGGGTTTGGTTTCCGCACTTTGGACCAAGTGGACCATTGACCACCATTGTAGCGCTCTGTATCCACGCCCAATGGTCCGGTACAATGTATACAGTGAAGTGTTCCAGTAAATTGATGTTAGCGTGTCTAAAAACAGGGGACAGTGGCGGCCCAAAGGTATCGGGCCCAACTTACAAGTTGGAGGTCGTGATATCGAACACAGGCAAGCACGTTACTTTGTTTATTTTCATCACCACTGCGCTCAAAACGGTGACAGAAAAGATCGTGAGGGAAAGGGCATGTCCTTGAATCAAAAATTCGGAGACATGTGACATCTACCATCTTAAAAATAACGCGAGCCCAGTGCGGCTTCACTGAGCTCGCGTTATTTTTATAACACCGTTCGACGTGAAAATCTTCAAGTTGATGCTACGAGTTGGAGGAAGTAAGTTAGAACGAACCCTGACCGGCGCTTTGCTATGTGTAAATTATTTTTCACCACCACTGCTCTCAAATCGGTGAAGGAAAACATCGTAAGGAAACATGCTAATCCTAGAACCAAAAATTCTAAGATATGCGACGTCTGGTGTTGTATGGCCCAGTCCCTCTTACAAAGAAGAGGTCTTTGTCCTAGCAGGGGGAACATTACCTATAAGCTAATTGTGGTGACTCAATAGTGTCAATTCCTAGCATCAGAGGAAATTACATCTAAATTCAAGTTTACTTCACGGTTGTCACTGTGAGATTTTTGTAAAAAAGACCGGTTGACACCGTAGAACTATATTTCTACGGTATCAGCTGGTCTTTGTTGACACCTCTGTGCGCTTACATTCTAAGCCGCTTCGTTAAGACGCAGTATAAAATCTAATCCAGGAGTACACGTCCCGGGGCAATCTGACTTGAGAGGAACTTAATTCCGTACTAATTCCGAGTCAGTTTTGCTGGGAATTGAATTGAAATGCCTACGTGAGTGACTGCAGGCGTACGTAATGATCACATCGATACGACAACGGTGCGACACTTGCTTACTAAGTGCCGATTTCGACATGAAACTGAACGCGTTCAACACATCTAAACAGCGCTCAAGAGCTGTCAGTGTCCAAAAGTTAGTAGTTTAAGGCTGTAATTTTTAGAAGTAAAAAAAAAATGTATTGAATAGGTTTTGCCAGCGGCTCTGCCCGCGTGGAAAGGTCGGAAATTATCCCGAGGGAACGTACTATCGGGATTAGAAAGAAAGAAAGAAAGAAAGAAAAATAATTTATTTGAGACACGCACAGGATATAAAGAAAATAAAAAGAACATAAAGACCTTTGAAATAACAAAAAGGTAAAAATTATAAAATTAAAAAGAATAAGACCTGTGCGAGGCCAAAAAGGCTCCTATCTCAGCATAATGCTGCGATATTTGTAAAAAAAAACAACTACCGCAGCGCTGGTATTCAGATAGGGCCCACTGTGATGCCACGGACACACTTACGGACGTAACAAAATAATTAATCCCACAATAAAAAATAAAATAAAAATTAATACAAATAAAAAATTAAACAAATGACAAAAAACATACTTAAGATATAAATAAAAACAGTATTACTTAAAATTAATTTTACAATCTACCCAGACCCGACGCTCCAAAATCGCTTGTCTATGCCACAGACAATAATCTGTGATCTACTATGACAAGCGAAGGGACGCGAGCGCAGGCAGGTGATGCAATTATTACCTCAAATGTCCACCCGTTGCGCGAACACTATGTCCCGCTCGTCGATAGTCACCCCAAGCTTCGCCGCCACCAACCCGACGGTGTGCAAAACATTCTCCCCAGAGGTCTCCGGGATGTTGGCGATCTCGAGGTCGGAGCCAAGTGATTCCTGCTCGCGATCGTTGAGTTCGAGCTGTAACTGTGTTACCACGCGCTCGAGCTGGCTCACTTTGCCGTCTGGCACTGCAGTACTTTGCCGACTCTCTAGGGCCTCAATCCGGGCCTCCAAGTTGTCAACCCGCTCGGTACAGACGCCTAACGATGAGTGAAGGCCGGCCATCTCACGACGAAATTCCCGCATTTCGTCGCGAACCTCCCGCAGCTCAGATCGGAAGAGCCTTATTTCCTCGCGGAGGGTGAGCTGTGCATCAGGCGAGGGCTCCCCGTCAGCACCCTGCTCGCTACCAGCACGAGACAGAACCTTAGCCTCAGCAACGGGGGGCTTGGTCACTGTGCCCCGAACCTGTGTCGCCGCGACCGGTGACCTGATCATGGCGCCTTTGACTAGTTCCGCAACCGGAGCTGCTGCCGCTGCCGTAGCGATATCTACTGCGGATCCCGACTTTAACTCCACAGGGGTTACCGTCGCTGTCGACGATGCTGCTGGAGTTACAGGTGGACCACTACCAAGGTCCTTTACGGGTGTGGCACTATTATCTCCCCTGGGCAATTTCTTCCTGCAGTCAGGGCACAGCCAGTCACTGCTTATCTGAGTAGGATCAGGCAGCAGCAAGCAGGCGAGGTGGTACCGGTTGTGGCACGTCGAGTTGCTACACGTAGCGCCCCCTTTTGCCGAAAGGAACCTGCCGCAGGCTGCGCACTTCACCATAGTACGGTTAGGAACAAATAGATGGCGCACGCTTTTATTCGGCTCTTTTGCTACGGTAGATGGCGCCAGCGACTCAACAAATTATTGATTCACTTATACAATCTGTGGCTACACTTGTCAATATTTGTAAAAAGTGACACTTTTTGGGGGTACCGGCGGAACAGAGAAATTAACAAGTAACTGCAACATAAATAAGTAAATAAGATGAAGAATTGTTTTTTGCGGTTTTAAACTACCGAACTGCTGTTTAAATGCTTTTAAAACAATCACACGCGTAAGAATCACTACAATGCCAAAGTTAACACGAATTGTACTCCGAAGTTATGTGTGTTTTATTTGTTATCAGTGCTGACACGAACAGCTGATGTGTACCGTAATCCGTCCGTGACATCACCCGGATTAAAAGTACCCTAGGTGATAATCCGCGATAGAAACTATGTGTGTCAAAATCCGTTCAGTAGTTTTTGCGTGAAAGAAACACAGTGGAGAACGTCTATACATCCTCACGAAACTTTCACATTTATAATACAACTAGCTTCTGCCCGCGACTTCGTCCGCGTTAAATTTCTTGCTCCCCCGACCCTTCCCGTCGCGTCGAATCGCCTACCCGTGCGATTTTCCCCGTTTTTGCAACATGTTTCATTACTGCTACGCTCCTCTTAGTTGTAGCGTGATGTTATATAGCCTATAGCATTCCTCGATAAATAGGCTACCTAACTCAAAAATATTTTTTCAATTCGGACCAGTAATTCCTGAGATTGGCGCGTTCAATCAAACAAACAAACAAACAAACAAACAAACTCTTCAGCTTTATAATATTATTACTAGCTTGTGCCAGCGGCTTCGCCCGCGTGGGGGTCGGAAATTATCCCGCGGGAACATACTACCGGGATAAAAAGTACCATATGTGTTATTCCAGGTTATAAACTATCTTTTTTTGTATAAAGTGTATAAAACCCCACTGATAGCTCTAGTGATGGCGTTCAGTATTGTTGGTGAAATCCACACTACGTATGCATGGAGGATCTCGCAGTGACGACAAAAATAGAGTTTCAGAAATCGTTAAGATAACGTTACGACTATTTCCCCGTAGACATGGCAGCGGCCTACAATTCCGGGGAAACGGGTCACGTCGCAATCTTGACTGTACTATTTTATTTTACTTCATTAAGGAAAATAAACAATTGTAGAAAGTAGATTAAATCAAAACATTTAAGGGGAATGCTCCAAACCAGCCCGCGAAATTCAAAATTTCTTGTGTTTTTTGCAATTTGCAGGCCACTGCTAAGTTGTATGTTGATTAAAATATTATTCGCGACTGTAAGACATATGTAGTTACAGAATTATAATCATCAAAATCACCAATAGATACAACCCTCGAAGTTCATAAAGGCCTAAGAACAAACAAAAAAAAAAAAACAGAAAAAGTCTTTCCTACAGCTTTATGAACTTAGAGCGTTGTATTGATGATTTTGATGATTATAATTCTGTAACAACATATGTCTTACAAGCGCGAATAATATTTTAATCAACATACAACCTAGCACTGGCCTACAAATTGCAAAAAACGTAAGAAAATTCGAATTTCGCGGGCTGGTTGAAGCATTCACCTTAATAGCAAAGTCCTTATTAGCATAAAGTGGTCCTGCTGCTGGGATGCAGGCCTGCTCTCTTTAAGTGGGCTGTAAGTCCACCACGGGGACCCTGTTCGAATTGGTAGACTTAACATGTTTTCTATGTTTTGGTTCTAGAAAATACCGGTTTCTATACGATATTTTCTTTCTCCGTTAAGAAATGGCGATGCAAAACTACATAAAGTAGAGCGCCTGCCGGGGCTCGAAACCTTTTTTTTTTGGGTGGGTAATCTTCAAATGACGTCTCCCGCTCTGGGTGGAATGAAAGGGCGTGTCAGACTTTTACTGACTAAAACCCACCCGTATTCCTTCAGTTGTGTGTCCCAGGGCCACGGTAACTCTTCTGAACAAGTCCTCGACCCTGGCAGGCATCGGCTCCAGTGGACCCCTTCAATTTTCGAAGCCACGACCTACAACTTGGAAGTGGAGGCTGTTACCACTGGACCACCTACTAAATAATAATAATAATAATCCACAACTATCACACAACGCCATCTAGTCCCAAGCTAAGCAGAGCTTGTGTTATGGGTACTAGACAACTGATAAACATACTTATATATTTCTAAATACATACATATTATAGATAAATTACACCCAGACACAGAACAAATGATCGTGCTCATCACACAAACATTTGTCCTGGGTGGGAATCGAACCCACGACCTCCGGCATAGCAGTCAGGGTCACTAACCACTAGACCAACAGGCCTGTCCAAATGCCAAGAAGGTTTACTGTGCAATGCATTACGTCACACATAGTATAATCATGTCTTATCAGCATCATCCTCATCATCATTTCAGCCGAAAGACGTCCACCCCAACAAACAAACTAAGCTTATAAAATTAAGTCTATAAGGTCTAAACTCTTATACTTGTTATAAAGGAGCATTTATTATGTCAATGTTCCTTATAGTAGCACATTATTAGAAGATTTGGCTAATATTACCTTTATTCTTATAATTTGGCTGGGTAAACGTTAATAAATACAATTAATATGGCTACAATAAGGGTTCAAAATGTGTTTTTCTTATAGAGGCTAGTTACATTGCTTTTTAGCCATATAATATTCAAAGTCATATAAAGGCTTTTAATATGGTCAATTATTCTTAGAAAAGTAATGCACAAGGTAATTATGATGCTTTTTAACTTATAGGAGCATTTGATAAGAGGTCTATCCAACAAACAAATTTTAACATTTTATGTGATATTTACAAGGGTGAAAGCAATCCGTATTCCCTTATACAGTGATTATAAAGATATTATTCTCTATATGGTCACATTAAAATGTTTTACATAACTAGATTCGCCATTTTGAAGTACAGCAGATTGTGTGAATTTATTACGGAGGGGAATTTACATTAAAAAAATGGATTCAAAAGACTGGAAGAAGTTAAAAAGGAGCGGTGGTTACAGAAGAAAAGTAAAAAAAAAGTCTACGAAAACATGGTTTTGAACATTACAACCACCACCTCTACTCCTATGATACTACAAAAAGACCAAGCAGATACTAACGAATCAGCCAGTTGTTCCGCAGAGAATTTTTTATAGAAAATAAGAATGAAAAGGAAACCAGTGAAGAAGAATATAATTGTAGCGATATTGATATAGACAATAATAATATAATGACAATGATAATATTTTTAAATGAAGAGTTGAAGAATATTGATATTCGTAGTGATATCAGAGAATGGGCAGTGAAATTCAACATTTCCCATATCGCTTTAAGTGACCTATTAAAAATATTACATCATGTAATGCCAAACAAAATGCCATTGGATGCGCGTACATTGCTCAAAACAAATAAAGTAGTAATATGCATTACTGAAACCAATGCAATATCTGCGGACAAACATATTATATTTATAATTATATTCTTTATTGTGTACTTACAATTATAATTAAATTTCAAACTTAAAACTAGTGCACAAAAGCAAGCTTATCCCTATAAAGAGATCTCTTCCAGCCAACCCAACCATAGTGAAACATAAATTTTATACATATGGGAACAAGACTAGCTAGGTACAGGATTTTGTTCGTGAGAAAGGAACCCTAACGATATGTAAAATGGCGATAGCATAAACAGGAAATGATGCCATTATAAAGTCTTCACTCTCATAGACTCCTTGTAGACGATGTGCGAATCGTTTTGCTCTCATAATAGCACTGTTTATAACATGACTAAATAATTAATAACGTTTGTAGCACAAAAACAGCTAAAATTCAAGGGCGGGTTGATACTATAAGACACTGCGTACCACATTTTATCATGCATTTGAATTCCCATACACTTTTCACTATAAACGAGCACATAAATCAGGTAAATAAACTACATAAAATAATAACTTACCATTCACTTTTTAATAAAATGGTTGACGTTTCTCTTTATTCGCGAAACTTTTACGAAAATGTAAATCACTAAGAAAAAGACTTATTGCAGAATCATAAACAGACGGCTATAAGGGCCTATGGCTTTTTAAGAGCCTTTGATTTGCCGCAATGAATTTAACTCCCTTGTATCGAACCATAGTAAAACACGTATAAGGAAAAAAAGCGGACAATAAAGCAACTAAAAGGGAGGTATAAGGTTATTGTCTTTATAATTTGTGCCCAAACGCACCCTTATTAGCGATAATACGGCTCCTATAAGAATATTATTTTTGGCAATATAAGCCACTACAAGAGCAATTTTTGTTTGTTGGGACTGCTGGACATAGGCTTCCCCCAAGCACCGCCAGTTTGACGTTATAATGCTAGCCATTTTTTTGGGGATGTGCTTTAATCTCCACGCTTGGCAGGCGGGCTGGCGATCGTAGTATGGTGATAAAATCCATAGAGAATGTTGCTACCCATTCTCTAGTAACCCAAGTAGCACAAAAGTGCTGGTTAACAGCATTTTAACAGTGCACAGTGAATGCATTAGTTGCTGAATAATAGCGTAGACAGCGCATCCTCAGATGATATAACTCTAATTTGGGCACAAATTATTCAGCACATAGCTGAGTAAGAGTTCCAATTGATAAATAATTGCATTATAATAACATTATAGTAGCATTTATGTGTGTAACAGTCACCTCAAGAGCTGAATATTGCCTGATTAACAAGGCACGTGTGACTTACTATACAGCAAGGAAGACGAATGTGTACATTGTGTGTACTTATAAACAGCTGAAATGACACACTGAGCGAAATTGTGGAATGCAATAACTCAATATTATTTATTTTTCTTTAATATGAACTGTCAAATTGTAAAATATGAAGTGCATCATTGTGTGCAAGATCTCAGGAGCCATTGTGAAAATAAACATAAATATAAGGTAAGTTAAACTTCGATTTCCTGCTATTATATTTCAAATCTTATTGGGAAGGTAACTTTACTGTCAAATACCATACATATTTAGTTCAAAATTTTCACGCGCCTTCGGAATACCACTAAATACTACTAGAAAAGTAACAAAAATTGAATGAATATAAAATAAATTTGTTTGTTTTAGTACAAAGAAAACAAAAAAAAAAACTGTTTTCGTGTAATTAATTTGTAATCCAAATTAATTACGATTGATACCCTATAATATAACCAAAAATTTAAAGATAACATTTTATAATAATACACAGTAACGCAGTGAATATGGCGGATGGCAAGTGAACAGTTTTAATGTTAATATAATGCTAAGGTCTGTACGGGTGTTCACATGTGGCCTTTAATTCAGCAAAGAGTAAAATAGTTTGGCACTTGTGGAATACAAATCAGACATGGATCGATTAGGAGAGTTATATTGGTTCACATTTGCATCAGTTACCTTGATAACTACCTTTATGGATCCAAGCTTTTAGGGTTCCGCCGTGGTTCGTTTAAAGCCATTTTGTTCCTTTTTTTAGTTGTTATTCGACGATAAGTATTTAATTAAAATTGTAATTTAAGTAGCTGATATTATAATTTAATTATGGGTATGTATAATACATAAGTTATTTATTTATTCAATATGCGACGAAATACCTATAACTTAGTAGATACCTATCTAAAAATAATGTATTCTTCTGGCCTAATAATAATTAATTACTTCCATATGAAATTGAAATTGACATGCCATACGCACAGTATTTATGCGACGCGAAAAGTATTTTTTATGAAACATTTCGCTTGATCTGCAACATGGTGCATGCAACGCTATCGTTCACACGCCCGCGCCGGCGCGCGGCGCGGTGTCGACGTCATATCGCATTATTTGTTTACATAGATCATCAGTTTATCGCTAAATCGCAACTGGGTTGGTCGTTCGTATTCTACGATAGATGAACAATATCATTTCAATTTAGGGTTGCGAATAAAAGTAAATAAGTTGCGATCGACTTAATTCCTGCTATTTTGGTAGGTAGTAAAGTGGGTCCTCTGTGTTTGTGTCTGTAGATGTTTTGTATATAATTATTATGTTACTTTAAGTTTAGGTATTCAATATGTTATTATATCTTGTGGTTTTTTTTTCTCAAAAACTGTATAGGTAGTGTTGTCATTTTAAGGAACTGATACTTCTATTATAATAAATATATTTCTCTTGCTGTTTACAGAACAAGCTTTTCAAAATAGTTCAGACTATAGAGAGCGATGTTGTCGATCTAACAGTCGTTCCTGCATCGTGGAAAACTAAGGAAATTCTATGGTGGCCACCGAGAAGTACTTTTATACTCCTTGAAATTATAAAAAGATGAAAATTCAAGGCCTGGACCAGGGTGGTACACCGTAAATTGTTCTTTAAAAAGGGAAAATAAAATAAACATAAAGAAATTACGTTGTTTTTTTAGATGCTAGCTGTACTGGTATTTCCTAACTGACTACCTCTGACAATAATTGTCGAAATCTGGAATCTTAAAAACTCTCGAAATTAATTTATGTATTATAATTTAAAAAATCTTGGATTTCTCTTAATAAATCTAATTCATTATTAAGAAAGTACCAGAAACATACCAATATTAATTTTGTGGCAACCATATTAGTCCCGAAAATGTGTAGGTTATAAGAAGATTTTTGTAGCAGAGAGTACCTACTCAGCCTAATGTCACCAAACACACTGATCTCTATTTATAAAGGCTTTTTTGTATTGTTTTGTCAATATGTGCAATTATTATTTATTGTTACTTTAATTTAAATCCGACGTAAATTTGACATTTGCTTTTATTTCAACTAAGTGACATATATTTTTAGTTTGTTAATAACATTTTATTGTTTTCTGCTGCACACACGGAACCCGTCGCGTCGAATGTTCCATTCGCGCATGCCGACACTTCGATGCATGCTGTTATTCGAGTGTATGGTAACAACTGACTAATAGGGGAAAAGTGAACCTGTATGCAGCATAAAGCATTACATTTTTGTTAAATAAGTTCACAAACTAACTGATTACATTATAGTGGGTTACATGTTCTCTCTTAAAATGCAACGGTTGTATAGTACACGTGTGGGCTATTATTCAGAAAACTTACAGCTGATAGGGTACTGCACTACTAAGCGCTGAATAACAGTGACTTTGTGGCGTGTTTGTGGTGCTTAATAGAATTACTGTACAGCAGATAGCATTATAGTTGGCCACGTTTTTTTCTAAACAGCTGTTACACCCCGGGTGAATACTAATAACTCTATGTAAATGCTCAGAGTATCGCTGTGGGCCTTATGTGACAATTTATAATGCAGTTCTGTGCTACTTGGGAAGTCCCTTAACCGCCTTTTACGATACCCACAGGAAGGAATGGGGTGGCTTATGTGTGTATGTATTTATTGTGTATGTCACAAAATACCTGTAATATTGTCCCTCCTCCCTTTAATCTATCCAAAGGTTGCTTTTAAAAGATCGCTTATAGCGAAAGGACCACCAACTGTGTCACCGTTGTATAATTTCTAAATTTAAAATCTGTCAATTATATGATGTAGATAGTAATGAGGTTCCGTTTAAGAATTTCCCACCCTGCTGCCTAATATAAACATAAATCCATAACCCTCCTTTTTTACGTAGTCAGGTAATGTGACCAAACATAATACATAAAGAAGTGACATTTACCTTACCTGTCAGTGTTGTCATAGCGGACAGGCAAAAAAAAAAACAAATTTGAAAATATATAGTTGCCTAACTAGGTACATATTTTCAAATTTGTTTTTCCGCACCTCAAAAGGAAAAAGCGGAACCCTTATAAGATCACTTTGTTGTCCGTCCGTCTGTCAAGACCCTTTTTCTCAGGAACGCGTGGAGGTATCAAGCTATAATTTATATCAGATACTCAAGTCTATTGTTTCTTGGAGCTGTGAAAAAATCAAACTTCTAAGCTAACGCAGTCAAAAGATATAGCCGTTTATGCCGCAAATTTCCGCAAATTTTCGAAACTCGCAAGAGAATCAAAACCTAAAGGGTACTTCCAGACGATCTAGAATTTTGAAATTTGGTACGAAGCAACGTTGTATAGCACAGATAAAGGAAAATTTGCGAAATTTTTAGTTACATCATATACAATAATAAAAATATATTTTTTTACGGAACCCTCGGTGCGCGAGTACGACTCGCACTTGGCCGGTTTTTTTTAACAACTTCTACATGAAATAGTCATTCAGTGCGATTAAACGAAATAAGAGGGTTTTTTTTTTTTTCTGGATCAAAAAAAATCATCAAATGACTTCTCCCGCTCTGGGCGGAGCGGGAGGGCGTGTCAGACTTTTACTGACTAAAACCCACCCGTGTTCCTTCAGTTGCCCATGTGCCAGGGTCACGGTATCTCTTTCGAACAATCTCGCGACCCTGGCAGGAAATAAGAGGGTTGTATTTATATTTAGTAATTCTAATTCTGTGAAGTCATATTTTTACGGTCTTGAATCACATTTTAATAAAAAAACGGAATACACAATGCTCAACATATTTGTGTATTATTTTAGCTAAATAAACACATAATATCTAATTAACTTCTAAAGTTCTCGTCGTATTTTGATAAACCTGGAACAGACCGTTTCGAGGTCATATAAAAACGGCCTAGTACTTAAAATTATTTATTCAGTATTCAAATCAGACTCATCAAGCTAAACAAAACGTATGTTACGAGGTAGAACCCCAAGCACTAATTACCCAACTTATGACATTAAACACAAAAAGTCTAAGTAATTAGGAACACATTTTTCTCTCCTTAATTTGCAGGGCTTAGGCATCTGTTCCACTGAAAGCGATTAACGAGGAACGAGCAGAACTAACAAGAAAAAAAGTAAGTTCAAATTACTTTTCACTTTTTAGTTGTAA
Source organism: Aporophyla nigra (assembly GCA_947507805.1). Classification (NCBI taxonomy): domain Eukaryota; kingdom Metazoa; phylum Arthropoda; class Insecta; order Lepidoptera; family Noctuidae; genus Aporophyla; species Aporophyla nigra. Next base: position 13,200,173 of record OX382315.1, on the reverse strand, counting down.
CCCACACAAATTTGTACTACCACTTGCTAAAGGCAATAGTGACAGGAAACAGTAGAATATCACCTAGATATACAAATTGGATTACAAACTTATGATCGGGGGTAACACCAAAAATACCCTAGCAAAGTAAATCTATTTTGTATGTGACCACCCGTGAGGCATACCCTAGCCATTAATAAAAGAATTTTCGAAATCCATCCGCAACATACATACAACAAAACAAACATACATACGAATAGGGAACCTTCTCCTTTTTGAAGTCGGTTAAAAACTTAAACCCGACTACTACGAAATCACACTCAAAAATTTTAAGGTAAACGCATAATACATATTTTTAGGGTTCCTTACCTCAAAAGGAAAAACGGAAACCTTATAGGATCACTTTGTTGTCCGTCGGTCCGTTCGTCCGTCTGTCTGTCTGTCAAGACCCTTTATCTCGGGAAAGCTTCAAGGTATCGAGTTAAAATTAAAATGATTTACTTATGTTTACAGTCTCTTAAAGCTGTGAAAAAATCAAACTTCTAAGTTAACGTAAAAAAAAAGATACGACTGTTTAAGCCGCAATAAACCTATGTATATTTCGACACTCTCAAAATGGGTATATTCGGTTGACTAGAACTATGAAATTTTGGCAAGTAATACCGTCTTATACTATAAGTGTACGGAAAGGTTTGAAAACTATACATTTGTAATTAAATTGTGGCGGAACAACAATTAAGTAAACCACCACTTCACATAAACATGAGCGGAAACGCTCCGCTTATGAATCTTGCGCCAAGCACAGGAATCATCCGATGTTTGCACCGAATGTACTGACGCTTACACGCGCCACCCGCACGTACTGCGCGCGTGATATTTCTATGGGCGACGGCGACAACGACCTTGGGCCTCCGAGAGACTGCGTGCACGCACCTCCACCTGCTCATGCGCCGAGCGGCGGAGCCACAGTCTTCCTTCAACCGCCTACCGAACCATTCGGATCGCGCCGCGCTTGCTATTGTATTACCATTTTATTTTCGCTTGTTTTATTGTCAGTGTAATTTAATTTAATTCAATTATAATAATTCTAAATCGCTAAATAATATTATTCATTTCACTCATCTGTACTCTCTTCATTCTTTCATCCTTCCGCTACGCTTCACGCTTACACATCTCTAATATAAATAATATTAGTACGGGTTCGAATCCACAGACATAAGGTACATACCAGGCAGAGAAAATGTCGTCGCTGATGCATTGTCACGGGTTGAAGAGGTGTCAGTGGCAATAAACTTTGAGGATCTTGCAAAATTTCAGGAAACAGATCCAGAACTGCAAGACCTCATCCGAAACGGCTCTTCACTCAAGCTGGAAAAGATCCCTGCACTGACGGGAAACGCACACATTATATGCGATACTTCAATGACGAAGCCTCGCCCATATGTGACACCTCAACTGAGAAAGCAAGCCTTTCTATCGTTGCACAACATACATCATCCAGGATGTTCTGCTACAGTGCGACTGGTGACGCAAAGCTTTGTGTGGCCGGGGATTCGCAAGAACTGTAGAGAGTGGGCCAGACATTGCTTGCAATGCCAAGCAAGCAAAATAACCCGTCATACCGTTACTCCTCTTACCTCTTTCCTTACTCCTTCTTCGAGGTTTACCCACATACATCTCGACATCATAGGGCCCTTAACCATTTCTTGTGATTACAGGTACTGTCTTACCGTCATCGATCGATTTACACGATGGCCTGAGGCGTACCCCCTCAAGGACATTACTGCCGAGACCTGCGCAGCTGCTCTAGTGTCTGGCTGGATAGCTAGATTCGGCTGTCCGGCACGGGTGACTACAGACCGTGGTCGCCAATTTGAGAGCCACCTTTTCAAGGCTCTCACTACCATGGTTGGTGCGAACCACTTCCGCACTACCGCCTACCACCCAGCTGCAAATGGCATCGTTGAGCGGCTGCACCGCCAGCTCAAGGCGGCTATCATGTGCCATACTTCTTCACAGTGGACAGAAGTCCTACCGCTGGTGCTACTTGGCATGCGTAACGCTTGGAAAGAAGACATCCAAGCTACGCCTGCTGAACTTTTATATGGCGAAGCTCTAAACTTGCCTAGCTAGTTTCTGTCTCCTACAGATTACACTGCAGCCGATGTCACACAATTTGCAACACGTCTTCGTGCACACATGGCCAAACTCACTCCCAGGTCAACCTCATGGCATACAACTTCTCCTTTCTACATTCCACGAGATCTGCATTCTTCCACACACGTCTTTCTTCGCCGAGACTACGTACGAAGCTCATTAGAACCACCTTACGCTGGTCCCTACAAAGTAATACAAAGATGCCCTAAGTATTACACAATAGACGTAAAAGGAAAGACAACTAACGTCTCTGTTGACAGGTTAAAACCCGCCTATATTTTGATAGAAGAGGAAAAACAACCAGAAGTCAAGTCTACTCCACCGGCCGCTCCAACAGCCGTTCCAGTACCAAACACAGAGAAAAGAACCAGAAGCGGGCGGCGAGTAAAATTCCCCGATTTTTATCGACCGTAGTTACGGTCTGGCCAGGGGGAATATGTGGCGGAACAACAATTAAGTAAACCACCACTTCACATAAACATGAGCGGAAACGCTCCGCTTATGAATCTTGCGCCAAGCACAGGAATCATCCGATGTTTGCACCGAATGTACTGACGCTTACACGCGCCACCCGCACGTACTGCGCGCGTGATATTTCTATGGGCGACGGCGACAACGACCTTGGGCCTCCGAGAGACTGCGTGCACGCACCTCCACCTGCTCATGCGCCGAGCGGCGGAGCCACAGTCTTCCTTCAACCGCCTACCGAACCATTCGGATCGCGCCGCGCTTGCTATTGTATTACCATTTTATTTTCGCTTGTTTTATTGTCAGTGTAATTTAATTTAATTCAATTATAATAATTCTAAATCGCTAAATAATATTATTCATTTCACTCATCTGTACTCTCTTCATTCTTTCATCCTTCCGCTACGCTTCACGCTTACACATCTCTAATATAAATAATATTAGTACGGGTTCGAATCCCGATCAAGTTGGAAGTTTAGTGACCATACTAAACCCGTCCACAAAATCATAAACAAACGAGTCGTTATGCAAGGAACGGCGCGCCAAATTTTGAATTGAGTTAACCGTGACATGTGAAAGGGCTTCATTGGCACAGGCTTAAACAGATTTTGAATAATTTTATTGATGACTTTGCACGGAACCCTCGGCGGGTGAGTCCGACTCGCACTTGTCCGGTTTTTTAAAGTGTGCGAATGAAGTCCTGTCATTTGATACCCTACACGGAATCATTGAGTAAAGTTCTATTTAATTCGTCAGTTTATGTCCTTTAGAGGGCGCCATATTCAGTTTAATGTAACATTATATAATCTTTAAACAGCGCACAATCAAGACGCTTCCAACAGTACCTCATTTGTTACATTATGTTATGTAGTTTTGAAGTTATGAGGGAACAAATGAACATACACATATATCCTCCAGACGGTATTTCGGCCATGGCAGTCAATCTCAACGCCGACTAGCTTTCAGCGTGGGAGATATTATAGTGAAGGCGTGTGTGCGCAGACACAGGAGCACTCACTCTTCCCTCACTCTCAAAGTCCGATGGGACGGCAATGCCACTTGACGCTTTGCTTGGCAACTTGAAAGAAATAATTTGAATAGAATTTAATAGTTTTTGATTGCTACCTCATCACCCTATTATATATATACAAATTCATAAATGTATTGAAAATGAATAAGGTAAAAGATCCGTAAACGATCCGCCAAAAAAGTAACGGATATGGATACGCATCTTTCTTCTACCTCGGATATGTAACTCAAAAGAGGACGTAATTAAATATTTTCTGAAATTTCGTCATTCGTAACCCTTATTAAGTCCGCCTCTGTACATTTGTGTGCGTGAAGTATTAAATAAATAAATAAATATTTTCCAGTCGACACCTTCTTCCTTTATCACTGTTTACCCGAGAAAGTTAAAAGCGTAATGATATAACAGACAGGCGGCTTGCGGCCTCCTTCGCCGTTCTATTTAGATAGCGTCGGTCAAACGTTCGCTCTTAAGAAGATTTACGAACGCTGTACAGCTGCAAATGTATGTACAATGTTATATTTCTAAGATGTACTGGGTACTTTATCACTGGGAACTGAAGGAAAAATAAATAATAGTAAAAAAAAAAACTAAAAAACACGCTTACATTGAAAACCAAACTAAAAAGTACAAAATAATGGAAAAAAAGCGTGGGGTGCCTTTTAAGGTATTTTTTTATTGATATCAGGCACCCCAGTTTTTTTTTTAACTATTATTTATTTTCTATTTTTTAGGGTGTTTCGAATTTTGAGACGTATGTCAGCGTAGTTTGTGACGTATGTCAGCGTAGTTTTCAAAGACAGTTTTTTTTTGCTGTCCTGGTAACTCTGGCAAGGATAATGGCACAAATTAGTTTGTGGCGTATGTCAGCGTAGTTTTCGAAGACAGTTTTTTTGCTGTCCTGGTAACCGTGGCAAAGATAAGGGCACAAATTTATGAAATTATTGCATTGTCATCGGTCCTTGACAGGTGTGCAAAGTTTGAATGAAATCTGGTCGTTTAAAGTGGGTCAAAATCGCGCTATAAGGAGGATATCGGTTACAAACAAACATACAAACATACAAATATACAAACATACAAGTGAAGCTAATATAAAGCGTGTAAAAAAAGAATTTCTCTGTAGCAGCCCGGAGCCTGGATTTGTGCCCGGTTAATGGCAACAGGCTCGCCCCCTATAACTTTGGACTTCTACATAACTAGCGAAATGTCCAAGGACCCCCGCTTTTCCGGTTATTTTCTACTCTTAATTTGGTTTTCTATTAAAGCGTTAATTTTTATTTTTTTAATTATTTTTTTTAGTTCGGCTATTTAGAAAAGCAAGATATTTTGCTAACTTGGTGATCCTGACCAGGATAATGGCACAAAGGTATTAAATTATTTTATTGTCATTGGTTGTTGATAGCTGTGCTAAGTTTCAAATTAAGCCGTCGTTTTGAAGGAGTCACATGTCTTCGAACTTATGTTCAAGAACATGTCGGTTTCCTCACGATGTTTTCCTTCATCGTTTTGAGAGCAGTGGTGATGAAATTAAATACACAAAGTAGTACTAAAGTTCCTCTCTGGGTTCGAACTTGAACTCGTTAGTAGAGGCCGAAACCACTAGCTCAGTGACACTGCTCTTTTATCATCTCTTTATGTAATAATCATCATTTCAGCCGAAAGCAAAGCCTGCTGGACACACGCCTCCCCAAGAACCGCCCGCCGCTTTGACGCGGGTTCGCCATAATCGCCACGCTTGGCAGGCAGATTGGCGATCGCAGTATGGTGATAAAATGCATAAAGAACGCTGCTGCCCATTCTCTAGTATGTCCCTTAGTCGCTTTTTACGACACCCACAGGAAGAAATGGGATGGTGGTATTCTTTCCAGCCGGCACCGGCGACTAGGTATATTTATGTCACCATGAAATCGTAAATACCGTAAGATTATAATCTATCTCGCGAGATTGTAATCTGTCGAAAGATTATGAACCGTCAGATTATAATTTCGCTTGTTAGATTATAATCTAACGGTATTAACAATTTGACGGTGACATATACATATACCGATGACCTGGTGAAAGCCACAGGAATACGTTGGATAAGAGAAGCACAGAACAGGTCGAAGTGGCAATGATTGGGGAGGCCTATGCCCAGCAGTGGACGTCTTTCGGCTGAAATAATGATATATATATATATATATATAAGTCGGATCGGGGGTGCCGAGCGGTATATCGTCAGGATTTGTAGTTCCCATTTTATTGGGATAAACAAGACGTATAAACAATTACAGGAATATTAATAACACTATTAATAACACTGTATAAAAAGAAACAATTAAATGGTTACAAGATAGAAAGGTATAGTAACAACACTATTCAACGAACAAACCCTTAAGGTTACTGTTCGTATAGAGGCCTAAGCCACCCAAATACAAAGTGTATCTTTCGCTATCAGCTAGTCAATACAGCTATGTGAATATACAGCAGTGCTGTACCAGGTAAACCGACAGTTTAGTCGGGAGCAGGGGCTCTGTATTGAGTCTAATCCGAAGATAGACTGCCTTGCTCACTGAGTGCAAGCTCTTTTATAGGACAATGTCCCGCCATAATATCCACGACAACTCTGTCCGATGGCGCGCGGAAGCACGCCACGTGTTTACTTGATACAAAACACTAAAGTATGCTAAATCTAATAAGACTTACATTAGAAAGTCATCAAATAATACAAGAATAATTGTCGTAAATAAACAAATGGTGAATGCACAACGTAATTCATTTCAAAGTTTAAAGTGACATGTCATTTATTGTTTTGAACAAAACTACCGGTTACAATTATCGAAATAAGTAGCCAAAAATGAATTAGTGAGTACACTAAGTACTCAATAAATTATGTTCCGATTTATTAGACACTATCTCATAGAAAATCACGTGAATTAATGATAATAAAAACAAAGAATAGCAAATTATGCGGACTACCCACAATTTGTATTTGAGAACCAACTCCGACACGGCCAGAACTGACGTTCTACACGACCTCGTGTGATTTAAAAAAAGAAAATCTCTTTGTGGACACCGATCGGCCTTTCTGACAAACAAAAAAGCCTTGACAAAAGGTATGTTGCTAAGAAAAATCCTGAATTAGTCCAATAAAATATTACCAATAGCAGTTGCAGTGCAACCATTCAAAATGACCATACTGTTACTGACAATCCATAGCTCAAATAAAGTAGAGACATAGTCTCCCAGCCAAAATCACACCATGGGATTTTACAAGTAATTTGGAGTCGAATAGACAACCCACATAGGCGTCAACATAGACAACCCGCATAGGCGTCAACATAGACACTCCAAACAAGAGTCAACATAGACATCTTTTCAATTTAGCTATAGTATGTCAGAATCAGATGAATCATCATCACTGTCAACATTGACATCACACTAACATTATCTGGACATTCAGGCATTTTCTATACACGATCATGAGCACACTTGTAAATCCAATTGGTACTCAATAAAACCGGGAAAATCACCATTAGAATCTAATTGAATAAAGTTTCCAACTGGGATCGTTTTAGTCTAATCGTATCAGGCAAAAATCAAAATCATAAGTCATTTATTCAAACTAGGCTGAGAGTCAGCACTTTTCGAACGTCAAAGTTACACAAGACAGTCCCCCCAAAACGCCCGCCCTTCGACACTTCCTAGTGCTTTAGCTGGGAAGAAGAAGTGGCGGAACAAACTCCCCAGCAGCACAGCTGTCTGTTAAGTTAGAAGAATATTATAAAAAAAAACAAAACATACATCAAATTGTGCGTCATATGTCAGCTAGCACACGCCAATATACGAACAAAACATTAAAAACTAAACTCAAGCTGATATAATAAAATCGTAAATAGAACTTAAAACCTAAATAAGAGCCTCCAGACATAAAGGGCGTGAGCGCTTACATACACAACGATGAGGAAACCTAATTCTGATTCTGGTTGAAAGAACATAAACATTGTCTTGAGTTAATTACAGCGACCAACTATTCTTATCGTTTAAGAAGTCGTTGATAGAATACTATGCCTTTGAACAAAGGTTGGATTTTACTTTAGCTTTAAACTCATTAAACTGCAAATCTAGGAAAGCAGGGGAAAGCTTGTTGTAAAAGGTAATACCAAGACCAACAAATGAATTATGAACCTTATGAAGCCGGTGAAAGGGACTGGCATCAACATCAATGGCGAGTACATCACTCACCTTCGGTTTGCCGATGATATAGTTGTCATGGCTGAGACTATGGAGGGCCTCAGTACAATGCTCGATGACCTCAGTAGAGCTTCCAAAAGAGTGGGTCTCAGGATGAACATGGACAAGACAAAGGTCATGTCCAATGCTCCTGTGATACCCACTCCAGTGAATATCGGAGGCGCTACACTTGAAGTTGTGGACGAATATGTGTACCTAGGACAGACTGTCCAGTTAGGTAGGTCCAACTTCGAGAAAGAGGTCAGTCGTCGAATCCGACTCGGCTGGGCAGCCTTTGGAAAGCTACGCAATATCTTCTCGTCCCACATACCGCAGTGTCTCAAGACAAAAGTCTTTGACCAGTGTGTGTTGCCAGTGATGACATACGGAACCGAAACGTGGTCGCTCACAATGGGCCTTATTATAAGGCTGAAAGTCACCCAAAGGGCGATGGAGAGGGCTATGCTTGGAGTTTCCCTACGTGATCGAATCAGAAATGAAGAGATCCGTAGGAGAACCAAGGTAACCGACATAGCCCGAAGAATTTCTAAACTGAAGTGGCAGTGCACATTGCTCGCAGAACAGATGGCCGATGGGGCCGAAAGGTTCTGGAGTGGCGACCGCGTACCGGAAGACGTAGAGTTGGAAGGCCTCCAACAAGGTGGACCGATGACCTTGTGAAGGCCGCAGGAACCCGCTGGATGCGGGAAGCACAAAACCGGTCGAAGTGGCGGAGCTTGGGGGAGGCCTATGTCCAGCAGTGGACGTCTTTCGGCTGAAATGATGATGATGAAAACCGGGAAAATCAAATTGGACAAAGTCTCCAACTTGAAATTTCTCAAAATAGCTTTAGTTTAATCGTATCGGGCTTTATCATATTTGGCACATTACCCAGGGCTGCATGTTCAGCTAAAAGCTAACTATTAGACAGAGTTGTAATAACAACACGTTGTTCTGCTTTGTTGATTGACACATAATGTCAAAATCATAAATGTGTTACAATTTCTTATTCCCATTATATTGAGTTCACAAGAAATAGGTTTGCAAGACAAACTTCAGTAAATATGACAGCAATAAGAACATTAAGCCCCAGAGTCATAACAAAATGAAAACGACTCATCAGATTGGTTTAGAACACCAGTAAGAGGCTAATAATAACCCATCACCAGCCTCAACTCGATTCAAGAATCATTGGCTGCTCAAAGACCGACTTCCGGTTCTTCGAGATCTGATCAGAGGAAATTTGAGAGTTTCTCTTAAGATGTGACAAGACACTCAGTTCTTGTTGAAGTTTGTGTCTAGTATGTACTTCCGTAGTAAATGTTAGTCGTAGAAACAGCAAGACGTTCGACACTCATGCTATTCCATTTGGATGTCAGTGTAGTGACCTGTCGACTGGCATATGCAGCTAAAGATTCTCCTTCTTTTAGCTGACTATTATGAAGGTTAATGAGAGTAGCGGCAACAGTTTCCGAAACGTTATAACGAGACAGGAAGAGACTCTTAAAGTCAGTCCAGGTCATGCCTAGATACGACAATTGGGAGAGCCATGCGTTAGCAGTACCCTTCAAGGCGAACGCAAATGTCGTAAGGTTGTACTCCAAGATTGAGCATTGGAATCGGGTAGGTCTGGGTCAAAATCGGGCAAGTCAATTTCAATAGATGGAGCAAACTGCAACTTAATCGCTTCAATTAACAGAGCCATATTATGGTTCTGAAGATCTAACATCTCTTGCCATGGACCACCAACACCTTGAGATTCCTGGGCTAAACCTAATCCCGCTTCTGAAGTCGGATCGGGGGTGCCGAGCGGTATATCGTCAGGATTTGTAGTTCCCATTTTATTGGGATAAACAAGACGTATAAACAATTACAGGAATATTAATAACACTATTAATAACACTGTATAAAAAGAAACAATTAAATGGTTACAAGATAGAAAGGTATAGTAACAACACTATTCAACGAACAAACCCTTAAGGTTACTGTTCGTATAGAGGCCTAAGCCACCCAAATACAAAGTGTATCTTTCGCTATCAGCTAGTCAATACAGCTATGTGAATATACAGCAGTGCTGTACCAGGTAAACCGACAGTTTAGTCGGGAGCAGGGGCTCTGTATTGAGTCTAATCCGAAGATAGACTGCCTTGCTCACTGAGTGCAAGCTCTTTTATAGGACAATGTCCCGCCATAATATCCACGACAACTCTGTCCGATGGCGCGCGGAAGCACGCCACGTGTTTACTTGATACAAAACACTAAAGTATGCTAAATCTAATAAGACTTACATTAGAAAGTCATCAAATAATACAAGAATAATTGTCGTAAATAAACAAATGGTGAATGCACAACGTAATTCATTTCAAAGTTTAAAGTGACATGTCATTTATTGTTTTGAACAAAACTACCGGTTACAATTATCGAAATAAGTAGCCAAAAATGAATTAGTGAGTACACTAAGTACTCAATAAATTATGTTCCGATTTATTAGACACTATCTCATAGAAAATCACGTGAATTAATGATAATAAAAACAAAGAATAGCAAATTATGCGGACTACCCACAATTTGTATTTGAGAACCAACTCCGACATATATATATATATATATATATATATATATACCTAGTATTATGTTATACCTAGTCACAAAATTATACACCAAACAGAACTCAAATTGATAAAGTAATATATGGCACGAAGCGGAAATCCTATCTTACTGGGATATCCCACATAATCCTGTGAAAACATTCCTCTTCGCGGACACTTTAATATCCGCGTCCCAATAAATACCGTTTCGTTGGTAGTAGCGAGTCTTAGCCAAGATTACGATACGATTGATTAATGTACTTACACTTTTTATATCGTCTAGGAATGTAAGGAAAATGGAATATTTTGTTGCTTTTATAGGATCTCTCCTTTCCTCTCTTTGTTTTTCTTATTTCCTAGTAACAGTGTTGTAATACTAGCCACACGGGTTGATCGAGTAAGTGACAATCTTTATATACCAAGACGGACCAGAACATAGACTTAGTCAAAGATCTCGTCCTTTTCCTTTGTCCATGTTCTGTCTATCTGTTTGTACTTGCCAACTCCATAACTACATATTTTTGCCGCGAAGCTTCGTCGTCGTGTTCAGTTTGAAGCTTAGGGCTCCAATAGACAGCATTACGTGAGAATTACATTATTTTTATAAAAACTTCATTCTGGGTTTGGCTTTCAGTCTAAACGAATGCAGCTGAGTACCTGTATTATACATAGAGCCATTGCTTATCTGGCCCCCACAACCCAGTTACCATCTGAGTAATACGATACCCCTTTGTAAGAGACTGGTTGTCAGATTTTCGGGCTTCTGACGACCTTTAACTACTGTCAAAGTTCTAGGAATGACTACCGGATTAACGTGCTTTCTGAGGCACGGAAGGGTCTTGATATGTAAAGATGGATCCATGGACCAACCGTGGCAAGCGTAGTTTAACCTAGAGAACATGGGAACTCAACTTAAACACAGACATAAATTGCCCGTGGCATTTATAACATAACCCATCCTTTCTGCCGTAGTCGGGTAATAAATAGCACGTAATATCCTTCCATTTCCACCCGAGGTTACATAGAATATGAAATACGAACGCGAAGATTTAAATACTTACAAGACGTGGTGCAAGAAGGTTGCATTTTATTTATTTCGGTTCACTACCTACGCTTTCAGACGTTCATTTAAGATAGCGCCATTCAGACGTCTGTTGCGTTTACCGGTGTATATGGTGGGGCCAGAAGATTAGAGTTGAAAGTGAGGAGCTGTTCTTTCTCTAGAGGAGGAGAAACTCAAGATCTAGATGTCATCATCATCATTTCAGCCGAAAAAACATCCACTCGCCTGTTAGTCTAGTGGTTAGTGACCCTGACTGCTAAGACTGAGGTCGTGGGTTCGATTCCCACCCAGGACAAATCTTTGTGTGATGAGCACGATCATTTGTTCTGTGTCTGGGTGTAATTTATCTATAATTGTATGTATTTAGAAGTATATAAGTATGTTTATCAGTTGTCTGGTTCCCATAGTACAGGCTCTGCCTAGTTTGGGATCAGATAACGGTGTGTTGGTTGTCCTAAGATATTTATTTTATTTATTATTTTACAGCTGGACATAGACCTCCCCCAATTTGCAGGAGTTTGCCAGAATCGGCATATTTGGCAGGTGGGTTGGCGATTGCAGTATGGTGGCAAAATGCACCAGTATGCCTTAGTCGCCTTTTACGACACCCAAGATAAAAAACTTTTTACAAAAAAATATAACAAACGACTTCTTTGAAAAAACACTACAAAGTCAGAAATAACTTTAATTTTGGAAGTCGGTGTCTTAGGATCTGTATTTAAGGTATTTTTGCCACCGACTTCCGAAATTAAAGTTATTTTTGACTTTGTAGTGTTTTTTTTAAGGAAGTCGGTTGTTATTTTTTTGTAAAAAGTTTTTATTTTTAACTTTTTAGCTATGGTAGATACCCCGCACTAATCTAATCGCGTTATTCGTTCATTTGTCGCGCAAATACTTAATGCAAATTTAAGACTTATATGGTTTTCACATGGATCCCATTCTCCGAATGGTACCAAATTAAAATGGGACCATTCAAGAAGCACCAGCTTTCAAATAAAAAAAAAAAAAATCAGTTCAGCCAGTCAAAAGTTATTAGGTAACAAACATATTTTTTTTTCAAATACAGACGAATTGATAACCCGGTCCTTTTTTTGAAGTCGGTTAAAAATGGGTGTGATGTTATTCATTACGTCTGTCACTACAGGGAGTGGCCATAAGATAGATATAAAATCAATATGCATAATATAGTCTGTTCATAGTTTTTACCTCTGAATTTGCGTTACTGTCAAAATCAAAGCGATCTTCGCCCGCGTTACAATAAAGTTGCTTTTGGGTTGTAGCCATTATCATGTCAATATTAGAGAGCAATAAGGTTGCTGGTCGGTTGCTGAACGGAATCGAAGAGGGAAGTGAGAGGTACACGCTGAATGATACACATTTTGTAAGTTTTGTCTTTCACTCAGTGGCATCTGTGTCTCAAGGTGAAAAGTCAGAACACAAAATGAATTAAAAATCTTTACTTAATACTAGCGGATACGTTGTCCTGCCCAAACAAAGCCACCTATTGGGTTCAATAGTGAATCTAAACCATTCAGGGACCCGCTCAACTATACACACAAAAAAAAAAACATTAATGGTCCACCTGCTTAGGAGGAGTTCAGTTTTGCAGTTCAGTTTCATCATAAATGTGTACAGAAATAGTATAATATCTAGAATAATACAGGATGAGTTTTTATCCAGTGCGCAAATTGTAACCATGAATTCAGGATATCATTCTAGACCGCCTAGTGTAGAAAATTTTCGTCGGTTATACAAAAAAAAAAAAAACAGCTTTTCCATACATTTTGATCCTGTAGGATTTGCATTTTTCTATGAAACAGCTGATTTTTTTTGTAAAACCGACGAAAGATTTCTGCACAAGGGGGTCTAGAATGATATACTGAATTCATGGTTACAATTTACGCACTGGTTAAAAACGTATCCTGTATAACTATAAGAACTTTTAGCCTTTGAAAAATTCTTTTTGCATTTGATAGCCCAATACTTGAGAAAGGTTACAGGTTATTTAACATCTCGCTACAATCCTTAAAAGCCGAGCAAAAAGACTTTTATAGTCCAGAGATAACCTTTAAGTCCAGATATAATCTTGGTCAGAACATGTGAAGACCAAGAAGATTGGTGTCTGAAATGCTCTTCTGAGGAAAGAATCACACATTGAGTGGACCTGTCCAGTCAGTGCATGCATTTATCAGAGCCTCAAAATATTGTGATAGAGATACATAGTTTGATGTATCTCTATACAGGGTGACATTTTTTAACGTCTTGAAAAAAAACTTGTAATGAAATTGATCTAGCAATAAATACTACACATTTAAAGTAACATTTTCATACTAGAACAACAAAAACAGAAATTTGAAAAAAAAGAAAAAAAATCAATTAAAACCTATCGAAACTCAAATCATACACACCCTACTCAATGCGTGGCATGTATCAATGATTTCGTAGCGCGGTCTTACCCTTGAAAGTCAGCCGATAGGCGGCCTCATTGATCTTTCGCAGGCGCACGAGCCGCACACGCATCCCCGTCCGCCCGCGTCCCGCGCTCCTTTAGTCACCTGCGATGAATCTGAATGCCTTCCTGCCTTCTATTCTAGTTACACAACACACCATATGAAGGTCGAGACGGTAAAAAATGTCATCCGGTATAATTTCAGTGTACGACTTAACGCCGACAGAAACTACGCCGACACACTGAACACCGACAAGACTTTACTTCGACGGGACTCTTCACCGACAGGGCTCATCAGCGACGCAATCAGATGAAGTAGGTGATTTTTTTATAAAAGGTTATAGCGGAACTTCATTCAAACAAGAAATTCGGTCAGTTCTGGAAAAACACCAATAAAATGAATCATAAGCCGGGCCTTCCCGTCAGCGTGGCGGGATTGCACGAGCCTAGCGAGATCGCCACTATGTTCTCCCACCATTTCAGGGTCGACTCTCCTCTGGGCCGAGCGCGGCAGGAGCCCGACGCTGAGGAAGGTAGTGGGCGTAGAGTTTATTTTACTACGAAGGAAGTGCGTGAGGTGATCAGAGGCATGGTGAGGGGTAAATCCCCGGGTCACGACAGCCTCAGCATCGAGCACCTGCAGCACGCGGTTGTTCACCTACCCAGAGTGCTTTCTATGTTTTTTACCCTGTGTTTGGGCCACTCCCATCTGCCCGATAATTTAATGGGTACTATAGTTGTACCCATCATCAAAAATAAAACTGGTGATATATCAGATGTAAACAACTATAGACCAATCTCCCTTGCCACAGTAGTTGCCAAAGTGCTGGACAGTCTGCTTGGTCAGCACCTGGATAAACACGTCTCGCTAAACGACGCGCAGTTTGGCTTCAGGCTCGGCCTTTCCACCGAGAGTGCTATCCTGTGCCTCAAGCGGACTGTTCAGTATTACACTAGTAGAAAGACTCCAGTGTATGCTTGCTACCTTGATTTATCGAAAGCGTTCGATCTTGTATCGTACGACATTCTATGGGGTAAATTAAGGGATGAAACTAGTTTACCTGCAGAAATTAAGCTATTATTTATGCATTGGTATAACAAGCAGAAGAATTGTGTGAAATGGGCAGGCTCGCTCTCGGGGGAGTATGGGTTGGAATGCGGGGTGAGGCAAGGGGGGCTGACCTCTCCTACGCTGTTTAACATGTACGTCAACCGCCTGATCGAGGAGCTCAGCAGCGCTGGCATCGGGTGTCATATAGATGGAGTATGCATCAATAACATCAGCTACGCAGACGATATGGTGCTGTTGAGCCCGTCGATTGGTGCCTTACGAAGGCTCCTGAATATTTGTGAGTCCTATGCGGTGACTAATGGGCTCAATTACAACGTCAAAAAAAGTGAGATAATGATTTTCAGGCCACACAACAAGCGATATACATTCGTTCCGAATTTGAAAGAAAGAAAGACAGAAAGAAAGAAAGAAAGTTGAGCAATTTAAGTATTTGGGCCACTGGGTCACCGAGGACCTTATGGACAGAGTGGATATTGATAGGGAGCGCAGAGCGCTGTCTGTCCGATGCAACATGTTGGCCCGCAGGTTTTCACGGTGTACGGGGACTGTCAAAGTTGCGCTTTTTAAAGCGTACTGTCAGTCCTTTTACACCTGGCGGACATACAGCGATCTGCGCGTACAATACAATAACGGTGCTGATGGGGCTGCCGCGCAACTGCAGCGCTTCCGCGATGTTCGCGGCGGCTCACACAGACGGCTTTGCGGCCATCATGCGCAAACGGTGCGCTTCTATCATGCGCCGTACGCGCGACAGTCCCAACACTATCCTGCGCGCGCTGGCGGACCGGTGGGACTCTCCGATGCTGGCTCGCTGGATACGGCTGCATGCAGTCGTATAGTGATTTTCCACCATCATCGGGAAGTCCACCCGGTCTGGTCACATAATGTTTAATATTCAGCAATTAATTTTAATTATTTTTTACTAACACTAGTTTGTAAGCTCGCATCGTACTAACAAATATGGATGTAATCGCAAGATAAATCTGAAATAAATAAATAATTACCTATTATTATTCCCTTTATTACAGTTGAACATTCTTATAAATTATATTTTTAAATATTAGTTAAAAAAAAAACAATTAAAAATATAAAAAATAGTAGCCCACCGGTATCGGGAACAGGGTCCAAGCTACCGGCGGTCAGGACTCCAGAGAGAGGAACCTCCTGACAATACGAGCCGTGTCCAGAAGTACCGCTTTCTGAATCAAGCCCTTGATCCAACCGTTCAACGAGAGCCACTTCAGGTGTTGGTTGAGGCTCTTGGCTATCAAACCATTGGCTGTAATGACTATCGGCACAATGATTGCTGAGTCCACATCCCACATGTCGACAATCTCGCGAGCCAAGTCAAGATACTTGATCTGTTTATCTTTCTCAGCTTTCACGAGGTTCTCGTCATGCGGGACCGTAATGTCAACAATCATTGTGCGCCGTTCTAGTCGATCCACCACCACTATATCAGGCTTATTGGCAACAACAGTCCTGTCAGTGATGATGGATCGATCCCAGTACAATGTGATATGGCCATTTTCAAGAACTGGGTCGGGCACATACCTGTAGTACGGCATCTCTGATTCCACAAGGCAGTATTTCAGAGCAAGTTGCTGGTGGATAATCCTGGCTACAAGATTGTGTCTATGCAAGTACTCCTCGTTAGCTAGACGAGAACACCCGGAGATAATGTGTCTAATTGATTCTCCCGGACGGTGACATGCCCGACAGATGTCCACCGTACCGTCTTTCACGATAAATCTCCGGTAATTGTTCGTCATCATAACTTCGTCCATAATTGCACAGACAAAACCTTCGGTTTCCCCAAAGAGATCACCGAAACGCAGCCAGGCTACGGACGCTTGGAAATCTACGTCGGGTCCGTGTAGGGCCCGGAAAAAGCGTCCGTGAAGCTCCTTACTCTGCCATACCTCCAAGCGGTCATTAGTGTCAAGTACTACAGGCTTGCGCCAGTTCTCGTTAGCCAAGGAGAGCGGGGTGAAGCCCTTGTCCACCGCGACTACATCTCGATGCATCCCCACGTTGGCTTCCAGGAAATATTCCCTGAGACTGCATATCTCGCGATTGTGGAGAGTCTTAGCGTTTAAAAAGCCTCGACCTCCACACTTTCGCGGGATATACAGCCTCATAACCGATGACCGTGGGTGATGCATTCGATATGCAGTCAGAAGCGTACGGACCCTCCTATCCAGGGCGTCGAGTTCGGTCTGAGTCCATTTGAGTATGCCGAAAGAGTACATCAAAACCGGCATGACCCAACCGTTGAAGGCGCGCACCTTGTTTCCACCTGATAGAAGACTATTAAATACTTTCTTCAGGCGGCCAAAGAAGCGCTCCTTCAACGTTTGCTTCATGTCAGTAACATTGATTCCCAACGCTTCCGACATACCCAAATACTTATAGGTTTCGGATGTGGAGAGGGTTCGAAGGTTTATGGAATCCGAGAGTTGGGTTCCCACGGATTCCACAATCTCCCCTCGCTTTACATGCATGACCGCACATTTGTCCACACCAAATTCCATCCTGATGGCGCTACTGAAGGTTTCAGTTACTTTCAGTAGTTCCATCAGTTGCAAATTGTTGTGGGCAAAGAGTTTAAGATCATCCATATACAGGAGGTGAGATATAACCTGACCACCTCTCCTCAGCCGATAGCCTATACCTGAATCCTTAAGCAGTGTGCTCAGAGGATTCAGAGCTAGGCAGAACCAAAGCGGACTCAAACTATCGCCCTGAAATATGCCTCGCTCGATCCTTATCGGTTCGCTATTCCTCTGGATATTTCGACATCCTGGATAGCGAAGGACCGTCCTCCATTGCCCCATACATGACATCAGGAAGGCGCGCAGAGTTGCATCTACTTTATACAACTCTAGCACCCTCATGAGCCATGTATGTGGCACCGAGTCATAGGCCTTCTTATAATCTATCCAACATGTCGACAGATCCTTTCGGGAACGACGAACCTGTTGGCTAATGGCCATATCAATGAGGAGCAACTCCTTAGTACCGCGGGACCCGTTCCTACATCCATTTTGAGAGACAGACATGATGGAGTTAGTGTCTCTATTATTATTATTATTATATTATTAATATTGTGATATCTTACGCCAGAAAGGACTAGATCATATCGATGAGCCCTGTCGGTGAAAATTCCCGTCGAAGTAATATGTTGTCGGTGTTCAGTCGTACACTCATATAATTATATTATTGTAGTATCATTAACACAACTCGCTTACCTAAAAGCCACAACCGACAAGTAAATACAACATCGCCAGGAAAATCACAAGAGAAAGTAAAAAGAAAAAGTATAATGCAAGAACTCTTATATTAGGAGAATGAATGATCCAGTAAGTCTGTAGAACAAGTACATCAATAACAGAATCAACACCATAGCTAGGGCCACAGAAATGTACACAATGACCGCTATATTGTTATCCATGAGTAAGAAAATGTCCACTGATTTTATATTTAAATCTAGGAACATGTTTCCCATACTTTTATGAAGTAAATTACTGTGTGTTGTATTATGTTTAATATTTGCAAGATCGTGGTAGGATCGCTCGTGATTGACATGAAAATGACGTTTACGTTAAGACTGTTTTTCTGTGGTAAGGCTATGAGTACACATCACAATATGTTGTTCTGTCTATGGCCAGAAGACTGTTTCAGCTAGGGTTGCCACACGTACTTTATAATAATAGTATTGTACGTTATTTCACATGAATTTACTCTATACTTTATGAGAAAAATAAAGTACACGAAAATACTTTGTTTCAAGATTTGATTTCTTTGGGATTTTGAAAAGATTAGTCGTAAATACTTTTTGCAACTTGAAATTTATTTGATGCAAACTATAAAAAGGAAAAAAAAAAATTTTTAAATATAATAACAAAGAAAAGTAAATTGTACTTTATTTTTATGCCATGTACTTTTTTTTCTTAGCTATAGTAACCAAAGTACTTTAATTGCATGAAATAAAGGTGGCAACCCTAGTTTCAGCCGAAAGACGTCCAGTGCTGGATATACGCCTACCCTAATTGGGGGGGGGGGGTGCCATAATCGCCACGCTTGGCAGGTATGTTGGCTGTCTAGATTTGTGCCAACACATAGCTCTCTTTGTACTAATACATGGACTATGGAAGACTTTTACCGAACGTAAAGAATAGCACTATACCATGTCTTCCCGTGTTCCGATAAGGGTGACTAAGAGACTTACTACAGAATGGGCAGAACCGTTCTCTATGCATTTCACCATCATAATGCAATCGCCAATCTGCCTGCCAAGCGTTGTGATTATGGTAAACCTAAAGCAGTGGACGTCTTACGGCCGAAATGATAACTAAGAAACAGATCTACCTAGCCCTTAGGGGTTTTCTAGCGTGATGGTTTGTTATTAATTTGACTTGCTATAAGAATGTATGATGACCTTCTTACCTCTGCAACCAAATAACTGTGTTGCACGTATAAAAATGTTACAAGCACGGAACTGTATTACAGGAAAATATTAACTTAAAGTAAATACTACTTTTGTACCGTAACCGGAACAAACCGCTTCCCATACTCGACCCAACCAATTTGCAAGGAAGACATTATACATTTTTCCTTTTCGAATTCACCCTCGGAAATATCATTTATAGCTTGTTCCAAATGTATCTGTTGAAATTGTAAACAAATGGCGCAGAATAGGTTCCTGTTTTATATCGGTGGGATTTTATCGTGCACTGGATTTTGAACTCTCGATGTTGAGCCGAGTATTGAGAATCTAAGGAAGTGCATCCCAGCACGTTGGAAAAAAACACTGTTGGATTTTTAACTCTAGGTGCCTAGCAGAGCGTTGAAACTCCAGTGCACGATATAATTCTGCCGCGATGTTTTTACGTCTTTGTTACGTGGGCTTACTAATAAAGTGTTTTCATTTGATAATTTGCCCATTTAAAGCCGAAATTAAAGTTTTTTATCTTAATTATATTTTTAATTTGAATGATTGAATAGTATAACCTCAATTTTTGTCGATATTTTTTCAATTAAAATTTAAAATGTTATTCATACAACAATGGTTGGAAACGGGGTAAGATATGAAGTTCAATTTTCTACACATACACATATAACATCACGCCTTGTTTCCCCGAGGGGTTGGACAGAGGTGTACCTATAGTACACCCACATTTCACCTGTTATGTTTAAGTCCCATGTAATAGGGGAATTGGATTGGATTTGGAGGGTTGAATTTTCTAAACACAGATAACACAAAAAACAAAAACACAAATTCCATTTAGTTAGTGACTGCATTTGAATGTAGATTTCTTTACACTTTTGTCAGATGTAACTTAAACAAGATTTGTTTACACTTTTCTCAGATAGTTTTAGAACAGACCATATCTTTATAATGAAACCACCTGAAAAGGTCGCATGCCACTATTTCGGTAATACACTTCTGTACTAAGGCTTAACTGAAAAAGAAGGTCTAACGGCACTGAGGTCCGTTTGCGCAAAACGTGTCTATTATAACTACGGAACCCGACCTTCAGGGAATCATGAGTCCCCTTTTAATTTGAAAGAGAAATCGAAACCTGTATGTGTCGGCGGCCTTCGATTCAACAAAATTCTTTTACCGGTCACCCAAACATCGTTCACTTTTATTAACAAGGAGTAAGAGTCATTTTTGTCCGCGAATGAGTTTAGCGAGATCGTTAGATAAGTTTGTTTGAGGTCACTCAATGGGAATACGTGATATAATTCGCGTTTTGCATGGAAATTTCGTTAGATACTTTGTATGCTATCTGGATTTTTGTTTATCAATGTTTTTGTTGTGTTTACATACAACTGGCGATTGGGTAATACAATACCCCTTGCTAAGACTGGTTGTCAGACTATCGGGCTTCTGACGACCCGTAACGACTGTCTAAGACAGCCGGGACGAACGAATTAACGTGCTTTCCGATGCACGGAAGGGTCTTGGTATGTAAAGATGGTCAGCCATCCACGGATCACCCGCGGAAAGTGTAACTTAACCTGAATGATCAACCTGTCCGGCTGTTTTTACTTACCCACAAGCCCCGTACTGTCTAAACTCCGTATATCCGCCATAATAACACAAATTTTCTCCGACCTCCATTTTTTTCGGAGCCGCAATTTAATGAAAAACATCGATGCCGTAATTACTTTGGCGAGGCCTGAATGATTGATAGAGGGTACGTCGGCTCCACTCAATGAGCCAAAAGAGCCCTTAATTGCTAATCACCTGTTCTTAACCAACACTGTGACTTCTCTGCTAAATTACCCTAATTCCTCAAATGATTTTTAAACAAGGAGAGGTTTTTTTTCTGAAAACCGGAATACACTGCGAATAAAATGAAAATGGTAGAAGCCTGTACTATTATGTGTGTTACGCAATATTATGGTGGTTATACTGTGTCAGTGAGTGCAGGTCATGTGGCTAAAGGGAAATGCCCATTTAATAAAGAGATTTTGGCCAAGTGATGCCCACGAAAGAAACAAATTATAGGCATTAGGGCTGACATCATAGATAAAAAACCTACCACTATTTTTTGCATAGAACTTGGTTGGACTTTTATAAACCATGTATAAAAATTCAAGGTTATTAAAAAAACACTTTTAGTTTTTTTAATTTATTATTCGTTCTCATTTAAATAAATGATAACCACATCATCTAGGAATTGGGTTCACAATACACAACTACAACAAACAACTACAAAATACAACTTAGGTTGAGTCAAAACAAACTATAACCATTTCTATGGTTTCCTTGTCACTAAACAACTGAATTATTCAATTCAAATCTATCTTACATAGCTATGCAATATAAGTTACTGAGTATGTATGTACCTTTTATGTTCTTATAGTAACTCTCTTGTTGTGGTGCAATCCATTGCTGTAATATAGACCGAACTTCCACATTGCTTAAGGTAAATCTCTTAAATCTTCGTGTATCTACGCCACAGTTGACACAGAGAGGGCTCCGTGGTAACCTGGTAAGTTCGTGTAAATCAGGTTCCATATTCGTGTCAGGTCCGTCATGAGAAACAGGAACGGTATCCATTGGCAAGCCGGTGTCGTCGTGGGAGGCGGGTACAGAATCCAATGTAAAACCAAGGTCGTCATTGGGAGCGGTTACAGGGTCCATATTCGTAATCAAAGTCGTCGAAAATCAAATAGAAAAACGCAGTAGAAAATAATCACGAGTCGCAAAAACACACACAACACCAAACAAAATGTGAAATGTCAATCAATTGTCAATTACGATAATTATTGATGTAGGGATGCGATATGAGATCGATTTACCGAAAAATCAGTAAATCAATTTAAGAATAAAAAGTCTGGAGACATGGAATCGGTTCAATAGATCGTATTTAGAAGCACGGAAATGGTCTTTCTAAAGAAAACAACAAAGGCGAAGCTATATAATAAAGAAAAGTTTTCCAAAAATCAATTTTTCGTAACCGGTTTTATTTAGTGTATCGATTGGGTTTGTTTCCGTAATGGTTGCCATCCCTACTAGGACAGGATTGACAATCGACCGGAACTGTAAGATACGATAATAAACGATTGAATGTTTTTATTAAATCGGCTTTTAATTCCGGAGTTTTCATAACGAATAAGTAATAGCAATATTTTAGTTACTAAATGGGTATTTTTTTTGTATATACCATATTGATGGGCGCAACATGGCCAAGAACGGGCGTTTCCCTTTGGGGCCAATATCCAGTTTTCTGCCATCCAAATTATAAAAAGAATAAGAAATACATTACACAAATTGAGTTCAGCATGCATAGCATGACCACCTTAGATGGGGGTTTTGTCGACGGAAGAATAGATAAAATTATAGATTGTAGAAAGATTAAAGACAGAATTAAAGATTGTAGAAAGATTTGTACCGTTTTTTGCTGGCGTAGCATGACAATTCTATCTCTATTCTACCAAGAGTAGACAAAGTTCTTTCTATGGTGGTCATGCTACGCGTGCTGGTACGCCTCCTCTGTACTACTTTTCACTATTTGTGTATTTTATTTTTTGTCTACCTGTGCCTGCAGCTGTGCTCTCGTGGATGTCGGAAATTATCCTTTGGGATCGAGCTGCCGGAACAAGAAGTATCGTATGTCATCATCATCTCAGCCGCAAGACGAACACTACTGGACACAGGCCTCCCCCAAGAACCGCCACTTGTACCGATTCATTTTTTGGGGGGTATGCCATAATCGCCACGCTTGGCAGGCGGGTTGGCGATCGCAGTATGGTGGTGAAATGCGTAGAGAACGCTGCTGCCCATTCTCTAGTAAGCCCTTTAGTCGCCTTTTACGACACCCAAGGGAAGAAATGGGATCGTGCTATTCTTTACGTCCGGCACCACACGGTACCAAGAAGTGTGTGACTCTATATAAGGTAATTTTTTATCCAGTGCGCAAATTTTAACAAATTAAACTTAAACGAGTTATAATAACCATGTAATTTTTATTTTGATATATCTTAGTACAAAAAAAAAGTTATCGTTAACGAAAGATGTCTATTTTGAAACTGGTTTTTATGGTAACTTGCGCGCGGCGCCGGCGCGGCAGCGAAGGTGAACGACCGACCACCTGTTCAATCGGTCAAAATTCTAAGAATTTCGAAGTACCTACGCCGTCGCGGTTACTGACCTATTACAATTGATTGAAAATAGTATTACGAAATATGTAGGGTGTCCACAGTTTACTGATTTAAGGTCGGATAAAAATTAAAAAAAGAAATTAAAAAATTGTTGAAATGTGTTCTATTACTGGTACTGAAACACCAAAAAAAAATTTGCGTACTGGTTATAAAATTATCCTGTATAACATCAGCTACCTGCCAGTGAGTGTCCAGTCACAATCGGTTCAGACGTTTCGGAGATTACCTGGGAAAACAAATAGATAAATAGACACAAAAAAAATCATTTACACAAATTTTTTTTGTACCGTATACTTCAGCAAGGCTTGTAGCCGCGGTTGGTCCGTAGATGGGTGGCCATTTTTACATGCCAAGACCCTACCGTGCCTCTGAAAGCATGTTAAGCCGTTGGTCCCGGCTGTCTATCGTAGATCTTAGACAGTCGTTACGGGTCGTCAGAAGCCCGAAAGTCTGACAAGCAGTCTTATCAAGGGGTATCGTATTACCCAGTAAATGGGTTGTTGAGGTCAGATAGGCAGTCGCTCCATGTAAAATACTGGTACTCAGCTGCATCCGGTTAGACTGGAAGCCGACCCCAGGCAGATGATGATGACTTATACTTTCTGCATTTAGTAAAAAGCTGATATTTTGACATTAAACAGACACTACAATTGTATTTATTTGTGGCTGTTATTTTAACATTACAGCAAGACACATCAATTGTATATGTGTAAATATGTTTATAACGGTGGAGTTTCTTGCTCGTTCTTCTCCATACGTATCTACCTCATAGAAGGAGCGACTAGAATCAATTCTATAATAATTTAAATGTTGACGTTCAATACTGCCTTTTTGTGATTATTTCAAACTAGCTTTTGCCAGCGGCTTCGCCCGCTTGAAGGTCGGAAATTATCCCGCGGGAACATACTACCGGGATAAAAAGTAACCTATGTGTTATTCCAGGTTATAAACTATCTATGCGCCAAATTTCATCTAAATCGGGTCAGTAGTTTTTCCGTGAAAGAGGAACAAACATCCACACACCCATACATCCAGAC
Organism: Aporophyla nigra; assembly: GCA_947507805.1. Lineage (NCBI taxonomy): Eukaryota > Metazoa > Arthropoda > Insecta > Lepidoptera > Noctuidae > Aporophyla > Aporophyla nigra. Next base: position 13,175,445 of record OX382315.1, on the reverse strand, counting down.
ATCCATACATACAAACTTTCGCGTTTATAATATTAGTAGGATAAATGCTTTGACTTTGTCTATAGTCATTTTTGTAACTGTAAACGAAATAGAAATAAAACTGTTGCTTAAGCAATCAAGCAAAATATGATCAAGAATTAAGTCCTTATTGGATAATTCCAAAACTAAAGGACACAGCAAACGCAAGAGTTATTTACGACAAGCTTCTAAAAATAATATCAACGGAGCTAAGTAAATAAAATACTCGTAACAAAGATTCCCTCGGAGACTCAGAGGTTTATGTGTACCTGCCAAGAGCGTGTTGGTATAAGCGTTGAGGTTCCGTATTCAGCGGTTTTCAACTCACGTCATAATAATTTTAAGCAACAAGCATAGTGCACAGTGATATTCCCCATCGGCGCTTAGTGGCGAACTTCTATAAAAATTTACATTCCCTATTCAAACTCTGAAATGAGTAAATGTAGGTAATTTTAAATATTTTATTTGAATTCTATTTCTCTTTACTTGCTCCTCGCCACTAGATTGCTTTGGTGTTTTAGTGGGTGCAAGTACGACTGTCGCGAGTATGGAGTCGACCAGAAAAATTTTTAATATTGATACTGAATATTTTATTTTCTCTTTCCGTTTAATTATTTTTGACGTGACAACGTCTTATAAATTGGTTTGCCGGGTGACACTTCAAGAAACTGCGTTACGCTCCGCTCACGTTATGCGCTCACAATGAGAGCGAGTGAGAGGCACGCGTCCCTTCCACTCGGGCATGGTTAGCCCGCCTAAGAGCGAGAGAGACAGAGCGAGAGAGAGAGAGTGAGAGAGATAGGCATACACACCGGTTCATGTCTTGCGCTTCTATTGTGATTTTAATATTCACATTAAAATTATTTTACCACTCAAAGTCGTTGTCACGTAAAACTTTCGCCCGTATACCGAGTTTACAGGCAACCAATTTTTTTATTGATAATTTTTATTATTTTGATAATTTTTTTTTATTTGACTTCATTTTTTTAATAGATTCGTAATAACCGGGCGTTTATATGGCTTATCGAGTTTTAAAAATCATCAAAGGGCAAAGGCAAAAATCTAGGTTTAATATTGACAGCCGAGCATTGTACTTCTATACATAATATCGTTTAAAGTACGGTCACAGAGTATTATAAAATTATATGGATTTTTTATTTTACTGCGGAACCCTGGAAACTTGCCTCATGAAAATAATATAGGGGCTCCGTCCTTGCTACGACTTCAACTAAGTCGAAGAAATGGTTCATGCTTTGCAGGATTTTCTACTGCATTAATACACGAACGGACTCATGTATGATTTCTGTTCCTTTTGAATTATGGCACAGAGGGAATAAAGGTATTAGTTTTATACGTAGTTAAGATAATAATTTAATCCATATATATACTATAAATGCAAATGTAACTTTGGTTGTCTGTCAGTCCTTGCGTTGACACGCTTTTTGAGGTATTTTTTATTGATACCAAGCACCCCACGCTTTTTCCATTATTTTCTACTTTTAATTTGGTTTTCTACGGAAGTGTGTTTTTTAGTTTTTTCAACAATTTTTTATTTTCGACTAGATTTTCCCGCGTCATAAATCGTAAACCACAATTTACCTTTCATTCAGTCAACTCAAATATAAAAATTAAAAAAAAAAAACATTTAATTTCATAAACATAAACCTTATGCATAAACCGTGAATACCTGCAGGTTTGTACGGAACCCTCGGTGCGCGAGTCCGACTCGCACTTGGCCGGTTTTTTTATTGCTATATCGGTGATCTTAGCGAGGATAATGGCACAAATTTATTGTAAATTTGAAATTATTGTATTGTCATCGGTCCTTGATTTTGAAGGGGTTGAAAATCACATTAGAAGATTTCGTTAAATAGATACGTACCAAGCCAATAAAAGCGTGTTAAAAAGTGACGCAACAATCTCCAAAAGACAACAAACATATTTCGAACTAATTTAAAATTAACGTACACGCGACAGCTGTTGAAAACGTTCAGGTGAGCGTTTAACTAAGCATTAGACGGACGTTTAAATGTTGTTTAAAGCTGTAACGAGCAATTAGGGCGCAGACACATTAGGGCACCGGACATAATGCGTTGATGGTTCGTTTTGACGATTACAGAAGCTTGATGGTTGAATGTTAGTGTTCTTTTTAATGGCGAAGTTTAGGTACGCTTGACTTTGTGAATTTTGTTATTTACAGGTCAGTAATAATAATCATCATTTACATAACAATCATAACCAATGGCTTGATAGCTAAGAGCCTCGACCAACACCTGAAGAGGCTCTCGTTAGGCAGCTGGATCAAGGGTTTGATTCAGTAAGCGGTACTTCTGGACACGGCTCCCATTGTTAGGAGGTTCCTCTCTCTGGAGCCCTGACCGCCGGTAGCTTGGACCCTGTTCCCGATATCGGTGGGCTATTATGGTAAGACGTCCACTGCTGGACTAAGGTCTTCCCCAATTTGGGGGGCTTTGCCATAATCGCCACGCTTGGCAGGCGGGTTGGCGATCGCAGTATGGTGGTAAAATGCATAGAGAACGCTGCTGCCTATTCTCTAGTAAGTCCCTTAGTCGCCTTTTACGACACCCACGGGAAGAAATGGGGTGGTGTTATTCTTTACGTCCGGCACCACACGGTACCGCAGTACGGTCCGGTAACGGTCATCGCAGTATGGTGGTACAATGCGTAGAATAGAGAACGCTTGTGTCCATTCTCTAGAGAATGTGCAGAAGCGTTCTCTATGCATTGTACCGACAGGCGACCGGCACATTTTACGACACCCATGGGAAGAAATGGGAAGGTGCTATACTTTACTGATCATCATCATCATCATTTCAGCCATAAGACGTCCACTGCTGGACATATGACTCTCCTAAAATGCGGGGGGGTTTTTCCATAATCGCCACGTTTGACAGGCGGGTTGGCGATTGCATTACAGTGGTAAAATGCATGGAGAACGCTGCTGCCCATTCTCTAGTAAGTCCCTTAGTCGCATTTTACGACACCCACGCGAAGAAATGTGGAAGTGATTTTGTTTATATCTGGCATCACATGGAACATTAATAATAAGTAATTTATAATAACATCAGTTTATTAGTGTCCCTCTGATGGGCAAAAGCCTCTTCTCATGCAGAGAAGGCACGAGCATTGATCCCGTGTGATAATTTTCGATCTCTACGCAGGCGAAGCCGCTGACAAAAGCTAATAAGTAATTCATCATCATCATTTCAGTCGTAAGACGTCCACTGCTGGATTTAGGCTTCCCCCAATTTGGGGGGCTTTGCCATAATCGCCACGCTTGGCAGGCGGGTTGGCGATCGCAGTATGGTGGTAAAATGCATAGAGAACGCTGCTGCCCCTTCTCTTGTAAGTCCCTTAGTCGCCTTTTACGACACCCACGGGGAGAAATGGGGTGGTGTTATTCTTTACGCCCGGCATCACACGGTACAAAAGTAATTAAATAACAAAATAAAGTAATTAATAATAATAATAATAATAATATAATATTCCACAACTATCACACCTATCCATCTAGTCCCAAGCTAAGCAGAGCTTGTGTTATGGGTACTAGACAACTGATAAACATACTTATATATTTCTAAATACATACATATTATAGATAAATTACACCCAGACAGAACAAATGATCGTGCTCATCACACAAACATTTGTCCTAGGTGGGAATCGAACCCACGACCTCCGGTATAGCAGTCAGGGTCACTAACCACTAGACCAACAGGCCTGTCGAATTAAATGACATAAAATGTTTATTTATTTATAAGTAGATCTTATAAGATACATTTACAATATTTTTGTTGGTCAATATTTCTAAAAAAGATGGTGGTGCCGGCATTTCTTAGCTGACTGTTCCCTGAGAAGAAAATGTCGAAACAAACTCAAAGGTCTTAGTATACCGTGGCCCTGGCATATATGCAACTGAAGGAACACGTGTGGGTTTTAGTCAGTAATAGTCTGACACGCCCTTCCGCTCTACCCAGAGCGGGAGACGTCATTTGATGATTTCCCACTCAGAAAAAACTTTTTTACAAAAAAAAAAAACAACCGACTTCCTTAAAATCACTACAAAGTGAAAAATAACTTTAATTTCGGAAGTCGGTGTCTTAGGATCTGTATTTATGTTTTTTTTGCCACCGACTTCCGAAATTAAAGTTATTTTTCACTTTGTAGTGATTTTAAGGAAGTCGGTTGTTTTTTTTTTTGTAAAAAAGTTTTTATTTTTAAATTTTTAGTTGTGGTATTCACCCTAATTCCAAACAAACAATGCATATTTATGCGACAGCAGAAATCGCGGCTGATTTGCTGTCATTTTTTAAAGAGCTCCGGTGTCTGTCTCCTGAACTCATCATCAGATCTATATGAAAATTATATGGGACCATTTCGAAATAAAAATAATTTTGCAAATCCGTCTACATAAGACGGAGTTATGGCCGAACATACATAAAAAAAAAACATATAAACATCCGAATTGAGAACTTCCTCCTTTTTGAAGTCGGTTAAAAAAGGTCATAGTAATAGTAGTAGTAGTTATAAAGTTCCATGAAGCTTTGAAGCTCATAATAATTATGCAAAAGCACAGATGCTAGACCATTTCTCACGAGTTTAACTAATAACTCGCAATGCATAATGACCCGTATTTCTTTCACGTCCACTGCAGTATTTAGCAGAAAATTACGGAATAATCTCCTCTACAATGAATCTGGGGACAGATAACTTAGTAACATATATTTTAACCAAGTTAACTAACGTAAAACACGAAGTTAGTTACTCTGCGTTTAACTATGTTTTGTAAGTTTAATAAGAGTTATTTGAACATTAAGTTAATTCATGTTTAGGTTTTGTGGAAATAAGGAACGTTAAAGTCGTACCGGAATGAATTAGTAGTTTTTAATTTTGAATACTTTTAACACGGTATCAACGATCGACTAAGTAATAACATATTAAGCCACGCTTGTTGCGGTCGGTCCATGGGTAGTTAACCATATTGACATATCGCGATCCCTCTGTGTCTCTGAAACCACGCTAAGCCGTTGGTTCCGGCTGTAATTCGGTGATCTTTGACAGTAATTACGGGTCTTCAGAACCCCGAAAGTAGTACAAACCAACAAAAAAATTCTTCAGCTTTACAGTATTAGTATAGATTATTATAGAGGACTAGCTTCTGCTCGCGACTTTGTAAGCGGCCAATTTTTGCATGACCCTTCCCGTTGCATCGAATTGCCTGCCAGTTTTCGTCCATTTTTCGTTGCTGCTCCGCTCCTGTTAATCGTAGCGTGATGTTATATAGCCTATAGCCTTCCTCAATAAATAGGCTACCTAACACAAAAACATTTTTTTCAATTCGGAGCAGTAGTTGCTGAGATTACCGCGTTCAACCAAAAGAATTCTTCAGCTTTATAATATAATATTAGCATAGATTGGTGAACTGTAGACTCTGTTCCTAATACTCATTATGAGTGTGTGTACCCTTCAGTTATGTCCAAAAGTTTTAATCTCAAAACACGCAAAAACCTACCACAGTAAACAGACGTATTCAGAGCAGGTACAAAAACGTTTTTTCCAAAACACCAACCATCAGAACAGACGAAAATAAATAAATAGGACATCCACCATCCCGCTTCCATCAAATCCACATCTTTTGAGCACAAGGACTCATTTGTAAACAGAACGCACGGATTGTTTCGCTTGTCCGGCCGTCCGGTTATCCGGCCGTCCACCTGACCGCTCCCACTTCCTAATTCCAGACACTGATGTCAGTGGCACGAGTTTTTAGGATGTGGTAATTTTTGTTAATTTTATTTAATGTTGCTGGGGCTGTAATACCCCAGTGGAACCAGCTGCGAATAACGAGTTGCAGACTGTATGTTTGGATTCACTCTCCCCATGGATGTGCCCTAAGTGACCACCGAGGTGTATATATCAATTAAAAAATACCTCAAAAAGCATCCCACGCTTTTTTTCCATTCTGTTCTACTTTTTAGTTTGGTTTTCTAAGGAAGCTAATTTTTTTTAACTATATATTTTTTAGGTAATTTGAATTTTGATACGTATGTCAGCGTAGTTTGTGACGTATGTCAGCGTAGCTTGCGACCTATGTCAGCGTAGTTTTCGAATACAGTTTTGTTTTTGCTATCCTGGTAACTCCGGCAAGTATAATGGCACCACTTTATATAATTATTGTATTGTTATCGGTCCTTGATAAGTATGCCAAATTTCTAGTTAATCCGACGTTCTGATGGGGTCAAAATCATGTTCAAAGTTTCCGTTACATACTAACATACAAATGAAGCTAGTAAAAGCGTGTTAAAAAAGTTCGCATTCTGACGGGCAGTTTTTGTGTAAATTATTTAATCAAAAGTAAGTAGAAAAACATCGTCAAGAAACCGACATATACTAGAACCAAAAAATTCAAAGACGTGTGACATTCGCTAACCAGGAGGAATTTATTTACACAAAATAAAGCGCTTGCCTGTATGAAACCACGATCTACAACTCATAAGTCAGGCCGCTACCACAGGGCCACTGCTTTTCAGGCAACATCTCGGCAGTCACATTCTTTTAAGCCGTTCCATCTTTCACACAGTCCAACCATTTTTTTCGTCCTTCCCCTACTTTTATGGCCATCCCCAACATTTTATCACAAAATATTATATGCCCATACCATGACAACCGTTTTTCACACAACTTTCTTTTATTAACTTGGTATGTATGTTTACTATCTGTGTAACGGAATCTTTGAACGTGATTTTCACCCCTTTAAAACGTCGGATTGATTTCAAATTTGGCACAGTCATCAAAGACCGATGACAATGCAATAATTTCATTAAGTGCCATTATCCTGGCCGGGAACATAGCCAGGATAATGGCACAAATTACAATAATGATACTGGTACTCAGCTGCATCCGGGTAGACTAACATAGTTGGGAAAAGGCTAGGCAGATGTTGACGATGATGATATCCTGGTCAGGATCACCAGGAGAGCAGAAAAGATTTACTTTCTTCTTGACTCGCTTCTGTAGCTAGGCGAACTGAAAAATAGGTAGTAAATCTATACTAATATTATAAAGCTGAAGAGTTTGTTTGATTGAACGCGCTAATCTCAGGAACTACTGGTCCGAATTAAAAGAATCTTTTTGTGTTGGGTAGCCTATTTATTGAGCAAGACTATATAACACGCTACAACTAAGAGGAGCGGAGCAGTAATGAAAAATGTTGCAAAAACAGGGAAAATCGGACGGGTAGGTGATTCGACGCAACGGGCCTTCCCGTTGCGTCGAATCACCTACCCGTCCGAGAGTCGGGGGAACAAGAAATTTAATGCGGACAAAGTCGCGGGCAGAAGCTACAAATAATAGTTTAAAAACTAAAAACACGTTATCACAGTAAACCAAACTAAAAAGTAGAAAATAATTGAAGAAAAAAAGCATGGGTTGCTTGATATCAATTAAAAATACTTTAAAAACCACCCCATACTTTCTTAGAATTATTTTCTATTTTTTTTTTTTTTTTTCTATTATTCACACAACCAGTCACCGGTTCCACTTTAAGATATAATAAAATCGTATCAAAGAATTGAACATGAAAGTTAAATATACCAAACGGCCACTTCAAAATCTCCATAAAAAAATAAATTATAGCGAGTCCATTTAAATATTACGATCTTCGTGTCCATTGGTATATGTTTGTATGTGAAAATAAAAAACTCATTACACAAGGATTTTCGGGTACAATGGATTAAGAATTCATAAAAAGCTGAGCCCGATGAGGCTTGTCGCGAATTAAACTGTCGTGTATTTTTATACCTTTGTATATTTTAATCTATACTTAATATTATAAACTAGCTTCTGCCCGCGACTTCGTCTGCGTTAAATTTCTTGTGCCCCCGACCCTTCCCGTCACGTCGAATCGCCTACCCGTGCAATTTTCCCCGTTTTTGCAACATTTTTCATTACTGTTCCGCTCCTCTTAGTTGTAGCGTGATGTTATATAGCCTATAGCCTTCCTCGATAAATAGGTTACTCAACACAAAAAGATTTTTTCAATTGGGACCTGAGATTAGCGCGTTCAATCAATCAAACGAACAAACAAACTCTTCAGCTTTATCATCATCATCATTTCAGCCGTAAGACATCCACTGCTGGACTTAGGCCTCCCCCAATTTGGGGGGCTTTGCTATAATCGCCACGCTTGGCAGGCGGGTTGGCGATCGCAGTATGTTGGTAAAATGCATAGAGAACGCTGCTGCCCATTCTCTAGTAAGTCCCTTAGTCGCCTTTTACAACACCCACGAGAAGAAATGGGGTGGCGTTATTCTTTACGTCCGGCACCAAACGGTACAGCCTTACCTTCAGCTTTATAATATTAATATATAGTATAGATGTGAAAGCAACTCTGTCTGTTACGCTTTCACGACTAAACCACTGAACCGATTTTGATGAAAATTGGTATGGGGTAAGATTAAACCCCAAGAAAGGACATAGGCTACTTTTCATTCCGCGACTTCGACTGTGTCCACGATAAGCGACATTTACACAGACGAAGTCGCGAGCAAACGCTTGTTAAATGTTATAACAAAATTATTTATTTTCTATTTTTTAGGATGTTTCGAATTTTGAGACGTATGTCAGCGTAGTTTGTGACAGTTTTTTTGCTGTCGTGGTAACCCTGGCAAGGATAATGGCACAAATTTATGAAATTATTGCATTGTCATCGGTCCTTGACAGGTGTGCAAAGTTTGAATGAAATCTGATCGTTTAAAGTGGGTCAAAATCGCGCTATAAGGAGTCGGTTACAAACAAACATACAAATATACAAACATACAAATATACAAACATACAAGTGAAGCTAATATAAAGCGTGTAAAAACATATCTGTGTTCTCCACAGGCAGAGGTGTAACTATAGTACACCTAAATTTCGCCAGATATGTTTGAGTCCCATGCATTAGCAGGCGAGCCTATTGCCATCTAACGGGCAGAAATCCAAACTCCGGGCTGCTTTTGAGAAATTCTCGATGGAAAAATCCAACAACAATGTCTTTTAATATTTTTTTTTTTAAGTTTTCAAATGTAACTATCTATACTAATATTATAAAGCCGAAGAATTTGTTTGTTTGTGTGGTTGAACGCGGTAATCTAAAGAACTATTGGTCCGAATTGAGAAAATCTTTTTATGTTGGGTAGCCTATTTATTTAGTAAGGTTATAGGCTATATAACGTCATGCTTTGGTCAAAACAAGCGCAGCAGCAACGAAAAATTGACGAAAACTGGCAGGCAATTACATGCGACGGGAAGGGTCAGGGGAACAAAAATTTGACGCGGACGAAGTCGCGAGCAGAAGCTAATTATTCATATTTTAAACTTTGTGAGGTTTGTTAACTTTGCTGTGTATACGTGAAGGAGTAGACCATTGCCTTTTATTTATGTGTAACTAGCTATTGCCAGCGGCTTCGCCCGCATATAACACTTCTTCTTGAATCACTCCCTCTATTGATGAAAACCGCATTTAAATCCGATGCGGAGTGTAAAAAATCTAAACGTATAGACGCGGGAAGCGACTTTGTTTTTAACCCCCGACGGAAAAAGAGGGTTGTTATAAGTTTGACGTGTCTGTCTGTCGGTCTGTCTGTGTGTCTGTCTGTCTGTGGCATCATAGCTCCCGAACGGATGAAGCGATTTCAATTATTATTTTTTTGTATTAAAGGTGACTTATGTGCGAGTGTTCTTAGACATGTTTGATGAAAATCAATTGAGCCGTTTAAAAGTTGTGGGGGGTGAAAGTGGGGAAGAATAACCGAATGTCTACAAATATACTCGAGTGGGGTCTCAAATGAAAACGCACTGAAAGAGAATGATGTTCTTAGCTTCGCTTGATGAGAAAATTGGTGGTGGGAAAATTGGGACATGGAAATCCGATTGTCACGTGAGAGTATCAATGACTACATCTCAGTCTTTGCAATTCTGCTAAAGATGATTTGTCATGTGGGTTATTTAATAGTTTTGTTTGGTCGAGCTCACAAATTGTTACACCATCCAAGGAAAAGGCCAAGCCTATGTAGCCTTAAGCAGAGTAAAAATACTCTACTTAAGGCTACATAGGCTTGGCCTATTGCGAAAGTACTTTTACCTAAGTAAACCACAGCTTTTTCAACTGTCGTCTCTTGCAACTTATAAGTTGCGGCGATTACGGCTTATATGCCGTAATCGCCCAACATAAAATGATGAACATAACATGAAATTGGAATCGGCAGTCGGATGCCAACAAGGTGATCCTCTCGGGCCAGTCATTTTCAGTTTGGCTATCCATCCCATAATACAACAATTAAATTCAAAATTCAATGTGTGGTATTTAGATGATGGAATACTAGGAGGTGACGTAGATACTGTGCTAAAAGATTTTCAATTCCTAAAACAGCAGTTTCACTCTATCGGCCTTGAACTTAATTACTCAAAATGTGAAATGTACCTTTGTGACAATACCGACAGACAATCGACTATACAGAAATTTAATTCAATTTCTCCAGACATCAAACTTTTGGAAAAAAGTTCACTGCACCTCCTAGGTTCCCCAATTCTCGAAGACAGTTTTTCACCTTTTATTGACGAAAAAATTCAAAATTTTAACGATATCTCGGATAGACTTTCTAAAATTAATTTACATTCGGCATTCACCCTCATCAGATACTGCTGTTTCAGTCCAAATTTTATGTATTATCTCCGCTCTTCCTCTTTATGGAAGCACCCACACCTTTTAGACAAAGTCGATGAAATTATCAAAAGCACCCTAACATCCATTTTAAATGTGGCATTGGACGACCGCTCGTGGCTGCAAGCCACACTACCTATTCGTTTTGGTGGGCTCGGCGTCCGCAAAATTTCCAGTGTAAGCTTACCGGCGTTCCTGTCCTCGGTCCACGGCACTGAAAAGTTAATCACGAAAATCTTAGCTCCTTCTCAGATTCACTCGGAAGTGCCGTGCTTGACCGATGCCATGAATGCCTGGAAGGTGGCTTGTCCGGATACGGTTCAGCCCGAGAACCTGTCTTCCCAGAGACAGTGGGATGAGCCGCTCTGCAGGTTGGTACGGAATAATCTCATTAATACGTCCACCAATACTGCTGAGCGTGCCCGCCTGCTGGCTGTGGGAGAATGGGAGTCGGGCTTATGGCTTCAGGCGCTACCGTCACCTAACATAGGCACTATGCTAGGTGACTCGACTTTCCGACTCGCTACAAGTCTGCGTCTGGGTGCTCCTTGTGTGGCTCCGCATCGGTGTCAGTGCGGTGAAGCAGTTGACCGCCTCGGACACCATGGCCTTTCCTGCAGCAAGAGCGCTGGTCGGCTGGCACGGCACGCCAGCATTAATGACATCATCCGTCGGGCTCTTGTCACCGCCGGGGTGCCAGCTGTCTTAGAACCCAATGGCTTGGCACGCGACGATGGGAAGAGGCCAGACGGAATGACCATTATGCCTTGGAAGTTGGGTAGGCCTTTGGTGTGGGATGCTACCTGTGTCGACACCCTCGCGCCATCCCATCTTCTGAGCACGGCAGGCTGTGCTGGGGCGGCTGCTGCAGGTGCAGAAAATCTCAAACGGCGCAAATATAACAACCTTATTGGGAGCTATATTTTTGAGCCGTTTGGGGTTGAAACACTAGGGCCGTGGGGTCCGAGTGCTCATCGAGTATTTCGGGACATCGCCAAGCGGTTGGCTGACTCTTCATGTGACCAGAGGGCTGGCCTATTTTTAGGTCAAAGAATAAGCATTGCAATCCAACGTGGCAACGCTGCCAGCCTTCTGGGCACTTTTCCCACCGACAGTGATGCGGACGAATTCTTTGATGCCCAGTGAGCTCTTCCCCCCTCCCTTATTTTTTTTTTTTTCTTTACCTTTATTTAATTGTATATAATATTTTTATTTTAGTGTTATTTTGTGGATTGTATTTAAGTTAAAATAGGTATAAAATATTGTAAGATATTGTAAATAAAAAAAACTATGAAACTAAAGGAAACATTGTTCTTTCAATATTTCCATATCCTCTAAGAACTTGAAAAGTTACATTATGTGGCCTTATCAGAATCCATCCATTCTCGTCAACACAACTCCGGCCGATAGTGGCATCATCAAATTGAATTGATATTGTTTTTGGAAGCTTCCCATCTTCCTGTTGGCCACGGCGAAGTTCTATGTATTTACAACTTAACAAAATCTACATTATAATAAGTATACCTATAAAAAGTATAAAATAAAAATATAAATTTAAAAAACCCCCGACACAAAAACCTAAGATCCCTTTAAAAAGTAAAAAATAATAAAAAAACTCAATCTTAAAGTACCTAAGTATGTATTAATACTTTTAAAAAAAATACGTCGCGTTGGGCGACCGCTCTGCGAGGGCAGACGACGTTGACGATCGTATCCTAAATGCAATATTTAGAAGTAATTTTATAAAAGTTTTCTTCAGTTAGGTAATAGACTATTTGTAATTAAATTGTTAGGTTTGGAGTGGTCCCCCAACGCGACGTATTTTTTTAAAATTATTAATACATACTTAGGTACTTTAAGATTGAGTTTTTTTTATTATTTTTTACTTTTTAAAGGGATCTTAGGATTTTGGGTCGGGTGTTTTTAAAATTTAATTTTTATACTATGTAAAGATAAAGATGTTGAACGATGATGATTGAGGGATATGGCGGATTTTAGATGATAATCATAAAATGGCAGATCAAGATAATGGCCATTTCTACGATCAGACCACGACATACCAAAGACTGCATCTATGTAAAAAAGAACCTCAGAATTTGAAATGCATTTTCATCTAAATCTTCGAACAGAAGCCTAGAAACTGTTTGCCATATTGGAACCGGGATATTGCATTAGAACTCTACAAGTACAAATGTGGTCGATTTGTACAATTGAATTTTATGAAAACCATAAATGATTTGTTTTATTATAGAACACAAATATTACAAATATAAGATGTTGTGTTTTTTTTCAATTTTTTATTGTTTCTAAAGATTGGAATCAATTTATGGCGGAACGACAAACTTTTGTACTGTTAGACAGAAATAATTGCTAAGCAAATTGTAACCCTACGTATAATTTAGCAAAGAATGACAGTTGTTATTTGAGTATACTCTACTAATCAATTTGCTTTTTTAGTTTATTAGCTTCTGCCTCCGGCTTTGCCTACGTGGATGTCGAAAATTATCCCACATTCTTTATGTCCTTTCCCAAGGTTTAGACTATCTCATCAAAGTCAGTTCAGTGGTTTCGGCGCGGAAGCGTAACAGACATTCAGAGTTACTTACACGTTTATAATATTACAAGATAAGAATAAGTATAGATTTCTCTGACATTACTATTCCTTCTTTATAAGGTCTATTTTAATGAGGCTCAATTAATTTTTTGCCTGTTTTTTCAAATACGTTAGAGGTTTAAAGAGGCAGTTAGGAGTCTGGACTATATGTTGAGTGAAGATAGCCTGTTAAAACACAGAATTTCTGTTTATAACCCGATTTGCATAACTATAAAATATTGCCATTTCTCCCCGTGGGTGTCGTAAAAGGCGACTAAGGGACTCCCTAGAGAATGGGCAGCAGCTTTCTCTATGCATTTTACTACCATACTGCGATCGCCAATCCGCCTGCCAAGCGTGGCGATTATGGCAAAGCCCTCCAAATTGGGGGAGGCCTAAGTCCAGCAGTGGACGTCTTACGGCTGAAATGATGATGATGATGAAAATATTGACATGGTGGATGCATTGGTTACGTCAGCGAAATAACAGTGAAGATGTCTTAGATTTTGACAACTCCAGTTCACAGTTATGATGATCAAGTCAAAAAAAACATTACGACGAAGGGACGAATCTGTTTCGTGAAACGCACTCCAGAGTTTAAATATTTACACTAATAATAATATATAAAGAGAGATAATATTATAAAGAGGAAAAATTTGTATTTTTGTTTGTTTGTTTGTAATGGATAAACTCAAAAACTACTGGACAGATTTTAAAAATTCTTTCACACATAGGCTATATAACATCACGCTACAACCAAAAGGAGCGGAGCAGTAATGAAAAATGTTGCAAAAACGGGGAAAATCGCACGGGTAGGCGATTCTACGCGACGGGAAGGGTCACGGGAGGGAGCAAAAATTTGACGCGGACGAAGTCGCGGGCAGAAGCTAGTTTCTAATAAACATAAACAATGCACTACACTTACACTAGAGTGTTCAGCGGACGATATTTTCGATGAAAGCGAGTGCTATTTTGCAATCAAGCATCCCTTATATACATCTCTAATATAATTAGGCAATTTATCTCCCTCCCTGTAAGCCTGTTATACCTGCTATTCCCTTGTCTTATTCTGTCGACATTATAGTACGAGATAAGTCGCCCCTTTTTCTTTGAATTCACCCCTTTTGTTTGGAGACGCGTCCTGAGTGACACCCTCTTTGTAAGGGTTTTAGAAAAGAAATGATAATTTTTTAACTCGAGTTTCACGGTTGCTAAGCAGCAAAACAAGACTTAAATAAAATGGTTTTATTGGGAGTTTGGAGGGTGTATTTGTTACGCGATTTTCGAGTTGCAGTTCGGAGATTCAAACTCAGACAGACTTAAGTTTGTTTATTTTATTTCATCACCACTGCTCTCAAAACGGTGTAGGAAAACATCGTGAGGATTTTTTTTCCAGAATTACCGTTGCCAAGAATTTAGCACAATTCAAAAAATCTGCCTGGTCTGCTCCCAACTATGTTAGGGTCGGCTCCCACTCAAATGAGATACAGGTTTAGCAGTATTTTGGAACATGGAGCAACTGCCTCCCGGACCTCCATAACCTCTTACTCATCATCATCATCTTCATTTCAGCCGTAAGACGTCCACTGCTGGACTTAGGCCTCCCCCAATTTGGGGGGCTTTGCCATAATCGCCACGCTTGGCAGGCGGGTTGGCGATCGCAGTATGGTGGTAAAATGCATAGAGAACGCTGCTGCCCATACTCTAGTAAGTCCCTTAGTCGCCTTTTACGACACCCACGGGAAGAAATGGGGTGGTGTTATTCTTTACGTCCGGCACCACACGGTACTCCGACACCACACGGCAAACCTCTTACTGAGTAATACTAAATATGTCTGGTTGTCTTCCAGAGACGCCCTAAGGCGAGGTCCGTATCCATCAAGGGTGCCTTAGCTTGTACCCAATTTAGTTTTAAGATTTTTAAAGCCCTAACTGGAGCTAATTTATTAAGGTAGCCACATGCAGGTCCGGTACCGTGTGGTGCCGGACGTAAAGAATAACACCACCCCATTTCTTCCTGTGGGTGTCGTAAAAGGCGACTAAGGGACTTACTAGAGACTGGGCAGCAGCGTTCTCTATGCATTTTACCACCATACTGCGATCGCCAACCCGCCTGCCAAGCGTGGCGATTATGGCAAAGCCCCCCAAATTGGGAGAGGCCTAAGTCCAGCAGTGGACGTCTTACGGCTGAAATGATGATGCAGGTCCGGTTAAGCAGCCAAAAACCTCAAAGGTAGACCTGCGAGATTTAATTCCCAAAAAAAGGCGTTCTGTAGTTCCTACCTACCATGAGGGCGTGGAGAGAAGAGGGCGAATATTTATGTATACAGGGTGTCCAAGAACCTGGCGTCCAACTGGATTCCCACGATGCCCCAAGTTCTAACAGTACTCAGAAAAATATATTAAAAAATCCACCCCATGTACTTACAGAATTATACTGATTTCAAAAAAAAAGGGGAAATGAGCACCCTGTGACATACTTTTGAATGCTGTGACTGCTAATGCTGATAATTTCGATATTTCTTGGAGGTTTTGTAATCTAGGGTATTGCTGTGTCTAAATAGAATGTAAAAATAAAGTACTTATTGTACCATTTTAAAATAAAATATTATTTTAACTAAAGGTGATATGGAAAACTATTGAATTTCGCAACTTTGACCGACTGTAGTGTAAAAAAAATGTACCAAAATAGTATGGCAAGTGACGTCAAATTTTGACGCGTTTATTCCTCTTTTTAAAAAGGTATAATACTTACACATTAATTTGAAAAAAAAAATTTTTGATAATATTTTTACTCAACAACCCAATTTTTACGATGTCTTACAGAATTCTTAGAAAGAAAAATTTACGACGAATTGAATCTAACCTCTAAAGAATTACTATTGTATGCTCATAAAAATAACAACAGGCCTCTCAAAAAACAGGTTAGACCGTAAGGGACGGTATGTGCATGCATCTCACCATAGTGATTCGTTATTACAACAGGAGGGAGCAAGACAGAAACTATCTTTGCGATTTGCTGGTTCTTCTTTATGGTACCCCATTATTCAGGTAAGAGTGAGGGAGAAAAAGGTTAGAGGTGCGAGTGAGATAGATAGTGACGCTATCTGGGATCGTGCTATTTAGGATAACAGTACGGTCAGTACGCGTCACTGCCTCCTGCCGTTACTACGCACCTCTCTCTTATTGTTACCATTGATCACGTACTACGATTTAAAGCTTTGTTTATTGGACTCGATTACTCTTTGTGCTCTGGACTTTGAAACGAACTCTTTACGACGACCTTTGCCTGTGTTTGGACAGTTTGTGTTTTGTGTGTGCTACCATGGCGACCTACACTCCGCAAGAATACGCAAATATGCACTACATTTATGGAGAATGTAGAGGTAATGGACGAGCTGCAGCGAGACTTTACAGAGAAAGGTATCCGAGGGCTACGCGATATCCCAACCATCGAGTTTTCATTAATGTGCACAGATCACTATGTGACGGGCGGTTCCCCAATCAAGTAGCTGGTGAAGGACGACCCGTAAATGACTTCATACGCGATGAAGTTTTAGAGGCGGTGTCGGCAAATCCAAGCATCTCTGTGCGAGGAATAGAAGCTGATACGGGGATACCGAAGAGCACAGCACACAGTATTCTCCAAAAAGAAGAATATCATCCGTACCACGTACAGCGAGTGCAAAGTCTTTTACCTCGAGACTATCCGAGCCGAGTCGCGTTTTGTGAAACAATCCTGCAAAAACATCGAGAAGACGAAAACTTTATCGACAAAATTTTGTGGTCAGATGAATCAACATTTAAGAAGGATGGCTACATGAACCTACACAACTTGCACGAGTGGCATGTGGAAAATCCGCACTTGATGCGAGAAGATAGATCCCAGTACCGGTTCAAAGTGAACATGTGGACCGGTATTCTCTGTGGGAATATTATTGGTCCATTTGAGATGCCCGAGAATTTGACTGGCGAATCATATTTAAATTTTCTTCAAAATGATTTGCCAAACTTACTAGAAGAGACCCCACCAGATATGTGGTTCCAACACGACGGCTGTCCAGCACATTTTCGCGTATCCGTTAGAGAGTTTTTGGACGAGCAATACCCGAACAGGTGGATTGGGCGATCAGGAACAATCCCGTGGCCAGCCCGCTCACCTGACTTAAATCCGCTGGATTTTTTTTTCTGGGGAACTATGAAGGAGCTCGTTTATGCGAAGCCCATTAATGACATCGCTGACCTTCGTGAGAAGATAACACAAGCAGTGCAGGTGATACGTCAAAAAAGTTACTCGCGAAACATAAAGCGGTCCTTTTTAAGGAGAGTGAGAGCTTGTATTGCCGCGGGTGGTCAACATTTTGAACATTTATTGTAATAAAATATCTTTAAACTAACATTCTTTGCTTTTATTCTACTGGGAACCCATCTACCTGTGTGTATTTCCTTCTTGCTCACTCTTGGAACCGAAGTAAATAATAGTAGTAACATAACAGTTTCTAAGATAAGAAAGGGTCCGACAGTTACCGTTAGTAGGTAGGCACTTCGTAAAAATTGGGTTGTTGAGTAAAAATATTATCAAATTTTTTTTTTTCAAATTAATGTGTAACTATTATACCTTTTTAAAAAGAGGAATAAACGCGTCAAAATTTGACGTCACTTGCCATACTATTTTGGTACATTTTTTTTACACTACAGTCGGTCAAAGTTGCGAAATTCAATAGTTTTCCATATCACCTTTAGTTAAAATAATATTTTATTTTAAAATGGTACAATAAGTACTTTATTTTTACATTCTATTTAGACACAGCAATACCCTAGATTACAAAACCTCCAAGAAATATCGAAATTATCAGCATTAGCAGTCACAGCATTCAAAAGTATGTCACAGGGTGCTCATTTCCCCTTTTTTTTTGAAATCAGTATAATTCTGTAAGTACATGGGGTGGATTTTTTAAAATATTTTTCTGAGTACTGTTAGAACTTGGGGCATCGTGGGAATCCAGTTGGACGCCAGGTTCTTGGACACCCTGTATGTTTGAAATTAAACATCTGTTTTCCCAATTGCTCCATAATACACATATGTACATAGGCTTATGAAGCACAAACATGACGACGCACTCATAATCTGATTACATGAATTATTAAACGGGAAATAAATTGAAAAGCACAGACTATGTACAGATGAATAATACATATGTAATCACGTACGACGAACAAAAGAGTTTGGTATTCAGGCTTCAAATCAAAATACATAATATGACGTCACACCTGTAGTACTCACAAGGTCAGGAAGAGGTGTACCTATAGTACCTACAGTAGAAGTAGAATAAGCGAAATTTAAATTTTCTTACATAATGCTTAAAAATTTGTTTGCTATAATGTTGAACAAGTATGAATCGCAACTGTAACAAATATTATCTATATATATAAAATTCAAAATCCTGAGTGACTGACTGACTGACTGACTGATATATCAACGCACAGCCTAAACCGCTGGTCGTGGAGACGTGAAATTTGGAGGGTGTGTTTTTTGTGAGGAGTAGGTATTCACCAAGAAAGGTTTTTTGAAGTGAAAACTTCTTTAGCGGCGTTGAGCACTTTTTCTGTAATGGGTATAAAATCTTAAACTCGCGTCAGGACACGTGACCTGATCGAAAAAGCGTAGGACGGATGGAGAGTAGACAGCTATCCCCTCTCTACGGCGCGGCGAAAATGTATGCCTGGGCCTACTGTTTCGTTTAGGCGGCGCAGGGCGCTTGCGCGAATGTTCGTCTATGTTACAGCGTGCCACGCGCATCCATGGATGGTGACAGCTGATGGCTCGACCGTCTGTGTAGTGATCACATTGTTGTGTATTCGTAAAATTCGTGAATATAAAGTGCTTAAAATATGGAAATTGAACAACAAATTATTCCCTAACCATTCCAAAATATCAAACATGCTCAACGTTAATAATCAAGTTTTCACTTCTGCCGGCACTCCCGGAGTGCAATTTTTTTTTAATTCCATTCCTTAGATGGAATGGGTTGAAATGGGGGGTTGAAATGGTGAATTTTTCGACGTCCACGCGGGCGAAGCCGCAGGCAGAAGCTAGTCCCTAATATAAACAGAATTATAATAGTTAAAATCATCAACACAACCCTCTACGTTCATATGACCCTATTGCTAACATAACATTACGTTTTATTTCCCTGATGGGTTGGGCTGATCTGTCAAATTTCTTTAATAGATTTTCAACATTAACGCTAAAGTATAAGGTTCAAGATTGATTGGGAAAATTTGACAGTTTCGGGTACCTTGAAGTGTTGGCGTTTTTACATCCACATTTCATTTTAAAAAGAGGGGCGACCCTATTGCCATCAACCGGGACACAGATTCCAGGCTGCTACTTTTTAGAGGCTGCTATTGGGTTTTAATAACATTTGGCTGGACCTGGAAATCAAACCCAAGATCTCGTGCGCAGCTGCACTCGTGACCACTAGAAATTAAATATTAAACAAGTATTCACACCACGTCAATTTGCCGTGTTTTACCTATTTCATACAGCTGTCAAAGAATGACAGTTGTGATTTGAATACATAAATGGACTATTTACATGAGCAGGATTTTTGCTTAGTAGTTTCCCTGTCTTTGCATCTAGGTAGGCAGAGTCATTATGAGTGGAGCAAAACGTCAAAAACTTGACACCTACGCAATTAAGTAGTTGTTGTTAGCTACCTGTGCACTTATCTCTTTTCCTGACTTTACATGTAACCTATAAATATGTAACCTCCTAATGTTATGCGAAAAATGTTTACATATTTATGACACTGTCTATATTTGTGCGAATATTCTTTTTTTATAGGCCGCTGAAATACATATTATGTAAGCTGAGTTGTTGCCCACGCTTTCACTCGTATCCTAGGTACTTATTTAATGGTACAGTCACGAGACTTGATGGATGAGCAGATCATCATCATCAGCTTATAGCAGTCCACTGCTGGACATAGGCCTCTCCAATTGCACGCCATTCAGCTTGAATCTCGGCAACTCTCATCCAGCTGCTACCAGCCACCCTGCGAAGATCGTCGCTCCACCTAGCCTGGGGGCGTCCTACCTTACGTTTGCCGATTCACGGTCTCCACTCAAGAACACGTCTACCCCAACGGTCATCGGTTCTACGGCTAATGTGGCCGGCCTATTATAACTTCAGATTGCATGCAAAAAAAAAAAGATTTAAAAAACTCACATACATATTATTTAGTATTAAGCTATACACATTACAATATTGCAGGAGACTGGTGCTTAAGTACCTGTATTCCAGGTCACCAGGTCTCCACCCTGAGTAACAGTGTATGATTGTACTATAACGTTACACAATATAATTATTATGCGGTGAGTACACCGTTATGGAGAGTTGTGCGGTTGTGGACGAGAGTGAGTTTGTGCAATTTTGTACGAGAGAGTGAGTGAGTGAGTTAAAATATTTAAGAAATTTTTAACTAAATTCTTAAACAAAAATTATTAACCCAGAGATAGTACTTACTGAGATTTTGGCTATGCCACTTAATGCACGCGTCTGGATTAACGACCCAAGTTATTTAATCATAACAGTTTTAATTCACGTTTAAGAAATTCATGGCCCTTTGCTTTAAGTTTTTACTATTTTTAACTAATTTCCCTATAAGTCTCATTTCGAAAGCAAGGGTTAAAAAAAATGGGCCCTCAATCCAATGCACATGTATGAGTGTGTGTGCTTTTATGAGTTTGGCACAATACGTCAATTTGTCGTGTTGTAGCCATTTCATACGACTGACAAAGAATAGTATCGACTTGAATTTAAGGACAATATCCGTAATTTAGTAGGTAGTTAATTTATTAACTAGGTAATTAATCAAGTTCGACTACAATGGCATAGCAGGCTTTTCAAGGAAGGAAAGGGTGTATAAAGATGGGTCACCAATCCTTCAACCCACGGTAATAAATGTAGCTTGATCGAATGACAGTCGTTCATTACGGTTCGTCAAAAGCAGGAAAGACCACTCGTACCAAAGGGTATTGTATCACCCAGTAGCTGGGTTCCAGAGGTCAGACAAGAAGTCGCTCCATGTTTAAGGTGTTGTTAGGTAGATGATGACGTGCTAAGCGAATCAAATGTACAGTGAATTGCAGTCCGCTTCCGTGTCAAATAAAATTCAATTTCCAGATAAAACAAACGCTGTAGTTCTCTTGGCCAGCAGTGCATTATCTTGTAAAACCGTCCTAGTTTATTTCTTCATTAATGCAAGGGCGATCCATTCTGGACTTTAATTCTCGGCGTTGATCAGAACGCTGAGAGTCCAACAGAGCCGTTCTCTCGTGCGTTACAAAAGCGTACTGTTGAATTTTCACCCTTCAGCGCTAAGCCAAGCGTTGACAATACAGTGCACGAAAAACAAACATCTTCAAAAGCGCCCGTGCGAGCGTAGGCATTCCTTTAATAAAAATGGGAGAAAAGGACAAAGGATATCTAGGTACGGATTTATTCTAATAGGAGAAAAGGACAAAAGATATTTAGGTACGGATTTATTCTACAAGGGGATTGAGATGAAAGGAATCGGGATTATTTTGTGAGATTGAAGACGTTTTACGAAAGATTTATTTTATTAGAGAGAACTGTGCACATAGGTACAAAAATGTTCAGGTATTTAGAATCTTAATTGAATTATGAAAGTTTATTACTATGGAGACGAAGCATTTATTTTGTACTAGCTTTTCTCAGCGGCTTTGCCGACGTGGAGTTCAGAAAGTAACCCACGGGAATGTGTAAACCAGTATAAAAATTATCCTATGTTTTAATCCAAGTTATAAACTAAATGTTTGCCAAATTTCTTCCAAATCTGATCAGCCGTTTTTGCGTGATTGAGCATCAAATATGTGAAAATCTAAACATACAATCTTTTTCTTTTTTCTGGGTGGGAAATCATCAAATGACGTCTTCCGCTCTTGGGCGGAGCGGGAGGGCATGTCAAACTTTTACTGACTAAAACCCACCCGTGTTCCTTCAGTTGCCCATGTGCCGGGGCCACAGTGTCTCTTTCGAACAAATCTCGCGACCCTGGCAGAACATACAATCTTTCTCATTTATAATATTAGTAAGATAGTACGACTAAGTAGCTGGTCAATCCTGGTCCTGTTCAATCATTCTTGACAAATCTACTTAGTAAAAAAGACGTTTCATCATCATCATCATTTCAGCCGTAAGACGTCCACTGCTGGACTTAGACCTCCCCCAATTTGGGGGGCTCTGCCATAATCGCCACGCTTGGCAGGCGGGTTGGCGATCGCAGTATGGTGGTAGAATGCATAGAGAACGCTGCTGCCCATTCACTAGTAAGTCCCTTAGTCGCCTTTTACGACACCCACGGGAAGAAATGGGGTGGTGTTATTCTTTACGTCCGGCACCACACGGTACGTATAAAAAGACGTTTAGTCTCGCAAAACTCGGAAATGGCTTGACCATAATCAGCCAATATGTTCTTATTGCTCACAGGCCCCCTCTCAGTGAGACGGAGTGGGCTGGTGTCCACCACGCGGGCCCAGTACGGGTTGGTGGCTGATACAATGTCCTCAGATTTTTGGTTCCAGGATATGTCAGTTTCCTCACGATGTTTTCCTTCACCGTTTTGAGTGCAGTGGTGATGAAATAATTTCCACAATGTATAGCACCTGTCTGGGTTCGAACCTACGACCACAGCTATTCGTAAGGCACAATCAATCAACTCAGCCTATCGCAGTCCACTGCTGGACATAGGCGTCTCCCATGTTGCGCCACAGCACCCTGTCCTCCGCTTTCCGCATCCAGTCTGCCCCAACCACTTTCCTAAGGTCGTCGGTCCATCTAGCTAGGGGGCGTCCCACACTACGCTTGCCGATACACGGTCTCCACTCCAGGACTCGTCTACTCCACCGGCCATCGGTCCTTCGACAGACATGGCCAGCCCACTGCCACTTCAGCTTGATTACTCTGCAAGACACGGCCGTCACCAATGGGCCACATTGCTCGCCGTAAGTCACGGCATTTCCATTGGATAACCATAGTTTTCAATGGATTGACCGATTATGATAAAAGTTTGTTAATTTTTTAATGTAAATGGTACACTACTTCTGTATTGTCTCTCCTTCTTCCTTTGAAACCTTCCAAAGATTGTCTTTGAAAGATCGCTTTTAGCGACAAGGTCGCCCATTGTGTCACCCTGTCATTTTTAGGGTTCCGTTGCCAAATGGCAAAAAACGGAACCCTTATAGATTCGTCATGTCTGTCTGTCTGTCTGTCTGTCTGTCCGAGTATGTCACAGCCACTTTTTTCCGAAACTATAAGAGCTATGCTGTTGAAACTTGGTAAGTAGATTTATTTTGTGAACCGCATTAAGATTTTCACACAAAAATAGAAACAAAACAATAATATTTGAGGTTCCCCATATATAGAGCTGAAACTCAAAAAAATTTTTTCATCAAACTCATACGTGTGGGGTATCTTTGAATAGGTCTTCAAAAATGACATTGAGAAATCAAAATCAAAAGTCATTTATTCAAACTAGGCTGAGAGTCAGCACTTTTTGAACGTCAAAGTCACATAAGACAGTCCCCCCAAAACGCCCGCCCTTCTACACTTCCTAGTGCTTTGGCTGGGAAGAAGAAGTGGCGGAACAAATTCCCCAGCAGCACTGCTGTCTGTTAAGTTAGAAGAAGTTGATTCTATACAATATTGTATAAGTTATTAATATAATAAAACAAAACATACATTATTCGCCATATGTCAGCTAGCACACGCCATTATACCAACAAAACATTGAAAACTAAACTCAAGCTGAAATGAATAATGAAACAAAAATCGTAAACAGAACTTAAAACCTTACTAAAGCCTCCAGGCATAAAGGGCATGCCCGCTTACATATACAACGATGCAAATGATACATAGACACAACAAATGAAATTAAAAGAAAATAAATTATCAAAAGCAGTTAAATAAAAAAAATAAAAAAAACAATTATATGAACTACCCATATAAACTGTCAGTGTGTGAGTTACAGTAATTACATAATGTAAAACAGTGTCATAGAAGAAAAAATAAATATTATCTACACAATTAAGTTAGCAACTAGTTTGATAAACTCTAAGACTGTCCTATGGAGCGAGACCAGCATGTTTCCAAGCGTTCTTATCTTGAATGTAGTCCTCTAATTTGTAATAAGCTCGTTTACAAAGTGTACTTTTAATATGACTTTTAAACCTCCTTTCATTTAATTGCAATAATATCAGAAGGTATTTTGTTGTAACATTTAACACAGTACCCCATAAAAGATGTATGTACTTTTGTTAATCTGAAAAATGGTTGATCTATCTTGTCTTTATTTCTAGTATTAAAATTATGTCTATCGCTTATTTTATTAAAAAGATGTAGATTTTTTCTTACATACATAATATTTTCGTAAATGAATTGGCAAGGTACCGTCATAATATTAATCCTTTTAAATAGTTCCCTGAGGGATTCGCCGCGACATAGATTATAAATGGCTCTGACAGCTCGCTTTTGCAAAATAAAAATGGATTCAATGTCAGCAGCCCTACCCCACAGTAAAATGCCATACGACATAATGCTGTGGAAGTAGCTAAAATAGACCAAACGCGCGGTTTCTACAGACAGTTTCTGAGGTTTCTAGTATCATTTTTTTCTAAACCGAATAGTTTGCGCGAGAGACACTTCCAAAGTGGTAAAATGTGTCCCCCCCCCCGTAACTACTAAAATAAGGGAATGATAAAACTAAAAAAAATATATGATGTACATTACCATGTAAACTTCCACCAAAAATTGGTTTGAACGAGATCTAGTAAGTCGTTTTTTTTTATACGTCATAAATCGTAAACCACAATTTACCTTTCATTCAGTCAACTCAAATATAAAAATTAAAAAGAAACATCTAATTTCATAAACATAAACCTTATGCATAAACCGTGAATACCTGCAGGTTTGTACGGAACCCTCGGTGCGCGAGTCCGACTCGCACTTGACCGGCTTATACATTCATATCTGTAATGTTTATGGTGTAATTAATAAAGAGTATTCTATTCTATGTTTAACATTCTATGTTTCCAAATCACACATTTATCTAAAGTCGATTGCAGACACAAATCGCAGCGTTCGAAATTTAAACTTAGGTTTACACTCGAGCACAAATGTGTGTACATTTCTCAGCGTTCAATCTGACTACTGACTGATATCCGATCACATGTTTGTGGAACGGCAAGTTCGGGGCGCTTCATTATTGATGACGTCACATTAATTCGGGACGAGTTTGACTGTATCAGGAGCTTATTGCTACTTCGAATTTTGAAGTTTGGGAATTTTAGTAATTTTAGTTTCCTCAAAGTCGACAAACATTCTCAAGTTGCTTTTTAATAATATTGATTGCAATAGGTACTTTTATTACTGTTAAATCAGGGAACTTAAGATAGGTAAGCAAATGAATTGCTTACCATAATGGTCCACGACTTACATCCGGGACCAACAAGCTTAACGTGCTTTCCGAGGCACAGAGGCGTCATGGTATGTGAAGATGGTCACTCATCCGCAGACCAATGACTCCCGACCTGAACGATCGACCCGTGCGGCTATCATTACTGAGCCATAAACGATTTTCTTGTATTTTACGAAAATTACTAAGAAATATAAGAATAAATGCATATAAAAACATAAAATTCTTCTTGTACATAGGTACTTATCAAAGGCTAAAGGCGCAATAACAGCTAAACACTACAATATACGCCATATTAACACAATTGTTTGTGTCTTACACACGATTAGAGGAGCGCTTTACCGTCGTTCTCATATAAAGGGACTCTGGCCGAGGAGCAGAAGGCTAAACCTTATATTTTTTAGTAGAAAATACATAACATGACAGTTTGTTCTTTTG
Organism: Aporophyla nigra; assembly: GCA_947507805.1. Taxonomy (NCBI): domain Eukaryota; kingdom Metazoa; phylum Arthropoda; class Insecta; order Lepidoptera; family Noctuidae; genus Aporophyla; species Aporophyla nigra. The sequence goes on along the minus strand of OX382315.1, from coordinate 13,149,176 downwards.
CCATCGACTTCCCAAACTAAAATATTTTTTGACTAACAAAGTGAAAAATTACTTTAATTGTGTTATTTTTCGCAATTGTCTATTTTTAACGTTTTAATTTTAACGTTTTGACTGTGGTACCTACCCACACAAATTCGTATAACTGAAGATATACGAATTTCTGTAGGGTGGGTAACAGTGATGGCTTTTTTTTTTGTTTTTTTTTTGGGAAATCATCAAATGACTTCTCCCACTCTGGACCGAGCGGAAGAGCTTGTCAGACTTTTACTGATAAAAAACCCACTCGTGTTCCTTCAGTTACCCATATGCCAGGGCCACGGTATCTCGTTTGAACAATGTCGCGATCCTGGCAGGTCTCGTGACCCTGGCAGATCTCAGGACCTTGGCAGCTCGTGACCCTGACAGAACAGTGATGGCTTACTTAATAAATAACTGTGACAGAGATAATATAACATCATCAATATTATGGTAAGAGCACAGGCCACTTTATATCCTGGATCGCAGATATAATTTCAGGTGGAACAGCTAGTTAAGTTATGTTCCTATTCGTCGCATAAAAATTCCTTGCCGTATCGTGCCACCAGTGGGAGCAGGCCCTAAATGGTTTAATCTATATACTATTTTATATATAAAGATGAAGAGTTTGCTTGTTTGTTTGAACGCGTTAATCTCTAGAACTATCAAACGGTTTTGAAAACTTATATTTGCGTTTGATAATCCAATTTTCAAGGTAGGCTTTACCACGCTAGGTCCCTTAGGAGCCGACCAAAAGTAAACAAGAAGGCTACGCGAAAACGAAGTAACAGCACGGGCAGGCGACGCGTTTCGACGGGATGGGTCGAGGGAACAAGAAAGGACGAGGGTAAAGATTAGAACATTTTTCGCCTATCATAGTCATGAAAATTCAAAGTATTTATTGACGTCATGTTATTGTGTTTACGTGAAGTTTAGGTATCGACCTTTACATGTATTCTAAAATAGTAAGAAAAAAAGATTAGTATGTCATATAAAAAAACTTTTTAACAAAAAATTAAACCGCCGAAAAAACTGAAAAGCATACAATAATAAACCTTATAAAAACTTTTTTACAAAAAAAAAAAACCGACTTTCTTAAAAACACTACAAAGTGAAAAATAACTTTAATTTCGGAAGTCGGTGTCTTAGGATCTGTATTTATGGTTTTTTGCCACCGACTTCCGAAATTAAAGTTATTTTTCACTTTGTAGTGTTTTTAAGAAAGTCGGTTGTTTTTTTTTTGTAAAAAAGTTTTTATTTTTAAATTTTTAGTTGTGGTATTCACCCTGCACTAATTCCAAACAAACAATGCATATTTATGCGATAGCAGAAATCGCGGTTGATTTGCTGTCATTTTTTAAAGAGTTCCGGTGTCTGTCTCCCGAACTCATCATCAGATCTATATGAAAATTATATGGGACCATTTCGGAATAAACCCCTTTCGAACAAAAAAAGAATTTTGCAAATCCGTCTATATACGACGGAGTTATGGCCGAACATACATAAAAAAAAAAAAAAAAAAAAAAAAAAAAACATATAAACATCCGAATTGATAACCTCCTCCTTTTTGAAGTCGGTTAAAAATTATGAGTCGGCGCTTTGAGTGATCTTTGTTCATTGATTTTTCAGCGCCGCTGACTCAAAATTTTAAGGTCTATTATTTTATGCTTTTCAGTTTTTTCGGCGGTTTAATTTTTTGTTAAAAAGTTTTTATTTTATATTTTTTTTGTGGTTTTAATGTACTAATAATACTTGGTAAGGTATACCCTATCCAATGAAAAAATAATGATCAAAATCGGACTACTCTGTATAAAGTTATGCGTGGTAATACATTACAATCACTGAGTGAACAATCAATCATCCCCTGTTTTCTGACCCTTAGGGTTTGATTTTGTTTTCCAAATTTATATGGGACCACCCTCGGAGTATACCCTTTCCAATAAAAAAAGAATTATCACAATCTGACTACTATGTAAAAAGTTATGCGTGGTCATACATAAAAAAAAAACAAAACAAAAAAAAATAAAAAAAAATCATACGCGTCGAATTGATAACCTCCTCCGTTTTTTTTCGTCGGTTAAAAAAAACACATCAAACTTGGCAAATTCGTTGGTTTTGTTATTTTAAGCTTTTTTTCTAAACTTCATTAAAAAATAAACTGTTAAGCGCTTTATGCACCAATATATTTTTTAGTCTCTCAAATACTACAGTAAATAAACTTTCCAACTAGCATTCATTTGTTTTGGTGCATAAAGCGCTTAACACTTTATTAATTAATGAAAGTTAGAAAAAGTGCTTAAAATAACAAAACTTCAACGAATTTGCTAAGTTTAATATCTTGTTTTAATTTGATTTGCTATTTTTTTTCTTAATATTTTAGAATAGATAAATGTAAAGGTCGATACCTAAAATTCACATATACACAATAACATGACGTCAATAAATACTTTGTATTTTCATGACTATAGATAGGCGAAAAATGTTCTAATCATTACCCTCCTCCTTTTACGCAAACAAAGTCGCGGACAGAAGCTAGAAATAAATGCTTTGAGTTTGCAGCAGTTACAGTTAAAAGTGGTAACATCACGCCTTATTTCCCTGATGGACTGGGCAGAGGTGTGCTTTTAATACACCCACATTTCACATGTTGGAATGAAGTTCCTTATCGCGCGTTGCGAAAGGGGGCTAGACGGAAAAAATTAAGACCAAAAGTTGTAACGACACTTTTTGCTATAGTTGTAAGCCGTGCGGCGCGCGCGTGTTTCTCTGTGTGTCTCTCTCTCTCTCTCTCTCTCTCTCATAGAAAGCAAGCCAGTTATTTTCGTTTCGTCTTTCTATTTCGCATTGAACAGTGTGGTGGCGCGACGATTATTTTTGTTGAGTGTATACAGGTTTTTTGTACATAATAAATAATGAAAAATAATAACTGATTAAGTTTATATTACATTATATTTGTCAATAATAAAAAAATATTATAATAACTTAAAAAAAAAATTACAATTCCTTCACTAATTAATCGAAAGGAACTTTGTTCCATCCGGGTGTCCCTTGACACCTCTCAAGTTTTTTATGTTTAAGTCTCATGTAATAGGGGGCGAGCCTATTGCCCTCAACCGGGCACAAATCCAGGTACCGGGCTGCTACTGAGAAATTCCAGATGGAAAACCCAATAACACTTTGCCCGACCAGGGAATCGAACCCAGGACCTCATGCTCAGCAGTAGCGCTTGCTACCACTAGACCAGCAGTCAAGTAGGTATTTAAAAAAACTTTTTACAAAAAAAAAAAACAACCGTCTTCCTTAAAAAAAACACTAGAAAGTCAAAAATAACTTTAATTTCGGAATTCGGTGTCTTAGGATCTGTATTTAAAGTTATTTTTGAATTTCTATTGTTTTTTTTTAAGGAAGTCGGTTGTTTTTTTTTGTAAAAGGTTTTTATTTTTAACTTTTTAGTTATAGCAGATACGCCGCACTAATCTAATCACGTTATTCGTTCATTTGTCGCGCAAATACTTAATGCAAATTTAAGACTTATATGGATTTCACATGGACCCCATTGTCCGAATAGAACCAAATTAAAATGGGACCATTCGGGAAGCACCAGCTTTCAAATAAAAAAAAAATCATCAAAATCAGTTCACCCAGTCAAAATTTATGAGGTAACAAACATAAAAAAATAAATTAAAAAAAAACAGTCGAATTGATAACCTCTTTTTTTGAAGTCGGTTAAAAAGTGGTTTTTCTGCAATATCCTCTTCTCTGTGTGATTATCAGGGATCGGAATTGGGTGTGTGAAAATACCTAAAGTTTGCAGCGGGACATAATATGGAGCTGTTACAACCACTTAAGTTACACCGGCTTTCGATTTTACCGGTTTAGTTTCGGTTGTTTTGTTGTACATGTTCCTTACCTTTGAAATACCGAACTATAAACGTTTACAAGCTGCTAATACAGTTCTAAATTAATATTTGTTTTGTGCTTTTCCGGTTCAAATTCGGTTTTTTAGTCCTAATTGTTCTTTGTCGGTCAAACACAGAATTTTACATATCTGCAAAATGCTAATGCGGTTTTAATTTCTTTTTTTGATCTGTTTTATGATTCTAAATTATTTTTTTTTTAAACTGTATTAGCAGCTTGCTAATGTTTATAGTTCGGTTTTTCAAAGGTAAAGAACATGTAAAACAAAAAACCGAAACTAAACCGCTAAAATTCAAAACCGGTTAACTTAAGTGGTTTTAACAGCTCTATGTTATGTCTCGCTGCAAACTTTAGGTATTTTCACACACCCAATTCCGATCTCTGGTGATTATGCAATGCTATGGATTTCGCAGCCGTTCTTCAGAAGGACGGTCCACTGAACTACGACGGCCGTGCTTGCGTGTCTTGTATATTTTCAATGCACACGCAAGTAATTTGTTGATGTGGATTCACTTAAACTAATGAATTTCTAGATTTTTTAACCGAAACGTAATTGTTAGAGATGAATGTTGCATATTTCTGGAATAGATTTTTATGTTATTTGCTTTCAATTATTATTAATTATGAGAGATTTTAAGGTTATAACGGGTAGCTGGGCAAAACCATGAGGTCATGAATTTTTCAGTTCAAAAGGATCTAAAAATATAGTTTAGAGTAAAAAGAGACTTTATGAAAAAAAAAACATGGTTGAAGGTATCGTTGTCGAGACCTTTAAATTACTAGCTGTGCGCCCGGCTTCGCCCGTATGGATGTTATCCATCCATATAAAAAGCGAGCCGATCTTACTTATAACATCAGCCTATGAAAGTCCCGTCAAAGTCGGTCCACGTGATTCGAAGATTAGTCGGAAAATATAATAATATCTTAGGACAACCAACACTCCGTTATTTGATCCCAAACTAGGCAGAGCCTGTACTATGGTAACCAGACAACTGATAAATATACTTATATAATTCTCAATACATACATATTATAGATAAATTACACCCAGACAGAGAACAAATGATTGTGCTTATCACACAAAGATTTTTCCTGGGTGAAAATCGAACCCACGACCTCAGCCTTAGCAGTCAGGGTCACTAACAACTAGACTAACAGGCCAGTCAAGAATTAACCGAAAGATAGATGAAAAAAAAAAAAATCTTTTACTAAGTTCCGTTGGTAGCATAAATTATTTAGAAACGAAGCAAACGTACTGCAATAATATGAGAATTGGTTTTTTTTATTGAATTTTCACGCAAAATTCGAAGTAAATAAAACGTAGGAAAGGGTTACGAACGAGAATGCTGAAATAATAATTACGCCGTGTTGGTTTAAACTATTGATAATTGCAAATACAGGCAACGGAAGTACCTATTCAGAAAGGGACATTTAATTTCAGCATAAAATTCTTGTCCATACTTTTTTAATGGACGATACTTACCGCTACGGCTCAGTGGCTTTACCAAGTACGCACAAGGTTGTGGCTTTCAAGTCCAGGCACCCGGGACCAATGTGACTCTTTCATTTCATACGTACTTTCTGAGTTTTTCTATATATATAAATGAATCCCTATTTCCCTTGGTCACGCCATCACGCGTGAACGGCTGGACCGATTTCACTTTTTTTTTGTTGTGTTTGTAATTGTCAGGAGAAGGAATTGCGCGGGAAATTAGAAAATTTAAGAACACTTATTTAAGAATATTTAACAACCATAGTGTCCTCGCCCACGTGGACTTTTTGTAGCGATGCGGTCGCGCGTTTCGTAAACGCGCAACAGCATCGCTACTAACGCGTATTAGTCGCATATACAACGCGCTACAGAAGCGATGCCAACGCGCTACTAACGCGCTACAGCATCGCGACTGTATCGATGCAAACGCGCTACCGTGTCGGACTACATCGGGGAGAGAACGGAGGGAGTGGCACGTGAGTGGAGAATCGAGCATCAGTGCAACACAGGCACATCGAGATTGCTGTTGTACGTCACATACGATTGCAACTGTAGCGATCGCAGGTATTTCTGGGCCGTTAATGAATCGCGTTTGCATCGCGACAGAAGCGCTACAGTATCGCGTTTGCATCGCGACTGTATCAATGCGGACGCGCGACAGCATCGCTACTACATCGCTACAATATGTCGCCGTGGGCGAGGGGCCATATAATAGGACAATGTAAACTTTTTTTTAATTACAGGACAACGTCTGTCGGGTCAGCTAGTTTTATATAAATATTGTATACAAATATTTAAAAACATTTTAAAAGAGCAACGGTGGAGTTTTTTTGCCCATACTTCCCCATACAAATCTATCTTTTGGAAGGGGTGACTAGAATCAATTCTATTTGAATGTAAACGTTGACGTTCATAAGTGCCTTTTATGGGCCTATCTATACTAATATTATAAAGCTGAAGAGTTTGTTTGTTTATATGTTTGTTTGTTTGGTTGAACGCGCTAACTCAGGAACGTCTGGTCCGAATTTAAAAAATCTTTTTGTGTTGGGTAGCCTATTTATTGAGGAAGGCTATAGGCTATATAACACCACGCTACGATCAAAAGGAGCGGAGAAGCGACGAAAAATGGTCGAAAACTGGCAGGCAATTCGATTCGACGGGAAGGGTCAGGGGAGCAAAAATTTGACGCGAAAGAAGTCGCGGGCGGAAGCTAGTTTGAAATAAATGCGTTGACTTTGATATTTCTGATATCGGTGAAGGAAAAATATCGTGAAGAAACCCTGAACTTTATAGTTAACATGTAAGGCAAAACGACGTGCAGTCGGGACAAACAAAATTACTTACTTATAAAAGTTAGCTACGATAAATCGCCAGTCGATCGGTTAATCGCCTTATCCTTCATATAAATATGAAAGCTAAGAACCTCTGAACGCCAATGACTTGGATCACAGGCTACAAAAGAGGAAACCGCACGAGGACGCGGCGCCGGCCGTCCGTCGCATCCGTTCTGACGTCACACCTCTAATTCTAGGTGTAGAGACAAAAGAGGGGTATGCTGAGTAACTTTCACACATAACATTATACCACGCCTATATTTCCAAAAGGGTTAAGCAGACATACATATAACATATACCCACTTTTCGGCATTTTTGTTTATGTCCCATGCAATAGGGGGCCAGCCTATGGTCATTAACCGGATACAAATCCAGATTTCAGGCTGCTTCTGAGAAATTCTAGATGACAAATCCAATATCACTTAACCTAGGAACCTAGGAATTAAACCCTCAGACTTCATGCTCAACAGTAGCGCTTGAGACTACTAGACCCACGAGGCCTAGAGACAGATAAACATACATATAAACATGAGAGCAGTGATGGCCCAGTGGTAACGGCCGCAACTTACGAGTAGGTCGTGAGTTCGAACCCAAGCAGGCGCATTACATTGTGTAAATTATTTCATCACCACTGCTCTCAAAACGGTGGAGGAAAACATCGTGAGGAAACAGGTATGTCTTAGAACCAAAAATTCGAAGACATGTGACATCTACCAACATGCACTGGGCCCGCGTGGTGGATTATGGCCCACTCCCTCTCACTGAGAGGAGGCCTGTGTCCCTGTGTGACTTTCACTGGCATGGATAGCTGATGAAACAAGGAGTAACTTAAGCTACTTTTATTTTAGAAAAAAAAGGCTTTCACGAAAAAAAATAAAACTAATGAACAACTTTTTTGTGAAATACCACGCGGACGAAGTCGCGGGTAACAGCTAGTCAACCAATAAAGTTCCCACTGCTGGGACACGCCTCCTCTCTGTAATAGTGAGTGGGCCGTAATACACCACACAGGCCCAGTGAGGCTTGGTAGATTTCATATGCCTTCGAATTTTTCGTTCCAGGACATACCTCGCGATGTTTTCCTTCACCGTTTTAAGAGCAGTAGTGATGAAACAATTTTCACAATATAAATCGTCTGTCTGGGTTCGACGGCCTACACCTCGTAAGTGGCGGCTTTTACCACTGGGCCACCACCACTGTTCTCTCAAAAAAGGTATAGTATAACCCCAGTAAGCAACGCCTCCTTGTTGGCGATGGCACAGGTGCCGAAATCCTCTTTTCATTAGCTGCCAGACATATTCAGTGCCGTGGCTTCCAGCATCTACCGTATTCCTGCAATGAATAGATTTTACTATGGTATCAAAGTATACATAATACTAGCTGACCATTCAGACGTTCTTTTGTTTCCTAGAACTCGATAGCAGCGCCACCTGTCGGGCTGATTTGTGAATCTAAACCATCCAGGGTGCCACCCAAACGCATACAAAAAAATTCATTCAAATCGGTCCAGACGTTTAGGAGGAGCTCAGTGACATACACACGTACAGTAGAATTATATATATAAAGATAAGTATACTATGTATACTTTTAAACTATAATATTTATCTATACTTTAATATTATAAATGTGAAAGCAAGTCTGTCTGATACACTTTCAAGACTAAACCACTGAATCGATTTTGATGTAGTTTGGTACAGGATATTTTGAAACCCAAGAAAGGACATAGGGTACTTTTGTATACCGCGACTTTGTCTTCGTCCGCGGTAACCGACATTAACGCGGACGAAGTCGCGGGCAAAAGTTAGTAGATTATGCTTCGAACCCTAAAACTGCCTTGCGCAATTGCCTATGTGATCCCCAAACCTAGTTACTTGGTAACACGACACCTTAGTTAGACTGGTTAAGTACCAGACTGGGCTTCTGACTAGAACTAACAGCAATATGAAATGGATGATCACCCATCTATAAACCGACCGCGACCAGCGTAGCTTAACCTTTGAACGACCCCTACGACTATTATCATTTATCTACGATCTCCTACACCAAAACTGAAACCCACATACATTATTTATTCGAAATTTCTTTTCCCTATAAAGATACTTTGACATTTGTCGCCACGAGACGATTTGTCTTTAAGTAAAATGTATGAAAAACTGGAACCTGGAGTATTTGACACATTCATTTCACAAAAATACGAAGGGCTCTTAAACAAATCCTGAAAGCGAATACGCGAGTGTTATCAGTTTTGAGATCGTTCGGGAAGGCATCCAGTCGATAAGAGAGGTGTTTAGTGATGAGCGGGGCGATATGCTGAGCGTTTTGGGTATTATTTGTTTTATTATATTAATTTTAGGAAAGCTTATAGCTAACACATTACAATTAACTGACATGAGGTGGGGTGGTGTGAAAAAAAGCGTGGGATGCTTTTTAAGGTATTTTTTTATTGATATCAGGCACCCCACGCTTTTTTTTCCATTATTTTGTACTTTTTAGTTAGGTTTTCAATGGATGCATGTTTATAGTTTTTTTAAACTATTATTTATTTTCTATTTTTTAGGATGTTTCGAATTTTGAGACGTATGTCAGCGTAGTTTTCGAAGACAAGTTTTTTGCTGTTCCCTGGCAAGGCACAAAATGAAATTATTGCATTGTCATCGGTCCTTGACAGGTGTGCAAAGTTTTAAATGAAATCTGGTCGTTTAACGTGCGTCAAAATCGCGCTATAAGGAGTCGGTTACAAACAAACATACAAGTGAAGCTAATATAAAGCGTGTAAAAATACGTTAAAACAGCGTCGTAAGAAATACGCTAATGAATTATACTACGCTCAAGAATACAATATAAAGAGTAAAAACAAAACATGATTATACATCGAAAAACAACTAACTATTATTTTCGAGCAAAAAAAAAAAATGTCTCTCTTGTGTCGCTAGCACTTGTTCTGAGTATACGACTTCATACTCAGAACAAGTGCTAGCAGGTTTAATTTTTGGGTTGAGCAAGGAGTTACTGGGTTTTCCATCTGGATTTTTTCGGAAGCAGTGTTGAGATTGGATTTGTGCCCGGTTGATGGCAATAGCCTCGCACTCTATAACAGGAAACTCAAACATAATTGGCGAAATGTGTGTGTATTGTTAGTACACTTGTGTCTAAAACTCTGGTTATACTTGTGATCTCGATCGTTTTTTTTTTTATAAAAAAAAAATCTTTTTATTTCAGACACATTTGGCCCATAATGGTGTTAGTAGGCAGAAGACTTACAAACTATTTTTAAAATTTACAAACTATTTGTTCCACCACTCAGTTACTGGGCGAAACGAGTAAGACTAGTCAGAATTTTGGGTTGTTAACGTAACAAACGCGCTTGTTTAAACACAAGCTGCATAAGGTACATCCTACTAATATTATAAACGCGAAAGTTTGTATGTATGGATGTATAGATGTTTGGATGTTTGTTCCTCTTTCACGCAAAAAGTACTGACCCGATTTGGATGAAAGAATCATGTCCAGTCTTGACCTGAATTTTTTTTAACGCGTCTATTGATGTAAAATATCTTAAAAAATTGCTAATTTTTTGCTTATTTCGTATCACATACTTGAATTTTCAAATAAAGCCAGGAAAAAAAGAAATTCTAAAAAATGTTTATCATTCTCAATAGACTGTTGGAAACGTAACGTGTTTTACACACGTTTCGTTTCTCATAATACGAAAAAACTTGTTCGTTTATGTGGTTAATAAATGTTCAAAATAACGAAGTGCTATTTTTTTTACTTCAATTTTTAATTTATGACTAGCTATGATTTTTTATAGTTTTATATTAGGGTGTGGAAAGAAATTAAACGTACAGTGGACAGGGCGCGTAAAACGAACTTCTTTACGTGAATGACAGGCTGTCACTTATTTGACGTTTTGCAGTCGTTCGTTTGCTGTCACTACGTATTGTACTGAGCGATTTTGGATTTTCTGATACCCTAACAGGTTTTGCAATTTCCACGGACTCCGATACCTACCACATACGATTACTTTGGCCTGTGTTACACGGATACCGATTTAGTCCTTTTTGAGGGGATCTAGACGTTATCGCTTTTGTTAGAAAGAGCTATGGACATGAGCCTTCTATGAGATGGCTTTGTATAACCTGCAACATAAGTGTTATTACGCTTCGGCGTTATCGGGCCCTTCAGCTTCATAGCAGAGTCATCTCGCTAATAATAGCAGTTGGATATCTCCAGTAATAGTAAGTATAATAACAATCAAGTACCTAACTATTTAGTATCCAGTCAACAGATGCTAGTGGAATGATTGTTTTATAAAAAAGGATTGATATTTAGAAGTGCTAATGTATATTTTTCAAGTTTTATGAAATATGGAACTAGTACTACTAGAAATAGGTGACGCCCCTAAGACGAACCGCTGACCGAATATGTCAGTTGCATGTAGCTTTTCCCCATGTTTAGCTAAAGTGTTCTTTTAGGCAGCTGTTTAAAGCGAAACACGTAAAAATACAAATTAAATATACTCATATCCATTGCAGGCTTTTTAAATCTCATAATTGATTTGTTTTTCAGATAATGGAAGAAGATTACATTTGTAAAGAGTGTTTTGATGTATCCATGCAGACTGTTAATGCTCAGATTTATAGAAACAATGAGTGTGACCCATCTGCTGGTTCATCTCGCCGTGGTCATACTTAAGTATGCCTCGTTTGTCATCGATCATTGCTCAATCGTCAAAGTGACCACATTCTCAAAGAAAACTTGCACTGTAGGTTGTTGTGCGCATATTATGACTTTGGTGTGGTACTTAGGTTGGGCTCGGCATGAAACTAACATTGTGGTTCCAGCGGCTTTTTTAGATGAAATGGTTGTACGAGAAGACATTGAATAAATAATAATAAATCAAATCCTGTTTTTTTATTTAATTTTCCCGACCTCTCCAAAACATGCAGCACTTAGTTATATATTTATGTCGTGATGGCCCAGAGGTTAACACCTCACCTCATGCACGAGGCGTGAGTTCAATACCGGGCAAATGTGTTTTTTTCAATACCTACGTAGGAACTACAATGAAGGAAAACATCACGAGAAAACCTGGACTTGTATAATAATTAATCAATGAAAGTCAGAAATCGCCACCTCACCTTGACCAAACGTGGTGATTACTGCTCGTGCCTTCTCTGCATGTCAAAAGATCTTTGCCCAGCAGTGAGACAGTATAAGGGCTGATATTATTATTTACTTTATCCGGGCAGACAAGGTGAATCAGCCTCATAGAGTTCGATGGCTAAAAGCATCGTCCTGCTGGAGTCTGGTCCACTTCGACGACAGATTTTGACCGATATTTCAATGAACTATACCTAAATTGTTCTAACTTGCTGTATATAGTGTAGAAAACAAGGATGGCTTAACATCACACGTGAAGTGTTTTAAACTCGGCATCGTCGGGCTATTACGAGAATATAACTGCTGTTTGCCACCGCGCGCCGATTTGATGATGATATTAAATTGAAGTCGGAATTATTTCTGAGTGAGTGCAACTCTCTCAGCGATTAAACAAATAATTTCATTTTAATAATCATCTACTTTTTGAGGTTACAACAGTTGTCAAACCTGATCTGAAAGCTGTAAATCTGTTATAACCTCAAAAACTTATGTACGTAATAGCATTTTTCCCTGGCCTCTAAATGAGAAGATGATAACTTATTGTGTTATTATAAACAATAACTGATTTTATACAACACTGTTTGTAGGTAGACGCGACATGTAAAACGAATCAAGTGACAGGTCATTCAATGTATGGAAGGTGGGCATGATTCTTTGGCACACAGATAGTTTATAACCTGGATTAACACATAGGGTACTTTTTATCCCGGTAGTAAGTTCCCACGGGATATTTTCTGACCTCCACGCGGGCGAAGCCGCTGGCAAAAGCTAGTTATTCTTACAATCAACCAGCCCCTTTTTTGTGGCTGGGAAATCATCAAATGACGTCTACCGTCCTGGGTGGAGTGGAAGGGCTTGTCAAAATCGGAAGAGCGTCTCAGAAACCAACCCGTCCCGAAGCAAAGTCTTCGAAACGGTGGACAGTAAAAGTACTAAATAAATAAATATAGTAAAAAGTCCACAGTCATTTTAACGTGTCCGCACCTTTAACAAAAACCGGGTGATTATTCGCAATAACCGACAATTGCAAATGGAAAAAGGAATGGAACAGCAATCTATTTCTGTGTATTGCTTGTCGGGATACCGTTTACTTAGCTCTCCTTCACGTGGAGGCGACGTATGAGTAGGTGGTTTTTAAAATATGCTTTGTCTATTTTATTTGGGCAAACAAACAATCGTACAGTGTATAATATATCGTAAATGTGAATTCCACTATGTTTCCACATGTTACTAGCTTATAATATATTAGATAGAGTTCTGGTAAAATTCAATAAAAAAAATACAATTTTTTCGCTATCTTAATACATAATAATTAAAAATTGTGAGCAAGGCGCGTTCCAATTTGATTTTCAAATATATTTTTCATCTTACATCAGCAATTCTAGCACGATGAGAAGAGGTAAGATGTCTACACATAGGCTAGACATAGGCCGCCCCTAATTTTGGGGGTATTGCCATTATCGCCACGCTAGGCAGCCAGGATTGGCGATCGCAGTGTGTTGGTAAAATGCATAGAGAACGCTGCTGCCCGTTTCAGTTTCTATGTTCTTTTTATTGTTTTTATGTGCTGTGCGTGTCTCAAATAAAATATTTTTCTTTCTTTCATTTTCTAGTTATTCCTTTAGTCGCCTTTTAGGAAACCCATGGGAATAAACCCACTGTCTTCGGGATCTAGTTCTGTGCTACTTCGGTACACAGTTTGTCCGGCATGCGGCAAACATGTGCTGTCCAGTCCCATTTGATTTGGGCAGCCTTTTGAACCACATCAGCTGTATTTGTTTTGGAGCGTAGCATTTTGTTTTGGACACGATCCGTTAAGTAAACTTCTTGATATAACTTAATTTACTTTTATTTTCAAGCAAGCAAGAGCTATATTTAAAGGGTCTTCGCTAGTGATGTTAAAAATGTCTATCCGTGGATACGGATTCGAATGCGGATATTTGGTGTCAAGATCTGCGAATACGGATACAAATCTTAATTTTCTTACTCGATCAGTGTCGATGCGCGTGCCCTTAAAACCATTGTTGATGCAACTTGACGCTTTGATAATTGATTTAGTACCTTTGAGTTATGTACTATTGGTATGATAACTCATTATGATAATTGTATGCAAGTTAAAGTGCTAAATATTTGATTTTAAGAAATAAAAAATAATCTGAATCGAATTTAATCGTTTTTCATTGCTGATTAATCACCTATAAATAGGATTTCATCTATATATTGAAAATTAATAAGGTAAAAGATCTGCCAAAAAGTAACGGATACGGATCTTTCTTCTCCGTCGGATATCCGGGGATACGAATAAGGATATCCGGCACAACACTAGTCTCCACCAACGAACAACAAAGTGACTCTATAAAAGTTCAGTTTTTTTCCATTTATGGAACGGAATCTTAAAACAACCCATAATAAAGTTAGTTCTTTGGTCTATCTTCTTTACTCCTGTCAGGATCACAGATTTGTTCGAAATAGTTACTGTGGCTTTGGCACAGGCAACTGAAGGAACACGGGTGGGTTTTAGTCAGGGAAAGCCTGAGACAGCGTGACTGTCCTCCCGGTCCGCCCAGAGCGGGAGAAGTCATTTGCTGATTTCCCACCCAAAAAATAAATAAAAATTGTCTATCTTTACTACTAAGTTTATTGCAAGTAAGTAGGTAACTACGTCAGAAGGTGCGCTTATTCTCAATCAGTTAAGAACACTGCTGGGGTGGTACTAACACCTATCTTGAGCAATCACAGTTACAAGATCAATTTGTGAATTGGGAAGGCAATGGAGTGGACTAACTATGGTACATACATACATAAACTCGCACCTTCTTTTCGTGGGGGAGGGGGGGAGGGTAAAACTACAGTATGCTACCTGCCACGATTGTTAAAATACCCCTTTTGCCTCGTCTACACTCATACATATGGTCAAACACGCACGCTGGTTTCAAGTACTACGCACCTGACCTTTCCGAAGAACATCACCATTGAGGTCATTCTATGTTTCTCTAGGGCGTCCACTTCCAGTTTTATTACTGAAATTTCCTTTGGTAGATTTTAGTAATAAAAGGTTTCTTAAGTGCATTATTATAAATAACAGACAGTTGTGATGGTTGGGAGTTTATCAGGCCACCTTTTCCTTCCAGCTGGAGAACTAAGAATTGGTGAAGGCCAGACATTTTGGAGGATTATTGTCCTATGTAATTTAGTCGTTCGAAACCTGCTGATTCTCAACCTAATGTGAATAAATAACATTTAATTAGGTTGGATGTGGAAATGGGGAAATGTTTATAATACGTATTTGGTATGGAAAGCTTAACGATATTTCTGTGGTCCCGGCATACCATGCTGCATACCACTGCTTTTCACAGCATGCTTAAGTTTTTTTTTGTGAAAATTAAAGGAATGTAAATCCTAAAAGTATTAAAATAAGTTTCTAAATCATATTTGCTAACGAAGACGCTTTGCCATACGACGCCGGAGCAGCCTGGTGATTGACAATATCAAACCCAAAAAAAAAAAAAATTGTAAGGCCGTTTCCACGTATTCTTCTATCCTACTGGTTCATATTGCAGCCCGCAAGCGAGTAAATCTTCGTTTTGTCAGCCGCTCGACCCGCCATCCGTTTGTCGTGTCGTATGTAGCCAGCCCAACTGTATTTTTACTAACGTTCGAGTTAGCTAGATTTATTGGAACCCACTTAAAGTCACAGTTAAATATATGAGCGTTGATCTGTTGAGTTGGTCCGAGTGGACGACTAGTTCTAATCTATAGTAATAAAAATGATATGCTATTTGTTGTAACCGCAACGCTTAAGAACGGCCGGATCGATTTGACCGAATTAGGTTTTTATCGTTCTTTTAAAAATGTAAATTAAAATACCGTTCCAAGGGGGAATCTACGACGTTTGGCCCCCAGACTGGAGCGGGCTGGGGCTGCGCTAAAGCGGCTCCTGCCCAATCTGGGGGGTCCAAACGCCTCCTGCCGGAGGCTCTACACGGGGATCGTGCGGTCCATGGCCCTCTACGGGGCACCGGTGTGGGCGCCCTCATTGAGGCTGCGCCCAGCGCGCCGGTTGAGTGCGGCCCAGAGGGTCATGGCCATCCGGTTAATCCGGGGATACCGCACGGTCTCCTGCGAGGCGGCGAGCCTCCTTGCCGGAGTGCCGCCATGGGATCTGGAGGCAAAGGTCCTCGCCCACATGTGGGAGTGGCGCGAGGATGCGAAACGCCGGGGCGAAACTCCGCTGCCGCGACAAATCGCGGCACGGCGGACAGAGCTCCGGCAGGATCTCATGGCGACATGGCGGGTACGATTGTCGCAACCCAGCGCAGGGCACGCCACAATTGCGGCGGTAAGTCCCCTCTTTGAGGAGTGGATAGAGAGGCGCCACGGCGTCCTCACCTTCCGCCTGACGCAGGTTCTCACCGGGCATGGGTGCTTCGGTGGGTTCCTGTTCAGGATAAAGCGGGAGGAAACGCCCGGGTGTTTCCATTGTGAGGATCGTCTAGAGGACACGGTGGAGCATACGGTGGAAGTGTGCCCTGCCTGGGCGGAGCACCGCCGTGTCCTCGTGGAGGCGATCGGCGGCGGCGATCTCTCGCGTCCGGCCCTGGTGCTAGCCATGGTACGGAGCGAGAGGGCATGGGAAGCCGTCACCTCCTTCTGCGAAGCAGTAATGCTCGCGAAGGAGGAGGCGGGGCGCGTGAGGGAGTGGCAGTCTCTGCGCCCTCACGTCCCTAGCCGCCGCAGGAGGAGACGCCCCGGGCGCCGGGAGTCGATTGCGGACTCCCGGCCACCGTAGGCGCGAGCTTGCGGGTGGCGAGCAATGGGTAGCTCGCCGCCCGGTAAGGACCAGGCTCGGGTCGACGGCGCGTAGTGTTCCACGCGCGCCTCAAAGAGATGTCAGCTTTATTGAAGGGGTCTGCTAGGACCGATGCCTGCCGGGGTCGCGTGATTGTTCAAAAGAGATACCGTGACCCTGGCACATGGGCAACTGAAGGAACACGGGTGGGTTTTAGTCAGTAAAAGTCTGACACGCCCTCCCGCTCCGCCCAGAGCGGGAGAAGTCATTTGATGATTTCCCATCCAAAAAAAAAAAAAAAAAAAAAAAAAAAAAAAAAAAAAAAAAAAAAAAAAAAAAAAAAAAAAAAAAAAGGGGGAATCTACGAAGGTTGCTCAGAAAATAAAATCTCAAATTATTCTATATTATATGATAGAAGTTTATGTAAATATTACCGGTAAGATAAAATAATGTCTCTAAATAGCACATTGTTTCAGAACTCATCAACAAAAATTATTTTAGTTCCACTATCTGTCAAGAGATGGTGCTAACCTAAAACTGCAATACTATATGCAATAATAGAATACTATAAAATATTTATATTTATGTTAGTCCGGAACCCTCGATGTGTGAGTTCGACTCGCTCGTGACCGGTCTTTTTAATAGGCATATTATCTAAGCTCTTTGCTAAGGCAACTTTTGGCAACATGTATTTTATTCCCATGGGAATTAATTTTTACAACTATTATTTAAACAATACTGAAGTTATCATGATCAGTTGAAAAATTTAATGGGCAGGCATTTAATTTTACGGCGGTTAGTAAATTAGTGAGTCAGTAAAACATAAGCAGTAAGTAATAAAAATATTGGTCTGTTATTTTATCATTCAATGTCAGTGCACAAATTATTCAAGTACTTTAATAAATTAATGAACAGTAAAACGGTTGGAATGGGCAGTTCGAACCTCTAGAGGTACGGTACCCTACAGGGCCGATCCGATATGGTTTGGGGAGGTTAGGTTAGGTTAAAACTGTGACCTCCTACGCACGAGCCGAGCGAGCGAAGCGAACGGTGCCGCGGCAGCGGCCGGGGAGTGCCAGAAACGTGTTCCTCCTGTTGAAGAATACTTACAGATTGTCGTAATGTTCTTTATTTTTACTCTCCGACCATGTAAAACAAAATGTAATGTGTTCATGTTCAGCATTTAAAGGAAAAAAAAAAATGATGCATGGTTAATATATGGTTATGCTTCGTATTTTTGAAAAATTTTAATGCTGAAATACACAAGGAATACATTTTACCGCCTCATCGTTTATAGAACTGCTTAAAATAAAATTTATTACTTACCAACTACGATTTACCAATTACGATTTGTTAACTGCCTAACCGCCCAGTTCAACTATTCCACGGCTCAGTATTTATTGAATTGCCCGTTTAAATTATTTTATGACTCATTTTTATTTAGTTTGCTGCTCAGTTTTTACTGCTAAACTAGTTTGCAAACATGCGTTTTTTATTTTTTTTTACCTACCATAACTCAAATATTGAACTGCCGCTTTAATTCTATGCCGTTCTTAATTAAGAGTTGTCTTGGTAGTCTAACCTTTTCATCTTTCACACAGTCTATCCATCGTCTCATTGGTCTTCCTCTCACTTTGACTTCCATTATCATAAAAATGGAAAGTTTGAATTCTAGTCTAGATATTTCTTGATCAAGAAATTTACATAAAACGTTATTGTCTACAGTAGGCGTTTCCGTTCCTCGCTAAAATGTAGGCCAAAATACAGTTTGTGCTTCAATAGCAGTAATAGGATGTCCCTAACGGTCTATAGAAGACATTTCCCGTCCCTTCCAATTTCCTACTTAATTCTGTTTACAATTCTGTATCTATTATTTCAATTCCCTATTTATACAAATGTATTTTGGTTCCCTAGTTCTGGTGTCCTAATCATAGGGTTTTGACATAAAATATAAACAATGACACTTATCTATACTGTAGCTTCATTTTCAGAATCGGATCAGTTATTCCGCAGATTAGCGCCTATATTTTATCGGTTTATATAATTTATTCGTTTTAAAATATATTTTTTGAGAGGATAAAAATCTGGATAAAATTCCTAACACATTAATTAAATAAAAATGTAATATTCTAACCTCTTTATAATCCTACTTTAATATTATAAACGCGAAAGTTTGTATGTATGGATGTGTGGATGTTTGTTCCTCTTTCACACAAAAACTACTAACCCGATTTAGATGAAATTTGGCACATAGATAGTTTATAACCTGAAATAACACATAGGGTACTTTTTATCCCGGTAGTATGTTCCCGCGGGATAATTTCCGACCTCCACGCGGGCGAAGTCGCTGGCAAAAGCTAGTAATCTATATATTAAAACGTGAAGCAAAAATTTTATTGAGGAGTATGAAATTTGGCACAGATAAAGCGTATATGTATGGTGAAGGAGTGCAGAAAGTAAATCTTTTTATATTATAATATGGTCACTTGTGGGCGCAAAATGAAACATTTATTACTGTGCTTTACTTTTCTGTTAAACAATAGTTCTTGTTTGAATGAAACGGCAAAGCCACATATTTTTACTGAGGTGTCCATTTTATGAAGTCAGGGCTTGTGCAGTCTCTGCGCCCCCACGTCCTTAGCCGCCGCAGGAGGAGACGCCCTGGGCGTCGCGAGTCTATAGCGGACTCCCGGCGACCGTAGGCGCGAGCTTGCGGGCGGCGAGCAATGGGTAGCTCGCCGCCCGGTAAGGACCAGGCTCGGGTCGAACGGCGCGTAGTGTTCCACGCGCGCCTCAAAGAGATGTCAGCAATACTGAAGGGGTCTGCCAGGACCGATGCCTGCCTGGGTCGCGAGATTGTTCGAAAGAGATACCGTGACCCTGGCACATGGGCAACTGAAGGAACACGGGTGGGTTTTAGTCAGTAAAAGTCTGACACGCCCTCTCGCTCCGCCCAGAGCGGGAGAAGTCATTTGATGATTTCCCATCCAAATAAAAAAAAACAAAAAGGGCTTGTGAATTTATGGCTTTAGAAGTTAGAAGCTTGGCTCTAAACAAGATCTGATAACGTTTTGACAGGCAGTGTTTACCATATTTGGTCTCGTGTTGACAAAAATTGTACATGAAAATGTTTTTGGTAAAGTCTGGCCGCTAAGAGAATGCGTTCGTGACACCTGTCAGTGCAACAATTCTAGTAACTCATAAAGATCAAATTCGCTAAACACGTATTCGTTTATTTGAAACTGACAGGTATCATTAACGCATTCTCTCGCCGGCCAGTCTATAAGACATGATTTCCGGACAATAGGATCCAAAAACCTTTCATACGATTATGAGTTATGACCCTACAAAATTAACTCCGATTATACCAATTTCCCTTGAGACTGTATGTAAGATCGTTATACATTTGCGAGAAATAATCTTCTAGGAAGTAGTTACCTGGCCATTTGTTATAGTTTTTCATCTTCTTTGTCATATATTTTGATAGTCGGTCTCCATCCTAATTGTGTAACGCACTGTCAGTCAAAATCTGAATCGTATTGAAAATTATTTCTAATCCATTGAGTCATTTGTTTGAATAAAATGTCAGCTTAACAGCGTAAATAACGCAATGAATGTTGTTTACCTATCAAAATGAAACCAATTCCTACTAATTCGTTCGATACCGTGTGGCATGAAGGCCTGCTGCACAAGTTACTCAAACTGGATGTACCTATGCCTCTGATCAAACTCATACAATCGTACCTTGCGGACCGAAAATTCCAGGTTTACATCGGAAGCACCACTTCATCACCTCAAAATGTCCCAGCTGGCGTTCCCCAGGGTTCGATTGTGGGACCCTATTTATTTCTCCTGTTCTTAAATGATATCCCTATTCAACCTCGAACCAAATTAGCTTGTTATGCTGACGATACCGCCTCTTATACCTCTTCAGATGATACTGATTTGATCATAGGTCGCCTACAATATTCTATCGATCTACTTCTTGACTACTTCAAGAAATGGAAACTCAAAATAAATGAGGATAAAACGGAAGCAATATTTTTCTCCCGTGCTAGGCAGCCTCCCTCCAGAAATTTAAAAATAGCGGGTCATACAGTGCCTTGGAAAACTTGTGTGCGTTATCTTGGGATCAAAATGGATAGTCGTCTGAATTGGTCCAAACATATTGCAGACTTACGTTTGAAGGGCGCCCAAGCACTTGGTGCTTTAAACCCCATAATGAATCGCAAAAGTAAATTAAGTAGCAGTACTAAACTAAGAATTTATACTACGCTTGTCCGTCCGTGTATAACGTATGCCTGCCCTGTATGGAGTAGCACATGTATGTCTAACCATCAACTCCTGCAAGTGATTCAAAATAAAGCCGTAAAAATAGCCTATAAAACAAAATTTAAAACAAATCTTAAGAAATAACACAAAGAAATTAAATTGCCCTTATTATTCAATCACATTATTAAAATATCATCAAAATTTTACAATAGAAACAAAATTAACAGTACTAACCCGTTAATTTCAAATTTATGTTCATCAACTTTAGACAAATTGCCTTATATCGATAGATACGGCCCTTACCGCCTACCTCATCACTACGTTTTGTACCCACCACCCGAGATGCGAGCGACCAGCGACTTGACCCCCGAGAGGCTCGCTGCCGCCCCGGCCTCGTCCGTAGATACACAGGAGCGCGGGCGGCAGGGAGGCTCCGTCCGCTGATCATTGACTGGTCGCACGCCGTGCGATCAGTAAATCATTTAAAACATTTTTTGTAATACCTTGCAATAAGTAAATTATAGCTGACTAAATAATTTGCATAATTGTCATTATTATACCCATTATTATTGTGTGTTAAGTTTATGTTGTTAACAGTTAAAACTAAAAAAAATGTGTTAAGCTTTGAAAGGTGTAATAATAGCCTCATAAAGTGCTCCAATTTACTGAGTTAATGTATCTTAGGGTAAGTGCATTTATTGTTTGTTTTCTCGTTGATAAATAAAGATATTTGAAATGAATGAATGAATTCCTACTAATAGTAAGTTACGCAATTACCCCTCTGATTTACTCAAAGGCAATATAGTATGGAACAGCAATTGTTCCGTGTTGTGCCGGAAAAGAACCAGCACAAAACGTAGCACCTTCCCATTTCGTCCCGTGGGTATCGTAAGAGGCGACTAAGGGACTTACGAAAATGGGCAGCAGCGTTCTCTATGCATTTTACCACCATACTGCGATTGCCGTCCCACCTGCCAGGAAGGCGATTATGGCAAGCCCCCACAAAATGGACGTCTTTCGGCTGAAATTCAGTATATGAATATATCGTCCCCTGATGGCTAATCCTACCAATATTATAAACTAGCTTTTGTCAGCGGCTTCGCCCGCGTGGAGTTCTGAAATTATCCCGCGGGAACATACTACCGGGATAAAAAGTACCCTATGTGTTAATCCAGATAATAAACTATCTGTATTCTAAATTTCATCCAAATCCATTCAGTAGTTTTTGCGTGAATGAGTAACAAACATCCATACATCCATACATATAAAACTTTCGCGTTTATAATATTAGTAGGCTAATAATTGGAACACAAATAGCTTATAGCCTAAATTAACACATAAAGTACTTTTTATCCCGGAAGTACGTTCCTGCGGAACAATTTACGACCTCCACGCGGGCGAAGCCGCTGGCAAAAGTTAGTATAGCATAATCAGCCTATTATGATCGCATGTAGGGGCTCGTGGCTAAATAACAACAGCTGCACGGGTCAATCGGCCAAGTGTAGCTACGCTTGTCGCTGTTGGTCTGTGGATGGGTGACCATCGATCTTACTAAGGTATCTGCGCTATTGTTCTTAGCTGTCATTCCTGCATTTTGGACAGTCGTTTCGGGTCGTCAGAACCGCAAATGTCTGACAACTAGTCTTACCAATGGGTATCGTAGCTGCACCTAGTATGACTGGAAGCAGACACGAATGTGTTTGGGAAAAGATAGATAATAATTGCACTGTCAGGACGCAGGCTTCTTCTCTGCGAGAGGGAATGGGCCGGGCTGTCACCACGCAGGCCCAATACGGGTTAACTAACAAAAAAACCGGCCAAGTGCGAGTCGGACTCACGCACCGAGGATTCCGTACAAACCTGCAGGTATTCACGGTTTATGCATAAGGTTTATGTTTATGAAATTAAATGTTAAAAAAAAAAATATTTGAGTTGACTGAATGAAAGGTAAATTGTGGTTTACGATTTATGACGTATTAAAAAAAAAACTACTTACTAGATCTCGTTCAAACCAATTTTCGGTGGAAGTTTTCATGGTAATGTACATCATATATTTTTTTTTAGTTTTATCATTCCCTTATTTTAGAAGTTACGGGGGGGGGGGATATATTTTACCACTTTGGAACTGTCTCTCGCGCAAACTATTCAGTTTAGGAAAAAATGATAGTAGAAACCTCAATATCATTTTTGTTGCCTGGTAGGATCCAAAGTTACTAACGAAGGATGCTAAAAACTTGGACAATAGATGAAATGTGCAAAGATCATAAATAAAATTTCATGTGTGGGCTTAGAAATAAATATTTGAGACACATATACATATATTTATAAACTTGCTTAAAATCTCTTTTCTTATGAATTTTGACAGTTGAAATTGACCATTGTTTTGACAATCTGATAAAATAAAAAGTTATTTTGAAGTAGGACAGCCGTTGTTATTTAGTATTTACATATTTTTTTAAATTATTTATTGCTCTATGAGTATTTCAGAGCCCAGCAAAGCCACAAAAACACAAAATGACAGTGCGAATAGTAACCCTATTAAACAAGAAAACCCTAGTTATACCATTGATATGGATTTGGTCAAAAAAGAAACAGTTACACCAGGAGCATTAACTTTAGCTAAGAGCAAAGACTGCGTACGCATTAATATTAATGAAAATAGTACAGAACCGCCGAACAGAAATGAAGAAATAGAATCAGAAAGTGTAGTAAACGTTACAGAGTTGAGAGTGCATATAGTAGGAGCTCCGAGGCCAAAGTTTACATTAAAGGGCATTTACGATAGCATGGTTCGTTTAGGGAAACCACCACAGACACTGCTTCAAGAACATCCTGCCCCAAAACCGCAGCAAATAGTTCGGACGCAATATAGTCAGTATAATCACACACATCATTAATTTGTCAGAATATTATGGTTATATTATATATGGTCTACTGTAAAGTCAATGGTCTCTGTGCCTTACGTTGCTTTAAATACTCCAACATTGTGTTATGATAACTTGATTTGAAAGTGTCCATTGAATTTCTTGCCCTTTCTTCGTCGTAAGAATCTACTCCCTGACTAGTTGACTGGTAGAAAATGCCTAAGGCATTAACTTCGAGTTTGCTTCTTTTTTATGTGTGGGAAGGTTATTTTAAATAAGTAACTTACTGACCCAAAAGGTTTCAAAACTCATGACCCATGGATCATCATCCGATTTCTTCCTTGGAAATTTAAAAACTTTCTACATATTACTCCGATACGTGTACAATTTTTTCTCGAATTAGCATTGTTTGTGGTTAAAACACTACCACATGAATACACTAACCAGTCGTAGGAAGAAATTGGACTGCGTCATCCTCCACAAACTGATGGAACGATACATTGCAGTGAATTTTTGAGTTCATTTAAGATTAAAATTCCGACTCGGATTCCCAGACCTAACACGTAATTTATTTTACATCACTGGCTCAAAAACTAACCTCGGTCATTACGCCGCTGTTCCGAGACTCTGTAGGCAATATAACATATTAGCCATAACTAAGAATTTAGACATCTGTGAGTCTCTATCTAAATATAAAAATTGTTTATAAGATTTAATTTAATTTAAATATCTCTAGGTGTTAAGTATTTCAATGTATTTCATATTCTTCTTTTTAGTGATTTTAGAGTCCTTTAATAATCTATAAACTGTTACCAAATTTTACCTACAATTAATATTTTAACCTTGTTAGCTTAGTTGTAAACTCTATTGTGCATGCTGTGGTCTCCTATAAGTGAAGGAGTACACCTACTTAATACCTCATGTTAGCCTTTGTTTACGTGTCAATGTATTGTGTACATCTTTTGTTGGAGATCCAAAATGAATAAATAATAAATAAATATAAATTTAAAATCGAAATTAGGGTGTGACTCTAATAGCCATTGGTTCCGTTGATTGGTCCTAGCGTTGCAGTCTTGTTCTTGCAAATCGAAATTCGTACATATAGTCGAAACGTTTAGCCTAGCCGAATTAAAAATACAGTCAACATCTTTCTTACTTTTAGTATATTCTCTTTAACGAAATATTTAATTAGCCGATGGCCGTTTTATATAAGAATAACCTGGATTAAGTTATCTGATTCAGGAAAAATAGGGGTTATGTGTGTTAACGTAACTAAATAATTGTTTTTCTTTTTTTAGACTTCACTCAAAGTCGAGGCACTCTTCAGACCCAGGGTGATCCTCAAGGCCCTATTCAGGCACAGGGTTATCCTCAAAAATCAGGATATCCTTCCAGTCCACCATATGTTCAAGGATATCCCCAAGGTCAAGGGCAAGGATATCCTCAAGGACAAGGGTATCCCCAACAACAGGGATATCCTCAGCCACAAGGATTCGCTCAACCAGGATTTGGTCCAAGATATCCTGAAGGTCAACAAATGCGCAGAGGTCCACCGTTAGATTACAATCCACAATCACGAAACTCCTTTGTCAGACTAGTCATGTGCATAGTGCTTGTAATGTTGTTGGCCACTGCTATTTTCGTAACTATTGTTTATACAACGTAAGTAGTGCCTCTCTCTTACTATCTTTTTCTTTTTCTAATCGGTCAATTTGATTTTTTTTCTTCTAAGTTTTTTGTGTGTCAACTCTTCTTGAGAAGAATACTGAATTGCACCAATGATACTGAACGTGATCATCGTGATCATCGTGAGTACATTTTAACCGCGTTCAAGAGCTGTCATTGTCAAAATTGTTCTGGGGTATTGCCACAGCTCTTGTTTTCGTGCTGCCAGTATATACCGGTCATCACTTAGCTACCACAGCTTATTTTCATTTATTTTATTTTTATTACGGAAACGTCTTTGAGCATCGTTCTCACAAGTACAATTTCAACATAAATACCTATTATGCTTAGGAATGGGAAAATTGCTTCATCTTTTTACACGCTTTATATTAGCTTTACTTGTATGTTTGTTTGTAACCGACTCCTTATAGCGCGATTTTGACCCACTTTAAATTACTAGATTTCATTTAAACTCTGTAGACTTATCGAGGACCGATCACAATACTATAATTTCATAAATTTGTGCCATTATCCTTGCCACGGTTACCAGGACAGCAAAAAACTGTCTCTGAAAACTACGGTGACATACGTCACAAACTACGCTGACATACGTCTCAAAATTCGAAACACTCTAAAAAATTGAAAATAAATAATAGTTTAATAAAACTAAAAAACACGCTTCCATAGAAAACCAACCCAAATGGTTTTCTATGGAAGCGTGTTTTTTAGTTTTTTTTTAAACTATTATTTATTGACCAGCCCCTTGACAATTCAAAAGTGCTTGTAATTGGTTTAATTAAAATAACTACTTTGGGTTTCAGTTTGATTTTGACAGCTCCCAATCGCGGTTTAGATTTGTGCTTATCGCGTCAGTTTCTTTGATGAAATCCACTCTATGTACTAAAATGTAGTGATTACCATAACTTAACGATGTTAGGCTTATATTTAAAAATCTTTTTCTTTCAGCCCCGATTTGAGAATATTTTTCATAACAGCTGGATGGGCGATTATGATACCGGCAATGTAAGTTGATTTTGAAGTAATGCTCTTATAGCGCAATTACAATTGGTCACTCTCCCGAAGGAATTGCCATGGAATCGCCTATGGAATTTGGGCAAACGAACAAGTAAACGGGTTCGAGTAAGCTCGTGTTCGGACAGTCCAGTCCAGCTTCATCGTTTCGGTTACCCGAATTCGGAAACCCGATGACAGTTTTCTTTCCTTTATTCCTTTTCTGCTCGACTGCATTTAAATTACGTTAGCTCGTATTCCAATAACATGGCCAGTGTAATTAAATTGCATCGGTAGCCCAAATGAGACCAGTGGTGGCCCAATGATAACGACCATGTTGTAGTTGGTGGGTTTGATTTAAACCTAAGCAGGCACTGTCCTTGGCTAACAGGAGAATTCAGCTGGGCTGGGCAGCATTTGAGCAGCTTCGTCGAGTCTTCTCGTCACGAATTCCACAGAGCCTAAAGACGAAAGTCTTCAACCAGTGCGTTCTACCTGTTATGACCTATGGAGCCGAAACGTAGACACTCATGGTACGGCTGGTCCACAAATTTAAAGTCGCTCAGCGAGCTACGGACGAGCTATGCTTGGAGTATCTCTGAGGGACAGAATCCGAAATGAGGTGATCCGGCAGAGAACCAAAGTTGTCGACATAGCTCATAGTATTAGCAAGCTAAAGTGGCAATGGGCCGGCCACATTAGCTGTCGAACCGATGACCGTTGGGGTAGACGTGTTCTTGAGTGGAGACCGCGAATTGGCAAACGTAAGGTAGGACGCCCTTAGGCCAGGTGGAGCGACGATCTTCGTAGGGTGGCTGGGAGCAGCTCGATGAGAGTTGCCGAAAATCGAGCTGAATGGCGTGCAATTGGGGAGGCCTATGTCCAGCAGTGGACTGCTATAGGCTGATGATGATGAGGCACTTTATGCAATTTATTTGATCACCACTGCTCTCAAAATCGATGATGGAAAACATTATGGAAACCGGCATGTCCAAGAACTAAAAATTTGAAGACATGTGACCTCTACCGACCAGTACTTACTGAGCCAGCCACCCGAGTAGTGAATTAAGACCCATAACTTCTTACCGAGAGGAGGGTTGTGTCCCAGCAGTGAAAACGTTATAAACAGGTATGCTTATGATGTGTGCCCGAATTCCAGTTAAGACTTTTGCTAACGCCTAAGTTTAATTGCGTTTTTATCATCGGCGGACGGCGATTCTGTCAGTCGATAAGTTCGAGAACCAACTTAATCGCTAGCCACCGGTGCCAAAAGAACTGTTTCTGCTGAGGCTCTATATTAATTTGCAGGGTACTCTTGATTGGAGCACAGTGCTGTTTGATGGCCTCACCGTGCGCTAGGACGCCTCCAGGAAATTTCGTCTGTTTAATTATTGCGGTAAGTCAAACTGGATCACTTCGTTGGCGACAAACATGACACGAGGAATGCCTAACAACAATTTAATCGTTAGTTTAAAAAGCATGTGAAGGTACAGTGTGTTATTACTTGAAAGTACAGAGTTTTTGCAAAGTTTTTGTTTTTGAAGTGAAAATTCGATTGTGGGAATGGTCGGGAAAATCTAATTGTGGATGGCGTGATCATAGCAAGATCCCCATGGCCTACAATAAATTTGATATTTCGTTAATTTATTCCATTTCAGGTTCATTCATGAGTTTGAGTTCCATATGACTATTTCGTTATTACAATATTTTAAAACAAGTATTTGACATGAAGGTTGTTGAACTTAAAACCATATTTCCTAGTAATCGCTTTGTTGCAAAATGATTACAACATGATCTCTAACTCTGAAAAAAAAATCTCTACAAATAGCTTTAAGCCGCAATCTTCTAATTTTATGGTCTCTTTAGGAATGGTAGACTTCAATGTTTTGGAGGATTTTGAAACAACAATGTGATATTTTAGGGGAAATAAAATAAAAACATATCACGCTTACCAGCTTGTGTTAGGATAACAGCGTCATTTTGATATTCCTCCCCATTTAGGTAGCTCTTCTTAACGGACGAGAAATTAATACTGAAATTTCAAGGACGCGTCACGTTACGGCTCATTTTGTTACATGAGAGAGAAGACAGATATAATTCACTCTGTCTCTCACAGAGAGACTCTTCTTAAGAAGAATCTAATCCGTCACGTTTACGTGTACGACGCGCAATTTTTTTTTTGTCTTTCAGTAAACCCTGCTAACGCTCTGCGGCGCACATCAATATAGCAGAATCGTTTTTTAGGTCGATCATAAAGATAGGAAGCTCGTACTGTGCAGGCCGCTAGCCGGTGTTTGGATCACATTCATACTGTTTAAAGCATTTTGTCACTAATCGGTGATTTTGTAGGGCGATCATAAAAATAGGAAGCCGGTGTTTTGATCACATTCACACTGCCATGTTTATCACTAACTATTTTAAGTTTATTTGGCCATCCTTTGATCTAATAAGCATAAGGCTGCATTTTCATTTAGATGACAGTTTTCAGTGGATACCGCGAATCGGCAAACGTAAGGTAGGACGCCCTCAGGCTAGGTGGAGCGACGATCTTCGCAGGGTGGCTGGTAGCAACTAGGTGAGAGTTGCTGAGAATCGGGCTGAGTAGCGTGCAATTGGAGAGGCCTATGTCCAGCAGTGGACTGCTATAGGCTGATGATGATGATGATGACAATTTTCATCGACTACCAAGCATAGTGCAAAGTTACTTCCCTGATGTTATATGTTTATTTACAAAACTCGCCTAGCTTTCTAGTTTGATGCCGAGATGTTGTGTAGGTGAGACGAAATTTGTGGTCTAATTAACGCTCTCATAATCAATCATTAATCATTATTTTGGAGGTATGAGGAGCAGGGTATAAAGTTCACTCAACTTCAGTAGAAAAGGGAGGATCCTCCGGCTAGACGTGTGTTGTGTGTGGTGGGCAACTGCCAACGAATGATGTCGGGACTTTGTATTTATCAAAATCAAATCAAATCAATTTATTTCGGGCTACAAAGACCCTGATCATAAATACTTTACAGACTATCATACATACAAATAAAAATCACGTAAACATAACTATTGTCCACGAAGTGACGAGGTCGTGTTGTGCTACGTGGTGTCGCCAATACACGACACCCTTCGGCCAAAACTCTTCCTTGAGGAAGGTCTCGATTTGATGAGTTGGAACTCGCACCACGAATGACTTGAAGTTCGTGTTGTGGTGCGGTTCCAACTTCTCGACCCTCAAGGTCCAGTTGGTCTTAACACGTACGTACTCCACGATCTCCTCAACCTTCGTCAATGTAGACGGGACACATAGAGCTGCGTCGTTGGTGTATCTGGACGCAGCAGCATATAAGCGCACATAGCGCGTATATTTATGCTATGCATATGCTATATGCGCGATGCAGGATTTTGTGTGTCGTCAATGTAATGCGTAGTTTGCATGCGGCGGTATAGATAGCACTACAAATTACTTAACAACTCGTTTACTTTTCAGGTATCCGCAATGAGTATGATATGTGCAAGAATAACAGCTTTCTATAGAACTGAAATTATATTGTATGCACTTATTGCTACTACGGTGATGGTGGCGATTTGCATTGCTCTTTCATTTTCAAAAGTAAGTCACTACTTTATATTGCTTCTTCTAAAGAGGTCACCTTGAGGCGGGGCACGTGAGAGAGAGGCAAGCTATGCCCCTCACGCCCTTAGCCGTAGGAGGAGACGCCCCGGGCGTCGGGAGTCGATTGCGGACTCCCGGCCACCGTAGGCGCGGGCTTGCGGGCGGCGAGCAACGGGTACCTCGCCACCCTGTAAGGACCAGGCCCGTGTCGACAGCGCGTAGTTTTCCACGCATGCCTCATAGAGATGTCAGCAGTATTGATGGGGTCCGCTAGGACCGATGCCTGCCAGGGTTGTGAGATTTGTTCGAAATAGAAACCATGGCCTTGGCATATAGGCAACTGTAGGAACACGGGTGGGTTTTAGTCAGTAAAAGTCTGACACGCCTTCCGGCTTTGCCCAAAGCGGGAGAAGTCATTTGATGATTTCCCACCCACAAAAAAAGGGGTCACCTTATTCTAAGGGTGCTGATAATCTGACTTACCAACCGTGTCGTTTACCAGTTCATCATTATTAGTTTGGGCGTTCCTTCGATGCTACAAATTTTCGCCACTACTTGTATCACCCCATCATTCGTAGAAATGTTTACCATACTTTTCACCTAGCTGACTGGAAAATAGGTACCTGCATAACAGCATAATCAGACTCATATTACTCGTGCTACTGGGACACTGGCCTACTCTTTCTGAGAGAGTGGGCTAGAACCCACCACGCAGACCCAGTATGGGTTGGTGGAAGTCACATAACTTTGAATTTTGACCTGACCAATTTATATTTTGTTTTTCAGTTCGACTTTACAAGTTACTTGTTATACATAGTCGGGATAGCAACAGCGTTTAGTGTGATCGTCTTGATTATTGTTGTCGTTTCGATGATCTCAGGAACTATGATGAAGCCCCTGATTATTGGTATTCTGATTGTAGGAACCATTATACAAGTTGTGGTAAGTTTTAATATTTATTAATTAAATTAATACATTTACTGAACTCACTATAAACTGTATCGTAGGCCTTCTGTCAGACATAGAGATTAAGAATGACTTCAAGGCCAACATACTTAATCAATCTATATATATATACAGTGTGTCTGGTCGGTGTCCGACCTGTTAAGGCGAAGCAATATGGTCAATTTTATCGACAAATCCACCATAATAAGGTATTTTTCCTCTACTTTTTTGAAATGGCGGCCATTCTATTTTTATTTTTACTGAGTGCGGTTGGGTTCATTTATTTTGCCATTTCTACCGATATTAGAGGTCCCACTGGCATAATTTCGTTCGATAGCTACAAAAGTAGGCAATAAGTTCACACTAAAAAGTTTAGCAAAAACTACCATTAAAACCTAAAAATAATACAGGAAACTAAAAAAGTGTGGAAAAAATTGGTTGTTTTTTACTGTTTTAAAATAGCCACCATTTCAAAACAGTAGGGGCAAAATGTCTCATTATGGTGGATTTGTCCATAGTAGGAATTGAAAAAAAAAAAAATTGATAGTTCAGTTTTTGAGGAAGGTTATAGGCTATTTATCAACATGCTAGTAACCACAGGAGTCGAGCACAAAGAAAGAAGTCAGAAAGACTAATCGAAAATCAAGTAATATCGATGATGGGCGATACGGCCGTGGAGGCGGCTTTATCGCACTGCCCGATTAAGATATAACTAAATCGAACTGAGATATAACGATTATTACTAAATCGAGCAGTCCCACTAAGTAAAATATAAATTAGTAGGTAGGTATTGCGGCAGGTGTACTACAATAGTGTACGAGTCCCTATAGTTTATTCAATTCAATTCGGTTGTATGCTACTTGGATCATATTATGATTCTTTTCCATATTTCCTTTGTGATTATCAGTTACTGAGTGCGGATTTCACCAATGAAACTAAATGCGATCAAACATTTATAAACCGCGTTCAAGAGTTGTCAGTGTCAATATTCCATATAATTTTTGACATTGACACCTCTCAGACATGGTTTAGATGATTGGTGAAGTTCGCTCTTAGTAACCAAACTATTGCTATATACAGATGGAACTCAGAAATGACGAAAGAGTCGGTGTGTTTGAAATTGTCAACAACTATCATAAGCATATTGAGCTTACAGAAACAGAATAAGGATAGTGAAAAGGATAAACACAGTTTTTGATTCAAACATAATGGACATTCTCCTTTAAGAAAATAATTATGACAGACGAAAATATGTACCCAAAATTTGACAGTTGAAAAATAAAGGACACAATAATTAATCGGTACCAAAATTACGGTTTCAATTAAAGAGTTGAATGATATTGTTTTTCGTTTTTTTTCCTTTCCCAAAAGAAGTTTGTTTTCCAAATTATTAAAAGACGTATGGGCTAAATTACTGGACCTAACGCAACCCTTACATTCTTCCTGGTGATAATGGATACTCTTACGTTGGAGATCCAGGAAGTGGCTCCCAGGCGTACGCTGTTTGTCGATCTTATTGTTCTTGCTTCCCGAGAGTGGTCTGAAGGTCTAGAGCATATTTGAAGTGTGGTGGCAAAGACGAGTGTGGTGGATTGGTTTCAGCAGAACCAAAACAGTGTAATTTATTATTTTACGATTTCGGCTGTCTCTCCAGTCTGGCTAGAATGTCCTTTTCGATCTGTTCCAACTTTTGGAACCTTCGCTTGTCCAAGAAGATGTCAAAGTAGCCCGAGAGGTAACACACTGCATCAACTCAGGACGTATGTAACGGCGACCGTTCATAGGAACAAGTTACAAACCACCGATGCCCCTCAAGTTAAAGACGCAAATCAACCAGTCCGTGATAAAGCCTGTCGTACTGTACGGGTTGGAATGCTGGGCCAAGGCCAAGGTACATGGATAAGAAAAAAATGCTTATAGCAGAGATGAGAAAGTTGAGATGAACGTGGGTCGTGACAAGACTAGATAAACTTAGAAATCAGTATATTAGAAACAGTTTGAAAGTGGCGCTAAAAGTTAAGAGGGAATCGTTTGTTTTGGTATGGGCATATGATGTGGAGAGATGAAACACATGCACTCGTAACTAAACGTGATGAATATAAGTATTGATAGGAGGAGAAGGAAAGGAAGTTCAAAGATGAGATGGATAGATTGTGTAAGGGATGATATGCAAGAATAAGGAGTATATTAGATAAATGTACGGCTGAGAGGGAATGGAAGATAACACGTGTTGCGTTGAATCCAAATGTAAGGACATGGGGCAAGGGCAGGAAGTTAATGATTGTATCCTACTCTTCATAGGAGTGCCTGTGAAGAGTAGGCAGGGCCTCATTGATGAAATTATGGAGTTCCAGTAGTATGATCATGAAAGGAAGTATTTATAAATAAAAATAGACAATAGTACACAACACATTAAATCTGAATATCACACCAGCAAAAGAAAAGCCTTAATTATAGACGCCTGATATGTGTATTAAAAAAACACATTGCTATGCACATTTTACTAGGCGTGAAATGTGTTTGTCTTCTAAATTACTTTCTTACACTTATCCGTGGTTTGAGTGAGGAGTATTTTATCTAGTTACGTCGTGTTTGATATAATGACTATATTTCTGAATTCTGTCACCATATTCATATCTAGAGAATGCATGATTTTCCAGATTCTGATTACACAATAAGATTTAGTTGAGGACACACTGAAACAATAATATAATCGATTTCTAGTTTTATTTAAAATTACGTGCAAAACATTAACAAAGCGTATATTTTAATAAAAACGCATGATTATTATTCCAAAATTATTATTGAATAAACATATCATAGCAAGGCGTGTCTTCAGAGGTGTGTCTACAGTGCACCCTTATTTAACAAACATAGTTTTAAGTCCCTTGTACACTACTTTCACTGTCCCTTTTTTTCACCACTGTCTGCAACCTGTACATTCTGCCCTGACAGTTAGGTTAGTCCACAAATATAAGGCCGCTCAGCGTGTTATGGAGCGGGCTGTGCTCGGAATTTCTTTGAAAGATAAAATCAGGAATTAAATTATCCAGTAAAGTACCGGAGTTACTGAGATAGCATGCAGAGTAAGCAAGCTGAAGTGGCAGTGGACTGGCCATATTTGTCAAAAAACCGATGGCCGGAGACGCAGACGTAGCAAGCGTAGTGTGGGACGCTCCCTAGCTAGGTGGACCGACGACCTTAAAAAGGCCTGGGTCAGACTGGATGTGGAAGACGAAGGACAGAGTATTATGTCGCAGCATAGGAGAGGTCTTTCCCCAGCATTGGCTTGCGATACGATGAATTCCTTCGAATACACCAAGATTACCAGATCGAACTGTTGACCTTGGTGTGAGATTACCTTCTCAGAACAAGGAATCCTGAACAGTTTGAGAGCGAACTAAAGCTCATATTTATTTTCAGTTACTCACAATGGAACTTCAAATGGTACTAGGCGGTGGAGCAGTAGAGATAAGCGAATCTGACTACGCCATCGCAGCATTTATGATCTACACATCAATAGTAGACATATTCATAAAAATGGTGCAGTTAATAGGACTAACAGAGTAACAGTTAGCTGCTACGCAGTACAGGAAAATAAGACAGTTGACTAATATAGCCACAGCTAGGTTAGTATACTTTGCGTATATCCACAGGACGTCTTGTGGCGTTCTGTTATGGGGATCGACAGCTGATGTGCATCAAATTTTATATTGGAAAAGGGAGCAATCCGTATAATTTGTCCCTTAGAAATAAATTTGAAGAAATCGATATACTTACTAATTTGCCCTCACTTTATATAATAGAAAGCATTTTGTATTTTCGCGAAACACTTTAGAATTTTCAACATTAGAAGCGATTTTCCGATTATAAATATACGCAGTAATTATGAATTTGTGATACCTATATTAAGATGAATTAAAACAAGCAAATAAATTCTTGTAAACAACATAAGCATATAACAAGTTGCCAAATGCGGTTACTGAATATGCGATTAAAAAAAAATTACGCTATGTATGTCCAAGTCCTACTGCACATGTCGCTTACCTGGTACCTACCTCATTAACGGCAATATTACGAATTTCTATTTACTGCTCTCAAATTACGTCAATTTAAACAAAAAAAAAAAAAAAAAATTGTACTTACTTCCATTACAAAATCTTAACATTATTTGGATTATTCTAATTACATGTCTTCATTAGTGGCTTTTGTGGATTTGATACAGTTCTAATGTCAATCATGTGATTTAGTTTAAATCGTTGTTTTTTTTTTAAATTATATTTTGTTGGTTTCTGACCTTTTTTTATTCTATTCTATTTTGTGAGTGTGAGAACGCTATAGGCCTGGTAGATTCATAAGTATTTTGATTTGCTGGTGGATTTGGATCACTTTGAGAGTTATTCTGCCGTCATAAGAAAGAAGGCCGTAAGTACGTCAACGTTGATTCCGAGATAATTGACGTTTTATCTAAAATGATGGCCCAGGATTTACTGAATGGTTTTAGTTAGTGATTCTTGTTTTATAAGACGTCAAAAAATATAGGCTTTATTTTGAACCATAATTTATGTAAATTCATAAACGCGTATTGTTTTTATTTTAAATTTTCCCTTTTGTTTTAGCAGAAATATAATAATAAATTGTGAAATACTTATCTGAAAGGGCGTAATAGCGTAGAATGTAATTGCGGCTTTTCATAGAAGGAACTCAATCTTCCTAAAGCCGAAATCCTTGCATGTAAAGCCTTAAATGTGCAGTTGCGCCTTTTTTTGATAGTAAACTAAGTTACGAATCGTTTTCAAAGCAGGCATTGCAGCATAGTTATTTTGTGTAAAGGAAATAAAAGCCTTCGTCAGTCGATTGTAAACAAGACTTATTAAAATGAAACCAAAACTATTTACTAAAATATGTACTTTATTATTATGAGTCAGTCTCTTATGTTCTATTTTCAGTCAAACTTAAAATAATACGTAAGACACAAGTAGGTGCATAACTAACACCAGTTACCTTATTACTATGAAGCGTTTTGAAGTAACCAATTCTTGCTAGTAATAATAAACAAATAATTTTTGAAGTAACATTTTTCTCATTATGTATCTAAACAAAATCAACAAAACATATTATCTATATATATAAAAGAAAGTCGTGTTAGTTACTTCACTTATAACTCAAGAACGGCTGAACCGATTTAGCTGAAAATTGGCAGGGAGGTAGTTTAGAGCCAGGAGAAGGACATAGGATACTTTTTTTTTTTTTTTTTTTTTGCTTTTGGCAAAGGATACTTTTTATCCCCTTCGACCGCGTTCTCGTGTGATGTGACATAAAACGTCAAAGAGAATACATTTCACTATAAAACGTGGTATGACAAAAACTTTGCCTTCGAGGTACCAGGCGGTCATAACTTGGTATGAGCTTATTAAACAGCAGTGTCAGCCAGAAAACGCTTTATGCCTTCGAAGTAACAGGTTATCATAACCGAGTAGGAGCTACCCAAACATATGAGTATCAGCTAGAAAACGCTTACCAGATCACCACCGCGTACCAGGTTGTCAAACTTGGAAGGTTTATTACAACATTTTGAATCTTAGGCGATACGAAGTTCGCTGGGTCAGCTAGTATACTCATAAAACAAAAATATATCTCTTGACAATAAAATAACACACAACACAACCAATAATCATCTTAAACAGTTTACATATAGGAACTTTTACCAGCACTCTGAATCATAATTATATTTCATTTCACAAAATAAAAACATAATTATCTTCTGAAACAATGTCAATAGAATCCCACAAAACTACTAATAATATAATTTTAAAACATCAGCTTATATAGATAAAGGAACTTCAAATAGAAGTGAGCCTAATAATAAAGCACTGAGAATCACATATTATAATTAACAAACTTAAACAAAAACAGTTCAAGTAACAATCAAGTTTCGGGATTGAACAAAAAATCAGTTAATCAACGAATTTATCTACCTACGTAATTTTATATTATTTCACAGTTAGTTACTATTCACGAATTATAATGTAAAGTAAATAAACATTACTTACCAAGATATCAATATTATTTCAAAAGAAAAAACGGCTGCCGCGTCGTCCCGTCACCGCACACGCACACTGCACTTCGCGTGGCCTTTTTTTTTTTCTTTTCTTTTTTTTTTTTTCTGGATGGGAAATCATCAAATGACTTCTCCCGCTCTGGGCGGAGCGGGAGGGCGTGTCAGACTTTTACTGACTAAAACCCACCCGTGTTCCTTCAGTTGCCCATGTGCCAGGGTCACGGTATCTCTTTCGAACAATCTCGCGACCCTGGCAGGCATCGGTCCTGGCAGACCCCTTCAGTATTGCTGACATCTCTTTGAGGCGCGCGTGGAACACTACGCGCCGTCGACCCGAGCCTGGTCCTTACCGGGCGGCGAGCTACCCATTGCTCGCCGCCCGCAAGCTCGCGCCTACGGTGGCCGGGAGTCCGCTATCGACTCCCGACGCCCGGGGCGTCTCCTCCTGCGGCGTGAGGGCGCAGAGACTGCCACTCCCTCACGCGCCCCGCCTCCTCCTTCGCGAGCATTACAGCTTCGCAGAAGGAGGTGACGGCTTCCCATGCCCTCTCGCTCCGCGTACCATGGCTCGCACCAGGGCCGGACGCGAGAGGTCACCGCCGCCGATCGCCTCCACGAGGACACGGCGGTCCTCCGCCCAGGCAGGGCACACCTCCACCGTATGCTCCACCGTGTCCTCCAGACGATCCTTGCAATGGAAACACCCGGGCATTTCCTCCCGCTTTATCCTGAACAGGAACCCACCGAAGCACCCATGCCCGGTGAGAACCTGCGTCAGGCGGAAGGTGAGGACGCCGTGGCGCCTCTCTATCCACTCCTCAAAGAGGGGACTTACCGCCGCAATTGTGGCGTGCCCGGCGCTGGGTTGCGACAATCGTACTCACCATGTTGCCATGAGATCCTGCCGGAGCTCTGTCCGCCGTGCCGTGATTTGTCGCGGCAGCGGAGTTTCGCCACGGCGTTCCGCCTCCTTGCGCCACTCCCACATGTGGGCGAGGACCTTTGCCTCCAGATCCCATGGCGGCACTCCGGCAAGGAGGCTCGCCCGCTCGCACGAGACCGTGCGGTATCCCCGGATTAGCCGGATGGCCATGACCCTCTGGGCCGCACTTAACCGGCGCGCTGGGCGCAGCCTCAACGAGGGCGCCCACACCGGTGCCCCGTAGAGGGCCATGGACCGCACGACCCCCGCGTAGAGCCTCCGGCAGGAGGCGTTTGGACCCCCTAGATTGGGCAGGAGCCGCTTGAAGAAGGTACGATGAAGTACCTGGGACTTGTCCGGCTATCGAGGACAAGTCCCAGGTACTTCATCGTCGACTCGACGCCGATGTGAACCCCTCTTTTCAAAATACTCTCCCCGCGCCCACTTCCGCACGCGTGTCCCTTCAAAAAACTTATATGAAAAAACTTTTTTACAAAAAAAAAAACAACCGACTTCCTTAAAAACACTACAAAGTGAAAAATAACTTTAATTTCGGAAGTCGGTGTCTTAGGATCTGTATTTATGGTTTTTTTGCCACCGACTTCCGAAATTAAAGTTATTTTTCACTTTGTAGTGTTTTTAAGGAAGTCGGTTGTTTTTTTTTTTGTAAAAAAGTTTTTATTTTAAATTTTTTAGTTGTGGTATTCACCCCGCACTAATTCCAAACAAACAATGCATATTTATGCGATAACAGAAATCGCGGTGGATTTGCTGTCATTTTTTAAAGAGTTCCGGTGTCTGTCTCCCGAACTCATCATCAGACCTGTATGAAATTTATAGGGGACCATTTCGGAATAAACCCTAACCTTCTAACCTTTCACTGTAAGTTCCTATATGTACTGTTCACCGATGAGGAGTTCCATGCGGTATCTTCGAAGACTATAATTAGTTCACCACGGATGGATAGATAGAACCAGCAATTATTTTTGATCTTTAGTACAATATCCAAATCACATTACGTGTACTGTTTGTTTTTGAGGAGTTCCTTCGTTTATCTCCCAAAGTATACATCAAATCTTCACAAAATTAATATGGGACCACCTCAAGAGTATACCCTTACGAATAAAAAAAGAATTTTCAAAATCGGTTGACAATTGGCGGAGAAATCGGTGAACATACATAAAAAAAAAAAAAAAAAAAAAAATACATACAGTCGAACATATAACCTCCTCCTTTTTTTGAAGTCGGTTAAAAAGCCCTTATTGCGAAGTTAGGGCTTTTTACCGTAGTAAATTGAGAGGTTTTGCTTATTTAAAAAGCCCTAATTGGTAATTGGGGCCTTCCAGACTAGCAATACGAAAATACTAACAAAAAAGGCCGTTATTGTGTAATTAAGGCTTTTCAGATTCAAAAAACAGAATTTATGTCGTAGTTAAGCCTAAAATCCTTATGATATCTCTAATCTCATACGAGTTAGAGCTTTGTGAGATGTCCATAAGATAGCATTTTCTTTGCTGATTCCGAATATGTTAATAACACATTTTTGACAAAATTGTCAGTTACGGCCTTTTTTCTTATGACGGCAGTATTGCTAATCCATTCTTTCATATGTTCCAAAAATAGCCTGCTTAGCAACGTAAACACCGCCATGAATGTAGTGAAACTGTCAAAATAAAAGCGATTCAGGCCAACTGATAGTCTAATACGCAATTACCCCTTTGGCCTACACTGTCCTCAAATGCCTACTGTAATGAGAAAACGACGTGAAATACAATATTATGTTTTTTTTTTTGTCATTCTAATTGTAAATAGAAACGAACTTTAAACATCTGACATAATGTTAGAGAATAGTCTTGAAAGGGAGAACACTGTACACTGTCGGTTGAGGGACCTTTTCGCACAATGTGAAACTGTAAATTAATGAACTGAATGGTCTGTTCCATATGTATCTGAGGAAAATGTAAACAAAAGGATCAGAAACAAACGTAATTGTTAATGTCAATTTGTAGTGCTTTGATTTGATTATTTTTATTCTGTTTTTCGTTTAACAAATGAGGGCTATTGTAGAACCTACACTGTAGGCGATGATGATGTGATTTTTCAATAACAATTCGTTCTTACTATTCAAACTCTAATAAAATTGTTAGATAAAATGGTAAATGGCATGCGTTACAATGCAACCTTTAGTAAACAGCAACTTTTCACGCCAATAGTAAAAATAATTTCTCAGAATTCACTTTTATACAATGTAACTTAGTTTGATGTAAAGAATGCGCAGACGACCGCTTTGTAATGGGTATATACAACCTGTATGTATAAAATGACTGTATATTCTGTTGAACAAAATAATAAAATCTTCTTGATGTTTCTATCTTTGCTCTCTTTAATTGTCAGTGTTTGACAGAAACTAGCTTTTTATGCACAACAACAACTTTGACAATTCATGTCATTGTTGACAAGTTGAGGTTGAGACCCAATAATATAAATTGAGACTGATGTTTTAGAGATATTTATATATATATATATATATATATACAAGTAACTAATCGTAATGTGTGTACAAATTGACGAAATAAAATGATCCCTGAA
Source organism: Aporophyla nigra (assembly GCA_947507805.1). Lineage (NCBI taxonomy): Eukaryota > Metazoa > Arthropoda > Insecta > Lepidoptera > Noctuidae > Aporophyla > Aporophyla nigra. The sequence continues at coordinate 13,108,528 of OX382315.1, read as the reverse complement.
ACACTAAAACCAGAAATCCATGTTACCACAATTGAACTACAAAATGAAATCAAAAGCAGAGAAATTAAAAAGTCTGATAATAAAAGTTTAACTTCTATAAAAAGTCGTGAAATACTTAAAATAGAAAATGCAGAAGAACATAAAAGCAAAGCTGACGTTAGTAATGTTATGAATGTGGATTCAGCTGTCTCGAATGTGAAAAAACATGGAATTAATACTGCAGTTACAAACATATACAGAATGGAAAAAGGGGATACATATTTTAGGAAAATGGTTCATGGAAATCCTGGAAACAATATACAAGGAATTTTCCCGAAGGATTACTGGGTACAATTTAATGGTAAGCTCGCGTGTAAATATTTATGCTCGTAAGATAACATCAATTATTTATCCAAAACATCAGTATACAGGGTCAAATTAAATTACATTGTGATAGTTTAGCTACGTGTCACTATCAAAAATGAATTAAATTAAATTAAAATCTTTTTGTTTTTCATCATTCTTTGGCAAGGTCTATGTCCGTAATTGACCAGCGAACCGTGTGCGCAAAGCGTAATATATGTTTTTTCAATCGGTTGCCTCAATATACGACACAGTGTCATGAAAAGTTTTGAATAAAGTTCGAAGGTTCTTTTTTTTTATTAGCAATATCGATATCGAAATAATATAATTTGGCCCTGTATACTCACATGACATGCTATACATGTATGTTACATTGAATTTGAATTATCACAGTCATGTTTTGTCTTAACGGCGTACCAAGTACTTTGGATTCTTTTCATTGCGAGTGATGAGTCAAAACCTTCCAAAGTATAGCATGGTTACGGTCTACGGCCACTTAGGCATTACGAAATTCATCATATTCATCAGCATCATCATTTCAGCTGAGCTGAGCGTCATCCACTGCTGGACATAGGTCTCCCCCAATTTGGGAGGGGATTTGCCATAATCGCGACGCTTGGCGGGCAAGTTAGCGATCGCAGAATGGTAGTAAAATGCATAGAGAATGCTGCTGCCCATTCTCTAGTCCCATAGTCGCCTTTTACAACACCTACGGAAAGAAATGTTATGGTGCTATTCTTCACGTTCGGCATCACACGGAACTCCGACGCAAACGAACGAAATAAGTAACATACATTTACAGGGTATTTTTGGCGGTTACGAGACTACCTGTCCTGAGTTCAGTTGTTCGCCCGCGTGAACCGTGGGATTGTCACCAATGAAAACGTCGCCCAGTGATTTCATGTCAATAATTTCATACAGTCACGTAAGAGATGGCGGGACGAGCTGAATAGGTTCTGTCAAAACTGGAAGGAGGATGCCCTGGCTTGCAAAAGATGAAAGGAGAGGAGGGAAGCCTTTATCTAGGAATAGACTAGTAACATTGAAACAAAAATCGAACTGTAATTCTAGCTTTAACGTTTCGTTTTTAGTTACAGGCAGTATGCCCGAAGGCTCGTCGCCATTGTCCTATGATTCAAGCAGAAATGGATTCGTTGCAATTGTGTTTTCTATAACGCTAGTCATGCTTCTTATAACGGCTTGCTTTGTTGGATTTGTATACTTTACGTAAGTACATCAATAATTTATTTCAAGCAGTATTCAGTAGCCAAGGGTTTAAACCCTATTATATATTTTTTTTAAATATAAATATCTTAATACAACCAACACACCGTTATCTGATCCCAAACTAGGCAGAGCCTGTACTATGGTAACCAGACAACTGATAAATATACTTATATATTTCTAAATACATACATATTATAGATAAATTACACCCAGACACAGAACAAATGATTGTGCTCGTCACACAAACATTTGTCCTGGGTGGGAATCGAACCCACGACCTCAGTCTTAGCAGTCAGGGTCACTAACCACCAGACTAACAGGCCAGTCAAATTACTAGGTCTGTGCTGTCAGTTTGTCCATTCCCTATATTTGAAATAGACTAGCCCGTTAGTTTCTTTGTAGAAATCGCGAATGCTAAGCGTAGGGTCCTGAGTAAGTTTCTCAGGTCGGCAGCGTTATTGGGTTCTTCCATTAGGAATTTCTTAGTAACAATTTAGAGTTTGGAAGTTCGCGGTTTGATATCACGTGTTTGAAAGCACGTTATGTCGTTCGTCCTGCGCCTGTCCACTTCAATTGTATGAGTGACGAAAGAAAGAGTGCACCTGTGCACGCACTCACATACATAAACTCACTCACTTCATTCGAAAGACATCCATTGCTGGACGTAGACCTTCCTCAAGCATTTTGGGGTGGTTTGCTATAATCGCCACGCTTGGCAGGCGGGTTGGCAATCACTGTATGGTGGTGAAATGCATAAAGAATGCTGCTGCCCATTCTGTAGTAAGAACCTTAGTCACCTTCAATGACCCTAGTCTATTTATACGTAATTGCAACTCGCTTACCTCAGAAGAACTTATAGAAGGTTTTAATGAATTCAAATAATTCTGGAATACTGTTACCCCCAACTAGTTTTAACCGCCAATACTGTGAACAACTCCATATTAGGTATAAATAATTCATCTTCATACATCAATAAAATATGTTCTGTCACTATTAAATCTTTGAACGATAACTTTTCCATTAAAATCAATTAATAATATAAGTATTTATTCACATCAACAGGACAGCTATTTAACATTACATACATAAGACTTAAATGTAAAAAGCACACTGAATTGTCTTGTTCTACCTTCAATTACCGATAATATTCCGAGTACACATGTAGACTTATTAAAATTGAAAATCCCATCTAATATTTGTCCGGCCCCTATTGATATGCTGCTCGGTGCTGACATCAAAATCAAAATCAAAAGTCATTTATTCAAACTAGGCTGAGAGTCAGCACTTTTTGAACGTCAAAGTCACATAAGACAGTCCCCCCAAAACGCCCGCCCTTCGACACTTCCTAGTGCTTTGGCTGGGAAGAAGAAGTGGCGGAACAAACTCCCCAGCAGCACTGCTGTCTGTTAAGTTAGAAGAACTTGATTCTATACAATATTGTATAAGTTATTAATATAATAAAACAAAACATACATTATTCGCCATATGTCAGCTAGCACACGCCATTATACCAACAAAACATTGAAAACTAAACTCAAGCTGAAATGAATAATGAAACAAAATCGTAAACAGAACTTAAAACTTTACTAAAGCCTCCAGGCATAAAGGGCGTGCCCGCTTACATATACAACGATGCAAATGATACATATACACAACAAATGAAATTAAAAGAAAATAAAAATAAATTAACAAGAGCAGTTAAATAAAAAAAAATAAAAAAACAATTATATGAACTACCCATATAAACTGTCAGTGTGTGAGTTACAGTAATTACAGAATGTAAAACAGTGTCATAGAAGAAAAAATAAATATTATCTACACAATTAAGTTAGCAACTAGTTTGATAAACTCTAAGACTGTCCTATGGAGCGAGACCAGCATGTTTCCAAGCGTTCTTATCTTGGATGTAGTCCTCTAATTTGTAATAAGCTCGTTTACAAAGTGTACTTTTAATATGACTTTTAAACCTCCTTTCATTTAATTGCAATATATCAGAAGGTATTTTGTTGTAACATTTAACACAGTACCCCATAAAAGATGTATGTACTTTTGCTAATCTGAAAAATGGTTGATCTATCTTGTCTTTATTTCTAGTATTAAAATTATGTCTATCGCTTATTTTATTAAAAAGATGTAGATTTTTTCTTACATACATAATATTTTCGTAAATGAATTGGCAAGGTACCGTCATAATATTAATCCTTTTAAATAGTTCCCTGAGGGATTCGCCGCGACATAGATTATAAATGGCTCTGACAGCTCGCTTTTGCAAAATAAAAATGGATTCAATGTCAGCAGCCCTACCCCACAGTAAAATGCCATACGACATAATGCTGTGGAAGTAGCTAAAATAGACCAAACGCGCGGTTTCTACATCTGTTAACTGTCTTATTTTTCTAACAGCATAAGCGGCCGAGCTCAACCGCCCCGCAAGAGATGTTATATGAGGTCCCCATTGTAATTTCTCGTCTAGCGTGATTCCTAGGAAAACCGTTTGATCAATAAATTCCAGTTTTTCCCCATTCAATAAGATGTCACATTCGCTACCTCTGACATTAGGCAATTGAAATCTAATGCACTTGGTTTTTTTTTTATTAAGTACCAAATTATTTACCGTAAACCAGTCTTGGACCTGAAGAATGGAGTTATTGACGTCGTCAAGATTTTGAGACCGTCTGTCGATTTTAAATATCAATCATGTGTCATCTGCAAATAACACCATCTTCGGTTGGTTTGGAAGTAGATGGGGCAGATCATTAATGTATACTAAAAAAAGGAATGGACCCAATATCGAGCCTTGAGGAACGCCCATTGCCATTTCAGACCCCAATGAGTTTACGCCGTTTACTTGGACTTTGACAATTCTATCCTTTAGGTATGATCTTATTAAGTTAAGAGCTGTATTTCTAATTCCATAGTGCTCTAGTTTCAGCAAAAGTGTCTCATGGTTTACGCAATCGAACGCCTTGGAAAGGTCACAAAAGATTCCAATGGCATCTTGTGCTTCTTCCCAGGCGTTAAAAATGTTCTTTATTAGGGTAACACCAGCGTCGGTGGTACAACGCCCTTTGGTGAAACCGAACTGGTGTTCATGAAAGATGGAGTTTTTATTAAAGTGACGTAACATTTGATTGAGCATTAACTTTTCAAACACCTTACTGAGAACTGGCAGAACTGACACGGGCCTATAATTGTTTGGTTCTTTACTATCACCGGATTTAAACAAAGGAACTACTTTGCTGTGTTTCATCAGATCCGGAAAGACTCCTTGGTCTACACTGGTGTTAAATATGAAAGCTAAATAGGGTGCAATGGTTTCAATAATAGAACTACAAAATTTGACAGACATTCCCCAAAGATCTTCTGTTGATTTAATTTTAAGATCTTTAAAAGCTTTTATAATAGCCTGGGGGTTAGTATGCTGAAACCTAAACTCTAAAGGGCATGCCCCTACATTCTTTTTGAGTAAGGCAGCGGAAAGCGCGGGTGACGAATTTAAAGCTTCAGTAGTTTTAACGGGAATATTAACGAAAAAAATTTGAAATTCCTGAGCTATTTCTATATCTGAGTTAATGGGGCCATGTGCAGTCTCTAAATTAAATTCAGTATTACGCTGTTTTTTCCTACCTGTTTCGTCATTAATTATTTGCCAGGTAGTTTTTATTTTATCATCCGTTGATTTTATTTTATTGCTAATATAAAGCGCTTTAGCCAAGCTGCACACACTTTTAAAAATTTTAGAATATTTTGCAACATACTGATGAAAGCTTCTATTAGTCATATGTTGCTTTAGGCCATAAAGTTCAAAAAGTTTTTCTCTGCTTTTACGTATACCTGGAGTTGCCCAATCACTAAATAAGAACTTTGTGCAAATACTTTTAGTCTTTAGTGGGAAATTGTCATTAAATTGCGTGTTTAATAATGAGAAGAACTCGGCGTAGAACTCATTTGGGTCACATTCATTATTAAAACTGTGAACACATAATGTACTGGCCAAAGAATGATTAAATTTCTCTAGATTTTTACATGTCATTGGCCTAAACCTTATTTGTCATCTTTTGGGACTTACTGGGATCCCAAAGAATTAAGTTAGGAGATGGACAACATATTCTTTGCAAAACTAGACTGGGATGGCTGGTTTCAGGCCCAACTAAAATTATAAGAAGATATAGAATGATGTTATTCATTACGATCGGCACCACACGCAACACATATTTACATGAACAGTCTCGCGTTATGGATAGTGTTTGACCGCCAGACCGCCAAAATTAGGTCTGGATGAGTTTCTTTTATAAAGTGTAATTTTTTCACAGTAGTAACGTGTTTTTAAAACTTTTTATCAAAAAATTAAACCGCCGAAAAACACAGAAAAGCAAAAAATAATAAACCTTAAAATTTTGAGTCGGCGCTTTGAGTGATCTTTGTTCATTGATTTTTCAGCGCCGACTCAAAATTTTAAGGTTTATTACTTTTTGCTTTTCTGTGTTTTTCGGCGGTTTAATTTTTTGTTAAAAAGTTTTTATTTTATAATTTTTTGTGGCTTTAATGTACTAATAATACTTGGCAAGGTATACCCTATCCAATGAAAAAAGAATTATCAAAATTGGACTACTCTGTACAAAGTTATGCGTGGTTATACATTACAATCAATGAGTGAACAATCAATCATCCCCTGTTTTCCAACCCTTAGGGTTCGATTTTGTTTTCCAAATTTATATGGGACCACCCTCGGAGTATACCCTTTCCAATAAAAAAAGAATTATCACAATCGGACTACTATGTAAAAAGTTATGCGTGGTCATACATAAGAAAAAAAACAAACAAAAAAAAATATATATACGCGTCGAATTGATAACCTCCTCCGTTTTTTTTCATCGGTTAAAAAAGATGATAAACGATCATAGTTTTGGTGGTACGAATCGCGAAGGAGTAGTGTGCGAATTGTAATGAGCGTTTAGTGTCGTTCGAAATAACTTAAGTGATAGAGGTGAATCTATTAATAGCAACTGGGTATGAAACCAGACTTTAGGCTGTTACTGAGAAATTCGTTGTAGGATTTTATAATATATACTAATACTAGCTGACCGTACAGACGTTGTCCTGTTTCCTAGAACTCGATAGCAGCGCCATCTGTCGGGCGGATTTGTGAATCTAAACCATCTAGGGAACCACCCAAACGCATACAAAAAAAAATTCAAATCAGTCCAGCCGTTTAAGAGGAGTTCAGTGACATACACACGTACAGTAGAATTTTATATATAAAGATAAAGATTGTAAAGGGTTAACATTGTGAATTTGTATGTACGGGTTGAAGGCGAAACGCAAGGGTTGCCCGCGAAATTGCGGGTCTATTTTGGAAATCAGTGTCAGGCTGTGTACACAAAATATGATTCGCGACTGTATGTTTTAAAGAAATGAAATAATCAACAGTGACTATGTCATTTAAAACTCGTTAAATGAACTTCTCTAAGCCTTAATTGTTACGTTCGTGAACCATGTTTAAATTAATATACTACCTGATATTGACCTGCAAATTGAAAGAATATTTGAATTTTGCGCGCTACCTTAGACTTCGGAACTACTAATCCGATTCCGAAAATTCTTTCACTGATTCGAAGCTACGCTATTGCCACGTGCCATAGAATACATCGCACCTTTAATAATAAACTGAAATAATTACAAAATTACGATTGTAGGAAAATAGCATTTAAAGTTTTGCAAATACGATGCAGTCTACAACAATCGTAATTTTGTAGTTATTTCAGTTAAGGGTATTATTAAAGGTACCAGACGGAAAAAAAGCGCATTTCTTCCCGCAGGTGTCGTAAGAGGCGACTAAGGGACTTACTAGAGAATGGATAGCAGCATTCTCTATGCATTTTACCACCATACTGCGATCGCCAACCCACCTGTCAAGCGTGGCAATTGTGACAAACCCCTCTGAAAAATAAACCGGTCGAAGTGGTGGTTCTTGGAGGAGGCCTACGTCCAGTAGTGAACGTCTTTCCACTGAAATGATGAAGAGGAATGACGATCGAATTTACTGTTTTACGTTAAAATACGCGGACGAACTTGCAGGCAGGAGCTAGTGAGTAATAACGGTTTTGAGAACTCAATTTACCTAAAGCTTCCTTTTACTGTGTTACCAAGAATTTGTTTATAGCTCAATATCAGCATTGTTCAAATTTAATTTTACTATTTTTTTTTTGCTCATTTCTACAACAATGCTTTTATTTACAGAGATGATTTACGGGAGTTTTTTATTTATGACGGAAAACTTTTATTCTTTCTTGCAATGTAAGTATCAAATTTTAATACAAATAAAAAAAGAACACATTAATTCCCAAGAGTAGAAATAAAAGCATTTTTATTGGTTCCCCGAAACAATCAATTTTAATTGTAGTAATATTATCAATCACTTCAATTGCATCGTGAACGATCAATCACGTAAAAATGATAATTGCAATAGATCGTTTCGGAGAACTCTTAAATTAAATTGTTCATTTTCTTAGACAACAGAGATCAATCTTATGTTAGTAACATAGGTACAAAAAAAAAGGAAAACAAAACCTTAAGAGCTACGTTAGTGTGTTATTTTAACTAAATAAATACAGAAAACTATTATTTACAAATATGCACCAAGACAATATAAAGGCTCGTTCAGACTAGCGCAACGCGACGGTCGCGCGCGAATCGGCGATTTATATCCGTAGAACAATTTCTATGAAAACGCGCGCGACACTTCACACAGGGGCGACCTGTCGCGCCGCGTCAAGTAGCGCGACAGCTTATTAGTACATTTTGTATGGCGTCGCGGCGATTCCGCGAAATCGCCGCGACGCGGCGACGCCATACAAAATGTACTAAAAGCTATCGCGCCGCTACAAGGACGTCGCGCATGAGTGGTCGCGCCAGTGTGAAAGGTGTTGCGTCGCGATATATCGCAGAATCGCCTCCGCGACAGGTCGCGCGAAATGTCGCGCCTATCTGTACGAGCCTTAAATCACTCCTGCCTAACCAACACTTGCATGAAGTGATTCATCATTGGTGAATTAAATTTGTCCACTAACATCTTCAGAATGCTATTAGGGCTGGACCGTGTTCTTTCCAAAAGCGACGCCGTTTTTCTCCTTAACATAGCGTAGAAGTCGTGAGCGCGCGCCTGTGCGAACACGCCAGAGGCACTACAAAACTTTAGTGATGGTTGCGGAAATTCGATGGATGCAAACAGCGCACGACATGTCATTTTGGTGCTGGTTGGGCGAAGCCTATGTCCATCAGTGAGTGTCTTTTGACTGAGGTGATGATTGATATCACGATAAAGGTGCATACCAGTTGCCTCGGAATTTGTAACACATAAAACTGTTTTTTATTTTAGGGGCGGAATGCTAATTCTTAATTATGCCATGATGTGTAGCACATGTGCGAGGGTGCTACCTTGCAGTATCATAATTTTAGTGTTAACAGTAAGTTTTAAACATTTTACTTGTAATTTGGATTTCGTATCAGCCGAAGCAGCGGGCACTCTAAAGGAAATATATCATTTTACTTTTTGGAAAGCACGTTAAACAGTCGGTGATTCCGAGATCTTAAACTGTCTACCAACACACAATTTGCAAAAATTGCAAATTTTCTTAATTTATACAAAATATAGGGATAAGTTCTTAACTTCAACATAAGAATTGAGGTAAGAAACCAGTCTGGAAGACTAGATTTTTGGTAAATATATATAAGTTTGACATTTTTTACTGTTAAAAAAACTTTTTACAAAAAAAAAAAACCGACTTCCTTAAAAACACTACAAATTGAAAAATAACTTTAATATCGGAAGTCGGTGTCTTAGGATCTGTATTTAAGTTTTTTTGAAATTATAGTTATTTTTCACTTGAAGTCGGTTTTTTTTTTGTAAAAAAGTTTTAATTTTTAACTTTTTAGTTATGGAATCTACCCCGCATTAATTCCTATACCAGTTCCTATTCCTATTCCTATACTGACCAATTTAAGACTTAATATGGTTTTCTCATGGATACCATTGTCAAAACTGGTACACCAGGTAATTGCTGTAAATCGTTGAGGAGTTCCCTGGACTGTCTTTCGGCTCCATCATCAGAGCAACTACGGACCTTAATTAAATAATAGTGATAAAATTAGCACTTTGAACCGTATAAAGTAAGCCTAACAATAGGGAACTGCTGTAAATCGTTGAGGAATTCCCTCAACTGTCTATGGTCTCCATCATCAGAGCTGTAATAGCACTTGTACCCCATATGGGTGAAAAGTTCTCATGAATAGAAATGAATTAAGTCCAAACACCGGGTAATGGCTGTAAGTCGTTGAGAAGTTCCCTCGACAGTCTTTCGGCTTCATCATCAGAACAACTTCAGGTCTTCATTAAATAGTAGTGCTTTAAGATAATTAATGAAAAAACTAATAAACGCACTAGTCGCCACTACGATTTTCGAAGGCTCCCATCAACTTCTCTGGGATGCCATCATCAAGGCCTTGTTTCCTTATCATGGTACCATCCTTGGGATATCTTCTTTTCAACAAAAAAAGAATCATCAAAATCGGTTCATAAATGACGAAGTTATCCGCGAACACACATAAAAAAATATATATATATATACGGTCGAATTGAGAAACCTCCTCCTGTTTTTGAAGTCGGTTAAAAATGTATAGACGCCAGCACATCAAGGTACCCGAAACTGTCAATTTTTTCCAGTCAATCTTGAACCTAATACTTTAGCTTTAAAGTTAAAAACCTATTAAAGAAATTTGTCAGATTGTAGTAGCTTCAAGTGCTGGCTGTACTTTGAGCCTTTTTCCATCTACACACATCAAACGTGTCTAAAAAGGCTAGGCATATGGTGAAAACTCATTAATAAATGAATCTTGTCTTGTTTTCAGGTAACTTTCATGACCGTGATTGCAGCATATATTACTGCTAAGTATAGAACTGATATCATCTTTTGTGCGTTGCTCGCAACGGCGATCACTGTTATAGTGTGCTTGTGTTTGGCCATGACAAGCGTAAGTATGAGACACCACATGTCGCCACATATTCGTAATCTGTTGGTCCTCTGTAATGGGAGGTGTTTGGAAAGTAATACTTATAAAATAATGAACTTTTACTCCCAACTATCACAATGAAACTGAACCTTAATAATGACTGACTATCACTGATTTAGTAAAATCACAGTCGTAGTTAAACTTGAATTCAAAACCAATGGATCAGTGCGTGCGCATCGCGTGACGGTCGCATCAAAAGTGATCGCCTCCGCCGTCATGACACTAGCAACCACATTCTGTGGTACCCGCTCTAAATTAAAAATGTCACTTGAAAGGCCGTATATATGATTTTATACGATTTCGCTGATTGCATTTCCATAAGTTTTGATACACAACATGACAGATAGTTTCAGTTATTATCTCATGAATAGGTTCAAATCGTAAAAAGTTATAAAAATGTCAAAATAATAAAATAAAAATCAAAATAATAAAACTAAATGACTAAATTTGAAATTAAGTAAACTGCACAGAAAATAACTATGATAATTATTTTATTGCATATGAGCATTTTATGTCTTTTTTAATATTTTTGTTTATGCAGAATAATATTTTTTTTCTTTTTTTGTTTCTTTTCTTTTTTTCCAACAGTTTGATTTCACGGCGTACTTGTTGTATATCATTGCAATCTCAGCAGCATTCTTTGGGCTGGTCCTCATAGTTTTCATTGTATCGCTAACCACAGGGTTCACGTATAAACCATTGCATATAGTTATACTCGTCATTGGAACAATCCTCAACGTCATCGTGAGTACTTTTTGGCATTCCCAGTTTTTATACTTCGTATGGTTAAAAGATCAGTGGATTATGGCCCACTCCCTCTCACCGAGAGGAGGCTTGTGTCCCAGCAGTGGGAACATTATATGCTGCTGATGATGGTTGAAACAGTATATATAATATATACAGGGTATCCGGTAATTAATGGATAACCTAAAAATGGGTCATTGTAGAACTATCTAATGATCATTCAGAAAATATACAAATAAAGAAATAAAAAGAAAACAAGTCGGTAGTATCAAAGATAAGGTTTTTCAAATCATTATAATTCCATAAAACTTTATCTTTGGTACAACCTACTTGGTTTAAAAAAAAAACTTTTTAAAGTTTAGGCGGTTTAATTTTCTGTATTTTTTTTTTATTTCATATTTTTGTGGCTATAATCTACTAATTACTACATGCTTGCAAAATCGGACTATTCTGTTAGAAGTTATGCATTACAATCAATGAGTGAACAATCAATCATCCCCTGTTTTCCTACCCTTAGGGTTAGAATATTTTTCCAAATTTACATGAGACAACCTTTGAGATATATCCTTTCCAATAAAAGAAGAATTATCAAAATCGAACTACTCTGTAAAAAGTTATGCGTGATTATACATTAAAATAAAATATACGCGTCGACTTGAGAACCTCCTCCGTATTAATTCGTCGGTAAAAAAAATGAACATTTTTTTGATTGGTCATTAGATAGTTCTACCATGACACATTTTTGTAATGTTTCTTATTTGTTTGTACAATCTTCAATGTTATCGTGACTGCGTTTTGACATTCCTTGTTTTTATACTACGTATGATTGAAAGCAGCATATACACCGTGTCATTTTAGTCGCCTCACAAAGGTTGTTCACTCAATGTATCCGACATAATATACCTCTAGGCGTTATTAAAAAATTGTTACTATTAATTAAGATAATAGGTACTTAAAAAAAATGCATTAGAATTGTGAAACATCCTGTTAATAATGTTTACATATCAGACGGTAGAGAACAACCCAGCGCACGTATCGACTAGATCATTCCATCTCCATTTTCCATGAGACAAAATATCAATTTCAAACTATGTCATGCGTCATCATAATGAATCATCATCATCATTTCAGCTGTAAGACGTCCACTGCTGGACTTAAGCCTCCCCCAATTTGGGGGGCTTTGCCATAATCGCCACGCTTGGCAGGCGGGTTGGCGATCGCAGTATGGTGGTAAAATGCATAGAGAACGCTGCTGCCCATTCTCTAGTAAGTCCCTTAGTCGCCTTTTACGACACCCATGGGAAGAAATGGGGTGGTGTTATTCTTTACGTCCGGCACCACACGGCACATAATGAATAATATTTTTATTTTTTAGTTATTCAGATTTTAATTTTTTTCTTATGGATATGTAGTAGTCATTGGATACATGAAGTGGGCTGCCGTTGTAAGACGATTAAAATGTCACGGGGTATAATATATACAGGATGTCCGATAATTAATGGACAACTTAAAAATGGGTCATGGTGGAACTACTTAATGTCCATTCTTTTAAAATACAAATAAATATTGTGTGTGTCAGCTCCGATGCACGACTGGAGTTTACTCCTTATGAACGATTATAAAATATACAGATTAGTAAACATAACATAACGCATAACGTAACGTAATGGAGAAAGTTTGATTTCCGCCACATAAATTTTCATACCCCGGGTTGCATGAATGTATGAAAATCGATTCCTAAGGAGTAAACTACATTTAAAAAAAAAAAAACAAGTAGTTAGTACCAAAGATAAGGTTTTTTATATCTTATTAGATGTTTTAGTTAGCTTATTTTACAAAATTGTATACTACGACTGCAAATTAATGAATTCCATTGGTTTTTTATTGTTATAGTAGTTAACGTTACCGTCTTTCTGTGCGTCATGTTTGCCGTAAATAAACGAATTTTCTTTCTTTTCTTCTTTCTAATACCTGATAATGTTTTCCAGATACTCATAATGGAACTGCAGATGATACTTGGCGGTAGAGCCGTAGAATTAAGTGAGGATGACTGGGCGTTGGGTGCATTCATGCTCTACACTTCCATAGTCGATATATTTTTGAAACTCGTACAATTGTTAGGTGCCGTCATGGATGAGTTTTGAACTTGCAAATATGTTTTGTCAGTTCTAGAAAATCAGTCACAAACAAGATTTTTTTAATGAATTTTTTCTGTCTTTCATTTTTATTTTACAATAGAAATAGATTTCACATAATAAACATAAGCTGCAGGATTCAATCGATCTGATTAAGTTAAACTTGCCGTGGTTGGTCCGTAAATGGGTGACCAACATACCTGGACCTCGTAGGTATGTGCTTCAGATATCACTTTAACCCATTGGTCCTGGTTGTCCACGATGAGATAGTTTGACGCATATAAGAAAATTAGCTTCTGCCCGCGACTTCCTCCTCGTTAAATTTCTTATTCCCCCGACCCTTCCCGTCGCGTCCAATCGCCTACCCGTGCGATTTTCCCCGTTTTTGCAACATTTTTCATTACTGCTCCGCTCTTCTTGGTTGTAGCGTGATGTGGTATAGCTTATAGCCTTCCTCGATAAAAAGATTACCCAACACAAAAATAATTTTTCAATTTGGACCAGCAGTTCTTGAGATTAGCGCGTTCAATCAAACAAACAAACAAACAAACTCTTCAGCTTTATAATATTAGTATAGATTAATAACTTAAAAACTGAAGTTGTTTTGCACTTTATAGTTAAACATAAATAAATAAAATAAATAATAGTTTAAAAAACTAAAAAACACGCTTCCATTGAAAACCAAACTAAAAAGTACAAAATAATGGAAAAAAAGCGTGGGGTGCTTTTTAAGGTATTTTTTAAATGATATCAGGCACTCCACGCTTTTTTTCCATTATTTTGTACTTTTTAGTTTGGTTTTCAATGGAAGCGTGTTTTTTAGTTTTTTAAACTATTATTTATTTTCAATTTTTTAGGGTATTTCGAATTTTGAGACATATGTCAGCGTAGTTTGTGACAGTTTTTTTGCTGTACTGGTAACCCTGGCAAGCATAATGGCACAAATTTATGAAATTATTGCATTGTCATCGGTCCTTGACAGGGGTGCAAAGTTTGAATGAAATCTGGTCGTTTAAAGTGGGTCAAAAAAAAAAAAAACAAAAAAAATATATACGTGTCGAATTGATAACCTCCTCCGTTTTTTTTCGTCGGTTAAAAATCGCGCTATAAGGAGTCGGTTACAAACAAACATACAAATATACAAACATACAAATATACAAACATACAAGTGAAGCTAATATAAAGCGTGTAAAAACGAAGTTCAGAAAAACGGTACAATATTACCGGTGTTACAATTTTACAAAAGATCTGGCTCCTACGCTAAGATTCCGTGTCGTGGTATCTCCAATCTCTTCCCAAGTAAGGCAAACATTTTCATATAATACAGTGAACTACTGAAGTACAGTGAAGATCACACACTCCAGTGAAGATCGGAGGCGCTACACTCGAAGTTGTGGACGAATATGTGTACCTAGGACAGACTGTCCAGTTAGGTAGGTCCAACTTCGAGAAAGAGGTCAATCGTCGAATCCGACTCGGCTGGGCAGCGTTTGGGAAGCTACGCAATATCTTCTCGTCCCACATACCGCAGTGTCTCAAGACGAAAGTCTTTGACCAGTGTGTGTTGCCAGTGATGACATATGGAACCGAAACGTGGTCGCTCACAATGGGCCTTATTAGAAGGCTGAAAGTCACCCAAAGGGCGATGGAGAGGGCTATGCTTGGAGTTTCCCTACGTGATCGAATCAGAAATGAACAGATCCGTAGGAGAACCAAGGTAACCGACATAGCCCGAAGAATTGCTAAACTGAAGTGGCAGTGGGCAGGGCACATTGCTCGCAGAACAGATGGCTGATGGGGCCGAAAGGTTCTGGAGTGGCAACCGTGTACCGGAAGACGTAGAGTTGGAAGGTCTCCAACAAGGTGGACCGATGACCTTGTGAAGGCCGCAGGAACCCGCTGGATGCGGGAAGCACAAAACCGGTCGAAGTGGCGGAGCTTGGGGGAGGCCTATGTCCAGCAGTGGACGTCTTTCGGTTGAAATGATGATTATGACTGAAGTACAGAACTGGTCGCTGAGATAGTGGTGCGGGGTCGGCAGGCCACGTAGGAGATGGCGGAATGAGCTGAACGCTGCCGCTGACACTGCTGACCTCAAAACTGTAAGAGGACGCGGGGGCTCGTGAAAGATTGATGGAGTGGAGGGAGACCTTTAGGCCACGATTGGGACAGCCTAGTAAAAAAAACCAGCCAAGTGCGAGTCGGACTCGCTCACGAAGGGTTCCGTATCTATAAAAACGGCAAAAAAATCACGTTTGTTGTTTGGAAGCCCCTTAAATATTTATTTTATTTATTGTTATAGCGGCAACAGAAATACATCATCTGTGAAAATTTCAACTGTCTAACTATTACGGTTCATGAGATACAGCCTGCTGACAGACGGACGAACGGACAGCGGAGTCTTAGTAATAGGGTCCCGTTTTAACTTTTGGGTATGGAACCCTAAAGATGAAGATTTAATTTAAAAATTACAAATAAATTATAAGTATTTTGTTGCAGTTGCTATCAGGGTTTTTTTAGTTTTAATTAGGTATACAAAACAAAACATAAAATGATTACCTAAGAGAATTGTATTACAAGCCCACAGCATTTCGAACGGACAAATTTCACAGGCCACAATTAAGTAGAACGGTCCGGAAAACATCAGTCAACCGGCCTCGTAGCGGACACGGCCCGGATAACCGGGGAGTCCGCCGGATAACACGGCGAGAACGAATAATTTACCGCCCCGGTTGTTACTTGTACCTGGAGTTGTCTTTTGAGGCATAACCTCACCTCGTAATTGTGTTCTCTTTGTATGATTAAAAATGTCTAGTGAGTCTATCTTTTTTCATATCAAAATAAAATTGAAGTAAAAACCTTACCTGGCCTGTTAGTCTAGTGGTTAGTGACCCTGACTGCAAAGACTGAGGTCGTGGGTTCGATTCCCACCCAGGACAAATCTTTGTGTGATGAGCACAATCATTTGTTCTGTGTCTGGGTGTAATGTATCTATAATATGTATGTATTTAGAAATATATAACTATGTTTATCAGTTGTCTGGTTACCATAGTACAGGCTCTGCCTAGTTTGGGATCAGATAACGGTGTGTTGGTTGTCCTAAGATATTTATTTATTTAAAAACATAATTTTATTTCTGTAAGTATGTTTGTACAAACACTTTAACACGTCAAACGTATTTTTTAAACTAGATGAGGTCGGCGTTTCCTATCTGACTACTCTGAGAAGAAAGGCCAAAACAAACTCAAAAGGCACATTCTGAGAAGCCCATATAGATTGATATCTGAAATGATCTTTATAAGAGAGAACCAAACAACGTAAAACACCCTTACATGAAATATGATAACGTCACATTTTCTTAGCTTTAATTGATTATCTCGTTCTTATCAATGAACCTTACACCTCAACATTTCAGCCTAAAGATGTCCACTGCTGGACATAGGCCTCCGGCAAGCTCCGCCACATTGACAGGTTTTGTGGTTCTCGCATCTAGCGGATTGAAACTAACACCTTTATTCAAGAAAAAAAAAGATCTAGACAAATAAATAAAATTGGAGTGTCTGTTTGTAATATTAAAATAACCGCTTTTTACTAAGTGTACGAGTATATGGATACACGGTTCATATACCAAAACAACATTTTTTACAATTTTTGTCTGTCTGTTTGTTCCGGCTAATCTCTGAAATGGCTAAACCGATTTTGACGAGGACTTGCACTGGCAGATAGCTGATGTAACAAGGAGTAACTTAGGCTACTTTTATTTTAGAAAAAAAATAGAATCTCACGAAAAAAAAACGAACGAAAAACTTTTTTGTTAAAAATACCACGCGGACGTGTATAACCTGGATTAATGCATTCTTAATACATTAACCGCGGTAGTACGTCCTCTTGCGATAATTTCCGACATTCACGCCGGCGAAGCCGCGGGCAAAAGCTAGTTTAAAATAAAAACATATTCCAGTTCATTTTTTGACGTAGTAGGGTATTCATGGTCTCATGAATACCCTACTTATGGGTTATCAATAGGTACGGGTTGCATTTATAGTTGCAACTTAGCAGCCCATATTTTTTAATTGCTTAATGGGCCTGCTCTTAACCTCACTTAGCATAATCAGCCTATAAGTTTCCCACTGCTGGGACACAGGCCTCCTCTCGGGAGAGAGAGTGGGCCGTAATCCACCACACGCACCCAGTGCGTGTTGGTAGATCAATTCAAATCAAATCAAAATATGTTTATGTCACATAAACCTACAAGGGCACTTATGAAACGTCAGAAGCTAGGTGCACGGTTCCAAATGTTGATACCTATGGAGAAGAGCCGGCAAGAAACTCCACGGTAACTCTTTTAAAAATAATTGTCTTTTACAATGGTTTCAAATTACAGTGTTAATAGGTATGGGAGAACAGTGTAGGACTGTCAACAAGTACCAGGTACTTAATAAAATAGAAAATTGTCAGTCTGAAAGGCCTACAAGGTTCTCACATTCACAAAATATAAAAGAATCTACTTAGATGTCACAAGTCTTCGAATTTGTTCGTTCTAGGATATGCCGAATTCTTCCCGATGTTTTTCTTCACCGTTTTGAGAGTAGTGGTGTCTGGATTCGAAACTCAGCCCTACAATTTGTAAGTAGCGGCTGTTATCACTGGTCGACCACTGGTCCTCTGCCAGGGTTGCGAGATTTGTTCGAAAGAGATACCGTGGCCCTGGCAAATGGGCAACTGAAGGAACACGGGTGGGTTTTAGTCAGTAAAAGCCTGACACGCCTTTCCGCTCCGCCCAGAGCGGGAGACGTCATTTAATGCTTTCACACGCACAAAAAAAAAAAAACTCCTGGCTTTCTTCTCCTTGATCAGTACCAGACAACAAGGATATTTTTTTATTAAATCATTATAGCTGAAGCGTAGGAAGATCCGTAGGATTCCTTTGAGCGAATGATTGCCCAAGGCTTAGAGGTACATAGCGTGGGCTAATCCTTAGTGTATCCTGAATTGAATCTTACTTACAGTCAAAATCAAAGCATTTATTTCAAATAGGTATAAAAAGGTACTTTTGAAAGTCGACATTTACCTACATTTAAATAGAATTGATTCTAGTCGCCTCTTTCAAAAGGTAGTTTTGTATGGAGAAGAGGCAAAAAACTTCACCGATATTCTTTTCGTTATGTTTTGTAATTCTATACCTTAAATTTGTTAAGTGACGATACGATGGATCTATAGTAATATTACTATATCACAATAGGTAAGAGCGAAGCAATTAAAATGAAGCAATGAGAGATAAAATACAATAATATCGTGACACAATTTTTCTGTCACAAACTTAATCAATCAATGAAAAATTATAGGATTTTCCGTTTTTTTTTTACATGTGACAAGTTATTTTGTAATTTAAATTGATTACATAATGTAAATCAATGTCATAAAGAAAGAATTTTAAACTTTCATCCATTTAACAGCACGTACCTACTTGTAGTGTCACTTTCTGCATAAAACTTGGACTTTATTGCATAAAATTATTGCTTTATTTAAAAGTGCCCTTTCGCCCTCCTTAGGCAAGTAAATGTGTGCGAATCTAAAAATAATCTGACGCAACTTACGGAGCGATGTTCGGAAACATATGATGCAAGTCGTATCGGTCTTTCCTAGCCAGTCTGTTCCAAAAAAAATCTCAATGTGGAAATTTTGGTGAAATGAGCTGTCATTCCACTTGATAACTAGGGATTAAATCGGATTGACAGTTCATTTCATCTACGTTTTCTCGGTGACATTTCACGTAATAGATCGACAGTAATAGTTGACCATTTCACGAAATGTTCAACTACTTTGTCAAAGATTTTACGTTCTGGCTACTATATGAAATTTTAACACTCACGTAATAAAACAACCAATTCAGGTACAATTTATTTTAAACCGAATAAATCAAGAACTTTTTCAAAGAAAACATAAAGTTCTCAGACAGACAAGTCCTTTGTTTTATAATACTGGCAGCTTATTTTATGCGGGACAATAAAATAAACTTTTCTGTGTACCATCGGGCAAAGAGACCAACTTTTCTACTTCAGCTCCGTACCTCTGGTATCCGCTTCATAATATAAGTATTTGCATATGAAAAGATGAGGTGTATTTAGAGGTGAAAATGATCTTATTCTTAACATCGTGCGATAAATATTGTTTCTCCCGTCATGAATAGTCTTATGAATGCATTCACTCAGATGTTGAACTGTCAAAAATAAATGAGAAATGAAAGGAATAGTATGCATTCTTTGTTGAGTTCTAAGAAAACACTCATTGCTGAGTCAATAGTTCTGCAAAGACACTAATAGCTGAGTCAATAGTTCTGCAAAGTCACTAATAGCTGAGTCAATAGTTCTGTAAAGACACTTTCTGTTGAGTCAAAAGTCCTGCGAAGACACTCATATTAGAGTCAATAGTTCTGCTAAGACACCCATTGTTGAGTTAATAGTTTTGCGAATACACTCATATTTGAGTGAATAATGCTGCCAAGACAAACATTGCTGAGTTAATTGTTCTGCTAAGAAACTCATTGTTGCGTAAATAGTTCTGCGAAGACACTCATTGTTGAGTAAATAGATCTGCGAAGACGTTTACTGTAATAGTTCTGTGAAAACAGTCATTGAGAGTTCTGAGAAAATATTCATTATTGAGTCAATTGTTCTGCAAAGACACTCCTTGTTGAGTCAATCGTTCTGAAAAGACACTCACTGTTGAGTCAATAGTTCTACGAATATGCTCATTATTGAGTAAATAATTCCGTGAATATACTTATTGCTGAGTCAATAGATCTGCGAAGACGATCAATATTGAGTCATTAATTCTATGAAGACACTCATTATTGAGAAAAAAGGTCTGCAAAGATATTAATTGTTGAGGCTATAGTTCAACCTAGACGCATTGCTAAAAAAAACCGTTTCTTAAACTTATCGAATGTAACCAGAATAGTGGTCTTCCATTCTATTTTAGTTCGCCAAGACTGTTTCGTATAATATTATAATATTTCATTAACATTATCTACAAAATATAGGTTGTAGACTACTATATTCTTTACTAAATAACAGAAGATAAGTTTTGTTAACATTTAACATCTGTTGACCTTTATTGTTTTAAGTTTATTGTTACGAATAGTTGTTTTGTGAGAAAAGTTAGTAGAAATAAGGGATGGGTAACATTTTCTCCCCTTTACCCCATTCATGGCACAATTATAGTCCTTATTGTTGTTAAAGTTAAATAGGCTCATAGCTATAACATCTGCATGGGTTGATAAAAAATGCAGGATTTCTTCGTGGATGGGTGACCATCCTTTACATATCGAGACACTTGCATGCCTAGGATTGCACGTGAAGTCAGGACTACCGGGTCCCGGCTATCTTTCCCAGATCTTTTGCAGTCGTTACGGGTAATCAGATGCCTAAGTCTGCTAACTAGTCTCACCAAGGGTTATCGTATTACCCATTCATTTATGCCCTCAAGATGACCAATTTACCTCGTCACTACATCTTCTTTTCAGGATAAAGCGGGAGGAAACGCCCGAGTATTTCCATTGCGTGTATCGTCTGGAGGACACGGTGGAGCATACGGTGGAGGCGTGCCCTGCCTGGGCGGAGCACCACCGTGTCCTCGTGGAGGCGATCGGCAGCAGCGACCTCCCGCGTCTAGGCCTGGTGCGAACCATGGTACAGAGCGAGAGGGCATGGGAAGCCGTCACCTCCTTCTGCGAAGCAGTAATGCTCGCGAAGGAGGAGGCGGGGCGCGTGCAGGAGTGGCAGTCTCTGCGCCCTCACGTCTCTTGCCGCCGCAGGAGGAGACACGCCGGGCGTCGGGAGTCGATCGCAGACTCGCTGCCACCGTAGGCGTGGGCTTGCGGGCGGCGAGCAATGGGTAGCTCGCCGCCCGGTAAGGACCAGGCCCGTGTCAACGGCGCGTAGTGTTCCACGCGCGCCTCAAAGAGATGTCAGCAGTACTGAAGGGGTCTGCTAGGACCGATGCCTACCAGGATCGCGAGATTGTTCAAAAGAGATACCGTGGCCCTGGCATATGGGCAACTGAAGGAACACGGGTGGGTTTTAGTCAGTAAAAGTCTGACACGCCCTCCCGCTCCGCCCAGAGCGGGAGAAGTCATATTAATTATTTACCATCCACAAAAAAAGGGGTCACCTTATTCTAAGGGCGCTGATAATCTGACTTACCAACCGTGTCGTTTACCAGTTCATCATTATTAGTTTGGGCGGTCCTTCGATGCTACAAATTTTCGTATCTTCCTAACCTTGCAACGTTGGCCATACCACTCCCCAGCCTATCATTCATAGTAATACCACACACGATTTGCGAGGAACGCACTTTTGCAGGATTAATTCTACTTTTTTACCTGTAGTGCCCACAACCAACAAACCCAAAAAAAAAAAATGTAAATGAAATAAATAAAAATTCTCATTAATATAGGCCTTATTAATTGTTAAATTTAAGAAGATGCCTCCGACTGCATGACATTGTTATCAGCATTAAGTTTAATGGTCAACCACTTAACAAAATCTTGTTACTAACTTTATAAATTTCACGCAGTCATGTAGACTTTTTTTAACTAACTTTTTTATATTCATACTTTATATTCGATAATAATTATTATTTTTCACGTTAATAAGACCTGTTATACGATAGTTAAAGAGCTTTATCACCGCATTATTATAAGT
The DNA here is from genome assembly GCA_947507805.1 of Aporophyla nigra. NCBI lineage: Eukaryota > Metazoa > Arthropoda > Insecta > Lepidoptera > Noctuidae > Aporophyla > Aporophyla nigra. The sequence continues at coordinate 13,086,306 of OX382315.1, read as the reverse complement.
TTTGAAAAGTTTAGTGATAATGGTCGACAAAAATTATTAGAGAAACCTAAAAATGATTTTCGAAGACCTTTTCAATTATACCCACATTACATATTATATACCACAAACAGTTAATATCCCACTTGACGTGTTTTGTTGATTTATTTTGTCACAATATGGCATCTGGCTGTCGCCATATTGAATTTTGATACTGTCATGTCTTTAGGGACATTCACAAAATTAAGACAAATCGGTTGACGCCATTGAAACGTGAAACACGTGGGCTGATTTTGATGATTCCTACACATCAAAAACGTTTAGTCGCTAGAGCGCCACAAAGGACCAAGGCTATAACATACCTAGGTTGAAAAACACATTTCCCTTCTTTGCGTCACACCATTATGAACAGTCAGTTTCAAATATAACAGGAACGAACGCCCCAATCATGCTCCAATATTTATCCAGCAAGTACTAGCGATTTGCTACAAATTCTTGCGTAAAATATAATGAAAGGAATTGTTCCTTGCCGAATGTTAATACATTTCCTTCCCGATCGTAACATTTTGAGTTGCCGAAACCGTGTAATGAGTTTTCGAACTTGTTCGTTGTTGAGATTTATTGCAAGAAATTACTTCAAACCTCAAAATATATCTGTACAAACTCTTCGATAGCGGAAAGTCTGGGACAGTCTGGGAAACGTAAACTTTTCAGTTCAAATAATGATTTCTGGAGGCTTACGATGTACAATTGAGCTTAGGGAATTTCCAAATGGTTCGCTAGGATGATTTAAGCCACGGTTTCCTAGAAGATTGGTGGTTACCACATATTGTTTGTAATTTGCCGTCACTTTCACCTCCCGACTTCGTTGAACCCCAGGAACACTTGCCTTCCGGCCATCTGCAGTGGCCTATATGGAAAGCTCTCAATCGATTGCGTAGTAGTACAATAGGCAGCTGTAGACACAATTTGTATATAATTATAGGGAATATAGACTCATCCGACACCCAGTGAGTGCGGTACGTCTGATCAGACCATGACCCACCTGCTGGAGTGTCCCAAGTGCACTTCAGATGATCTCAAAAATGCCACTGATGCCGCAATAAACGTGGCGTGTGCTACTGAGCTCAAACGATATAGTAAAAGGTGTACGAGTACCATCGACACGAAAGAAAAAGAAGAAGCCGTCACTTTAACGTTATGAAAGTAAGTTGCTGGGTTTTCCTTGAGAGCGTTTTTTGACGCTGCAAAGTCAAACTCCATCATTATAATCAGCCAATAATTTTCTGATTGCTAAGGCATAGACTCTTCGAGAGTGTATTCTACCACGCGGGCCTAGAGCGAGTTGGTAGATGTCACATGTCTTCGAATTGTTCCAGGATATGTCGGTTTCCTCACGATGTTTTTATTCTGCTGTTTTAAGAACAATTGTGATGAAAATTCACAAGACCACAAATTCACAAGACCGAATCGACCCAATCAAAGATTTAAATTCATTAGCATTTTTAAGATTTAAATTAATTAAATAACGTTCAAGAAATGAAAATTCATTCAACCATTAGAATTCTTCGACATTATAAAGAATCCCACATTACCTATGTGTGGGATTATTTATAATGTCGAAGAATTTATTTTGTAATGTCACATAGAATGTAATGTGGTTATATTTTTCACGCGTAGGTATCTTTGTTGGTGTACCTACAAAGATACCGGCGTGAAAAAAGTAACCCTGTCTTTTCTGTCGCGCAGTTGGGTATAAAAATCCGGCCGGCTAAGATATAGCTACGCATTTAGCACTAAATGTCGGATGATTTCCGAATGCCCCGGCCTGGGATCGGCCAATAAATCTCTGTCGGACTAACAATGCTTACCGGAACTCTGTGACACTGAAGCCGTCACTGTGTAATGTGTATTTGCTTGAAATGTTACTCCGTGAATAGAGTGTGCGGATTATGATGAAGCTCAGAATTATTTACTACTATGTAGGTAATATTATTATTTATAAAAAATCTTCCTATGTTGTACTGGAGAGCGAGGCCTTTCATTACATTTTTGCACTCAACTCGATACCGTGCCAAAATGAACCAACAAGTCAAGCTCGCCCCTCCATCTACGCTTCGATCTGCCGCGACGTCAAGGTTGTCCCGCCATCTATACCTCGGTCTGCCGCGATGCCAAGGTCATTCCGCCATCTACGCCTTGGTCTCCCACGATGCTGTTAGACAGGGCACCCATGTTGTGATGGTCTTAGCCCATAATCCTTCCGACATACGTTAACCGTGACGGACCCGGCGGCGCCTCGTTGCTTTTTGGGTCGCGACGGAGATTTATGTTTTAGAGCGTAGTATCGTTTCCCACATCTTGTTGGTATGTCAAACTAAAGACACTGCGTTCTTTCCAATTCTTATCATTTTTTAATAAACAATTCATAATCCATTACCTGGCCATGACTGACCGCTTATACACGTGTAGAATTGATCATTTAATGAAGTACCGAGTCAACTCACATACTTCCACAATGAGGAAGTTGGATGGTGTTTACAACCACAGATTCATTATAACCATAAACATTACATTACAACACGCATGAATTCCACGAAAGGTCAGGCAAAGGAGCAAAAGGCGTCTCTTTCTCAGTGTGTCGATAGGATGGATATGAACCTGGGCTAATTCTACCTAGAGACATATGTAGAATCAGCCCAGGATTTGGCTACGAATTTGGCACCTTCAGTGGCTTCAGTAGCATCCATCAGTTTCTATAACGTGCAGACAACAATATAATGATAGTAGTGATAACATATTCATCATCATCATCCTAATTTTAGCCGAGAGACGTCCACTGCTGGACATAGGCCTCCCCCAAGCACCGCCACTTGGGTAGCTCGCCGCCCGGTAAGGACCAGGCTCGAGTCGACGGCGCGTAGTGTTCCACGCGCGCCTCAAAGAGATGTCAGCAGCACTGAAGGGGTCTGCTAGGACCGATGCCTGCCGGGGTTGCGTGATTGTTCGAAAGAGATACCGTGACCCTGGCACATGGGCAACTGAAGGAACATGGGTGGGTTTTAGTCAGTAAAAGTCTGACACGCCCTCCTGCTCCGCCCAGAGCGGGAGAAGTCATTTGATGAGATCCCATCCAAAAAAAAAAGCACCGCCACTTTGACCAATTATATGCTTCTCGCATCCAGCGGATTCCTGCGGCCTTCTTCAGTCCATCTTGTGGGAGGCCTTTCATAACATATTAGGTACCTCCTAATACCATGTTATAACACTTGTGTCTTACTCCTTCAATAAAGAAAGTCGAAGAAGTAAACTCTAATATAATCTGTGTTGTTATTATGACAGTTGATGACAAGACGATAGTATTTGACTGTCATCTTGTCATCAACTGTCATAATAAGTAAAAAAAAAAAAAATTCAAAGTTCGTGTCCTTAATAAAATGAAATTTAACTAAATAACAATATGATTTTTTGATTTTACAAATGAATTGGAAATCACTGTGAAGTATTATAAAATCGTCCATTAATATTTTCAGTGCGAACATGTATACCAATGAAGATATTTTTAATATAGTTGGTGCATGGTTTGTTCAGTTTCCGGCATTTATTCTTTCTCATATTCCTACTTCAACCCTCGCGATTGTGCTCGCTGTAATTGGTCTTCTCACGTTGGCACTCTTACTTCTCTTCGTAATCAAAGACAATTATTTCTGTACATTGAAATGTAAAACGCGTAAAACTCAAATTTCTTAAATTATCTAAACTAAACATCTCCAAAATGGTTAAAGAACAATATTGTATTTGTAGTAACGTCCAAAAAAATGTAATTTCTTGGTTTTTTGTAACGTAATATAATATTGATGCATGACTTTTTGATTGTATTAATTATCATCATACGTCTCACCTTATGTCTGTAGCTGGCCAAGATCCTGGATTGAATAGAGACATAGGCAACATCTTTATAATATAGGCGCCACAGATAGCCCGCTTTCCTGCCAGGGTCGCGAGATTCGTTCGAAAAAGTAACCGTGGCCCAGGCATATAGGCAACTGAAGGAACACGGTTGGGTTTTAGTCAGTAAAAGTCTGACACGGAGTAGACGGGCCTACTCCGCCCAGAGCGGGAAACGTCATTAGATGATTTCCCACCCACAAAAAAGATAACCCGCTTTGCAGGACCTGCCTTAACGCTGAGGAATTAGCTGCCCACGTCATCCTGGAATCCATCGTTTCTCAACGTGAAAAATCTTCGAAACTATGAGGTCCGCGAAGCCTGTGAAGCTCCCAGAAAGCTTTTGTACTATTGTACGGTGCTAGGCTGGCTTTGTTAGCCAGAATCCTCACGCACAACGGACCGAATGAAAGTCTAAGTGCGAAAAAGGGAGTCCCTATCATCATCAGCCATAGGTACCTGATCCATCGTCGACTAGAAAACGAGTAGCTATCAACGACTCTCTTGCTCAAGATGGAACAAAATATTGTAGGTTCCGTACAAAAAAAAGATATACATATATTAATAGTTGATCGCTGATTGTTCACACCGCCGCCGCCGCCGTCGTCAGTGAGTAATCATTTGTCGCAGCGACAAGAGAGAGTACGCTCGCTTGGCGGGCAGAACAATCGCTGACAGACTTACGCTACGTACAGCACCAAAAGATATAAGTAACCAGCGTCGTCGGATGTAGTTGAAGTTTAGAAGGAAACCAAAAGATGATTTCGAAAAAAAAAATGGTAAAAGAACTGTTTGTTTTCTATAGGTAATAGTTTTATAAGAAAATATCCATCGGTTCCATATTAAATTAATTAATTTAAATCGGTTACTTCAGCTGTATCCAAAGTCCCTGGTTTCTTATCTTTTTGGTGACCGTACATAAGTATACTTGTTTCGTGTGATGCCGTTAGAGGTAACTAAAGGATTTACTAGACAATGGGCAGCAGCGCTCTCTATGCATTTTATCACCGTACTGCGATAACCAACCCGACTGACAAACATACTTGCTGCTCTTTGCTCGCAAACTGGTTAATAGTTGTTAAGTCAATTTGCACCTTGTTTATTACCAGCTGCAGCGGTGGGAAATCTGAAAGTAGACAAAGGATGAAAAAATTGAGCAACGATTTTTTAAGTTCATCAGAATGAGGTTTAGGAAGAATCGCGCACAAACTACGAAAGTAGGTGATATCTTCTTATGGAATCACTAGATTTAAAAAAAAAAATATTCGGAACCATTTTCTGTTATTTAGCTAATATAAAGCGTGTAAAAATACAACCTTTCGTCTTGTTATACGGTGGTCAAAATGTATTTTCGCACTAGCCCACCACTACATCCGCGGGAAAATTCTTGTTTCATAGAATTGCATCCAATGGCACTCGGAAATTTACTGTGGCTTACCAATAGTGTAAGAATTTTCGGAATCGGATCGGAAGATCCGAAGATTACCCTTACATACAAACTCCCAAATTTTACCTCTTTATGATATACAGGGTAAGATTAAATTATTTGGCAATACTTTACTTATATGTTGGGTATCAATATTGAAAACCCATTAAAAAAAAAATTACGCATTCCTACTTTGGTCAAAACTTTCGATGACACTGACATTTACACTGAGGCAACCAAATTACTATTAAGTTTAGGTTTTTGGGAATTCGAAAAGAATGTTCTATGAAAAATTCCAAAAACAGCTGATGAATTATAGGTCTTATGGCCTGGCACCTTGTCCAAACGAATGACGGCAAAATAAGGATTTTTCACATTTTATCGATACTAATCTATGTATACTAGTATCATAAAGAGGTAACATTTATATGTTGTAATAACCACGTATAAATTCTATTGGCTTATCCACGTTACTCTAACGTATCTGCATACTCTGCCTTGTTCGCGCACTCAACAGAATTGCTTTTAAATGGATCCGATTTTTAAATGTAAATTGGATTTCATTTGATTAGGAATATTGATAAAGCTCGAATTACGGAAGGTTACTTAAAAATACATTAGCAACCTTATTTCCATTCGCTCTAGTGAATGTATTAAGTCCACAATTTATTGTAACTACGTAGGTTTCCTTTTAAAATAACAACATAGTGATTGAGAATTTTCTTTTAAATTATTTTCTAATCTTCTATTCGAGTGGCGTTCTCATTTTAACCGACTTTAAAACGTAGGAGCTCTTCATACCCGTCTTCAAAAAGGAGGTAGTTACACATTCGTCTAGTTTATTCCCTTGCTTTGTAAATTTTGATTCCTGAAACGATTGTCTACATTTAGCGGTAAGAAATTCGCGAAAATTTTGCGTTAAAACAATTTTGTTATCAACGTTTTTTTTTCGGTTGTGGAATCCTTTTGCGGGAAATGTAAATATAGCCAGTAGTTTTTTAAGCACAAGTTTTCCAGCAGCTTCTCCTTCGTGCAGGTCGAAAATTATACCACTGCAACGTACTACCGGTATAAAAAGAATCCTATGTATTAATCCAGATAATAAAATCTGTGTTCCGACTTCCATCTAAATCCCTTTGGCCATTTTTGCGTGATTGAGCAACACAATCAAACAAACACACTTTCACATTTATATTATGAATACAACCGAGGCAAGGTTGATCCGTGAATGGGTGACCATATTTACATACCAAGACCCCTCCGTGCCTTGGAAAGCACATTAAACCGTTGGTCCCGGCTATCATTTATGGATCATTGACAGTCGTTACGGGTCTTCAGAAGCCCGAAAGGCAGACGACCAAGGTTACCAAGGGGTATCAGATTACCCAGTAACTGGGATAAGGAGGTTAGCTAGACAGTCCCTCCATTGAAAATACTGGTATTTAGTTGCATATCGTTAGACTAGAAACAGACCCTAACATGGGAAAAGGTTAGGCAGGTGATGGAAGGGTAGTAGTAGTATCTAACCACACAATCAAGAGTGAGTGTACTCGTACTAATCATTGTGAAACTGACCGTTTCCTATTTGCATATGAAATTCTCAAATAGTAAGATTGCTTAGTAGTTTGATGTTTGGAGTTTGAATAGTACAAACGCTAGCTACTCGAAACTGTACAGTTTTTCCAATCCATCTTGCGCCTTATACTTAAGCATATGTTATGTTGAAAGAGCGCAGCGGACATTAATAAAAGTAATGTACTTCAAAAACAGGACCTTTCCCACCAATGACCTATACCAAATAAGTAATTTATTATCGGTCCGAAAATTATATATTATACATATAGTATTAAAAAAATATAAAATCCTACCCTTAGATCCTAATATATTAGCTAGAAGAAGGAAACAAAATATTGCTTCATCTACTTTTGTAAAAACAGAATTTGCTAATATTCAGTACGAAAAACGCTCGTCTTTCCTATATAATAAAATAAATAAACAAATATATATACATACTAAACCGTTTAAGGAATGCAAATCGATGCTGATCAACTGGATAAACAATTTATGCTACGATGACGTAGAGAATCTTCTATTAAATATAAAGTAAAATCGCTTACGAATAAAACAATCACACACACATATACACACATACTCACGGACACATATACACACACATACTCACCCACCAACAGACTAATGACTATAAATAAAAAAATCTGTTTTGTTTAGTTACATGTTACACTAATTGAAGGATATAAAAGACCGGCCTCCTGGCACAGGCATCTATATGCCTGTGCAATGAGACGCCACCAACTGTCTAATGTACAACGTGTAATAATTTAATGAAATAAACATTTTTTATTTTTTTTATTTTTTTGAAGCAATAAAGTTGAAAACTTATTAAAGAAATATAACAGATTGTAGCAGCTTTATGTACTGGCGTCTGTACTTACCTACTTGTACTTGAGTATGTAGAACTGACAGTGTGTGTTAATAGTATAAGTATGGGACCTATAAGTATGATGATCAGCCTATAATGTTCCCACTGCTGGGACACAAGCCTCCTGTCTTTGAGAGAGAGCGGGGTATAATCTACCACGCGGTCCCAGTGCGGGTTAGTAGATGTCTCACGTCTTCGAATTTTTGGTTCTAGGACATGTAGGTTTCCTTAATATGTTTACTTTCACCGTTTTGAGAACAGTGCAAGTGGTAATGAAATTATTTGCACATGCGTGCCTGGGTTCGAACCTACGACTTACAATTCGTAAGTTGCAGCCGTTACCACTGAGCCACAACTGCTCTAGCATGATGATGTGACCAATGCGAGTGTGGGCATATACGGCGGGCTTAAATGTGACTTCAAAATCAGCTTATAACGATCCCACTGCTGGAATTCCCGCCTCCTTTCCTTGAGATGGAGTGGGCAGTAAATGTGACTTAATGTCATAATATTCTTTGCACAAGAATCTTCCTTGAAGTTGCAGTGGGTTGCCTAGCAAGTTTGTCGAAGGACCGATGGCTGATGGAGCAGACGAGTCCTTTTTTTAGGGTTCTGTTGCCAAATGGCAAAAAACGGAACCCTTATAGATTCGTCATGTCTGCCTGTCTGTTTGTCTGTCTGTCCGAGTATGTCACAGCCACTTTTTTCCGAAACTATAAGAGCTATGCTATTGAAACTTGGTAAGTGGATGTATTCTGTGAACCGCATTAAGATTTTTACACAAAAATAGAAAATAAACAATAATATTTGGGGTTCCCCATACATAGAACTGAAACTCAAAAAATTTTTTTTCATCAAACCCATACGTGTGGGGTATCTATGGATAGGTCTTCAAAAATGATATTGAGGTTTCTAATATCATTTTTAGGGTCCCGTTGCCAAATGGCAAAAAACGGAACCCTTATAGATTCGTCATGTCTGTCTGTCTGTCTGTCCGAGTATGTCACAGCCACTTATTTCCGAAACTATAAGAGCTATGCTGTTGAAACTTGGTAAGTAGATGTATTCTGTGAACTGCATTAAGATTTTCACACAAAAATAGAAAAAAAAAAATATATTTGGGGTATACATAGAACTGAAACACAAAAAATTTTTTTTCATCAAACCCATACGTTTGGGGTATTTATGGATAGGTCTTCAAAAATGAGATCGTGGTTTCTAATATCATTTTTTTTTTAACTGAATAGTTTGCGCGAGAGACACTTCCAAAGTAGTAAAATGTGTGTCCCCCCCCCGTATCTTCTAAAATAAGGGAATGATAAAACTAAAAAAAATATATGATGTACATTACCATGTAAACTTCCACCGAAAATTGGTTTGAACGAGATCTAGTAAGTAGTTTTTTTCATAAATCGTAAACCGCAATTTACCTTTCATTCAATCAACTCGAATATGAAAATTAAAAAAAACCATTTAATTTCATAAACATAAACCTTATGCATAAAGCGTGAATACCTGCAGGTTTGTACGGAACCCTCGGTGCGCGAGTCCGACTCGCACTTGGCCGGTTTTTTTTTTTGAGTGGGAAATCATTAAATGACGTCTCCCGCTCTGGGAGGAGCAAAAGGGCTTATCAGACTTCTACTGACTCGTTCAGTTCCGTATTCAGACGAGTCCTGGAGTGGAGACCGCATGTCGGCAAGCGTAGTGTAAGACGCTCCTCAGTTAGATGGACCGACGACCTCAAAAAGATGACTGAGACAGACTGGATGCCGAAGGCGAAGGACAGGGTATTGTGACATAGCGTGGGAGAGGCCTATGTCCAGCAGTGGACTGCGATAGCCTGAGTTGAATAATCTTGCGCCATAAATAAAACATGTAGTGTAACATCTGTCTACTATTCTTATTCGGAGATAAAGATAATTATATATTAAAAACATGCATCTTGCCGACGATCGCCCTTTGAAGTGGATAGTGTCATGAATTATTCATGTTCTCTCTCAAGGAATCTCTTTGCGATTTATATAACTACACACAGCTTGGGCCAATGAACGTTAAATTGATGAAACACTAATGTTGGATTTTTTGTTTTAATTTGTGAGGACATGGCTTGATAGTTTGGGAGCTTGTGACTAAGTAATAACAGCCACATGGATCGATCAATCACGTTAAGCTACGCTTGCCGCGATGGGATCGAGGATGGGTGACCATATTTACTTCCCAAGACCCTATCGTGCCAAGGAAAGTTTACATATCAAGACCTCTCTGTGCTTCGAAAAGCACGTTAAGCCGTAGGTATGGGCTGTGATTTGTAGATCTGACAGTCGTTACAGGTCGTCAGAAATCCGAAAGTCTGACAACCAGTCCTTACCAAAGGGTATCGTATTACCCAGTAACTGGGTTGTGGAGGTCAGATAGGCAGTCGCTCCATGTAAAATACTGGTATTTGGCTGCATCCGGTTAGACTGGAAGCCAACCCTAATATAGTTGAGAAAAGGTTAGTCAGATGATGAAGTGGCTTGGTAGTTTATAAAGGGAAAGATATACCAGACCGTCCCTTGCTACGATTCTTTCATGTTCATCTTGCTTTGTTTACGTTCATACATCTAGCTATACACGCACGCCGGTTGCGAGTACTACACACCCAACTTTTCTGAAGAACATCACTAATAAGGTCACTATATGTCCTTCTTGGACGTCCGTTCTCGGCGTTTCCTCTCACATCTGCCTAGTAAATACCTTTTGTTAATCATCTTTCATCTGTCCTCTCAACATGATTAATCCATATTGTAGTACAAATAACTATGATAACTATTATCTTAAACGAGTTTTTTATGGAATGTTTATTTAAAAGGGAGTATAGTTATATTAGCTTGTGAATTAACCTTAAACTTTTTACGTGTTTAAAAGGTGTAATTGAAACACCTAATTAAAAACCTGAAAAACGGTATTATGAATAACTTTTATTCGTACAAACAACACAACAGGAAAAACAATTCATGTAAAGAACCCATCAAAATGAAATAAAATGTTTTGTTCCGTAAAAATTATATCGGAATCAGAGACATTTGCTAACTGGAGTCGAAGTCTCTTTGAAAGTACTAACATAAACTCGGTAATAGATTATGAGAAGATCATGCAGGTGTCGGAAATAGTCTTTTAAGGAAAAGTAACATCGAAAGGAGTTGATTTGTCAAGTCAGTGCAAATATTTGTCAGTAATCGTGTAGCTCAGCTCAAAACTTAAGAAGCTCAACGACTCGACCAACAATACCAAAGAAAAAACTCCCTGGCTTAGTCTGATCTTACAAAGTAAGCAGAACTTGAAAACAGTGTGTCACAACCGTTAGACATGCTAATGTGATTACGCATTAATGACGCACCCGTACTTACTAGTTATTTGGAACTAACGAACCTCCTGGATGTCAGATGGTTTAACACATCATCACAGAGGTGGCAGGACACTTGCGTGAAAGACATATCCGCGAAAGACGCTTGCGCGAAAAGTCATTTCCGCCAATTGACTTGCACAAATTAACTTTAGCGCGAATGGACATAGGCACGAAATACACTTGTACGAAAGACACTTGCTCGAAGCACACATTTGAAATACAGTTTCGCGAAAGACACTTGCACGATTCCATTTACGCCAAAGATACTTGCGCGAAAGGAAAGTTGCCTGAAAAGGTTTAAAAGCTGTTACAGACTGGTCGTAAACAGACTTTTTTTTAAATTTATTTATGTACACACGAAATTTTCAAATTATTCATGACTAATTTATCTATTTTTAGGGACAATTATCTTCAGATAATTGTCCCTAAAAATAGATAAATTAAAAACAATTACAATTACAATTATTATTTTGATAAAAACAATTATTCATAATTGTTTTTCATGGAGAAACTTCGGAAACTCTAGCTGATATTTTATGAAACATACTAATAGAACCTATTTTTGATGTAATAATCATTACATCTAAAATATCATGTCCCACTGGATTTAAAAGGCTATACAATTAGTTAGATATTCTTATAAATTTAGCTCAAAGGTCACGTAAAGATTTTATCCAAAGAAAACGCCTGATCAATATCATAAATCTTTCTTAAACTTCTTCGAACAAGGCTGTGTTATTGCATTTAAAATGAGGCCTATATATTGTTTACGCAAGGTTCTTGTTCGCTTAAATTAGTATTGGTGTATCGGGTAGAAAGTCGGAGTTTGGAAATAACTTGTCGTTTATGAGGTGCTGTTAGGCTGCCGAAGTTCGGTTATTGGAAAATATTTGGTAGGGTACCTGGTAGTGCCGAATTTGTAATTCTTTTGAGCTCCTCTTCCCGTGGGTGTCGTAAAAGGCGAATAAGGGACTTACTAGAGAATAGGCACCAGCGTTCTCTACATAACTGTCGAAATGTGGGGCTACTATAAGTACAGCTCTGCCCAACGCTTTGGGGAAGAAAGACATATTGTACTGTGTTATTTTAAGAGGACTAAATATAAAAACCTTCTTGTAAAACAAACACTTTTTTTACAATAAATTCTCATAAGCGATCGAATACAATCAGAAATAAGGTTCAATTTTGCAGACATCCATTTACAGTATCTTTCATGCGAAGTCATAAACGATTTTATGCCATGCGGTACAACTGTTAACTATCACTTTGGCTGGCCCTGCAGTTGAAATCATGCAAAATATTATCTTATGGTACCCTCTTTGACATTTTTGCCAAAATGGTAAAAAATATACTTGCCTATAATGTACCAATTGCTTGGACACAGACCTTTTCTCCCTATGAGAAGGAATGGGCCATAAAGCACCACGCGTGCCCTGTGAATGTTGGTGGATATTAGGTCTTCGAATTTTCAGTTCAAAACAAAATCAAAAGTCATTTATTCAAATTAAGCTGAGGATCAGCATTTTTCGAACGTCAAAATTACAAAAGACTGTCCCTCAAAACGCCCACCCGTCGCGCACTTCCTAGTGCTTTAGCTGGGAAGAAGATGTGGCCAACAAACTCCCCAGCAGCACAGCTGTCTGTCCAGTTAGAAGAACTTGATTTTATACAATTGTATATTGTAAAACATTAAGAGACACAAAACATTAAATTAAATGATTTGCTATGTGCCAGCTAGCCAACCCAATATACCAACAAATAAAATGAAAACTATACTCAAGCATAAGCAAAAAAATAAAAAAATATGTATAATGTAAACATGGCTGCAAAAATAAAAGCCTCCTGGCATAAAGATCGTGACAGTTTACATATGCAATGCTGAATTATGTTCACATACAACTCGAGGCCACAAATGATAAACTAGGACTATCGACGCAAGATAAAATTAAACATGTTAGTAATATTCATAATAATATCAACATCAAGGTCAGCAAGACGACCAGTCACCACAAGCAGTTCTAAGACATGTGGGTTTCTTCAAGATGTTTTCATTCACAGTCTGAGACTTTGAGAGTTGTGGTGATTACATCATTTTCACATAGTGAAGTGCCTGCCTGGGTTTGAATCCCCGACCCCTCAGCCGTTACGACTGGGCCACCATCGCTGCAAAAAACACGCAACTAATTACTCGAACACGGATCACGTGACCATAATGAGATGACGGCAAAAATGGACGCTCACTAATGCCTATAGTCATTAGTATGGGGGGTAAGCACGTGCTGGGAATCTTAAAGTGTTGGGGCAACTGCTTAGACAGAAATGATAGCGGAGAACGAGACCTGAATATATTTCTGGTGCTTTATCACGATTATGTTATTAAAAGTATGATAACACTGGTTATAAAATTAATATTAGTAACAAATTAATGTAAAGTTAACATTAAAAATAATTTAACGTTTTTTTCAAAACTTTTTAACAAAAAATTAAACTGCCGAAAAAACTAAGCCTAAGTAATTTTGAGTCGGCATCAAACAAGCAAATTCATTATTTGTTTTGGTTATTTTTATAAATTTAAGGTAATCCTTGGTCATTGTTTTTAAAGGGTATACCTTTCCAATAAAAAAATAATTATCAAAATCGGACTATTCTGTAAAAAATTATACGTGGTCATATATAAAAAAAATATATATATACGCGTCGATTTCAGCACTTCTTCCGTTTTTTTCGTCGGTTAAAAAGCGTTACATTACGAGAAATGATTTTTTTTTTTAATGAAAAAAGACTGTTAACTATACTATTTATTAAAATTTTGGAGGTGTGAGGAACAGGGTGTCACAGGGTGTTCAATGAACCTCTGTAGAAAAGGGAGGATCTAGGCTGGTACAAACTGTATGAAAGTGACGTACAAGGATGTTTGCAATGGGGATTAGGTCAGTATATCAGGTCAGATCTGCGACAGCTTTTACAGCAAGTGATCAAAGCAATGCAGTGCAGCCAGCCCAGACCAGCATCATACTTTATAGCAAGTGAAGCACAGAAATGTGGTGCAGCCAGCCTAGACCTGCGTCAGCTTTTAAAGCAGGTGATACACAGCAGTTCTCGATAAGGTCATGATTTGAAAAACAGTTTCAGCTTACCACTAGTTTAAAACAAAAAGATGGATCACTTAGATATGCGTAGTACCTTTAGTACGAGATAGGTTCGTGACAGGAATCTTAAAATGTGGAAGTTTTGGCCTAGACAGACTGATGCCTTGGGGCCTAGAAACTATTTTTAACCGACTTCAAAAAGGAGGAGGTTCTCAATTCGGATGTTTATATGTTTTTTTTTTATGTCTGTTCGGCCATAACTCCGTCATATATAGACGGATTTGCAAAATTCTTTTTTTGTTCGAAAGGCGTTTATTCCGAAATGGTCCCATATAATTTTCATATAGATCTGATGATGAGTTCGAGAGACAGACACCGGAACTCTTTAAAAAATGACAGGAAATCAACCGCGATTTCTGCTATCGCATAAATATGCATTGTTTGTTTGGAATTAGTCTAGGGTGAATACCACAACTAAAAATTTAAAAATAAAAACTTTTTTACAAAAAAAAAAACAACCGACTTCCTTAAAAACACTACAAAGTGAAAATTTTTTTTACAAAAAAAAAAAACAACCGACTTCCTTAAAAACACTACAAAGTGAAAAAAAATTTTTCACTTTGTAGTGTTTTTAAGGAAATCGGTTGTTTTTTTTTGTAAAAAAGTTTTAATTTTGTTGTCTTGTGTAAGTTTTTAGCGGAGTACTAACGGAGCAGGATTCTTTGCGTCTTGTCCTTAATTGGGGTCGACTTCTAGTCTAACCGGACGCAGTAAAACATCAGTATTTTACATGGATGGACTGCCTAACTGACCTACATAACCTAGTTCGTGATTAACACGATACGCCATGGTAGAAATGTTTGTCAAACTGTCATATTTCGGACTACCTTTCACGACTTTCAAGAATCAACTACTTATTACACGCTTTATATTAGCTTCACTTGTATGTTTGTATATTTGTATGTTTGTATATTTGTATGTTTGTTTGTAACCGACTCCTTATAGCGTGATTTTGACCCACTTTAAACGACCAGAATTCATTCAAACTTTGCACACCTGTCAAGCACCGATGACAATGCAATAATTTCATAAATTTGTGCCATTATCCTTGCCAGGGTTACCAGGACAGCAAAAAAACTGTCTTCGAAAACTACGCTGACAACCGTCACAAACTAATTTGTGAAACACCCTAAAAAATAGAAAATAAATAATAGTTTAAAAAAACTAAAAAAACACGCTTCCATTGAAAACCAAACTAAAAAGTACAAAGTAATGGAAAAAAAGCGTGGGGTGCCTGATATCAATAAAAAAATACCTTAAAAAGCACCCCACGCTTTTTTTCCATTACTTTGTACTTTTTAGTTTGGTTTTCAATGGAAGCGTGTTTTTTTAGTTTTTTTAAACTATTATTTTCTTATTACACGCTTTATATTAGCTTCACTTGTATGTTTGTATATTTGTATGTTTGTTTGTAACCGACTCCTTATAGCGCGATTTTGACCCACTTTAAATGACCAGATTTCATTCAAACTTTGCACACCTGTCAAGGACCGATGACAATGCAATAATTTCATAAATTTGTGCCATTATCCTTGCCAGGGTTACCAGGACAGCAAAAACACTGTCTTCGAAAACTACGCTGACATACGTCAGAAACTAATTTGTGCCATTATCCTTGCCAGAGTTACCAGGACAGCAAAAAAAAAAACTGTCTTCGAAAACTACGCTGACATACGTCTCAAAATTCGAAACACCCTAAAAATAGAAAATAAATAATAGTTTAAAAAAACTAAAAAACACGCTTCCATTGAAAACCGAACTAAAAAATACAAAATAATGGAAAAAAAGCGTGGGGTGCCTAATATCAATAAAAAATACCTTAAAAAGCAAACCTGACAGACCTGTTGGTCTAGTGGTTAGCGACCCTGTCTGCTATGCCGGAGGTCGTGGGTTCGATTCCCACCCAGGACAAATGTTTGTGTGATGAGCACGATCATTTGTTCTGTGTCTGGGTGTAATTTATCTATAATATGTATGTATTTAGAAATATATAAGTATGTTTATCAGTTGTCTAGTACCCATAACACAAGCTCTGCTTAGCTTGGGACTAGATGGCGTTGTGTGATAGTTGTGGAATATTATTATTATTATTATTATATTATTATATATGACAGGGACGGCGGACGTCCCCGAGTTCGCCGTCCCTGGACGCATTTAAGGGGGTCGGCAAAGGGCATTCTCAGCCCTCTGTCGACGCCTGCTGCGGATTTGGAGAGTGGTCTCAACTTTCCCATGCCTCTCCGCAGCCTTCTGCGAAATGACAGTATTACAGCAGGAGCTAATCCATGGTCCGTCACCCATCCAAGGAATAACCTCAGCCAACGACGCTCGCGCTTGTAGTTACTATAAGTTCCTATCTTGTACCAACATCTACTAAGCCAGTTGTATTAGTATTTGTAAGGGATACAGACTTATGAAGTTATCATTCAAGCTTAAGCAACATTTTTTTCTCGTCTGGGGATTTATTTCAGGCAACCTTTTGTGCCCTTACTTTTGTATGTCTAAGCCTGGTTTATGTTAGGTGAGGATCGGTTAGATAAGGTTTTAATGAGTTGGGACTGAACTGGTGATAAACAAGAATGCCTGAGGGTCTTAATTTAGGTTTTGTATGGCCTATCTTGCGAGGTTGAAGAAAATAGGGGTGTTTGGAGATAAAATTGAGTCACGAAACTACGTGGAATGAAGTTGTTTTATTTTTAAAGCATTTTTGTGTGTCTATGAGAGGTGGATGAAACTGTAAATTTTCATACGAATTGAGATAATTATGACGTTTTAAAGTAATAAACTATTAATTTTTATTTGGAAAAAAAAAACGATATTACATTACATATATGATATAAAAAAACCGGCCAAGTGCGAGTCGGACTCGCGCACCGAGGGTTCCGTACAAACCTGTAATAATAATAATAATATCTTAGGACAACCAACACAACGTTATCTGATCCCAAACTAGGCAGAGCCTGTACTATGGTAACCAGAGAACTAATAAATATACTTATATATTTCTAAATACATACATATTATAGATAAATTACACCCAGACACAGAACAAATGATTGAGCTCATCACACAAACATTTGTCCTGGGTGGGAATCGAACCCACGACCTCAGTCTTAGCAGCCAGGGTCACTAACTACTGGACTAACAGGCTAGACCTGTAGGTATATAACTAAAAGTTCAAACATCACGACAATCGAGTCGTAGTTCTGTTCTGTTTCTTAGCTTGGTTTTATTTCTGTCTGTGTTTTGTTCTGTTTATTATATGATGTAACTAAACATTTACGGTTTTCGCAATTTTTCCTTTATCTGTGCTATAAGACGTTGCTTCGTACCAAATTTCAAAATTCTAGGTCGACTGGAAGTACCCTTTAGGTTTTGATTCCCTTGCGAGTTTCGAAAATTTGAGGAAATTTGCGGTATAAACGGCTATATCTTTTGATTGCGTTAGCTTAGAAGTTTGATTTTTTCACATCTCTAAGGAACAGTAGATTTGAGTATTTGTTATAAATTTCAGCTTGATACCTCCACGCGTTCCTGAGAAAAAGGGTCTTGACAGACGGACGGACGGACGGACGGACAACAAAGTGATCCTATAAGGGTTCCGCTTTTTCCTTTTGAGGTGCGGAACCCTAAAAGTTATATAAAACAAAATCAATGTAATAACAACAACATTTTCCACGTATTTTGAGCCGAGGACTCATCGGTAACGTAGTTTTTTATTAAGAGTACTAATTCAATATATCTTCTGTTTTTTAACCGACTTTAAGAAGGATGAGGTTCACAATTTGTCTGTTTTTTTTTCGAAGAATGTGCCGCGATATCTCCGACAATCGTGAATAGATTACATTGTTTTCTTAGTGTATAGGGAAGCTTCGATATTTGATCTACTTTGTGTATCTTGATAATCTTCTAATCGTTTCTGCCGCTGTTGTTTAAATGGCAAGTATCGGTATACAAATAAGTGTGGGAAAAAAAACCGTTTTGCAAAAAAAAAAAAAAACAAACGATTTGCAAAAAAAAAAAAACTCCAACCTGGAAAATAAGGGTGGCGGTGATTTTTTTTCAGTGTATTGTTGGTGCATTTACAGATCTAAAAAACTGAGGGACATAAGGTACCTCAAGAATATTTGGTCCATGCGCGGAAATTCAGCCACACGTAGCGTAGCCAGATCCAACCAACGAACAGTATTACAATGGATACAATACACAACCTGTTACAGTGGATTAAGTACATGTTTCCGAACCAAAATTTCAACGCAAGGGGCGTTGAAATCTTTCGACGTTAACAAAAAATAAACTCAAACACATATTTTGACCGCGTGGGTAGTGCACTTTTCTATAAAACAGTAAATGTTTGATTACTGACAAAAAAACACTGCACTAGGGTCTATAACCATCTGCTGAATTAATTGTATCAGTTTGCGCGTTGAAGTCTCTGCCACCTTGTAAAAATTTATCTTCCAGCTTCTTTAGAGCAAGATAACATTTATAAAAGGTTATCGCTTTTTGCCGAGAATTTATCGAGTATTTTTCTACTCTAATCCGATTTAGGCAATCGTCGTCTTACGGGTTGCTAAAATGCTGACGTGGCTTAACGATTTAACGACGTCCGGAATTGGTATTTTGTAGATGTATCAGCAGCTTGGATTTAAGTTTTTCGATTTATTCAATTACTAGCTATCTGCCTTTGTTTCTCACGATTTATTTATTTGCTTCACCAACAATTGTATACACTGGCAAATGAAACAGATCGGATCGGAATAAATTGTAATGACTTATAGGTAAACTCTGCATGCCCACAAAACATTGTTGTAACAAAAAGGAAGAAAGAAAAAAAAAGCAGAAATAAAATACTATATTATAAAGTTGCACCGAATAGAACTTAATATGTTAGTTATTATAACATAGCCAAAATCAAAACAAACTAAAAAAAAACTAGGATATACAAAAAACAAGTAATATGTAGCCTAAATTCACCTACTCAGTGAGATAACGCAGGACTCAGAAATTAAAAGTTTGGAGAGATCAGAAACTTATAAAAACTGGCATTCTATTTGCCTAAGCTATCAAAATGCAGGTCGATGCGATCACTGCAGCTGTTCACAACCCTGCAAAACCTCGAGTATGGAGATTTAGCACGATTTAAAAAACATCTAGTTCTTTTTCTTACAATAATTTCAATAAATCCGCCTAGCCGTTTCACAACTATTTTGAGGTCGGCTTGCAGTCTAATCAGATGCATCTGAATACCAGTATTTTACATGGAGCATCTGCCTATCGGACATTCATAATCTGGTTACTGGGTAACACAATATCCCTTGGTAAGACTGGTGGACCCGTAAAGCAGGTGAGTCCTGGAGTATTAGCGTAATGGCAAGCGTAGCGTGGGATCCCCATCGATTAGATGGACGGACGATGTTAAAAAAGTGGCTGGGACAGACTGGATGCAGAAGCCGGAGCACAGGGTGCTGTGACGCAGCCAGGGGGGCCAATGTCTAGTAGTGGATTGCAAAAGGCTGAGTAGGATAATAATAAAAGGAAGAGAGAGAGAGGAGGGAGAGGGAGAGGAGGGTGGATAATAATATGGAGGATGTAGATTTGTAGCAAATCGTACTTTTGTATAGGGTACAAGTTTTGAAAAGTATTGCTATAGTGGAGTTGATTACTTCGCTTGATTTCTCTATCCATTCTTAATGCTCGATTGAGTATTATGGCGGGCTACGAAGCAGTTTTTTTTTTTTTGTATTTTTAATAGTGCATAGCGGCAACAAGTTAGGCTTTATACAGCAGTGCCTTTGATGTTATTTGAATGTAATGATCACCAAAATAAACAGAATTTGGTAGTTTTAATTAAATTTCAAAATTAATGCACGACTGAGTGGAATAATTTTCAGCTATTTCTTTGGCCAATTATATTCGCTTTATTATCATTACATATAATATGATAGATACGCTTGAACGTTGGAGAATTATGCGGCAAGAAATACATATTTTTTTAGCTCTATTTTACGATTGATTCTATAACACAATTCTTTTATATTAAGTTATTGTTTTATTTTAATTAAATATATGAAGTATTTTCTTTAAAAAATTGACACTACATTTAAACCTGTCTAACTGTGCGACAAAAAACAGCGTTTTACAGTATCCTCCAGTTGAGAAGGACAGACAGATTTTTAATATAATATTACTATAATAATATGAAAATCAACAATCGTCGAATGGTAATAACATCTGAATTAACATGAAATAAGACCAACTTATTTAACGGGATCATGAACCCGCACATTTTAATTAACTTAATAGCCCCGCTGTTAGTTTATTGTATTCACGGACTCGTGCGGCTGCGGACATAGAGTAAAAATAAATATAGAAACTCGATATACACTGTTAAAAACAATCAGATGATTGTGTAAACAAACCCTGTTATGGTTTTCTGTACTGCGAGACAGTCATTACGTAACGATTAAGAAAACGCCATCTATTATCGACTAATACTTACTATATATATAACTACACAAATATTCTCGAAACCTGTTCCAAAATTATCTAGAAATGCTACCGCCATCTATAATCTAGTGGCAGAACTACATGAATGTTCGGGAATATTCTAGAAAATTAAGGTCGTCATAGAAATAGCTGGTTGTTAGCACTGAGGAGTCAGTACAGTTACGAATGCGAAATAGTGTACTACAAGTGAGAGAAGTGATTCTGATTATTGTATTTGTGATAATTTGAATAAATAAATAGTATGCGAGTGGCCCCGACCTACGGTCGAGTGGTGGTAGTTCCGGCAAGTGCATTACTTTGTGTAAATAATTTCAGCAATAAGATCTCAAAACGATGGAGGAAAACATGGAGTTGAAACTGGCATGTCCTAGAACCAAAAATTCGAAGACAAGTGACATTTATCAACCTGCACAGGGCCCGCGTGGTAGATTACAGCCCTTTCCCTCTCTAAAAGAGGACGCTTAGGTCCCAGCAATGGGGAAGTTGTAGGATGATTATGCTGTGAAAGACAGACCCACACCGATTGATTTGGGTAGTGTGCGGTTGTTTCGAAACTGTTGTGTATGTGGCTATTAATAAATCTCGTGGAGGTATACATAGTAATGCGTATGTACACTAACCTTAGGAAACATTGAGTGAACGAATAAATACCAACGCAAAAGTTTTTGCTGTAGGATCTTCAACGTTTGGCTTAGCGCTAAGAGTTGAAAATCAAAATGATTACTGCCTAAAGCCAACGGTTGATGTCGGGATGTTGTATATCATGTAGTGTCTTGATTGACAGGCCTGTTGGTCTAGTGGTTAGTGACCCTGACTGCTATGCCGGAGGTCGTGGGTTCGATTCCCACCCAGGATAAATGTTTGTGTGATGAGCACGATCATTTGTTCTGTGTCTGGGTGAAATTTTATGTATAATATGTATGTATTTAGAAATATATAAGTATGTTTATCAGTTGTCTAGTACCCATAACACAAGCTCTGCTTAGCTTGGGACTAGATGGCGTTGTGTGATAGTTGTGGAATATTATTATTATTTCAGGTGCAATGCGCAGTTCGTATATGGCCTTATTGATGTCCCCACCTTCTTAAGAGATCATCTTCAGAAACCCCCTGAATTTCCGGACATGAACCAGCATGTCAAACAAGATTATGTTTGGATTGGAAGGTAGAATTTACTAAACGATTACAAATAGTCGTTTGAATGACTGTGAAGCAGAGTTTCACATCTATGCATTTTTATTCTTTGCCACAGACTAGAAAACGGTGGCTATGAAATAATGGAATTGTGAGGCCACAGTAACAGCGCGTTTTACAAAGTATTCATTCAGTTCGATGTTTATTTGTTTTTTATTCTGTTTATTTTCTTTTCTGAGCCCTGAACTGGACGTTGTGAAAATACTTTGAGCTTGTTTATTTATTTTACTTTTGTGGTATTATGTTACAACAATACATTGTTGTATGTCGTGTTGTTCTAGGGCTGGTTTGCGAGAAGCTTTTCCGTGAGAGAGCTATAAGTGAATTTCACTCGTCAAAGTGATCTTGAAAGAAAAGCTACCAATCAGCGACAGGACAAGACACTTCGTAACCTCGCAGTAGAGTTTCATAAAAGAATCCTAACCTTTTAAGAAAGTAGCTGAAATGAAGTAACAAATACTTAGCGCCATCTACGTGGAACTAATCTGACAGTTTTTTTTTTTGTAATTATCATGCGAATTGTCATACGATTTTGAACCATGTGTGGTTCGAGAGTTGCGCAATTGTGGCCAATATTTTAAGGAATATATTTTTCACACAAAGATTCTCGTGACCAAGTAGTAAGAGCCTCACAAGTCAATCGAACAGGTTAAGCTACGCTTGCCATTACCGCGGGCGGTCTATGGATGAGTGACAATCTGTACATACCGTGACCGTGTCTCGGAAAGCACGTAAATTGTTGGTCCTGGCCCCCTAGCCAAGTTATAACCGTTTCGTGTCTAATTCCGTTCTCCAATCGGTAACGCCTCGGTGTCAGCAATTGTAGAAAACGATAAGTTAGTAGCCATGTTGACGCGCCCGAGTCGGCCGCTCGTTCTACAATGTCTTTAGAAAAACGACACATTATAACAAACGATGTAGCGTTGAACATTGTAGAAACGATAAAAAATCATTTTATCATTTTGAACGATGTGCACTTGGCTACGAATTGTCTATTCGTTTGTTCTAACCACGTGACTTAACTTGGAGCAACTAGCGTTAACGATTGCAAATTATCAACTTGGCTAGGGTTGCTGGCATGCGCGGATATTTGACAGTCGTTACTAAACAGAGTCCGAAAGTCTGACAATCAGTCTCACTAAGGGGTATAGTGTAACCGAGTAAGTGGGTTGTAGAGGTCAGATAGGCAGTCGCTCCATGTAAAATACAGTCAGCATTATGCGGTAAGACTGGTGGCCGACTCCTATATGTTTGGGAAAAGGCTAGGTAGGTAGGTATGATTTATTTAACCGCCTTTAATACTTATGAGATTTTAACGGTACACAGATGTAACACAAAATCCTGAACCGCGCTAGCATAGTTTACCGCGCAACTAGCAGACCTATATTACAACTACTAGCATACATACTAGTATACAACGTACCGACATCAATCGTCGGGTAGTTTCCCATTAGACACGAAACCCGTCGGGTTGGAAGATCTACCCTTATCGGAGGTTGAGTGAACTTCACAACCTGTTCCTCCAAAAGATCATATTCACCATACTCATAACGAAATGACTAAATCTCATTTTCTAAGTAAATCATGGACCTTAAAACAGATTTTAGATTTAAATCGGTTTAAGCAAAAATCTTCATTTAAATCGCTACTTGTTAAAATAAAGTGCCCACTCGGCAGGAAATATAGGTATCGTCTAGATAGGCAATTTATAAAGGTAACCGAATTATTCCTTCGTTCGTAACATTATTTACGTAACCAATTTGGGTTTTAATTTGAATTTGAAAGTAAGGGACGCTCCAATTATTTTTTTTACACTTCGTGGCAAATTAATTAAAAATCAACATCTATACTACATGTAACGTTATTTACGTCAGACTTCATACACCTCAATTAGAGGATTGTGTTAAAAGTAATGACCAAAACTTTTTTTTTAAAGCTAACTGTTATTATTGAATTCATGTTTGAATTCTCATTACGAACTCAGAGTCTGGATTTTTTTCCAGTTGATAGGCTCTTGCCCTACATGAGAGTTAAACATAACAGGTGAAAGGATGTACCATAGATACACCTCTGCCTAATCCTTTCGAAGAAACAAGGCGTGGTGTTATGTATTTTGAACTAAGAGATATGACAAAGCTCTTACAAAAGATTTATGAAAAATGTCTACCTTAGCATTTGCACGAGTTACGTGTAAGGTAACATTCTGAAGCACATGTCTAGCTGCAGAGTCGAGTATGTAGAAAATTACGGAACTTGCTACAAACGCGTCAGGCATAAAAGGTATTTTAAGACTACGGTGCTTTCTTTCATATAAATCTGAACAAAACTTCAGCCTTCTGTCTGTCCAGGTTGTAAAAATTCATTCTTTACAAGGTTTTTTTTAAATCGAGATTGGAAAAGGTAAGTAAGGAATATATTATATAAGATGTAAAGAACTCGCCACAAATTAACATGGGACCTAAATAGAGGTCAAATTAAATAAGCTGGCAATACTTTACCCACGTTTTGCGTATAGATATGAAAACTAATGAAACAAAAAATAACCTTATTTTCATCATCCAACTGTGCCGTGTGCTGTGTGTATGAAATTCTAAATCTTAAGTCAACATAAAGAAGTTTTTCAATTTTCGTCGATAATTTTTCAATTACAATTTATTCAAACAATAATAAAGCCAAAAGTGGTGAGAAATATAGTTGAAATCTTCTAGAATAAATACAAATGAATGTGTTTCTAATTCTTTTTAAGGAGTAATTGCAAAATAATTCAATTTAAACAGGGTTGTTTACAATTTTATCAAATACTTTTATAACATACCACAGTTTCCCTTTGAATACAATAAACCTGAATAAAATACGGACCAATAGAAAACTGAGTTTTCCGAATTCGTACTAAAAATCATGATAAGTGCTTAAGGCCTGCTTTTGCTCGGAAGCGACGGAAAATTGAACTGTCACGGACAGGAAGCACTCTTGGGCCAGTTCCAACTAGCCGGTGGTGATTAGATGTCCCCTTTTCATACATTATTTATAGATTTATATATTTTATTATGACACTCGTAGATGTGTATAATTTAGTCATTAGTTTATCTAACTTCAAAAAACAGGAATCTTGGAGGTTTACCTTTTTTTGAAGTCGCTATTACGAGTTTTTTTTTTGGAAGAAAGTTCTTTAACGTAGCTTGCGGTTGGAGTAAAGTTCTAAAAACCGTCATGGAACGGAAATAGCGTTACATTACGATAGTGTTAAGCCCCTCCATGCGATGTTTAAATAAAAATAATAAAAAGAGATAGAGTAGTTTTCATGGCTTTTGAGGTTCCTGAAGCTATAGCGAGATCATAATCAAAATCCAAGATGGCGAATGTGAGAATTTTAATTTTTGCATTATGTGTGTCATTTTCATGGTCTTTGAGAGTTCTAAAGCCGACATTTTGGTTAAAATGAAAATGCAAGATGACAGCTATGAAAATTTTCATTTTTTTATTATGTGTGTTTCATGGTTTTTGAAGGTGCTGAAGTCAGTAGTGATGTAAAAATGAAAATTCTAATTTAGAGACTCCGAAAAATTTAAAATTTTTCGTCATAGGTGCCGACTAAAACCCTTGAAAACCACGAGTTTTTGAGGGTTCTAAACCCTTAATTAAGGTCAAAATAGAATTTTAAGTAAGTAGAGTAAGATAGAGCAAACGACGATTCGGAGTTGAAGAAAAAGCGTACTTCGATCCTCACGGGGGTCATCCCTACCCCACATACTTTTTCCAAGTATGTATTGTGAGACCGCAAAGGGTCCCAAAGATACCGAGGTCCATTAATGAAGCGCTCATATGCGTGTAATTATGAATGATTTCGTTTATTCTACACTTATAAGTTTACAGCTCAAGTTCAAGTACATCAAGTTATTTCGTCTCAAACAAAAAACCTATGCTAAAATATTAGAATTCTAGATCTCCTTGTCAGTTTGAATGTGATAGAGAGCATTTGGTTGCCTGCCGGTACAACACAAGGCTGTCATCGGTAAACAACCAACCTTTGCAGTATCCACACTGAATCCTTAGTGATTACTGTTCCGATTCACTTGATTACGATTTTCATTTAATTAAAGACGCTCCCGTGATAGTCCCGTATCAATTTTACTAACTTTGCTTGACTAGTTTTTGAGTAATCTTCAATAATTTTATAGCTTCTTAAGGTGGGGATGTTTTAAATGTTGGTATCATCACATAGTACCTAAGTGATAAATGAATTAGAGTAGATTAAAAAAAATAAAAACGAAGTACAAAAAACTATAGATAATTAATTAAGTTTCGTAAGTCAGTGGTAATTTTGCAAAATTCCAAAGCCAACAAAACCGAAGTTACTGACTTCAGAGACTAAAATCATTTGTTAAGTTGTAGTCGGTTTTTGTAAGTTAGTGGTTTATTTGTGAAAGTTTTCGAAAAAATGTTTAAGTGAAAACTTATTTACATAGTTTTAACCATCAATCACTGTTTAATTAAAAGGTTTTATTTGTCAAACTAATTTCTAAAAGAAAACTCAACTCAGACTCTTGGCTACGTAATACCAACCACACGGGTGAATAGATTAAATTAAGTGGATCAAATTAATTGGCGCTTGCCGTGGTCGAACCACGGATGTGTGACCATTTTTACATACCAAGACCCTTAAATAGGTTATTATGTTTTATTTATGCAATACTATCATTTAAGTAGATTATTTTATAATTTATTGTAAATGTGAGACTGTTGTAGGCCTTGTAGACTGTCGACAATTTTCTATTTTATTACTGCCGTACCTGGTACTTGTTGACAGTCCTACACTGTTCTCGCATACCTATTAACACTGTAATTTGAAACCATTTAAAAGCCAATTAATTTTTACAGAGTAACCGTGGAGTTTCTTGCCGGCTCTTCTCCATAGGGATCAACCATTTGGAACCGTGCACCCAGCTTCTGACGTTTCATAAGTGCCCTTGTAGGTTAAAGATAAAGATATATTTATTGCATAACTGTGTACATTCAGTTCTTATTAATAAACATTACATTTTTAGACTCAAAAGTCTACCCAAATCGGACATGCAATATTTTTTTTAAGAAACCTATTATAATTTATTACAAATATTATTTTTTATCAAAAAACTCATGTAGATTATAAAATACATTTTCAAATAACATCTTTTTCAATTTATTAATAAACATTACATTTTTAGATTCAACAGTCTACCCAAATCGGACATGCAATATTTTTTTTAAGAAACCTATTATAATTTATTACAAATATTATTTTTTACCAAAAAACTCACGTAGATTATAAAATACATTTAACAAACATACACATAAAAAACACACACATAAACATACACATTTATTTTCAATTACCATCTTTTTCAATTTATTTTTGAACATATTTCTATTTAATTGCTTAATTGTTGGTGGTAACTGATTGTGGTTTATGTGTACTAAAAATATTTTGATTTGATTTGATTTGACTTCCATGCCTCGGATCGGATAGTACGTTAAACTGTTGGTTCCGCCTCTCAATAATGGATCTTTGACAGTCGTTACGGGTCGTCAGAAGCCCGAAAGTGTGATAACTAGTCTCACCAAAGGGTATCGGATAGCTACCGTCTATCTGACCTCCACAACCCACATGTCATCATCATCATCATCATTTCAGCCGAAAGACGTCCACTGCTGTACATAGACCTCCCCCAAGCACCGCCACTTCGACCTATTCTTTGCTTCTCGCATCCAACGTAATCCTGCGGCCTTCACCAGGTCATCGGTCCATCTTGTGGGAGGCCTTCCAACGCTCCGTCTTCCAGTACGCGGTCGCCACTCCAGAACCTTCCGACCCCATCGGCCATCCGTTCTGCGAGCAATGTGCCCTGCCACTGCCACTTCAGTTTGGCAATTATCGCTCCATGTAAAATACTGGTATTCAGCTGCATCCGGTAAAACTGGAAGCTGACCCCAATATAGTAGGAAAAGGGCTAGACAGATAAATCCTTATTATGTGCACCATAAGAATTAAACATTATAATAGTAGACGTTTTTAAAGGGTGAAAAAGAATTTCGTTTTACAAAAATTGCATTTCTAATATTCATCAGGTTTACAAAAGCAGTTTGAAACGGTGGAAGTATGGAGTGGGACCCACTAGAGCTGTCTCGAGTGCGCGTCGTGAACGCCCTGTTCCTGGAAACATTTTACGAGCAATGAACACACGAATAAAAATAATTATGCAATTTTGCGACGAAAAGCGTTACTACTAAGCATGAGGTTCTGGGTTCGGTTCCCAGGTTTGTTATTATACATTCAATACAAATTCGTTAATTTAGCTTACACAAAGTTCTTAAACATACCTACAAATAGTGATAACACATGGTTTTACATAAAGCCTAGACTAAGCTTATCAGACCTCGACCAGCCTGATAATTCTTCAACCCTCAGTAATACGATAACCAGTAGTAATACAAATAGCTTGTGCTGGTAAATAGTTTCTGCTACCTGGACTCTCGCACAGGACATGGGCGTGAGTCTCTCTCTCTCCTATTCGTTACCCCTTTCTGTCGATTTAATTCGGGAGCTCACTCACCGCTGCACCTCTTGGTTGATACTTAAAATAAACAATTTAGTTCAGTAGATATAATTTTCTCAGCAAGTCGTTATTTAAATATGAAATCTATAATATCTTAAAAGACCAACAGTAGTCAATGACGATACGCATGTTGGCTCTGTGAGTTGCCTAACACTAACCCGGACATCATTGTCGATACATTTATATGTATATGTTGCAGTCAAAACTTGTAACCAGTCAAAAGTACTATTGACTAGCAAAATCAGTCAAAAGTACTTTTGACTGAACAGGTTGGTCAAAAGTGGTTTTGACTGAACATTATTGGTTATTAGTACTTTTGACTGCAAATTTGCGGTTAAAAGTACTTTTAACTGACGCTCTTCGTCAAAAGTAGTTTTAACTGCAATAAAGCATCAGTCAAAAGCACTATTAGGCGAGTTCGTGACTTTGGGCACCCCGAATCGGACAGGTCAGGTCAGAAGGGGCTGGCGGGGTCTGAAAGACCCCGCCATCCCCTTCGTGGTTATTTGTTTTTAAACCACTCAGAAACAGGAGCCCCGCTCAGCGGGGCTCCGTTGACCGGGGTTCCGACTTTTTAAGAGTTTTGACTGATACAACCAGTCAAAACCACTTTTGATGGAATCACTTAGTCAAAAGTAATTTTAAGTTTTGACTGCAACATTTATATACATATCTTTAAAATTTCACTTTTTAATATAATAGATAGACGTTGAGCGACCAATGGTCCTGACAGTACATATTAACTACAGATCACACCAGATTAAGTTGAATCGATATTGATTGTTGATATTGTCTTTTAACAGCTTGTTATTTTGTTAAATCATTTGTGGATAACGTCGTTAGTAGTGTATATTGTATTATAGTTACTGCTGCTTGTTGTCTGTAATAAAATAAAATATAAGTAAAATTTTCGGCCTGTCTGACAGTTTATTTGCGAAATACCGCATCAAAACGGCCCAATCAATGAAAACCTTTCGATTACAAGCAGAATTCTCTTAAAACGAAACCAAAAGTTAATTCAACGGACAATTAGCAAAAACCGTTTGGGCTAAAACAAACCAAACGTTTTGATTAATCACTGTTTACCTGCTAACGATGTTCGGGCCATGATTCTAGAGTTTAGACAAAGTTAATCGCCGTTTAACTTTAAATCATAATTAAAAGCCAATTAGGGCAGCGTACCGCGGGAAATTATTTATCCTAACCTTTGCGCCCTTTGTCTAATCGAGCATAGATCGCTTGGATTACCGGACAGTCGTTTCTAAGTTATTCTTCCGTATTTTTTATTTTATGACGGGTATTGAGAGTTATTTTGTTTTGTTTTTCTTGTCGGTTCTTATACCTACATATATATAATATTAGATACAAAAATTTAAGCCTACTTTGACTCTGATTCGATTCATACGGCACATATTTTATATTATCTATACAAATAAATAAAATTGGAGTGTCTGTTTTTAATATTAAGATAACCACTTTTTACTAAGTGTATATGGATGTATACACGACACATATACCAAAACAACATTTTTTACAATTTTTGTCTGTCTGTCTGTTTGTTCCCGCTAATCTCTGAAATGGCTGGACCGATTTTGACGGGACTTTCACTGGCAGATAGCTGATGTAACAAGGAGTAACTTAGGCTACTTTTATTTTAGAAAGATGCTTTTAATTTAGAAAAAAAATAACTGTCTTCGAAAACTACGCTGACATACGTCTCAAAATTCGATAAAACCTGGCTGAATCCTACGAAATAGATCAAAATAATGTACTACAGTATTGTACACCTTAAAAAGGCCTACAAAAATGTCCTGAATTGTTTGTGTCTATCTCTTAGGGATAACCCACATTAACCATTTTTTATCTTTTACTTATTACGAGAAATAAGGGCTTATTTACGAAGAAGCGATTTTAAGCATACAGCATTAATCCTTATCCAATTAAGTACCTTAAATACATTGTGCATTTAATATAGATCAATATGGCCCTTTACAGCATGTAATTTAAATGAATATCTTAGAAGATATTAGAGATTTAAAAAGTGGGCGCAGAGCGCGTTGGCAGCGGCCGGTTAGTACAGGATAAGTAGGATTGTAATTCATACTACTTTGGCTTCATAGTAATTGCGAATATCATGTGTGTTCATTATACTCAAAATAAACCTAATAGTATTATTCCAAGTAAGAGACCGCGAAATGGCTTAGATGTTTAGATTTTTGGATGTTTGTTTCTCAATGATGCAAAGACGGCCAAACGGATTTAGATCGAATTTGGCACAAAGATATATTATATCATGGATACGTAACAGATAGGATACCTACTTTATCCCGGTAGTAGGTTCCCGGGTGATATTTTCCGACAGCTATACGGGCCAAGCCACTGGCAAAAGTACTATTCCTATAATTATGTTCGGTGTCTGGTAAATGATTGAGTGTCTGTATAGGTAAAATAGGAGCGTTAAGAAAAACCAGGAAGAATTATAGTCAACTAAACCAAGCCTTATGTCACAGTCTTCTTACTCTGAATACTATTACTTTTATTTTAAAAACACCAACACACATGATGTTCTCATAAACTATGAATCCTAAGTAATATGAGTTATAATCCTACTAATAATATTATATATGTGAAAATATGTATGATTGGGTGTTTGTTTCTCAATCACGCAAAAATGGCTGAATGGATCTGGATCGAAAATAGCACACAGAGTCTATATTACCTATATAACCTGGAATAACACATTCTTATCGCGGTAGTACGTCCTCTTGCATTAATTTCCGACATCCACGCGGGCGAAGCCGCGGGCAAAAGCTAGTAATATTATATATGTGAAAATATGTATGATTGGGTGTTTGTTTCTCAATCACGCAAAAATGGCTGAATGGATCTGGATCGAAAATAGCACACAGAGTCTATATTACCTATATAACCTGGAATATCACATTCTTATCGCGGTAGTACGTCCTCTTGCATTAGTTTCCGACATCCACGCGGGCGAAGCCGCGGGCAAAAGCTAGTTTTAGAATACATAGACTTCATAACGACATGGGCTGTTTTTCCTGACATCAATTTCGTAACATAGGGCGTTTGAATAGTTTTACTTGCATCTGAAATCCATACTAGATGTCACTTCAAACATTTGGCCTGCACTTGGAATTTATACCTCATTGTATACCTACATGTAGCCGTTTTTTTTGGATGAGAAATCATCTAATGACGTTACCTGCTCTAGGCGGAGCAGACTTTTACTGACTAAAACCCACTCGTGTTCCTTCAGTTGTCTATACCAGGGTCACGGTAACTCTTTCAAACAATTCCGTGATCCTGGCAGGCATCGGTCCCAGCGGACCCCTTCAATTTCAGACATCTCTTTGAGGCGCGCGTGGAACACAACGCGCCGTTACCCTGAGCCTGGTCCTTACCGGGCGGCAAGCTACCCATTGCTCGGCACCCGCAAACCCGCGCCTACGGTGGCCGGGAGTCCGCAAAGAATATTACCATCCCATTTCTTCTCGTGGGTGTCGTAAGAGGCAAATAAGGGACTTAATAGAGAACGGGCAGCATCGTACTCTATGCATTTTACCACCATACTGCGATCGCCAACCCGCCTGCCAAGCGTGGCGATAAAGGCAAAGCCAAGGCAAAGCAAAAATCGTCAATGTGAACGTTGTTATAAACAAACCGTTATGTATAACATAATAAAATTATTTTCCCAATAAAATGTTTGATCATTTTATTAACATACACATAGATAGTTCGCGGAACAAAGTTGTTGCTATCCCAAGGCATATTAGAAAAGTCGCCAAGTTTCTCTTGGTAGAAATCTGTGGAAAATTGGCCGTGCCGAACTTCAAGCCGACGAGTGTGGCATACGAATTGAGTTCAACATGTAATACTGGCCATGTGGGTTAGGCCAAGTTCTTAATTAGAAAAATTAATAAATGTTTCTTGTTTGTTTTTTTATATCAAATTGTAACTTTTTTTAAATTTGTCTATAGTTTGTGGCACTGTTTTTTATTTATTCCATTTTGGAACGTCATCCATGCTTTTTTTTATAGGGTTGAGCTCAGTAAAAACCCGTAAATTAGAAAACTTATTGTTCGTTTTTCGTGCTTAGAGCAAAAATATGTAATAATTTTCGGACGTACGTTCCAAAGCCCAAAGTTTGTGACAGTTGAGAATTACGACGATTGGGCGTACGTGGTTTCAAATTCCATCAGATCCAAGGTAAAAGAGGACTTTCTGTTCTATTTTTAATCACTATTTTATTTAATTGAGACACTTAAAACGTCTTGTTTTTTTTTAACCTAACATTCTTAACGTCAGGACTGTATTCTCCGAACGGTTAGAAAGAGGTGTACCTATAGTACACCCACATTTTTCTAGTTACGTTTCTATCCGTGTGTATCATGTAATAGGGGGCGAGCGTAATGCCATCAACCGGGCAGTTAGAAACACCCAGTAACACTTTCACTACTTACTTTGGTTGACCCGGTTATTTAACAAAAGACCTCATAGTAATAGCGCTTTCAAGCACAAGCTTGACCAGTGAAAATCTTGTTCACTAAAATACCGTGACCTAAATATAAATAAATAGCGCAGCTGCAATTTATCGAACTTTAAACTTTTCTTGTATTTTGTTGGAACTTGCGCCGTTTTTATAAGCGGGCGCGAACTTGGCGAGGCCCTCTACAAACGCTCCGTTGATAACTTCGATTTTATCAGATGCCAGAAGGAGCTGGTGGAAGTTTGAAAAGTAGAACGGTGTTAACTGGCTTAATAGGCTTAGGATTTACAAAATAACGTTGTTAAAGGTCAGAAGATAATTGAAAATGGATATAATGAAATTGGCATTTATAATTTTTTCACTTTTTAGAAGGTTCATATTTGAATATTAAGAAAGTCTTTAGTGGTGAAATCAATTAAAAAAATTACTAGTTACAGGTACATATATTCCTCCAGACCGTATCTCGGACATGGTGGCCAATCTCATCGGAGACTAGCCATTGGCTCGCGACAATAAGTAGTAATGGACAAGTGTGCGTGCAGACACAGAGGCACTCACTGTTCCCTCGCTCTCATAGTCCGATAAGACGACGATATGAAACGACCGGAGCAGGCGCAGACTCAACAGCTTAACGTGCTTTCCGATGCACGGGGATATAACACCGCCAACAACTTCCAACTCTGCGCTGCTATTAAGAAATTTCTAATGGAAAAGCCCAATAACACCTTGCCCGACCTTGGAATCGAAACCAGGACCCCACGTTCAGCAGTCGCGCTTGCGACCACGAGATCAACGGGGCAGTTAGGACAGAAGAGAAGAGCCGCCTAAGGGTGAGGCCTGCAGGCAACAGACTTGGGGAGTTTGTTGCCTGAATAGAGAAAGGCCCGTGACGGCGGCGCGCCGTGTTCCGCGCGCGCCTCTCTCTGAAGGAACTGCGGCCATTCGTGGCCGTTAGGGTGACGGGGTCCGCAGGTATCCGCATGCGGGCCAATACCTAGCCGGGGGAGCGTGACGAAATGCGCAAGCACTTCAGCACCCCGGCTAAAGGTAGCTGCAGAACACAGTCAATAAGAGTCTGAGAGACCCCTGAGGATCCATGAGGATTTCCACACGATAAAAAAAAGGACAGAAGAGAAGAGAGAGAGAAAGGTAGATATAGAAGCCCGTCAAACCTACTTTTTGCAGTCGAATAATAATAAAAAGCGTAGTACTATTTATTTCAACGACAGTCTCCCGCGAAATGAGCAACATCGTTCGTACAATGACTGTATTCGCATACGAAAAGTTAGTCCAGGAGCTGTATGTAGCTGGTTATTCGATTTCCACGCAAAGAAACTTTGCGGGAAAAGCGCTCCGAAATTCTAATTTGTTCTGTGTGTGTTTTGTTTTATATTTTGTTTTTAACGTGATTTTGGACATTTTTGTTTTAAAGATTGCTTTTACTGGTCGGTCATTGTTGGTTTTGTATATTATTTTTATTGGTATGCTATTTTAACCGACGTGGAAAAAGAAGTTTCTATGCACACAGAAACATCTTTTTCCACGTCGGTCTGTTTGTTTTTTTTTTAAAGTAATGTTTTTATCAGTTGTGGACCGATTTTGAAAATTCTTTTTCATTTGATAGCAGTAACCCCTGCTGTGTTCCATTGCTAATATTAAAAAGTTTGCGTTGGTAGTTTTTGAGTAAGTTTCAATAACACGTATTTTACACTTTGTATGATGAAAAAGTTCCCATAATGGTTGTGTTTTTTTTTGGCAAATAATTTTTAGTTTCTGGTTTATAAAATACTGAAATATGTTATTAACTCATGATCAAAAAAAAAAAAAAATAACCAGGACAATAAAGTAGACTCGTGTATGTTTGATCTAGACGAAAGGTGGGTGTTTTTTGTGTCAATATAATTTGATTATTACTTTTTTTTTGTAAATGTTTCAGTTTTATTGAAACCATGCAATAACTTAGCTCTAAGTATGAGATCATGTGCATAGTTTTTCAAGTAAAGCATTAACCTTATACTTACCGGTAAATAAACAACTCTTGGACTATTTAACATAATTAATGACATCAGTTAAAGTGACATATGGATTAACAGGAAGGAAAGTCGCCGGTCACCTTTCTTTGTTTTTTTTTTTTTGTGTAATTATAATGTAATTTGCCAAGTCATATTCTAGACTTTCGAGGTCACAATTTAGCCTTCACCTTTCCGTCAAATAGTTTTGTAAGTCATTTAAGGCTATAATAAGATTGGTGAAAGGCCTAAATAAGGAATAAATTGTAGCTAATTTATTGGTACGTGTAATCTAATAGCTTATGGCTCGAGACAAGTTCCAAAGTATTTTTTTGAACTAGGCAAGTAATAAGAATAAGAAAATTTACGTCAGAATTTGAATCATTGCATTCAAAATAGATTTTTTTTTCCCAAAATATAAACTGAAATGTCAAGACCGACCACAAAATATTTTAGGACGTTCTGCTTTAAGACAGAAAAGAAATGGATTATTATACCAATATTACAGAGAGTAGTTGTGGGTAGATAGCCTGCCAGGGCCGCGAGATTAGTTCGATAGAGGTAACGTGGCCCTGGCATATGGGCAACTGAAGGAAAACAGGTGGTTTTTAGTCAGTAAAAGTCTGACACGCCCTTCCTCTCCACCCAGAGCGGGAGACGTGATTTGATGATTTCCCAACCAAAAAAAAAGACAGGTACCCAGACAGGCGAATACCTTTGTGTGAATTATTTTATCACCACTGAATCGTCCTAGAATCAAAAATTTGAAGACATCGCACTGGGCCTACGTGGTGCATTACAGCCCACTCCCTCTCGACTTTAATCTTCCTCCTGT
Organism: Aporophyla nigra; assembly: GCA_947507805.1. NCBI lineage: Eukaryota > Metazoa > Arthropoda > Insecta > Lepidoptera > Noctuidae > Aporophyla > Aporophyla nigra. The sequence continues at coordinate 13,050,328 of OX382315.1, read as the reverse complement.
TTAGGAGGGCTGTATTATATTTATATTATTTAATTTTATTTAAATTTGTTTGAAATACGAAAAAGAAAATGTTTTGAATTTTTTGATAATTCATAAATGATTCTTACCCACTCCCGGTCTATCAAACTATCCTGCAGAAAAGTTTTATTTAAGCATCCGTTGTATGATATATCGGAAAATAGCTTTTTATGCCTGTTTCGTCTAGACGCATTCAGAGAATTGTTTTTTAGCTTTTATAGCCCGTTATCTGTTATGGTATTTATATAAAATTTTGGTTTATGTTGTAGGTACTCTCCTGTAACGATACGAACGAGGGTAGCAATATAAAACCCTAATATGTATTTGATGATGGCATTGACCATAACAGATTTTATGATTAACTAGATGGAGCCCGCGGCTTTGCCCGCGTGGATATTGGAAATGATTCCACTTCTTATAATATCAACTATATACCAGTGAACCCCCATCTAAATCGGTTCAACCGTTTCAGAGATTAGCCGAAACAAACAGACAGACGGCTGTACAAAAAATTTCAAAATTGATTTTTTGAATATACTTTCAAATACATTTAGTGAAAATTTGAAATAACGAACAGACATTTCAATTTTATTTATTTGTATATTAATAATGAGAATTTGGTATGGGTGGTTCAGTGGTAATAGATGTGACTTACGAGCTGTACGTCGTTAATTTGAACCCAGACAGGCACTTTAAGGCTCGTACAAACAGGCGCGACTTTTCGCGGCTGCGTAACGACGCCAAACAAAATGTACCTTATGTTGTCGCGCTGCTCGACGCGGAGCGACCGTGTCGCGGCGTGACAGTTCGCCCCAAGTGTCACGCGCGTTTTCATAGAAATTGTGCTACAGATATAAATTGAAAAATCGTGCGCGACCGTCGTGTCGCGCTAGTCTGCACGAGCCTTTACTTTGTGTGAATTATTTCATCACCACTGCTCTCAAACTGTGAATTGTAAATTTCCTAAAAATTAGCATGTCATAGTAACCAAAAAGTCGAATACGTGTGACGTCTACCAACGCTCTCTTAGCCCGTGTAGTGACTCACGAATAACTCCTTCTCTTAGAGAGGACGCTTGCTTTTCAGCAGAGGGAACATTTTGTAATGATTATTTAGTCTAGTTTGGTTTATGATTTGTTAGTCTAGTGGTTAGTGACCCTGGCTGCTAAGACTGAGGTCATGGGTTCGATTCCTACCCAGGACAAAACTTTGTGTGATGAGCACAATCATTTGTTCTATGTCTGGGTGTAATTTATCTATAACTAGCTTCTGCCCGCGATTTCGTCCACGTCTAATTTTTGTACCCTGACCCTTCCCGTCGCATCGTATTACCTGTCAGTTTTCGTTCATTTTTCGTTGCTGCTCCGCTCCTTTTAATTGTAGCGTGATGTTATATAGCCTATAGCCTTCCTCAACAAATACGCTACCCAACACAAAAATATTTTTTCAATTCGGACCGGCTTGCGGCAGTTCCTGATATTAGCGCGTTCAACCAAACAAACTCTTCAGTTTTATAATATTATAGTATAGAAGATATGTATGTATTTAGAAATATACAGGGTTATTTGTAAAACACCGGCAACCTCTCAGGTCTATGTTATTAACATCATAATAAACAACTTTTGTTCTATGACTTTTAAAAATTCATCATATTTTAGTGCATCAGATTTTCATACAAAAATCGGCTGCCTGTAAATAAGTCAAGTTCAAGCGCCCCCGCCGCCCTAACCCCGCTCCCCTTGCTAATATACTATCGCTTTCTTTTGCTTCGCATAGACTCCGTAACATTTAGAGCGTTCAATTTAAATATTTTTATTTTTGTTTGAAAATCTGATGCACTAAAATATGATGAATTTTTAAAAGTCATAGAACAAAAGTTATTGCTTATGATGTTAGTAACATAGTCCTGAGAGGTTGCCGGTGTTTTACAAATAACCCTGTATAAGTATGTTGATCAGTTGTCTGGTTATCATAGTACAGGCTCTGCCTAGTTAAGGATCAGATAACGTTGTGTTGGTTGTCCTAAGATATTATTATTATTAATTTGAAGATTAGCCCTGCTTTGGCAATTCTACACGTTATGTTATGTCAGTTACCTTGGTTCTCCCGCGGATCTGTTTATTTCTGATTCGATCACGGAGGGAATTCCAAGCATAGCCCTCTCCATTGGCCTTTGGGTGACTTTTAGCCTTCTAATAAGTCTCGTGTAGACTCTTTTAGACGAGTCATTAATATAAAAGAGAAGTGGGTTATTGATAAAAAAATAAAAGGCCGATCTGGTTTACTTTTTTTTAATAATCTACCCTTTTTACAATGTCTGTAAAGATTTTTTTTTAAAGTTTGCACGCTTTGCGTAGTAGCTACATACATAGAGCATTTTCAAGAGAATGTTTAGGGAAAATGTTATTTTTATATATCGCACATCTCTTCCTTCTCTGACCTAAAATGCATGGCCCGAATCTGAAATAAAACATACATTTATTTAATGCAACCTCTAATAATTGCATATTTTACGCTTCTAAAAATATTATTGAACACTCTAATATTTATTTATTTATTTGGCTTCTCAACAATGAGTACACTGTTACTTTATTATTTGTACATTGCAATCTTAATTCTAAGTGCCTCACTAGTTACAGAAAAGCACCACGTGCACTACATTATGCGCAGATAATAACACACAATTAATTAATTAAAACAAGGAACACAAAATTAATAGAAATAGGAAAAATAAAATTATGCAATTAAAAGCTAAATTGGTTTCATAAAATTGAAAAAAAAATGAAAATTTGTTTTAATATTAATTCAATCAAATTACAAACAATACACTAAACTAGATAGTAAAATATACTGCTTGTGCCTCTTTATTGCAACCGAATAATTTCTATTTAGAGATCATAACTGCGACCAACTCACTTCGTCCCAGTAGCGGTTGGTCTCAATTCTAACTTCATCATCATCATTATAATTTCAGCTGTAAGACGTCCACTGCTGAACATAGGCCTCTCTAAGCTCAGCCACTTCGACCAGTTTTGTGCTTCCCACATCCAGCGGATCCTGCGGCCTTCACAATGTCGGTCTAACTTTTTTTTTTTTTGATCTCTAGGTGGAAATCCTCATTGATGTCCTTTGCCCTGGGGTGAGTGGAGGGGTCTGTCAGACTCTTACTGACTAAAACCACCCCGGTGTTCCGTCCCACACTGTTAAACTCCCCCCCCCCCGTACATCATAGAGAGGCGCGCGTGGAATACTACGCGCCACCATCTCGGGTCCTATAGAATAGGGGGCGACGGATGTTCCCAGATCTGTCACCCCTGGACCCATTTAGGGGGGCTGGAAGAGGGCGTTGTCCACCTCCGCCGACCCCCCTGCACCTGCTGCGGGCTGGGTGAGTGGAAGATATTTCCCGCTCTCTTTCCGCAGCCTCCTTCTGCGACAGAACTGATTCGCAAAAGGATACCACCGCGTCCCAGGACTCCTCGCTGCCGACCATCGACTCGACCACGGTCACACACTGCGGTCTAACTTAACCAAACCCATTTGAACGGCATGCACTAGTTTTGTTACTGCGACCAACAATGAAAAACAAAAGAAGAGAACCAGTTAAATATTTCCAAATAAACACTATCCAAAATGCTGGCCAATTGCGAGCCAGACGCACTGACGATTCCGTAACAACAAAATTATTGCAGTTGTCTCAGCATCTATTATACATTGCCACAACTACGTTTTTTTTTTTTGTGGGTGGGAATTCATCAATTGACGTCTACCGCTGTTGGCGGAGTGGGAGGGCGTGTCAGACTTTTACTGACTAAAACCCACCCGTGTTTCTTCAGTTGCTTATATGTCAAGGTCACGGTAACTCTTTCGAACAGATCTCGCGACCCTGGCAGATGCACAAAGACCCCCGACGCAAAAAGAGGGGAGTTATAAGTTTTACCGCTATGTATGTCTGTCTGTGGTACCGTACCTCTTAAATGGATGAACCGATTTGGATGTGGTTTCTTTTATTTAAAAGTAGGCCTTCTAATGGTGGTTCTTATACATGTTGTATCACAATCGGTTCAACCGTTTCGATACGACGATCCTTTGATTAAAATATTACTTACGACTTCTTACTAAACTTAAATGGCCAGCCAATACGTATATTTTTTACTTTTTAGCGGTTTTTGTATTGTTCAGGGGTTTTTCTGGATCAGTGGTGGCCCAGTGGTATTGGCCCCGACTCACAAGTTGTAGGTTGAGGGTTCGAACCCAGGCAGGCGCCTGACTTTGTGTAAATAATTTTATCAACTCTGGACACAAAACAGTGAAGCAAAACATCGTGAGAAAGCCCGGTATGTTCTAGAAACAAAAACTCGAAGACATGTGACATCTTCCAACCCGCACTGGAGAGGTCTGTTTTCCAGTAGTGAAAACAATTTAAGCTGATTATGATGGGGTTAATTAAATTTTAATTAACCCCATCATAATCAGCTTAAATTGTTTTCACTAATAATTTTGTGTTCCCCGACTCACAAGTTGTAGGTTGAGGGTTCGAACCCAGGCAGGCGCCTGACTTTGTGTAAATAATTTTATCAACTCTGGACACAAAACAGTGAAGCAAAACATCGTGAGGAAGCCCGGTATGTTCTAGAAACAAAAACTCGAAGACATGTGACATCTTCCAACCCGCACTGGAGAGGCCTGTTTTCCAGTAGTGAAAACAATTTAAGCTGATTATGATGGAGTTAATTAAATCGCTCGTTTGCGAGAATAACGTCATAATTCAAAATTCTGTTAGATTTAATCAAAGCTTTATGATCTTTTGGCATACAGTACATATTCAATTTGACAGTATTTTGAATTAGGTCGTTATTCTCGCAAACGAGCGAAATGTAAAATTTTGGATTTTGTTGGAAAACTGTGATGTTGTCACAGAAATTGTATTGAATACCTGCGAATTTTTGCACGGTCTTCAGGCTTCAGTTTTGACTGAGCACATCTAAATCGACACTCATTCGTATAAGTTTGATTATCGCTAGCACATATGGGAAAGTAAATTCTGAAACATTCATTGCATTTCAGGTCCGCTTGAGGACGAGGATAATAATCAATAGTTTTTGGCAATGCGTAGTGGTATATGACGGTAATTATTGTTACTGCAAATAAAAAAGAATATTATTGTTATATATACTAATATTATAAAGCTGAAGAGTTTGCTTGTTTGTTTGGTTGAACGTGGTAATCTCAGGAACTACTAGTCCGAATTGAAAAAATATTTTTGTGTTGGATAGCGTATTTATTGGGAAAGGCTTATAATCTATATAACATCAATCTGCGATCAAAAGGAGCGGAGCAGCAACTAAAAATGGACGAGAAATGGCAGGCAATTCGATGCGATGGGAAGAGTCAGCGGAGCAAAAATTTGACGTGGACGAAGTTGCGGGCAGAAGCTAGTTCATAATCTTTACGCTTATATGCCCTAAATAGGCAGAGGTGTACCCATGTACGGTCACTAAATGAGATAAGTTAATAGGGTTGCCGGATATTAGTGTGAGTTTTTTTTTAACATTCTCAACTTTACGCATCGACCACGTTCGTCGCTCCCATTGACCCTTCACCAATGCAGGGCCAATCAGAGCACCGAACGCGTGCGATGCGTAAAGTCGACATGGTTAAAAAAAAATGACACTAGAGCCTCTGGTCATATACGCACGCCGGTTACTTAGAAGTAAATAATAATTATTTATTTATTTCAGATAATTTATACTCATTTCCAAACATAAATTAACAGAAATCAAATAAAATCAAAGCAAAGAAAATAATAAAAATAAAACACGCCTGCCTTGTTAAAAACTTAGTGAAAATTTAACAAAAAAATTAAAATCAAAGCTGAATGATTTTAGTGTTGAATGAGCACAAAGTACTAAATACCAAATCTGAAAACTGAATTGAAAACCAATCTTTTCAGCGAAGTCGGGGGACCTGCAAAGAACAGTTCCAAGGAGTTGTTACCCAACTGCAATGAAAAGATTGGCTTTCAGTTTCAGTTATTGGGTTTCTCAATCAGGAGTTTCTTAGTAGCAACCCGAAGTTTGGATTATTAATTATTAATTAAATACTTAAAGCCCATAAATGTATAGAGGCAGACTTAACGCCATAGGCATTCCGGTTGGTGGCAATAGACTTTAAAATATCTAGGGAAATTTAAATATACCTACTATAGAATACACCTCTGTTTAGCTCTTTGGGGATTATTATTACAATAATTATTATCAGTTTTTTTTTTTTTAATAATTGTAACGTATTTTTTGCTATAAAGTCACTAAATACATTTTGCTTCTTTCTTATTGATAAATGATGTATAAAAAACAAACGAATAAATACTTACAAATTATGAACATCATTTCGACGTGTATTTTGAAATTTAAACAGGAAAATGTTACTTATCGTACATTTTATGAATGTTTGGCTAATTGAGTTTCGTGGGCAATGTAAAAGAAATTAATGACTATTTAACTTTTTATTGTTCGTTCGTCGTTTATTATTCACTAATTGATGGTGAAAATCGCATAACAATCCGTTGCAAAGTTTACAAGAACAACGCGGTAACACAGACATACATAAATGCAAAAGTAATTCGATCTGGTTGTTTCTGTTATTTCTTCACGTCTAAACAGCTGAATGGATTTTGAATATTTATCTAGACCATGACCTGGGTTAGAACATAGTATACTTTTTATCCCAGCAATACGATCCTTTGGGATCATTTTTCGACTTCAACCACTAAAACGCTGCGACGTCGCAGACAAAAGCTACTACCGAATATCTGATGCTCCTGATCGAATTCCCTTCCTTCGATGAAGCTGAGAATGTTACATAATTCTATTGCTCCATTACGGGACGTGCTTTAATGGGAACCTGGTACTACCAGCAGGCGATGCTTCTTGATGTTTGGTCCAAGGCATGGACGAAATTTTTTGTCGGGTTCGTTACTGACAGCTAGCGGTTTGTCTTAAACTTAATAATGTGACTTACCCTACCTAGAATGTAAAGTCATTATCTGCGTTTTCCCACCTATGTTGTGCAACCATTTTTATGTCCACGCAATCACTGTTCATTCCAAGGTTGCCTGGAAGACATCGCAGAAAGCGATAAGGCTGACCATTGTGTGTTTTTAGTGTTAAATGTCTTTTTTTTGTTTTGTTTTTGGTTTACAATAAAGCATATATAAATGTGTTAGGGTTGACTACCAGTCTAACTGGATGCAATGGAATACCAGAAATTTGTATGAAGCGACTGCTTATCTGATCTTCATAACTCAATTATTGGATATACGATACGCCTTGTTAGCACTGGTTGTCAGACTTTCGGGCTTCTGATGAACTACAACGATTATCAAATGATAGCCGAGACCAACGGCTTAGCGTGCTTTCCTCGGACCATCCGCGGATAATGTTGCTAGGACTGCACCCTAATTGCGAAACGCACAATTTATCAGAATCTGAATGGGATTGAAGATTATTTCTAAACCATTGCGTCATTTGTTCGAATGAATTGTCGGCTCAGCAACGTAAATAACGCAATGAATGTTGTTTAACTATGAATATTAAACCAATTCCTACCGATAAAAAGTTCCGCAATTACCCCTCTGGTTGGTCGAACCGAGTGGCTGTGCGTGCTACTTAGTATGTAAACTAAGAAAAATTAATTACTAAGCCAACTGACTACTAATTTTTATTTAGATGTTTTTCGAATACCACCAGTCAATCTTTTACAGTTGTATCAAATGGCTATAATATGGTAAATTGATGTATAAAATCAATTAGTTTTTTAAATTTAATCTGTGATGGTTTTATATTAATTTCCCTTAAATTTAATCTGTGATGTGTGTCTGGCATCTGTTTAGTTTCTTTTTTGAAAAGCCTATCTTACTTAGCGTTTGAAAACCCCTTATACTTAATTATTTCTATAGCTTACTTGAATTGTCATGGATCCTTATAAAGAAAAACAGATTTCTTCCATAGTGACTTCATCGCCATCATTCAACCGAAAAACGGCTGTTGCTGGACATAAGCCTCCCTCAAGCATCGCCACATTAATTGTTCCTGAGTTGCCTTCATCGGATTCTACGACATCCACTGAGCCAGTCGCACATAGTCTTCAGTAGCCTCTCCAGAAATTATCGGCCCCATCAGCCATCCGATCGACTCTGGTAGACACGAGCAACTAACTCGGCTCTTGTGACAGCGTCTACAGAGAAAAACAAATGCAACGAATATCTCTTAACTTTAGTCCACGAGTCACCGTGACGCTACTTTTGGAGCGACGGACAAAAACAAGTGAAGAGCGCGCATGTCGCTTGACGCAAGTCACGTCGCCTCGTCGCCAGTCGCATCACTCTCAGAGTCGTCAATTTCTTATGACTTATAGTCAAACAAAGTCTTCGCGTGCGATACACGATTGCTGCTATCAGCAAACGTATAATATATTATACGCCACGGAAGTACGTAATGAAATTATATGGTACTAAATAGCTTTATGATACGGAGGCAAATGTGAATGACCTACATATTTATTTTGAGTTCGGGAAAGTATTCAGTAGCAAACGGTGTAGATTTTTTTTTTCGTCTTGAATAAAAAGCTTATTTAAGAAAAAAAAATGAACACCTAACAAATGAAACATAACTTTAATTTGTAAGTCGGTGTTTTTGGTTTTGCATTTTCGTATTTTGTCACCAACTTCCGAATATAAAGTTATATTTGCAAAAAAAAAAAATACAACCGAATTAAGAAACTAGAAACTACTCCTTTTTTTAATCGTTTAAAAAGAGTCTTTTGACCGAGGGGGGGACTTCGCTGGGAGCGAAGGAATTTATCATCATTTCCTGCAGACGTAAAGAACTATCGTCCAATTTCAATACTGTCGTGTTTTCCTAAAATATTTGAATTGCTTATCTGTCCCATAATCACACATCTCTTTGACTCAACAATTTCACCTTGCCAACATGGTTTCAAAGCAGGTCGTTCAGTTGAAAGTAATCTGATTCAGTTTGTGTCAGATATATCTGAAGCTTTGGACAAACGACTAGAGGTAGATACAGTGTACACAGAGTTCAGTAGCGCTTTTGATAAAGTGAGTCACTCACTACTTTTTCAAAACTAGCAGCCAATGGCGTGCACGGATTACTACTGAGGTGGTTTTCATCTTACCTACAACAACGTTCACAGACTGTGGTTTTGAATGGTTACACATCACAACCATATGTTTCTATCTCGGGGGTACCGCAAGGATCGCATCTAGCACCAATTTTGTTCTCGGTGTTCATTAATGATATAGCACATCAAATCAAAAACTGCAAGTTTTTAATGTTCGCTGACGATTTAAAGAGCTATAAGACAATAAAGTCATCGCGATTCAAAGTGACTTAGATCGAATACAAGATTGGTGCAATGAAAATGGAATGGCTCTAAACGTCAAAAAATGTTTCCACATTACATTCATATATTTTATTATAATTTAATTATTTCTGTATTCGTTCGTGGCATCATAACACACTGGGTCTTATCAGAATACCAGCGCTGCGATACGTATTTTTAAATGTCGCAGCATCATGCTGAGATAGGGGCCCTTTGGCCCCGCACAGGACTTTCTGTTTTTTTTTCTTTTAAATTTTGTTTTTTATTTGTTTTTTTTTGTTTATAATTGATTTTTTATTTTATTAAGTATTGTTTTTTGTGCAGTTTCTGTGCGTGTCCCAATAAATACTTTTTCTTTCTTTCTTTCTTTATTCACAAAAAAGAAACAAGCTAGTGTTACATCATATAAAATCAATAGTGTAACACTCGCTAAGGTTGATGAAATTCGGGATCTCGGGGTGATCATGGATAAAAAATATACATTTAAGCAACATATAGACAGTTGTGTTAAAAAAGCTGCCCAATTGTTAGGTTTTCTTAAACGTAATACGCAAGAATTTAGATCTACTAGAACTAAAATCGTCCTGTACAATGGCTTAGTGCACAGCAGGCTGGAACATGCCAGTGTTGCCTGGGACCCCTTTTACGCAATACATTCTCAGCGTCTGGAGAGCATACAACGGTCTTTCACAAAACACCTTGCATTTATATCCCCTGGCATATCCCATAGGTGTCCCTATCAACAGTTTCTGAGGTTTTTTTAAAATGACCTCACTACGGCAACGGAGAATTATGCACAGCCTTATGTTCCTTTACAAACTAGTAAACGGTTGCATGGATTGTTGCGAATTGCTATCGCGCAATTCATTAAAAGTTCCGCCTAAAATTCCACGCTTTCCCATTACTACAATATTAAATCGCCCTACTACCTCTACAAATATAGGTCTCAACTCACACATTAATTAAGATGTGTGAGAACCTTAATTCATTTAGTAAGTCCATACCCGAAGCAGATATACAGGGTTATTTGTAAAACACCGGCAACCTCTCAGGTCTATGTTACTAACATCATAATCAACAACTTTTGTTCTGTGACTTTTAAAAATTCATCATATTTTAGTTCATCAGATTTTCAAACAAAAATAAAAATATTTAAATTGAACGCTCTAAATGTTACGGAGTCTATGCGAAGCAAAAGAAAGCGATAGTATATTAGCAAGGGGAGCGGGGTTAGGGCGGCGGGGGCGTTTGAACTTGACCTATTTACAGGCAGCCGATTTTTGTATGAAAATCTGATGCACTAAAATATGATGAATTTTTAAAAGTCATAGAACAAAAGTTGTTGATTATGATGTAAGTAACATAGACCTGAGAGGTTGCCGGTGTTTTACAAATAACCCTGTATATAACGACTCTAAGGTGAAGTTTAAATCAAGAATATTGGCCTCCCTACGCACCAATACGACGTAGTTGAAATGTCAGATTAATAGTTCAAATAATCTTATCATATTTACTGTTTTTCTTTTTTTTAAATTCTATTTTTGTTTTTCATTTTATTTTCGTAAATTGTTATTTCTTTTCTCTTATTTAAGTGTACACCTAGACTTAAGTTAGCAATTAAGCGGTAATCTGGCGTCCTTGTAGTCAATGCTGTGTTTACATGTAATTGGCATATATATTAGAATATTACCTTATGATTTAATGTTTGTATGTATATACATGTGCTGTGGGTGAACCTTTAAAAAATAAATCATTAATAAATAAATCATTTTAGCCAAAAAATGTCCACTGCTGGACACAGGCCTCCCCCAAAAACCGTAACTTTGCCGGGTTCATTTTTTGAGGGGTTGTGGAAGACTCTTAATGGAGAATCACCTAATGACAGATAACCGTATAATAACAGATCTAAAATTTAAACAATGAAGAAAAAATTGTTAAAGCTGTCGGATTTACGACTGAACTTTCATCATACGTTAACTTCTGCAACCAATTTGTAAGTATGATTTTAACTTCATGTTTGGGGGGTATACATACAGGTAATAGGGCATGCGTTTATGTCCTTCTTCTGGTATACAGTCGAGATTTAGTTGCCGCATACTCTCTGGCTGACAAGCTTGGAATGGCATTGGACTATATCGCACACGAGAGTGCGTGTGGCAGTAATTAATGAATGTATCGCCACTTCGGCGCCGTCATCTCGTTCCGTTGACGGTACAAGTGGAGAAACGGCCTTATGTACAGAAAAAAATAAAATAGTAACACACTGTCCCTGAGTACCCGTACACGACTAAACGAACTATGTACCAAATGAATGAATTTAAAAACCAGACACGTTTGTGAGACCCCTACTGCCCGCGGCACGTTTTAATGAGATTATTTAACTAGTTTACATAAGCTTAGACTATGTAGCCCCAGTCTTACAATTACCGGGCCACAGAGTATGTGAAAAACAGAGGTTCTGTCTATCGTTTTGGTGGAGGACTTATGCTGCAATATAGATGCAAAACGGCCTTACAAAAACGAGAGGCATACGACACTTCTTTGTGTAAGGGGTACGAAACTTTGGGCACGCCACAATTACGGCGGTAAGTCCCCTCTTTGAGGAGTGGATAGAGAGGCGCCACGGCGTCCTCACCTTCCACCTGACGCAGGTCAATTTCGGAAAGACGACAACGACATGCGACAAGCGACATGTTAAGAGTGGTTGGTGTCCGTGGTTATCCGCGTGGTGTCGGACATAAACAATAGTATCACTCCATTTCTTGCCATGGGTGTCGTATAAGGCGACTAGGGGACTTACTAGAGAATTAGCAGCAGCGTTCTCTCTACATCATATATACCACCGTACTACGATCGCGAACCCGCCTGCCAAGCGTGGTGATTATGGCAAACTTATCTTTGGGAGAGGCCTATGTTCACCAGTGAACAACTTATGACTGAAATGATGATAAATAAATATCTTAGGACAACCAACACACCGTTATCTGATCCCAAACTAGGCAGAGCTTGTACTATGGCAACCAGACAACTGATAAACGTACTTATATATTTCTAAATACATACATATTATAGATAAACTACACCCAGACACCGAACAAATGATCGTGCTCATCACACAAAGATTTGTCCTGGGTGGGAATCGAACCCACGACCTCAGTCTTAGCAGTCAGGGTCACTAACCACTAGACTAACAGGCCAGTCAAAACGATGATGACAAATGATGATGATGACCTATCTATGCCATTACGAGAATTGATTTTCTGTTATCATTTTATACCAGGACAGGATCAGGCACTTCTGCATTTATTTAGTCTGTGATCGGATGCGACCCACTTTCAGTTCAGTGGGCCGTTCAAGACGTTACAGTGTTAGCTAATTTCGGCTCATTATTGAAACAATGTAAGATTATAGCTACTCGATTAGCTTCAAGGTAATGAAGTGAATTTTCTCATAATTAAAATTAAATAAGGGAACGTGAAATGGCGTGTCATTGTCCGTAAATTTTCTTTTCATTTAAATACTTACTTTGTTACATTTTTGTAATGTAACCAGTTTTTTTGTGGCTATGAAATCATTAAATGACTTCTCTCGCTCTAGGGTGGAGCGAAAGGGCGTGACAGACTTTTACTGACTAAAACCCACTCGTGTTCCTTCAGGTGCCCATATGCCAGGGTCACGGTATCTCTTTCGCAGTAATGTAAGCCTTTTTTTCGGATGGGAAATCATCAAATGACTTCTCCTGCTCTGGGCGGAGCGGGAGGGCGTGTCAGTTTTTTACTGACTAAGACCCACCCGTGTTCCTTCAGTTGCCCATATGCCAGGGCCGCGGTATCTTGGAAACCGACCCTAACATATTTAGGAAAAGGCTAGGCAGATGATGAACTTAGTCCTTAAAATACGAAAATTGACCATCATACATAATCAGCCTATATTGTTCCCACTGTTGGGACGCAGGCCTCCTCTATTTCGAGAGGGAGCTGGCCGTAATCTACCACGCGGGCCCAGTTGCGGGTTGGTAGATGTAACATTTCTTCGATTTTTTGATTCTAGGACATGCTGGTTTCATCACAAAAAATACATGCACTATTTTAAACAACGTAGTGAGGTAAGTTACCTAGACAAAAACGGGCAAAATTTCGCAACCTACCGTATCAAATACCCTGTCATAAAGATGATGCTTTTTAAGGTAACTATTTTTTTATTGATATCAGGCACCCCACGCTTTTTTCATTAGTTTTACTTTTTAGTTTGGTTTTCTATGGAAGCGTGTTTTTTAGTTTTGTTAAACTATTCTTTTATTTTCTATTTTTTAGGGCATTTCGAATTTTGAGAAGTATGTCATCGTAGTTTTCGAATACAAGTACTTTTAGTATCCTGGTTACCCGGGCAAGGATAATGGCACAAATTTATGAAATTATTGTATTGTCATCAGTCCTCGATAAGCCTACAAAGTTTAAACGAAATCTTGCCGTTTAAAGTGGGTCAAAATCGCGCTATAAGGAGTCTGTTACATACAAACATACAAGTGAAGCTAATATAAAGCGTGTAAAAAAGTGTATAATAATTGTGTTTTAATTTATAACAACTTACCGAATAAACTGAAATTATTAAAGGGTAATGTGTTTAAGATAAAAATTGACAGAATGGCTTCTAAAGTGTTGTTTTTATAGTATTAAATAATTTATGGGACATACAAATACAAAATTAAATTTAGTGTACTTATTAAGATATAATCAATATAAATTAAAATTTAAGTATGTAGTGAATAACAATTGTATAATAATGAATGTAATTTAAAATGTAATCAATGTGCTATGTGTATAATGTATATAATTAATATTTGCACGCTTGCTCGCAGGCAGAATACAACTCTTAGGTTATAAGATCTCACCTTCCCTTAAAATGTATTTCTTGCAAATAAACATTTGATTTGATGTTTTCCTTCACCATTTTATGAGCAGTGGTAATGAAATTATTTACACAAAGTAAAGCATCTGCCTGGGTTCGAACCCATGGCCTATAACTTGTAAGTCCCATTATCACTGGGCCACCACCTCTCTATTGACCCTCACTGAATACGATTTGACATAGATACCGCCTTTATGTCGTAGCTATAAGGTCGATTTTCGAAGAGCCGGTTTCACACTGATGTGCGGTTGGTTGAACGTACAAAGAGTAAACGGTAAAAGTTTCAACGTGTAAAGACTTTAATTAAAAATATTATTAAAATGTTCGCTTCCGCGATATGGCGCAATAATAGAGTTTTTTTTTCAATAAGGAAGTTTTCTTTGAAGTTTCTTGTTGTTGTTGACTTTTTAACCGACTTCAAAAAAAGGAGGAGGTTATATGTTCGACTGTATGTATTTTTTTTTTTTTTTTTTTTTTTATGTATGTTCACCGATTTCTCCGCCAATTGTCAACCGATTTTGAAAATTCTTTTTTTATTCGTAAGGGTATACTCCTGAGGTGGTCCCATATTAATTTTGTGAAGATTTGATGTATACTTTGGGAGATAAACGAAGGAACTCCTCAAAAACAAACAGTACACGTAATGTGATTTGGATATTGTACTAAAGATCAAAAATAATTGCTGGTTCTATCTATCCATCCGTGGTGAACTAATTATAGTCTTCGAAGATACCGCATGGAACTCCTCATCGGTGAACAGTACATATAGGAACTTACAGTGAAAGGTTAGAAGGTTAGGGGATAATTCTTTGAATATTATAGGCACGTTTAGACCGTTACTTGTATTCTTATATTCCGTTGAGCTGATGATGGAAGGTACAACTCCTTATCGATCAGGAGTTAGAAGATATCTTGTCCTAGATAGACATACTCGTTGACATCGAGAATTGATTCCTCAGCAGACACTAGAGAGGGCTCTTACCCACTCTACTGTCTGCTTAATAAAAAAAAAAGCAGCCTTAATCATTTTGGCCTGGCCATGCTTGGTTTTTTTTTTATGTATGTTCGGGCATAACTCCGTCATATATAGATGGATTTGCAAAATTCTTTTTTTGTTCGAAAGGGGTTTATTCCGAAATGGTCCCATATAATTTTCATATAGATCTGATGATGAGTTCGGGAGACAGACACCGGAACTCTTTAAAAAATGACAGGAAATCAACCGCGAGTTCTGCTATCGCATAAATATGCATTGTTTGTTTGGAATTAGTGCAGGGTGAATACCACAACTAAAAATTTAAAAATAAAAACTTTTTTACAAAAAAAAAAACCACCGACTTCCTTAAAAACACTACAAAGTGAAAAATAACTTTAATTTCGGAAGTCGGTGGCAAAAAAACCGTAAATACAGATCCTAAGACACCGACTACCGAAATTAAAGTTATTTTTCACTTTGTAGTGTTTTTAAGGAAGTCGGTGGTTTTTTTTTTTGTAAAAAAGTTTTTTTTAATATGCTGTCTTTGATATTACGGACCTGTCAAGCTTGTGTCAGAAATCGATTTTCACTATATTTGACTGGCCTGTTAGTCTAGTGGTTAGTGACCCTGACTGCTAAGACTGAGGTCGTGGGTTCGATTTCCACCCAGGACAAATCTTGACAATCATTCACAACCACACACACAACAACCATTTGACAATCATTTGTTCTGTGTCTGGTGTAATTTATCTATAATATGTGTGTATTTAGAAATATAAGTATATTTATCAGTTGTATGGTTACCATAGTACAGGCTTTGCCTAGTTTGGGATCAGATAGCGGTGTGTTGGTTGTCTTAAGATATTATATTATTATCTAGCTTTTGCCTGCGGCTTCGCCCGCGTGGATGTCGGAAATTATCGCAAGAGGACGTACTACCGCGGTTAATGTATTAAAAATGCATTAATCCAGGTTATATAGGTAATTACTCGCGACTTCGTTCGCGTGGTATTTTTAACAAAAATGTTTTTCGTTCTCTTTTTTTTCGTGAGATTCTATTTTTATTCTTAAATAAAAGTAGCCTTAGTTACTAATTGTTACATCTGCTATCTGCCAGTGAAAGTTCCGTCAAAATCAGTTCAGCCATTCCAGAGATTAGCCGGAACAAACAGACAGACAGACAGACAAAAATTGTAAAAAAAATGTTTTGGTATATGAACCATACATCCACGAATTGCCAGGTATGAATTGAAAAATATTTTTTGTGTTGGGTAGCCTATTAATTGAAAAAGGCTATAGGCTATTTAACATGACGCTACGATCAAAAGGAGCGGAGCAGCAACGAAAAATGGACGAAAACTGGCAGGCAATTCGATGCGACGGGAAGGGCCAGGGGAGCAAAAATTTGACGCGGATGAAGTCGCGGGGAAGAGCTAGTTTAGTATAAAGCGGTTATTTTAATATTACAAACAGACACTTCATTTTATTTATTTGTCTAGATTAGCCTATAATGCGAGGCCTAGAAGCTGATCTCAACATAGTTGTAAAAAGACTAGGTAGATGATGATGTTGAATCAGCCTATGAAGTTCCCACTGCTGGGACACAGACTTCCTCTCTGTGAGAGGGAGTGGCAGTAATCCACCACAGCAGCCTATTGCGTGTTGGTAGATGTCATATGTCTTCGAATGTTCGGTTCTAGGACATGACAGTTTCTTCACGATGTTTTCCTGCACCGTTTAGAGAGCAGTGGTGATGAACATACACAAGTTAACTGCATGCCTGGTTTCAAACTACCTGACTTAAGGATCATACGTCGGTGCCAATACCAGTGAACCACCACGCTCTGCTCCTATAACTTTTACTTCGAAAAAGTAGTCATCATTCACTTTTTCTAAAATAGTTAGTTTATATTTTAGAGGAAGCCATGTCAGTTATTCCATTTCTTCCCGTGTGTGTCGTAAGAGGCGACTATGGGACTTACTTGATAATGGGCAGCAGCGTTCTCTATGCATTTTACCACCATACTGCGATCGCCGACCATGATTATTGCAAATTGACCCAAATTAGGGGAAGCCTATGTCCAGCAGTGGCCATCTTTCGGCAGAAATGATGATCATGTGATGACGTCAGCTGTAGTTGAAGCGACACGAAGCGTATTTTTTGCTAGACAAGCTTTTTCTTTCTTTATAAATGATAATGATTTTATTTCTGTGAGTAGGTTTGTACAAACACTTTTACACGTCAATAATATTTTTTGTAAGCTAGATGAGGTCGGTGTTGCGTCAAGCAGCGCCATCTATTGACTTTCAACGCACCCAGGATCCATACATAATTAGTAGCGACATCTGTTGCTCAAAAATGAGAGTACGGCTCGCTCGCGACAGCATCGAGAAAGGTCGGTCCGTCCTCACCAGTGTGATATATACCGCAGTATCGTGTGTACGATAACTTTTGTAAAACGGAAGAATATATTTTATTGTAAAACAATACATGAGCCTTATTGAAGAAGCCCTGCCTGCCTCCTGTCTTCATTGCCAAAACATTGGACCTTCGAGCCACATACAAGATATCAGCTACATAAGTGACGCGCCGGGTTGAAAAAGTGTTGAAGCGAGTGGAACTTTGAAGTAGAAGTACGTTGAGGAGATTGGAAGCCCAGCCATAGATTACTGAGCAGAAGCCATTGATGCAGCAGCCAGCAACGGTCAGGTTATCCAGTTATTTATTTATTTATTTTACACTTTAAGCACATAAACGTACAGAGGCGGACCTTTTTCTCCTTCTCCCGTGTCTTCGCCTTGTGTTAATATCATACTTAACATTTTCAGAACTGATCGAAATCAGATCTACTTTGCGTTTGCTATCTGACTACTCTGAGATGAAAAGCCGAAAGAAACTCAGAGGTCACAGTCTCTTCTAAAGTCCAGACATAATCTTGGTCACATCATGTGAAGACCATGTAGATAGCTGTCTGAAATGGTCTTTAGAGCAAAAAACCATACAGATTGGGTGGATGTGTCCAGTCAGTGCACGCATTTGTCATTAATCGTGCCGCTCAACTCAGAACTTAAGAAGCTCAACACTTATATCGATCAGCAATTAAATTATCTTCTAAAATAATCAAAATGATAAGAAAACGTACAGAAATGCGTTAATAAAACATTTCTCAACCAGAAATGCGTTCCATATTCCACATAACCCGCCTATTAAACGTGAGCTCACTCTTGTACCTTAAGCTGCGTTTACACGCGGGCAATTAAAATTGCTTGATTCCGGGCAACATGGCGTCTCTCACTACAACATCAAACAATTAACTGGGATGCTAAAATGACATTAAGCAATTATTGCTATAGATACAGATAACATTTATAAATAAAGGAGCGAAGTACTTATAAAAATTGCCAATTTTTATCATGGGACCAGCGGGTAATGCGTAAAACTCTAACAGTAGGTTATTTTGACAGTTCAACAGTATTCATTGCGTTATTTACGTTGTAGAGCGGACACATTTTTAATAATAATATATAATTTTTCGTAATTATCGTTCCGCTTTGAATACATGAAAAATAAATTTGATATTGTATATGATAGAATTACGGTTTTGTATGGAACAGCAGTTTTTTTTTTCGAACTTTTTACTTTGTGCCGTAGTACAGTAATGGTATGCCTCGTTGCTCTAGTTGTCACAAGCGCTACCACTGAACATGACGTCCTAGGATCGATTCACAGGACAGGCAGTGTTTTCGAAAGAGCTATTGTGGACCTGGCACAGGCAGCTGAAGGAACAAGGGTAGGTGTCACTCAGTAAAGTCTGAGACGCTCTCCCGCCTAGAGCAGGAGAGACGTCATTTAATGATTAACCAGCCAGAAAAAAAAAATTGACTGGATGGACAAGGATGAGGAGGAGGTTATTGAGTTTTTTCTCCTGGAATTTCTCAGTAACAGCCCGGAGTTTTGAGCCCGATGTATGGCAATAGGTTCGCCCCCTATTGTAGTCAAGGAACTTAAACAAAACTGACATAATAAATAATAATAAATATCTTAAGACAACCAACACATCGTTATCTGATCCCAAACTAGGCAGACCCTGTACTATGGCAACCAGACAACTGATAAACATACTTATATATTACTAAATACATACATAATATAGATAAATTACACCCAGACACAGAACAAATGATCGTGCTCATCACAAAAAGATTTGTCCTGGGTGGGAATCGAACCCACGACCTCAGTCTTAGCAGTCAGGGTCACTAACCACTAGACTAACAGGCCAGTCAGGCAGTCATAATGTGTCAAATGTAGAAATGTGAGTGTATAATAGGTGAACCTCTGTCAAACCTTACAAAGAACACAGGCGTGTTGTTATTTTGTAATAATTGTTCATTTTTATCAGTTCTTCAATCTTCTTCTTTTACCCACCACACTGTATTGCCAAAAACTGCGCCCTTTCAGTTGCCAGTGTAAACACAGCCTTACACACAAACTTGGGCAATTTTGAGCAATACGCCGTGTATGTAGTCTTTATGTCTGTAACTTTGTAACAATACGCGTGTAAAAGTTTATATTACTTCTTGCTGAAGATGTCTTGTGTAATCGTTTTGGGGAACGTTAATTGAAGTTTTAAATGTTTTTAATACCATAGCATTGTATGTGTATGGCAAAGGGCTTGTGGGTAAGTAATAAGAACCGCATGCTTTGATTGAATAGGTTAAGCTATGCTTCCCGCGGTTCCACTGCGTCGACTGCCGGGAGTACACGGCGTGGCATACGTTAGCAGATTGTGCCGCTTGGGAGGAGCCGCGTCGTGCCCTCGTCTCCGAAGTAGGTAGTGACCTATCGCTGCCGGCCGTGGCCGAGTCGATGGTCGGCAGCGGGGAGTCCTGAGACGTGGTGGTATCCTTCAGCGAAACAGTCATGTGGAAAGGGAGCGGGAGATATCTTCCGCTCACCTAGCCCGCAGCAGGCGCACCAGGCGTCGGCGGAGGGCGGACAACGCCCTCTTCCAGCCCCCCTAAATGGGTCCAGGGGCGACGGATCTGGGGATATCCGTCGCCCCCTATTCCTTAGGACCCAAAATGGTGGCGCGTAGTGTTCCACGCGCGTCTCTCTGTGATGTATGGGGGGGAGTTTAACACCTCACTCCCCCAACGTGCGGGCCAGCCGTCACCAGTGGATCGCGGAAGACATATAGGTTCCCGTGGTCCCCGACGTAGGTGTGGGACAGAATACCGGGGTGGTTTTAGTCAGTAAGAGTCTGACAGATCCCTCCGCCCACCCCAGGGCGAAGGGACATCCATGAGGATTTCCACCTCGAGATCAAAACAAAAAAACAAAAAAATATTTCCCGCGGTTGATCCGTCGAAAGTTAAGCAACTTTATATAGGAGAACCCCGTCGTGCCTCGGAAATGACGCTAAGCTGTTGGTCCCGGCTGTCATTTGCGGATATTTGACAGTCGTTACGGGTCGTCAGAAGCGTGTAAGTGAGACAACCAGTCTTACCAAGTGATATCGTATTACCGAGAAACTGGGTAATGGAGGTCAGATAGGCAGTCGCTCTATGTTAAATACTGGTACTCAGCTGTGTTCGATTAGACTGGAAGCCAGGCACAATAAAGTAGGCAAAGACTAGGCAGATTGAAAATCGTGTTTAAATGGCAAAAGAGCATATTACTTATAACTTATCTCAGTTTTTTTCTTGTTCTTGTGATGGAGCTTGTTCGTGTTTCCTCTAGATTTCTGCTGCATTATTTTTGAATGCCATCTTGATAGTACACAATTTAATATTTACGGAGGATGCATTATGGTAACACGTGGTCGACTTTTCATGAAATAGTTATTCAACAAGATTTTGTGAACTAAGAGGGTTGTATTGATGATTTAAATGATTATAATTCTTTGAATACATACTCGATACTTATCTTCACTGAGAAATACCATAGAATACATTTAATTTCTTCACAAATTCGCGTTTAGGGCTTGGATCATTCGCAAATAAATGACTAACTTTTACCCGCGACTTCGTCCGCGTAAAATTTCTTGTTTTTAGGGTTCCGCACCTCAAAAGGAAAAAGCGGAACCCTTATAGGATCACTTTGTTGTCCGTCCGTCCGTCCGTCCGTCCGTCCGTCCGTCTGTCAAGACCCTTTTTCTCAGGAACGCGTGGAGGTATCAAGCTGAAATTCATATCAAATACTCAGGTCTACTGTCTCTTGGAGCTGTGAAAAAATCAAACTTCTAAGCTAACGCAATCAAAAGATATAGCCGTTTATGCCGCAAATTTCCGCAAATTTTCGAAACTCGTAGGGGAATCAAAACCTAAAGGGTACTTCCAGTCAATCTAGAATTTTGAAATTTGGTACGAAGCAACGTCTTATAGCACAGATAAAGGAAAAATTGCGAAAACCGTAAATTTTTAATTACATCATATAATAAAAAATAAAATAAAATTTTAAACTTTATACCTACAGGTTTGTACGGAATCCTCGGTGCGCGAGTCCGACTCGCACTTGGCCGGTTTTTTTGTATCCTATAGCAGCTTGTACGCCTGTATTATACTACTTTTCATATATTTTTATTTACCCGACTTCTCAAGCTTCTTGATCTAAGAATTCTGCTATCAAATGCAATTCCAATTAGACAGGTAATTCTAGAGATCTTACAAACATACCGTATAACCTTCACACAAACGAATTGGCTTATTCGATCATTTAATCGAATAAGCCAATAGAAAGATTAGAAAGAGAGGGGAATGGGGTTTTAGATTTGGTTTTTTATGTCAACTCAGTCGTATCGGGCGAATAAAATCGTGCGATTCTTATTCTAATATTAGTAAAAAAAGTATCTTACAATTAACCCAATGTCAATTTCCGCCAAATACTAAATAGTATCCGTCACAATATTCACACTAACACTGGCAGGTTACAGTATAATTGTGCATCTGCTACTACTCGCGTTCCATTGTTCGTTCGGCAATAACGGGCCGCGATATATCTCTTGCATCTCGCCTCACTCTGATGTCACTGCTGTTGAGGTGGTTTCAATTGATATCACAAAAGCGTAACCTAAATGTCGAAATGTAATGCTAAAGAATTCTTGGTAACATTTTTGAGACAAGCGTGAATGTCAGTTTTTCCCATAGACTATAAATAAAGCTATAAAAGTAAGTAAACATAATATTTAGCACAAAACGAGTACTTCCAAACTAAAAATACTCCACGCGTTCGTGCTAGGTTCAAATTCGAATCTTACCGGCTAATCAAGGAAAAAAAACACTCCTAATTAAAAATACAAAATGATTAATGTGTTAAAGGTATTTTATACATCATGTGCCGAATCATACTGAACATGTGAGTCGTACACCTTACTGGACAATAGTTATGATACCCCTTGGTAAGACTGGTAGTCAGACTTTCGGGCCTCCAACTACCCGTAACGACTGTTAACATCTACGACTTTAAAAGAGACTGGCTTCTGAGTTTGTTTCGGCCTTTGTTCTCTAAGTAGACAGTTAGGAAACGCCAACCCTTAAAAATATCATTCACATGTAAAAGTTTTTGTACAAACCTACTAACTACAGAAATAAAATCATTTATCATTTACGACTGACAGCCGAGACAGATTGTCGTTTTTATTAAAGTAACAGTTCTGCAACATAAACCATATAATAAATAATCTAAGCTGTTTTATTTACAACCAGATAGTAATTTTAGAGGTGTAATGTCTAACTTCCAGACATATATAATCAGCCTAATGTTGACACTGCTGGGACGCAGGTCTCTCTCGTAGAGATCCCAGTAGGCTGTAATTGACTACGAATTAGTAGATGCGTTCCATGTCTTTAAATTTTTGTTCTTGGTCTTACTGGTTTCCTCATGATGTGTTTCTTCACAGTTTTGAGAGCAGTGGTGATGAAGTTATTTACACAAAGTCAAGTGCGTGCCCTAGGTGCAAACATCATAAAAGACTTGAAATGTCACATTACTATCTAGCTTTAAAAAAAATTACTTTACATAACAATAAACAAATAATAACCCCGAAAACACGAAAACCCCGGCCATCTTAATACATCAAACCAACCGCGACTTCAAGATTAAATTTCTACCATCCGCTGATCTAATTTCAGAGCATTGAATATAGCATTCAGAACCGGAGTAACTCCCAATGCGGTTGCCCTGCTCGCAATATTTCCACTGATTCACACAGATTGCATTTCACGACATTTCATATATCATTTTCGTTTGAGTGACAACACTGGTATTTTGTAATTTGTTGCTAAAGAATTGTGAAGAAGCGAATGGCTTAGGAAGACGTCAGATGTTTTAATACTTTTTGAGGATGAAAAGAATGAGTGAAATATTCTATTTTCGACTTGCTCTTTGCCCGCCGTTTCGCTTGCGGTAACGTAGCAAATTATCCCTCAGGAACATGGTATCGGAATGAGAAAATCCCACGTCCTAATCCAGGTCACGGTCTGCCTGTGTGCCAAATTTTATCTAAATCCGTTCGACCGTTAAGGCGTGAAAAGGTAAGTCCCTTTGTACACGGCATGTTTTCTTACGGTGTGGCGTATAAACCGTGCCGTAGAAAAAACGTGTCCGTGTACAAACTTAGTGCATCATAAAAGGTTGTGATGGGCGAATTTACGTTTGTTTCTATTCCGTATCAGAGTGTCTACTCTCTAAGTACGAATGCCGTCGTTTCGCCCGTTTCGGGTATTTTCAACTTCGTATTATCTTCGGACATAACATTAGTTCCCTCCAAACCCTCGAACCAAAAATGAATGACAACATCATTTGACAGTTGTTCTTGCTCCCGGAGTGTTTATCCCGACGGAAAAAAGCTCATTAATCGGGGGAAGATTTCATTCCAAAGAATTGAACTACTCTCGGACGGGTTTGGATCTTCGTTGACGGACTTAGAAAGTAGTCTCCTAGTTACGGACATAATGATTACTCCGAAGAGTCGGAACTATGAATAAATGACCACACGATTTGGCAGTTTTCCCCAATGTAAATGTATGTGTATTTGGTGCGTTATTGCCTGTCTGATGCCACGTGTTTTGACGGATCAACTTATTTCGGACTGGTCCTTTTTTTTTTGGACAGAACTCCTACTCAAGGATAATAAAGGCTCCCACAAACAGGCGCGATGCGACAGCGCGACGTGACTCTCGTAGGACAATTTCTATAAAATCTTCATCGAAACTGTTCTACAAACGTCGCGTCGTCGCGCCTACCACGTTTTCATGTTTTTCATTACTTAACCACAAGCTGTTATTACTGTGTAACCTACCTCCCACAAAATTAAAAAGAACCTTGGCTGACAACGAAAATCGGGACTTATCAAACACGTTTCAGACATATATCTTCGGAATATTACGTCAAATAAGCCCATTGCATATGCATAGAATATCATGAGTTTATGTGCAAATGTCGAACAGCATCACACGAAACGTGTTGATGACATATTCGATCTGACAACTTTATGTATTACATTTGCAAATCGGAGCGAATATTAATGTTTGGCGAACGTGTTTTTGGAAGTTTCGACTGAGTTTTGGTCCAGGAATCGGTGTTTGAAGTCAACATTTAGAGATCGTTGTGATGGGTTATAAAAGATGTAGGACGACCCGCAGTTCTGCAAAACGTCCACATACAAAAAACAAAACATATTACAAAAAAAAAACCGTAGTTGTATGTACAGACGCCAGCACATCGAGCTACTACAATCAGTCAAATTTCTTTAATCGATTTTCAACTTTATCGCTAAAGCAGGTTCAGGGTTGAATGGTAGAATTTGACATTTTTGGGTACCTTGATTTGCTGTTGCTGTACAAAAATAAACACCACAATGTGAAAAATTACCGTAATTTCGGTTGTCGGTAAAAAGTTATTTTCACTTTAGTGTTCGTTTTGAAGACCATTGTTTTTTTTTTTTTTGGAGAAAAGGGACACATTTTTCACTGATTAGTTGTGAGTAAACAACAACTAAAAAGTGAAATAATAAACTCACACAAATTCCTATACCACTACTTAGTGTTTAGTGTCAGGAAGTTATTACAATTATCATCAATATGAAGCTAACACAAAAACTACCCAAGCGTAGTAAATCAATTTCATAAGAAAACACCTGAGACATACCCTATCCATTAAAAAGAATTTTCGAAACCGATCATTACATTTTCCGGAGATATGGAGTAACATACAAACAAAACCGAAAAATATGCAGTCGAATTAAGAACCTCCTCGTTTTTGATTTCGGTTAAAAATAATATTTTTCTAGCCCCTTCTGCTTGCGGGCAGCTGCATTGCAGTGGGCAACGTCTACTCTTTAAATAATTGATGCGAGTTAGAAAGTGTCCACTACGGGTCGCAAGGAAATGTCGTCTTCATTGTTAATGAAACTGACACAAATGCTGCAGATAGTCACAGGAATATTGTATCAGTAAATGTGGCTAAGGGAGGAAAAATAATATGATCCTGATGTGTTTTAAATATTTAAGGCCAAAACCCTCAACATAGAATAAACGTAGGTGTTTTTAGAATTATCAAAATTAGACGACTCTGTAAACAGTTTTGTAATCATCTTGATGATAATTTCAGCCGAAAGAGGTCCACTCCTGTACATAGGCTTCCCCCAAAAGGGGAGTTTGTCATTATCATGCATGGCAGGCGGGTCTGCGATCGCAGTATAGTGATAAAATGCATAGAGAGAACGCTGCTGCCCATTCCCTGGTAAGCCCCTTAGTTGCGTTTTGCGACACCCACGGGAAGAAATAGGATGGTGCTATTTGTGCGGCACCACGCGAAGTAAAGTTATGTGTTAAGAAAAATATACGTATTGACTTGAGAACCACGTCCTATTTTTCTTCAGTTAATAATATCTTAGGACAACCAACACAACGTTATCTGATCCCAAACTAGGCAGAGCTTGTACTATGGCAACCAGACAACTGATAAACAAACTTATATATTTCTAAATACATACATATTATAGACTAGCTTCTGCCCGCGACTTCGTCCGCGTAAAATTTTTTGTTCCGGGCCCTTCCCGTCGCGTCGAATCGCCTATCCGTGCGATTTTCCCCGTTTTTGCAACGTTTTTATTACTGCTCCGCTCCTCTTAGTTGTAGCGTGATGTTATATAGCCTATAGCCTTCCTCGATAAATAGGCTACCCAACGCAAAAAGATTTTTTCAATTCGGACCAGTAGTTCCTGAGATTAGCGCGTTCAATCAAACAAACAAACAAACTCTTCAGCTTTATAATATTAGTATAGATAAATTACACCCAGACACAGAACAAATGATTGTCCTCATCACACAAAGATTTTTCCTGGGTGGGAATCGAAACCACGACCTCAGTCTTAGCAGTCAGGGTCACTAACCACTGGACTAACAGGTCAGTCAAAAATGGATAGATTGTGTGAAAGTCGATATTGCTATTAAAAAGTTAATGCTGGGTCTAGGGCCAAAACAAATGTCATCGTTATCTGCCTAGGTGACATGAGAAAGGTATCTTAAAATGTCTACTTTTTTTACTATGTAAGCTCATCATCTGCCTAGCCTTTTCCCAACTATGTTGGGGTTGGCTCCCAGTCTAACCGTATGCAGCTGAGTACCAGTATTTTGCATGGAACGACTGCCTATCTGACCTGAACCACCCAGTTATTGAGTAACACAATACCATTTGGTAAGACTGGTTGTCAGAGTTTTGGGGTTCAAACGACCTTTAACGTCTGTCATTGATCTACGAATGACAGCCAGGTTTTGGTAAGAATGCGGTCACCTATCTATGAAGCAACAGCGATACATGTAGCTTAACCAGATCGATCGACCCATGCGGCTTTTATTACTTAGCCACAGGCCTCATACGGATGACAGATGGAAGTAAAAGATATGCTACGATGTAAAAAATGAAAATAGTTATTTCTTGTAGTGTTTTATTTTCTTTTTTAATAGGTAGTTATTTTTTTGTGTTTTTAATTTATATTGTATTCTTAGTTATTTTTTGTTTTTGTTTGTTGTTTGTTGTTTTTTGTTTTGTTGTGTTTTGTTTTGTGTTAGTTGTTTTTCTATGGTTTTTTTTTATTTATCATCATCATTTCAGCCGTAAGACGTCCACTGCTGGACTTAGGCGTCCCCCAATTTGGGGGGCTTTGCCATAATCGCCACGCTTGGCAGGCGGGTTGGCGATCGCAGTATGGTGGTAAAATGCATAGTGAACGCTGCTGCCCATTCTCTAGTAAGTCCCTTAGTCGCCTTTTACGACACCCACGGGAAGAAATGGGGTGGTGTTATTCTTTACGTCCGGCACCACACGATACATACGATTTTAAATTTATACCTGACCCAAATTCTCGAGATTGTTCTATGATGCTTCCAATTAAATCAGATGCCGCTAAATAGTACGACAGTCATATAAACTTGCTACTCAATTTAATGAACGTAACACAAGGTTCATCATTGTCATACATCACTTTAGCCGACAGACGTCCACTGCTGGACATAGGCCTCCCCAAATTTGGGAGGGTTTGCCATAATCGCCACGCTTAGCAGGCGGGTTGGCGATCACAGTATGGTGGTAAAATGCATAGAGAACGCTGCTGCCCATTCTCTAGACGCCTCTTACGACACCCACGGGATAGAAATGGGATGATGCGATTTTTTATAACCGGCACCATACGGAATACGAAGAATACACATAACACAAGGTTACAAAATCACAAAATGGTCGACAGATACAATATGAGTTGCAATTTAAATTCAATTAAGATTCAATATACCAACGTCGATCCAATTTGTGTCATTGTGTTAACACACGTCGGGTAGATTCGATAAATCTGGTGAATTCCCGGTATTCCTGAATCCCGCTACCGTCAGCAACTTCTACTTACATTTTTTTGTATAAAATGCACGGATACGAGTTGATAAATGTACGCGCCCGCAATCCCGGTCGGCGGACATTTTTTCTGACGTCCGCCCGTCGGAAATATAACGCGGAGAAATTACACCGACACTGCTCAGCCCATGTAATTTATTGTAGAGAGTAGAGATGCTTCTAGAATTTATTTAGTCTAGAGTAAAAATATTTATAGAGTGTTTTTAAGCAAATTTTGGTATTTTTCGGGACTCTTAGCTAAATGATAATAGCCGCAAGGGACGATCGATGATTCAGCTAATAATTTCCAACTTTTTTATCAGAAATCAGACATAACGAGGTGAAATGCTCATGCATACTGCGCTACCATGGAGATAGAGCAGTTATGTGGGACTCCAACCCACTAAAACTCTACGGTGTCCTCCTGTGCCGCTTATGGCGGGCACATGGGCACACGTAGCCCTCATCCGCGAAATCTGGGGGTACCCCCTATTACCGGTGCACTAGAACACATAGCATACCGTGACCAACCAAGTGACCAAATTTGATTTGAGATGAATCAGTATATAGGCCACCTTCATCTTTCTGAGTGAACAACCTATTGACAGTTCAAATCTGTTTCTTATCGGTTTAATTGGAATAACTACTTTAAATTTGAAACTAAACTGGGCGTATTTGCTTCAATGCTGTGGGTCGAGATACCGTGGCCCTGGCATATGGGTAACTGAAGGAACATAAACTCAAACTCAAAGTCTTTTATTTGTGGTCATAGGTTAACAAAGATGGTGCTTAATATTAATAAATGTATCACTATGTCCTGCTATTAAAGCGTACAAATATTAGGTTTAAGTATAATCTACATAAAAACATTAATCTTAAATTATAATTATTTAACTCTATTCTACTTTATCATCTAAATTATCTAATGTTATCGTCTAAGTATTCTGACATAGTATAGTAAGCCTTATCTAATAAAAATATTCGCAATTTTTTCTTAAAATCTTGTAAATATACTGTCTTCAAAATTTTTATAGGTAGTTTATTATATATTCTTGTTGACATACTAAAAAAACTCTTGTCAAAAAGGGCAGTTCTGTGAGGTAGCGAAGAAATCTTTATAGCATTCCTTACAGATTGCGGTTTTGCAAACAGTTGTTTGTTCGTTTTGACAAAAATCGCTACCTCATAAATATATAAACATGTAAAAGTCATAATTTTTAACTTCTGAAAGAAAGGCTTACATGAGTCTGGTACATGAATATTTGCTATAGCACGCACACGTTTCTTTTGTGCTTTAAATACGTACTCTGTATTAGTGGCGTTTCCCCAGAATATTAAACCATATTTAAGGGTTGATGCCAGTCCAAACGCCTCCTGCCGGAGGCTCTACACGGGGGTCGTGCGGTCCATGGCCCTCTACGGGGCACCGGTGTGGGCGCCCTCATTGAGGCTGCGCCCAGCGCGCCGCTTGAGTGCGGCCCAGAGGGTCATGGCCATTCGGTTAATCCGGGGATACCGCACGGTCTCCTGCGAGGCGGCGAGCCTCCTTGCCGGAGTGCCGCCATGGGATCTGGAGGCAAAGGTCCTCGCCCACATGTGGGAGTGGCGCGAGGATGCGAAACGCCGGGGCGAAACTCCGCTGCCGCGACAAATCGCGGCACGGCGGACAGAGCTCCGGCAGGATCTCATGGCGACATGGCGGGTACGATTGTCGCAACCCAGCGCAGGGCACGCCACAATTGCGGCGGTAAGTCCCCTCTTTGAGGAGTGGATAGAGAGGCGCCACGGCGTCCTCACCTTCCGCCTGACACAGGTTCTCACCGGGCATGGGTGCTTCGGTGGGTTCCTGTTCAGGATAAAGCGGGAGGAAACGCCCGGGTGTTTCCATTGTGAGGATCGTCTAGAGGACACGGTGGAGCATACGGTGGAAGTGTGTCCTGCCTGGGCGGAGCACCGCCGTGTCCTCGTGGAGGCGATCGGCGGCGGCGACCTCTCGCGTCCGGCCCTGGTGCGAGCCATGGTACGGAGCGAGAGGGCATGGGAAGCCGTCACCTCCTTCTGCGAAGCAGTAATGCTCGCGAAGGAGGAGGCGGGGCGCGTGAGGGAGTGGCAGTCTCTGCGCCCTCACGTCCCTAGCCGCCGCAGGAGGAGACGCCCCGGGCGCCGGGAGTCGATTGCGGACTCCCGGCCACCGTAGGCGCGAGCTTGCGGGTGGCGAGCAATGGGTAGCTCGCCGCCCGGTAAGGACCAAGCTCGGGTCGACGGCGCGTAGTGTTCCACGCGCGCCTCAAAGAGATGTCAGCAGTACTGAAGGGGTCTGCTAGGACCGATGCCTGCCGGGGTCACGTGGTTGTTCGAAAGAGATACCGTGACCCTGGCACATGGGCAACTGAAGGAACACGGGTGGGTTTTAGTCAGTAAAAGTCTGACACGCCCTCCCGCTCCGCCCAGAGCGGGAGAAGTCATTTGATGATTTCCCATCCAAAAAAAAAAAAAAAAAAGGGTTGATGCCACATATGCATGGTATGCTGTCAGTACTGCTGATTGGTCTACTACTTTCGTTAATTTATACAAGGCATACGAATATTGGTTTAATTTTTTACATATTGTATCAATGTTTGTTTGCCATTTCATATCATTATCAATCCAGATACCCAAAAATTTAGTATTATTAACTTCTTCAATATGTGTCCCATCATATTCTATATTCAAAGAGTGTTGTATTTCTTGTGGGTATGGGTGGGTTTTAGTCAGTAAAAGTCTGACACGCCCTCCCGCTCCGTCAAGAGTAGAAGAATCATTGGATGATTTCCCATAAAAAAAATGCTGTGGGTAAATAGTGTGACTGATGTTTCAAATGAACAATGTTTAATTGAAATAATTACTTTTTTGTAACTAAACTAAGGGCGTATTTGCTTAAATGCTGTGGGTTAATAGCACGTCGCCGTCGGTAGTTTCAAATGAAGAATTAATATTATGGTGGAGATAAATGTAATCGTATTTCAATTTTATAAATGAATGGTCGTCATATGATTTGACTTAAAAAGAAAACGGACTTCTAATACTTATTGAGCTTTCCCCCTTAGAGTAGTCGGTTAGGGAACATCGACCTCATCTAGTTATGAACTATAATTTATTTTAACGTGTAAAAGTGTTTATTTAACCAATTTACAGAAATAAATTTGATTTTAATATGAAATCATTTTCAAATACAAACTAGTCATTTAAATTTCAAATTCACCAATTAGAACTTATTTTGGCTAGGTGCAAAATGGTCGAGCAAAGGAAAACTTTGTGTAAAACAAAATGAATCAAAATAATCTATATAAAGTTCTCTCATAGTTAATTTAAATTAGAGATGCGCCTTGTACCATCTTTACCGACTACCGAGAATATACCTACGGAGTATTGCTCAGTATTTATCATTATCATCGTTTCAGCCAAAAGACGTACACCCCAAAAATAGCGTAGCCTTAGCCGCTACCAAGTACCAAGTCAAGGGTAGGTAGACTGCCGGGCAATAGGGGCTGTTTTTTTGCACCTGTCTTTAGGGGTTCCATAATAGCCACGCTTGGCAGACAGGTTGGCGATCTTAGTATGGTGGTAAAATGCATACAGAACGCTGCTGCCAATTTTCATGTAACTACGCTTAAGCATACGTCTGTTCGCTTAGATAGCAGCCGAAAACCGCACAGGTTGACCTGCGAGATGACATTCCCATTTAAAGAAAACGATGGCTGAGCGATGGCGCCGTGCCTACCAGGGTCGCGAGATTGTTCAAACGAGATACCGTGGCCCTGGCATATGGGTAACAGAAGGAACACGGGCGGGTTTTAGTCAGTAAAAGTCAGACACGCCCCCCCGGTCCGCCCACAGCGGGAGAAGTCATTTGATGATTTCCAATCAAAAAAGAAAAGCGATGGCGCCGTCATCATCTCAATTTGGTGATACGGATTCCATAGTCCAGGTTTTCAATAAGACACGATGATGTAGAAAATCCGTTTTTATATTTCCTTCATTTTTGAAATACCTTCCGAGATCTCGCTGATAGTCTGTGAGGAGAGCGGGACCCCACTTTATGAGCTGTAGTTTATAATATATTTGTTAACAAATTCCAAGATTTGCTCTATAATTGTTTTAAGATCCTGTTGATTCCTCATTTCACATGCACTTGTCAATTATAGTTGTTCGCCGATAACGAGTTCTACCAATATTACCGTGTGTGCCGACTGCCGAATACCGAGTCATAAATGAGTAGTCGGAACATCTCTAATTTAAATCTTTACATGTGAGATGGAGCTACACCATCTTTTGATATTAAAGTTAGTTTCTCAGATTGGTAACATTCCAAGTGTTTTCATTAAATGTTTGTTTCTTCGTGTGTGTCGTGAAATTTGTGCTTATTTGTATAATTACATGATTAATTATGTATAATTCTCCATGTGTGTCGTTTAATTTGTATAAATAGGTACTACATTAATTCTCGAGTTGTTAGTAATTTGCTTTTGATTTAGTCTGATTTTGAAAAGCTTTTAATTATAAATACCTGAAGTCACTAAGAGCTCTTACACACGAGCGGCATGTTGCCAACGGCAGAGTCGACGGCAGCCGTCGACATGCCAACTTCAAAGATCAGCGGCAGCCGTCGTCAGCACTCTTAGTATAGGAGTCAGTTACAAAATGGATTCCGAAGAAGAAACATTCTCACATGTTATTGTTTTTAATTCGTCGACGCCGAAAAAAACCAAAAATTAAAACACATTCATTGTGGATTCAAGAATTATTAATCAGTGGAGATCGAGGAGGAAGGTATATATGTATGTGA
Organism: Aporophyla nigra; assembly: GCA_947507805.1. Classification (NCBI taxonomy): domain Eukaryota; kingdom Metazoa; phylum Arthropoda; class Insecta; order Lepidoptera; family Noctuidae; genus Aporophyla; species Aporophyla nigra. The sequence goes on along the minus strand of OX382315.1, from coordinate 13,017,313 downwards.
GTATAATAAATGGTCAAAACCGGAGGCAAAATCCAGTTAATCAATCATTCTACCTATTAAAATATATTTTTTAAATTTAATAGAATATCTGTACCTAACTGCTTGTGTAAAAACAAAACATAAAACGGAAAGTGAAGAAAGAGGAAAAGAGATAGAGCGAGAGAAGGGAAGCGGGTCGGGGGTTGTAAAACTGTGAGCGAACTAAAAGTGTAAATAAGTCATTATTATTTCTTTGTTTTTAGTAAACAGCAACAAAGCAACCACATTCGATCTTCAAAATCGACATTCACATGAAATACATACTGAAAAAAATTCAGCCTAACTTATTTTGAACACTAACTTGAACTGAATTGTAGCAAGCATAAGCACTGAGTATAAAAGAGCAAAGTTCTACAGAATATTCTGTTTCAAATGTATCTGATAAATATGTAAACATCAGGAAACGTACCTGTGGATAGCAGTTTGTAATACCCCGTACAAATTGAGGTTATCTAATTATTTGGATGTTCCGTGAGGTGCCGAACCTAAAGAATAGGTATCATCCCATTTCTCTTCGTAGGTGTCGTAAAAGCCCACTAAAAGACTTACTAGAAAATGGGCAGCAGCGTTCTCAATGCATTTTGCCACCATACTGCGGTCGCTAACCCACCTGCCAAGCATGGCGATTTGGCAAACTATAATAAAACGGCGTGCTTGTTGAACTAAAACGAACTGAACCTTTATTCACTCTTTGAAGTGACACATACAAGTTTTCATAACGTTAACAATAGATGGCGTTAGTTGTAACAAAAATAACCATTTTAGATGTAATATTCAACACCCCTACTATATCTAAAATAATACACATTGTTACATCACTTTAAATTATTCAAACCTAACAAGTTCATAAAAGTATAATGTTTCTTGGAGCATAAGGCTTTAGTCAACATATCAGCTGGCATTTCAGATGTTGACATATATTGAAACTTAACAATATTATTTGTAACACACTCTCTACAAAAATGGTACTTAATATCTATATGTTTAGTGTTTTTATGAAACAATGGATTTTCTGATAATTTCTGTGCACTTTGGTTATCATTATACAGCTTAATAGTATATAATTTATTTGTTATTTCAGCATGCAAATTCCTCAAGTACATAGCCTCTTTACATGCTTCTGACATACTCATGTACTCAGCTTCAGTGCTAGATAAAGCAATAGTAGTTTGCTTTTTACATTCCCAAGAAATTATCCCACTGGACAACACAAAACAATACCCGGTATAAGACCGTCTATCCAATTTATTGTTACCCCAATCAGCATCTACATAACCTGTAAGTTCTAAATTACCAGTTTTAGAATATTTTATACCATAACTTTTGGTTTTCTTTAAATATCTAAGAACACGCTTTGCATATTCCCAATGTTCATTACTATGACAGTTATTGAATTGGCTTAAATAACTTATACTAAAAGTTATGTCTGGTCGAGTCAAAACTGATAGATACATCAAGCTACCAATTAACTGTTGATAAGGTAATTTATCTACATTAGTGGCTTTATTTAAGTTTAATTTACTATCCATTGGAGTATCAATGGTTTTACAGTCAGTCATATGAAATCTTTTCAGTAATTGATCAATATAACATTCTTGACTTAAAGTTACAGAACCATCATTACAAAAATTTACATCCATTCCTAAACATTGTTTGACTCTTCCTAAATTCTTAATACTGAATTGACTTGCCAATGTATCATGCAGACTCTTTACTTCATTTGAATCATTTGAAAAAATAAAAAAATCATCAACATAAACTGTTACAATAGTTATACATTTATCATTATGTTTAACATACATACAGGGCTCTAATTCAGATTTTTTATATTTATTATTCTGTAGGCATGAATCAATCTTTTTATTCCAGGCTCTGGATGCCTGTTTTAGCCCGTAAATAGCCTTTTTCAATCTTAAAACTTTATTATTATTATCAGAAGCAAAATAACAGTCAGGTTTAACCATATAAATAATTTCCTCTAAGTCTCCATTTAAAAAGGCTGTCTTCACATCTAAGTGTGTTACTTCTAACCCTAACTGTACTGACAATGAGAATAACAGTCTGAGGGTTGTATGCCTAACCACTGGCGAAAATGTCTCTGTATAATCCACTCCATGTCTTTGAGAGAATCCCTTGGCCACAAGTCTTGCACGATAACGCACTTTATTGTCATACTCATACTTTTTTCGCAACACCCACTTACACTGTACTATTGTGCCACTTTCAGGAGTATCTACTAGCTCCCATGCATTGTTATCATCAAAACACTTTAACTCGTCTTGCACTGCCTCTAACCACTGCTGTCGTTCTGGTCCCTTCAGTGCCTCATCCAAGGTCAGCTCGCCAGCATCTTCAAAATTGTCATCCACACATGCATTGGTGTAACCATATCTAACAGGTTGTTTCCTCTGCCTCTGAGAAACACGTTCGATGATAGTTGGTGTACTGTCTGTACTACTACTACTCGTATTCTGTTCTCCATCTGAGCAAGGTACATATGTTTCATCACTGTCCAATACTGTGCTGTCTTCATAATCTGACAACCTTGTTGTGTCCCCTACTGAATCCAAAAACTCATCGCAATTTTGAGTTGAACTGTCCACCTCCACTGGAGTTTCCATGGATGATGTGTTATATTTATCTTCAATTATAATAACATCTCGGCTGGTGGTTACACTTCTATCTCGGGGATTATAAATGCGGTATCCTTTCACTTCCTCTGGATAGCCAACTAAAATGCATTTTTCTGACTTTCTGTCCCATTTTAGCCTCTTTTCTTTTGGCACATGAACCATCACAGTGCTACCAAAAATTCTCAAGTTACTAATATCTGGTTTCTTTCCTGTCCACAGTTCAAAAGGAGTCTTGCCATTTAGAGTTGATGAAACTGTCCTGTTCTGTAAGTAAACTGCCGTATGGCTGGCTTCTGCCCAAAAACGTTTCTCAAGGCCTGCATCAAACAGAAGACATTTTGCTTTTTCTATTATTGTTCTATTGAACCTTTCCACTAACCCATTCTGCTCGGGCGTGTATGGATTTGACTTTTGATGAATAATTCCTTCTTGGTTCAAAAAACCATCAAACTCTTTGTTGAAAAATTCCTTCCCATTATCGCTCCGTAGAATTTTGATTCTGTGATTCAGTTGATTCTCTACATTTGACTTATATTGACGAAAGCAAGCCAACGCTTCACTTTTCTGTTTCAAGAAATAAATATAAGTCATATGACTATAATCATCAACCAACAGCATAAAATATCTTGATCCTCCCATTGACGGAACCTCCATAGGACCACATAAATCTGTGTGCACAATCTGTAGCGTCATGTCACTTTGTGTGGTACTATTTGGAAATGGCAGACGACTTTGCTTGCCTTCACAGCACGTCTCACATGTATTTTTGGATATATCTGTCTTACTGTTAATTTGTAAGCCTTCCACTGCATCCTGCATTTGGTTCAAGTAATAAGTAGTTGTTGACATGGCCAAGCCTGCGATGCCAAACATCACTTGAAACACTTGCTGCAGCTGCTACTGAAAGTTTCTCTGCCATATTTAACCTATAGACACCATTTTCCAAACATGCAGTAGCCACAATATTTCCTTTCATGTTATAGATCTGACATCCTTCATTGGAAAACACCACTCTGTTGCCTTTTGTTATAAGTTGACTAACTGACAAAAGATTTGTCGTCAACCTTGGAACATGTAATACATCTTCAACAGCTATGTCATATTCATAGGTATCAGCCAATGTCACAATCTGCACGTCACCTTTACACTCAACTGGCATTTTTTCTTGATTCGCGACCACAATTTCTTTGATGTTGTGATCATACGACTTATTTTTTATCCAATGTTTGTTTGGAGTTAGGTGAACACTCGCGCCCGAATCCACGTACCAATCATTCTTACTGAATGTCCCATTCAGAAAAACAGCACTGAATGCATTCGTTTGTTTATTTTTATTATTGGTTTCTTCTGCAGGATTATTTTTACATTGGTTACGATAATGGCCGAACTGTTTGCAATTGTAGCATTTTATTTGTTTTTCTTTCGTATTTGACTTTGACGTTTGTCTATGCCCACCAGTGCTACCAACATGTTTTTTCTTAAAACTTGCAAACGCTCCACTAGAGGCGCCACTATCTTCCTCCATATCCAGCAGCTTCGTTTTAATGACGTCAGCCGTTATGTCAATGCCGGAATGTTCAATCGCCATAATCATAGGGGAAAACTTTTCAGTTAACCCAGCTAGAAGTAGCGATCCAACCCATTCATCGTTAATCTTAAAACCGGTTCCACTTAACTTTTGACTAGCTTCAATTATCTGACTCACATACGATGTCATGTTACTGCAATTTTCAAGTCTGATTGAAATTAGGGTCCTCAACAATGTGATTCTTCTTGTAAAGCCAGAATCATCGAAAAGTTGCTGTAACTTTTTCCACAGTTCTGCAGTAGTCTTGACATCTCTGATGTGTACATACAACGACGAATCAATTGTCAAAATTAATTTAGCTTTAGTCTTCACATCATCTGCGGCTCCGACTCCAGACGATGATGCCGCCTGCTTAATACAGGCTGACATCCCTTCCAGAACTAGGAAATTCTCCGCGGCGAAGGCCCACTCGCTGTAATTTTCCCGCCCTTTGAGTTTCGGCACGCTTACTAGGTAGTTCGGCTGCATCTTCACTCACTTGAAGGTCAGTCACAGCACAACAAGGTTTTCTCAAACTGCAAAACTTATTATCTTCGTAATCGTACTGACAACTGTCTATTACTTTATAATATTCGCGAGAAAAAATTATTTTCTGGGCTCATAACCTATAATAAAACGGCGTGCTTGTTGAACTAAAACGAACTGAACCTTTATTCACTCTTTGAAGTGACACATACAAGTTTTCATAACGTTAACAATAGATGGCGTTAGTTGTAACAAAAATAACCATTTTAGATGTAATATTCAACACAAACCCCCCGTTTTGGCCGAGGCCTATGTCAGCAGTAGACATGTTTAGGCTGAAATGATGATGATGAATTATTTGAATATACACGAAATTCTCATTGTAAATCACCCTTAAGATTTTTTTCATCATCATCATCAGCCTATAGCAGTCCACTGCTGGACATAGGTCTCTCCAATTTCACACCACTGTGCTCGATTTTCGGCAACTCTCATCCAGCTGCTACCAGCCACCCTGCGAAGATCGTCGCTCCACCTAGCCTCAGGGCGTCCTACCTTACGTTTGCAAATTCGTGGTTTCCACTCAAGAACACGTCTACCCCAACGGTTATCGGTTCTACGGCTTATATGGCCGGCCCATTGCCACTTCAGCTTGTTAATTCTGTGAGCTATGTCGACAACTTTGGTTCTCTGCCGGATCACTTCATTCCGGATTTTATCCCTCAGTGAGACTGTTGAGATGTTTTTCACTTGATAATAATAGTTTATTTTATAACTAAAGTTATCGCTTTTTTTTTCGATTAAATTTATAAATGCTTGTGGCTAAGTAATAATAGCCGTAAGGGTCAGTCAATCAGGTGGTCGGACGACCACCTTAACATAAAAAAGATCTCTCCGTATCTCGGAAAGCACGTTAAGCCGCTGGTCTTGGCTGTCATTTGTAGATCTTTGACAGACGTTACGGGTCGTCAGAAGCCCGAAAGTCTGACCACCAACCAGTCTTACCAAGGGGTATCGTATTCATCATCATCATTTCAGCCGTAAGACGTCCACTGCTGGACTTAGGCCTCCCCCAATTTGGAGGGCTTTGCCATAATCGCCACGCTTGGCAGGCGGGTTGGCGATCGCAGTCTGGTGGTAAAATGCATAGAGAACGCTGCTGCCCATTCTCTAGTAAGTCCCTTAGTCGCCTTTTACGACACCCACGGGAAGAAATGGGTATCGTATTACCCAGTAATAATAATGCAATGAAATTAATGTATAATAATTAATAATCGATCTAATCCTATTTTGTATAATTTTAATTTTTGTTTTGTCTTGTCATTAAGTTATTTGTTGTGAATGATGTAATAATTTTAATTTGCACTATATGTTTAATAATGTCTTTTGATGGCACTCATTACCTCTGTTTTTAATATGTGGATAATGCAGTGGGCTGCAATATTGTACCAAATTTTTTGTTATGTTAAAATTATATATTGCAGCTGTTTATTGTCCCTTAATAAAATAAAACTGACTTGCGGAGGTCAAATAGGCAGTTGCTCTATATAAAACACTGGTATTCAGCTGCATCTGATTAGAATGGAAGCCGACCCCAACATGGGAAAAGGCTAGGCTGGTGATGTTTCCCACCGAGGGTGTCTCCACGTCGTTGTAGTAGTAGGGCTTACGCGTCTCAATGATCTTGGAGCTTCGCGGGAAATTCGAGTTACTCGAAGAATGGAGAAAGGCCCAAGTGAGAGATCTCACTAAGAGAGACACAAGGAGTTGTCGCTCCTGATCGATCGATGGTATCTATTCAATTCAGACTGGCCTGTAAGTCTAGTGGTTAGTGACCCTGACCGCTAAGACTGAGGTCGTGGGTTCGATTTCCACCTAGGACAAATGTTTGTGTGATGAGCACAGTCATTTGTTCTGTGTCTGGGTGTAATTTATCTATAATATGTATGTATTTAGAAATATATAAGTATGTTTATCAGTTGTCTGGTTACCATAGTACAGGCTCTGCCTAGTTTGGGATCAGATAACGGTGTGTTGGTTGTCCTAAAATAAGATATATAATTGACGAAAGACGTGTAGGTGGTGGTGGTCACGAAGGAAGCGGCGGACAGGGAGAGGGAGAATACAACCTCCATTCCAACCCGTAGCAGAGTCACAGGACACCAGAGGGCGCGGAACTATCTCCAGCAGCCTTAGAGTGAGACCTGCAGGCAAAAGACCTGAGGATTTTTTTGGCAGAACAGTGAAAGGTCCGAGACAGCGGTGCGCCGTGTTCTGGGCGCCTCTCTAGAGGAATTGCGGCCATATGTGGTCGCTGATGCTGCCGGGGTCCACATGATTCATGCTGGCCAACACCTGACTGGGGGTTGTTACGAAATTCACAAGCACTGCAGCACCTCGGATTAAAGTAGCAGCAGAACATCGTGTGGTTTTAGTCAGTAAGAGTCTGATAGACCTCACGCTATGTCGGTTACCTAACCACATTAACATAAGCTGGAACCCTCTAATTTACTTTGTTGAGTGATTGTGTAAAAAAATTACCTGTACAGAGTTTGTTTACGTTTTCATCCTGTACTCTAGGAACAGATCACAGTTCTATATATTTTATGTTCCAACACAAACAAATGTAATAAACGTCTACATGTCTTATGTAGACATTGCAAATAATATTATGTCCTAGCAAATAATGTCTCGGTTATGTTATTATTTTATCATTTTATTTTCCTTTTTCTGAGATAGAATGGAAAAGCATCCCAGGAGATTTTAGTACTGTCGGTCTTATGTTAAGGTGATCTAGCTTTTGAGTAATGGAATAGTTTTAAAGATAGAAAATAAATTAAAGGTACCTACACAATATTTACATGTGCAGTAAAGAGAAAGTAATATAATTAATAAAACCAGATTTATAATAAATAACAAAAATACAACCGACTTATGACGAATTGCAAAATAACTTTAAGTTCGTAAGTCAGTGTCAAAAAACTAAAACATAGATCAAAAACACCGACTTCCGAAATTAAACTTATTTTTCATTTTATAGTAGTCCTATATAGAATTCGCGTGACACTCGTCCTACGGGCCTCGTTTTCTAATTTTCTATAGTTCAAAAACTAAAATCTGACTTCTGAAAAATTCAACTCTAAAATGTATGAAACAAGAAAAAGTTCTCATTTGCAAGCCATCGTCGTATAAAAAAGTTTAAGACTTATGTCCTCTAGAGGGCGCCATTTTTTATTTAATCTGACGTCACATAACTAGTGGACTATACAGACGCTTTTAACGATTATCAAACTATGATAAGTAGTTTAGAAGTTATGAGGGAACAGATGAGCATACATACACACCGGTCAAAATCAAGACCTCCTTTTTGCGCCGTAGTCGGTAAATAATGTCATCATAAACAGTAGATCCCTGTGGTTTTGGACGTAAAGAATAACACCATCCCATTTCTTCCCGTGGGTATCGTAGAAGGCGACTGATAAACTCGCTAGAGAATGGGCAGCAGCTATCTCTGTGCATTTTAACACCATAACTGCGATTGCCAATCCGCCTGCCAAGCGTAGCGATTATGGCAACCCCCCCCCCCCCCCCCCAAATTGAGGGAGGCCTATGTCCAGCAGTGGATGTCTTTCGGCTGAAGTGATGAGTGTGAGTGTGAAACAGTCGCGTACCATACCTACCTACGTGTACGTAGTTATATGGAGAGATGTTCAGTGACGTCACACATGCAACTATGCACATAGTGTTAATATCTCAAGTGAGTTCCCTTGTAAGACTCTCGCGGTCTGTTAGTAGCTCACGTGATTACGAGGTAAGTGACACTGTGGGAGATCACACAGGCGTTACTGTAAGAGAGAATTACTAGATTTGTTCATATACCGCAGTCTTGAAGATAGGATACAGAATCGGAGATGAGGTAGTTGAATATCTACCGAAAAATGTAAAGGCTATGGTCAGAAGACAATTTTTTAATTTGTTTGACTATGTAGTTTCTGAAAAATTTTGATGTTGTTTGTAGGTGTCTCAATTCAATCTGCCTATTCTTTTCCCAACTTTAATGGGGTCGGCTTTCAATCTAACTAGATGCAACTGAATAATTCGATAAATTCGTTCAGACACTAAAACAACTCTACAAAATGAAAATTATCTTTAATTTCGGAAGTTGGTGTCTGTATTTTAGTTTTATTTCCCACTGACTTCAGAAATTAAAGATGTTTTTGCTTTGTTGTTGTATTTTGGAAGTTAAGGGTTTTTTCTTTTTTTGTTGCTATAAAAATATTGACGTAAATACTATACACTTGGTGTATCGGTAGTGAGTTCAATAATTCTGACCGATAAAAACAAGAAGATTTTAACCGCTAATAATAATCTACGAAGATTTTTGTGATAGAGTGATGGTTAGGCATTCAAAAGAGAGGTCATATTTATAACAACTTTTAAATAAGACATTTTCCAAATATGACGTCACACCATGTCTGCACGCGCATGCGCGTGACCCTCTAATTTTCACTATGATACTAGCGTAAAAACGTGTTTGATTAGAACTCGTGCATTAGTGGATTTTTTTAACAGTTGTTGCGAGTCGTTAGAAGCCCGAAAGTCTGACAACCAGTCTTACCATAGAGTATCGTCGTGAATAGGTCGTACAAGTCAGATAGGTAGTCGTTTCATGTAAAATACTGGTATTCAGTTGGAATGGAAGCCGAACCCAATAGAGTTGGGAAAAGGCAGGTAGATGATGATTAAAAGCTTATAAAACTAATCCAGAATACACAATGATTGAATTGCAATAACAAAGAAAAACAACATTTTTATTTACTCTCGGTCTAAACAGCTCATTATCTGATAAGCCTCACAATATAAATAACGTTGATTGCCTCTCATTGCAGTAAGAATATACGTAATAGCCCTTAAATCGGTTCGCGCCTTGATTGGCCAATAAACACTCTTCAAGGCTCATCAATAAGTTTTAAGTGTGCTCTTAACCTTATCTCGTAATCCATATAATTTCGTATTTGGGATTAAATCGTAAAGCTAGTGATACACCGTCTTGAAGAATGGATAGCGATCAGTGAAAATAATTGTCCCGGGCGTCGCGAGTCGATTGCGGACTCCCGGCCACCGTAGGCAGGGGTAACCCAATGCTCTGCATTACGTGATCCCGCCAATAAAGAAGAAGAAGAGAAGAGGGGTCAGGTAACGCAGGACGCTGTTCATTCACCTTTTGCCAGTTATATTTAAGACTTAGTTAAGACCCTTGTAACAGGGGGAAAGTCTGTTGCATTAACTGGGCACATAGCCAGAGTTTTTGACAAAAAGGTTTTATGCATTTTTTTTTTGACCTTTCAATATTGTAATGCTGTATGTAATACAAATAATTTCTTCTATGAATACAGGGATGCCTGGCTCTTATGATACCCGAACCCTAAGGCGCAAAAAATGGCAGCAGGGTAATTTTTTAACACAATAAATGTAGCGATCTGATTCGTTTTGACAGTTCAACAACATTAATTGCGTAATTAGATTGTTGACCAAACAATTTTTTAGAACATCTGAAGCAATGGATGAAGCAATATCCTTAAAAATAATTCAGATTAAGATTGACAGTGTGTTACGTAATAACGGTGTAGACTTGCACAATGGTGTCCCAATAATATTATTTTCATTTACACTGAACCGTAACTAATATTCACAGTGAATTATTTATCTATTTTTGTTCGTCAAACTTAAAACCTGTGTGTCTGAAACGTCAAGCACATCACATTAACCCCCACACAATACATTGTGCTGCAGCGAATTGATTGATCAATCGAATTCATTCTGCGAACCGACAGCAGCAGATCAATTCAATGATTCTTTAATCGTTTGATCATTGCGGACGGTTAGAGGAAATGGGTGAAGAGAAAGTTTTATTGGTATTGTTGATAAATTCAAAGAATTAAGTGATAAATGATTTATTTCTGTAAGTAAGTCTGTATAAAAACTTTTACACGTCAATCATGCACAGCCAAATTGCGTAGTCTTGAAGCAAATAATCTTATATGAGATAACGAAAGTGAACTATAAGGAAGGATTTTTGAAAATTCATTCTCGTAAAGAGGAGGTGAAAGTTTGTATCACGTCTCCACGTTAGATGTTCTATAATCCAGATCATTATAGCAAAATAAACGAGAGTGCCGTTTGATCCTGGACGTAAAGAAAAGCACCATCTCATGTCTTCCCGTGGGTGTCGTAAAAAGCGACTAAGGGATTTCCTAGAGAATGGGCAACAGCGTTCGCTATGCTTTTTACCACCGTACTGCGATCACCAACCCGCCTCCCAAGCGTGGCGATTATGACAACCCCCCTCCCCCCCCAAATATAACGGTTAACAGCAGTGCTAGGGGAAGGCCTGTGTTCAGCAGTGGACGTCTTTCGGCTTCAATGATGAAGAGAGGGGATTTTCCAAACAAACTTTCACAATATTTTATCTAGAAAATGAATGAAATAAGTATTTATTATTACACTTTTAATCCAAGAGATTTTCTCCTATATCAGATATAAGTATTTAATAAAATAACTTGAAGAATATCGCACGTATTTAAGCTCAGAAAATCTTTTAAGGTGCCAAAGAGGTGCTTATTATTAAATTGCACTAGAAAAAGTTTTCGTTGAGAGTTTTCCAGTTAACACGCTCGAAACCGATAAATATTTATATAGACGATTCAATTTTATTTACTAAGAAAATTATTTGAAATGACCGGATTTATTGAATTAGGTAGGTATAGTCTGTATTAAAAGTATTTGATGAAAGTAAAATAAACTCCATTCAAGTTAAGTTTCTCTAAAGGGAAATAGTTAATGCATTCATTTGTATTTAGAAGTTTTCAACTTTGTCTTGCCACGTTTTCCAACAATTTTTGTTTGAAACACATTCCAAATGAAAAAACATTGATATTCAAAAATCATCAGCGTCAACAGGACAAATCCTTACGTTATTTAAAATTTGTTTTGGTTTAAGTATTCAAATAACCGTCTCCAGGCATTCAGTTTGTAAGTGGCTATTAGGCATTTATCGATTCATTTTTGTGTACATTTTCATCAGATGCTTATGGAACAGTTTACACCATACATCTATTAGTTTAGTTGTTAGCTAATGTAATTTCGGTGAAATTTGATTTGTAGAATATAAAAAAATACGTAAATAAGTAAGGCGTATACCTACTGTATAAAGTAAAGGCACACTAGTTCGCCAGTTATATTTAACTTCATCGAATAAGGGACGAGCCTAATGCCATTAAACGGGTAATAATTTAGACTCCAAGTTATTAATAAAAATGTCGCTGTCGAAAAACCCAATATATTTTTGGTCGACCTTCGGATTAAACCAAAGACACAATGAAAATCTATACTTAATATTATAAAGCTGAAGAGTTTGTTTGCTTGTTTGGTTGAACGCACTAATCTCAAGTAGGTACTACTGGTCCGAATTGATTTTTTTTTGTGTTGAGTAACCTATTTATTGAGGAAGGCTATATAACATCACGCTACAATCAAGAGGAGCGGAGCAGCAACGAAAAATGGACGAAAACGGGCAGGCAATTCGATGCGACGGGAAGGGTCGCGGGAGCAAAAATTTAACGCAGACGAAGTCGCGGGCAGAAGCTAGTGGAAAATAAGTTAAAGGGTAATTATTTAGGGTTAATGCTCACCTTTAACCTTTGAAGGTGAGTCTTGATCGCTTCATTCAACCATTCTACCTCACAGACCTGAAAAAAGGTGACTTATATACCTTTTCACTATCTCAAGACGACACCTACCTGCCTGATTTTTAACTTTTAGCGCTTAGCCGACAGTGGAAATTCCAATTCCAATATTTTAGTTTAAGACTTCACATATTCATATCTCTCTTCTTGTTTTCGCTAGTGTTGCCCAAATTCAGTCTTGGTCTTGCAGTCTTGGTCTTGTTCTTGCGTTTTTGCAAGACCAAGACCAAGAACAAGACCGCGTATTTTTAGCAAGACCAAGACCAAGACTGACCGTGCAAGACTTGAGCAAGAACAAGACATAGCCTGCAAGACTCTTGCGTCTTGCAGCTAGGACTTAGCGCTATTTCACTGAGTAGTTAGGTGTAACAGTTCGGTGTATAGGTAGGTACGCTTAGGAATTCTATGAGACGCAAAAAACTGTATCAAAGAATATGAAAAACTGGACCTATGCGCATTACGACTAATACCATAAACATAACGAATAAAAAAATATCTATTAAAATCAAACTGAGTGCATGCATAGTTATGTTTTAACCATCGGCACTTTGATAATGCGGCATCAAAGGTTTTGTACTTACTTCTCAAAGAAATTTGCCGCTTTTCGGAAGTACATGGTTATGATACACGCGCCGGCGGCTTCTTTTGAAATCTAAAACAATCGTTGCCGCCACGCCGAAATCATAACATTTGTGACACTATTTGATTGCCGCCATAGGGCGTAGGTATACTCATGCAAAATAATTTCGAATTTTTTTAAGAGTACCTACAGGTGTTCCAAAGAATAAATAAGTTTCAGAGTGCTTAGAATGAAAATGAATACATTATACTGATCACGCAAGTAGTATTATGATTAGGATAAAATGGTAAGGATAGGTAGTAGATGTCATATTAATTCATTCTAGTAAGTATATATTATAATATTGATTACTTATATGGTTTTAAACTAATTACTTAGGTACTATTATTGTACATTTAGTCATTATATTTCTTAAGTTTTTACAAGAAAAAATAACAAAAAAGTGTTCAAATATCACCCGTTTAATAAATATTGTAGCCACTTTTAAATATACTTGAAACGTGTAAAAAAATTCTACAAAACTAATAAAATAATATAAAAAGCGTAGGTACTTACCTACTAATAAAATAAAAAGCCTGCGATAAGAGTTTTGTATTACTTACCAGCCCGAATATCTCTGAGAGAGATGATGAGAGTAAGTATTTACTAGCTGTGCCCGCGACTTCGTCCACGAGGAATAGTAACTTTGGAGGTATAGTGACGTTCAGGACTTATTTATTTATTTTAAAACTTCTGTCATCAAACATACAAACGAACTCTTCAGCTTTATAATATTAGTATAGATGTACGCCAAAACAAGAGTAAGTATTTACTAGCTGTGCCCGCGACTTCGTCCACGAGGAATAGTAACTTTGGAGGTATAGTGACGTTCAGGACTTATTTATTTATTTTAAAACTTCTGTCATCAAACATACAAACGAACTCTTCAGCTTTATAATATTAGTATAGATGTACGCCAAAACATTCACTTATATGTAAAGAATAGTGATTGGCACTAATTCTATTTTATTCACGCGTCGCGTCTGTACAAGTAGGTAATATTTAGTGTGTGTTTGTACGCCGCACGCGGCATTGTTTGATTTGCGGCGGCATCCTTTTCATAGAGCCGGCACGTGGCGAGGCGGCGCACAGTGGATCGTCCCCATACAAGAGGTCGGACATAGAATCAAAAATTGAAAAAGTATTTAATTTAAAAAAACAAAATACATAGTTGCATTCCTCTATTAAAGAACAACAAAAATTGTTCTACGGTTTTCTTATTAGACCTGCACTTTAGGAGCGATTCGATAAAAACTGTTATTTTTGTATGGAAACGAACACAAAAATGTATGTATCTCATGATTCCCTCTTTGTTTTGACTTGCGGTTTTCACTACTGTTATTTACTCATTTTATACCACATTTTCTTCAAGGACACATGGTGCCCCCAGAGTGCCCCTTCCGAGATATTTTGCCTATAGTAACTATCTTTGTTATTGTATTACTGATGGAATGGAGGTACATTAAGTATACTTATGACTGAGAATTTAGTCATCACTAAGTAGTTCCTTAAATAACAGGTGCATTTTTGAGTACTTTAATGACTTATGAACGCTTTTGTTGCAACATAACAAAAGCGTTAAAGAGTCATTAAGTAACAACCACCAGTTCTTGCATAATCTAATTAGTTATTGTAATTACTATGTTAACAGTCTTTTAGCTCTGCAGTGTGATTGGCTCATGTCATCATTAGCTTATCAAATTCATTGCTAGTTGCAAACTTGCTGCCCTATATATTTTAGTCTGTTTTGCAAATATTTCCTTTCTTCCTTTGCCGGGTAACACTTAAGTTTTTCTTTCAGCTTGGGTATTTTGCATGACCTTCTTTAAAACTAAAGTCCCTAAGTGTGATGTAACGCCACTTGGATAACCGTATGTAAACGTAAAGACCAAGTGCTTTGCGAGTAGGAACTTCACGAAGCAAAGTATTTTGTTTAGTTTCCAGGACATTCAAGACTGTTGAGACGTGTTCAAGAATCCCCATCAAATGTTTAATTATTCTGGCCTTATATTTGTTTCCGGCAGTCTTAAGTGCACTTTCAACAGTATGTAAAAGCTCATCTGGACGAATGCAACTAGCAATATTTTCATCAACACGTCAACACGTCTTCTTTTCTGTCTCTTCGATAAATTTTCAAAGCGCTTGCGAGGAGATTTATATGTTGAAGTTGATGCATCTGATTTTGATGGACTGATTACCTCTTCTGCCTCATTTTCAGCTTCTTCAGTGTGAACAATATTGTCCTTCAAACAATTTGGCCCAATGATATCGGAACTTGACCACTCTCTGTTCTTGTCCATGAACTTGTCGGCTGTCCTTCTTGATTGCATCCATTTGGAGTAAATCCAATAGCAAAATCGTCGACACCAGTTCTTTAGATACGACACATCATTTTCACTTAACTGGACGTTACTATTCGACTTCATTGTGTTAAATAAATTTTCATAGTTACAAAGATTTTTATAATTTCGAAGAGCAACATAAAGTTCTAAATAAGTGTTTCCAAGTTTACCAAGTGTGTGTCATTGTGGGTTTCCTACCCACGGAAACAATGACACACACTTGGTAGAGGTTGTAATTACAGCTGACTTATATTTGCAAAACACACTAAAATATATAGGGCAGCAAGTTTGCAACTAGCAATAAATTTGATAAGCTAATGATGACATGAGCCAATCACACTGCAGAGCTTAAGGGCTGTTAACACAGTATTTACAATAACTAGTAAGATTAAGCAAGTACTGTCACTCGTTACTTAATGACTCATTAACGCTTTTGTTATGTTGCAACAAAAGCATTCATAAGTCATTAAAGTACTCAAAAATGCACCTGTTATTTAAGGAACTACTTAGTGATGACTCATTCTCAGTAATAAGTATACTTAATGTACCTCCATTCCAACAGTAATACAATAACAAAGATAGTTACTATAGGCAAAATATCTCGGAAGGGGCACTCTGGGGGCACCATGTGTCCTTGAAGAAAATGTTACACAAAATAGGTAAATAACAGTAGTGAAAACCGCAAGTCGAAACAAAGAGGGAATCATGAGATACATACATTTTTGTGTTCGTTTCCATACAAAAAAAAACTTTTTTGCAAAAAAAAACAACCGACTTCCTTAAAAACACTACAAAGTGAAAAATAACTTTAATTTCGGTAGTCGGTGTCTTAGGATCTGTATTTATGGTTTTTTTGCCACCGACTTCCGAAATTAAAGTTATTTTTCACTTTGTAGTGTTTTTAAGGAAGTCGGTTGTTTTTTTTTGCAAAAAAGTTTTTATTTTTAAATTTTTAGTTGTGGTATTCACCCTGCACTAATTCCAAACAAACAATGCATATTTATGCGATAGCAGAAATCGCGGTTGATTTCCTGTCATTTTTTAAAGAGTTCCGGTGTCTGTCTCCCGAACTCATCATCAGATCTATATGAAAATTATATGGGACCATTTCGGAATAAACCCCTTTCGAACAAAAAAAGAATTTTGCAAATCCGTCTAAACGTGCCTATAATATTCAAAGAATTATCCCCTAACCTTCTAACCTTTCACTGTAAGTTCCTATATGTACTGTTCACCGATGAGGAGTTCCATGCGGTATCTTCGAAGACTATAATTAGTTCACCACGGATGGATAGATAGAACCAGCAACTATTTTTGATCTTTAGTACAATATCCAAATCACATTACGTGTACTGTTTGTTTTTGAGGAGTTCCTTCGTTTATCTCCCAAAATATACATCAAATCTTCACAAAATTAATATGGGACCACCTCAGGAGTATACCCTTACGAATAAAAAAAGAATTTTCAAAATCGGTTGACTATTGGCGGAGAAATCGGTGAACATACATAAAAAAAAAAAAAAAAATACATACAGTCGAACATATAACCTCCTCCTTTTTTTGAAGTCGGTTAATAACAGTTTTCATCGAATCGCTCCTAAAGTGCTGGTCAAATAAGAAAAGCGTAGAACAATTTTTGTTGTTCTTTAATAGAGGAATGCAACTATGTATTTTGTTTTTTAAAATTAAATACTTTTTCAATTTTTGATTCTATGTCCGACCTCTTGTATGGGGACGATCCACTGTGCGGCGCGGTAGAAAGCAAGGAAACGTACTATAAATAAAGGAATTATTTTAATTCCAGTCATTTCCAATTGAGCTGTGCTTCGAGTCTAACTTAATAATTGTTTTTACTAATTCTCGTTGTTTTCTAAAAACGTATCACGTGTACAATTTAATATGAGTGACGAAGATTCAAATTATTCTAGTCCGAGTAACGAGAGTTTGAGTCACAGATCTAAAAGACCCAAAAGCAAATTTGAGGAGTTTTACGAAATAATTCATGCATCCCAAACTGCCTTCTGTAAATTGTGCCAACATAAAAAGAATGAAATAAAAATGAAAAACAGAAACACTTCAGGCTTAAGGAAACATCTAATATCTTTCCACAAAAAGGAATCAGAAATATTTCTTCCTGTTAAACCAAAATTAAGTGGAGATATCACAAGCTTTTTAGTAACCGCTGGAAGAAGTGGACAGGTAAGAATATTTTTTTAACAGTTAAAAGAATTTTAACTCCGCGTAGCTATTCATGCGATACTTTCAAAAACGCCATTAACTTACGTAAGTATTTTTGAGTCAGTGGTGTTTTCATCTAGGGGTGCGACATATTAAGTATGTAATTATCGTCTTAAATATTTTTTATAAACACCCATATTTTCATTTAATCGGCCAGTAACAACTAAGTACTTTATTTTGGTAAATTACGGTACAGTGCAACCTTAATATAACAAATATCAATTTAACGATTTTCTCGATTTAACAACAACAAACCTCCTCCTCTTATACGCTCAAACCTAGTATGTTTTAAATAATAACACAAGATTTATTGTTTTGTTTCAGTCGGAAAACAGCAGTGACAACATCACGACAGCTACAGTTGATTGGGTGGTGAAAAAATATCTTCCCTTCTCATTTTTCGATGACGAAGCTACACAAGTATATTTTCGACGTATTTGCCCTAATATGGTGTTTCCTAAAAGGTCTACACTTAGAAGGAAAGTCAAAGAGCGATTTGAAGAGCTCCAATTGAATCTCAAGGAACGACTTCAACAATTATCATCTAAAATGTCTTTTACCATTGATGGGTGGACGTCAATTGCTGGTAGGAGTTACTACGGGGTTACTATTCATTATATAGACAACGAATGGAAGTATCAATCTGTAGTTCTTGATTTTATACCATCACGCGGTCGACATACTGGGGAAGATATTGCAACGATTTTCCATGAATGTTTATTGGAATATGGCATAATTGATAAAATACAAGGTATCACGGTCGACAACGCAACTGCAAATACCAAATTTATGTATGAACTGGGCAAACAGCTGCCGCCACACTTTGATTCAGACAATCAACATTTCCGGTGCTTTGCTCACATTTTAAACCTTGGTGTACAAGATTTATTAAAGACCTTAGCATTACACTGTGAGTCTGACACTAACGCGCAAGATCAGCAGTACGAAGACTATGCAGACGAAACTGAGGATGAGGAAGATGAAGAATCTGCACCAAATATTGCTGACTCGCGTACATCTGTAACAAAGTTACGCAGTATTTCCAGTAAAATAAAAAGAAGTGAGATAGTGAAGAAGAAGTTTCAGTCTGCTTGTGAAGCAGCTGGCGTGCCATCAAATCTAAATGCCATTCTTGACTGTCCAACGAGATGGAATTCCACACATGATATGATTGGATTTGGTTTAAAAGTGAGAGCGGGCATTGACATATTGTGCAGTTCTGTCACCGAATTAAATGATTTTCAAATCACAGCTAATGAATGGCAGGTACTCGAAAAATTACATAAATTTCTAATAAACTTTAAACTTTTAAGTACAAAACTTGGTGGAGACAAATATGTTACATTACCGCTAGTCATTGTATCATTCAATCTCTTGCTAGATAAAATTGAATCCATGGTAAAACAGTTAGATGAGAAACCTAATCGATCTGAAGTGGATGAAAGGCTCATTCTAGCTTTCCAAGCAGCTCGAGACAAAATGCTTAAACATTACAAGAAGAGCAACTGGATTTATTGTACTTCTTTAATTTTAGACCCAAGGCATAAGGCTCAGACTTTTGACCTGACAATGTGGGGGAAGCAACTTAAAACAGAAAGTCTGCGCAAGTTCAATGAACTTTATGAAGAATATAAAAGTCTACACTCACTGAACAAATCTCTGGAATTACCAGAAAAAGAAAATAAAGTATGTAATGAAGATGAAGACGTAATAGACTTTGATAAACTCTATGAATGTCCCTCGACGTCATCTGGATCTTGTCTTCAAGGCTTAGTGATAGACGAGTTGGAGGAGTACCTGAGAAAACCAAGAACTGCCAGCTCGGAAGACATTTTAGATTGGTGGAGGACGCATGAGACAGAGTATCCGATTTTATCGAAAATGGCCCGTGATTTTCTCTCAATACCTGCAACTTCAGTACCTGCTGAGAGGTTATTTTCTAAAGCATCATTAGTAATTAGAAAACATAGAAATAGGTTAAGTGATGAGTCAGCCAGATGGTTACTTTGTATTAATTCTTGGTCAAAAAAATTGATATAAAGTATCATAACCTAATGATAAAGCTGTTGATTTGTGTTGTATTTTATTTTTTATTCAAATAAATCATAAATCGTAAAACTCTTTTATTAAATTTCTTATAAGTTGAGGGTTCAATCTCTTTCTAGACAGATAAGTATTGTTCTTTAAAATACAGTCAAGTTATTGTAATTAATTTGTTTTTTTACATGTTTTAGCAAATGTAAGCTTATAAATCATAAATGTTTATTAAGAAACAGTTACTTCCATGGAAAACGACATATAGGTCAGTTGATTTTTCGAATTTCTTATCAAATCTTCAGTTATTTATTAATCTGCTTGATCTTTACTATGGCTATGTTAATTCAAGCTCACAATGTTCCAATTCTAATACGTTTTTCTAAGATTTAAAGTAAACTTTAATAAATAGTAATAGACTAATAGGTAATTGCAAGACTTGCAAGACTCTTGCTGCAAGACCAAGACCAAGACCAAGACTGGGAGCGCAAGACCAAGACCAAGACCAAGACCAGGTGTATTGGCGCAAGACCAAGACCAAGACTGGCTAAGTCTCGTCTTGTTCTTGCATTTGGGCAACACTAGTTTTCGCACACTATTGTCTACATTTCTTTTTCATTTCTCCTTTCGCAGGTCTGCTGGAAGAAATTTCTTAAGAAATAAGCAGTACCTTTGTACTCAATTGTTTTAATATGTCTTATCACTCTGTTTTTTACTGTGTGTACATAAATAATAAAATAAATAAATAAATAAATATAACGGAATGCATTTAGGCGTTCTATACTATTAGTCACTAGTCTCTCTCAATGTCTATTGTCTGTCTGCCTATCAGTGTGGAGTTCTAGGACTTAATAATTAATGTTATCATCAGAAATGTCGATGTTCATGTAAGTGCATGCAAGACGCGGCCGTGTCGGAATATTGCTCGCGAATTGAATTCTCTTGTTACTGCATCGATGCGGCTTGTTTCTCGGTCACTGCTCGAAATGTCGTATAGCTATATCACAGAAGACATATTAGTATTAACATATAGTATTTGTAATGACTTGTAAGGGTCAGAACGAATATATGTTCTGCGATTTCGGCGGTCTTTCCAGTTCTGGAGCGTTTGATGGTGCACTTCTCCCGGTCTGCTCCGACTTTCGGTATCTCGGTTGGCTCATGCAAAGCGGTGGCAAAGTAGATCGGACCGTTAAACACCGAATAAACATTGGCTGGATGAAATGGCGGCAGGTTACGGGAACAATCTGCGAACCCACATCCCCCTTAAACTTAAGGGGAAGATATATAAAACCATGGTCAGACCTGCTGTCTTGTATGGGTCAGAATGTTGGGCCACAAAAGGGATGAATGAAAGGCAATTGCATGCAGTTGAGATGACAATGGAGAGGGATATGTGGTGTTACACGAATAGATAGAATAAGAAATAAGTACATGAGAGAAAGTCTGAACGTGGCACCGGTAACTGAAAAGTTGTGTTGAAATCTGTCATGGCATATGATACGAAAGAATAAGGATAATGTCGTGGGGAAGTTTTGCGTATGAATGTTGATGGCTATAAGATTAGCGAGAGATCTAAGAAATGATGGAAGGACTGTCTCAATGATGATATGGTTAGAAAGGCAAGTATGAAAGAAAAATATATGTTTTACCATAAGAGCAGGAGAATGATGATGCTGATATAGTAATTCAATTCAACTATTATAGGTTGAAAAACATGGCCACTGACAGTTGAGCTGGTCCACAAACTCCAGGTCACCCATTGCGCTATTTAGTGCGCTATATGCTCAAAGTTTCGTAGCAGAAAAAAATCGCAATTGAAATTATCTGGAAAAGAACCGGAGTTACCGCTTTTACCGCTTAAGCTGATGTGGCCGTGTTTGTCAAAGGACCGAAGGCAGGTGGAGCAGATGAGTACTAAAGAGGAGTCCGTGTATCGGAAAGCGTAGTGTAGGACGTCCTTCAGCTGGATGGACTGACGACCTCAAAAACGTCACTGGGACTAACTGAATGCGGAAGGCGTAGGACCAGTCCTACGCCTTCCGAATTCAGTTTAGTTTCAGTGTAGTTTCAGTTTTTCAGTATTTGTGTTGTGGCACAGTCTGGGAGAGGCCTATGTATGAGTGGCTATGTATTTTCGGACTGTGATAGGCTAAGATTGATTTCAACTAGCAACAATAATGGTAAAAACGACTCACACATACAACCACGTTTACACGAAATCTAAGCATGTTTCAGGGAACCAGTTAGTCCGGGCTGTCACTACGAGACAAATGGCTTCGTCTTGTATGTGTAGTGTATTCAAATAAACAAGTTTGATTGACAACCCTAACACTCGTGAGAGCGTTGCTTTGGTTTTCCCAATCGGTCTCTTTGGTTTTGTATTTTCGTTTTTTTTTTTGCCAACGACTTCCAAAATTAAAGTTATTTTTCACTTTGTAGTGTATTTTTTTTTTGCGAGGCCGTTATTTTTTTTTACTCTTTCGTGTGATACCTACCTCACACAATATCATAACCTACTTTTCGTGTATGTCTGTGCGATAGCGTTGTTCTTCTAAAGTCCGCAACAACCTTGTGATGCAGTTTTCACTATCACTTTGAGACTGTATTCATATTATTTCTTTATTTATACAAAATATATTAGTATATATCAAAAGCAGGTATTATTAAAAAGATAAGCAGCATAAAGCAATTACATAAATTTGTTACTTTGAACAAAACTTATTATAGAGCGAACTGATAAGCAAATAATTAGCTAATTACTTGGCACCGAGAAATCGTTACACTAAGGTGGAGAGAGGTCCGTCTATGTCGGCTGGCGATCCCAAAGAAAGCGAGCGCTTCTCATCATCTGCCGATGCCGCATACTATCCTCACTCTTGATGCGTCTGTCTTGACCACTCTCGTTCCCTCCAACTACGAGTAATTTACTCTTCTAACAATATTACAAACAAAAGTCGTGAATGAACTTTTGGATGCCATTTAGATCCGATGAATGTTGTAGTATTCTTGGGCGGTAGGATGCTAGGCTAGCTGGAGCAACGATCTTCGCAGGGTGGCTGGTGACGAGAATCAATTTGAATGGCGTACTATTGGAGAGGCCCACGCCCAGCAATGGACCGCTGTAGGTTGATGATGATTATAATCTTTAGACTGTTATTAACACGTAAACACTTTCACGATAAAATAATTGTAAAGCTAATAATATTTAAATATTTTGAAATTATTATCTTAAAGAACAATGACCATTTTTCACCTGACTATGTATAGTAATGAAATAAATGTTAAAATTTAGCTAATTGGATTATGTCTCAAATACACTTATAGCAATTTTAAAAGAAACGCAGGGAAAAAATATTTTCAAGTTTTTCCATAAGCTTATTTTACGTCTAAGGTACACATATTACCATGTTTTGAACGCATCTCAATTACCTTTTTCTACGACGTTCCATTTTACGTACTACTACCTAACTTTAAACATCTGTGTCTGAGTTTTACACATTATTTTAGGTTTTATTTAATCAATATGTATTTCTTTATTAGTCTTTGTATAATACAGATTCATTGAAAATAAAATATTGATTAAATAAATTAATCATTCAGTATGTAATTAAGTTTGGATGACTGAAACGGATTTTTTTTTGACATTTGACAGTTCTACGAGTGACATTGTGTGACAGTGACAGTCCTTAGTTGGTGCGTTTGCGTCTTGTTGTATACTGTGTCGTTTTGTGTGTGTTACTTCTTTTTACGACTCTATTTGCTGTCCCCTGGACCTCGATACCTTCCTCATCTGACGACCTTTGCTTTCCATATTGTTGTAAATCCGCCCTCTTGATAATGTCGTCGTCAACAAAGAGACGACATATACTTTGCATAAACTGCAACGTCTGTTTAAAAACGTATCGACGTTATCTCGTTTATGAACTCAACACAAGAGTTATTTCGCTTCTTAGCGAGTGGAAGTGGATATCACCAGTAATCGTAAGTATTTATTTTTATAATGTTTAATCTAAAACTATCTATCATGTCCTAATCAAACTAACAGCGTGGCGCTTCTTTATAATGGATGAAAACACACTAGCAAATGACCGAAAGATGGGTTAAAACTAATACAGATTTGTGTTGTTATTTCATGTTTCGTTTTGAACTATTAATCTTGGCATTAAACTATTACCTATATCAATTGTAAATCAAAAAAGTTAATATTGTCTTTCCTATTTCAGATGACTGAAGAAGATTACATTAGTGAACCTTGTAATGAACTCCTCATGAGAAGCATAAACCAGCAATTAACGACAAGCAGTGACAGTGCTCAAGCTTCAGGGTTATCTCGATCGATCTCATGGATCATATAGAATAGAAATATGTAGGGACACACAAGATTTTTCTCAATACAATCAGAGAAGTAGTGCCTTAACATAAATAAGAGGAAAAATTAAGTCCAGACATATTTCAAGAAAACAATATTATGTCTACATTTTAATGAAAAATTATGTGTCTGGCAGAGCTGGTATAGTCGAATATTGTTGTAATAATTGTTTGGTCGGTCGACGCACCATTGGATGTTGCGCTCACGCTATGACATGAGTGTGGTATTTTGGGTGGGCTAGGTATCAAGAAAATATCTCTGCTCCAGCAGAATTTCTGGACGATGTAGTTATAAAAGATTTAGATGATAATTAATAAACCATTTCACTTAAACATAGCGTATAATTTGTTTTTCCCTTTTTTTATTATATGTAGCTAGTGTGTACATATCGTAAGCCAATAAAATGTGTTTGGTACATAAGTGATCACTTTTAACAATACATACAACAGGTAAAAGATACTATTTATCGTTTTTCTTTACTAAAAATGTATTAACTAGTTAGTAAGTACAAGTTATTTGTGCTGGACAAACAGAAATTATTATGCTCAACACTCGATTTATTTATTAGTGCCAATCATCGAGAGCCTAAGCAGCGACGTAAGTTGAAGGGATACACAAAATAAAAAAGACAGTTCGACCACACATAAGTATTCCTATTTTAGATTACAATTCGAGAGTTAATAATTATTTACTTCTAACATCTTAACGGCAAATCCTAACCTAAAAAGTAACATTAATATTTTTTGGACTTCGTAGCGTTTAAATCGTAAAAATGACTATGAGATATTATTTTCTACACTTACAGGTAGTCTGTCTACTATACCTTATAACTATACATAAACTTTTATTGTCAGGTTTTGAAATGTATGGAAAGTGGTCATTGTTCTTTAAATGTAAAATTTTAATTTGCGTTCTAGAAGCTATTCACATTACTGAAAATTTTACATTAAATATTTACAAATGAGAATGCATTGAAATTATTTGGAAAGGCAATGAACGCTTTTAAATATTTATGCAAATGAAATGCTCTATGTTGAATCAATAAAGTTAAACTAAGTATTATGACTGTTCTAATTACGGAGAGTAAAACCAAAAATAATTGGAAAATGGTAGAAATGAAAAAAAATAAATGAAAAAGCGTTTATTCATGTTGACCTCAATTTTACAAATTATATTTACCTCTGCCAAACTGCAAAGCAGTTTGTTGGCAGATGTAGCTCCCTTTTACAATTTTAAGTTTTATCTTATAAGTACTTTTTCATTAATAATAAGAATTAATCACCTACAACTAAACACACAAATTTACAGCAGCACAAAGGCTGACTAATTACATAATGATAAAAACATTTTAAATTGCAGCGAACATAATGCTAGTAAGACATAAATTTTATCTATGCATCTCCATTTAGGAGGCTTTGACAAAAGGTATTAAAAAGAAACTTTCCTATTTTATTCTTAAATGACCTTTTTGTGGTACATATACTTTCTAAATCGAGTGGTATGCCATTAAAAATTGTTGGGACTAACCATTTTTTACATCTTTGTCCATAATAGTTAATAGTCCCGCTTTGGGTGGAGCGGAAGGGCGTGTCAGACTTTTACTGACTAAAACCCACCCATGTTCCAGGGCCAAGATATCTCAAATAAATCAGTCTTTGCCTCCTAGTTTTCAACCACCCAATTTTATATGATCTTCATTTTCGTCAATGACCTTTCAATTGCGATTAATGAATGTTATCCAAAAAATATTTGTTCAACAAAAATGGTTAGATACATAGTTGAAACCATCTAAATGCAGATGTGTCCTTGTGGTGCCGGACGTATAAAAAAGCACCATCCCAATTCTCTCCGTGGATGTCGTCAAGGTGCATGGACAGCAGGGATCTCTGTGCATTTTACCACTATACTGTGATCGCCAACCCACCTGCTAAGCGTGGCGATTATGGCAAAACCCCCCTTTTGTGGAGGCCTACGTCTAGAAGTGAACGTCTTTTGACTAAAATGATTAATAATCATATATATAATAATTTCCTTTAGTGTAAAAGTAAGAATTTTACCTGAAGAAGGTTTGTTCACACTGTCATAACATAACATAGTTTTGGAACAGACTATACCTCGCATGCCTTTAAAATGGCAATTTCTACCAACATCCGTCTGACATGAAAATACTAACTGTTACCACTTGTACAATTTTAATGACAAAAATAAAAATTCCGGACTCGTAACCATTGTAGGCATTATTTTGTATTTGGTATGCAGTTTATAAAGCGAAAATTAATTCCAAACACCAAATCGTTCAACAAACTGGCCGCTAAAGTACTGAGGATGCCAAGAAAATATTTCATCCAAATAGATGGGACTGCGGCAAAGATCAGAAAATGCAAAAGGTTCCATTGAACTGTTACTAAATTGTACAAAACAATATTTGGAGATTATTTAAATTTATACAATTACACAACATTATTTTTTGTATATGCGAAACCCTAAACACCCGTCTAGTATTTTTATGTAAAGAATCTATGATAAAAATTTCAAAACTGTATCATTAATAATCACAAAGGTTATGTTACCTGGTTGTCCATGCTAAAACATGTACATCAAGCGGCGGGCGGCCGCGCCCTCCGCACGCGCGCCACCAGCGTCGTCTTGCGCTCATTGATAATAATAATTTGGCAGGTGGTAGATACCTAACCGCAGTCGGTGTCCAACTTGTAAGCGTAATTAAATATTTTTGGGATAAAATATAACATGGTGTAAAAATTATTGGAATCGATTCAGTTACTGATTCTGAACAAACTATATTCAGGTTTCGCATATACTAAAAATAATGTTGTATAAAGATACAGTAAGTTTATTTTTTTGTAAACTTTACACAAAAACGGCGTTCGTTGTACTCCCACAAGAAAAAAAACCTCAATTTTTTATATTTTTTCGTGTTCAGATATATCAAAGCCCATCGCGTCTGGAATTTAACTAGCCAATTTAACATAGAACCGTATGTTGCATGAGTTACATGTGATGCCCAACTTGAAGTGGATGGGCAGTAACGTTCTTTATGCATTTTATCACCATACTGCGATCGCTAACCCCCTGGCAAGCATGATGATTATGGCAAAATCCCAGAAGGGGGTCGAGCATGACACCGGTGGGACTAGAACCCATCGCGCCACTCCCTTTTGGGTTCCTACGCTCTCTGGTAAGAAAACGTACCAGGGATCTACACTGTAAGCTATGGGTGGACCAAAGTGAGTGCAGGCAGGCCAAGGAAGCACTTCCTACCATCGATGCCCGCCTCACAAAACAGGTCCTCCGATTAGGCAAACGACAGCTGCGTATGGTTACAGCAGCAATAACTGGACATGGGTCGTTTAATAAACATCTATTTGTCATAGGAGTTACAGATAGTCCGCTGTGCAGGGCCTGCATTGAGGACGACGAGACAGCAGCGCACGTGCTTCTAAACTGCCCGGCGATCGCCACATACAGGGCCAAGTACTTCGGTAACCCAGTTACCCTACGTGAGATAGTCAGCAACATCAAGGCGTTGCTGGCCTTTCTCGAGGAGCTGGGGTGGATCGAATAACCGATTTCCCACCCGTACGCAAAATACGCGCTCAGACGTGGAGTTGCGGACAACAGCCCGTTCTACCTATTACCTATGGCAAAATCCCGCAAATTGGGGGAGGCCTATATCCAGCAGTGGATATCTTTCATCAAAATTATGATGTTGCGCTAAACGCATTTCATTATTTATTGTCATCTTAATCAGCAATCATTCCCACTACCAAACAGGCCTCCTCTTCGGGAGTATGCCGTAATTCACTACGCCTGCCCAGTGCGGATTGGTAATGTCACAATGTCGTCGAGTTTTTGGTTTAAGGCCACGCCACTTTGCTCTTGATGTTTTCCTTTACCGTTTAGTAGTGCAATCGTTTATATTTACAGTTTTCGAACACAAATAAAACCGTTCTTTAAACCACAACAAAATCAGTTTCACATCTGCAAATAAATCTTAGTCTGTGCGAACGAAATTCACTAAGCGTCGACCTTGGGGAAGCGGGTCGCATCCCGTTTCCTTACACAGGAAATGAGCAGAGCTTTGACGGCCAGACGCCGACCGAAGTGTGGAGGCACACCACAGCTACATATACAGTATATTGGCTGTGGTATGTAGTGGTCTACGAACGAAATGTATGGGTTTTGAGTTGAACGTGTCGGAAATTGTTTGTGCTGAAAATGCATATATAAAAACTAGCATAATCAACCTATAGTTTGCACTGCTGCTTCTTTGTGAAGGGAGTGGCCTGTTATGTACCATGCGGGCCCATTGTGGGTTGGTAGATTTCACAAATTTTCGATTTTTTGGTCTAGGACTTGTCGGTTTCCTCACAATGCTTCCTTCAGCGTTTTGAGGGTAGTGGTGCTGAAATAATTTACACAACGCAAAGCGCCTATCAGAGTTCAAACTGACTAACTACAACTCGTAAGTCGCGACCGTTTTACTAGGATTCCACTGCTGCCTAAGGTAGGTAAACCATTATTTTTAAAAGTACATTTTCACGTTGAACGAACTGCTATGGAAGAAGTAAAAAGACTCATTAAACTTGGAGATGGCTGAAGTCATCCCGACGAAGGAGTCGTAAGTTCGAACCCAGGCAGGAGCTTCGATTCTAGTCAGTCCGTATAATTTATTACATCACCACTGCTAAATTAATAGTAATTTTAAAATATTTTTAAACCGGGTTGAAAGAAAAACTTCTGAAAAGCACTAAAATATACGTATTGGCACATGAAATTCCATAAGAAATTGTAGGTAATATTTTGATCAAAGGATCTTGGTGTGGAAACGGCTGGATCAATTTGATAATAAAAAAAACTTTTTAACAAAAAAATTAACCGCCGAAAAAACAAAAACAATAATCCTTAAAATTATGAGTCAGCGCTTTGAGTGATCTTTGTTCATTGATTTTTCAGCGCCGACTCATAATTTTAAGGTTTATTATTTTTTGCTTTTCAGTTTTTTCGGCGGTTAATTTTTTTGTTAAAAAGTTTTTATTTTATAATTTTTTGTGGCTTTAATGTGCTAATAATACTTGGCAAGGTATACCCTATCCAATGAAAAAAGAATTATCGAAATCGGACTACTCTGTATAAAGTTATGCGTGGTTATACATTGCTATCAGTGAGTGAACAATCAATCATCCCCTGTTTTCTGACTCTTAGGGTTTGATTTTGTGTTCCAAATTATGGGACCACCTTCGGAGTATACTCTTTCCAATAAAAAAAGAATTATCACAATCGGACTACTATGTAAAAAGTTATGCGTGGTCATACATTTTAAAAAAATATACGCGTCGAATTGATTACTCCTCCATTTTTTTCGTCGGTTAAAAATCTCTAAGAACCACCGCTAAAAGGCCTTCTTTTAGATAAAAAAGTCTGCTTCCAAATGGGTTTACCCGTTTAAGAGCTACAGTACCATACACATACACACATAGCGGTCAAACTTATAAAACTCCTTTTTTTGCGTCTGGGGTTAAAAAAGGGAAAATAACTATAAGCCAAGTGTATTCCATACCTAAGAACTGTAACTGCAAACGTACACAGCTCGTAAATAACCGAAGGTTTAACGTACGAATTGTTTTCTATTAAATTTTCAACAACTAATAACTATTCGTTTCATTGTTGAACAGTTTTGGTCGGTTTGTCTTAGTTTTGAATAATGGGCGACATGAAGTGAAATACAAGTTGTAATGTGTTTGTATTGGGAATGGAGTTTATTTACTTACATACATAAACTCATGCCCATTTTTCCCATAGGGGTAGGCAAAAACTACAGAACGCCACCTACTACGATCCTAAAATACTCCAACTATCTCCTTAGCCTTTTTACTGTACTTATTTTGGTAAAGTTTATTTTTCCATACGATATACGAGACATCATCTGTCTAGTCTTTTCCCAATCATTTTGGGGTCGGCTTCCAGTATTGAACATAGGCTAACCAGATGCAGCTGAATAACAGTATTAAATGAGTAGTATAATACAAAATACTGAGGTTTTGGCCGAAAGACGTCCACTGCTGGACATAGACCTCCCAAGCGCCGCCACTTCGACCAGTTCTGTGCTTTCCACATCCAGCGGATTCCTGCCGACTTCACAAGGTCGTCGATCCACCTTGTGGCAGATTTGCCAACTATAGGTCTTCCGTTTCGCGGTTGCTTAGAAATTTTCGGCCCTATCGGCCAACTGTTCTGCGAGCGATGAGCCGTGCCTACTGCAACTTCAGTTAAGCAATTCTTCGGGCTATGGTGGTTACCTTGTTTATGTTGCAGATAATTTCAATTTCAATTGTCTTAGGCAAATCACGCCTAAGACAAAGGTCAGTTTAAAGTTGTGGACAAGTATCCTAAGTATAGTACTAGTATAGTAAGTGAGTAACCTAAGACAAACTGTCCAGTGTCCAGCTAGGTACGTCCAACTTCGAGAAAGAGGACAATCGTCAAATCCGACTAGATTGGGCAACGTACGGAAACTCCCCAACATTTTCTTATCCCAAATAACACACTGTCTCAAGACGAAAGTTTTTGACTAGTGCGTGTTGCCAGTGATGTCTTATGGTACTGAAACGTTAAAAGTCACCAAAGGGCAATGGACAGGTTAAGCTTGATTTTTCGCATTGTGTGCTAAATGAAAAATATTTTCGAAGTAAATATTCCGAAATGTCTGTTATGACACTGCAAATCAAGTAGTGATTAACGACTGGACTTAATTGATTACCTTAAATATCTGTGGTTACACCAAGTTACCAGAAATGAATAGCCAAGTATTATTTTTGACTAGATAACATTACAATGAACAAGAGACTAGCCAAGTGAACCGTATTGTATCTCTACGTTTACATTTCATTGCATACCAAACCTTGATATTCTGAGAAAATGAAATTGGAATCTCAGTAGAACTGTTAGTAAGACAGTACTCAAAAGCATTGTGTTGCACCTATGTCAGATAACCGTAAGTAATAGCTACCAGAATATCATGTTTAAACGGCAAACTAAATGATGCCATGTGGTATATTCTATTTATTTTATAATCAGGGATATGCATCAAAATGAACGTCTTCCCAACTACACACACACACACACACGCAGAATCCCTCTCACAGAGAAGATATAGGCTGATTAATTATCATCATAATTTCAGCCGAAAGACGTCTACTATTGGACTTAGGCTTCTCCCAATTTGCTTGATATTTTCAACTCCACAACGGATTTAAATGCGGTTTGTTTTCATCAATAGATACAGTGATTCAAGAGGAACGTTTATATGTAAATACATGTAAATCATAGAAGAGGAAAGGCGAGAATTTAAAAGAATTGTAATGTGATGTCGTAAAAAAACATTTTTCTACACTTACATTGCAAAAACTTGCTAAACCTTACGAGATAGATCAAAATAATGTTCTACGAAATTGTACATCTTACAGAGATCTACAAAAAAAGCCTCTCGCAATAGCTAGTTTAAGATAAATTAGGATGAAGAAAAATAATTAAGGGCCGCTCAAAAACGGCATTTCAGAGTTTCAGAGCAACGCTTTACACCATTCCAAAGAGCCTAATTAAGTTTCTAGAGAACTGTTTAACTTGTATTAAATACCTATGTTCCGTATTACGTAACACAAGTTTGACTCATAAGTAAGTTTTAAGTACTGTCAAAGTAGTTTGCTTTGAGTTGATGTAAGTTAGCTGAAGTAAATACTTGGGATTTGACTTAGTGAGGGACTCGTGTAAATGGCACTGCTGAATAGTTTGTAGGCTTGGCATTTGGTAAAGATATATGATTGGTGACGATTCATGAATTTTTCCTTCGATTAGAGTCATCCATACCATATTTTTCCAAAGATTCTTCACATAACACGGTTTTACAAGACAATAGTAGCCCCCTTATGTATTGTTCTCATTACGCTTAATATTTGACTAGAAAACAAAATATCGAGCAGTTTTGAATTAGTTGCGGTGTAACTATTTTTCCGTGTGGTGTCATACATAACGAATACCACCATCCCATTTCTTCCCGTGGGTGTCCTGAGAGTCGAATAAGGGTTACTAGAGAATGTACAGCAGCGTTCACTATGCATTTTACTACCATACGCAATCGCAAACCCGCCTGCCAAGCGTGGTGATTATGGCAAACCCTTTCAAATTAGGGGAGGCGTATCATCATCATCATCATTTCAGCCGAAAGACGTCCACTGCTGGACATAGGCCTCCCCCAAGCTCCGCCACTTCGACCGGTTTTGTGCTTCCCGCATCCAGCGGGTTCCTGCGGCCTTCACAAGGTCATCGGTCCACCTTGTTGGAGGCATATGTTCAGCACCATTCTGTGACACAGAATGGTACCCAAGAAATGGAAAAATACGTAGAGGAAGACAGGTGAAAAGGTGGGAGGATGATCTGCCAAAAGATTGGCGGAGAATAGCTTTGGACAGGAATAAGTGGAGGGAAATAGAGGAGGCCTATGTCGCAAGACAGCCTGACCTGGAAGCTGATTAACTAATTTAAAATATATATATATATATATACCGGATGACATTTTTTACCGTCTCGACCTTCATATGGTGTGTTGTCTAACTAGAATAGAAGGCAGGAAGGCCTTCAGATTCATCATAGGTGACTAAAGGAGCGCGGGACACGGGCGGAAACGGATGCGTGTGCGGCTCGTGCGCCTGCTAAAGATCAATGAGGCCGCCTATCGGCCGGCTTCAAAGGGTAGGACCGTGCTACGAAATCATTGATACATGCCGCGCATTGTGTAGGGTGCGTGTGATTTGAGTTTCGATAGGTTTTTAATTGTTTTTTGTTTTTTTTTTCCAAATTTCTGTTTTCGTTGTTCTAGTATGAAAATGTCACTTTAAATGTGTAATATTTATTGCTAGATCAATTTCATTACATTTTATTCAAAAATAAAAATATCAAAAATTTCTATGCCAAAGGCTTCTACTCCGTTCACCTATTACCCCCATTTCTTTTCAAGACGTTAAATAATGTCACATACATATATACAGGGTTATTTGTAAAACACCGGCAACCTCTCAGGTCTATGTTACTAACATCATAATCAACAACTTTTGTTCTGTGACTTTTAAAAATTCATCATATTTTAATTCATCAGATTTTCAAACAAAAATAAAAATATTTACATTAAACGCTCTAAATGTTACGGAGTCTATGCGAAGCAAAAGAAAGCGATAGTATATTAGCAAGGGGAGCGGGGTTAGGGCGGCGGGGGCGCTTAAACTTGACCTATTTACAGGCAGCCGATTTTTGTATGAAAATCTGATGCACTAAAATATGATGAATTTTTAAAAGTCATAGAACAAAAGTTGTTGATTATGATGTTAGTAACATAGATCTGAGAGGTTGCCGGTGTTTTACAAATAACCCTGTATATATATATATATATAAGGTTAGGCAGAAATACTTTAGTTAAATGTGCTTTGTTATTATGTCCAGCAGTGGACGCCTTTCGGCTGAAATGATGATGTACCTATTTCTGATCACCTGACCTGCTCTGCACCTAAAATGCCCGATAAAGCGTAAAGCCGTCTATGTATTTCAGTTCAGTAGCAAAATAGAAGCGTGTATAAAGCGTTTGCTGCTGACCCTAAAAACTAACTAGTTTGAAAAACATATAATGAAAAAGTGATTTTGCGGCTCTTTTAATTTGACAGAAAACATATCTTATTGACAGGTTTTATGTTACAGCAAACAACACAAGGGCATCGTATTCTTCCACTCTTTTTATTATTTTTATTTTTTTGCTAGGCACTTTCCCATTTAGCCCAAGATGTATGAACAGGGAAAGATGTCTTTTTAACGCTATCGTTTTATCACAGCAAGAGTAAAAACGACCAACAAGTTAGCGAAACCTTCACCAAAAATCACCCAAAGCCATGAACATCAACAACACCAGGAATACATCATTAGTTTATTATCATTTCTAAAGCACTGTCCCACAAGTGTAATGAACCGTCAACGTTAGTACCAGGCTCGCATAAACACATAGTGATGTTCTGAACACATAGCAGCTTTCGGACAGCTTGTCGAAGCGCATGACACGGTCGAGAGCACAAGAACACACGCGCACCTGATATGTGCACGTCACTCTCGATAGATGTCGCTGTCCTCGTGTTATCCGAATGTGTAGCGAGCTAGGATTTGATTAGTTAGAGGGATGGATTTTCGATTCGTTTTTGTTTGTTTTTGAGACGCTGCTAGTGTTTTTTTTGAAAATACATTTGTACTGGTTTTGTATTTAAACTTTTTATTTTCAATATTAAATCCCCTCGGTAATTTCAGTAGAAAATATTTTCCATGCCTCAGAAAGTACGTTAAGCCGTTGGTCACGGCTGTCAATGTAGATCTTTGATAGTCTTTAAGGATCGGCAGAAGCCCGAAATCTGACAACCTGTCTTGCCAAGGGTTGTGGAGGTCTGATAACCAATCGCTTCATGTTTAATACACAAGTACATCTGGTTAGGCTGTAAGCCGATCCCAATATAATTGGGAAAATGTTACGCAGATCATAATGATTTTACATGCTATTATTAAGCGAGCAAAATAATATGGAACAATTATTTTATTAACCATAGATAAGTACTACATTCTATGCAAAACAGAGATATTCTATTTCACCTAGCACAACTGATTGCTTCACAAAATCTTTAGAAATTGTATATAAATATTTTTTTTTATCAGATGGCCTATTCTCATAATTAAAAACCGGCCAAGTACCATTATCTATAAAAATGGCAAAAAAATCACGTTTCTTGTATGGGAGCCCCTTAAATATTAATTTTTATTCTGTTTTTTAGTACTTATTTGTTGTTATAGCGGCAACAGAAATACATCATATGTGAAAATTTCAAACGTCTAACTATCACGTTTCAGGAGATACAGCGTGGTGACAGCGGAGTCTTAGTAATAGGGTTATAATTTTTACCCTTTGGATAAGAAATCCTAAAAACTTTTTACGAAAAATTACTTTGTGGTGTTTTTTGTAAAAATAAAATATTTTTAACTTTTTAGTTATGGTAGATACCCTGCATTAATCTAATCGCGTTATTCGTTCATTTGTCGTGCAAATACTTAATGCAAATTTAAGACTTATGTGGTTTTCACATGGATCCCATTGTCCGAATGGAACCAAATTACCATTCAGGAAGCACCAGCTTTCAAATAAAAAAAATCATCAAAATCAGTTCACCCAGTCAAAAGTTATGAGTTAACAAACATTAAAAAACCTACAGTAGAATTGATAACCTCCTCCTTTTTTTGAAGTCGGTTAAAAACGTTCAATATTTTGTCGCAATCATGGCGACATTCAAATGTCAATAACTTGAGGTAATTTTGATAGACTGAAACTGAGATCAGACTTTGGACGTTCTTAAAATTACGAGAATTAAATTGCCCCACGGATATAATAAGGTTGGTATATAACAGTTTCAAGTAAGGTCCACAAATACAAATTCCCAATAGCCTAACACCGACAACAAACAGTAGGTATTCGATTAAGAAACGCTGTTCAAAGCAAAACAAACTAAATTCTCATATGGTTCGCGTTAATAAAGACCATGTTGGACTGGACTGGTAGCCCAAGGGACGGGCAAACATGCGAGTGTAGTGCGGTCAAATGAAAGGATTCAATGGTAGGTACAATTCTGTTTTGTGAGTTGGGTAAATGTGGAATAGAGAATTGTTATATCCATGTGAAGTAAAATAGGTAGGTAACAATTTAATTGTGATGGAAATAGTGAATAAAGATTATCAAGGAAAAGAACTGAATCTTGTGACATTTGAAAATTAACAAATGGACTTTGAAATGTTTGGTAAGGGTAGTGAATGTCTTATAATTATGTAAAATCCAAATACCACTAAAGTTAGCGATTTCTTATTCTATAGCTTTGTGAACTCTATACTTTATTAAGATTTATATTTGGTTTTCGAGTCTGTCGACTAATTGTGATGTTCATTGAAACTACGTAAGTGATTTATTATTATGGTCTACTCATCTTTGTGAGAATTTATTCCAAAATGGTTACAACCAAGGCTTTCAGATAAGAATATTTTCTTGTACTACTTCATACTTTTTAGAGCGTGATTTTTCAGATATTGGGTTACAGGTTGTGAACTTAGTTTTTACTTAAATTATTTAGAGGTTATGACCAATTGTATGAACCTAAACGAGGCAAAAGGAGTGTGTAGAGATCGTAGCAGGTGGCGTTCCGTGGTTTCTGCCTACCCCCATGGGAAAAAGGCGTGATTGTATGTATGTATGTATTTAGAGGTTAGCTTACAATATACACAATTCAAATGTGCTTATTCCATTCTTTCGTTTGAAACCTAAGAGGGCATCATAGGAACAAAAAATATGTCACTTTATGACCTCTAGAGGGCGCCATATAAATATTTAAGGTGACGTACACGACATAGCCTATAGCCAACAGAAGGTTAAGATACTTCCAACGATACTTCAATTGTCAAATTATGATAAGTAGTCTAGAAGTGACGAGGGAACAGATAAACATATATGCACAAGCGAGTGAACATCATAACCCTCCTTTTTGCTTCGCCGTAGTCAGATAAAAATATAATAAAAACTGTATACTATAAACACATGAGATAAATGCCCAAAATCAAAATAGCTAAGTAAAAATCAAATAAACTTAATCATAAAGGCGTACTTACTTCAAAAATCTGACAGACTTATCCAAGTCTAAAATCTTGCCAACTCATCTACCTGGTAAATCAGTCGTCATTTTAACTCCGATTCAAGTTGAACCGGGTCCAAAGTGAGCCTGTTAATTGATTAGAAGATTAGATTAGTCCAATTGTATTGGTCAATGGAGCAAAGTTTGCGAAACGAGGTGGATTTATTTGGGTCACGGTCAATTTGGCTGTAAGCGCCAAGGGTAGAAATGGTACCTATTTGTTAACACGTTTTGAAGTATATTTGGTTTGGTCAAGAGTGCTTGAGAGTTTTCGTCGACTATTTGGGGATCTTGTTTACATTAATTTGAGTTATTCATTATCGTTTATTTGTTTAGAAATTTGGTACATAAATAAACGTGTTTACAAAACTTGTACATAATCAGCCTATACTGTTCCCACTGCTGGGACACAGGCCTCCTCTCGGTGAGAGAGAGTTGGCCGTAATCCACCACGCGGGCCCAGTGCGGGGTGGTAGATGTCACATGTCTTCAAATTTTTGGTTCTAAGACATGCCGGTTTCCTCACGATGTTTTCCTTCACCGTTTTGAGACGAAACGCTGTTTTTACAAAACTTGTGATCCCTGTAAAATTGACCTTTAAATAGGCATGAAAAACATTCTTCACTTGATCTAACCAAGTTTATGCCTGGACTTTTAAAGAGATTATGACCTTTGAGTTTGTTTTGGCATTTCTTCTCGGAGTAGTTAGATATGAAACGCCGATCTTACCTAGTTCTAAAAATATGATTGACGTGTAAAAATATTTGTATAAACCTAGTTGAAGAAATAAAATCATATTTATCATGAAAAGAATATTTAAATAAAAAAAACAAAAAGTCTGTCAAATTAAAATTGTCTAAAAGTTGAGTGGAAAAGGAAACGGAAGGCCTTGGCCCTGCAGTGGGACAATACGGGCTGATTACTATAATTTTATAGTAAAATGGTATGTTACTTGAACTTGGCTTGACACGCTACCACGTGGCCACCACACTACTGTATTGTAGTATTCTATCTAGCTTTTTCCCAACTACTTTGAGGTCGGCTTCCTGTTGGATGCAGCTGGGTATCAGTATTTTACATAGAACCCATCTGACCTCTACAACCCAGTTAATGACTAATTTAATATGATACCCCAAGGGCGGTTCAACTTTCGGGCTTTTGACTAACGACTATCAGAAATCTTTAAATGCTAGCCAAGACCACCACCAGGCTTAACGTGCTTTCCGAGGCACGGAAAGGTTTCAATATGTAATGAATGGTCAGCCATCCGCAGACCGACTTCAGCAGACGTAGCTTAACCTTCGATCGACTCGTGAGGCTGCCATTAGTTACTTCATTCCCATTTCTTCCCGTGGGTGTCGTAAAAGGCGACTAAGGGACTTATTAGAGAATGGGCAGCAGCGTTCTGTATGCATTTTACCACCATACTGCGATCGCCAACCCGCCTGCCAAGCACGGCGATTATGATAAACCCCTTTTGAGGGAGGCTTATGTCTAGCAGTGGACGCTTTTTGGCTGAAATAAAGAGCCCCTCGAGTTAATTGGAGTTGTTATCGCAGCTTTATTTGGTCGTTAAATAACTAAAAATAACTCCTAAGTAAACTATTGCCTGATTGGTTTATAGGATTTGATAAAGTCACGCCATTTTGACCTTTATCTAAAATAGATTATGAGCAATATCAGCTTCCAATAAGTTATGAATACTAAACCTTATTTACAACGAGCTTTTGCCCGCGGAATCAGCCGCGTAGATATCGAAAAATGTCCCTCGAGAACATACTATCGGGATAATTTAAAAGTACGCTATGTGGTAAACGTGGTCGCTCACAATGGGCCTTATTAGAAGGCTAAAAGCCACCCATAGGGCAATGGAGAGGGCTATGCTTGGAGTTTCCCTACGTGATTGAATCAAGAATTTCATTCAATAATAAATAATAGTTTAAAAAAACTAAAAAACACGCTTCCATTGAAAACCAAACTAAAAAGTACAAAATAATGGAAAAAAAGCGTGGGGTGCTTTTTAAGGTACCTATGTTTTTATTGATATCAGGCACCCCACGCTTTTTTTTCCATTATTTTGTACTTTTTAGTTTGGTTTTCAATGGAAGCGTGTTTTTTAGTTTTTTTAAACTATTATTTATTTTCTATTTTTAAGGTGTTTCGAATTTTGAGACGTATGTCAGCGTAGTTTGTGACATATGTCAGCGTAGTTTTCGAAGACAGTTTTTTTGCTGTCCTGGTAACCCTGGCAAGGGTAATGGCACAAATTAGTTTGTGACGTATGTCAGCGTAGTTTTCGAAGACAGTTTTTTTGCTGTCCTGGTAACCCTGGCAAGGATAATGGCACAAATTTATGAAATTATTGCATTGTCATCGGTTTTTGACAGGTGTGCAAAGTTTGAATGAAATCTGGTCGTTTACAGTGGGTCAAAATCGCGCTATAAGGAGTCGGTTACAAACAAACATACAAGTGAAGCTAATATAAAGCGTGTAAAAAAAAAAACAAACTGAAGTGGTCATAGGTATTGCTCGCCGATGAACAGATGACTGATGGGGCCAAAAGGTTCTGGAGAGGCGACCCCGTACCAGGAGACGTAGAGAATGTTTGTTTATTATTTAAGGTATCTTTTTGTATCGTTTTGTATGCACCTGTTTCTGTGTTACATCTATTTTCTTCTTTAACTCTTTCTTCTTTCCGTTTTGCGACAGTCCAGAACATGCGTCCAAACACACAAATTGAGAAACATTCTTTGTTACTATTCATTATAGGCTAAAACTATTTGCGCGTAGGTATTGATAGGAATTCGCAAAGTAGAATTTCAATATATATTTTTACTTCAAAGATTCCTTGAGATTTGACATCATTTTGTTTAAGATTCCACCCCCAGGCTAAACATGGGCTAGACAGTCTTAAATATTCATCGAACTTTGATCAAAAATAGATATTTCATATGTATGAAAAGACATTGCGCGCTGAATTCTCATTTAATTTAGATTTTCTCAGGAGAATGGTGTGAGAATCTTCATTCTCAAATAAAAAGGGACCATTAAGCCTAGGTTTAGCTCAAGATTTGATCACACCTTATGACTCACAAAAATTTCAGTTTGTTCCAGCTGATCTCCGAATCTCCTGGCCCAATTTTGACGGGACTTCACTGGCAGATAGCAGAAGTTAAAAGGTGTGTTATAGATTTTTGCCCTAGTAGCAAGTTCCCGTGGGATAAAAAGGGAGTGTTTTCCAACGTACCCATCAGATACAACACGCAACCAGTCAGGTGATGTATCTGGTTGGATTCCGCCTGACGGTTTATGGGATGCTGTGCATCTTTGGAGGTAAGAGGACCAGGGTATAAAGTTCGCCAGCCTCCGCAGAAAAGAGCATCCGACCAGAAAGATGGGTGTGTCCTCCGACCAGACGAGACGAGTTTCGTGTCTGATGGGCAACTGCCCAACGATTGAAGTTGGGATGTTGAATATTTGCTAACAGCGCGGTAAATTCTGCTTGCGCGATGCAGGATTTTGCATGACGTCAGTATGATGCGTATTTCACATTTGGCGGTGTAGATGTCGCCACATTACTATTCTGGTGAATTACTCTACAAGATCTTTTGTGCCGTCAGGTTTTTGTTGCATAGTTTGCACGTGATGTTGTAGATACCCAGTGAGATGAGCAGTGCTGACCCTGTGGTATCGCCCGACTTACGAGGCGTGAGTTCGAACCCCAGCAGGCACTTTGTGTAAATTACTTCTTCATCATGCCTTTCAAAAAGGTGAAGGTAAACATCGTGACGAACCAAATTCGCAGACATGTGGCATCTAACAACCCGCACTAGGCCCACGTGGTCTGTTATGGCTCACTCTCCCTCCCACAGGGAGGAGGTCTGTATCCCAGCAGTGAGAACATTATAGGCTATATTTATTTATTTATTTATTTATATATGCTTTATTGTACACCAGAAATTACATTTCAACTAAAAACATTTAACAATAAAAACATACAATGGGCGGCCTTATCGCTTTCTGCGATCTCTTCCAGGCAACCTTGGAATGGACAGTGATTGCGTGGACATAAAAATGGGGTTGTCACTGGTGCAAAATACAATTTACTTTAATAAATACATATAATAATCATATATCTTATATATAATAGATACTTATATACATAAATAAGTACTATATATATATATAAGACGATGAAAGACAAGTACAGATAATCACAGGTACGTGAACAAGATCACAACAACAAGTAATGCTCCTTCACGAGTTTCTTAAATATGGATAAAGATTGCGCGCGTTTTATTTGAACTGGCAATGCATTCCACAAACGAGCAGCCTGAACAGAGAAGGATTTGTCAAAGAAAGTTGTAGAATGCATTGGCATTTTAAGCTTTAAGTTGTCTGATGACCTCAAGAACTTTGTGTGGGAGTCACAAAGATACTGAAAACGATTCTTAAGATAGAGAGGGGTGTAAGGGGAAAACAGCACATTATATAAAAGGGAAAGAATATGGGCATTCCGGCGAAGGCGAATTGGTAACCACTTGAGCTTTACACGAAATTCGGATACGTGGTCATATTTGCGCAAACCGAATATGAACCTTATACAGACATTTTGAAGCCGCTCAAGTTTATTTAGTTGGTCCTGGGTAAGGTCAAGATAGCTGGCATCAGCATAATCAAGGATGGGTAAAAGAAGTGATTGTGCAAGCGCAATCTTGGTGGCAGTCGGCAGAAAATTACGCAGTCTCTTCAAAGATGCAGCGGATGCAAATAGTTTGCGACTAACTTCCTGTAGCTGGGCAGTCCAAGTGAAGTTCTTATCGATGAAAATCCCCAAGTTTTTAACTTATACTATAACTTATATTAGCGGCTTTTTAACTTATATTAACGGCTATATATATGTAGCTGACGCCGCGATACAGTTACTGAGTGGTGAACAAGGAGACTCGCTGATAATTTACATGGGCTTTTCCATGGACATCTTCTAGAGCAGCCTTTCCCAAAGTGGGCGATAACGCCTCCTTGTGGGCGCTGCAGGCCTTAAGGGGGGAGGTAAGAGACCCAGAAAAAAAATGGAGGCGTTGTGTATAGACTCTACACAACGCCCCAATTTTTTTTTCTGCAGCGCCCACAATGTGGCGTTATCGCCCACTTTGGGAAAGGCTGCTCTAGAGCAACCAAATCGCATATGCATTGCTGTAGGGGAGGTAAAGAGGAAACCAAAATAAAGATAAAATCGAAATGTTGCGTTCGAGGAGGTTGTACATGTGCGTGCTGTCTCGATTTTTGTGACAACTGCTTGTGGATTGGCTAGCGTCGCGCGGCCGCGCTCCCCTGCCCCGCGCCCACCTTCTTCAGCCCCCGCACTCGAACGATCTCCTCGAACGTTCCATTATTTTTATTAAATAAAAAAGGTACCTACAAGATCAGCTTAAAATTAAGAAATAGGTAGACAAAGGTTCGTACAGTTAACACATTGCCGTAGGAGCAATCATCAGCTGCGTAGTTTTCTCAACTACGTTTGGGTCGGCGTCCAGTCGAATCGTATGCAACACGCTTAGTAGTCGGTCTACCCATGTGACTTCTATAACTCAGTCACTGGGTAACAACATAATATTTGTAAGTCTAGTTGCCTGATTTCCAGGTCCTATGACGACAGTCAAAGATCTACAAATGACAGCCGGTATTGCTTTCCGAAGCACGGAGAGTACCATCCACGGACTGCTAGCTTCTTCTTTATCGATGACCAGACAATTAGTTTAAATGTTACCCTTCAATCCAACCCGCACTGGGACCATGTGGAGGAATCCAGCCCACTCCGACAGAGGGGAGCCCTGTGTCCCAGCAGTGGGAACCATATAGGCTAGGATTATGATTATGCTAACTCTCAAACGGAAACTTACGAACCTACTTCACGAGGGTCTACCAGACTATCAAATTGTGCCAGAAAGTTTTGCCCAAAAATAACTCGACTCAAAGCCATCATTATTCAAATAACAGTTTGGGACCTACGCGAGGAACGGATTTAGTTTCGGATTTCTATATAAAAACGTCTTGATTGACAATATTGAGATGATTTAGATATTTTTTCGGCGTACAAAAACTTGTCGAATGGTTCCAAGTTGGATTGATTGTTCTGAACTTTTTGGTTATGAATAATACGTTAAAAATGTAGCGTAAAACATGGATTTTTTTAGCAGTCATCTGATAACATAGTTTTCAGTATCAGCCTTCAGTATAGGCCTACGCTAACTGCAAGATTTGATGTCATCATATGACTCCCAAAATTTGCTATGTGTCGGTTTGTTCCTGTTAATCTCCGAAACAGCTAGCCCGATTTTGACAGTGCTTTCACTGAAATAAAGCTGATTTTGTGAGGAGTATAATAGGCTTTTGTATTGGTAGCACGTTGTCGTTGGATAATTTCCGACATCCACGCCGGCGAAACCGTGGGAACAGCTAGTATTAGTGTAGCTGTAACTAGTGAGGCACTTAGAGTTAAGATTACAATGTCATAATTATAAAGTAACAGTGTACTCACTGTTGTAAAGCCAAAATAAATAAATATTCAAAAAGATTTGTCAACCTCCAATTTGCTAGTCGTAATCAAATCGTAGTGTCTTCGAATGAAATAAGTAATTGTTTATCAACAACATCGCTAAATAAAATAATTATATCAAAACAAGTTCCTTTACTCCCAATCTCAACGAATCGTCAGCAATCTAACATCATCTAATTAAATTAAATACAACCCATGAACCAATCTAAATAGTACTTCTCCTTTCCATTTAACTAGCCCCCTATCCAAATAGTTAATCCCATGAGCAATCCCTGCATCCCGAATGAAAAGAATCATACAATTACACACAACATTAGCTATAGTTTGTAATTTGTGATTCAAATGTGAGGGGGGCCGACATTGCAAGGGGGCGACAGATGTGTTCGTTACTTCGTGTAAATCTGGGCCGGGTTTATTAATAGGGGGTCTTGGTTCCGTGTCCTCTTGCGGTTGCTTGTGGGGAGGAAAATGCTAAGTAGTTACGCGGAAATGTTGCTACTTAGATCCTTATGTGAACATGGAGTAAGTACGTCAGAACTTAAGGCGCTGCTTAGTCGTAGGACAACGTTCAACGCTGTTTTTTGTCGCACAGTTAGGTGTAATGGTAGATACGTATAATCACCCGCAAAAAATATAATCTAAAAGGTACCTATAGCCCATTTCGTACCGCGGTGAGCGACCTTGAACTTGTAGACCAGCCCGACTGTCAGTATCCACGTTTTGGCAGCGTATGTCCTAGCACATGAGTGGAGCGATAATATTTTCTATTCACCTTTACG
The DNA here is from genome assembly GCA_947507805.1 of Aporophyla nigra. Lineage (NCBI taxonomy): Eukaryota > Metazoa > Arthropoda > Insecta > Lepidoptera > Noctuidae > Aporophyla > Aporophyla nigra. The sequence goes on along the minus strand of OX382315.1, from coordinate 12,973,133 downwards.
TTTTCCCTCCATAATACGAAAAATAAAGTCAAATTGCATACACGAGCGAAATCCATTAGATTTATTGACTTTCGGAATTCACCGTCTAACAGCACATTCCACTCGGGTCCCCCACATTGCAACGTCGTGAAAAATGTCGCCCTACTCTGATTAACGATTAGTTCTACCCTGGGCGGTGAACAGAATATCATGCCAGAAATCTCTCTAGAGTGAGGCAGGGGCGTCTATAATATGTGGTATTGTCAGCCTCAAAAAGATGTATAGGTACGCACGGCCACGCTAGCTATACATTTCCAGTATAACCTGACATCTAATTGTACGAAAAGCCTATACAATGTGAGATCAGCTAAAATTGGAAATGTATAGCTTGAGTTCATTTTAAACCGATTTCATATCGCTTACAATTTTCGTTCTTTATTATTGTACTGTGGCATATAATTGTTTTTTTATTTTTTATTATGTAATCGTTTTTTTCTTACCTACGGGTGTAAGTGTCATTGATAAGTACGAGTAAATAATTGTTATTCAAAACAGTCATTTAAATTTAAAGCTAAGAAAATACGACGTTAGCGCATATTTCACGTAGTTTTGCATAAATAATCGTGACGTCGAATTATTTTGTATGAAAAATTAAAACGGAACAAAAAAACATCTAGCCAGTTGATTCTTTGAAATGGTCTCTAAATACCCTAGAGTTATGGCATAATAAAAGGAACATCTTGTATATTGCTACAGTATTATAGAACAGCAATCGTACGCAATTCGTCATGGACTTCTACCAAGAAATACACCATGAAAACCCCTAACAGTGTCACAGCCTCTTTCAAAAGCTAGTTGTATCAAGCTAGCTAGTCCGGGTGATCATTACAGCCGAAAGAACCCTACTACTGCACATTGGTCCCAATTTGGGGTGGTTAGCCATAATCGCCACGCTTGGCGGGTGGATTGGCGATCGCAGTATGGTGGTAAAATGCATAGAGAACGCTGCTGCCCATTCTCTAGTAAGACCTTTAGGTCGCTTTTTACGACATCCATGGAAAGAAACGGGATAGTGCTTTTCTTTAAATCCGGCATCACAGGAAACTAGCTATTCCGGCCTCCGGGTACTGTATATGAATTAGTTCGTCGTAATATTAATGAATGGGCTCATTTGTTCGCGACCCACCACAATTAACTCGGCGTGTTGTGGTATTCAGCTCACTAACGCCACATTTTGCTAAATGTACTCGGGCTTTGTTAGGGGCGTTGCATACAGTTAGGTAGTGTATAGGCTGTGGTTTCAGAATTTGTTTTAAAGAGATATTTTTTAATTTACAAACTAAATATAGTTGGAAATTAATGCTTATACGTTTTCTTTTTAAGCTTTTATTGGTTTCATACATATGTTAGTACGTATATGTGCCTATGTAACGAAAACTTTAAACATGATTTTGACCCCCTTTAAAACGTCGGATTAACTCGAAATATTGGCATACTTGTCAAAGACCGATGACACTACAATAATTTTATAAATTTGTGCCATTATCCTTGCAGGGGTTACCAGGATAGCAAAAACTGTCTTCGAAAACTACGCTGACATACGGCACAAATTTCGAAACACCCTAAAAATAGAAAATAAATAATAGTTTAACCACGCTTTAAAAGAGCGAGATGCTTTTTGAGGTATTTTTAAATGATATCAAGTATTTCCATTATTTTCTACTTTTTAGTTTGGTTTTCTATGGAAGCGTGTTTTTTAGTTTTTTTAAACTATTATTTATAAAACTGGAATTTTGTTCAAAATTTTTTTTCGATTTGAATGTCAGTATCAGGTTATATATTGATTTCAATAGGATTCGCGACCTTAAGAAATAATAAAAATCACTTAATCTCTCTAAGTTCATATAACCTACTATTCCATTAAATCATGACATGCCTGGCCAATTCTAACTTAAGGACTTGAATGTTGATTCCAGTGATTATATTTCTGTAAAGCGGTCCAGAATCATATTTAAATCACCATACAACACAATGACCGAAAAACGTAAGTAGTTTTGTATATCGTGACCTACCTCAGTGCATCACGTTTTAAAAGTTTTTTTTTTAAATATTTTTATTTGATGAAAGTAAAGTACAGTTTTGTAACTTAATTCTAAACTCGCCAATTTTTTACGTTTGATGGCGAGAGGCGCTCTTTATAATAACAATGCAATAAAACGCCAGTATCTAGTTCGTTAAGCTCGACAATATCGTAAAAACAGTAAAGTTACTTATATTTTATTCAAACCGAAGTTATTTGTGTGTCTCGCCATTCATGTTCTCAAATCTAAACGCAATAATACTTCAAATTTCCTCATTACTAAAACCACTACATTGCTCCTACAATATAGTATCCTCCAATGTGTACGGAACCTAAAATGGAATCTCTGTAGCCTGTTATCGGCGTTCACACTTCACATAGCTCTTCGCACAGACTTAGCGCGCCTTACATTGTGGTGGTACCTATTATTATATTGCAACATGTAGGTTCTGCGGAAATAGTATGAGAATTCTTCATCAGTGGACAAAGAAGTCAACATTTTTAGCCCTACATATTTGGACATTACTATGATTTTCGGTACGTGTGTTTTATGAGCTTCTTACTTAGTAATAACACAGGTCGATAGATCCAGTTAAGGTTGGTCCGTGGATAAGTGAGCATCGATGTACAGAAGGCAGCACTTGAAGCTACTATAATCTGTCAAATTTCTTTAATAGATTTTCAACTTTAACGCTAAAGTATTAAGTTCAAGATTGATTGGGAAAATTTGACAGTTTCGGGTATCTTGATGCGCTGGCATCTGTACAGATCCACACATAAAAAATACGTTAAGCCATAGGTCACAGCTGTCTTTTGTCGATCTTTGACAGTTGTTACGGATCGTTAGAAACCCGAAAATCTGTCAACCTTTACCAAGAGTTTTCGTGTTACCAATTAAATTGCAGCCGCTTTATGTAAGATATTGGTTTTCGGCTGCATCTGGTTAGACTGGAAGCCGACCCAAAGGAAAAAAAAACGAAAAAAAATAAAAGATGATGAACTTTTGTCTTATTTTCGCTCTAAATGTCAAAGGAAAAAAGAGCCTAGAAATATACATTCTGTCAACGATAATCATGATGGATAAGTACAAAAATACACAAGCACACACACACACATATGCACTGACATACGTTACCGAAAACCTTTGCTAATACTGTTGAAAGTCTTTGTAGAGACACGAAATGCTCTAACAGGAATTGTCATTTGTCGAACAATAATTGTAGGCCAATAGTGTAACAAGTAACTTAAAAAAGTTGTTAGTAGAGACACATAAATATTGAATAATATTTACATTATCAAAACAATAATAATTCATCCAATTACAGGAAGGTTTATCAAGTCCCATATCTGACGTGTCGCTTAATAAACCTTTTCGTTGTAGGCCCTTTTGTTCTTTCAGAAACCTTCAGAATGCTATTGTTTTTCTTCTCACTCAGCTTATTATTGAGGCCACTTTCTTTTCTAAGCCCCCTGTTGAATGTAATATTCTAATTTTGAATTTCGCGCCTATTTATGTCGCTTGCGCACTCTAAAATATAGCTGTCTCTCTCTTTTCTGTGACATCAAGCGACCGTGTATTACTGTTCATATAATGGCTAGTTTTATAATAAATAGTAATTAAAACCTGAGCTACGTCGTTTAATTCAACAGGTTATGGGCCCAGGAAAGCTCAGAAATAAAGACAGTGCAAAATTTAATCGTAAAATCAGTGATCAAAGACATTGAAGTGAACTTAACCTCAAAACGAAACGTGTTTCGTGAACTTTCGTGTGAATGTGTTTTGTTGTTGGACATTAGCGAAGTAATTACGCATTTGAACTGTTATTTTGTTGAAAATGGCATTAAATAATACTCCCGCTTTCATCGAAAAGCTGTCTGGCCGTGAAAATTATGCAACCTGGCGTTTTGCAATGCAAACCTACTTGCAACACGAGGAACTCTGGGATTGCATAGAAGGCAACTCAGAAAGTGCAGATAAGAAACGGGACACTAAAGCTAAGACAAAGATAATACTCTCAGTTGATCCAACAAATTATGTACACATTGAAGAGGCTCGCACGGCAAAAGAAGTATGGGAGAAATTGTCGTCGGCGTTTGACGACTCTGGGCTAACACGCCGAGTTGGTCTCCTGCGTGATCTGTGTAATACATCGCTAAGTGAATGTCAAAATATAGAGCAGTATGTAAGCAAAATAATGGGTACCGCTCATAAGCTCAGAAACATAGGCTTTAAGGTAGATGACGAGTGGCTAGGAACACTGCTACTCTCTGGTCTTCCTAATACGTATCAGCCTATGATAATAGCCATAGAGAGCTCCGGAATGAAAATTACCTCAGATTCTGTTAAGGCAAAGTTATTACAAGATGTAAGACTGTCTGAAAATGACTCCAAGGCATTTGCAGTAAACAAAAAGTTTCAGAAAAACCAGAAGAAGCCATCAAAAGGACCTAGATGCTATACCTGCAATAAATATGGCCACAAAAGTCCAGAATGCAAATCTAAAGCTAAAGACACACAAAAACCAAGCAGTTCGTCATATGCTGCTGTATTTGTAGCATCATTCTCACAAAATGATGCCTGGTATGTGGACTCGGGTGCAACCTCGCACATGACCAAACACAAGGATTTACTTCAGAATGAGTCGACCTCTTCCATAAAGAAAATAAGAGTTGCAGACAACAAGGAGCTATCTGTGCAGTCCTCAGGGCAAGTAAGCTTGAACGCTTATAATAATAAAGGTCATGAGAAAAAGGTCCTGTTTAACAATGTTTTGTATGTTCCCGATCTGGCAACTAACCTGCTATCGGTGAGTCAGATTATTCAAAGTGGTGGCCAAGTAAGATTTGACAAAACTGGCTGTGTTATTATGAACAGTAAAAATCAGATAGTAGCAACAGCTAGTATAATCAACAACATGTACCGGCTGAACACTCCTGAAGGAGGCTATGCATGCATGTCTGATGTTGAAGAACATGATATTTACCTGTGGCACCAAAGAATGGGACACCTTAATTTCCACAGTTTAAAGAAAATGCCTGAAAATGCTGACCATGTAACTTTCTCAGCAAATACAGAAAGTCTGACATGTGTCACCTGTAAAGAAGGTAAGCAAACACGGCTACCTTTTAAAAGTGAAGGAAGTAGATCAATGGTTCCTCTTCAATTGGTACACTTAGATATATGTGGACCTATGGAAACACAAACAATAGGAGGTGCCAAGTATTTTCTGACTTTCACAGATGATTATACTAAGAAGATTTATGTGTATTTTCTTACCAAAAAGAGTGATACACTAAGAAAATTCAAAGAGTTTAAAAATGAAGTAGAAAATCAATTGAATCGTCACATAAAGGTTCTTCGAACGGATAATGGTCTAGAGTATGTCAGTAATGAATTCTCTGACTACTTAAAAAGTGCTGGTATCATACACCAGACTACCACACCATACACTCCTGAACAAAATGGGACTGCAGAACGAATGAACAGAACTCTCATTGAAAGAGCGAAATGTATGCTGCTTAATGCAAAACTACCAAAACAATATTGGGCTGATGCAGTACACACAGCTGCCTACATAATTAATCGTTCTCCAACCAAGTCACTGTCATTCAAGACACCAGAAGAACTGTGGTCTGGACGGAAACCAAATGTAAAACACATGCGTATATTTGGTTGTGAAGCTATGGTACACCTACCACAAGAGAAGCGTAAAAAGTGGGACCCAAAAGCACTGAAAATGATATTTATTGGCTATTGTGATCACAGTAAAGGCTATAGATTCACAATACCTAACTCTAGAAAAGTGATAAAAAGCAGGGATGCTACATTTTTCGAATCTACTGTCAAAAGAGATTATGTACCTGTACAACTGTCAGAAAAGAATCCTGTAACGAAAATTGATGTAAGTGAAGAAAATAATACCACTGAAATAGATGACGAATCTTCAACAAGTTCATATGATACTGTATGTGAAAATAAAACATCTTCAGACAGTGATTACTCACCCAACATCAGTTTAGATTCTCCTATAGTTAGCAACATAACATTGAGACCTAGAAAGAACAGAAATGAAGTAAAACCAGATGATTCTGAAGAAAGTACATACCTGTGTCAAAGTGAAGACATTCACTCAGATGTTCCAGTAACATATAAGGAAGCTGTGAATTCAGTTAATAAAGATAAATGGATCAAGTCCATTGGTGAGGAACTGGAAGCTCATCAGAATAATAACACCTGGACATTGGCTGAAAAACCTCTGAATGCAAAAGTTATACCATGTAAATGGGTATTCCGAATCAAGGACGAACCAACGGGTCTAAGGTATAAATCAAGACTGTGTGCAAAAGGGTATTCACAGACCAAAGGTATTGATTACCATGAAACTTATGCTCCGACAGTCAGGTATGATTCTATACGTTTGCTTCTTTCAGTTGCAGCACAAAATAATTTAAAAATTATTCAACTGGATGTCAAAACAGCATTTCTTTATGGAGAACTTAATGAGACCATATTTATGAAACCACCAGAGGGCCTGCATCATGAAGACAATATGATGAATGGGCTCTACAGGAAATAACTAAAGAATTGAGAACCATATTTGAAATTAAAATATTAACCAAACCTGGAAACTTTGTGGGAATGCAAATTGAACAGTTTAGTAAATGCATATTTATCCATCAGACTAAATATATAGAACAAATGTTGGCCAAATTCAACATGACTCTTGCTAATTCCAACAGTGTTCCAGTTGACCCCCACATGAAGTTGCAAAAGGGAAATGAAGAGGGTGAGAAGAACGTGCCGTACAGAGAAGCAGTGGGCTCTCTGATGCATCTGGCTATTGTGAGTCGACCCGATATCATGTTTGCTGTCAGTCTGGTGAGCCGTTTTCTTAATTGTTACAATCAGATCCATTGGAATGCAGTAAAACGGATTTTCAAATATTTGAAAGATACAAAAGAGTATGGGTTGTGCTATACACAATCTGCACAAATATCAGACATCACGGGCTACAGTGATGCAGACTATGCAAATGATATGGATACACGCCGTTCAGTCACTGGCTATGTATTCATCAAGAACGGGGCGGCTGTGACTTGGTCCAGCCAAAGACAACAAACAGTGGCTCTGTCTACAACAGAGGCCGAATTTATGGCAGCCTGTGCTGCTACCAAAGAGACAATGTGGATCAAACAGTTTTTAAGTGACATTAATGAATATAAACAGGACTCTATGTGTCTTAATTTAGATAACCAAAGTGCTATTAGTGTCATTAAAAATATCAATTTCCATAAGAGATGTAAACATATTGAGATTAAATATCACTTTATTAAAGAAAAGTATCATCAGAAGATAATTGTATTAAAGTTTGTTAGTAGTGATTGTCAGTTTGCTGACATACTTACAAAAGCATTGCCTAAAGATAAATTTCAATATTTAAGATCAATGCTTGGAATGTTATCATATAACTCAGTTTCCAATTGATTCTGGACTAATCTTTAAAGTTAAAATGTAACTCACTTTTGTATTGATTCAAGAAAAATGTATAACTCTGTTTTCAACTTGTGTAATGTATTGTATAACTTAGTTTTCATTTTGTTAATTTGTGAGTTACTGTCTAATTTAATTAGTTATTATGTACCAGTTATTGTCATAATGAGGCTTAAATTCAGGAAGGGTGTTGAATGTAATATTCTAATTTTGAATTTCGCGCCTATTTATGTCGCTTGCGCACTCTAAAATATAGCTGTCTCTCTCTTTTCTGTGACATCAAGCGACCGTGTATTACTGTTCATATAATGGCTAGTTTTATAATAAATAGTAATTAAAACCTGAGCTACGTCGTTTAATTCAACACCCCCTTTACGCAAAACTATAGGTATTTAGATTTTTCTCCCTTTTTAACTGTGAACATGCCACCATCCTCATATTGTACTCAATCAAGAACTCGTTAACTCAGTTCAACTACCTTAAAAGTAAGCACATTTAAAGTAAACTCATAAAATATACAGAACCAAAAAATCCAATTTCCAGGATCTTCATGAGGAATAAACTCGGCTTTTCGATAAACCATTCATCGTTCCTTACGTCTGCAGTTATAGGAGTTACAAATGCTGACCTAAAGTACTTCGTATAGTAATCTATATCTTACATTATGACCGGCCTACTTGAGTCTCGAATAAAAAATATATTTTTACTGAACATCATAATACTTTTCATGACTTTTTATGGTGACATCAAATCTTTATTGCCGCGGTATGCGTTTATGAACCTTTCAAGTGATAAAAGCTGTTGGTCTCTTCTTCCAAGTCGTATTTATTAATGAAGATATGCATTATTGGAACGCTTTTTAATTCTTCTGGCCATTTGGGTCGTTAAATTTATTGCTGGATGACTTGGAAATGTCTGGGTGGAGGAAAATTTTGATGTGGTAATAAAATTATAATATTGATGGCATTTCTGGTAAGGAAAATTTAACTGGAATAGGTAACGAATCATTGTTATAAAAAGTTACAATAGTATTCATTTTGTTGTCTGATTCGTTTGTGGATCTTTGAGAGTCTGATAAACCAGTTTTAGCAAAGGGTACCGTATTACCTAATAACTGGATTGTGGAGGACAGATAAGCAGTCGCGCTATGTAAAATACAGGTATTCTGGTAGGTGCAGGTTTGACTGGAAGCTAACCCCAATGTAGTTGGAAAAGCTATTGAAAGATAATTGTAAGGAGAATAGTTGTATTGATAATGATAATAATTGTATTGATGATAATAATTCTATTGATATTAATAACAATTGTATTTATAATGAAAATAATTGTATTTATAATTTTAATAATTGTATTTGTAATGTTTTTTTTTTTTGTATTGTTAATGATAATTTATAACTGATCTGTTGAATGATAGTTATATTTTTCAATTGATCTGTTTCTCAAAATGTAAGGAAAAATTATATAAATAATGTAAATGTTTGCATGCCGCATGGTAAAATATGGCTGAGCTTAATGTATCATAACATAACAATTTGTGTATTACCCATATTTGCAAAATAAAATTCTATTCTATTCTATTCTAAAAAAAAGGCTAGGAAAATTATAATGTTGTTTCATTGTGCTGTTGGAGTCTGTATGATTAGAATAGGTTCGCTTCCTGGGCTTTCAACATAACTGGTAAAATATAGGTGTATAATAGGGTACATCCCTACTTAATCCTTTGGAGATTACATGCGTAATGCTTTGTGTGTAATTTTGTTGAGCAGAGCCACAGCTATGCCGAGAGACGCTAGGCAGTAGGCAGACTAACAGCCAGTTGGATCATCCACAAAACTCGGTATGTAACTCATACATACCAGGAAAGTATGACAAAATATGAGGCCTATTTATACTCAGCAGTGGGTGGAACAAGGCTGCCAGTAAAAACGAATATTCAGTTCTTGAACTGAGAATTTGTAAAACTCAAAGTATTTATTCCAAATAAACCAATGCAGACACAAAGAGGCACTTTTCAAATGACAACGGGTCGGTCAGTCAGGAAGATGAAGCTATTTACACATTCCAAAACGTATGTACCTACCTATGAAGAAGAACGGGCAAGGCACACCACGGATACTCTTCTAAATAAAAATATTGTTACAAAAAGTTGGTTACCTCATTCATGTTGAAATTATACAAGTGAAAACGATGTAGAAAGATGTGCACAGACGTGCAGGCGTCCGATAAAAAAAAAACCGGCCAAGTGCGAGTCGGACTCGCGCACCGAGGGTTCCGTGCAAACCTGTAGGTATAAAGATTTAAATTTAAAAAAATATTTTTATTACATGATGTAACTAAAAATTTTCAGTTTTCGCAATTTTTCCTTTATCTGTGCTATAAGACGTTGCTTCTTACCAAATTTCAAAATTCTAGATCGACTGGAAGTACCCTATAGGTTTTGATTCCCTTGCGAGTTTCGAAAATTTGCTGAAATTTGCGGCATAAACGGCTATATCTTTTGATTGCGTTAGCTTAGAGGTTTGATTTTTTCACAGCTCCAAGGGACAGTAGACTTGAGTATTTGATATAAATTTCAGCTTGATACCTCTACGCGTTCCTGAGAAAAAGGGTCTTGACAGACGGACGGACGGACGGACGGACGGACGGACGGACGGACGGACGGACGGACGGACGGACGGACGGACGGACAACAAAGTGATCCTATAAGGGTTCCGCTTTTTCCTTTTGAGGTGCGGAACCCTAAAAACACAAAGCAAAAATCAATTCAGAAATATAAATAAACCGTCGCAGTTATGTTATATTATCAATACTTTACATCTTCATTACATAAAAAAATGTATGATGTACTTTACCATGTAAACTTCCACCGAAAATTGGTTTGAACGAGAACTAGTAAGTAGTTTTTTTTAATACGTCATAAATCGTAAACCACAATTTACCTTTCATTCAGTCAACTCTAATATTTTTTTTTTTTAACTTTTAATTTCATAAACATAAACCTTATGCATAAACCGTGAATACCTGCAGGTTTGTACGGAACCCTCGGTGTGCGAGTCCGACTCGCACTTGGCCAGTTTTTATAACATCATGCACAGATAGAAAGGTATACACTACAAGAAAGGATCAAAAAACGTATACAAATAAAACAAACAATTCATCCAAGCCCATGAAACATCGCATAACTTATGAAAGTACTAAAAGCAAGCTTACTAAGACGGCTCGTGCGCTCTAGTGATTTAGATTCATTCACAACGTTAAGTCTCAGATTTACCACCGATTTTTGGCTCAGCGTTACTCCTGTTATACGAAATTCTTGATATTAATATAAAATGGGTGCTTCCAAGTTTGTGGCGGACAATAAATGTTGGTTTATACTAGGCTTTGAGCGTGGCGACTTGCGATGCGATTTGCGCCTAGCGACTCGCGCACCGGTAGTCTAATTGCGTTGCCCACTAATAAGAATCTGAAACATTTCTAAAGAAAGTGTCAATCATATTTGGTCGGCGTAGTGTCTGTCGGCGTTTAGTCGTACATAATCGATTTCCAAAGTAAGTATATGATTTTCGGAGATAAGTTGCGTCGCTGATGAGCCCTGTCGGCGCACTGTCCTGTCGGCGAAGAGTCCCGTCGAAGTAAAGTCTTGTCGGTGATCATTCTGTCGGCGTAGTTTCTGTCAGCGTTTAGTCGTACAATGCCCCATTTCCTTCCGTGGGTGTCGTAAAAAGCGACTAAGGGAATTACTAGAGAATGGGCAGCAGCGTTCTCTATGCATTTTAACACCATAAATACTGCGATCGCAAACCCATCTGCCAAGCGTGGCGATTATGGCAAAGCCCCCTAAATTGGGGGAGACCTATGTCCAGCACTGGACGTCTCTTACGGCTGAAATTATGATGATGATTGTTTCGTATGTTTGGAAAATGTATTTGCTGAACAATGTAAATAGCGTAGTGAATATTGTTGTACTGTCACAATCAAAGCCATATCCAAAACCCCGCTGTTTCCGTCCATCAGTCACGTCACGGTGACTCTTGGCATATTCAAAACAACATTTTAGTTTTTTTTTTTTCTCCACATTCGTTAACGCAAGACGAGTGTCGCTTGAGCGTGCAGCTCGTGGCCACGGGCTTAGGACATAAAGAATGTTGCTTTCTTGTAGTTTGGGCAGGAATCCAAGTCATCCGTGTATCTACAGGAAAGAATGAGGCTGTTAATGGAAATAATATTGCGCTGAATTTTAGAGTTGAAAGAAATTTTATGGTGTTGTAAGGTTGTAATTCGCTCCTTTATTTTATGGTGTAGGTAGGTTTCAGTTGATGGTAAGTTTAGCATACATCAACTCTTGCCTTTATTCCATGGGGTAGGCAGAAAATACGGAACGCCACCTACTACGAATCCTTACATACTCCTTTTGCCGTTTAGGTAAGTTTTGTAAAAAATCCAGTACTATATTTATACACCAACAGGATTTGCGTCCAAATGTGTGTAAATATAATAGCCATATCCATAGCAAATAGTACATTACGAAACGTGCGACTTAAGTAGTCCAAGTTCAATAAGGAAAGTACGGTCACATTAAGTAATACGTAACGTTTACTATTTTTTTTTTTTTAATGGCACGCGTGAGTTAAGCCCATATTTTTTTTTTTTTGGATGGGAAATCATCAAATGACTTCTCCCGCTCTGAGCGGAGCGGGAGGGGTGTCAGACTTTTACTGACTAAAACCCACCCGTGTTCCTTCAGTTGCCCATGTGCCAGGGGGGTCACGGTATCTCTTTCGAACAATCTCGCGACCCTGACAGGCATCGGTCCTAGCAGACCCCTTCAGTGCTGCTGACATCTCCTTGAGGTGCGCGTGGAACATTACGCGCCGTCGACCCGAGCCTGGTCCTTACCGGGCGGCGAGCTACCCATTGCTCGCCGCCCGCAAGCTCGCACCTACGGTGGCCGGGAGTCCGCTATCGACTCCCGACGCCCGGGGCGTCTCCTCCTGCGGCGGCTAGAGACGTGAGGTCGCAGAGACTGCCATTAAGCCCATACTTAAGTCACGCATTTTTGTGTAAAAAAAAAACGGTCTGCTTTAGTCACAGATAAGCGTGAATTAAGGCGGGATTGGGACCAGTGTAGGCCCAGTGGTAACTGCCGCGACTTATTTCATCAACATTTCTCTCAAAACGGTGAAGGAAAACATGGTGTGGCCACCGGCATGTCGTAGAAAAAAAAAATCGTCAAAAAAACATCTACCAACGTGGATTATATGGCCCACTCCCTCACGGAGGAGGTCTGTGTCTCATAAGTGGGAACATTTTAGGCTGCTGATGATGAAGTGCGTGTTTTGGTCACACAGTGCATTTTAAATATGTTTGTCTCAAAAGACTTGAAAAACAATTTCATTGTTTTATATCTTTATTTACTTATTGCATTCCTACTAAACAACACAAAAATAACAAGTAAACCTTGAATAAAACCTATAATACAAAAAGAAAATTTGTAAAGAACAGCCCAACCCAATTTTATGTTCACAATAATTCTTCCACGTAAAGTTTTACGAGATGGTACTCATACGCGGGGTTTTCGTTGACGCGACACACTGACATGGTTCCGTGTTTATACTCTTAATAAAAAATATTTTAGTGACCTGCCCCCAATTTATTTTATTTTTATTACTGTCGCTGGAGAGATGAAAAATCATCTGGTATTTATTGTCATTGGAAGTGTTCCGCAGGGGACGATTCTTGGACCAATAAGGTTTCTGGTTTATGGTGGTCTTAAATTGGTTTCAGTCTTTTAAAGGCTTTTAATGGTGATATTCTAATAGGTACCCGCCCCTGCATTGCACGACTTTATGAAACATCGAGATTTCTTTGTTATAATACCGTGTCAAAATAAATTCGCTAGCAAATCTCTGCAGACATGATGGATATCGATACCTTAACACGCTAGAATCAAGATAAAAAGATTTGGAATTCTTTTTCGGGGTCAACGACCGCCCGGTGGTGTTGATATTTGAGAGTGGGTAAAAACTAAAACTGTTTTGTTTTGATGTTGTAAAATCAATAAAACCTGTAAAGTATACACAAAAAAAAAACTGATTTTTCAAACTTTCACTTTAAGTTTCTTAATACCTGTTGGTGATAAGGGAGATGACCCAAAAAATTAAACTCATCAAATTAATTTCGGTTTTATTTGGACATGATGATATACCGATACCTTTTTAATCGAACTTACCTGTGGCTACCTTCATGAATTAAAGCCTTCAGTCAAGACTTGAAATCTTAAAATTAAGTGACTCCACGCGCCCCCTATGGGGTACGGACCTCATCCTATTTTATAATATTATAGATTTATTATGACGGAGCATGTAATGAAAAAACTATTAAAGACGTAATTTGAGTTATCATCAGGAATTATGAGTTTATTAAAATCACTGGAATGGCTTTTGTGAGCAAAGATTACTTTAAATAGACCAATAAGTAATCTGTAAGATATAAAACAAATAAACTTACGTATTACGTTCTGAGACGGGATTTTATAATCTTTATGGTTAAGATCAGCAATTAAAATATTTTAATGACGTATAAAATATTTATTATAGGTACTAAAATTATTGTAACACCTTTTGAATATGGAGATACTCTGGTATAGATAATATAGATATGCTTTTTATTAGGTAATATCTTATTAGTCGATTTGTACGAATTTACTCGCCGAAAAAGCCGTATCGACCCTTTAAAATCTTTGAATAATATAAAAAAAAGTTACTTCCCGCACCTATATGCTTAGATCTTTCAAAGACAGAGTGATTTAAGAGGAAGATATGTGTATAATACGTGGGCGAAGCCGCTAGCAAAAATGCTAGTCTTAATATATAAAAATTACGCGTCATGTTGTTTGTTCGGGATGGAATCCTAAACTACTTAACCGATTTTAATGAAATTTGCACACCGTGTGCAATTTGATCCAAATTAAAAGATAGGATAGCTTACATCTCAATTTATAGTCACAATATTATTTTATTGCAAATTATTTGTTTATTATTTGACAGTCACCATTATCTGTTAGCTCCAAACGATTAGAGCAAAAATTTGACGCCGACGAAGTCGCGGATAGAAGCTAGTAATATATAAATTTCTATAAGCGATTCGAATGAAAATAAATTATTTGTGGGCGAACCGACATTATAAAAACACGTATTGAATTAGGCAATTGGCATGTTTCGAATTTGATAAAATTTCAGGCAAAAAACTGCATAACCGAATAGAGCTGACACACGTCTGATGATGTATTTTAGAAATTTTTACTATTTTTATTTTCTTGCTTAATTTAACATAACTTTATTTTATTTTTTTATTTTATTGTATTGTATAATGTTTTCTAATAACATTATTATTGTAGGTACATATTTGTACGCCTTTCTAGGCAAAACATGTTGAACCTTTTTAGGGTTCCGCACCTCAAAAGGAAAAAGCGGAACCCTTATAGGATCACTTTGTTGTCCATCCGTCCATCCATCCGTCCGTCCATCCGTCCGTCCGTCCGTCCGTCCGTCCGTCTGTCAAGACCCTTTTTCTCAAGAACTCGTGGAGGTATCAAGCTGAAATTTATATCAAATACTCAAATCTACTGTCCCTTGGAGCTGTGAAAAAATCAAACTTCTAAGCTAACGCAATCAAAAGATATAGCCGTTTATACCGCAAATTTCCACAAATTTTCGAAACTCGCAAGGGAATCAAAACCTAAAGGGTACTTCCAGTCGATCTAGAATTTTGAAATTTGGTACAAAGCAACGTCTTATAGCACAGATAAAGGGAAAATTGCGAAAACCGTAAATTTTTAGTTACATCATATAATAAACAGAACAAAACACAGACAGAAATAAAACCAAGCCAAGAAACAGAACAGAACTACGACTCGATTGTCGTGATGGGTGACTTATATACCAGGTTTGTACGGAACCCTCGGTGCGCGAGTCCGACTCGCACTTGGCCGGTTTTTTCTATATAATCACACCAACTGATTTTAAACCTACACGTGTTTCTGACAAATAAATGCATCTTATCTTTTCTTGTCTATACCATGACCTAGGATAGAACCTAGGATATTTTAATATCCCGGTACTTGGTAGAAAGTTCCCGTGGGATAATGTCCAACCTCCACAAGAGCTATGCCGCGGGTTAAAGGCTCCCCCAGTAAGGCACGACGCACCGGTGCGACGCGATCCTAGTATAACAATTTCCAAGAACTTTTGAAGTCTGTGGGAGCCTTAAAGCTAGTGGGTTAGATTTTTATCGTGTACTCGTATAGGTTTACACGATTGTGACAGCTGACAACATTGCACTACCATAAGTGTAGGTCGTAAAGTGTACGTAACTTTGTTTTATGTGCAGTTTTGTTATTGATTGCAGTAGTAAATGTTTCCAGGCTTGCAATGTTTGTAATACACGTAGTACTTCCTGATTTTTCTACTGGACTAAAAGAATCGTAACAAATTTGCACTTCGTTCAGACGGCAGCACATCAAGGTAACCGAAATTGACTTTTCCCAATCAATTTTGAAATTAATAATTTAGCGTTAAAGATGAAAACCTATTAAAGAACTTTGACAGATTGTAGCAGCTTCAAGTGCTGGCGTCTGTACGTCATAATCAGTTTATATTGTTCTCACTGCTGGGTCAGAGGCCTCCGCTTGATAAAAGGAAGTGGGTCGAAATCTACCGTGCCGTCTATGGGTTGGTAGATGTCACATGTCTTCTGTTTTTTGTTCTAGGACATGCCGATTTCCCCACGATGTTTTCCTTCACCGTTTTGAGAGCAGTGGTGATGAAATTACTTACACAAAATAAAGCGCCTGCCCAGGTTCCGGCCCACTATAGTCTGCGCCAGATGTGAAAAAAATAAAAGTCGTTGACACGCGCCTTCCAATGTATTCAAAATACCGTTTTGACCGTTTTAGCGACACTTTATTTACATTTTTTGCGTATCGTTTTAAAATATTTGAATACATTGGAAGGCAGGTGTCAACTACTTTTTTTTTTCATATCTGACACAGACTTTACCTACTCGTAAGGTGGGGCCGATACCATTGGGTTACCACCCAAGTAGCACGCGAGGCTGCTTATCAGCCGAATAAAGGATTCCCACCATGCTTAAAGCTGAATAAAAAAGCTGCATAGGGGTTGTATAGGGCCTTATACAGCTATTATAACTCTTAAATGGGCACAAATTATTCAGCCTTTAGTTCACGTAGCTGCTTAGGAGCTGTGTAGCAGCAATTTAACAGTGTTATAAAGGGTAACGACAGTACTATGCGCTGAATATCGACTGACTAAGAGATCACAAGTTACTCTTTATTCAGTAAATATGTCACATCTACGCTCTTAATAGATGTTTTAAACTGGGAAAGGCTGCTTGCGGCCAGTGTAAAAGTGAACATATTTGATGTAGCAAACATAATTATAGAAGCAAATATAACCCTAGCTGCCAATTGAACATTTGTTTCATGGAGTGAATTATACGTGGATAATATTCATATTTCCTGGTAAGTACATTGTTTTACATATTAATAAAAGAAAAATGCTTGGGAATGTAATTTCACTGACATTATACATATACTTTGTCTAAGAAAATTTTAGTGCGCCACGAAAATATTCGGTTTTTAATTAGTTTTGTGATATAAATAAGCCGTGATGAAAACATGAATAAACAATTTTTAGTGCTTTGAAAAGAATTATAAGATAAAAAGTTATTATTATGTTATCAGGAAGTAAAAACTAATGCAATACATTCCTAATTCATACACAAAACATCATAAAACTTGAAAAATGAACCAGTATATTTATAGGTTATACAATACAATGTTAAACAGCGACGTGAATAGTTAAAACTCTTATATGCTGAAAAAGGCTGTCTAATAGTTCACTAGTGTACTGTTAATCAGCAAAAAACTGAATAAAATTACAAATGTGAACTGTAAGCAGCTATAAGCTGTTTTCTTTACTTTTAATGGTCCACAAGCTCTACCGTTAGCCATAATGTGAACAATTAAACAGTTGTTATTCAGACTCTTTAGGGATCCGTAGTATTATATCTAAAACCACCGCATGGATAACTTCTAGTTCAAAATTGTCAGTGATATTATTTAACACATCGTTTTACGCGCGCGCGAACCTTTCATATTGGGTAGAAAAGTATTAATATATAAATACCTATAGATACCTATATATTTTTTATTGTAAAATAAATTGTACAGTAAAATAAACATAAATGCAATATTTCATCCACAACATATTTTAATTTCTTAGTTTTTACATACTCTAAGAAGTCTGTTACGCAAAACGTGACGTCACGCTTAATTTTCGTTTAGTAAAACGATAACTGTCCTTGCGTTTGATTGTAATTGAATTTAGAACTTTGACGCTCATTTCTGACTTTTGTATTGTATTATTTTATTAAATTGGCCCTTAGAGACATTTGATCCTCATAATGTATCGGATCGACTGATAAGTTTAACCGCTGCGCAGTCCACCCACGCGTGGCTCTCGTTTATAAAACTGTGTTTTCACCTAGCCTATTGTGCCTAAGTGCAGCCATCTCTTTCTGTCGTTCGCGCGCTAGATGCGCCTGTCTTATAGTGCTCAGTCGGCTCTCGGTACGCACAGTCGCCAGTCGCTTGTCGTCGTTGCCTGCATGGTCAAAAGAAACGTTGCGTACTATTTTAATGTACCTATACCTAGTTCTGTTTTTATACCTCAATTCGCAATAACGTTTACGATTGACATAATTAAGCAGGCACCTACAAACTGTAAAAAGCTTATGCAAACAATACTACCTACCTACCCAGAAAATCTTTGTTCAATAACCTTTGTACAAGTTATGTATTTATTACTTATAATTATGTGATTGTTTAATTTTTTTATTTCAGAATAATGCCTTTTAAGATCGTTAGTACTTCAGAACCGGACGGTGATCGATTGAGCATTGTACCGTCACTTTGGGAGTTTAATGGAATATTAAGTTGGCCTCCAAAGAATAAAAACATTTTGAAGCTGATCAAGGAAGAACGTTCGAAGCCAAGTCCTGATTGGAAAAAATTGAATTGTGATCTAAAAAGGCAAAATTTGTTTTCGTACGCACAGGCAGAAATTGAATTAGAAAGTATGGAGCGATATAGCGACACCGATGTCGATGAGCCGCAGTGCCAAGAAACCGCTGATCCAACTCAAAGTAATATTCAAACTCGAATAGTGGATCAAATAGATACAATGAATTTCGAAGCTTATGCAGATACTTTGGTAAGTGACTAAATTATCTCTAACCAAATAATAATTATGGTGTCTGTGAAATTATCAATGTTCGGAAATAGGCAGATTGGTAATGTGCAAAGTGCGTGGAGGGGGAACTAAAATCAACGACCACACGCAGCGTGACAAATATGTAATTTTTATAAACTTAAATTTTCATAAATACAATTTTCAAGTCTAGTTTTATTTAACTACATTGCACTTTATACGCACTACACTTGTTTTGTTTTTTCCACCAAGTTTTGTATCGCGCGTCGTTGCGCCGCCCGTGGTTGTTATCCGTACTAATGCGGGTGTTGCGAGACGCGCGGGTGATCAGAATTTATCCTGGCACTGGGCCCGCTCTATGCATGTGTATATTTGTTGTGTGTATAGTTATACGCGTCTTGTGTGTGATGACACCATCGGAAAAAACATCGTTGTGCACACACGTGCACAACGATGTATTTTCCGTATTAGTTGACAGAATCCACATACACACCTATAGTGTGTGAAATTTGTTAATAAGAATAGTACATAAAATGTGTATTATAATATACATATAAATATATACACCGTGGGCTCGAGTAACCCCATCGATTTCAACCATGGGTTCAGATACATAATTGGAGCAAATACAGTTATATGTGACATGGCATCACGCATGTTTTCTAAGATATTCATTATTTTTAGAAATTCACGATCTGTAAATTCGTTAGGTAAATAAATCCTAACAGCAAACAGTCATACCTCACTCATTGTCAATTGGTATTACTCGGCAACTCGACTTAAGGCGTTGTTTGTACCTAATGCTCCAACTGTTGATTGAAATAAAGAATTGAATTGAATTGAAATAATGAAGTATAATAATGGAATCGATATAATTTGTTTGAAAAATATATTACTTTAAAATTACAGAATTCGACCTACTAGTGTTGCCACAACATTTTTTTCTCAGAATATCACCAGCAATTCATAGTTAAAATTATTTTCGGGTTGCTCGGGCCCATGGTGGAATGTGTACATATGAGTATAATATATGTGTATACATATATTTAAATGTACGGTATATTTCATTTATATGTTTTTTTTTTCAGACGAACACCAACTCCATACCCAGAAACATAACAAATACGTCCATCAATAATACACCTGATGAAGAAGTAATTTTACAAGTTTGTGAAGACCAGAATATGCTTTCGGACAAAATTGACACGATGGTTAATATGATTCATAATCAAAATAAAATTATAGAAAATATGGTGAAAAAAATCTGCATAATGTCTGTTCAATTAGAAGACATATCAGAAAAACTGAACCAGCCAAGAAACGAACAACCTGTACAAGTGACTTTATTGAAAGATGTCCGTCAAGATGAAGCTGAGAGCTTTTGCTTTAATATAATTGAAGACCAACGTCAGTTGGATGCGTTAGAAGTCAAACTAGCAGATAAATCCGAATACAAGAAACTTAAGAAACATTTGTCATTTTTATGCTCACCTTCCACTGGAGATGGTAAAACATTTGCTTATCGATTACTTGACACATTGCTTTCTCGGGAATTTATCTGTTTGTGTTCGTGGTCTGGTGGAAGCCGAGGAGAAAAATCGAAAATTGCTTTGAAAAACTACAAATTATTAAGGAAGTTTTTTTTTGAAATGGTTCATTCGTGGGACGCAGCATTTACAGTAGAAGCTTCGGAAATATTTTTCAATACTGCTTTAAAAATTCAGGAAAGAGAAAATTGATGAGAGACCTAAGAGCGTCAGTGACGAAGTAGGCTTCAGTTTTCGTTGTTTTGTTATATCTTTATTAACGGTATTGAATGTTATTTTATATTCGGATTTCAAATACTTTGTTAATAAGTGATTTACTGTGATGCAGGTTTTATAAGTTGCATGAAAGTGTAGGTAAAAGATGATACAATAAGGATATCAATGTTTTTGTTAAGTTTGTTGTTGTTACCTTTTACTTTTCTGTGACAGATGATACCTACATTGACAGAGTACTGGATGTGAGCAAATTGAATCAATAAATATGTATAAGTTCAATCATTTATTTTGTTTTATTTACAAAGTATGTAATAATGGAATAAAATAATGGCATTCTTTATGTTTAATACATACTAATTTGCATTTTATTTCCCGAAGATCTAAAATGACAGCAGCGTTAGCACATTCATCCGAACTTGTAGCTTTGTATATGCCAAAGTGTGATGACTTCACCGGGTACCTACGTGAAGATGTCATTTTTATTTTGTATTTTAGTACCATGTACCAAAACTTCCGATTCATCGATTATAAACTTAATTTCAATAATATCATTATTAGTGGTTAAAATATACCTGTCACATGTTTTTGAAGATTATTATAGCTTATATTCTTTCATATGTAGAATTTTTCGACCGAAAACCAGTTGTACATGATCAAAACAACTCTAAGTATCCGTTTGTAAAGACAAGTACTTTACAAACGGATACTTAGAGTTGTTTTGTGCAATATTCTTATTCACATCAATCAAATTCATTTCGGCTAATCTTTTGGCCACTTGTGATAGTGGATTTCGGCCAACTCTTAACATTTTTTTGATCATGTACAACTGGTTTTCGAAGGGATACGCATTGAAACTTTGCAGTGGTCCATACATCGTTACTTGACGTAATCGACTCCATAAAAGTCTCTATAATGTCTTACAAAATGTTTCAAAAGCTTATCAGCAAGTGGCAACATATTCTGGTAAGCTTCGTTTGAACAAATTATAATACCACAATAGAGTGTTAAGAAATGTGAATATGCAGTCGATTTTAGCACTTCAGGCAAAATAATGACACTCAAATAATAAAATAATGATCGGAATTCGTTGATAATTGCTGCCAGATCTTTTAAAGCAACATGGTTAATACTCTTTTCTACAGCCCACGTTCTAATTTTTTCCTTAAACAGTGAGTGCTTTACATTATCGCTATAGCTGCCGTCGTCATCATCTTCAGAACTCGATATTTTTTCTGAGTTATAACTGTCGGTGTTTAGAATTGAACAATTAATATTATCACCGAGGTTACTGGAAGAAGAACTTGGACACACATAATTTGTTGAATGTGCAACATCTTCTGAACTATTACGACTAATATTTTGTACGGAACCATCCTGTTTCAAACTATTTGTCACGCTTTGCGTTACTTCCCGACTTGAAGATTTTATTTCTTCTGTCTTCATAATTAGTCGAATTCATATTTATAAATCAAATAACATAGGTAATACGTCAGTATAATCGCCCTCAACTAGTTATACTGACTGATTACAGTACCACATGTTACTTTTATTCAGATGAAGTCTGATTAAAGGTACTTATGTGAACCACTATAAAGTAGAAGCCGTTAATTCGATACACTAATGAGTCTCTAAGCAGCTGCGAAGCATCTCGTGAATGTTTAAATAACCGCTATGCAGACACTATCAATGGCAGTATAAAGGCTGATTAGCGGTAGACATATTCAGCAATAAGCTGTAATGTGGGCCACAAATCATCCATTATACAGCTACTAACGTCATAATAGTTCATATGTGCCCCTTTAATAAGTCAGTGTAATAGGAGTTCACAAGTACCTTCTTATACAGCATTTGGCGTAATTTCATCCACTAAACAGCCCTTACTACGGTTAAGGCATTAGAAAAGGTTAAAAGCTGAATAGAGTCGTTGAAAATATACCTTTATAACACTCTTAGCGTATTAATGGTAGTTTTGTCGGTCTTAATCAGCCTTAAAGCAGCTCATAATCAGCCTAAGCTGTTTAAATATCACTGACAGCTATTATGCAGCTGTAGGATCACCAGTGTACTCTTAAAAGAGTCTTAATACGCATAGAGTTCCAAATAGGTCTAAAAGTGAGTAGTTATACAGCTATCTGTGCTACTTGGGCACGGCTCTCGCGCTGCACTGTACTTCGTACACTTCAGGCAAACTTTAAGGGTCTGCGGCTTCGTCCGTGTCTGTAGCATATGTTACTCCACAGAACATCAACTATCTGCCAGTTTAAGTCCCATCAAAATCAGTCCAGCTGTTTTGGAGTTTAACCGGAACAAACAGACAGACAGACAGAAAATAAAATTGAAAAGTGTTTTTTTTTAAAGGTACAGTATAAAATTTATTAGACATTCAGTAAAAAAGCTGTTATTTTGATGTTACAAACAGACACTTCAATTTTATTTATTTGTGTAGATGTCTAGATGAGCGACAGCACCAATAAAAATCAAAGAAAGAAAACAAAACAACTTTATATTCGTAACGTTTATCGATTAATAGTCACGTTACTAATTCACTTAGTCCCTTCCCTTCGTGTTCTTCCACATCATGTACTGAAGATCCTCCAAACAATATATCGACGATGAAGTGACAAGAACTTCTAACTGACATTTTGGCGATTTTCGTTTTCTCATTAGCTATTACGCCTAAATCAAAAAGTTGGTTGTATAGGTATATACTAGGCTCTCACAACAACAACTTTTTATATAATATAAAACCAATAAAAGGTTTATTCATACGTTGTGCTTAAAAAAAATCACACGTTTTTTTCGATTCCTGTAAAATTATGTTTTGGTAGATAAAGGTTCTTGTCACTTCATCGTCGATATTAAAAATAACTAGCTATTGCCTGCAACTTAGTCTGTAATCCAGCAACAAAAAACAGCCTATTACCTTACCCAATTCTTGGTTTCTCTATGTGCCGATTTCCAAATGAATCCATTAAGCCGTTTTAGCGTGAAAGTGTAGCCAATAAACAAACATACTTTCTCATAAAAAAAATAATTAAAACATTAGTTACTAGCTGCTGCTCACTACTCCGTTGCGTAGAAGTCGATTATTGCGGACGCGGAGAAAGTCGCGGAATAAAAGTAGCCTATGTCCTTTTTTGGGGTTCAAACTTACCCCGTGCCAAATTTAATCAAAATCGGTTCTGTGGTTTAGTCGTGATAGCGTTACAAATAAACAAGCTCACTTTTGCATTTAAAATATTAGTTAAAATGAGGCACCAATAAAAATCAAAGAAAGAAAACTAAACAACTTCATACTCGTCTCGTTTATCGACTAAAAGTCACGTTACTAATACAATTAGTTAATTAGTTGCTCCGTGTTACCTCCAAACAAAACAACGTTCTATAGATCAATTTATAACAATAATGAGAGACAGCTCTAACTAATAATGATTAATTGTATCACTTCTCACCTCAATTGTTTTGTTGTGAACGCGGCTTTGTATCTAACTATCATTATTAGTGTTATGACGTCGATATTGTTGTTTTATATTTTGGGCGTAGGTACCGGTGTAAGTCCTACTATAATAATCACGCAAAAATGGATGCACATATTACAATGAAATTTGACACACGGATAGTTTATAGTCTGGATTGACAGATAGGATACTTTTATCCCGGTAGTACTTACGTTCCCGCGGGCGAAGCCGCTGGCAAAAGCTAGTCCTACTATAATATTATAAATCTGAAAGTTTGTGAGGGTACTCTTTAAAGCAAAAAGTACTGGGGGCCTACCACCATCTTTTACGAAACAATCTTAGTTCAAGAAAGTCACGTTGTGGTACGAATTGAATGAAGTTTTAGAGGTGACGTCACCAAAACCGCTAAGAAAAGAACATTATTACAACCTTATAATAACCTTATTTTAAGGGGGTTATGGTACGAAAAGTCAAAGTAAGATTATAATAATACTGTTTTAAGAGCTGGTGGTTGGCCCCCTGAAGAGAGCTGAATGAAATTAGGCACACAAATCCTACTAATATTATAAACGCGAAAGTTTGTATGTATAGATGTATGGATGTTTGTTCCTCTTTCACGCAAAAACTGCGGACCCGATTTTCATGAAATTTGGCACACAGATAGTTTATAACCTGGAATAAGACAAAGGGTACTTTTTATCCCGGTAGTATGTTCCCGCGGGATAATTTCCGACCTCCACGCGGGCGAAGCCGCTGGCAAAAGCTAGTAATTTATATTTTTTAATCTAGTGGATCCAGTACCCTAATTACGTAACACTCTACCAATTGCAACATTAAACATTGCGAAGGACATTGCTCATTCATTGCTTCATTCATGTTCGAAAAGATTGTCAGCTCATCAACGTAGTTATAACGCAATAAACATTGTTAAACTGTCAAAATGAGAGTCATTCCTACTGTTAGTGTATTTTGCAATTAAGTACCTACCCAGTTGGGTAAGATTCCTTCAAACAAATGATAAAATTAAATGCAATTCCAAACTCGGGCTGCTACAGAGAAATAACGGATAGAAAAAAATCAATAATACTTTGCCTGATCTGGGAATTGTGTCCTTTTTTAACTGACTTCAAAAAAAGGGGGAGGTTTCTCAATTCCACCGTGTATATTTTTTTAGATGACGTCTCGCGGTCTTGGTGGAGCGGAAGGGTGTGCCGGACTTTTACGGACTAAAACCCACCCGTGTTCGTTCAGTTGCCTATGCCAGGACCACGGTAAATCTTTCCAACAAATCCGAAACCCTGAGGAATTGTTTCCCTGCAGTGGGAATATTATAGGCTGATATCTTGCACCTACTAAGCACAACTAGATCAATGATTCAGTTACTAATTTTAGGGAGTCAATGGTGCCGATTCCCTTATTCACAAACTAAACTAAATTTAAGTTCAGTGCATCTTTTTCGTTCTATTTCATTAAGGAAAGGACAGAAGATAAATTTTAGTTTAGTCCTGTCAAATTAATCAGCGCGTGACGTAAATTGACGTAATTTTAGTAGGCAAGTTTTTAATCACGTCTAAACTTGTATGGAGTGGTGACAGGCGCTGATTAATTTGACAGGACTAAACTAAAATTTATCTTTTGTCCTCTTCTTAATGAAATACAAAGAAAAAGATACACTGAGCTTAAATTTAGTTTGTTTGTAAACAAGGGAATCGGTACCAATAACAAATTCAAATTGCCATAAATAACACAAGGCAACTATAAATTGAAATAACAATAAAGTTATCACACTATTTACTCTAAAAATAGTCACATTCGAGAAACTCGAAGCTACGTCCCGAGTTCGTCCGTTTGTTCCGGTTTCAAACAAAAACAACGAAGCGGATGTTGACAGAATTAACTGTGTTGGAAACTGCAGGTTTAAAATAAAATAAAATGTACAAAAGGATGTGAAAAATTGGCAAAAAAATTAGTAAATTGGCGTTTCGATGATCATTAGCTATGGCCTGCAACACGCAGATACATTTTCACTTCTATTCATTAGCGTTATTAGCCATGTCCTGAACAGATACTTGTTCCGAGTCTGATTGACTATGTAATACGCGTTAGTTTTATATTAAAAGCACTCCCAATCTACTTTATATTTTTAACCGACTTCAAAAAAAGGAGCCTCCTCCTTTTTTTGAAGTTCTCAATTCAACTGTATTTTTTATTTTATTCTATTTTATTTATAAATAAATCATAAGTTTTAAGTCTTTATTTATATATTTTATTTATTATAAATCTTAAGTCCAGTGTCCAGATAACGCCTAAGCCACTGGGTCTTTTTAGAAGAAGCACGAAATGTACGAGACATACAGTTCCTTTGTATGTCTAGCGGAATAAGCACAAACTTTAATATCCTGGGTACCAACCACTGTCTGTTCTAAGGTAGCCTGGAAGAAATTGCATAAAGCGAGAAGGCCGCCCACCTGTAATATTTTGCAGGGTTCATTATGTTTTTTAAGGTGTACAACAAAGTACAGACGCCAGCTCTTAAAGCTACTTCAATCTGTCAAATTTCTTTAGGTAATAGTTTTTCATCTTTATTGCCATAATATTAAGTTCAGGATTGATTGTGAAATTTGTGTGACGCTTTTACGCATTTATAATTTCAACATAATTTAATTAACCAATTTTTTTATTGAAAGAGTGTCCGTGGAGTTTCCTTCTTGCTCTTCTCCATAGCTGTATAGCTATTGCCCATTCCAAAGTGCAGGGACAATAGTTTCATCTTTTTGATTGACGAACGTCTTCACATTTCAAAAGTAGATAATGGTTCATTTGAAATAACCGCATTGAGTTTGTTTGAATATATTTATGGAAATTATCATTTTGGCTAATGTGAAGACCCAACGGGTACATGTCTTAAATAAAAGAAATTCGATTATGGAGGAAAGTTTTCATTTAATAAACAAAATTATTGCTATACTAGATTCTGCCCGCAACTTCGCCCGCGTAAATTTTTTCTACCCTGACCCTTCCCGTCGCATCAAATTGCCTGCCAGTTTTCGTTAACTTTTCGTTGTTGCTCCGCTTTTTTTAATTGTAGCGTGATATTATATAGCCTATAGCTTTCCTCAATAAATGGGCTACTCAACACAAAAAGAATTTTTCAATTCGAACAAGTAGTTCCTGAGATTAGCGCGTTCAACCAAACAAACTCTTCAGCTTTATAATATTAGTACCTATAGATTTACTGACTTTAGTCGATAGCTCACCAAAAGGTAGGAGGAGGAGATATAATTGTATAATATGATTTAAATTTTAATATTAAGACCAATAGGTATATGATTGAAGTTGAGCAACAGATATTTTCCGCAAACATTTCAGTGGTAACATTTTGTCAACGAATCCAACCGTATTCAGAACTAAATATCTACATACTCCCCCTATTTTCATTCATAAGTAGAGGACACAACATTACGCATAACAAATACTTCGGATCTCAAACGTTATGGGAACATATCTATGCAAAATAAGTTCGTCAGACTAGGGCAGTAGCCCTGAGATGAATATTCGAGATCAGTGGAGCATAAAATCAGTTCATGCTCGATTTATGTTATGTGGGTAGGTGGGTACCCGGGTTTAGTTGGCTTCATGATACATGCTCAGTGGTATAAGTTTCGAGATTTCTATACAATGTTAAGTATTTACATATTTTTCTGGACCCTTTTTTTCTAGTGTAGTGAAACACAGAATAGATAGGCGCTTAGTTTGTGAGTCTTTCCTATTGTAATACCCAGTGTCACAATACACATAACGCACATAAACAGCCTATACCGTTCCCACTGCTGGGACACAGGTCTCCTATCGGTTTTTTTTTTTGGATGGGAAATCATCAAATGACTTGTCCCGCTCTGGGCGGAGCGGGAGGGCGTGTCAGACTTTTACTGTCTAAAACCCACCCGTGTTCCTTCAGTTGCCCATGTGCCAGGGTCACGGTATCTCTTTCGAACAATCTCGCGACCCTGACAGGCATCAGTCCTAGCAGACCCCTTCAGTCTTCTATCGGTGAGAGGGACTGACCCGTGAGTTCCCACTGATAACGCGGGCCCAGTACGGGTTGGTAGATGTCACATGTCTTCAATTTTTTAGTTCCAGGACATGCCGGGTTCCTCATGTTGTTTTTATTTCACTGTTTTGAGAGCAGTAGTGATAAAATAATTTACTCAAAGTGAAGTACCTGCCTGTATTCGAACCTCATACCTAGTTTGACCTACAATTATTACGAGGAGGCCGATACCACTGGGCCACCACCGCTCTAACTTGACTACCACTGTTTTCACTCCTCACTGCTCTCCCTGAAAACTGCTAACACACAAACCTACACTTTAAACTGGGACAAATCTCCAACAAAATACAAAACGTACTTCCACCTATCTGGGATAATAAATTGTATCCAGGACCCGTTTGTTACTCCATATCTTCTACCAAACGGCTAGTTTAGGTACAAATTGAAAAATATCGAGGGCACTTTCGCCACAGATTTAAAATTGTCCAATACTTGGTCCATTCTACACAGCGTGGAATAGCCACACCGGAAGCGTCTAGAGATAAATGTAATACTACTATAAGTTTACGCTTTTCTTTGTGGGGTAGGCAAAGAGATTCGAGTGGCATGCATTAGCGTAAAGGGTATTGCTGGAACCCATCTTTACACTTAACTCTCTACATCTATTTACACAAATAAATAAGATTTGAAGTAACTGTTTGTAATGTAAAGTTAACACCTTTTAACTAAGTGCGTATGACCGTATAGGTGGAACCATAAAAAAAGTGTGCAATTCACACGTGGTATAAGTGAAACCTTAAAAAATTTTAGCTTCAAGATAATGAGCCGAATGTAAATAGTAAAATAACTATTTGTCCAAAAAGCCTGCTCGAAAAACGTCAAACAGAAACGTAAACTTTCTCAAGGAGCACCCTTACTTAGGATTTCCATTACTCCAAGTGTTAGAGCGAGACACAAAATATAATGACATTGTTATGTGTCTGTCTCTTTTTACTGTCGCTTTTTCGTTTCATAGACTTTCAAATCACAACGATGCTAAAGAAGTTTTGACTTCAAAATCTGTTTGTTTCAGTTAACCTCCGAAAAGCTGGACTGAACTTGACGAAGTTTGGTATTGTACTTGATTTGTATGTATTGTGTTGACAATTACGCCTCTAGCAGAACTGCCGAGGCGCCTCGCCTGTGCTCTCTGTGATCCACTCTGATCGTCAACTGTTTTATTCTGTGGTTTTACCGGATTCGCCCGAAATCTCTCACTCTTTCTATTTTGATTCGCCACTACCATTTGCTTGCAGCATGGTAGAGGCATATGTCCAGCAGTGAACTGCGATAATAATAATAATATCTTAGGACAACCAACACAACGTTATCTGATTCCAAACTAGGCAGAGCCTGTACTATGGCAACCAGAAAACTGATAAACATACTTATATATTTCTAAATACATACATATTATAGATAAATTACACCCAGACACAGAAAAAATGATTGTGCTCATCACACAAAGATTTGTCCTGGGTGGGAATCGAACCCACGACCTCAGTCTTAGCAGTCAGGGTCACTAACCACTAGACTAACAGGCCAGTTGATAGGCTGAGTTGATTGATTAATTGATACCATTTGCTTTGTTTCACATTCAGGAACACCAATGACTTAGTAATTTAGATCAATGGTCTAAATCATTGAGGAAAATGGCATGTCCTAGAACCAAAAATTTGAAGAATTGTGACATGATCTACCAACCCGCACTGGGCCCGTGCGGTAGATAATGGGCCACAGCATCCCACCGAAAGAAGGCCTGTGTCCGCTGGGACACAAATTGCCCATCATCATCAGCAGCCTATAATGTTCCCACTGCTGGGACACAGGCCTCCTCTCGGTGAGAGGGAGTGGGCCATAATCCACCACGCGGGCCCTGTGCGGGTTGGTAGATGTCACATGTCTTCGAATTTTTGGTTCTTAGACATGCCGGTTTCCTCACGATGTTTTCCTTCACCGTTTTGAGCCCATCATATCATCATAATTTTCAATTTTTGATAAGGGCTGAACTAATGGGTTCGCATGCTAATGTAGGGAGTTGTTTTTTTTAAATAACGTTTTAAATTTTCACTTCTGAATGCAGTTCCCATGTCTGTCTATTTTCATACTTTTCAATTCCGGAGCATACCAAGCAATTGTATTTTTACGACCTCATTTCAACTTACAACTAATCTCTTAATATGCAAGCTTTGTTTTTATTTCCTTTATCATATTTTTTTTCTCTATAAAATTTAAACTAACCTGAGATTGAATACCATGTATTTAAATATTTCTTAGTCTGTCGTCCGTTCACATGTTTTATACTTAACTTAATTATACAAGGAAACCTATTATTAGCCATATAATACTGTAATACACATATTTTGTAACATACTATATGTATCGCAGTTGGTGGCCTAAATAAAGAAAACAAAATAAATAAAGCCCTTAAAATAGCCGCTCTAAAAATCTCACTAAATCGTAGAAAAAACATTCATAAAATATTACGTTTGTTAACTACATGAATGTGGAATTTTAAATAAAAAGATTAGGTGTTGAAATGGTTACAGGCATCCGACATAACTTTATTAAACCCAAATCATAAAGTAGTGGACTGGATTATAAATAAAAGTTAGTAACACTAAAAGCTTTTACAACAGTATTTTGATAATGTTTTGTTTAAACTGTGTTGAGTTAGAATAACAATGTATATTTTTCCTAGGTTTCGTCCTCGAAGTTTCCAGCGTGGAGGTCATTAATTATCCCACGTGAAATTACTCCGGGAATTAAAAATGTCCAAACCTAGGTCATGGTCTACCCGTATGTCAACTGTCAACAAAATCCTTTCAGTCGTCAAGAAGCGAAAAGAGAATAGTTATAGTTAATACGAGTTACTATCGCATTTGTCATATAGAATATTGTACAATTTATACAGATGAGGTAAAAAGATTATGTAAGGATTGTACTAGGTAACGTTCTGAAGTTTCTGGCTTCTGCATGGGAAGAACTTTTTTAGTTGTTTTGTTGTAATAATATCAATTTATTATCTTAAGTTACTAGTTCTGATGAATAGGCTGTTCGAATAGTAATTCCGTACGCTTGAAAAAGAAATTGTGGAGTGAAACGACTCACTACTACGCTCTTTCTTCAACTCCGAATGCAACGCCGCACATCTTTAAAATAGTCTTCTATCTTGTATTAATATCTTCTATCTATCTTAATTATATTCCTTATTCATATAAAACTTTATTTTAACTTCAGTGCTAAATATAACACCCTCGATAACCATGAAAATGACAACCATGACAAAATAAAAAAGTTTGTTTTGCAGCCCCGTCTTTAATTTTCATTTCGAGCTCACTCTGAGCTTCGGCACCCTCAAAAACGTTCAAAAGGACACCCATAACGAAAAGAAAATAATGGAGACCAACGTTTTAAGGTTTCTAATTTTTTGTTACGTGATGTTTTTTATAAGTTAATTGCTACCGCAAGTTGAGTAAGAGAACTTTATTCCAAAAAGATAATAACGGCTATTCAATTTTATTTAAACTACTTCCAGATTATTCATTATTTATCAGACACCTTGTATATGCAACGTAGTAAATGACATTCACAATTTTCATAAAAAGCTCTGCAACAGAAAAAGCACGAAGTTTGAACAAAAACCAACTTGAATGCAGAAACTAAAACCAATAGTACCGTCAACTGGCTCCTCGTTACGGATCGCGTGAACGTTTTTCATTTCTATTTTCTAAAAGCGAGAACTACAATCAGAGTTCATGCCAACTACGGTTTGCGTTTTAACGAGACCGTGTATGTCATTTACAGGTTCAACGTTTCGAAGGTTTTTGACGCGGTTAGGGGGTTAAAAATGTGAAATGATTTATTAGCTACACACCATGTTGTAATTTCCCATCGACGAAAATGGCCCCTTTAGGGGTTGAGTTTTTAACTTACCCCCACGCCTCATGCCTTTTTTACAGAAATACATGCCAACTACAGAACACTAAGATCGTTACAAAGTCCTTTTGCTATGTTGACGTTCATACACGCGTCGCTGCTTGCTATTACTACGCACCTGAGCTTTTCTGAAAAAAATTCAATTAGGTTAGTATAATTATGTTCTTCTAGAGCGTCACTTTTCGACGTCTTCTTTTTGATCTTGCAAATAATAAGGTTTTCGTAAGTTGACCAAACCCCAGCTACTATTGATGCAAGTAATGAAAATGATAATATAGGCTACTTATTCTATAAAGAGTATTTAATAATGAAATACATAAGTAATCAGTTTAATGTTGTCACTGTTACGACACAGGCCTTCACTCGAGTGGGAGGGGGGCGTCATCCACCAGTGTGTGTAGTGTAGGTGGATGTCATATGTTTTCGATTTTTTCCTTCTACCGCTTTTCTCATGATGTTTTCCGTCATCGTTTGGAGAGCTATTTAAATAAGTCCTGGTAGGTGTGGTGTCGGACGTAAAGTATAGCACCACCCCATTTCTGCACGTGGGTGTCGTAAGAGGCGACTAAGAGACTTACTAGAGAATGGGCAGCAGCGTTCTCTATGCATTTTACCATCAAACTGCGATCGCCAACCCGCCTGCCAAGCGTGGCGATTATGGCAAAGCCCGCCAAATTGGGGGAGGCCTATGACCAGCCGTGGACGTCTTACAGCTGAAATGATGGGAGGGTAATAATTTTCTTAACAAATCGTCACTTTACATCAATTTGACATATTGGATCCATTTCATGCACCTGTGATTTTCTGGCTCACTGCTGTATTCCATTAAAACACAATCTAGGTGAGATTTGAAAAGCATACCACAGTGCAACAGAATCAGCAGAATATCAGAGACGCCACAGGATCTAAGGTATGTAACGGTTGACCACTATTCAGCGCTGTGGGCTAGTGGTTAGGCCCCACTCGACTCCGCAAGGCACGGCGCGGTAGGCCTGCCGTAATTCCGGCAGCCGCAACCCCGGTGAGCACTGCGGTTCGCCGGGCCCTTCATTGTTATGAATGTTCCTTCTCGCTCCATTGGCCTCGCAATGATAAGGACAGATGAAATTAATAAAGACCGTAGTTCAAGGAAATAATTTTATCTGCCTAGAGCTATATTCTCAGATTATTGTCTGTTACAACTTAATGATAATTAAATAGTTTCTGGTTGAATAGACTTGGGAAAGAATTGCCTAGTTATAGGTATAGACAATCGATCTTCAGTCAGCATAGCGTAGTACGGAGTCTCAATCATCATCATCATCATTTCAGCCGTAAGACGTCCACTGCTGGACTTAGGCCTCCCCAAATTTGGGGGGCTTTGCCATAATCGCCACGCTTGGCAGGTGGGTTGGCGATCGCAGTATGGTGGTAAAATGCATAAAGAACGCTGCTGCCCATTCTCTAGTAAGTCCCTTAGTCGCCTTTTACGACACCCATGGGAAGAAATGGGGTGGTGTTATTCTTTACGTCCGGCACCACACGATACAATACGAGTACGGTACACGAGTCTCAATAGAATAACAAATAACAGCTGTACGGGTCGATCGATCAGTTAAAGCAACACTGTCCGCGGTTGGGCCATGGATGAGTGACCATGTTTACATACCAATGCCCCTTTGTGTCTCGGAAAGCACGTTAAGCTGTAATTTCTAGACCTTTGGCAGGTGTTACGGTTCGCCAAAAGCCAGAAAACCTGACAATCAGCATTACCGAGATGATCTGTGAAACTTAGTAACTTTTTTTTTTTTTTTTTGGATGGGAAATCATCAATTAATGACTTCTCCCGCTCTGGGCGGAGCGGGAGGGCGTGTCAGACTTTTACTGACTAAAACCCACCCGTGTTCCTTCAGTTGCCCATGTGCCAGGGTCACGGTATCTCTTTCGAACAATCACGCAACCCCGGCAGGCATCGGTCCTAGCAGACCCCTTCAGTGTGGCTGACATCTCTTTGAGGCGCGCGTGGAACACTACGCGCCGTCGACCCGAGCTTGGTCCTTACCGGGCGGCGAGCTACCCATTGCTCGCCACCCGCAAGCTCGCGCCTACGGTGGCCGGGAGTCCGCAATTGACTCCCGGCGCCCGGGGCGTCTCCTCCTGCGGCGGCTAACTTAGTAACTTGTTAGTGGAGGTTAGTCGCTCCGTGTAAAAAATTGGTATTCAATTTCTTGCTGTTTGACAGAAAGCCGACCCCAAAATAGTTTGGAAAATGCTAGGCGGTTGATTAAGCGGCTAGTTTATACTACTTATTTGATTTTCTTACTACAATAAACACATACAGGGTGTGGCGTAAATAATGGTCCACCGTTCAGGATTCGATGAACCAGATAATTAACTATAACAATTAAAATTTTTAACCATTTTTACCCAAGTGTTCCGAAAATATTTCATTTATGTCTTTTATTTACGAAATTTCTACCTTTTATTACATATTTGTTTGTAGTTTCAACAAAAACCATTATTTTTTCATTCTGATTTCTGTTAATTACTGCTGAATACTAGAGCTATCATGATAAATTATGTTTTTTTTTTTTATGTAAATTCAGCGCTTTTGAAGAAAAAGTTGGTTCTTCTCTAATTTTAACCCCAATTTTTAACACACCATCAAGTCCAAGAGCGATTTTTGTAAAAAAAAAAAAACGCCTTGGGTAAAAAAGTTAAAAAAAAAATTGTTATAGTTAATTATCTGGTTCATCGAATCCTGAACGGTGGACCACTACTTACGCCACACCCTGTATATTATGATTATGAGTAAAACAACGAGTACAGAGGTATGAACAGCACGAAGAGCAGGTATACAAATCGGTGTTCCATAAACATAATCGGCCTGTAATTTTGCCACTGCTGGGACACATTCCTGCTCTCGGTGAAAGGGAGTGGGCCGTAATCCACCACGCTGGCCCGTTATGGGTTAGTAGTGGTCACATGTCTATCAATTTATTGGTGACAATCTAGGTTCCACACGATGTTTTCATTCACCTTTGAGAGCCATGATGATGTAATAATTTAAACCAAGTTAAGTAACGGTCTGGGTTTGAACTTACAACCAACACCAGCAAGGCTATCACTGCTCCGCATAAAAGCAGTGTTAAAACGATCTATGTCAGATAAATAATACAAGTAAAAACATATCGCACCCCTAGATCTAAAGGGAACTAACTCAAAATTCTTAATTTTTGAATTATGCACACATTCGAGTCTGTCATTTCAATACCTATCGACCAATAAACCAGATTCAAAACTATTTCCAACATTAAACTCCAAATATGTCTAATGTTGGAAATAGTTTTGAATCTGGTTTATTGGTCGATAGGTATTGAAATGACAGACTCGAATGTGTGCATAATTCAAAAATTAAGAATTTTGAGTTAGTTCCCTTTAGATCTAGGGGTGCGATATGTAAGTCTTCAACAAATTGAAACTCAACTACAAAAGGAGGTACAAAAAACGAAAGCATTACAAAAATAAGTCCCACACGGTTTTGTATTTATTTTTTCTAAAAATATTTTGTACGGCTCTAACGCTATCTACAATTTCACAGCTATTCGCAATGTGTGGCTTTTAAAATGGCGGCGCGGTTTAAAAATAACGGTAAGAGGATTTAGAATGCAATTTCGCGCATGCCGTGTAATAATTCTGGTCTGAATTATGAAAGTTGCCGGGTTTACCACAACTTAGTGTTTTAGCGGAAACTAGGGTAAACCCATTTTGCTTTGGATATGGGACCGGGTAAAGGCTACTTAGAAATTATAGCTTGTAAGTATGCTGTAATAACTACATATTTGACCCTTGTCAAAGTCAGTGCATTTATTTCAAATAAGCACATATGAGGCACTTTTGTTTGGAAACATTTACATTGAAATACAATTGATTCTAATCGACCCTTCCAAAAGTAGTATGAACAGAATAGGCAAGAAACTCAACCATCACTCTTTTAAAATATTCAACAATATTTTGTATAAATCTATATTCTAATATATAAAATTCTCGTGTCGCAGTGTTTGTTACCAAACTCCTCCGAAACGGTTGGGTCGATTTTTATGAAATTTTGTGTGCATATCGGGTAGGTCTGAGAATTGGCCAATATCTATTTTTCATACCCCTAAATGATAAAAGTGACCCACCTCTAAATATTTTTTATATAATTTTTTGTCAATTTTTTCTATTTTTTTATTTTGATTTGGCATTAAAAAATACATACAACTCTAAATTTTCACTCTTTTTCACCCGGCAAAACAACGTTTGTCGGGTCAGCTAGTATACTTATAATATTATAAAGCTGAAGAGTTGGTTTGGTTGAACGCGGTAATCTCAGGAACTGCTGGTTCGAATGCAAAAATTATTTTTGTGTTGAGTAGCCAATTTATTGAGGAAGGCTATAGGCTATATAAAATTACTCTACAATCAAAAGGAGCGGAGCAGCAGTGAAAAGTGTACGAAAACTGGCAGGCAATTCGATGCGACGGGAAGGGTCAGGGGAGCAAAAATTTAACGCGGCCGAAGTCGTGGGCAGAAGCTAGTTAATTATAAATTTATGATTATCATCAGCCTCAGAGCATTTTAATAACAGATGGGTCATGTATTAATTAGACTCTCACATTTCTCTTTAACTTTAGTTAGGGTTTTTAATGTATTGTTTCTGCATGTGATTATTTTATTTTATTAATGTAATGTTCAACACAATCTTAATTGTTATGAATAAATAAATGAATGAATAAATGACAAACTTGGTGTTCGTGCATACGTAAGTTTTCCCGCTAAACTCTTGGCCACATTTAAACTGGCGGATAACCAAATCAGAACTCAAACAAATAACATTTATAGGAACATATTTCCGGATAAGCCTGCGTACCAAAATTTTATGCTACACTGCACATGAGACCCTAAACACTAATCATTTTGGTTTAATTTGTAATAGTAGGACCTTTATCGCTACCTTGTGGACTCGGTCAAGAATAAACCCATCTGTTCCACACTAAAATAATATCACTCGGAAAGCTGTCACACTTATATGGAATTGTGCTGGATATATTTGCCGCATGTCAGATGATCGATGGGCCAAACTTGCAATGCAATGGGTCCCGCTTGATGGCCAACGAAATCGCGACAGGCCCAGGAAATGGCGATATAAACCAGACAGGGTCACCTTTGAGGAGTGATGAGAGTGCAAGACTATTTGCTATACCTGTTTGCGTGCACCCATTCAGAATAAATACCACATATCGGGTGAGCCTCGGGAGTGCGTCAATGAAATAAAAGATCTTGGACTGACTTTAGACGTGAATATGGCCTTTAATCAGCACTTTAGCGGTGTCTCTGCCAAGGTCTTCTAATCACTTGGTTTTGGTAAGAGACAGGTAAGTAAGTTTAAAGACAGGAATGTTTTACTCACTCTGTGTTATTCGTTTGTACGTTAAGTTACTCCAATGTACCACCAAGCAACGAACTATGATAATATAATTATGCTAAGTGTGTGAGCGAATAACAGTGACATTTCATATTTAATTTTTTTTTTTTTTATGACATTTACTGAATGTAAATGTGAGTACCAGGCAGACAACATTGAATACATGACTTTATTACATAACTGTCTAGCAGATTTGAGTATCTTATATATGGGCTACGCAAATGTCCTGCAGATCTGATTGTGTCTTGTGACGGATCGTTGAGCTCCCTAAAATAGGGTTGAGCTATACGATGACAGACACATACATGCCATCTGTTGGGACAGGTCAGCTCAAAGCTGCAATGGCTCTTTCTTCATAAGGCTCTTCCAGAGATGGCCCAGCGTTGTTAGACTCACAGAAAATTCTAATAATACCTATAGTATTTACACTTTAAAAGAGACCCTGACCTCTGAGTTTCATCTCATGCATTTCTTCTCAGGGAACAGTCAGCTAGTAGTTGCCGGCGCAATTAAGTTTAAAAATATTGACCAACAAAATATTGACGAATAAAAGTATCTTATAAGGTAGAAGAAGATAGTGCTGATTGTTGTTGACCTTTCACAACCCCTGTATGTAATTTTAATCAAAGTTCTCGATGAAACCGCTTATTGATCGACAAGTGTATTTCTTTTAATGCTTGTTACCTCAGAACTTCGTCATTTATATAATTGAAAACTTCTTGTATTGTTTGAAAGAGTATACTTATACAGAGGATTTTATTCTGAAACATTACAAATGAAATATCTACATTATCATGTCTATAGACAAATCTCAATATTGTCACACACTAGATAAATACAGAAGGCTGATAAGATAAGATAAGATAAGATGCATTTATTTGTCAGAAACACGTGTAGGTTTAAAATCAGTAGGTGTGATTACAAAGAAAAAAGTTTCAACATGTTTTGCCTAGAAAGGCGTACAAATACAATAATAATGTTATTAAAAGAATTATACAATAAAATTAAAAATTAAATAAAGTCACATTAAATTAAACAAAAAAATAAAAATATACTAAAAATGTCTAAAATACATCATTCAAATAGTCAGCAACACTATAATAGCACTTATTTATTAAAAGTTTCTTCATATTTTTACTAAAACTATTTATATTTAAATCTTTGTATGCCTTTGGTAACTTGTTGTATAATCTAGGAGCCATACAAAATACACTTTTACGCATGAGAGCCGTTTTAGCATTATATATACGAAGTCTTCCATCATCACGTTGACTTCTTTCAGTACTATCTGAAAACTTTGGAAACAGTTGCGGATTCTTTTTAACAAATAATACTGTTTCTAATATATACAAGGAAGGAAGTGAGAGAATTTGATTTTTAATAAAATATGGTTTGCAACTGTCCGTAATTCCAAGGCCAAACATAGCTCTTATGCATCGTTTTTGCATTTTAAAAATAAGATCTTTTTTTGTAGAGTTTCCCCAGAAAATAATACCGTATCTAAGGATCGATGCAACAAGTCCGTGATAGGCAGCAAGCAATGTATCCGTATTTACAACAACAACACAAATTTTGATACAACGAGAGAGTACGCACGCATACATAGTCACGGCTCACACACATGATGCCTTTGCAAGCTTATCATTTGCATCTGTGTTCGTGTATTACTTGTCAAATAATAGCTCCAATAATATAATAATCAGCCTGTATTGTCCCATTGCAGAGCAATGGCCTCCCTTTCCTTTTCCCACTCAACTCTATCCTGAGCTAATATGGACCAATCCCAAATGTAGGCGTCGAGTTCGTTCCGCCATCTACGCCTTGTGATGCCATTTGACGTTTTCAGGGACCTATGTTGTGGTGGTCTTACCCCACATTGCATCCGACATACGGCAAACGTGTCCGGCCCAGTCCCATTTGAGCTTGGCTGCTTTTTGTTTGACGTTTATAATTTGTGTCTAAGAGCACAGTATCGTGTTCCATATCCGGTTGGTAAGGTGAACTTCAAGGATACTACGCTCCATCGCTCGCTGGCAGACCTCGAGCCTGGTCCTTTGCTGAACTGTTAAGCCACATTTATTTTATTAAGATATCCGCCAAGCGACCTGAAGTGCATCACTTTTTTCCTCCGATTCCTCCAAGCGATCCACACAGTGGTAACACCCGGGCGTTTCCTCCCGCCTTATTCGTAACAGGAACTTCCCAAAACAGCAATGTCTGGTGAGGACCTGCGTAACACGGAAAGTGAGCACGCCATGGGGCCTCTCTAGCCACTCCTCAAAGAGAGGACTTACCTTTGCAATTGTGGCATGCCCAACATTGAGTTATGACAATCGTACCCACCATGTCACCATGAGTGAAGTGCATGCCTGACTTCCAGGTACATCAATTTACTTTGACATTTATAATGTCATAATTTTCCTGCCCTTATCCTAATTTATTTGGGGTCGGCGCAACATGTCTTTTTCTTCCTTTTTGACTTTTATAATGTACTTAGATTACCTAATTACATTATTGTAGTAAACATTACAATACAAACTATTACGTTCCCACAATAAATCACATTTTTCAATTTAACTTATGTTACCAAACAAAATGTTCGAGGACAGAAAAAGCGCAGCTAATAGTGTTGCTTTTTCACCATATTTTTCAGTTTTACATTTCATTTTAAGCACCATTCCAAAGAATACTTCAACTTTAACTAAATAAAGTTCAAAATGCATTAGTGGCTGCTCAGAATTATATAATACTCTTGATGGTACTTTCATACGAGCTATGCGATTCGATTTTTGCTAAGTACCTTGCAAGTATTATATTTGAATGTGAATGGGCGCTCGTGTGTATTTCCGTAAAGTGGGCTGTACACTCGCGAAGCGAAAGAAAAATCAAGCAGATTAAAAAAAACCGACCAAGTATCACAAGGGCTTCATTAAAAAAAAAAAAAAACACTTTTCTTGTATGAATACAGGTAATTAAATTACATTTAAATTAAAGAGGACAACATTTAATTAATTTTAATATTTTATTTGATAAATGAAGAAATTTTCACATAATTTGTATTTACGTTGGTCCATCAAGGACCATCATAAATACTCATTTTGTGAAAATTTCAACTATAGTACCTACGAAACCACGGAACGCCACATGCTACGATCTCTACACACTTCTTTTGCCTCGTTTAGGTTCATACAATTGGTCATACACACACGCCGGTTGCGAGTACTACGCACCTGACCTTTCTGAAGAACATCACCAATAAGGTCCCTATATGTCCTCCTAGGGCGTCCCCTCCCGGTGTTTCCACTCACATCTGCCTTGTAAATGTAAAAAATTATATTTTGGCTAATAATGACCGTGAACTAGAACAGCTTGAATGTTTTCAAGCAGAGACCGTGCTTTGGCAATTAAACTTAAAGAAGGAAAAAAAAATGTGCATGAGGCTTGGATAAGAACAAGTACCATTATGGACATTTCAGTATAGTCACGATAGTTCTGAGAAACACAATAACGTAACTGCAAACAAAAGTGAACGTTGAGAGACCAGGGCGTATGTTGTTTCCCTCAGAGTTTACGTGCGATTCGCAGTCAAAATTCGCAGTCGCGATACGCGAGCGCGTGTAAAGCTTGCTTTACAAATTTTGCTTAAAAGTTCGTGTAGTGGAAATAAGCGTGAGTAATTTCGAAAAAGTTTAATGTTATATGGTTAGTATTTTCAGTAAATACATTAAATGTTTCTGCCATTTTTCTCAACTTTAAGGACCCTTTTCGTTTTTCGGAGTTAATTCAGTTTGTTTTTATTCTGCCAGAAAAACTTAAATATCTATTTAACTGAACACAAAGACGATCAAACGAAAACAAAAGAATCTTTTTAAACTGTGGTCACAATCTAATTTGAGCATTAAAATAATTAAAAGATGCATAAAAACTTCACAAGTTTTGTACGCAAAATAGTTTAAAGTTTTAATTCGAGAATTCGTTTAAAACTTACCTAAATGCACACCACAATTATGTGCCACCAAATAGAAAGATCTAGAAGGCCAGCTCGATACAACAGTTTGCGTAAATCGACTTATCAACTGTTAAGGGTACTGAGGTTTCGAGCAGTCTAATCTACAGTTATTCGCTCAAAGTTTATCCGAGTACCAATCGACGGTAATCATTTTGTTATTTTCTTTGTTGTTAATGGCAATTTAATGGGATTCAAATTTTCATAGGTAATTGAATTTTAATGTATTTTAATTTTAACGATTTTGACCTTAGTTCTATGGATCAGCCGTACCATGAGTTTCGAAATTTTGACTTTGGAGGTTGTAACAGACATGACGCACTGGTTGACTGATTGGCGTAATACGCGAGGAGAAGACTCGACGAAGCTTCTCAAATGCTGCCCAACCTAGTTGAATTTAGTCTCCTAGGCTCCTTCTCAAAGCCTGCTATCCGCTTTACTTCT
This sequence comes from Aporophyla nigra, assembly GCA_947507805.1. Lineage (NCBI taxonomy): Eukaryota > Metazoa > Arthropoda > Insecta > Lepidoptera > Noctuidae > Aporophyla > Aporophyla nigra. Next base: position 12,931,149 of record OX382315.1, on the reverse strand, counting down.
ACCTATTTACGTATTAACCTATACTGCTGGTTTCAATCATCTCTTTATACTACTTAGCCGGCTCCGTGTGGTGCCGGACGTAATGAATAGTACCACCCCATTTCTTCAATAAGGGACTTACTAGAGAATGGGCAGCAGCGTTCTTTATCATTTTACCTGCGCAGCAGCGTTCTTTATGCATTTTACCACCATACTACAACCGCCAACCCACCGCAAAGCGTGGCGATTATGGCAAAACCCCCGGGGAGGCCTATGTCCAGTAGTGGACGTCATTCAGCTAAAATGATGATGATGATGCAGCAGTAGATTTTCTTTGCAGTCTACTTGCAAAGCCCTAGCCGTGATAGTTGGTATGGATAATCTTGGATTTGTTACAATACCGGCGCATGCTCCCGACGAGGATAGGCCTTCAAACACATCAGTCGCAAATGCGCTTGCACTCGCTGTATGCGTAGCGTGTCTATGTGTGTGTACGTTGTCTCTTCCTTGTATGAACCCGGCCTTCTGTATTTATCTAGTTAGCCACTATACTGAGGTTCGTGCAACGATCCTTGCAGACATGACAATGTAGTTGTTTAATTTGTAATTTTGCTCAGAACAAAAGGATTTTCTTTTTTAAGTGGTTCCATCGGGAACTTCGATTAGAGGACATACAGGGCTCGTGAAAGGTCAACAACAATTTTAAAAGTATTAGACAACTACCTACTTTTAAACTATAATTGAAAACGCCCTTCGCCTGAAAGAACGGTCTAGATTTTCAGAATCTGTGATTTATACTCAGGTCAGAGGTAACACTTGAACAGCAATATAGCCATGTCTACTATTGTCAATGTTGAATTGTAAAAGTAGCACGAACAGGGGTTATGATTTATTATTTTAAAACATTACCACATATTGTGGTAATGTTTTAAAATAATCCTACTTTATGTCTTTCTCCTTTCTCCTTTAATCCTGCTTTATGCCTAGATGTTTAGAGCAGCAGTGATCGAAAGGTAGAAACGGCTCCGAATATTTAGCTAAAACTATTTTTCTGAAATTTCTCCGAATATTTACTAGTCATGCGAACTCAACCAGGTGCTTTATTTTGTGTAAATGATTTCATCACCACTACTATCAAAACGGTGACGGAAACCATCATGAGGAAACTGGCATGTCCAAGAAGAAAAAATCGAAGATATTTGACATCCAACAACTCGCACTGGGCTGGGCCCACGTGGTAGCTCATAGCTCACTCCCTCTCACAGAAAGGAGGCTTGTGTCCCAGTTGTGGGAACATTATAGACTGAGTATGATCTTTGATGAGCAGTTTGTCAAAATTGACTTTATCCTTTATCAAAATTATTTTTAAAACTAAGTATTCCTTCATCGCTACGAGTGATAAAGTGTCACTTTGTCTAGGTCCTGAGGGCTCCAATTAATTTTAACACAACTCAATCATTCTACAAGACTGCACATAATAATAACAGTAAATCTAATTACAAAATAGACTAACGTATTTAAAATCACATTGTCAAAACTAAATTCACATCACAAACACGATTAATCAACCCTGCTAAGTGGATATAGCTCTTTAACTTTGTCAGAAAATTACAACTTTCAAAAGCATATGTTCTTTAAACTAATTAGCGGTGTGTATCGCATGTCGGGGTTAATTTCGTGCAGTTCAAAAGGTCTGTACTTGCTGTACCGTTGCATGATAATGGGCCTATACGAACTAAAGTTGTTAGCGTCTTAGTGTATTGTGATCTCACTTTGCTAGTTCGAGCTGTTTTAATTAGCAGCGAATATTTTCTATTAAGGTTTGGAAAAGCGGGACTTGGTGTTGGGTTTTGATTCGTTATGACGCATGACGTAGTTTGTAATTGATATTTTGTCTCATGGAAAATGGAGATGGAATGATCTAGTCGATTCATGCGCTGGATAGGTATGTTCTGTACCGTCTGATACGTAAACATTATTAACAGGATGTTTCATAATTCTAATGCATTATTTATTTTCTTAGTACCTATGATCTTAATTAATGGTAATAATGTTTTAATCAAGTCTAGAGGTATATTATGTCGGATACATTGAGTGGACAGCCTTTGTAAGACGACTAAAATGTCACGGTGTATAGAGGTCGGCTTCCAGTCTAACCGGATACAGCTGATTACCTGTATTTTACGTGGAGCGACTGCTTATCTGACCTCCACAACCCAGTTACTGGGTAATACGATACCCCTTGGTAAGACTGGTTGTTAGATTTTATTTATTTCTCTTCGAACACTGCAGACAAAAGAAGTCAACGAAGATATGGGTCAAGAAATTGTCTTGCCATTCATTCTTTGTTTTGGATCCCGAACTAATCGTATCTCCGTAAGTGATAAGGATTTGGAAATACCCGCATTTTTGGCCGAAAACACGGATTTCGTGTTAAGGGAGTCGACCTTCTGATACGGTGAGTCTGATGATGAAACAATGTATTAGGAATTCATCTTCGAAATCCTTCGGATTGTCATATATAAAGTTTGTCACACAATTGGGGTGCTGATTTTCCTGCTTGGTTTCAACGGTTCGCGCTTGTCAGTCTGTCCGTCACGTAGGCGATTAAACTGGAGGCCGAAGCATGCGGTTTGAAAATTAGTTAAGATCAGACGGATTTACTTAGGTAGAACTGAGTATGTTCTAGTTTTAAGCTTCATCATCTCACCACTGCACTTTATTGAGGCAATGTTATACAAGGGACACTAAAGGCGCACGGCGCAATGCAAAAATCCTCCCGTGAGACTTTCGTATATTTTGTTGCGTTGCGGCGTGGCCCTCCCCATATGTAGCGCAGCCACATTGCACTGAATTAGACAGTTTTTAGTTCTTATTCATTTGAATCTGTATAAAACAATTATTATTGCTTTATGATGCGGCCCGTCGCGGGTTTTATGTGCCCATTTTCGGACGGATGTTAAAATATCAAGGTTTTTTGTGCGACACTTTTGAACTCATGGTGTCGATGTCTTGCGCATTGAGAATACAAAAGCGGGTATCTCAGCGCTTCAAAAAAAAAAAAAGAAAAACACTGTTCGATTTTCAAACCTATTTATTTTCAAAAATATCCACCGGGACGTGGTTATGCCCGTGTGAATGTAGACTCTCTTTTGTAATAATTGCATACTTAATGTTAGCTATAGTTTCACGTTTTTGGGTCAAACCCTAAAAATCCCCAGAGAGATGTGGATTTTAACTCGGCTTTGCAATTAATTTGTGTAGGAGGGAGTGTTATTATAACTTTAAATTGTTCTCAAATTAGATTTAAGCTAACGCTGTTGACGTTACTTAAATTTAAAATACAGTATAGAGTACATAGAGTTTAAAAAATTGAGCTTTATTGCTGCAAAACCTCCATTGCAGGACATAGGCCTCTCCCAACCATTGCCTCTTCGAATAGGTCGGTGCTTCTCGCATCCAGCGAAATCACAACGTTACGGAGGCCACAGGAGTCCGCTAGATGGACTTCCCACTAGGTGGAAATGTGTCATTGCCACTTCATTTTGCCTATTCTTCGAGTTATGTTGAATACACTGCGGAAAATGTTTTTGGGTTTCTCCGCTAGGGATTCTCAGTAGCAGCCTAGTCTTACTTTGTGTCCGGTTGAGGGCAAAAGGTTCACCGTCTATTACGTGGGTTTTAATTCTTGGGTGACATCAGTGTGATGCGCAGTTTGCATGTGGCATTGGTGGTTGGTTGAGAGCAGTGGTGGCCCCGAACTACGAGTTGTTTCGTGAGTTCAAACCCAGGAAGACGCTATACTTTGGGTAAATATCCATCACCACTGCTCTCAAATCGGTGAAGGAAAACATCTTGAAGAAACCGGCATGTCCTAGAACCAAAAATTCGAAGATATGTGACATCTACCGACCCGCACTGGACCCGTGTGGTAGATTACGGCCTATTCCCTATCCCTGAGAGGAGGTCTGTGTCCTAGTAGTGGGAATGGTCATCATCAACATTTCAGCCGTAAGACGTCCACTGCTGGACTTAGGCCTCTCCCAATTTGGGGGCCTTTGCCATAATCGCCACGCTTGGCAGGCGGGTTGGCGATCGCAGTATGGTGGTAAAATGCATAGAGAACGCTGCTGCCCATTCTCTAGTAAGTCCCTTAGTCGCCTTTTACGACACCCACGGTAAGAAATGGGGTGGTTTTATTCTTTACGTCCGGCACCACACGGTAGAAGTACACGGCACAGTGGGAATGGTATAGGCTGATTATTGATGGTATCGTCACACGCCAAAAAAGAAAAAGGGTAATACGAAACGCATACCGACTAAAACAAGTATTTTGACTACTATCTTATGCCAAAGACAAGGGGTTCGCTCGAAAAGGTGTTTTTATCCCCCCTAGATCTTTCGTTGTTCTTCTTTAGGGATACATGTTTATCAGCAAACGTGTTGGTATGGGGGACGTGCGTGCATGATATAAGATACCCTTAACTTAAATGTTTTTTGCCTTTTAGTATCATCAGTTTTTTTCATTTTTATTAGTGGCTTGCTGTGTTTGCAGTTGCAAAACTAAAACTATAACATTTAATTCAGCCAAAACTCAGATTAAATCTGTGTTATAGTGAAGCTAAAACTTTGTACCCGTTTTATCGAAAATAACGCGGACGGAGATGCATGAAATTTGGCACAGATAAAGTTTATATCGACAGTGGAAAAGTAAAATGGCTAACCCGCCAAAACCTGAAATCTTAGGAATGATTTTTAAGGTTTTTTTTTTCACGATAAAAATTCACGGGAATCCTGGGTTGAGCAAAGTGTTATTATTTCCTATTAAAATCAAAAGTCATTTATTCAAATTAGGCTGAGGATCAGCACTTTTCGAACGTCAAAATTACAAAAGACAGTCACCCAAAACGCCCACCCGTCGCGCACTTCCTAGTGCTTTAGCTGGGAAGAAGAATTGGCCAACAAACTCCCCAGCAGCACAGCTGTCTGTCCAGTTAGAAGAACTTGATTCTATACAATGGTAAGTAGTAAAACAATAAGAGACACAAAACATTAAATTAAATGATTTGCTATATGCCAGCTAGCCAACTCAATATACCAACAAATAAAATGAAAACTAATAGTTAAGTAATGTTTAGTTTTATTGTGTTTTTATTTTTATTTGTCCGAACAACTAGCAATTCTGTTTATTGATATGTGGATAACGTTGTGAGTAGTGTATTTATTACCTCTATTATTAAGTTCTAACCTATGCCTACTTTTTAGTACACTGCTGTTTGTTGTCCCTAAGTAAATAAATAAATAAACGTAAACGTGGCTGCAAAAATAAAGGCCTCGTGGCAGAAAGGGCGTGACAGCTTACATATGCAATGCTGAATTATGTGCACATAGCTGTTACGACCTGAGTTACAACTCGAGGCCACAAATGATAAACTAGGACCATTGACGTAAAATAAACAGGTAGGTAATATTAATAATAACAATATCAACATCAAGGTCAATAAGACATATTACATGGGACTTTAAAGTAATCGGCAAAATGTATGTGTACCATCGATACAACTCTGTCTAACCTTTCGGGAATAACAGGCGTTATGTTATATCATATTATGAACTAGCTTCTGCCCAAGACTTGTTACGTGTGAAATTTTGGACTGCGACCCACCGGGTCGAATCTCATCGCCCGCCCGCGCTGTTAGTTAGTTTCGATTGACTTTCTTTTTATTTTTCTTTTTGCTCGGCTCCTTACGGTTGCAGCGTGGTGTTAAATAGTCCATAACCTCCCTCAAGTATGGTGCTATTCTGCCAGGTTCGCGAGATTTGTTCGAAAGAGATACCTTGGCCCTGGCACATAGGCAACTGAAGGAACACGGGTGGGTTTTAGTCAGTAAAAGTCTGACACGCCTTCCCTCTCCGCCCAAGAGCGGGAGACGTCATTTGATGATTTCCCACCCCTAAAAAAGCATGGTGCTATCAAATACAAGAAGAAATGTTCAAATTTGATAGATTGTTTTAAAGATAAGCGCGTTCAAAAAAAAAAAACAAACCCTTCAACTTTATAATAAGTAGACGCTGAAAAGTTTGTTCGCAACAGATATAGAGTTTTCAAATGATACTCACAATAATTCTTAAAGGAAATAATCCTACAAAAAAATAACATACAATAATACTATACATACATACAATCACGCCTTTTTCCCATGGGGGTAGGCAAAAACCACGGAACGCCACCTGCTACGATCTCTACACACTCCTTTTGCCCCGTTCAGGTTCATACAATTGGTCATACACACACGCCGGTTGCGAGTACTACGCACCTGACCTTTCTGAAGAACATCACCAATAAGGTCCCTATATATCCTGCTGGGGCGTCCCCTCCCGGTGTTACCACTCACATCTGCCTTGTAAATACCTTTTGTGAGCCGACATTCATTCATCCTCTCAACATGACCATAATACTATAATTAAAACAAAAATCTAATTCCTTTCAAGTAAATTCGTGTGAACGGGTAAGCTAACACGTTGGCAGTTCATTAGTTGGATGAGCTTATTACGGCCGCTATTGAAAGCTGCTCGGCTAATTATATGCAACTATGTTCTACTACACATTCTTGTATGTAGAGAATACGGGCTGTAAGGACGGTAAGCGTTTCTGTATCTCCTAATTGGAAATTGTTTTCAAAACAAAAAAATCGAAGACATAGCCAAAGCCTTTTCAATTTGTTGTTGACCGATTCAATAAATAAATATTTGAGTAGTATCCATTCACGGAGCCTTTTTGTAACCACTCTTGTGTCGATCAATCTGTAACAAAGTTTTCTAAATATGCTTTTCGAAAAAAAAAAACCTGAAACGATCGATCTCTAGGTGTTTAACTTTAGGTGTTCTTATTCAGTTCAGAACAGACGGATCTGAAGATAAACAGACCACGTATGGAACCGTATGGAAGCAAATAGTTAAAACTGACAATCCGACCGTATCGGTTATTATGTGCACCGATCCGTTCAGACCGATCGCATCAATCTTCAGTTTAATAACTATGTGCACCTTTCACAAAAGTTTGCCAAGCATAAGAACAGTATGTTCCACATGAGGCTCCGGTAGTACCTAATACAAATCCCAGCATGTTCATGGATGCAGTCTTAATTACTATGTTATGAGGCGCCTTCTCTATAGCGACAGGATATTGTACAAGAAACACTAAGAATGCTTTGATGAGACTTATTATGAAGGTATGGTATTATTTAGTGGGGATTTACGTGAGAATGAATTTTGTTGTGATTTATTTCTTGTGATTAAAGATGCTGCCGTTTTAATTTCATGATTCAAACGACTTCAAAAAGATCCTTTTGGGATGTTCTAAATTTGGTGGTATTTTTAAACTATTATTTATTGAAACCGCACTGGGCCCGCGTTAGGGCACACTCCCTCTCGGAGCCCATAGTATCCAGGCAGTGAGAACATTATAGGCTCATTTTGCTATGTAAGGTATAAATCAGGACATATTCTACCTGTGTGACAATTTTATTCAATACCGTTCCGCCGTTCATGCGTAATGAAGTAACAAACATACAAATTCTCTCACATTTATTATTCAGAAAAGGAAAATAACACTCACACGGTCATAAAATTTACCCTCACCGCATCGTTTAGTTAAAAATGATCGCTCATTACATGTAATTAAGTTGTTAGGGGGTACAGTGTGTTGTTTATTTTCATGTACAGGATGCTGTTAACGTTTATTGCCATGTATGGGAGTTACATTTGCATTTTTACGGTCATTTGAAGTTTAATTGTAACTATGTTAATTGTTTTGTGGTATCATTTCGTTGCGAGATTTTGGAAACTTGTTTAATTTTTTGTCGTTTTTGAGGACAGGAACTATAAGACAGTTCCTATTTAGAAGATAAAAACCGGCCAAGTGCGAGTCGGACTCGCGCACCGAGGGTTCCGTACAAATGTGTAGGTATAAAGTTTAAAATTTTATTTTATTTTTTATTATATGATGTAACTAAAAATTTACGGTTTTCGCAATTTTTCCTTTATCTGTGCTATAAGACGTTGCTTCGTACCAAATTTCAAAATTCTAGATTGACTGGAAGTGCCCTTTAGGTTTTGATTCCCTTGCGAGTTTCGAAAATTTGCGGAAATTTGCGGCATAAACGGCTATATCTTTTGATTGAGTTAGATTAGAAGTTTGATTTTTTCACAGCTCTAAGAGACAGTAGACTTGAGTATTTGAAATGAATTTCAGCTTGATATCTCCACGCGTTTCTGAGAAAAAGGGTCTTGACAGACGGACGGACGGACGGACGGACGGACGGACAACAAAGTGATCCTATAAGGGTTCCGCTTTTTCCTTTTGAGGTGCGGAACCCTAAAAATTATTGAAATGCAGCACATTTCATACAACATGTTCGTGAACGGGCTCAGTGGGAACTGGTCACCTATTATTTTAATTTCTGAATAGTTATTTTATTTTTGTTTTTATTACGGACTCTTTTAATGTGCACGTCTAATCGCCACTTCGAGCGGTTCTGTGCTTCCCACATCCATTAGATTCCTGCGGACTTCACAAGGTCATCGGTCTACCTTGTGAAAGATTCCAACGTTAAGTTTTCTGGCACGCAGTCGCCTAGACTAAATATGCGATCTTGTATCGGAAGACGTAGCATTGGAAGGCCTTCCACAAGGTAGACGATGAGGTCATCGGTCCGCCTTGTTGGAGGCGTATCTGGCAGGATCCTAAGGCCTTCAAATACTTATGAATTTGCTGGATATGAGAAGCACCGATCCGATCGAAATGTCGATGCTTCGTAGAGGCTTGTGTCTAGCAGTGGATGTTTTTCAGCAATACTGCCCAACTTTTAAACTCTACGGCTAGCCGCACACACACAATAATATTGTAAGTGCAAGATAGTCAATAATCTTTATCAATATAAGGTCCCGCACACTACGCAATATTATTGGCAATTTCCGTGGTATAATCTGACTCAGTCGCTCCGCAGCTAATCATGTCATCATCATTTCAGCCGTAAGACGTCCACTGCTGGACTTAGGCCTCCCCCAATTTGGGGGGCTTTGCCATAATCGCCACGCTTGGCAGGCGGGTTGGCGATCGCAGTATGGTGGTAAAATGCATAGAGAACGCTGCTGCCCATTCTCTAGTAAGTCCCTTAGTCGCCTTTTACGACACCCACGGGAAGAAATGGGGTGGTGTTATTCTTTACGTCCAGCACCACACGGTACCCAGCTAATCATGTGCGCACGTTGAATATAATAGATGGAAAGAAAAAGTCGTTGTATTGAGTATTGCCTTAATTTTATCAATCAAATAAAGGCAATCAAGAAAGATGCGATCGATTAAGGACTGGAGGAGGAAAAAAAGCTGACGTAAATCACTTTACTCTAATAAATGAATTGGTTTTCTGTGAAAGTACTATTATTATCATTGTTCCGGAAGTGAAGAATATCACCATCCCATTTCTTTCCGCGGGTGTCGTAAGAGGCGACTAAGGGACTTACTAGAGAATGGGCAGCAGCTTTCCCTATGTATATTGCCACCATACTGCGATCATCAACCCGCCTGCCAAGCGTAGCGATTATGGCAACCCTCCCCTCCCCCCAAATTGTGGTAGGCTAATGTCCAGCAGTGGACGTCTTTCGGCTGAAACGATGAACGACGACTATTATCAACAGTATCAGCATTTTCGCTATGGATATTGTTTTCGTTCTCCATTTTGAACCAAAAACACGAACGTTCGCCTGCCTTGAAATTGTTTCCTCAACTAAAATATTGCCGGGCACCCAATATTATTGACAATACATACTTTATTGTCAATATTATTGTGTGTGTGCGGCTAGCCTATGTGTCACGTTAGTTTTGCAATTTGAAGGCCAGTGTCTAGATGAACGAAAGAGATTTCGCGACCGTAACACGTATGTTTTTAAATAATTAAAATCACCCAATACAACCCTCTAAGTTCATTCTATTACTATTTCGTGAAAAAGTCTTTCAATAGTATTGAATGGACTTAGAAGAAAATTGAAAGAAAATTTTAATTACGCAGATAAGCTTAGCTTTAAAACTCCTTAATGGGCCGATTTTTTCTAATTATAAATTCTTTAGCTTAAAAAGGTCCCATACAATAAAATTCTTCTACAACGAGTACCTACACTAACTTAAGACGAATTACGTAATGCATTCTTAGTTTTCTTGTTAACCCCAACTAAGCTAATTTAAGTTAAGTTACGCTAGAAGTGAATTTAGTACAATAGCTTTACAAACCGAGCAATGTACGGTACACGAAACTCTGTTCGGAGAATTATTTTTGAATTCTTACTTTCGAGTTTCATAATTCATAAGTTTGCTTAATGCTGCAATGCGCACAAGTAGTCCCAATTTAGAAAAGACTCGCATTTTTATCTATAATATGTATGTATTTAGAAATATATAAGGTATATTTTTATCAGTTGTCTGGTTACCATAGTACAGGCCCTGCCTAGTTTGGGATCAGATAACGGTGTGTTGGTTGTCCTAAGATATTTATTTCATTTATTTATTTATTTATTTAGTCGTTTTTTAAAGGCAATGCTGTGTCCTATATTCTTGTGTTACAGGGTTGTGGAGTTCAGATAGGCAGTCAACATAACAACATAATTAGCCTATATTGTTCCCACTGCTGGGACTCACGCCTCTTCTCGGTGAGAGAGCACACCTAATTGCGTAACGCACTAGATTATTTCTATTCCATTGCATCATTTGTTTGAATAAATTGTCGGTTCAACAACGTAAATAATGCAATGAATGAAGTTTTTTTCTTTGGATGGGAAATCATCAAATGACTTCTCCCGCTCTGGGTGGAGCGGGAGGGCGTATCAGACTTTTACTGACTAAAACCCACCCGTGTTCCTTCAGTTGCCCATGTGCCAGGGTCACGGTATCTCTTTCGAACAATCTCGCGACTCTGGCAGGCATCGGTCCTAGCAGACCCCTTCAGTGCTGCTGACATCTCTTTGAGGCGCGCGTGGAACTCTACGCGCCGTCTACCCGAGCCTGGTCCTTACCCGCAAGCTCGCACCTACGGTGGCCGGGAGTCCGCTATCGACTCCCGAATGAATGATGTTTAACTATCAAAATGAAACCGATTCCTACTGATAGCAATATACGCAATTACCCCTCTGAATCCACCACGCGGGCCCAGCGCGGGTTGGTAGATGTCACATATTGTTGAATTGTTTGATACAGTACATGCCCGTTTTGTTACGATGTTTTCTTTTACCATGTCGAGAGTAATGGTGATGAAATAATTTAGGTACACAAAATAAAGCACCCGTTGGTATGCTCGTAAGTGTAGACCGATTAGAGCCCACAGTACAAATGAGAAATTAAAAATCGACATAACGTCGTTGCGCTTACAAAAAACCCTACGTGTTTTTTTTTTAAGATTTTTGTTTTTGATGGAAATTTGAGCCTTATTTCAATACACGCTAGCTGTAAAAAGCATTTTTTGATAATTTCATATAGCAGTTTTTGTAAGCGCAACGACGATGACTGGTCATGTCACCAAAATAGAATTAGTCCATGATGGACTGACTTTTTCCTGTTAGTGAAATATTTTATTTTGGACACGTACAAGGAAAATATAAACAGAAAACGGAGCATTTAACAAATTCACATAGAAACAACAAAAATTAAACCTAAATAAATAAGACCTGTGCGAAGCCAAAAGGCTTCTATCTCGTTATAATCCTGCGCTATTTAATGGTATGTAAGCTGTCGCATCGTGCCTGGGCTACCGCAGACAGACACTATTAGTCGCTTCTTATAGGGAGTATACTAGATGTCAGGGACTTTGCCGCGAAAATTGTCACCATAAATTCAGCACATGAATCTAGACCCCTTAGCATAGACATTGTCATCACATTTATTTATTTATATAATAATTTAAGCAAACAATGTAGGAGCGGACTTAATGCCAATGCTTAAATTATATTACCGGTAAAAACATAATGTAGGTGGTTTCATTGCTTAATCAAATAACGTGAATTTTGTAAACCAAAGTAATGGAGTCGACTTTGGTTTTTTGCCATTTTACTCAACCATTACCTACGTAGGTGTAAGTAACCTAATTGTTATTTAACCTTTGTTCTCAAAGGGGAACATAGATTTATTCAAAGAGTATTATTTCATTCATATATTTCGTTATACTGCGCTGAAACCAGCGCAAAATCACCTACTGCCGACAGGGCCTGCCTGATAAAGGTCTCTCTGTTCCTCTCTAATTTCTTTAATTAATTAGGTCAGTTTAAAAACAATTAAAAAAACGTATTTTGTTTTGTTGAAAATATATCATCAAGTTCAAGTAAAAAGTTAACAACACTTTCATAAATCCCTCTCACAGTAGGTACTTCTAACATTAAAATCTTCTTCCATTGGTCCGTAATCAGACCGTCTTTTGGATTAGTGTCCAAGAGAACATTAAGTGCGGCGCGAGTACGTGGTACTGGGAACTAAGTACGCGCAATGATGCGACATGGAAGCACAGCAAACAACCTGTGATATACAAAGAAGCGAGCCATCACAGCATGCAGATCAGCCATGTCAAAAGTGCCAGGGAGTGCCTTACAGACTATAGTGGTCTGGTCTTTTGCACGCTTTACCTCTAACGAGTTATGCCATACTTTCTGGTTTTGTGCGTCCCTTATTCAGATATCTTCTGCGATTTGGACGACATCGTCGACTTAATAATCAGCCTATATTGTTCCCACTGCTAGGACAGAGAATTTCTCGGTGAGAGACAGTAGGCCGTAATTTATCACGCGGGCCCAGTGCGGGTTGATAGCTGTAACATGTCTTCTATTTTTTTTCTCGTTCTCGGACATGCCAGTTCTGCCAGGGTCGCGAATTCGTTCGAAAAAGTTACCGTGGCCCTAGCTCAGACAACTGAAGGAATCATCATCATCATCATTTCAGCCGTAAGACGTCCACTGCTCGACTTAGGCCTCCCCCAATTAGGGCTTTGCCATAATCGCCACGCTTGGCAGGCGGGTTGGCGATCGCAGTATGGTGGTAAAATGCATAGAGAACGCTGCTGCCCATTCTCTAGTAAGTCCCTTAGTCGCCTTTTACGACACCCACGGGAAGAAATGGGGTGGTGTTATTCTTTACGTCCGGCACCACACGGTGCCGAACGGTACTGAAGGAATACGAGGTTTAAATCAGTAAAAGTTTGACACGCTCTCCTGCTCCGCCAAAGCGGGAGGCGTTTTTTGATGATTTCCCATCCAGAAAAAAAGGACCTGCCAGTTTCCTCACTATGTTTTCCTTCACCGTTTTGAGAGCAGTGGTGATGAAACTATTTACACAACGTAAAGCGCCTGCCTTGATACCACTGGGCCATCATTGCTTTCGTCGACTTACGTCTTATTTAACCTAAATACACTCACATCTCCCAAGTCCCAGTTCCCCGGTTTTATTTTCCATCTCAAACGCACATTTACCTAATTTCGTCAGGGATGTTATAATGATAGCTCATATAAATGCAAATGCAAGGTGAGTTGAGGTAAGATCCTAACCTTTGTTAAAACTTGTCAAATTACTGAGAAACTTCGTCAGGCCTTCGAAAGTTGGGCGTTTCGTTGCTAGTTAAGGCGCCTATGATACCGTTGTTTTATAGTAACGCTTCTGCGAATAAAATGTTATGTCTTGTGTTTGAATATAATTGGTTTATTAAAACTTCTTGGCCTTGTTATTTGGTGTTTTTATTTTTTACCGACTTGTCAAATAAAAATTCTCGATTCGGTGGATTGAAAGGATATACTTATAGTGTTCCCACTTATATTTGGTCAAGTTCTGATTTGTGATTTTTGAGTTAGCTTAAATAATACGTATTTTTTTTCAAATAGCTATGTATGCTAATGATATTACAATAATTTCTTGTTACTATTTTTTTAATCAGCAAGTGATGGTTAATGAATTTTCGTGGGGTAAAAAACAAATAAAAAGACTTCTGAAATTTAAGTTTTTTTCAGTATACACTACATACTGAAAAATAACTTAAATTTTGGTAGTCGGTTGTTAATTTTTTTATTAAACTTTTTTGATACCTAATTTCTTCGTACTTGATCGCTATCGTATTGTATAATTCAAATGTTAACGCCCTCAATCAGCAAACGATTTTTTGACAACCGACGAATTCAACGAAAGGTTTCAGATTTATGTGTTACATTCATGGTTACCGTTTATGCGTTGTATCCCGCCATCTTGTATTTTGAATGAACACAATCTTTGTTTTTTAACGGTCATACTAAAGAATGTCGTGTTAAATGTTATATCTGGTGTTTGAATTTATTTTTTTTATTAAAAATTCGTGACCTTCTGTCTTATTTTTCTGTTTTCCAATTTCGAAGTATTTATAATTTTCCAACTTCTTTGTAAAGTTCTTTGTATTTATAATCATTTTTAGCATGGGTTAACATAATGTATTTTTAAAGAAGTATCTTACCAAAGTATATCCAGTTTCTGTTTTGAGATCTGATGGAGAGTCTGTCAAGGTAAAATATTGGTTCAGATGGATTTGAAACTGCACCAACTCCGACATAGGAAAGGCTAGGCTATGGCTAGGCAGAATATGACAATGGTTGAATCCCGTGTTCTAAAATTTAATGTTATCCTTATTTGATTCCATATTTCCATTATTTCAATAATATAAGCGGTGTGATTTGAACTATTGTCGGCAGGAAAACAATAAAAACCCATTTAATTATAATTTCAATATTATCTTTACTTCCTGAACTACTGTTTTGAAATATAGAACAATTATGGTTTTTTGTTTATCTAATCGATATGACGAGGGGGATAGATCTTGAATCTTATCGACAGCGTTTGCTATATATTGATGGAACGTACCAGTTTTCACCATAACTACGAAACGTGATTACTAGTGCACACGTATGTACCTAAGTACAAACATGAGATTTATTTCTGGATTATCTCTGCTTCTTGTGTTTGCATTGACGAGGTCACAAAATACTTCTATGGATCGAAGATGGTTGAAGATATCACGGAATGGAAATCGAAGTAAGTCTAAACTTATCTATTTTGCACTAAAGTTAAAGTTCCAAAACTGCTTCATTTTAACACCACCACCAACGAATTGTTCTTTTTCTTTGTTTATACCTAAGTCTTCGCTTTTTCGTTGTCTTTTAGTCATTTACAAAATTATCAATAAATTATGCATATATTTCACCAACTCTCGATAAATTATGATAATTATGTCTGGCAGAAGTTTCACAAACACTGTTGTAGATAATGCTAATCTGTACGAAGAAATAGAATTTGATGAAATCCAGAGGGCAGAGACCTCTCTGTAAGAGGGAATGTAATAAGATGGATTGGTGGACGAGACATGTCTTCAAAGTTTTTATTTTAGGACATAACGATTTTCTCTCGATGCTGTATTCCCCTATTTTAAGAGCACTTGTGATAAATGAACTGCACAAACTTATTAAGATTTCGGACTTTTTCAGCTGTCTCACCTTTTTTAGTCGCCACAGTGATCAATCATCGAAACGCCACACTAGTGAAAAGATCGATCATCACATCATCAACAATCCCGAAATTGACAACTGTGAAACCAGCAACTCCAAAACCAATATTTTTGAAAACAATAAACCCGTTTTCAACATACGATAGAACATACAAAATAAAAGGTTTTATGAAATCAATAAATAACGGAACGACTCACAATGAAATAATATCCATAACACCATTACAAAAAGAAACCACAGCAAACTCAAACGGCAGCGGTACAATATATTCAAGTTCTATATACATCAAAACTATAACAAAACCAACTCATGATGGAAAAATATACACAAGACCTTTACAAAATGGAACATACGAAACAATTTACAAAATACCAGCACAAGTCGAAATCTTATTAAGATCATTACACCAGGAAACAAGCGGAACCACATACAAAGTACCAATACAAAATGAAACCACAACAGACCCAACAGTTAGCGGTACCATAATTACAAGTTCAAAATACAGTGATACCACAACAAGACCAGCACACCACGGAGCTACATACACAAGACCTTTAAATATACAAACGAACACAAGATCAACATACAACGAAACAAAAGAAAAACCATCCAAAACACAGACACAAATCGAAATCTTAGTAAGATCAATACACAACGAAACAAACGGAATAAAACACAAAGTAACAACACGAAATGAAACCACAACAATACCAATACAATATATCGGAATGACGAACAAAATACCAATATTGAAGAAGCAGCCTTGCCTGGAACCAGCATGTCACAGCAAATCATACAAAGGACCTGCATACTACAGAGAAGCATATCAAAAAACAACATTCAAAAGACATACAGTCAGGACACGACGAGTAATTGAGAGACCAGTGTTCAACAATTCAAAACGGTTGGGATTTTTGTAGAACGAAAGAATTTTCCTGAGCATAATTGTGTTGATTTCTGTTGTTATATTCTCAGACACGCTTAAAGTCAATATTTTAATAGGTTTAGGTAAGTTAGTAGATTTGTTATATTCTATTTTGTTTCCGAATCTTTTATTCATAATCACATACAAATGCACATGCATCTAAACTAAATGATGAGAATTGCTATCTGTTACTGACAGACCATGAAAGAAAAAAAAAACTAGTGACGCTTTATATCTGTCAAACTAAATGACGTCTCGAACGCCTTGATTTTGGCGTGATTTTAAGCATGATAAGTTTAGTTCGTCGTAGTTGCGTCATAGAAAATCTTAGTGCAAATGAATATGAAAGCACTAAATTTATTTCTGTCTCTTTCTTCTTTCATTAAAAGGAAAAAGACAGCATTCGTTTTAAATAAGTTTAATAATTACCATTAATATAGGATTTTAATTAATGAATAAGAAGTATAGGCATGTGTGTTTATATTTTTAGTGTCGTCATAAATGCACTGAGTATTATTAAAATAGCATTGGAAAGGAACATACATAAGCAAAGTATCCATAGAGTTTGTCCAAATACTAGAATACGATGCACTATATTGTAGCATTAAGCTAACAATCCAGTGAGCTAGCCAACATAGTTAGATATCTTTGTCTGAAGTTACAAAGAGAGGAATGAAGATAGACAGAGAGCATGACAATTTTTTACAACTGTAACCGTCTTTTTTGTATCATATTAGATAAGTCACTAATCAAGAAATCATTTTAGTATTATTTGTAATATTAGTTGCCTTAAATATAAACAAATAATTTATAAATGTTTAATTTGAACACCTATGTTTGTTGTAAATAATTTATAGATTTAATTGCGTTTTTAATTTTTTGTATTAGGATCATGTTGCTGTAGCTAGATATAAGCTAATAAAAATAAATGTTAGTAACATATTTCTTACATTATTATTAACCTTTGGTCGCGGCTTCACCCGCGTGGAGGTTGGATATCATCCCACGGGAACGGTATAACCGGGTTAGAGAGTAACGTATGTCCTAAACCAGGTCATGGTTTGTTACCAGTCTCCCAAATTCAAATCCGTTCCTACGCTAAGGCGTGAAAACCTAAGTGAACTTGTGAAAAATTACTGTTACCAAAAATGACTTTGTTTATCAGAATTCCCTTAAAAATTGCGTTCCTCTAGAATTTAAAAGAATATGCACAAAAATACATAAAACTTAAGAATAAGTCCTGCGTCCTTCTCCACGTAATTAACTCCAACTTATAGGAGTGAGAGACCTACCCACACTGCACCTTCCGGTAAGCCGCCGTCATTGGTCTATGTTTGTGGTAGGCCCATGTCTAGAAGTGGATGTGTTTCGTTTGAACAATTTATTTGTATAATATTTTGATGCACCGACAGCAGTATTATACAAAACATTATTATATAATACAAAATTAAAATAAGAGTGCTGAGGATATGCCTATTCTGCCAGGGTCGCCAGATTGTTCGAAAGAGATACCGTGACCCTGGCACATGGGCAACTGAAGGAACACGGGTGGGTTTTAGTCAGTAAAAGTCTGACACGCCCTCCCGCTCCACCCAGAGCGGAAGAAGTCATTTGATGATTTCGCATCAAAAAAATAAAAATGCCTATTATATATACAGTAATCACTATCAGCATAGGCAACAACATAATCGTCTAAGACAAAATACAGAACAAAATGACGTAGTAATTTCCATTACATGGTGATGATGATAAAACACAATTTTCTTATGAAAGAAAGAAAGAAAAATAGTTAATTCAGCACAAACAAAACGCACAACATGAAATAAAAAATAGTTACAAAAAAGAAAAAATGCACACGTACAAGGTAGCCAAAAGCCCCGTTTTCAAGATAAAAAACGTTGTACAATGTTATCTATGGCTCATTGATGTCACGGCTACGGAACAAAGACAATACAAATCATATATCTGCGTTATGACACTGACAGTACATAATTATATAATAAAAAACAAAATAAAAACAAAATTGCAAATGCAGAGTGCATTTCTGGCTAGTTTTGTGACAAATATACCACAAAAATAAGAACACGAGATCCGTGCGTCGTATCTGTGCAAGAACAGGTCGTTGCTCAGCAAAATGCTGCGACGTCAGACGAATCTATCGTCAGCTGCAGCGCTGAATTTCAACAACTACCATTTGAAATGACGTAATGACGCGCGCTGGCGTGAGTGACATAATAAATCTGGTAGGTAAGTATAAATTTTCACGAAACTAATTGTGATTCTAACTGAAGATAATTATTGTCTGGTAATATAAATGTATCTGTATTTATTCGAAATTTATTATACATATTAAAAAAAAAGAAATACATACACTAAGACTATATTACACTAACATTAAAAAGTACCTAATAACTTTAGACGCTTTATATCATGGGAATTTCGATGGTAGGTAAGACGGCCATTTGCATTATGGCAAGGCGTCTGTTTACCATGCTTTACGGTCAAAGTGACAAAGTAGCTATTTGGTAGAACTTAAAGGTGTTAATTTGGTTTATTTTGATTTTAGTGGGCTTAATAGATCATGGATCTTTTGATATGCGAAGGAACAAGGAAAAAGACCCACCGAGACTACTGAGGACTTATCATGATTGTATTCATAATAAAATTTTAAAAAATCCCACTGATGAAACATAAACCAGCACCCGTAACGCATAAAGCAATATTATTTAGAATCTGAATCATTTTGAACGTTATTTCTAATTCATTGCTACATTTGTTCGAAGAAATGACAAAGCCAAAGCATTTTTTCAATTAGGCCCAAAAAGGCACTTTTGAACGTCAACTGTTACGTGAAAATAGAATTGATTCTAGTTGCCCCTTCAAAAAGGTAGATTCGTATGCAGAAGAATGGGCAAGAAACTCCATCGTTACTATTTTAAAATAGTTTTCAATATTTGTATACAATATTTATACAATTGTATGAGAAGAAGATACACCTACAATAAAAATTACCATACCACAACAGGTAAAAGAACTGAAAATGAAGCAATGAGAGATAAATTATAATGATAGATACATGGTGCTCACATATTTACAAAACATTGCAAAGGCAAGAATACGAATTTCCTAATATATTTACAAGTTACAAGTCAGTGTATCAGTTACAGTAATCACAGAATGTATATCAGTGTCATAGAAGAAAAAATAAATGGTCTGCTAACAACGTAACTAACGCAATGAATGTTGTGGAACTATCAAAGTGAAAGCGATTCCTACTGATAGTGTTATTACGCAATTACCTCTCTGCTCTCCGTGCAAGAAAGTGGGCCATATTCCACCTCACGGGTTCAGTGCGGGTTCGTAGATGTCACATGTCTTCCAAAATTTGGTTCTAGAATATGTCAGTTTCATCTCACAGCTTTTCTATATCGTTTTGAGAGCAGAGGTGATGAAATGAAATACACAAAGTACTTGGCGACATTTGGGGCCGAGACCACTTGGCCACCACTCCTACACTGTATCCATACATAGCTTCAATATTATAGTCTACGTCTGTGGACTTTAGTCCTAAGACCGCAGCTAATGTAAGTTTCAAGTTGTTTCAGTAACACAAACATGGCACTGGTGACAAAGCACGCTATCTCTAAATGTGCTCTAGTGTTTCTCTGTAAGTTTTCTCATACCGTTTGTACTAACACCACACACCATAGCTGCATGTTGTTGCACAGTATTTAATTTAAACTAGACTTAAATCGCCAAAGTGCATTGGAGCGCAGTAATCTAGGCGTCTAATTGACAGACCAAATTCGTAACAGCACACTGCGCTCCAAAACATTAGATTACTGATGTTGCTCAAAAACCCGCTAAGGTGAAGTGGGACTAAGCTGGCTACGTCTGTCATAGGCAAATTCAAATTTTGTTTTAGTGCCAACAACATCCAAAATTAAAGTTATTTTCCACTTTGTTGAGTTTTTTTTTGGAATTCGGTTATTTTTCTTTTTCTTTTTATTGTTGTGGTGGTTTTGGTGGGTACCTATCCCACACAAATTACAGAGTGAAAAGAAGATATTATGGCATCGTCAAAATACAGTAAGTGGAAAAAATATCGTCGTTTTAATGAAACTAACTCAAAAACCATTAATTAGAACTTAACCTTTTTAATGGGACTCTTTAAGTATACCATTTCATACAAAAGAAAAAAATCTAATCAGATTGTAAATGATGTAGCTCAGAGGCAACAAACAAAAATATATTATAAATCCAACCAAATTGAGAACCTCCTTCTATAACGTATAACGACCATTGCTGTGACCTTATGCGACATAGACCCGACCTTATGCCACATAGATCCACAGCGCTGTTCCTCAGCGATCAGCTTGAGCTGGTCATAAAGAACTTTTTTGCAGAGATAAAGTCGTCATTGACCTCGTTTTGATTTACACAACGAGACACATTAGTGACGAAACATAATTAACATTAATTTCGTTCCAAAACCGAATACCTGTACCTATAACCCAAATAATACCACACTAGTAATTTGCTGAGCACTGTGCTCAGCGATTTAAAATAAGATTAAAGCAACCAGGGATGTAAACCCCCAACTATTTCCATGTTTTAATTCCATGTAATAATGATACCATCTGTTTCGTGCGAGGCCGCAGGCGAATTATGAAACATAACTAAATATTAGATGAACATTTTACACAACTAGATACTAAAATTATTAAGCTTATATTCTAATAAGAACGTAGAATGGAGTAGGTAATAGGTAGAACGGGCTGGTGTCCGCAACTCCACGTCTGAGCGCGTATTTTGCGTACGGGTGGGAATTCGGAAGGCCAGCAACGCCTTGACGTTGCTGACTATCTCGCGTAGGGTACCTAGGGTTACCAAAGTACTTGGCCCTGTATGTGGCGATCGCCGGGCAGTTTAGAAGCACGTGCGCTGCTGTATCGTCGTCCTCAATGCAGGCCCTGCACAGCGGACTGTCTGTAACTCCTATGACAAATAGATGTTTATTAAACGATCCATGGCCAGTTATTGCTGCTGTAACCATACGCAGCTGTCGTTTGTCTAGCCGGAGGACCTGTTTTGTGAGGCGAGCATCGATGGTAGGAAGTGCTTCCTTGGCCTGCCTGCACTCACTTTGGTCCACCCATAGCTTAGTAGATCCCTGGTACGTTTCCTTACCAGAGAGCTTAGGAACCCAAAGAGGAGTGGCGCGATGGGTTCTGGTCCCACCGGTGTCATGCTCGACCCCCTTCTGGCAAGTTCATCGGCGGCATCGTTTCCTAGCGAACCGCTGTGTCCTTTTATCCACTGAATGGTAATATTATTGAGGCTACCCACCTGGTTGAGGCGAATTTATGAAATATTAGAATGGAGTAATAATATTATCCATTATATTATGATAATGGAAACAGTAAATATTAGTATATATTATGTTTACGAAACATAAAATCACGCCTTGTTTCTCTGAAGAGTTAGGCAAAAGTATTCCTATAGTTTCCATTTCTTCCCGTGGGTGTCGTAAAAGGCGACTAAGGGACTTACTAGAGAATGGGCAGCAGCGTTCTCTATGCATTTTACCACCATACTGCGATCGCCAACCCACCTGCCAAGCGTGGCGATTATGGCAAAGCCCCCCAAATTGGGGGAGGCCAAAGTCCAGCAGTGGACGTCTTACGGCTGAAATGATGATGATGATGATTCATATAGTATACCAACAAGCCGCATATATCTTTAAGCCACATGTGATAATAGGGGACGAGCCTATTGCTATCGACCGGGCACAGATCCAGACTGGACGCAATGAGAAATTGCAGATAGAAAATACTCAAAAATATTTTGCCAGACCTGGGAATTGAACCCAGGACATTCATGCTCAGCACTAATACTTGAGACTATTAGAGCAACAGGGCAGTCAAATTATGACATAACGATTATTTGCGGTTTATTGTTTTACCAGTAATAATTAACACTAATGTTCTCTTCGGGAATGAGGTAGACCTTGGCTTCTCCCAAAGAAGTTCATAAGACACCAAATCGAAAGCTTTGGATAAATCCAGAAAGTATCCATAAACTAGCGTCTTTCTGTCCGTGTAGTACTGGATAGAATGCGACATAAGATTACTATTTCTGTGAACCATCCCGCTGTGAACCCGAACTGTCTATAATTAATTTTTAGATGTTAACTTAATTATGGATCCAGCATGCTGTCTAGTATTTCAGCTATAGTGGTAGTTAGCAAGGTTGGTCTATTCAGTTTTAATCATGGTCTCGAGATTTGATTAGTTTATGCAGCCTCATATGCAGTCAAATGTTTTTTTTTTTTGGTATTATTCATCAAATCGTTGAGCTCTTTAAGTTCTGAGTTGAGCTGCTGGTTACGGACAAATGCGTGCACTGAGTGAGTGAACAGGTCCACTTAATAACACCAATATACATGGTCCTCCAAGATCTCTAGTTATTATATACATATTAACATTGATGGATTTTATAAGTACAATGACATGGATATTTACTTTGTAACGTATTATTATAAATTATTTTGAACGTAAGGATATGGGTAATTGATTTTTTCTCAGTTAGTTTTAATCATGATCTGGAAAAATGAGTGCTTTATATTCGATTACAAACTTTATATATCCGATTTACAAAGGAATCTTCTCCATGGTGAAAATAGCACACCTAAATGTCATATCTATAAGTAGTTCTTTTACGACACTTTTAAACGTCAATATTTTGATGGTGAATATTTTAAAGCTAGATTTCGCTCGAAATTTTTGAGCAGACTCACTGAGAAGAAATGTTAAATAAATACTCAGAGGTCATAATCTCTTTTAAAGACCAAATATTATATTATTAGGATTGTACGTAAGTCTAACAATGCAGAGCTATATTTGGATGGAGCTTATTGAAGAAAAAGCCATTGCAGTTTTGAGCCGACCTATCCCAATAGACGACATGCATGCACCAGTCATCGTGTAGCTCAACCCTATTTTATTTAATGATACAGTTAATAACAACGACCTGAACGAAATAATGGAAATGTAATAGTTTTAACAAAAACACACTTATCTTCACAAATAATTTCATTGAAAAGAATGAATAAAAAGTTGTTCTTGTTTTTACTGTCAACAAAAATATTCAGAAACGACTTATCTTCACAAGAAACTATTCTTTGACATTTGGCAAAACCGTACTTAAGCGTCTACTTATTTCTAGGAAATTCTTTTACTGAACTATTCTCCTTGTGGACTATTTTCATTAGTTTTTAATATAGACCACTGCTTTTATACCAAGAGAATAAAATTGTACGACACAGAAATAGTTTTAAAACTTTGTACTGTTGGGACATAAAACACTATTCAGTGCTAGTCTTTAAAAGTATTTATTTTAGTAATTATTATATTTATTCGAAAGGAAAGTTCTTTAGAATGTTTTTTTTTTTATTTAACCTTTTCTCTACACACAAACTCGTTTCGTGTGATTCCGGACGCAAAAAATAGAACCTTCCTATTCCTTCCCGTGGGTGTCGTAAGAGGTGACTAAGGGAATTACTAGAGAATGGACAGCCTATACTGCAATCGCCAACCCGTCTACCGAGCGTGGCGATTCTCACTCGTAAGTCGCGGCCGTCGGTCGTCAATTCGAACCCGAGCATTTTACACAAACAATACAGCTAAATAAAGACTAATAGGGTAATATCGATACACGTTTTAATGGTATTGCCGTTGATTTTGACAGTTTATCAGCATTAATAGCGTTAGTTACCTTGCCAACCTGAAAGATTTGTAGGATGACAAAAAAAAAAACCTCCAAAAATGATTGTTAACTGGCCAGCTACTTCCACCCAGTGTCATTATGTAGAACAGTCTGCTGTTCTACATAATGACACTGGGTGGAAGTAGCTATAGGTATATTAAAAGTTAATTACTTAATCACATAACATTAATTTCATTTTCAAAGAGTTGGGCAGAGGCGTAGATGGTCCTTGTTTTTGGGAGGGAAATCATCAAATGACGTCTTCCGCTCTCTCCTCTTCACTCAAAGACCGCCCTTATGCACAAAAGCATCCTCTGCATGGCTCCTAAAATATTTAATAAAATACCAAATGACATTAAAGACCTAAACTTGACACAATTTAAACGGAAACTAAATATTTTTTTGATTGAAAAATGCTACTATACCATTGATGAATTCCTTCTTGACAAAATTTTGATAGTAAACTAAATGATAATTATGTATTTATGCATGAAAATTAAATAATTTGCCATTTTAATCATATTCTAAATATTTATATTTCAAATTGGATGTATGCTTAGTAATTTAATATGTAATAGTAATCTCAGTTATTTTGCATGTAAAATCGATTTAAACTTTTTATATTGTTAAATAGTGTATGCCCTAACGGGTAGTTTTTTGAGCTCACCTTACCTAACTATAAGACCTACTGTATCACCAAAAATCACACTAATAAATACTTTGACTTTGACTTTGGCTCTGGGTGGAGCGGGAGACATATCAGACTGACTAAAACCCAACCGTGTTCCTTCAGTTGCCTGTGCCAGGGCCACGGTAACTATTCGAACAAATCCGGAACCCTCGCAGGTATTAGTCCTCGCGAACCCCTTCAATGTGTGCTGACTGCTGACATTTCTTTGAGGCACATGTGGAACACAACGCGCCGTTGACCCGGGCCTTACCGGGCGGCGAGCTACCCATTGCTCGCTGCCGACAAGCTTGCGCCAACGGTGGCCGGGAGTTCGCAGCGTAGATGTACCCATGGTGCTACTACAATGAGCCTCGAGGGCGGGCTTAGGCAATTTAGCTGTATTTTGTGTCCTTACTAACAATACTAATATGGACTATAATTATGTTCTATTACTAACCCATCACTACACCCCCCCGACCCTTGCTCGAGCCAGCCTGCGCCGTTGAGCCTGAAGCTTTACCAGCGATACCCTAAGCCGAGGTCTGGACCCCACAGGGGGTGCCCTTAGCGAGTAGTCGCTCTAGTTTTAAGTTATTAAGTCCTGGTCTGAGGCCTTAATTTATTAAGGTGGCCACAGGCAAGTATGGTTAAGCAGCTGACAACCTCATAGTTTGACCTTAGAGATTTCATCAAAAACCATCACTAAACAACTTATGGACTGTTCATGTATGTGTTCATGATTGAAATAAAGTTTTTTTAAAGATTATTCTTTTCAATAACGTATAAGATGCAATTACATAACGTAACATCACGCCTTGTTTCACAGAAGGGTTGGGCAGAAGTGTATCAAAAAATCATCCACATGTCGCCTGTTATGTTTTAGTCCCATGTAATAAGGGGCGAGCCTATTGCCATCTACCGGGCACAAACTCAGACTCTTGAAATTCCAGATAGTAAAACCCAATATCACTTTGCCCAACCTGGACAAGAACCACCAACCACACAACCTGGATAAGAATAGTTGGTCGCTGTGATCAACTCAAGACAATGGTGCCGATTCCCTTATTCACAAACTAAACTAAATTTAAGTACAGTGCATCTTTTTCTTTCTATTTCATTAAGGAAAGGACAGAAGATAAATTTTAGTTTAGTCCTGTCAAATTAATCAGCGCTTGACGTAAATAGACGTAATTTTAGTAGGCAAGTTTTTAATCACGTCTAAACTTGTATGGAGTAGTGACAGGCGCTGATTAATTTGACAGGACTAAACTAAAATTTTTCTTTTGTCCTCTTCTTAATGAAATACAAAGAAAAAGATGCACTGAACTTAAATTTAGTTTAGTTTGTGAACAAGGGAATCGGTACCAATGTTTATGTTCTTTCAATCCAGAATTAGTCTTCCTGCTGACAGTTTATATGGGTAGTTCATATAATTGCTTTTGTTAATTTATTTTTATTTTCTTTTAATTTCATATATTGTGTATATGTATCATTTGTATCGTTGTATATGTAAGCGGGCACGCCCTTTATGCCTGGAGGCTTTATTAAGGTTTTAAGTTCTGTTTACGATTTTGTTTTATTATTTATTTCAGCTTGAGTTTAGTTTTCAATGTTTTGTTGGTATATTGGCGTGTGGTAGCTGATATATGGCGAATAATGTATGTTTTGTTTTATAATATTAATAGCTTACACAATATTGTATAGAATCAAGTTCTTCTAACTGGACAGACAGCTGTGCTGTTAGGGAGTTTGTTGGCCACTTCTTCTTCCCAGCTAAAGCACTAGGAAGTGCACGACGGGTGGGCGTTTTGGGGGAACTGTCTTATGTAACTTTGACGTTCAGAAAGTGCTGACTCTCAGCCTAATTTTAATAAATGACTTTTGATTTTGGGAAACGAACCCAGGACCTCATGCTCAGCAGCAGCGCTTGCTACCACTAGACCAACGTGGCAATAGATGTTGTCTAATCGTGAAAATAAAAAACGTTGCCATTGTAAGAGTCTGGCGCAAAAACCCAATTCTTCTATAAAAAATTAGATTTACACTTCATACCACTGTAGCCGCCTAAACTTTATATCATAACACTACAATTAAATGAATACAACCTCTAAGCTAAACACAAAACTCTGGAGTAATTTGTTCACCAAGTAAAAAAATACCTGTGTTTTGTGAAAAATCTTTTGTCTTTACACAAAGGAGCTTAATAAACATTAACAAGACTATTCAAAAGCGAAAAATTGGGTACGACGTAATTTTTTTTCATAAAATGTATTTTTAAAGGCTTGTCCGTGGACAGTGGTATTATTTCGAATGTATTCGGAATAACAATGACTGTTGAAGTTATTTTAAGTAATTAAAAGAGATTCATTGATAATTTCATTCGATGTAGTTAGCGTGTAATTAATTTGGAAGGCTCAGATTTATTGCACGCATTTCATGTGGTGTATTTGAGAAAAAATATCGTTATAATTTTATTTATTTATTTAGGATCTCCAACAAAGGATACACATTCACATTACAAATTACAGCCATAAAGGTTTCTTTTACGTGTGCTCCTTCAATTACAGGAGACCACAGCATGCACATATAACTAGGTAAACGATAAAGTAAAAATTAAAATTAGAGGAAATACATCAAAATTCCTAATAAAATAAAATAAACTTTAATAAAATGAAAATATAAAATGAATAACATGTCAATAATGACGATTCTTAATAAAATAAAAATTGAAAATAAAAATTGAATAAACTGAGATTGGTACGATAATAATAATTTTACATTAATTTTTTATGTCAATTCAAAGCTGAACAGAAATGTACCCGGTCAGTAACCGGGTACATTTCTGTTCAGCTTTGAATTTGGTGGTCAATAACGAGTAGTACTAAGCGCGTCTGTGTTTTTGGACGGGTTAGACGGATGTGTACTAACAGCAACACCCTCTATTAGCAAGTAGGTATGCGGTAGGTGTTGACCGCGTATCGGCAAGCGTAGTGTGGGGTGTGCCCCAGCTGGATCGACCGACGTCATCAAAAAGGTGGCTGGGACAGACTGGATGCTATAGTATTCATGCTATACTTACACTTTAATTCACCATTCCTAAATGTTTCTATGTTTACACTATTCATGCTATACTTTAATACCTATTTATCTTCCTTTTTATTTGTTTATATGTCTACACTCAGTAAATCGATCTAAATACGATTTATTAACTTAAAAATAGCTGAAATAAAATATTAACTCAATTTTCATGTTGTGACATACCAAATTGTCAACTGTCAGTTACTTTTCTGTTTAGTCTATGAATGGCTACTTTTTGGTTTATATAATTTAAATTATTTTTATCAATATGTCTAGCTATTTGATTTTATTAATTATTACGATTGTTTACTAAATAACTTAACTTAAAATTATATTTATAAAATTCTTTACGCACTACGAGAAAACGAGCCACTAACCGGGCAAAAACCTACCTAATCCTGAAAAATTCTGATGGATTAAAACAATTATTACTGCTGTTTTTTTGTAACCAAAATTTAAAATCGCAATCCGTAACATTCAGTAAATTTTCTTACCATAGAAAAACGCTGTTCCAAAAAGTATATAAAAAATAAATAAATAATAAAACACGCTTTCATAGAAAACCAAACTAAAACGTAAAAAATAATCCATTATTTTCCACTTTTTAGTTTGGTTTTCTATGGAAGCGTATTTTTTAGTTTTTTTAAACTATTATTAATTTTCTATTTTTTAAGGTGTTTCGAATTTTGAGACGTATGTCAGCGTAGTTTTCGAAGACAGTTTTTTTGCTGTCCTGGTAACCCTGGCAAGGATAATGGCACAAATTTATGAAATTATAATATTGTCATCGGTCCTCGATAAGTCTACAGAGTTTAAATGAAATTTGGTCGTTTAAAGTGGGTTAAAATCGCGCTATAAGGAGTCGGTTACAAACAAACATAGGTACAAGTGAAGCTAATATAAAGCGTGTAAAAATAAAGATTATTTAACATTCGCTCACGGCTACCCGTAAAAAAACACCTAACAGGAAATACTTGAATGCGAAATACGCGTATTTTTCCGGCATCTAAATCAAAAGCCTTGGACATCGTATTCCTCTAAAGGAATGCCCCTTAATCCCGGCTCCATTGCGATAAAGAATAAGGTGTCGGCAAACTATGTGAGGTGCAAGTCAATGACTTTTTATGTTTTTATTTTTCCCGTCTTTTTATCCATCATCCATGATGCAGGGAAAATAATGAGACTTTACCATGGAGATTGGTTAGTACGGTGCCCGAACTTATGTTCGGTACATCAAGTTTCAGAGGAAATGTGGCTTTGTAGAGTGTTTTCTGTCACGTTGGCTTATTTGTCAGTTCGAACGAATTTGCTCGCCCAAATCAGGCCAATCAACACATTTAAATAAAATATTGTATCTCATAAGCGAGTCGTATGAAATCAATTTATTTGTTAGCGAATTGACAACTCTAGAAATACTAATTAGGTAATGGGCACGTTTTGAATTATCAACATTTGTTTTCTTGAAATGACCTATTTTTATATATGTAATTTAAAACGTGCCAACAGCCTAACTGTTAAAATTACATAAGACAATCCCCCAAATCACCCGCTTGCCATTACTACCTAGTGCTTTAGCTGGGAAGAAGAAGTCGTGCAGCAAATTTTGACGATGATGTAGGAATAGATTTACATACATACATAAACTCTCGCCTAATGCCATGAGCCTGGGCAAAAGCACAGAACGCCACCTGCTACGATCCTACGATCCGTTTGCCCCGTTTCCTCTGGTCAAACAGGCAGGCTGGTAGCGAGTACTACGCATCTGACCTTTCTGAATAACAACACCAATAAGGTCTCTATATTTTATCCTAGGGCGTCCTGTCCCAGTGTTTTCACTCACATCTGTCTTACAAATACCTTTTATAAGTTGTCCTTTATTCATCATCTCAACATGATTAATTTTATCTAAACATAATCCTTTCAATGTTTGTCACTATACTCGTATCTTCTTTTAAACCACACCGTTCTCTTATCACACCATTCCTCAGCCTATCATTCATTGTCTCACCACACATGCTTCGCAAGGAACGTATTTCCACAGCATTTATTCCTTTTTTATGCTACTTCTGTAAAACTAAATTTAAAACAGGTAACACTCTTACTTCTTTTTCTTCTTTCTTTTCAGCCGTAAGACGTCCACTGCTGGACTTAGGCCACCCCCAATTTGGGGGCTTTGCCATAATCGCCACGCTTGGCAGGCGGGTTGGCGATCGCAGTATGTTGGTAAAATGCACAGAGAACGCTGCTGCCCATTCTCTAGTAAGTCCCTTAGTCGCCTTTTACGACACCCACGGGAAGAAATGGGGTGGTGTTATTCTTTACGTCCGGCACCACACGGTACGTACACTCTTACTTATTATAATGAAACTAAAATCTTGACTAATCGTACCCATAGCAATTCTAGTTTACCATAATCGTTCCATTCTTTCACATAGAGGCTGACAAATTGCAAAAAACAAAACAAACCCTTTTGAAATCTGTAAGGATATAAATCACTCGCCGTCAACTCCAACCTTACACAGTCGTATCACAAAAGAAGAAACAAGCGATACGATTAGAACGCCTGAGTGGCGTGAAAGTAATATATTGCAGAACTTGCAATCGGATTTTTTCCTGCAGCCGTTCGAGCTGCGAAGTGTTGGCTTGAGAAACGAGTAGGCTTAAGCTGTATGCACTGTAGCGACCAAGTCGATAATAATTTTCTAGTTCATTGGGTTAGCCGTAAAGCCGTTGGTCCTAGCTGTCATGTGTGCCGCTTTGACAGTGATCTATACGGTTGTCAGAAACTTGGATGTCTGGAAACATATTTTGAAAAGAGGTGTTGAATTACCTTGTAAGGGGTTGTTGAGCTCAGATAGGTGGTCACGCCATAAAACACTGGTGTTCGTTGCCTTCGATTAACTAAAAGCCAACATAGTTGGTAAAGGACTAGGCAAATGATGCTTAGCCGTTCAATAGGTTACTAGAATGAAAAGCTGAACCCATTTAAAGTGTTTTCAAGATAATTGTTATTATTTATTTACAGCATAATTCAGCATTCAATTATTTTCAGCATACAAAATGTTGAAAATATGCCTTATGAGGGTAACTGAATGAATATTATGCAGTTGATAGCTCAATTTTTGAAGCAGGTGATAAGCTTTCTGCCAGGGTCGCGAAATTTGTTCGAAAGAGTTACCGTGGTCCTGGCATATAGGTAACTGAAGGAACACGGGTGAGTTTTAGCCAATAAAAGTTTAACACGCCCTCCCGCTCCGTCCTGAGCTGGAGACCTCATTTGATGATTTCCCATCCACAAAAAAAGATGAAAAACTTTCTAACATAACGCAACAACCTTTAGGAGCCGAGTAAAAATAGAAAAGTCTAAAAGTTTGCTTAGTGAAAACAAAGTATCATCGCGGGCCGGAAAGGTAGCTATTATTTTAGTGTATTGTACTATCTTACAACTTAAAGCAAGGTTATTTAATTAAATAACATAACATAGATCCCATTTCTTCCCGTGCGTGTCGTAAAAGACGACTAAGGGACTTACTAGAGAATGAGCAGCAGCGTTCTCTATGCATTCTACCACTATACTGCAATCGCCAACCCGCCTGCCAAGTGTGGCGATTATGGCCCCCGAAAACTAGGGGAAGCCTTTGTCCTTTGATGACTGATAGACAATAGCCCAAATTGCTCGGTCTAGAAGCATAATAATGCATGTAATGTTGAAAAAGAGTTCCTTATTAATGACGAAAGTATACTAAGGAAATATTTTCGGAAATTCATATCCCAAGGTATAATAGGGGATGAAAGTTTGGACGTTCATAATTTTTCCGATGGGAAATCTCATGGGGCATACTACTTGTTTCCAAAGAAGTAAGAATACATAAAGCCATAAATAGTTGAGAGAGTAGGTCATGAGGGTAATAACAAAGCGGTATTTGATGAGTAATAAGCGACTACAATGATAGTTTTTGGTCGTTTCGCACATTTTTTATCCGAGACTGTTTTGCCAAGCTCAAAACATTGCTGCATTGCAATTTGATACGGGTCAAAACTGCTTACCTCTCGAATCAAAGCGAGCGTGCAAAACCGAAAAAAAGCAAACGAAATAAAAACGCAATCACAACGCACCGCGTTGAAAAAATGGCGCCCATCCAGTTCGGATCATACAATCTATTCCGAACTATTGCACTGCGAAATCAAACTCATCACACGGAAACAAAAAGTGGTTGCATCCGGCCCTAAATTTTTCTTTCATTAGCCTTGCTCATATATAAGTGGTTTTTAGCAACACTGAAGCGAGCAATGGTTTGTTCAGAAGGATTATAATGTAAGAATAAAACCACTAAAATCGCGGCAGTCTTGAATGCCGCGCTGGACTCCATCAGACTCTCATTCCGATCCAGATTGTCCCTTGCTGCCTCTACCAGCGATGCCCTAAGCCGAGATCCGTACCCCACAGGAGGTGCCCTTAGCGAGTAGTCGATCTAGTTTTAAGTCTTTTAAGCCCTGGTTGAACGCTTTAATTTATTAAGGTATCCACAGGTAAGTCCAGTTAAGCAGCCGACAACCTCATGTGAGGTTGACATTCGAGATGTCGTTCCAAAAAAAAAGCCAGCAGGCTCTTTTGACTAGAGATTGCACAACTCTGCTTGAGTCTTTAAAAGGGATAAAATGACTAAGCAGTCACCAAAATCTATACCACTTCCAACAAGATTGAAATAAAGAAAAGACTCGGCTTTTTCAACTTAAACTAACAAAAATAAAAACGAGAAACAAAAGAAAGCAAACATAAAACACTACAATCCACAAATGGTCATTAAAAACCAGAGCCAATTATATACAAAAAATCTCTCCAACACTGCAATTAGGCAGCGCTGCTCAAAGGCATGAAGCTGATTAAAAACGCTCCGGAAAACCGGAGGCGATGAAACGTCCGCAGTTAACAGCTTCCAATCACGAATAAGATAGGAACAGAAGGCCGGTTTCATACAACTAGCAAAACGGCATGCACACATAGGCACGCCTCAACTGCTGGACATAGAACTCCCCTAAATGGGGCGAGCACGGTTTTAGTCACATATTTTTATCACAGAGTAGCTTCTGCCCGCGACTTCATCCGCGCTAAATTTCTTGTTCCCCAACCTTTCCCGTCGCGTCGAATCGCCTACCCGTGTGATTTTTCCCGTTTTTGCAACATTTTTTATTACTGTTCCGCTCCTCTTAGTTGTAGCGTAATATTATATAGCCTATAGCCTTCCTCGATAAATAGATTACCCAACACAAAAAGATTTTTCAATTCGGACTAGTAGTTCTTGAGATTAGAGCGTTCAATCATACAAACAAACAAACTCTTCAGCTTTATAATATTATATATATATATTTATATATACCGTTTTTGTTCCCAATCTATACTATATATATATATATATATATATAATATAGATTGGGAACAAAAACTGTATTATTTGCGTGACTAAAACCTCTCAGAGAGGCCGTACTCGCCCCGCAGACACGCTTCACGTACAGCGAATACAAGCGCACTGAGGTAATGGTTTGAAATCTCTGAACGTCTATGTGCGCACGCGGATTATTAGTCAATTCGAAGGAATTTATTAGCACGAAACGGGTGTATCGACACTTTTAATTAATAATTATATTATTTTTGTAGGTGATTCAGATTAAGCTAATTTATTAATAATAATTCGAGATATACATATAGGCAATAGGCACGTTTTGTATGATATGCAATAAAATTAGTGCACTTTTTCGTTAGATAACCTTTCGTTGTTCCCTTGTTGTTTTAACTAACTTCTGCCCGCGACTTCATTCGCGTCAAATTTTTGCTCTCCTGACCCTTCCCGTCGCATCGAATTGCCTGCCAGGTTTCGTCTATTTTTTGTTGCTGCTTCGCTCCTTTTCATTGTAGCGTGATGTTATGTAGCCTATAGCCTTTCTCAGTAAATAAGCTACCCAACACAAAAATATGTTTTTAATTCAGACCAGCAGTTCCTGAGATTACCGCGTTCAATCAAACAAGCAAACAAACAAACTCTTCAGTTTTATAATATTAGTATAGATTAAAACGTTCTAGTTGCCTAGTATTTATTTCTGAAACTGTCCAATCACCAACAAACAAATAGTTTCGTGCAAATCGTGTTCGGATTTTTTTTTCGATTAACGTTGTTTCGCCCGATACGGACGAGTATATTCGTGCAAATCTACTAATAAGCCATGCGCATGCCTGATTTATTTTCAGTTATGTATTCGTCTTTCCTTTTAAATATGTGTTTTTATAATAATTTAGGTAATATTGGTAGGGTTGAAACTGGATGAGAATTGCCTTCACTATTTGGATGAGCAGCGCCTTCTGTTTCTACCTATTTTGTGTCCGAAGCTCTGTTTACAAAATAATTAATCAGAAGAGTGTCTTTAGTTCTGCTGTTATAAATAAAATGACAAGATCCGACAGCAATTCTTCGGGCCAACGAAGCGAAAAACTCAACATGAGTTCGTCACGACACAAATAGTTTTAAGAAGTTGTTTTATTCTATTTCTTGAATAATCTTTTGTTAGAAATATGAAGTGAATAACAACTGTGTACCAAACAATGTACCTACGTATACCGTACAATTTTTTTTTTTAACTGGTTAAATCGAATCGCTGCATACCATCCTACTTTTTGCGCTGTACTAACAACCTTATACTATCGAACACCGACTATCTATTACCTTTTCTATTAAGATAATCTACTACATTCCCGTCATAGATTCATGCTTTCCCTAATGGTGGCTTCGTAATAACCACCTGATTTACGATTAGTAGCACAGCACTACATGAAACTACATTTGCATACATCACGATTAAGGTACTTAGGTGTCCCGATTATTCTGTTCTCGTAGATAAATGGGAATGGCGGAAATCTGCAGACAAATCTGTACAATGTTTAATTAGATTTGATCGAATGAGTCTATGGTGTCCGTCATTTTTTACAACGAGCTAACCATCCCTCAAACTCAGAGCTAACCTTTTGAATTAAGAACAAAATCAGTCTGAAAGTTGATAGCATATACAAGGTGTTTGGGACGTGAATGCGCAAACGGTTGCTATAATTTTGTGCATTGTTCTATACCTAGCAGCGCTATCCAAAAAGAACTGCTTTTGTATGAATCAGGAGAGGAATGAGGTACAGGGTGTAAATTTCACTAAACTTCCGTAGAAAAAGGAGGGCCGACCAGACAGTTGTCGTGTCTGGTGTGCAACTGCCCAACTGTTGGGACGTTGTAGATATGCAAATTGCGCGGTAAACTCTGCTAGCGCGATGCAGGATTTTCCGTGACGTCAGTGTCATGCGTAGATCGTTCGTTGTGTGCAGGTGTAGATGCCATATGTAGCTGCAGCTTAGCTGTAGCTTATATATTTTTGAGATGTTTTTTCATTAGTTTTTTTTTTTTAATCATTAATGGTATATTTACATATTCTGTTAGAAATAGCTAAGAACCAGAAAAATTGCCTTTTTTATGCTGAAGAAAACAATATAAGAAGCGCCATGATGCTAAAGTTTAAATATACTAAAAATAAAGCTATTTTTAATTGGGTCGTTTTTAGTGATCTGTAGTATCTTTCATTTGGATCAGTTTGGTGCACTTAACTCATTTTTGACCAAGTTGTGGATTGGATCCTTTTTACACTACACTGGGGAGTCTAGAAAAATGAGCTGAATCCATGGTAAAAGTTTTTACGTCGAAATCCCGTACACCGTGTATAGTCGCTCGTAGAAGCGACTATTACGATAAGGGCTCCCGAAAACCGGCGTGACGCATAACTAGAGTCAAGATCTATGAAAACTTCATCAAAATTGTTCTACTAGAGTCACGTTTCGCTGTCATGTCATGTCAGTCTGCAAGAGCCTTAACAATATTGTAAGTATGTTTTTCTACTCAACCAAAAATTACGTTTATTTTATTTTATGAAATTATATTTGTACAGTTGGACGTAGTTAAGCGAAAAGGATCCAGTTCACACCCATTTTTATATATTGACGTTTGAAGTTCAAGAGATATTTTTTCATTAGTATTTTTTTTAAATCATTAATGGTATATTTACATATTATGTTAGAAATAGCTAAGAACCAGAAAAATGGACTTTTTTATGCTGAAGAAAACAAAATAAGAAGCGCCATGATGCTAAAGCTTAAATATACTAAAAATAAAGCTATTTTTAGTTGGGTCGTTTTTAGTGATCTGTAGTATCTTTCATTTGGATCAGTTTGGTGCACTTAACTCATCTTTGACCAAGTTGTGGATTGTATCCTTTTTGCTAAATTACATTCAATTAAAATATGTGGCAAAGGCCCAAATTCAATACAGTTGTTTGCAGCATTGAAGAAATAATTGAAAAATACTGTTCAAATATATTGACGAACGTTTTTCATTCCAGTATGTATTCGTAGGTAATCGTTCATCAATGTCCAAAGCTACAAATGGTACGCTTTGAATCGAATTGATTTTCGTCTGAAACGTCCTTGGCTTCAATTTGCATTTTCTCTTCCAGCTATTGATGTTCTCGAACAGTCTAGAAAACCAGTTTTACCAAAGGGTACCGTATATCCCAATAACTTGGTTCTAGAGGTCAGATAATCAGTCACTCCATGTGAAATACTTATAATCAGCTTCATCCACGCTGAAAGCCGGCCCCAATATTATTGGGAAAAGGCTAGGCAGATTCAATGAGACGTTCCTATGAATATACCTACCCCACAGCCTAGTACTATTCCATTGATAACTAAGATGTCTGTAACCTGATCGAACGATCCGTGCGCCTGTTATTGCTTAGTCACAAGCCTCTATCGCTTCTAAATATCTAACATGGTAAGTTGGCAAATTCGATCAGATCATATTAGACTGTTGTAATGTACGTAATGTAGAAGCACCACAAAGGAAAAATGATCACCATCATCAGCAGCCTATAATGTCCCCACTGCTGGGACACAGGCATCCTAAAAGTGAGAGGGAGTGGGCCATAATCCACCACGCGGGCAGTGCAGGTTGATAGACGTCACATGTCTTCGAATTTTTGGTTCTAAGACAAGTTTCCTCACGATGTTTTCCTTCACCGTTTTGAGAGGAGTGATGATGAAATAATTTATACAAAGTAAAGCGCCTGCTTGGGTTCGAACTCACGGCCGACTCGTAAGTCGCGGCCGTTACCACTAGGCCACCACTGCTCCTGTATACACTGCACTGTAATCAATCAATCCGTCTAAATAAATTCCAGTTTAATCCTACAAAATAAACAACTTATTCCGTTCAACAGACGCGAGCTCAAGTTAATAGTTCAGTCAGTTATTAGATGCTGCGCTTAGTACTAAGTGTTAATTACTGGCAGTTATCAGGCAGAACAGTCAGGTAACCATGGAATAGATACTAACAGAAGGCAAAAATCTTCATTAACAATCCGAAGGAAATTCTTAGTCCATTGTCTGATATCTTTGAAAAATTATCTGGCTGACAACCTAACGAGTATTGTGGAATTGTGGAAATTAAATGTACAATTTAAATTAACTATGACAATTTTAATTTTGTTGACATTGTATTTAGAGATTTGGTAAGGTGGTAGTTCATTTAATTTTAATCATTTTAATTTTTGCTGACATTGTATTTTTTTTAATGGCATTTGTACTATTTTAACTAACGTAATTTGGACTATTTTAATATTGCTGACCAATGTCAGTAATATTAAAATAGTCCAAATTACGTTGTCATTGTATTTTTTTCGTGCGATTTTTGTAGTATATCAATGTATTAATTTCATTTGCTGACATTTAACTTTATGGAATTTTATACTTTTATAATTAATTTAATTTGGATAGTATTAGGGACAACATTTTCTTTGCCTTGTGGTGGTACATAGGGTGGACCAAAAATTTTCGTATAACTAATTTGAAGAATCATTTCTGAACAATTTGTTCGAGCGTTTACTATATATAATCAAGGAACACATCAATGTTAATTTTTTAAACTTCCGCCGCTGGCAAAAGCTAGTTAACTTATAAATGTAAAAGATTCCCTTTCATAGATAGGTCTTACCCACGAACAGTTTGGATGGCGATTCACTTCAAAATACACCAAATCTGAATAACAATAGCAAGATATTTTACAGAAAATTGGTTATAAGATCATCATGTCAGTATACTATGACAATTATTGTGCATTTACCTTTTTCAGCCGTAGGATACATGGCGGCATTAATATTAGTAAAAAATATATTAGATCGAAAGAACAAACAGACATCATCAGTGTGCCTGTTGAACACAACATTGAATTGTCCTGGGTTGAGCTTGATAAGCATGTTATAGAAAGTGTATACAGATCTCCATATTACCTCAATCTATCTGTGTTTGAATCTGCAAAGGAAGATGAGCACAAGAAAATTAGAACTAGTAAGTTATAAAAATATGTGGTGATTTTAATATTATTTTATTTGTAAATAACTCGAATACTGTTGGATTTAGGTCTTTTTCGATTTGTCAAATGTTTTTGACCAACCCGAGTGACAGCTTCTTCAACCATTTATATTGAAAACATATAATACAATCTAGATTCCAGACTAAATCAAACTGCTTACTAATTGAAATGTTTGTTTTAAATTCATTAATTTTTGTGACATTCACTGACTCTTTGTAATTACTTTAACTAGCACACAGACTTTTTTCTTGTTAATATTCTTGGAACATCGTAATTACTCTTACAATGTTTGTAAATATGTGAGCACATGTATCTATGTGACCATGTATTTATCAAATAATTAATTTATCTGCATTGCTTATTTTTTTGTATTCTTTTTACCTACTGGGGAAAAGAAATTTTATTCTAGGTGCATCGTTGTCACATAAGTAAAATTATAAACTTAATTAATGTATCTAAAATATTGTAAAACCCTTAATATGTGCATATTCGAAATAAATGCATTGACTTTGACAGGAAATAAAAAGACTTAAGGAAAACGTGTAGTGACAAATGCTTGAATGAACTTTCCCGACCTAGGTGATGCACTTATTATCGTTGGTATTGGCTTAATTTTGCTTTTAAGGCTCAATATGGCTGATCTCCAAGTTTGAAAATATCTGTCACATAAACAAATAGACCTTGTCGTTTTTTGACGCGCAAAAGACATTCGGCCTTACGGTGATAAAGTTTCTGTGTATGTGAGCATGTAATTTGGATTGTAGCATAGAGCCGACCTTCTGAACTCCTATTTTGTGCTGGTATAGTCTGAATATGTAATGGCTTTAGTTACACAACTGTATTCTATGCACGATAATAACTATGGTATCGAGTTGGTTTCTTAGTTGTGTGTTGCTATTGTTATGATGCGGATGGTGCGAATTATATGTCTAAAATGACTGGACAGCGATTGGTGCGAGTTTCATTGTATTAATTGGCCTAGACTGTTCCCAAATATGTTGGGGTCAGCTTTCAGTCTAACTGGATGCAGCTGAGTACCGTATTTTACATGAAGTGGCTGCCTATGCAACCTCCACAACCCAGTTACTAGGTAATACGAAACCCGTTGGAAATACTGGTTGTCAGACTTTCGGGCTTTTGACGCCCCGTAACGACTGCCAAAGATGTAAAAGTGACAGACAGTAGCAACGGTTTAACGTGCTTTCCGAGGCATGGAGGAGTCTGGATATGTTGTGGATGGGTGTGGGTGGTCACCCATTCACGAATCGACCACGGCTAGCGTAGCTTAACCTTCGATGGAGCTGTATGGCTGCTAGATTGGATGTTACAGCGAATAAGACTGCTCCTCGTCTCCTTGGTCTAGTGTCTAGCTTATGGGGCAGACCCATAAGCTAGACACTCAATTAGGATCATGGGGTTTGAATATATAATGTTCCCACTGCTGGGACACAGGCTTCCTCTCTATGGAAGGGAGTGGGTCGTAAACCACCACGCGGACCCAGTGTAAGTGGCTAGAAGTCACTTGTTTTCGAATTTTGGTTCTAGGTTATGTCGGTTTTCTCACGATGTTTTCCTTGACCATTTTGAGAGCAACAGTGTGTGTGTTCGTGCGCGCGTGTGTGTGTGTGCTAATACAATTAACATAAAGTAGGTCTGGTTTCTTCCCGTGCCCCATTTCTTCCCGGGGGTGTCGTATAAGGCGACTAAGGGACTTACTAGAGAATGGGCAGCAGCGTTCTCTATGCATTTTACGACCATACTGCGATCGCCAACCCGCCTGCCAAGCATGGTGATTATGGCAAAGCCCCCTAAATTGGGGGAGGCGTAAGTCCAGCAGTGGACGTCTTACGGCTGAAGTGTGAGGTCTGGTTTCGAACCTAAGACCTATAACACCACTGCTCACCACACACCACCACTACTCTCTTTTAACTTTGTTTTTTAAATCTAATACGTCTGCGTAATAAAAGTAACAGCTTTTCGAATTTCAAAACTTCTTAAATAATGAATTTACACCAAAATTAAACCACACAAAACAAATTAACAAATGACTAACTCCACTCCACAGAACAGTTTCGAATAACACAATTGTTGAGCTTTGATATATTACAGAAAATCTTGTACCACTAATTATGTACATTTATAATACCACCAAATTATTTTGGATAGGAAACTGCCACGAATTTGAATTAATTAATTCAGTTTTAGATTACACTGCGTGAATAATATGGAAATACAGGCTGTTGGTGGTATAGAAAATGTAGTTTATGTCGAGGGAGAGATTGCCCTTGAGTTATGTAATAATGTAAAGTTGATCATTTTGTAGGTCGCACTGTACGAGGGTCGCGACATCTAAATCAAACTACGCACGACATTGACGTCGTGAGACAACCCTGCATCGCGCAATCAAAGTTTTCTGCGCAACTAGAATACATAATATACTATATTAATAGCTATTGTGATCAGAATAATTATTTTAATAAAGAATGTTACTTCTAATTTTCTATTTAACCGACTTCAAAAAGGAGGAGGTTCTCAATTCGGACGTTTATATGTTTTATTTTTTATTTTTATGTATGTTCGGCCATAACTCCGTCATATATAGACGGATTTGCAAAATTCTTTCGAAAGGGGTTTATTCCGAAATGGTCCCATATAATTTTCATATAGATTTGATGATGAGTTCGGGAGACAGACACCGGAACTCTTTAAAAAATGACAGCAAATCGTTTTAATCGTTTGTTTGGAATTAGTGCAGGGTGAAAACCACAACTAAAAATTTAAAAATAAAAACTTTTTTACAAAAAAAAAAAAAACAACCGACTTCCTTAAAAACACTACAAAGTGAAAAATAACTTTAATTTCGGAAGTCGGTGGTAAAAAAACCATAAATACATATCGTAAGACACCGACTTCCGAAATTAAAGTTATTTTTCACTTTGTAGTGCTTTTAAGGAAGTCGGTTGTTTTTTTTTTTTGTAAAAAATGTTTTTTTAATTATAAATTTCGTTAATTGTAAACTAAATATAAACAATGTATATCGCATAAAATCCCGAACTTACTGTTTGGAAGAAGACACTGGCTCCTGTAACATAGGTGTTTCAGGTCTTTAGATTGTTTTAGACTCTTTTTCTGCCTTTATAGAATTTTATTCTATAACGCCTCGACGTCAATGGTCGAGCAGTAGCCTACCAGACAAGATATCTGTCTAGTCGGTGGATCCTCTCTTTTCTATGGACTTTGAGTGAACTTTAAATCCTGTTCCTCATACCTCATACGTGTATGAACGTACAGAAATCTGAGAACTAATTTATTCGATATAAGTTCAAATGGCAGACGAAGCCAATGGAAAACAGCACTTTCAGTTTACCCCGAATTATTTATTTATTTTCCAGCTTACATCTACCATTACAGGTTTGTACCTAATGCGATAGTGATACAGCTAAATTCTTACTGATTAACTTATTATTATTACTTTTTACAATATTTAATTTTGTAACATACTACAAACATTTATTTATGTAAGATTACCTCTCACAACTATCTTTACAGACTTAAACCAAATTCCAATAATATTATATTAAACAGATATGTTGTGAGCGCGCAATCTTGAAGACTCGAAAACGTCCTAATTGGGACGTATTGCTTTTAGTCTGCGTCACGCATGGCGACGATTATGACTCTCTGCCAGCGTCCGGTATTGCCTTCCACATTTAACCCGCCTGCCTTCAAAACAAAAGTAAACAGGCATCTTCTGGGCACTCTCGTTATATCATAGACCTGATCCATTGCTTTCTATCAGACGTAATCCAGGTCAAAATCAGGCTCAATCAGGAATTTAAAAAGGCAACTTTTAAATTTTCTTGTATACTCATATTTAAACTATTACGAAACAAAAAACAAAATATCATTCAAATTGATGTGCTTTCTAACTAGGAGGATGTCAAAGAGTGTCAAGCACCCAGTAGACTAAAAATTTGGCTACAGTCATCGTCTGTATAGCCTTTTCTCAACTGTTTTGAGGTCGGATTCCCGTCTAGCTAGTTGCTGCTGAATAAAAATATTTCACGTGAGCGACCTTTTTATTGTAAAAAAAACCGGCCAAGTGCGAGTCGGTCTCGCGCACCGAGGGTTCCGTACAAACCTGTAGGTATTCACGGTTTATGCATAAAGTTTATGTTAATGAAATTAAATGATTTATATTTTTATATTTGAGTTCATTGAATGAAAGGTAAATTGTGGTTTACGATTTATGATGTATTTAAAAAAAAAAAAACTACTTAGTAGATCTCATACAAAACCAATTTTCGTTGGAAGTTTACATGGTAATGTACATCATATATTTATCGGAGTTGGTTGTCAAATACAAATTGTGGGTAAACCGCATAATTTGCTATTCTTTGTTTGTATTATTATTAATTTACGTGATTTTTTTATCTGATAGTGTCTAACAAATTGGAACATAATTTATTTGGTGTACTCACTAATTCATTTTACGACTTTTTTTTTTCATTTTTTTGACTGGTCCATCAATTCAAAGTTGCTCAGCGAGCTATGGAACGAGCTATGCTTGGAGTATCTCTGAGGGACAGAATCCGGAATGAGGTGATCCGGCAGAGAACCAAAGTTATCGACATAGCTCAAAGAATTAGCAAGCTGAAGTGGCAATGGGCCGGCCACATTAGCCGTAGAACCGATGACCGTTGGGGTAGACGTGTTCTTGAGTGGAGACCGCGAATCGGCAGACGTAAGGTAGGACGCCCTCAGGCTAGGTGGAGCGATGATCTTCGCAGGGTGGCTGGTAGCAACTGGATGAGAGTTGCCAAGAATCGGGCTGAATGGCGTGCAATTGGAGAGGCCTATGTCCAGCAATGGACTGCTATAGGCTGATGATGATGATGATGATGACTAATTCATTTTTGGCAACTTATTTCGATAATTGTAACCGGTAGTTTTGTTCAAAACAATAAATGACATGTCACTTTAAACATTAAAATGATTTACGTTGTGAATTCAACATTTGTTTATTTACGACAATTATTCTAATATTATTTGAT
This sequence comes from Aporophyla nigra, assembly GCA_947507805.1. NCBI lineage: Eukaryota > Metazoa > Arthropoda > Insecta > Lepidoptera > Noctuidae > Aporophyla > Aporophyla nigra. The sequence continues at coordinate 12,887,673 of OX382315.1, read as the reverse complement.
TACTTTATAATGTTAGTCTTATTTAGTTTAACATACTTTAGTGTTTTATATCAAGTAAACACGTGGCGCACTTCCGCGCGCCATCGGACAGAGTTGTCGTGGATATTATGGCGGGACATTGTCCTACAAAAGAGCTTGCACTCAGCGAGCGAGTCAGTCTATCTTCGCATTAGACTCATTACAGAGCTCCTGCTCCCGACAAAACTGTCGGTTTACTTGGTACAGCGCTGCTGTATATTCACATAGCTGTATTGACTAGCTGATAGCGAAAGATACACTTTGTATTTGGGTGGTTTAGGCCTCTATACGAACAGTAACCTTAAGGGTTTGTTCGGTGAATAGTATTGTTACTATACCTTTCTATCTTGGAACCATTTTATTGTTTCTTTTTATATAGTGTGATTAATAGTGTTATTAATATTCCTGTAATTGTTTATACGTCTTGTTTATCCCAATAAAATGGGAACTCCAAATCCTGACGATATACTACTCGGCACTCCCGATCCGACTTATTTTTTTAGTTTTATCATTCTCTTATTTTAGAAGTTACAGGGGGGGGGGGGACACATTTTACCACTTTGAAAGTGTCTCTCGCGTAAACTATTCAGTTTAGAAAAAAAAAATGATATTAGAAACCTCATTATCATTCTGAAGACCTATCCATAGATACACACGTCTGGGTCTGATGAAAAAACATTTTTTGAGTTTCAGTTTTAAGTATGGGGAACCCCAAAATTTATTACAGAATACATCTATTTACCAAGTTTAAACAGCATAGCACTTATAGTTTCGGAAAAAAGTGACATACGGATGGATAGACAGACAGACATGACGAATCTATAAGGGTTCCGTTTTTTGCCATTTGGCTACGGAACCCTAAAAATGTTTGAAGTTGAAAAGTTTTATAACTCTATTAATTCTAGAATCTTATGCGTAGGCACGTTCCTTAATGAAATACCTCTTAGTTTACTAATATTGAACGTGGTGTACATTTTGCCTCAGAAAATTACTTTTCTCTGAATTTGCTAAATATTTTATTCGGAACAACTAATTTGAAGGGCAAATATTTGAATGGTAATGAAATTCAAGAAATATGTTAATTCACGTAGGTACCACACAGGAAAATCACATTATGTTCTACATATGAAATAAAGACTAGTATTTTACTTGTCTTTCGGATTTAAATTTCATATGAAATCAACGCAGACACAGTGAAATGCTAATACGAAATGTTATCAAATTGAGACACAGAGAAAATTTGGAATTCATTTTGCGTTGGTAGAGGTGCGTTTCCACTAGATAGACTTTGTCTTAATATAGTTGCTTATGAGGGGCTTAAGTCGAATATAGTCGTAGAAGAGATAAATTTTAAATTTTCTTAAAACTGCGTTTATTTTCACATTACTAATATATACGACATAATACTACGGCGTGTGTTAATTTTTAACCGACGAAAAAAAACGGAGGAGGTTATCAATTCGACGCGTATATATTTTTTTTGTTTGTTTTTTTTTTTTATGTATGACCACGCATAACTTTTTACATAGTAGTCCGATTGTAATAATTATTTTTTTTATTGGAAAGGGTATACTCCGAGGGTGGTCTCATATAAATTTGAAAAACAAAATCAAACCCTAAGGGTCAGAAAACAGGGGATGATTGATTGTTCACTCACTGATTGTTATGTTTAACCACGCATAACTTTATACAGAGTAGTCCGATTTTGATCATTCTTTATTCATTGGAGAGGGTATACTTTGCCAAGTATTATCAGTATATTAAAGCCACAAAAAATTATAAAATAAAAACTTTTTTCCGAAAAATTTAACCGCCGAAAAAACTGAAAAGCAAAAAATAATAAACCTTAAAATTAATGAACAAAGATCACTCAAAGCGCCGACTCATAATTTTAAGGTTTATTATTTTTTGCTTTTCAGTTTTTTCGGCGGTTAAATTTTTCGGTAAAAAGTTTTTTTCTCATTCATTATTTCAGCCGAGAGACGCCCACTACTACATATAGGCCTCCCCCAAAGGGATAGCCATACTCGCCACACTAGGCAAGCAGGTTGGCGATAGCAGTATGGTGGTAAAATGCAAAACGCTGCAGCCCATTCTCTAGTAAGTCCCATAGTCGCCTTTTTCGACACCCACGGGAAAAAATGGAACAGTGCTATTTACGCCCAGCAACGCACAGAACGTTAAGGACAGAAAGTTAACTGAACGAAAAAATCTTATTTAAATTTTTACTGTCTGATTGAAAGTCACTATTCACCTTGATGGATTCTCCTAGAACAGAACCCACACACACAGACCCTGTACAAGATGGCAAGACGAGCTAGATAAACCAATGAACGATGATCAACATTAGCCCAACACCCTGATTACGTAAAACACTATCCTTCAAAATCTGAATCATTTTAAAGGAGATTGCTAATTCATCGTTCGTGTCATCAACGTAAATAACGCAATTAATGTTGTTGAACTGTCAAAATGAAAGCCATTCACTTGGATCGCAAGCACTGGAAGTCAAGGCAAGATTTTGTCCAGCAGTGAGATAATAAAGGCTACCAGTAGTTCATACTGGAATGACAGCGTAGTGAGAATGTCTATGCGACCTATAACCAAAAAAACCCTCCTAAGCTCGTTCACTCGATAAATAACCGCAAAGTCGCCACAGTGGAACCGTACCATAAATCACACGAACCGTCGCACCCGCCCTAGAACGAAATTCGAGATACTCATGTATTGAACAGCTCCAAATCAAGTACTTACCCAGGTACTCTCGAGAGTACGTAGAATGGAATATTCAAATAAGGTACCCACAAAGAAGCTAATTATAATGAGAATATTATAACGAACCAATACGAAATTCAAATTTTTATATTACGTTTCTCCTTGAGAATTCCTTTATGATTGATTGTAAATGGATTCATTTGGGTTTTTTCTTATTGGAATGCGTTTTGACTGCTTTAGTAGCCATGTTTTAATTTTAATAAGTCTTTGAGCTTGTTATTTTTCATGCAAATTCTTTGAGGGAAACACGTGTAACTAATCTATATTAATATTATAAAGCTGCAGAGTTTGTTTGTTTGGTTGAACGCGCTAATCTCAGGAACTACTGGTCCGAACTGAAAAAATATTTTTGTGTTGGACAGTCTAATTATTGAGAAAGGCTATAAGCTATATAACATCACGCTACAATGAAAAGGATCGGAGCAGGAACGAAAAATAGTCGAAAACTGGCAGGCAATTCGATGTGATGGGGTCAAGGGAGCAAAAATTTGACGCGGACGTAGTCGCGGGCAGAAAAGCTAGTCATTATATAAGTCTTTTAAATTTAAGGCAGATCTCTAGATCTGCAGTAAATATCTATATTTACTGCAGAAACAGGAGTGTGTAGTGAGGGGCTTGTGATTTAATAATATCAGCCGCACGGATCGATCGAACAGGTTAAGCTACGCTTGGCGCGCTTGGTTCCTGGATGGGTGACCATCTTTACATGCCAAGACCCCTTCGTGCCTCGGAATTCACGTTAAGCCGTTGGTCTCGCCTGTCATGTGCGTATCTTTGATAGTCGTTACAGGTCAAGAGGTATCGTATTACCCAGTAACTGGGTTGTGGAGGTCAGATAGGCAGTCGCTCCAGGTAAAATACTGGTATTCAGTTGCATCCGGTTAAACTGGAAGGCGACCCCAACATAATGAGGAATAGACTAGGTGGATAATGAAAGACGAGTGTTTTTCCCGCGAAGTTGTCTGAGTTTTAGTTAGGGTGAGAATTTTCCTCGAAAGACTCCGGTTCACTTCCTTCATCATTTCAGCCACGAGGCGTCCACTGCTGGACTTAGGCCTCCCCCAATTTGGGGGGCTTTGCCATAAACGCCACGCTTGGCAGGCGGGTTGGCGATCGCAGTATGGTGGTAAAATGCATAGAGAACGCTGCTGCTCATTCTCTAGTAAGCCCCTTAGTCGCCTTTTACGACACCCACGGGAAGAAATGGGGTGGTGTTATTCTTTACGTCCGGCACCACACGGTACACCGGCACCACACGGTACTACACGGGTTCACTTCCTTAGGGGTTGACATTTTTAAGCAGGTATTATTCTTGGGATGGGGCTGAAAGGTTATGGAGTGGCGATCGCGTACTGGAAGAAGTAGCGCTGGAAGGCCTCCCACAAGACGGACTGATGACCTGGTGAAGGCCACAAGAATCCGCTGGATGCGAGAAGCACAGAATCGGTCGTAGCGGCGGTGCTTGCGGAACGCCTATATTCAGCAGTAGACGCCTTGAACGGCTGAATAATAACTATGATTATGCTTATTTATATAGTTCATCCTCAACATGCCTGTCTTTTTAGAGACACTTTAAAGAATCTGTACCTGATACATTTAGTTTTTTTAGGGTTTTACATCAAAAGGAAAAAGCGGAACCCTTATAGGATAATTTTGTTGTCCGTCCGTCCGTCCGTCTGCCAAGACTCTTTTTCTCAGGAACGCGTGGAGGTATCAAGCTGAAATTTAAATCAAATACTCAAGTCTACTGTCCCTTGGAGCTCAGAGAGACACTCTCAAGAATCTGTACCTTTCACATATTTTAGTTTTTTATTGAAACGCGTATTAAATGCTTTAGTAGCAATGTGTTAAATTTTAGTCACATGACATGTAAGCATTATTATATTAACTACTAGCTTTTACCTGCGGCTTTACCCGCGTCGAGGTTGGACAATATCCCATGGAAATGTACCACCAGGATATAAAGTATCCTATGTCGTAACCCAGGTCCTACCTTTTTTTTTGTGGGTGGGAAATCATCAAATGACGTTTCCCGCTGTGGATGGACCGGAAGGGCGTGACGAACTTTTAATTACTATAACCCACCCGTGTTCCTTCAGTTGCCTATGCCAGGGCCACGGTAACTATTCCGAACAAATCCGTGACCCTGGTAGGCATCGGTCCTAGCGGACCCCTTCAATAATGCTAACATCTCTTTGAGGCGCGCGTGGAATACAACGCGCCGTCGACCCGAAATTATCAGTGCAGTTAGCACTTCATTGCATATACGTGCCAACTGCAACTGCTGATCTTGCATCAGCAGTTCAGTTGCAGTGGCACGTTGCAATCATGCAATAAACTGCATACATTCAGAGCATGCCAATTGCTTAATACGATTTTTGGAGTGGTTGATTCGCCCACTTTGTGCGAAGTGCGAACTGCCTATAAAATAAATAATGATGTATTATTTAAAAGCGTTGATTCGTCCATTTAAGATGATGGCCCGATTGCAAGAGCAGTTGGGCTTACTGGTAACGGCCCCGTCTTACGAGTCGCAAGTTCGAAACCAGACAGGTGCTTTACTATAATTTCATCACCACTGCTCTCAAAGTCGGCGCTGAAAACATCGTAAGGAAACCGGCATGTCCTAGAACCAAATACTCGAAGAAATGTAATATCTGACCCGCACTGGGCCGTCATTGTGGATTATGGCAGGCTCCCTGTTACAGAGAGGAGACCCCTGTCCCAGCAGTGGGAACATTATAAGCTGGTTATGTTGATGACAAGCCAGACTAGGCAACCTGTTGAGGGGCCTGTTTTAGCAGGCCACCGCATACCCTCCGCGGTCAGGGAGCAAGGCTCTGAAGCCGCCTGCTACGCCCTCTGACCAGGGCGTTGCGACTTGCATGAAGTTCTTACAGCCAGACTTTTGCAGTACATTTTTATGTCTTTCAGACGTGTACCCGTGAGTATCAGACAGTACTAAAATATGGTATCACGTTTGTGAAAATATATCTCGTATTATTATTAATCACAAACCAAATTGTACGATACAAAACATGATTACTAGAATTCCATTAGTATTTATACAGAAAACAATGTCAATTTGTTTTGAAAACCCAGCCAATGTCAGTTGTGTGGATTCAGCAAGACAATACGTGATCAGACTAGACAAATAAAACTAAAAACTAGATAAATAAATAAATCGAAGCAGTGGGCGAGGGGTAATTTTAGATTAGGTGTTCATTCGTTTGTGGAGAAAGATGTAGCTGGTTTGAAATTTAAAGGAGATGGTCCATTTGATTACAAACCACAAGAACAGCATTACGTGGGAATATAATTTTGATTGAGATTGTGCGTTTCACACTTTGACTATAAAGCTTATTCATCTGTAGCGATGGATTCTTTTCTATACTAATTACCACAGGATGATCCGTTGAAACACCTACAGAAGTGAAAGTTTGCAAAGACAATGACGCGCAAACTGTAACGCGTGAATTCAGCATATTATGATTCTAGAAGCCTGTAGCGCAAAAATATTTAGGGAGCTAGCAAAAAAAAAAAAAAAACAGAAAAGTGCAATACCTATGCGGTACGATGTATGGAACAGCAAATACATGTGTCTCCAACGTGTTAGTGTAAAATGTTCTTCCCTCTGCCTTTCAAATTCGTAATAGCATTTCTCTAATAAATTAATGCCATTATATTACAATTACTTAAATGGATTTGCACGCTACAGACTATCTCCACAGCACCCACTAGAAAGGAATTGGGTTATATCCTAAAGGTGGTACTAGGATAGATATTAGGGAAACTCCGGTAACAATAAAATAGTGGACTGTATTAAAATATAACAAGTCAGCAAACGGTTGTTATCTTAATTTGAACGGTAAAGTAATGAGTATGCGCTTGGTGAGGCGGACGATGATGCAGTGTCATGTGTGCCGGCCGGTGCGCCCTCGCAGGTCTGAGCGCCCCCGCGACCGCAGCTCCCGCCCGCGGTCGCCCGGCGCGTAGTGATGTTCTTAACAGCCACCTAGTTTCCAAAAAGATAGTCCACGAGATATCGTCAGACGAAACTTTTTCGTCCAAAATGGAGACCCGGCTGTCATATGTATCCTTGACAGTCGTTACGCGTCGTCAGAAGCCCGAAAAACTAACCACCAGTCTAACCGGTCGATTACCCCAGGTCATTTATGTACCAAAACTCATCCAAATCATTTTAGTCATTTTTGTGTAATTGAGTCAAAAATATCTAAACATACTTTACATTTAAACATAATTATGTTTTTCACTCATAGTTTTGGTTTTTTTAATAAATAAAAAAAAAAATACTTAAACCTTAAGAAAACATGCAAACGTCACATCATATATGTAAGTGCCCAAAATAAACCAACAAAAACAAAACACAACTTCGTCTCCGTATGACGTCATTCGATTATCAAGTTATATTCCCTCAAAGGTCAAAGAAGCGACGACATGAACAAAGTTTTTTTTTTCAAAGGAAAATAATGAATTTGTAAGTTCCCAATGAGTCGCGAACCACACGAGGGAACAAAAACTGGACCGTCTTCTGTCTTGAGCAGACGATCTTTCCTTGTACTGTCGAGGACAGAATTGTCAACGAGATATTTTATTTGAAGGAAGAGCAAGTTTTTTTTGATGTCGCGTGGATATCGGAAACCCACGGGAACTATCGAAATCAAAGTATAGTACTCCTTATAACATCAGCTATCTGCCGGTGAAAATCCCGCCAAAATCTAAACAGGCGTGTAGGGGATTAATCGAAATAACACAGGCCTACAAATTTTTAACCCAGAGACTATTCGGAATCAGTGACCCCAAAATCACATGATCAACATGGCCAGACTATCTCGGGCAGAATTTTTTCGTTTTTTTTTTGTGGTTGGGTTAATACGCTAAAGTGTAAAATTTCAAATAGCGATATTTTGGTGAAAAAAAAAGAAGATATTTGATAAAATCTATTATAAATAGGTTTAAAAGGGACAGGGTAGTACTTTCAATTGATATACAACGTTTTTTGATAATAATTTTTTTTTTCGCTCTTTTAGGATAGGATATCTCGAAAACCAGACGTATAGAAGCAATTCTGAGCACGGATTCGGATTCAGCGCAACAAAATCCTTCGGGTATGTTAGGTCTGGTCTCTGGGTCTGGATTTTTGTTAAATTTTGTCGACCTGTGTAATCAGACAGACAAAATTGTTTTTTTTGTTAAATATTAACTTCATATGCATTTAGTAAAACGGTAATTATTTGTATAGTTTATTTAAAAGCTAGTTGCAGGTTATCTCGAATACACCATATTTTTATCAAAATTCCTTGATTAATATCTAATTCAGTTTCGTTATTTTTTTATAAAAGTTAGTATCTGAACTATATTCCTCAATGTAAAAAAATCATTCCTCAAATGTAATATTACATTATTCGAGCATTTATCAGACAAAGGCTCTTTAAATTGTAACAGATTTGAGTAATGTAATAGCCAATTAGATTAATAATTCTACAAACGTAACTTCCAATCTTTAGGCCAACTTTACTAGAAAATAAGCCTGATTCAAATTGTTTTGTGATTATGTTTGTTCATTAAAAAAAAAATCAATAGATTATTCATAATTTTCCTCATTTTAAATTTACAAGGTGCAGTTTTGGATCTGCAAAACATTTCAGGAGGTAATTATGTTAGTGATTCTCGACCCGAATCAACAATAAAATGGGCAGGTATTTTTTTTTTTTCATTTTATTCTGTTTTACGGAAATCAGTAAGTGTGAACTCCCTTTTTTAAAACGCGGCCAATCCGTACGTGTCCTTAAACTGCGCTTTCACATACACAAACAAACGCAACCGACATTTCTTTCATAGATCCAAAGCCGCGCTCCCCATCCAGAGTTATTCTGAAAAACAATAAAATTGAAAAATCTAAAATAAAAAGTATTACTGATTTTTGACTTGGTATCGTATTGTTATATGATTATTTACGAGTCTCATAACAACCTCCTGAAATGTTTTGCAGGTTCAAAACTGCATCTTGTATAAGAAGAAAAGAAACTAAGAAAATACGTTTATTGGCATTACAGCAAAATTAAAAAACCTTAAAAGTATAAAGAACACAAACGATTATAATAATGCCAAAATAAGCTCAGGTTAGCATAATGTCAGATACTACCTGACACTAAATTTCAGCTGTAACCCAAGAGTACCATACGCTAGAATAATAAACACTGAAAGGTATGTATCCATAATAACAAATTTAAAAAAAAATAAAAAAAATAAAAATCTTTATTACTAAAATAAGAGGTACAGTAAATCTCCTTAAAAATGGATTTTTTCTTCTGTAATTTGCACTTAAGTGTCAAAGGAGTGCTTTGGCAATCGTACTAGGATGACCCTGTATCACGAATGCCATAACATAAATAGTAAAAAATAATAAGTTAAATTAAGTAATAAAAGAGACTGGTTCATTTAAATTGTTGTTATTACATATTATAGTTTATTTATTACACGTCCTAAAGAGGCCTACAAACGCTTTCACAACAACAATACAATTTTAAAAAACCTGCGATAAAAAATCGCATTGCAACCTCCAACTTTTTATACCAAACCAACTGAATGTCCATAACAAAGTACTGACGATTCAACTCGAAGCTCTGTGAAAAATTCATTGTAAGACTTTTTCTTCGGACTGTCCATATTTTTTGTAGTATCTCGAGGGAAGGCGGACGTGATATTTCTTGTGTCCCTGATAAACTGTACGATATTTTCTCAGTTCGAAAGGAACTTTATTTCCTGTCCTTGTCTCTGAAATTTGTTTTATTGTTCCTGTGTCTTAAAGGTTGAAGAATTTGTAAGGCGTTTGTGGAGTATCGTATGTCAGGATTAAGTCGTGAGGGAGACTATACATTTGTCTTATCTACTTTATTACTATAGGAAATCGGAACATATTGTGCAATTCCAATTTCGTATTGATTTATATTTTTTTAAATTTGTTTTCGATTTTCGGCAATTTTTGTATTTCTGCCAAACAATATTTTTTGGTAGTGGTTGAGTATTTTGTGCCATCTAGCAGAACTGCGAAGGCTCTGGTATTTTAGGTGATATGCCATGGCAGTGAAAATGGGGCTTTTGAAAATGGGATTTTTTTTCTTGTCTTATCTCGAACTATTATGAAGTTGCTGTTTTTGTGTGTCTGTTTCTCCGTTTATTTTTTCTTAACTACGCTACAGATCTTGATACAGTTTTCGTAAAATACATCTATATTATAGTTGACAAAAGTCAAGAATTTTAAAGATTTGTAGCTAATGGTATTGCAAAAAAACATTTATCCGCGTTTACATTGCCAACGCCAGCTAAACCTGGATTAAACATTATTTTGATCTGTCTCACAGAAAAATCAAAATAATATGTAACGGAATTGCATATCTTTAAAAAGTAAACAGAAAAGTCTACGATGGTACAGGTCGATCTGTTAAAGATAACTGTGGGCAATGCGATACGACGCGACGGGTCGGGGGGAAAAATTTCACGCGAACGAAGTTACGTTTCTTTTCTTTCTTTCTTTCTAACTAGGTATTTTAATCTTTTATTCCAAGAAGCATTTCATAAATCCTTCCCAACATGCTTGTCTGAACATTTTCTATAATCAGCGGTTCTCCTACCCAATTATAATTTTGAGGTCGAGAAGTTTCACCGAAATGTAGTGTTTAATCATTATTCCAGACATTAAGGGTAGTAAAGTTTCTACCTATTAAATATAAATATTTATTTACAGAACTAACCGGTGTTAGTTTAGGACTGGATTGGAATTTAAATACGCTGAGTTTATTTTGAAATTGTTGGGCCTGGGTGGATTAAGTTTAAAATTTTGTTTGACTTTAAGTATTTACCGTGTGGTGCCGGACGTACAGAATAACACCACCCCATTTCTTCCCGTGGGTGTCGTAAAAGGTGATTAAGGGAGATACTAGAAAATAGGCAGCAGCGTTCTGTTTAAAGTTACATTATTATTATGAATTGAATTGTTGTTTACTTCTGCAAGTAGGTAAATTTTCTAAGTGTCTTAAATGCGTTTTAAGCCCATTTACGTACACTTAATTATTTTTTGTAATTTTTTACAGATGTGGCCGCATATCCTAGCTGACTATCCCAGAGAAGAAATGCCCAAACAATCAATCTCTCTTAAAGTTCATACAATATAGATAAGTACCCATTATTTAAAAAAATCGTGAGTCTAACAATCCTGGGTCATAATATTATCTGGAATAGCTTTTGGAAGAAAAAAGAAAGAACCATTGCAGCTTTGAGTTAGTTCGATTAGAAACACTAGTTACATATATTTTTAAATCGTAGATGGTGCAAGTAATGAATACAGTAACGCGCAAAAGAACGAATTTTTTATCTTATCTACAAGGATTGGACTCCAAGCGTCAATTTCTCGGGTCGACGGCGCGTAGTGTTCCACGCGCGCCTCAAAGAGATGTCAGCAAATTGAAGGGGTCTGCTAGGACCGATGCCTGCCGGGGTCGCGAGATTGTTCGAAGGAGATACCGTGACCCTGGCACATGGGCAACTGAAGGAACACGGGTGGGTTTTAGTCAGTAAAAGTCTGACATGCCCTCCCGCTCCGCCCAGAGCGCGAGAAGTCATTTGATGATTTCCCATCCAAAAAAAAAAAAAAAAAGCGTCAATTTTAAATCAAACTCCGCATTGTTTGCTCTGAAACCTCAATAATTGCTGTTCCGTCTCGTACATCAAAGGTTTCGAATTTCTAAGATAAACCAAAGCTTGAACTGTTTCTCCAAATTATTCCTTTGGTCACAGAGAAGGGGTTTAACTTTGTGTTTATATTCCATGATTTTTTTAAATATTTTCAGTCATCATTTTAATGAAATTTTATACTTGTTACTACATAATTATTTTAACATAGTTTCATCACTTGGGGTTTTTTATTTTATTTAGTTTTATTATATTTTAGTTCAAGCTATCTAAGTATCTGCCGATCGCGACTGACATCGTGTATCCGTCTGTCATCGACATCGATCAAATGCTGTGTTCTTATACGGGCGCGGTCTCGCAGAATTCACCGATCAAGGCATACCCTCCTAAAGGAAAGTAGTAAGCTCACCAGCACGCACAAAGATGGTGGTTTGCGCCACCGCCATCTTTGATCCTCACGCCTAAGGTCGCCGCGACGTCCCAATTCATAACCGCCCCGATCCTTGCTCTAAGCCAGCCCGCGCTGCTGACCCTGTGTCATTAAATTCGTCCCTAAATAATAATCACTCCGATCCAGCCTAACCCTTGCTGCCTCCTGCTTTTCCAGCGATGCCCTAAGACGAGGTCCGTATCTATCTGTCTATGGATTTTCATAGCATAATTTGTAAACGAAACGGGATTTCTTAAAGTCCTTTCGTTTTTTGTCGCCGATTAACCCCTCTTGAGAACAACACTGGTTTTTGCAAGCCTGTAGCGCACACAATATTTTTAACGTTATTACATGAATCGACGCAGCTTCTAGTCGCGTATTAGCAAAACCATCAGCCATTAAGCCAGATTGTCTTAAATAAAACAGAAATGAGAATATAAGCAAGACAAGACATTTTATCTTGTCTAACAGGCAAGTATTCTGTGAACATTCTAAATTAAAGCTTAAATGAGAGATACCATTTAGTTTCAAAGTAAAATATGTAAATAAAGTAAGAATCTTCATGTCTGGTCTCTGAATTTTACCTCTTGCGAGTTAACTTGTATTGTCTTTCTCGTTTTATAAAATGGTTGAGACAGGCTAGGTGTTTAGCTTCTTGTACTAACTATACCCGTGGCTTCGTTCGTGTGTTTATCGGAAATTATAACACGGGTTTACTACCGAGACAAAAAGTTGTCCTTATGACACCAGCCATCTGCTAGTGAATGTCTTGTTATCATCGGTCCAGCCGTTCCGGAACAAACACACACAGACAGACCTGTTTTTAGGGTTCCGTTGCCAAATGGCAAAAAACGGAACCCTTATAGATTCGTCATGTCTGTCTGTCCGTCTGTCTGTCTGACTGTCTGTCCGAGTATGTCACAGCCACTTTTTTCCGAAACTATAAGAGCTATGCTGTTGAAACTTGGTAAGTAGATGTATTCTGTGAACCGCATTAAGATTTTCACACAAAAATAGAAAAAAAACAATAATATTTGGGGTTCCCCATACATAGACCTGAAACTCAAAAAAAAAAAAAACATCATACCCATACGTGTGGGGTATTTATAGATAGGTCTTCAAAAATGATATTGAGGTTTCTTATATCATTTTTTTCTAAACTGAATGGTTTGCGCGAGAGACACTTCCAAAGTGGTAAAATGTGATAAAACTAAAAAAAAAATATGATGTACATTACCATGTAAACTTCCACCGAAAATCGGTTTGAACGAGATCTAGTAAGTAGTTTCTTTTAAATTAAAAAATTAAAAAAAACATTTAATTTCATAAACATAAACGTTATGCATAAACCGTGAATACCTGCAGGTTTGTACGGAACCCTCGGTGTGCGAGTCCGACTCGCACTTGGCCGGTTTTTTTATAAGTGCCGTAAATCTTCATATTAAGCATTTAGTAAAATGCAGTTATTTTTTATAATGGCCTGTTAGTCTAGTGGTTAGTGACCCTGACTGCTAAAACTGAGGTCGTGGGTTTGATTCCCACCCAGGACAAACCTTTGTGTGATGAGCACAATCATTTGTTCTGTGTCTGGGTGACGTGACTTTTTCCCATTGGAGTAGGCAGAAATTATAGAACGCCACCTGCTACAACCCTTACTCCTTTAGCCTCGTTTTAGTAGATTTTTTGTCAAGTAAAACCCAAATTTCTTTTCAAGTTCCATTTTCTTGAGAATAGCTCATAAATATTTGTCAGCCAGCTACTTGCTGACTGATTGTGTTAGTCGTGTAGTAGGGCGCAAGTCAGAGCTAAAACTTTGAACTTTGAGATAGATGCGATAAGGTAGCCCACGCAAATAAAATTTTATAACGTTTAAAAAAACGTTATAAAATTTTATTTGCGTCTTTTGGTCAGTGATAGGCTTTTTTATATTTATTTATTTAAAATTCTCGCTCACAAAAAAGGTACAAAGGCGGATTTAATGCCTTAGGCATTCTCTACCAGTCAACCAAGGGTGGTGAAGAGATTAGATGGCAGGTGCTTTGGTTGAGAGGAACAATTATTGAAATACTATTAAAACTACAATAATCATATTGAATTATAAATAATAAGGAAATAGTAGTATATAAATAGACCAAAACTAATAATACACATACACACATACATATTTACTATAATATATACTTACTATATGTTGATTAAGCTACATACTACACTAGACTACTATACGTGTGCGACTGACCGCGTGCGTAGATTTATAACGTAACTACAATTTTGATCTTGAATCAGTATAACTGATTTATAAATAAACAGAGTTTTACACATTAAAGTAAAGATAAAGTCTTTGCTTGATGGATCTACACATTTTTTCAGTCAAAAGACACCACTGCTAGACATAAGCCTCCCCCAAGCTCCACCACTTCCACCCGTTCTGTGCTCTCCGCATTCAGCGGATTCCTGCAGCCTTCACAAGGTCTGCGGTTAACCTTGTGGGAGGCCTTCCAACTCTACGTCTTTTGGTACGTGGTTACCACTCCAGAACATTTCGGCCGAAAATTTTATGTTTATCAGTTTTTCACGTAGTATTCCAATCCGAATATTTGATTGTGTGCGTTAATTCGAAAGCATTTTCTATAAAAACTTTTTTACAAAAAAAAAAAAAAAAAACAACCGACTTCCTTAAAAACACTACAAAGTGAAAAATAACTTTAATTTCGGAAGTCGGTGTCTTAGGATCTGTATTTATGGTTTTTTTGCCACCGACTTCCGAAATTAAAGTTATTTTTCACTTTGTAGTGTTTTTAGGGAAGTCGGTTGTTTTTTTTTTTTTGTAAAAAAGTTTTTATGTTTAAATTAATAGTATCCACCCCGCACTAATTCCAAACAAACAATGCATATTTATGCGATAGCAGAAATCGCGGTTGATTTGCTGTCATTTTTTAAAGAGTTCCGGTGTCTATCTCTGGAACTCATCATCAGATCTATATGAGATTTATATGGGACCATAGACAATTTTGCAAATCCGTCTATATATGACGGAGTTATGGCCGAACATACATAAAAATATTTTTTTTTTAAATATAAACATCCGAATTGAGAACCTCCTCCTTTTTGAAGTCGGTTAGTAAAGAAACGAAGCAAAACCGAACAAACTTAATTTAAATTCCCAAACAAAATGATTTTCCTCAAACATTAAATACCTAATTATCACGCAAAAGAAAAGGCAGCTTTAAAGCTAGCACAAACGCGGCCGTAGGCGTATGCCAGTGCTAAATATTCTTTTGATACTGGCATCCTTCGATCAAAAATGTATTTTTTTTCTTTGTAGATTTCCTAGCCACCCATTTCGCTGTGCAGAATGGGTACCTATTGTAGCGAAAGAAAGAGGAGAAGAAATATACGAACCTTATAAAAATTCGACAATACGTTCAATTCATTTTGATAGATTGGACATAACTGGAAACACGCAAAGGCGTAGATTACTAAAAACAGCAATTCCTAAATTGCAGGTAATTATCATAAAATAGTTGTTGTAAGATTATGTTTTGATAAAATAGATGATGATGATGTTTGATGTTGTTTTTTTTTTTGTAGATTCACGAACCAATGCAATCAGCTATAAGTTCAGAATTGGCAAATGATTTATCAAATCAGGTAAAATAAAATAAAATCTTTATCCGAAGAAAACTATTCCTGTAGGTATTTTCATAAAATACTTTAAAACTATTTTCAATAAACCGCGTATGTTTCTTTTCAAGCTACATCTTCAACAGCTTTAACGTTTGAAGATATCACAGGAATACGTGATTTGCCTCGGGCTAAGTAGTTTCTTTTAAATCTCCTGATGCATCACTATCCGATTTAACATCTTTATGTGATACTCCTAGAAAAGGGTATTTAAAAAAGAAATTGACGACATCTCGCAGAGTTATAGATAGTAAATCTAAGAAATTCTGCAACTCTACGTCTTTCAATACGTACTGTGTTCTGAGCATTGAAATGTAACACCAAGAATTACGTCTAGTTCCAAAATAGAGTAAGCACGAAATTGTCAACATAATGTTTTTAACCTTATTGTTTGGACTTTAAGTTTCGGTTTAGAATAAATAATTTTGTACTTATATAAAAATGACTTTTAATTTTCAAGCAACATTTTAAATTTGTTGCTCTTTACCTTTCTCCGATGACAGAAGGACTTAAATATGAATGTTTTGCAATCGTAATTAAACTTTATGGTTGAGTGTTAAGGGTTATAATAAACTGAAGTTGCTTATATTATGAAACGTTTTTCTATATTTCGTAGTAAGAAATATAAATGTGTAAGTGTGTGCAAACGTGGCCACTTGAGCGCATTATTTTTGTTCCTGATCCTTTATCTAGTGGTATTATTGATCGAAGCTGGCATCTCTCATTTGCAGCGCGCCTTAAACCGCGGTTACGTGCGATGTTTCGTTCTATGAGCTAAATAGGCGAGAATAAACAAAAGAGTTGGTTATAAAAGTCTCGTATGTGGTATATTCACGTGCAAAATAGTTTTGCGTGAAGATTTTCTTTTTTTGGTCAGTTGATATTCTGTAAGGTCGCAACTGAATAGGTGATTATGGTTAACAGTGTAAAACAGTGACCTAATTTACTTTACAGTCCAATTATGGTTTTATTTTTATTTTTGCCTAATTACTCTTGTTGAAAATTAAGCTTACATACTCCTTTTGCCTCGGTTATGTCCATATATCTGATCATAAATGCACGCCGGTTGCGATTACTACGCACCTGACATTTATGTAAAACATCATTAATAAGTATTATAGTAATAACATACTATATTCTTATTTAAAAATGAGAATATAGTATGTTATTTTATTAAAATTAATTTCATTGACGTGGCAGGTAAACTTTAATAATTGATATTTGAGTTGACCTGACCTTTATTCTGAAGTCGAATTACACTGCTACAACTGAATTATAATGTCTCTAAAAACTTCAATTCCAAACATAAATATAATTTAAAAGCTTCATTTTAATTGAATGAAACAAAAACTTAAGTACAAGTATTCCACTAAAGTATAATAATTGGTTGAGTAAAATTTATTTAAAGTGTTTGTAATACAATAATACCTGTAATTTAACGAAAGCATAAAAGTGATTTTGATTTTGCAGTAGTGCTTGCTACCACTACTGGACCAACGAGGCAGTCAAGTTTTCTTTAACATGGGTATAAAAAAAAGCCACGAATGACAGACAAAGCCTGCATCTTTGGTGGGTTCCTGTTCAAGATAAAGCGGGAGGAAACGCCCGGGTGTTTCAATTGCGAGGATCGTCTGGAGGACACGGTGGAGCATACGGTGGAGGTGTGCCCTGCCTGGGCGGAGCACCACCGTGTCCTCGTGGAGGCGATCGGCGGCGGCGACCTCTCGCGTCCGGCCCTGGTGTGAGCCATGGTACGGAGCGAGACGGCATGGGAAGCCGTCACCTCCTTCTGCGAAGCAGTAATGCTCGCGAAGGAGGAGGCGGGGCGCGTGAGTGAGTGGCAGTGTCTGCGCCCTCACGTCCCTAGCCACCGCAGGAGGAGACGCCCCGGGCGTCGGGAGTCGATAGCTGACTCCCGACCTCCGTAGGCGCGAGCTTGCGGGGAGCGGCGAGTAATGGGTAGCTCGCCGCCCGGTGAGGATCGGGCTCGGGTCGACGGCGCGTAGTGTTCCACGCGCGCCTCAAAGAGATGTCAGCAGCACTGAACGGGTCTGCTAGGACCGATGCCTGCCAGGGTCGCGAGATTGTTTGAAAGAGATACCGTGACCCTGGCACATGGGCAACTGAAGGAACACGGTTGGGTTTTAGTCAGTAAAAGTCTGACACGCACTCCCGCTCCGCCCAGAGCGGGAGAAGTCATTAAATGATTTCCCATCCAAAAAAAAAGCCTGCAGCTTAACATGCTTTCCGAGTGACGGTGGGGGCATGATATGTAGAAATTATGAACCATCCATGGTACAACCGTGGAAGTGCAGGCCGTGTTGCGTAGATAAGATATATGTTTTCCCCCATCTTTAATTTTTGTATGTTTGTGGTCTTTCTGTGCGTCATGCCGCAAATAAACGTATTTTCTTTCTTTCTTCTTCTAGATTTACCCGATCAAAAACTCGTGCGGCTGCTATAACTGCTAAGTTACTGCTAAGCTTACTGCTAAGTTAGTTGTGAGGCTACTCATCATCATCATCATCATTTCGGCCGTAAGACGTCCACTGCTGGACTTAGGCCTTCCCCAATTTGGGGGGCTTTGCCATAATCGCCACGCTTGGCAGGCGGGTTGGCGATCGCAGTATGGTGGTAAAATGCATAGAGAACGCTGCTGCCCATTCTCTAATAAGTCCCTTAGTCGCCTTTTACGACACCCACAGGAAGAAATGGGGTGGTGTTATTCTTTACGTCCGACACCACACGGTACGTACGAGGCTACTCAAGCATTGAAAAAAATCCGCAAGCTTCAAAAAGTATTAAAAATCTTCGTTGCATTTCACACAATAATTAAAAATCTCTTATCAGTCTTCAAAACTAATTTACCAACAATGCCCCACCCCACATGACCACGTTACTACATATACAACACAGTTTTTCAATCTCAAACGTACAGACGCCTCTATTTTTCTGCAGTCATCTGTGAATGAAAGGCGCACTTCGAGACCGTCAGCTGATAATTGCCTCCGCAAACGCTTGGGAATCAACTAGTTGAAGGGTTATCCAATGGTGTTGCTAGGACGCTTGGCATTCGTTTGTATGTGGAGGTTTATTTTTATTTTTGCAGCAGTGTTTGATTAGGTCGGTGTTGGCGAGGTTTAAGCTATGTAACCACTACTTCACGAATCTCTAGAGATATTGTGTGGATTTGTGCATGTATGTGTCTTATTTATAATCCTTTTTGATTAAAGTGATTTTTGTACATATATGTGACAATGTCAATCCCATCGTGCTTTTACGATTTAAGCCTCGGCGGAGAAAAATTCTACTATCCTACTTCCTACGATCTTGTTCTACTTATTTATGTATACTTTAAATATTATAAATGCGAAAGTAACTCTATCTGTTACGCTTTCACGACTAAACCACCGAACCCGAAATGTTGTTGAAATTTGGTACAGGGTAAGTTTGAATCCCAAAAAAGAATATAGGCTTCTTTTATTCCGCTACTTTAGAAGACGCGGGCAAAAGCTATTAGGAATATGAAAATTTGCATGTTCGTTCCTCAATCACGCAACAACAGTTGAACGTGTTTGGATGAAATTTGGTAAGTAGGTAATTTATAACCTGGATTAACACAAATTATAGTTTTTATCCAAACAGTACGTTCTCGCGGGATAATTTTTGACCTCGACGGTGGGCAAAAGCGATGATTATTTTAATGATTTCCCATCCAAAAAAAAGGCATTAAGTCCGCCTATGTACTTTTTTATGTGCAAGAAGTTTAAATTAATTAATTAATTAAACCAAAAATAAATCATATTAAAATAATCCACAGCATAATAAAATCGATTAAAATTTATAAAACCTCTATCAATTGCCAGACCCCGAGTACGTAGGTGCGCTTAATCCATAAGATGAGACAGCTAACTGTCACACCTAAGCAAGAAAATAGCAATCAATATCACTATTCCTATTTTGCCAATAAGGACAGATCAAAGCTTTCCGAATAAATCAGTCATTCAAGCGATAAATCTAAAGTTCCTAAAATCAACAAAATACATTTTCGGGATATCTTTACACAAAATAGATACGAACAGAAGGTCGACTCCATACAACGAGCGAAAAAACCACGCACAAATTGACACGCTTTACGTACAGTGGATGCAAGTGGTCTCACAACAATATACGTATAGTCATGATCATAAATACAAGGTGTAACAGAATAAAAGACCTGAAAGAAGTTTGTTCTAAATTGACTGCTGAATTGATTTCAGTAACTTTTAATATTGGTATTATTTTTTTCAAAAATTATGTAAATTGCCGATCCCACGCTAAGCTAGCCAAAAAAAAATCTATCGTATTTAAAGGTAATAAGACCCAATTTTTCATGCAAATTGGATCATAATCAACACGTTTTTCTAGATATGGAAGTCTTGCATTATTTATGTTACTATTATATAATATGATGGACAGTTCGGCAAAAATTTCTAATTTATTTTATCATTTATATATATCTGTTCTAAGGAAAACAGCATACATAAAATTTATGTTCTCTCATTTTGTGTTGCCGGACGTAACGCACCACCCCATTACCTCCCGTGGGTGTCGTAAAAGGTGACTAAGAGACTTACTAGAGAATGGGCAGCAGCGTTCTCTATGTATTTTACCACCATCCTGCGTTCGAAAACCGGCCTGCCAAGAGTGACGATTATAACGATGATCTATGTAATTATCTGTGAAAAGCATACTATTTATAAAACTACCAACACTAATGTGTTCCTTAAGAACAGATATTAATGAATTAATCAGTCATAGTAGTAGATATTTTGGCCGATCTATCCAAAACATTTATGTTCGTGAACGTACATGTCAATGATTGCGTGCGCCTTTCTCGCTTGTTCTCTGGAGCCAACCTTCTGTACTCATCTATTTTGTGATCTAGAGCAGTTCCGAGAAATCCTGTTACTCGAGAGTACTATAACAATAATATCTTGAACTGTGAACACATACTCGATCACAGCTGGAGATAAATCTTTACTATTTTTCGGTACATACCTAGAGTAAATGGATTTCGTTTCTATCTGTTTGGAGTGGATTTCGTGCTTTTGATTTTATACTTGAACATTGGACTAG
The DNA here is from genome assembly GCA_947507805.1 of Aporophyla nigra. NCBI lineage: Eukaryota > Metazoa > Arthropoda > Insecta > Lepidoptera > Noctuidae > Aporophyla > Aporophyla nigra. The sequence continues at coordinate 12,866,936 of OX382315.1, read as the reverse complement.
GACTTACTTGGACAAGGGGCTTATGGCTACGCAAAAAATAGCCGCACGGGTCGATCAGGTTAAGCTACGCTTGCCGCGGTTGGTTCGAGGATGGGTGACCATCATTACATATCAAGACCCCTCCGTGCCTCAGAAAGCACGTTAAGCCGTTGGTCCCGACTGTCATTTGTAGATCTTTGAATTTGTTTTTAACTTTGTCAGAAGTCCGAAAATTTGACAAACAGTTTTACCAAGGGCTAGAGTAATACCCAGTTGCTGGGTTGTGGATAGGCAGTAGCACCATGTAAAGTATAGTATTCAGCTGCATCCGGTTAGACTGGAAGCTGACCCCAACATAGATGGGAAAAGGCTAGGCAGAAGATGATGGTGACTTTAACGTTGTTTAAAGAATGTTATTTATGTCATGTTCTTTCTTGACAAGTTTTTCTGTGCCTAAATATATATCTTGTATGTATCAGTTTCTTTTTAGATTTAGAGAATCTATACTAATATTATAAAACTGTAGAGTTTGTTTGTTTGTTTGCTTGTTTGTTTGTTTGGTTGAACGCGCTAATCTCAGGAAGTACTGGTCCGAATTGAAAAATTCTTTGTGTTTTGCGTAGCCTATTTATTGAGGAAGGCTATAGGTTATAAACATCACGCTGGGGTTAAAAGGAGCGGAGCAGCAACTAAAAATGTACGAAACCTTGCAGGCAATTCGATCCGACAGGAAGGGTCAGGGGACCAAAAATTTGACGCGGACGAAGTCGCAGACAGAAGCTAGTTTGAAAGATATAGTTGTAAAGATAGTATTAATCTTGTTCTTCTGTCGGATCTCTGATCCCATGATGCTTGGGGTGGGCGTAAAATGTTTTTCTTTGCCATGCTCCCCTGTGTGACAGTATTTTTCATCACGTTGTGAAATATATACTTATTAATTGATTATTTTAAAATATTGTTTTACCATGCATATGTCACAGATGGATGGTGTTAAACTCTCCCCCGTACATCACAAAGAGGCGCGCGTGGAACACTTCACGCCGTCACCTCAGGTCCTCAGAAATACGGGGCGACGGATATCACCGGATCCATCGACCTTGAACCCATTTAGGGGGGCTAGAAGAGGGCGTTGTCCGTCTCTATTGCACCCTATCCTAACACCTTTATCTCGTATTCGCTTGTTATAGCTAGTTCAATAACTTTTCAAACACACATATGAATAGACAATGTCAAATATTTAAGTTCTCAACAAATCATTTCAACTTTAGCAAAGGCAACTTAATTGGGTTTATTTTCAGTTTGGGTAGAATTTCAATAAAATACACGTGTAACTTTGTATTAAAGTTTTGTGTGAATCAAATTTAGACTTCTAAAATTATGAATAATATTATCATAAAAGGTTGATAGTAGTTTGTAAGAAACGTCTTTAGGCTGAAATGATGACAAATGATGATCACCGATTATGTTAAACTAGCTTCTGTCCGCGACTTCGTCCGCGTCAAATTTTGCTCTCCTGACCCTTCCCGTCGCATCGAATTGCCTGCCATTTTTTGGTCATTTTTCGTTGCTGATCCGTTCCTTTTGATTATAGCGTGATGTTTTATAGCTTATAGCCTTTCTCAATAAATAGGCTACCCAACACAAAGAAAATGTTTAAATTCGGACCAGTAGTTCCTGAGATTACCGCGTTCAACTAAACAAACATACTCTTCAGCTTTATAATATTAAAGTAAAGGTTCCATAGTAGACATAGCAAGCTAATTACCAACCGGGTGCAAATCGAATATGTAAGATTTAATAAATAGAAATTTAATAAACTGTTTACTCTTTCAAGGCATGAGGAACAGTGTGTAAAGTTCACTCAACCTCCGTAGAAACGGGAAAATTCTCCTACCAGACGGGTGTCGTGTCTGGTGGGTAACTGTCAGATGATTGATGTCGGGACGTTATATAATATGCTAGTTGCGCGGTAAAACGACCATTATCATAATAAGCTAAATTGTATAGACCTTGGTAATGAATTTAAACTTGTAGTTCCTAGATCAATTCATCGTCGTGGAGCTCGCGATTACCGATTGTTTGATCAGGTTTCCATCCGGACAAACGCTGGTAATCGTGCACCTCTTCGGCATCTCACGCAAATGTACAATGAACATTTCCTAGATATAGATTTATTCATGCTACATAGAAATTAATTTCGCACTAAAGTTATTAATATATTGAAAAAATTAGATAAATAATGTGTTAACTAACTGGTAGGTTTGTAAGGAATAAGAACTACGTTACCGATGAGTCCTCAGCTCACCATAGCATACCTTTTTGTAAATTTGTGGAAAATGTTGTTGTTATTACATTGATTTTGTTTTATATAACTTTTTTCATATCTAATATGTAATGTAATATCGTTTTTTTTTCCAAATAAAATAAACTGTTTGCGCGATGCAGGTATTCGTGACGTCAGTGTGATGCGTAGCTCGCATGTCGCGGTGTAGATGCCGCTACAATTTGAATTAAGAATTCAACCTAGAACTCGGGGTTTCAACTACTACAGCAAATTACAAAGCAGTCAAAAACAGTTTATAGTTCACCGAGGAGAGAAAGTGACCGATTACTACAAGGGTATACTTCGAGGCTCGAAGTTCAGCCATACACACGAGTTGATAATTGTATTTCTTCCGGATTATAAATAGTGGTTTATTCTATACCAACGAGGTATTAAACAGTACTTTAAAACATAGAATACAAAGACTACAAGGTACTTGGCTAGAGAGACTTGACAAGAATAAACATTGTCTGAAAAAGAAAGTGCATTTTTCTCGCTTTTTTACTGTAAAAATTTCAATATGTCTTCTTTATATTTATTTCTGGATTTCTCGTGCAATTGTTTCTCAATAACAGTTTGGGCAGTTTCTTTTAATTCCGGCGGCGTCATCAAATCTTCACTATCACTACTAAATGCTATTTCGAGTAGATCGTTATTATAAATTGGAGATTTAAATATAAAACATAAGAATAGGTTATTTGGGCGCGGGCGCTGTTCGTTTGTTACTTCTTTAAAGGCTTTAAAAAAATGTTCAGAAAAATTATGTGGCCAGTATCATTCAGCGCTCGGTGGTAAAAACTTTTTGACTTTACTATATTTAATTAGGATAGCTACTAAGTTGCCCTAATTAAAACAAAACACAGCACGTAAACAATGGATTTTTATTTACTTCTTCTTCTTTTATTCATTTTTAAACACTTTTTCAACCCTCACAATCGTATAATAGAAATAATGTCAAATCGCGTCATTAAAAAAAAAGAAATAAGCTACTTTCCGAGCAGGACTAAAAGTAATATCTATTCATAATCCTAGAGTCCCTGCTAACTGGCCTTCATCAGAAAACCTTCATTGTCACCATGTCACATATAAAATTCATACCAAGCATTAAGGACAGAAAACGGTGAGAGGAGAATAAAGTTTTGTTACCTCCTTAGAGACCTTATTTGGAACTACGAAAGGTAACTTTTCCAACGTTGAGTGAGATATATTTCAGTTTGATGCTGTTTTTCTATCAATAAAGAGATTTTGTGTTTTTCCTCAATCAACACATCAGGGTGAGGTTTTCGGGTTCATTGCAACATTGTAAATCAGTGTTATTTTTTCTTGTACTTACTGTTGAATTTGGCAGTACTTTTTCCTACTGCAGTGCATCTCGCATTTAAATCAAGGAGGTTTTCGACTGCTTTACCAGGCAATGGCATGCATTACTTACAGGCATATAAGCAGTGCCTGGCTCGAAAAACACCATAGACGAGTCTGTCAATTACATTTTAATGTGTGTCCTGAAATAATTAAGAGAGTAACTTAATTATCATACCCAAAAGTCTTTTATTAAAGAGATGTTGGCGTTCAATCATGTCATTGCACGAATCGAAAGCTTGTAATACATTACCAATGATAATATAACTGTTTGATTTTCCTTATCGAAGGCGTAAGTATGTCAGCAAAAGAAAAGTAGCTATGGGTTTAGATAACTTTTGTAGGTTCTTACAAGTATGCCGAAATCTCTAGTGATTTGTTAAGGTTTCTTTATGTTTTTCCGGTATGTTATGTAACTTGATGATACTGAAATGTTCGAATTTGAATTTTTACTGAATATATCCCTACTACTAACTTATCAACTAGAAAATAAGTTTGTTTGGTAGATTTCACGCTAGAACAGCTGAACGGATTTGGATAAAAGAATCATGTCCAATCTTGACCTGAATTTTTTTTAACGCGTCTAGTGATGTAAAATATCTTAAAAAATTGCTAATTTTTTGCTTATTTCGTATCACATAATTGAATTTTCAAAGAAAGCCAGGAAAAAAAGAAATTCTAAAAAATGTTTATTATTCTCAAAAGACTTTTTGAAACGTAACGTGTTTTACTCACGTTTCGTTTCACATAATACGAAAAAACTTGTTCGTTCATGAGGTTAATAAATGTTCAAAATAACGAAGTGGTATGTTTTTTACTTCAATTTTTAATTTATGACTATCTATGATTTTTTATAGTTTTATATTAGGGTGTGGAAAGAAAAATAAACGTACAGTGGATAGGGCGCGTAAAACGAACTTCTTTACGTGAATGACAGGCTGTCACTTGTTTGACGTTTTGCAGTCGTTCCTTTGCTGTCACTGAGCGATTTTGGATTTTCTGATAGCCTAACAAGTTTTTCATTTTCCACGGACTCCGATATCTACCACATACGATTACTTTGGCCTGTGTTACACGGATACCGATTTAGTCCTTTTTGTTGGGATCTAGACGTTATCGCTTTTGTTGGAAAGAACTATGGACATGAGCCTTCTACGAGATGGCTTTGCCTTTAACCTGTAACATAAGTGTTAATACGCTTCCGGCGTTATCGGGCCCTTCAGCTTCATAGCAGAGTCATCTCGCTAATTAGCAGTTGGATATCTCCAGTAATAGTAAGTATAATAACAATGAATTACCTAACTATTTAGTATCCAGTCAACAGATGCTAGTGGAATGATTGTTTGATATTTAGAAGTGCTAATGTATATTTTTCAAGTTTTATGAAATATAGAACTAGTACTACTAGAAATAGGTGACGCCCCTAAGACGAACCGCTGACCGAATGTGTGAGTTGCATGTAGCTTTTCCCCATGTTTAGCTTAAGTGTTCTTTTAGGCAGCTGTTTAAAGCGAAACATGTAAAAATACAAATTAAATATACTTATTTCCATTGCAGGCTTTAAAATCTCATAATTGATTTTTTATTCAGATAATGGAAGAAGATTACATTTGTAAAGAGTGTTTTGATGTATCCATGCAGACTGTTAATGCTCAGATTTATAGAAACAATGAGTGTGACCCATCTGCTGGTTCATCTCGCCGTGGTCATACTTAAGTATGCCTCATTTGTCGTCGATCATTGCTCAATCGTCAAAGTGACCACATTCTCAAAGAAAACTAGCACTGTAGGTTGTTGTGCGCATGTTTTGACTTTGGTGTGGTACTTAGGTTGGGCTAGGCATGAAACTAACATTGTGGCTCCTGCGGCATTTTTAGCTGAAATGGTTGTACGAGAAGACATTGAATAAATAATAATAAATCATATCCTGTTTTTTATTTAATTTTCCCTACCTCTCCAAAAACATGCAGCACTTAGTTATATATTTATGTCGTGATGGCCCAGAGGTTAACACTTCACCTCATGCACGAGGCGTGAGTTCAATACCGGGCCAATGTGTTTTGTTTCAATACCTTCGTAGGAACTACAGTGAAGGAAAACATCACGAGAAAACCTGGACATGTATAATTAATCAATGAAAGTCAGAAATCGCCACCTCATCTTGACCAAACGTGGTGATTACTGCTCGTGCCTTCTCTGCATGAGAAAAGACCTTTGCCCAGCAGTGGGACAGTATAAGGGCTGGTATTATTATTTACTTTATCCGGACAGACAAGGTGAATCAGCCTCTTAGAGTTCGATGGCTAAAAACATCGTCCTCCTGGAGTCTGGTCCACTTCGACGACAGATTTTGACCGACATTTCAATGAACTATACCTAAATTGTTCTAACTTGCTGTAGGTAGTGTAGAAAACAAGGATGGCTTAACATCACACGTGAAGTGTTTAAAACTCAGCATCGTCGGGCTATTACGAGAATATAACTGCTGTTTACCACTGCGCGCCGATTTGATGATGATATTAAATTGAAGACGGATTTATTTCTGAGTGAGTGCAACTCTCTCAGCGATTAACAAATAATTTCATTTGAATAATCATCTAGTTTTCGAGTTTACAACAGTTGTCAAACCTGATCTGAAAGGTGTAAATCTGTTATAACCTCAAAAACTTATTTACGTAATAGCACTTTTCCCTGGCCTCTAAATGAGAAGATGATAACTTATTGTGTTATTATAAACAATAACTGATTTTATAGAACACTATTTGTAGGTAGACGCGACCTGTAAAACGAATCAAGTGACAGGTCATTCAATGTATGGAAAGTGGGCATGATTCTGTCCAATCTAGACCTGAATTTTTTTTAACGCGTCTAGTGATGTAAAATATCTTAAAAAATTGCTAATTTTTTGCTTATTTCGTATCACATAATTGAATTTTCAAATAAAGCCAGGAAAAAAAGAAATTCTAAAAAATGTTTATCATTCTTAAAAGACTTTTGGAAACGTAACGTGTTTTACACACGTTTCGTTTCACATAATACGAAAAAACTTGTTCGTTTATGTGGTAAATAAATGTTCAAAATAACGATGTAGTATTTTTTTTTTACTTCACTTTTTAATTTATGACTAGCTATGATTTTTTATAGTTTTAAATTAGGGTGTGGAAAGAAAAATAAACGTACAGTGGATAGGGCGCGTAAAACGAACTTCTTTACGTCAATGACAGGCTGTCACTTGTTTGACGTTTTGCAGTCGTTCGTTTGCTGTCACTACGTATTGTACTGAGCGATTTTGGATTTTCTGATACCCTAACAAGTTTTTCATTTTCCACGGACTCCGATATCTACCACATACGATTACTTTGGCCTGTGTTACACGGATACCGATTTAGTCCTTTTTGTTGGGATCTAGACGTTGTCGCTTTTGTTGGAAAGAGCTATGGACATGAGCCTTCTATGAAATGGCTTTGTATAACCTGTAACATAAGTGTTAATACGCTTCGGCGTTATCAGGCCCTTCAGCTTCATAGCAGAGTCATCTCGCTAATTAGCAGTTGGATATCTCCAATAATAGTAAGTATAATAACAATCAAGTACCTAACTATTTAGTATTCAGTCAATAGATGCTAGTGGAATGATTGTTTTATAAAAAAGGATTGATATTTAGAAGTGCTAATGTATATTTTTCAAGTTTTATGAAATATAGAACTAGTACTACTAGAAATCGGTGACGCCCTTAAGACGAACCGCTGACCGAATGTGTTAGTTGCATGTAGCTTTTCCCCATGTTTAGCTAAAGTGTTCTTTTAGGCAGCTGTTTAAAGCGAAACATGTAAAAATACAAATTAAATATACTTATTTCCATTGCAGGCTTTTAAATCTCATAATTGATTTGTTATTCAGATAATGGAAGAAGATTACATTTGTAAAGAGTGTTTTGATGTATCCATGCAGACTCCGATTTATAGAAACAATGAGTGTGACCCATCTACTGGTTCATCTCGCCGTGGTCATACTTAAGTACCTATGCCTCGTTTGTCGTCGATCATTGCTCAATCGTCAAAGTGACCACATTCTCAAAGAAAACTTGCACTGTAGGTTGTTGTGCGCATGTTATGACTTTGGTGTGGTACTTAGGTTGGGCTAGGCATGAAACGAACATTGTGGCTCCAGCGGCATTTTTAGATGAAATGGTTGTACGAGAAGACATTGAATAAATAATAATAAATCAAATCCTGTTTTTTATTTAATTTTCCCTACCTCTCCAAAAACATGCAGCACTTAGTTATATATTTATGTCGTGATGGCCCAGAGGTTAACACCTCACCTCATGCACGAGGCGTGAGTTCAATACCGGGCCAATGTGTTTTTTTCAATACCTACGTAGGAACTACAGTGAAGGAAAACATCACGAGAAAACCTGGACTTGTATAATAAATTAATCAATGAAAGTCAGAAATCGCCACCTCATCTTGACCAAACGTGGTGATTACTGCTCATGCCTTCTCTGCATGAGAAAAGACCTTTGCCCAGCAGTGGGACAGTATAAGGGCTGGTATTATTATTTACTTTATCCGGACGGACAAGGTGAATCAGCCTCTTAGAGTTCGATGGCTAAAAGCATTGTCCTCCTGGAGTCTGGTCCACTTCGACGACAGATTTTGACCGATATTTCAATGAACTATACCTAAATTGTTCTAACTTGCTGTATGTAGTGTAGAAAACAAGGATGGCTTAACATCACACGTGAAGTGTTTAAAACTCAGCATCGTCGGGCTATTACGAGAATATAACTGCTGTTTACCACTGCGCGCCGATTTGATGATGATATTAATTTGAAGACGGATTTATTTCTGAGTGAGTGCAACTCTCTCAGCGATTAACAAATAATTTCATTTTAATAATCATCTAGTTTTTGAGGTTACAACAGTTGTCAAACCTGATCTGAAAGGTGTAAATCTGTTATAACCTCAAAAACTTATTTACGTAATAGCACTTTTCCCTGGCCTCTAAATGAGAAGATGATAACTTATTGTGTTATAATAAACAATAACTGATTTTATAGAACACTATTTGTAGGTAGACGCGACCTGTAAAACGAATCAAGTGACAGGTCATTCAATGTATGGAAAGTGGGCATGATTCTTTGGCACACACATCGATCATGACCTTTTTTTGTGGGTGGGAATCATGAAATGTCGTCTCCCGTTCTGAGTGAATCGGAAGGGCGTGCAGACTTTTACTGACTAAAACCCACCCGTGTTCCTTCAGTTGCCCATATGCCAGGGCCACGGTAACCCTTTCGACCTAATCTCGCGACCCTGGCAGGATCGATCATGACCTGGGTTAGGGTATAGAATACTTCTTATCTTACGCAAGTCTACGTGGTATAAATGCAGTAGCCGGTTAGAGATTAAAACCCAAAATCCAATTTGAAATAAACGTTTTAAGAAAATTAACTTCTATTTCGAAAACCTCTTTGAGTAATTGTTGTGTCCTTACTTTGTTTGTTTTCAGTTAAATACTTAAATATTGCACTAAAAAGTGGGGATTTACCAAAGAGGAAGTTCCTCAACAGAGAAAATTCCTAATTAAAAGTTTGCCTGGCTACATTCCCGCGAGGGCTAGCTAAAATGACCGTACAAAAAAGGGACTCCGTACTGACAGGATGGGCTCAATACCGGTATGAAATATGCAGCTGAAAAGAGTAAAGGGATAAATCTGCCCATTTATATATACATTTATTACCTACAGGGATCTATCTATCTCGCTATGTATACATTCCTTACCTATCCTATCTACTTACTACTAACGTTATCTTTGGCCACCTAAAAGTATTGATTACGCTCGATAGTTAAATCAATACTTACTGAAATTATTATACTATTGAACAATTAAATTTTGTTTCCACTGCTAGGAAGCAGACTCCTTTCTGAATGGACCGTAATCTACCACACGGACCCAGAGCAAATTGTTAGATGCTACATGTCTTCGAATTTTTAGCCTTGATTTCGGTTTAAAGATTCTTTATTTTTTATTCTAGAAGAACATACATTGTTCACTTATCGAATAAATACGTAATTAGGGTAAGTGTAGTCTAGTAGCTAACAGTTCTGTTTTGTTTTTTTTTTCTGGATGTTTTCCTTCACCGTTTTGAGAGCACAGGTGATGAATTGAAATACACAAATTACACGGTTCGAACTCACCACCAACAACCCGTCAGTCGGGGCCAATAGCACTGGGCCACAATGTTTATCATTTCAATACTCTATTTAGTACATTTTATGAAACTTTTGCTTTATAAAAAATTTTACTGTCCAATCATGGCTGTTATAATTTAGCCACGAGCCCCTCTGTCCCATCTAACTCTCCAACTGTAAGTAACATAAACTTTGATCAATATTTTAGATAAATTATTTGAGGAGCAACTCAGAAAATCAGAGAGTCTGTGTATTCTCAAGTGTCTTTCCAATTAGGCTAGTATCTTGAGTTACCTGTTAGGGGGAGACTGCGTTATTGATTCGGTGCCACCGTGTTCGGAAGTTCGAGAGCTTGTCAAATATTAATGTAGGTTAAGGAGTTCACAGTTCGAAGATTATAAAAACCATTTCTCTTCAAGAGTTTTTGTTGTATCAATCATAGTATCAGGTATATTAACTATGTAGGTACGATTTCGAGAAAATGATATAACTTATATTAACATATTGAGCTCCTTAAGCTTTTAGTAGATTTGAACGATTACTGACAAATGCGTGCACTGATTGGACAGAGCCTCTCCATCTCGAGGGCTGAAGCTATTCTCAAATTTTACCAGTAACAACCTATCATTGACCTTCCTTTACTTGATTAACTATCTGCCGGTAGATATCCACTTGCTGCAAGTAAGTTGTAATCGTCTGTTACTTTATCAAAGATATCAAAAAAGGAAAATGTTAAAATCAACTTGTTTCGAGGTTATTTTTTTATATTACCTACTTACATTTTTTCCTTAAACTTTTATCCATGGCAACAACTTTTCAGCCTGAGCAATAGCTGTACACGAGTAACACCGTTGCTGTTGACGTTCAAACGTGACTTTGACCTCAGGGTACTTATCCTTGCTGAAAATTTAGGTAAGCATTATTAGCTTATAATGTTTCCACTGCTGGGACAAAGACCTCCTGTCTGTGGGGGGAAGTGGGCCAAAATCCACCACGCGGGCCCAGTGCGGGTTGATAAATGTCATATGTCTTTAAATTTTTGGTTCTAGGACATGCCGGTTTCCTCACGATGTTTTCCTTTACCGTTTCGAGAGCAGTGGTGATGAAATGAATTACACAAAGTACCCGACATACAATAATATGATCTACAACTCGTACGTCAGCGCCGAAGCAACTGAGCCATCACTATTTTTAGTTCTAAAAGAATAAAAAACCGGCCAAGTGCGAGTCGGACTCGCGCACCGAGGGTTCCGTGCAAACCTGCAGGTATTCACAGTTTATGTATAAGGTTTATGTTTACGAAATTAAATGTATTTTTTAAATTTTTATATTTGAATTGACTGAATGAAAGGTAAATTGTGGTTTACGATTTATGACGTATTAAAAAAAAACTACTTACTAGATCTCGTTCAAACCAATTTTCGGTGGAAGTTTACATGGTAATGTACATCATATATTTTTTTTAGTTTTATCATTCCCTTATTTTATAAGACAGACAGACAGACAGACGGACAGACAGTCATGACGAATCTATAAGGGTTCCGTTTTTTGCCATTTGGCAACGGAACCCTAAAAATGATTGTGTTCTTATATCCTCGGGAGTTAAGGCTATTTTACATTACACAACTACATTTTTTCACAAATTATTACAGTCTCAGCCGAAATCCAATCAGTGTACACTAATAAAGGTAAGATTAAATATTACCGAAACTGCTTCGTAAACGATTAAAACTCCTTACATTAAATTTAATATAATGTAACAATCAAAGTTTTAACGTCACTGATATGTACACCGTACTTTATATTACCTTACGCGTGTATCCCCTTCCTTATTTCCCTGAGGGCTACGTGGCGAAATTGCTTAAGGTGCAGGTAAAATTGACGAGAGAAGCTTTCGTAAAAGGGGACTCTGAAAGTCAGTCAACGAAGATCCAGGGCCCGTCCGAGAGTAGTTTAAAACTTTGGAGTGAACGCTACTAAGTACCAATTTATAATTATAATCTTTATTTACACGCTCATCTCTGAAACTACCAATCAAATTTGACAAAATCGTTTTTAAATCATAAGTTACTTCTCGAGGATAGGTTATTTATTAACACGCTAGGTTCGTTAGGAACCGAAGACGCGATTCGACGGAGTGGGCCGGGGGAATAAGATTTCACGCCAACGATAAGAAGAAATGCCGAAACAAACTCAGAGGTCATGTCTTTGATGTTGTAATATCCAAAACATATATTATTCGAATTTAAAGTGAGTGTAACAATGCAATACCACGTTTGCCGGCGTAGCATGACCTATTATATATCTATTCTACTAAAAACAAAAAAAGTTCCTTATGTATTTTAATTCTGTAAAAATGTTTCTATATCATCACTAGTAAAGAGAAATAGTCATCATACTCGACATTGTACTTTTGTCGACTGAAGAATAGAAACATCTCTTTTCTTCAGTTTTACACAATTTTTCTAGATACAATCTATCATTTTGTCTTCTCTTCCGTCGACAAATTCCGTTTCTATGGCGGTCATGCTACGCGTGCTGGAACAGTTTTTGAAGAACGAGCCATTGCAGCTTTGAGCCGACCTGTCCCAACAGACAGCATGCATGCAACAGTCATCGCCTGTCGCCGCATCGCCTGGCCTGTTAGTCTAGTGGGTAGTGGCCCTGACTGCAAAGACAGGTCGTGGGTTCGATTCCCACCCAGAACAAATCTTTGTGTGATGAGCACAATCATTTGTTCTATGTCTGGGTGTAATTTATCTATACTATGTATGTATTTAGAAATATATAAGTATATTTATCAGTTGTCTGGTTACCATAGTACAGGTTCTGCCTAGTTTGGGATCAGATAGCAGTGTGTTGGTTGTCCTAAGATATTTTTATTTTTTTTATTTTTTTATCGAATGGCTCTATTTTGGGAAGCACAAAAACCCGTCATAAGACACTTCCAGATCTGCAAGACATTTGCGCAGACCATATACAAAATACTCAAAACTGCCAGACAGTAATCCTTAAAAAAAAACACGTGAAGTAACTGGTCCATTTCTTGTAAGCACAAGGGAATGCCTAAAGCTCGTATACACCTCTACATAACTGTACACACATAAGAAATTTACGTGCAATGACGTAGAACCTTGCTCCCGATACAGGCCCATAAAGTCAGACTCGTGTGTCCATGTATTATTCAAATTCGACCCATATTCATACGTTGTTGTATTGTCAGATCTGGAGTACAAAGTTATTCGGATCCGGAATGCTTATTGAAAAAACTGTGTAGTATTTTTTTCCTGTGTTTTGTATTCATAGGTAGGTCGAGGTAATATACAATTTATTTTTAGACTTTCAAGGAGTGGTCCAGTTATTTTCATCATTCATTATTTCAGCCTAAAGATGTCCACTGCTGGACATACGGCTCCGTCAACCTCCGCCAAGTCTACCGGTTCTATGCTTTTTGCATCGACCGCTACCGTTGCCAAGGGTACCGGCAACGGTAGCGGTACGCCGGTACGCCAGGCACTATGGTGGGGGGGTCATATCTTTTTGGTGCTTGTCAGGATTATGCAAACCCCCTCCGGGTTTGCCATAATCACCACGCTTAGCAGGCGTTTTATCAGAATACCAGTGCTGCTACATCTGTTTTTAAATGTCGCACCATAATGGCATCATAGGGGCATTTCGCCTCGTATAAGACTTTCTGTTTGTTTTTTCTTTTTCTTTTGTTAAGCATAATTATTATGTTTAGTTTGTGATATTCCTGTGCGAGCCTTAATAAATACTTTTTCTATCTTACTTTGCCACAAGCCCTTTTAAATGAGCTGAACTCTACCTAAATTGGATATTCATATTTACTGAAACAGCGAACTTGTCCAGTGTATTTCGTTCTTTATGATAATAGTATTCCCATACGGGGTCGACGAAGATAATTTGAGTGTCAAGCGTTTGTTCTCGTTCGAAATGATAAATGGAACGAATATATTTCATTTATTTGAAATTTCCAACACGTAGATCCAATTATATTGTATTGAATGATAAAAATATAAGCAACTGAAACGATCTTCTGAATGGAATGGAGGTCTTCTGATACACTCTTCATCGTCACGTTAAACCATTTGTTCAGACTGTCCATTCGTATAGATTTTTGACAGTCATTACGGTTAGACAGAAGCTCAAAAATCTGACAACCAGACTTACCATGGAATATTGTGATACCCAGTAACTGGGTTGTGGAGGTCAGATAGACAGTCGCTCCTTGTAAAATACTGGTACTCAGCTGCATCCAGTTAGTCTGGAAGCTGGCCCTGCCATGAAAGATAGGAAAAGGTAAAGCAGATGATGATGAACTACATAATAAAATAAGTAGGTTGGTACTTTAAAGGCTGCTTATTGGAATCGAAAGATCAAATAGGCATAATCAGGTAAGTAGTTGCTCCATGGAATATACTTACTGGTATTCAGTTGCATCAGTAGGTTGCAGACTTCAAGATAATTGAGAAAAGACCAGGAGGATGAAGATCATGAGGTCAGTCAATCTGGAGTAACCACCCATTTGACCTTCAAAACCTTCGTCTGTTAGGAGTACCGTGCTACCCAGTAGCTGACTACTGGGTAACACGGTACCCCTAACAGACGTAGCATAACCAATTCTATCTCTATTCTACAAAGAATAGACAAAGTTTTTTCTATCTAAATTGTCATTTCTTCTGCCCGAGCACGGGGCAAGCCGTAGTTTCGCGGGTCTATGAAGACAAAGACAGTTACTTTTTCCCTATGAGCAATGAAGAGGTAGCTACTGATGTAGCTAAAATGGATGTGGTGAGTGGTGCGGTTCGGATTAAAACACGTCTCGTAATGGAGCAATAGAATTATGTAACATTCTCAGCTTCATCGAAGTAAGGGAATCAGGAGCATCAGATATTCGATACTAGGTTTTGTCTGCGGCGTCGCCAGTGTTGAAGGCCGAAATGATCCCAAAGGAACGTGTTACTTACATACATAAACTTACGCCTTTTTCTCAAAAGGGGTAGGCAGAAACTACGAAAAGCCACCTGCTACGATCCTCCTTTTGCCTCATTTGATTTTTTCAGTAAAGAATCATTAACTCGGATTAAATGATGGGAGGTATTATTGATGATTTTGAACATTAAAATTCTATAAAATGTTTTTCCCTCAACTCTCAGAAATGTAGAAAAATTTGTCGTCATGCTTGACATCGTAGCCTTTTGTCGACTAAGCAATGTAAATATCTCATCTCTTTAGTTTTAAAATTGCCGTGCTTAAGAGAGTAGAAATCTTTCCCCAATCAGTCATTTTGTCTATACTTCCGTGGACAAAACCCGTTTCTATGGTGATGATACTACACGTGCTGGTAAGACTGATACCTACTGACAGGTATTTAAGAAATATAGATGGACCGATTCGCAAACGGCAGTAGCCTAGCTGTTAAGGACAATAGAGAGGGGTGCAAATAAAGCCCCTTAAGGGTCCCTAATGTATGCCTGCCGGGGTCGCGTGATTGTTCGAAAGAGATACCGTGACCCTGGCACATGGGCAACTGAAGGAACACGGGTGGGTTTTAGTCAGTAAAAGTCTGACACGCCCTCCCGCTCCGCCCAGAGCGGGAGAAGTCATTTGATGATTTCCCATCCAAAAAAAAAAAAAAAAAAGGGTCCCTAATGTATGCCTGCCGGGGTCGCGTGATTGTTCGAAAGAGATACCGTGACCCTGGCACATGGGCAACTGAAGGAACACGGGTGGGTTTTAGCCAGTAAAAGTCTGACACGCCCTCCCGCTCCGCCCAGAGCGGGAGAAGTCATTTGATGATTTCCCATCCAAAAAAAAAAAAAAAAGGGTCCCTAATGTACCTCGTGATTCTATAGAGATAATGCAATCTACGATAAAATGGCGGCCATCTTTATTTGTGAGGGACTTACTGCATTGTGCCCCCTTTTATGAATGGAAGTTTCTTATAGGGAGAAAAGGCGATACATGGAAACGGCGGTTTAATCCCATCTCGGCACCCATGAAATTATTTATCATGACCACAAAACATTCCCAACTTCGACTTCGACGGGTCTGTTAGTCTAGTGGTTAGTGACCCTGACTGCTAAGACTGAGGTCGTGGGTTCAATTTCCATCCAAGATAAATGTATTTAGAAATATATAAGTTTATTTATCAGTTGTCTGGTTGCCATAGTACAGGCTCTGCCTAGTTTTGGATCAGATAACGGTGTGTTGGTTGTCCTAAGATATTATTATTATATTATTATCTCGGCACCTTGTCATTAATTAATTTTAGGTACACAGTTATCAATTATTTATTAACACGTGCAGTTATTTTATTTTTACTTTGAACGAAGTAAAAGATATTTCTATGGGACTTGCACAGACATGCTTTTGAATTGCTCTTAATAAAGGCTGGTTTATCTCGGTAGTAGCTTGGCAAATCTAAAAACAGTTTTTTTTTTTGAGTAGGACATCATCATATTAGTGACCCGCCGTTTACTGGCCCGCCCGTGTTCCTTCAGTTGCCTATACCAGGGCCACGGTAACTCTTTCAACAAATCTTACGACCCTGGCAGGACAAGCAGGAGCATGATGTTAGAAAATGATAGTTTTTAGTTCCTTATTAGCATTGAAAATAACATGAATAATACATGTATCTTTGCCGAGATGGGAGTAAACCGAAACGGCCTTATTAGAGGCTCTTCTATAATAAGCCTATTATTATCCAGTGGGTATAGTGGTACAGCATGACGTGGTGATCACCTCCAGTGTTGGAAATAAGCCTTCTCGAAAAGGGGGCTTTGCCATAATCGCCCCGCTTGGCAAGCGGGTTGGCGGTCGCAGTATGGTGGTAAAATTCATAGAGAACGCTGCTGCCCATTTTCCAGTAGCCTCTTAATCGCCTCTTACGACACCCATGGCAAGAAATGATATTCTTTACGTTCACACCACACATTTCAATTTGCCGCACCAATTCAATTTCATACTGTATATTCTGAGCAACAAGCTTGCTTCTACAATAATTCTACTTGAAACATAGCATTAATAATGAACGTTGCAAGCCGCTCCTCAGACCTGTAACGTTACTATTGAGCCTAAAGGCAAATATAAGCCGGTACATAGTTACCGGGTAGAATTTTAGAAGCAAGTTTCCTAACTACATGACGGGTATTACAACAGTTAGAGGTTTTGAATTATTCCTGGATGTAGGGAGAAGATTTCTGATAAGATACTTTGGAAACATTAAAACCAGGTGCAGACCAAGAGCTAATTTAGCTAAGATCAGCTCTCATAGCTTTTTTTGTGTGTGGGAAATCATCAATTGACGTCTCCCGCTCTGGGTGGAGCGGGAGGGCGTGTCAGACTTTTACTGACTAAAACCCACCCGCGTTCCTTCAGTTGCTTATATGCCAGGGTCATGTTATCTCTTTCGAACAGATCTCGCGACCCTGGCAGGCGCTCTCTTAACTCAGATAATCTTTTATACTTGTGTAGGTACCGCAAATAAACACAAGTATGAAAACTATTTCAGGTATATGAGCTAACTTGGTTTAGCTGGTAGTCTGCAACCGGTTTAAGGCGCTTCCTCCTTTCCCGTGAACAGAGGTGGCTCAGTGGTATCGGCACCAACTTACGAGTTGAAGATCGTAAGTTCTAAGTGTTCGAACCAAGCTCATCAATCACCACTGCTCTCAAAACGGTGAAGGAATAACATCGTGAGATAATCGGCATGTCCTAGAACCAAAAATTCGAAGACATGTCACATCCACAAGCCCTCACTGAGCCCGCGTGGTGGATTACGACACACTCCCGCTTACTGAGAGGAGGCCTGTGTCCCAGCAGTGGGAACATTATAGGCTGATCACGCATTCACAGTTCTGATTTGAGTATCGGTGAGTGAACCAAGGTAATTGTTATATTTAAAGAGTAAGGCTCCAAATCAATTCTTGGATTGTTATTGCATTTTACGAGCATTCGTGAGTTATTACAATTTAAACCTAATGTCAGGGACATAAAAGTTACTCGGTTCGCTTTCACGATTTAAAACGACTGCACTTGATTATTACACAGGGTGAAATTAAATTAGCTGGCAATACTTTACATACGTGTTGGGGTTTCGATATCAAAAACGAATGTAACAAAAAAACATAATTCAATTTTAGTCCAGAACTTGAGACTGTGACATGTTCACACAGGCAACCAAAACGACTACTATGTAAAGGTTTCCGGATATTTGTACAAATATGTAAGTTACTCGAACATTACAAAAACAGCTGTCGGACGCCTGTTGTGCTGTCAGCTGCTGTGAACGGGCATTGACCTTCGACCATCGAGAGATTAAAAAAATTGTTTAATTCGTTTTCAATATCGAATTGTGAGTAAAGTATTGCCAGCTAATTTTATTTGACCTTGAATACATTTACAAATAACCTTACAATTATTTTCCACGTAGTCATACATACATAAACCCACGTCATTTCCCATGGTGGTAAGCAGAAACATCAGAAACGCCATCTGTTACGATCCTTACCTACTCCTTATTCCGTTCGCTCCTTTACGTGCCTATTGCAATTTATAAGTAGACTAGCTAACCCTGCAAACGTTGTTTTGTCATATACATCTTTTCTAGATTTTTTTTTTAAATTTTAAATAAAAATAGCTAACACTAAATATTTTTTTTTTTTCCAACAAGAATTAAAATTAAGATTGGCCAATGGTAGAAGAGTGAAAATTTAGAGTTGTATGTATTTTTCAATGCAAAATCAAAATAAAATTTAAAAAAAATTGTCAAAAAATAAAACAATATTTAGGGGTGGGTAACCTTTATCATTTAGGGGTATGAAAAATAGATGTTAGCCGATTCTCAGACCTATCCGATATGCAGTATGTACACAAAATGTCAAAAATCGGTCTAGCCGTTTCGCAGGAGTTTGGTAACAAACACTGCGAATCAGCAAACGCTTTAGTCACGTCACTACGCGTCTTTGAAGAATAAAATCTGAAATGAAGTTAGTTAGTTACATAGCTTGCAGAGTAAGAAAGCTGAAATGGCAGTGGCTGGCCTGGTTTGTCGAAGGACCGGTGGAGCAGACGAGTCCTGTAGTGGAGATCGCGTATCGGTAGGCGTAGTGTGGGATGTCTCCCAGCTA
Source organism: Aporophyla nigra (assembly GCA_947507805.1). Taxonomy (NCBI): domain Eukaryota; kingdom Metazoa; phylum Arthropoda; class Insecta; order Lepidoptera; family Noctuidae; genus Aporophyla; species Aporophyla nigra. The sequence goes on along the minus strand of OX382315.1, from coordinate 12,847,926 downwards.
GATAGACCGACGACCTTAAAAAGGTGGTTAGGACAGACTGGATATGGCATGTGTTGCAGCCTGGGAGAAGACTATGTCCGTGTATGTGTTATCTGTATATGTTGGACAGGCTAGTGACCAAGACCAGCCCCAGTCATGAACAAACTGCCTGTATAAATCTACTTTGAAACAATATTAGTTGCGACGTTAAGTTGCTATTAAAATTTTGTAGGCGCTATAGTATTGATCAATGATTCTAGGAAATTGTCGCTAAGTAATTGCAGCCGCACGAGTTGATTGATCAGGTAAACTTGACGCGGGTGGTCTGTGGATGGATCATCTTTACATAATTAAGACCCCTTCGATCTAATTACGATAAAATAAAATAAAAGTATGATTTGATGTTTTTATTGAGTTTAACGACCGCAGGAAGTTTAGTTACTTTAAAATTCCAATTGACAAATTCAGTTCTCTTTTGTACGTCGATACTAAATCACGACCATGATGTTAACACATCAAAATCTGTATTTATTTTATTTTTTTGTACTCAGGGCAAAGGGAGAGGGAGGCCTTTGCCCTCCAGTGGGACAATATAGGCTAGTTAGATTAGATTAAATTAGATGTTGTACTCAGATACATTATTGTTTAGGGAAATCGTCTCAATGTGAATGACGTGGTGTTAATTATTATTTTGAATAATAAGCACTTGTGAGCGTGTTTATGTGAGGGGATGGTGAGGTGTCCGTATAAATGTGTAAGTGTGTGTTATAATGATATTACGGAATATATGTGCATGTAAGTTTTCTGTCCTTTGATAGTCAAATTGCTGGAGCTATCCAGCAACAATTTTTTTAACCTTGTATCTGGAAAGTTTTACAATACTCAGCTTTTTATTGATGCTGTCGGGTAGTGTCACAGATGGGTGTTTCCTCATTATGTTAAACTAGCTTTTGCCCGCGGCTTCGCCCGCATGGATGTCGAAAAATTCACCATGTCAACTTCCCATTTCACCCTCTTAGGAATGGAATTTCAAAAAAACCCTTTCTTAGTGGATACCTACTCTTCACAAAGAACACACCCTCCAAATTTCATGTCTCTAGGACCAGCGGTTTAGGCTGTGCGTTGATATATCAGTCAGTCAGTCAGTCACTCAGGACTTTGAATTTTATATATATAGATATAGATAGATGATATTTCAAGGAACTACGTACGTTATCTATTGTAAAAATATTTCATGGCATATTTTATTTTTATTTAGATAGACAGTTCAGCAATGCATATTGATCATGCTAGCAGCGTCATCATTTCAGCCGAAAAATGTCTACTGCTGGACATAGGCATCCCCCAATATCAACCATTAGGGGGGTTTCCATAATCACCACACCTGGCACGCCACGCTTGGCTTGGGGTTGGCGCTCGTTTGGCGGTAAAATGCATAGAGAACGCTGCTATCCATTATCTAGTAAGTCCCTTTATTCACCTCTTACAATTTCCACGGGAAGACATGGGATACGTCGGCGGCGTATTCTTAACTAATTTAATTTGTCCTTGTATTGTAGGCCTCTAGGAAAACTGAACAAAAGAAGGTATTTCATATACATGTAACACTTTCATAACACGATAAACTGCCTCCTCCTGTTTTTAAAGTCGGTTAAAAATGCACATTTCCTGTGAGTCACGCGGACGTAGTCGCGGGCAAAGAGCTAGTTATTTATCAAATCAAATCAATTTATTTGGGGCTACAAAGACCCATATCATAAATACCTTACAGACTAACAAACATACAAAAATAGTTTTAAAAAAACTAAAAACCACGCTTCCATAGAAAACCAAACTAAAAATTACAAAATAATGGAAAAAAAGCGTGGGGGGTATTTTTTTATTGATATCAGGCACCCCACGCTTTTTTTCCATTATTTTGTAATTTTTAGTTTGGTTTTCTATGGAAGCGTGTTTTTTAGTATTTTTTAACTATTATTTATTTTCTATTTTTTAGGGTGTTTCGAATTTTGAGACGTATGTCAGCGTTGTTTGTGACGTATGTCAGCGTAGATTTCGAAGGCAGTATTGTCATCGGTCTTTGACAGGTGTGCAAAGTTTGAATGAAATCTGGTCGTTTAAAGTGTGTCAAAATCGCGCTATAAGGAGTCGGTTACAACCAAACATACTAACATACAAACATACAAGTGAAGCTAATATAAAGCGTGTAAAAACAATGTAAACATAAAACTATTGTACACGAAGTGACGGCGTCGTGTTGCGCAGCGATTTATAAATCGTCACTAGTTTTTAGGTATACGATTACGTTATCGTGATACCTACTTACTGCGGCCAACGGCCATGCATGATAGCTTCGGCGTCACTCATCGGGCATCCGCTCCGCTAGTCTCGTCAGACAAGCAAATTATTGCTGTCTCTGTCTGGCACGCGCAGCCCGTTGCGGCTTGCCTCCCGCGCGCGCTCTTCCCCACCTTCAGTGCCCTCGCGACTGGTGCGCACGCTTGTCGTGTTGTGATTATTATTGTTCCCGTGTCCGCGCCGTGCTCACTCGCATTAATCACAAATGGCGCTTAACTACGACCAAGTAAAGAAAAATTACTTCGACCTGGTAGAAACACAACAACATAAAATAGAACTTATAAAAGATCTGTTGTGCACTAGACAGGGAATAGAAGAGAAAATACGACAAATTACTGTTGATCCTAGTCAAGCGAGAAATTTCAAAGTTAAATTTGTGGATGGCAAAAACAAGTTGTTTATAAAAAGGTACCCACAGGCCTATCCACCGACTACCGTACCTACACAGAAATATCTAGAACTTCTTTCTGTTGAAGATGCTTTCGACGTGTTGTTAGAGACACACCTGGCCTGTAACCATGGCGACGCACAGACCACGTATGACAAACTCGTATTGACACACTCATTGCCAGTATTTTGTGCGAAATGGATTGTCGAATCGTGCAACGTCTGTCATTCTTTAGACGCTGAAAGCCAGACTCCGGAGACAAAAAGTGGTGAAATGATATTAAACAAACTATCAGGCAGAGGTCTATGGAGGCTGAACATTATCAGAGACCAATCTCTGGTTGAACATTCTAGAATATGTTTTCTGTTGATTCTAAAGGAGGACACCACAAACTTCATAATTCTTAGACCGATCTTCGAGACCAGTGAAGAACTAGGTTTGGATTTAATGAAAATATTTGCAGAATTTGGTTACCCGGAGAAAGTATGTGTACCAAATATGATTACCTTTTATAAAGCGATATTCCACATGGTTAACTTAATTAACCCAGTGATGAAGGTACCAGTGGAAGAAGTAAGGCATCTTAATGATATCTTTGAAAAGGACAAGAAGGAGGTTTTAGATGAGATAAAAAACTGGACAGAAATGATGCAAGATGTCTATTGGGAGCATAGTTGTCATATCGTGCAATACAAATTGAATACAACTAAGAAGCAGTTTACCAGATTGTATGGTGATCCTGATGATAAAGAATTCGTTGGTATTCCTTTTAATGAGTTCTTTAATTACGGGTTTAGAGCAAGAATGGCATGGATTTCGCCGGCTTTAAAAAGTATGCCTTAACCCAAGCCGGTTTTGAAAATTATGCTTTGAAACCGGAAGAGTAAAAGTTAAGATGGAAAATGTTGATTACCGTACGAGTACGAATATTTTAAGAATTATAATTACTTCAAATAAGAGGTGATGATTATATTTTGTTTTATTTAATAAATATTGTATTTGATAGTTAATGATATGGGTAGTGTACTTTCACTATTAAGCTTTGTCGTCTGAAATTTGTTAATTATTGTTTGAAACAGTGACACTTCAGAATGTTTAAATTTAGTTACTAATTAAATAAATACTTTTAAAACAAATAATTTGTTTGATTTTTAGATTTACGTCAAAACTAACTAAGTATTCTAACTTCCTAATCTATACTTTTAATATTTAATATTATAAATGCGAAAGTCACTCTGTGAGTCTGTTACGCTTCCCCGACTAAACCATTAAACCAATTTTGATGAAATTGGGTAACGGGTATGTTTGAACCCCAAGAAAAGACATAGGCCTTTTTTCTGTTTTGCGACACTGACTGCGTCCGCGATAACCAACGTTTACGCGAACGAAGTCGCGGGCAGGCAGAAGCTAGTTAATATTATGAATTCGAAAATATGTTTGTTACTTTTTCACGCCTATACCACTAAAACGATCATCTTGAAACTGCATAAAGGTACATTGTCAGCTTTACTGACACAGACATAGGGTACCTATCATTCCGAAAAAAAAAAGAAATATTTTCGAGGAAAAAACAATAACTTTCTTATGATAATAGTGTATTTTGTCAATAATTATTGAATTATATTATTACTAGATTTTGCTCGCAGCTTCGCTCGCGATAATTCCCTCCGCTGACATTGCTGCGGAGGGATACTGATCAGGATTTGGAGATCAGGGATTTAATGTATTGCGCATAGCATAAGCCATTTAGTTTTTAATACCACTGTTCTTAGTATGTAGACTTTCTTAAATAAATAAATTATTATTAAAAAAATATTATTAATTTAGAATTTGCATTCTGTTTGTAAATCCATAAATCCTATAAATATTGTCTTAGTTACAATCGCCTGCCTCTACAGAGCTTACTACGTAAAAATAAACGATATTATACTATAATAGTAAATTATAGTTATTATAGTATTCGTTTTTGCTATGTCCCTGCCACTCTGGCAGGAAAACTGTGACCATGAACTCAGCACATAATTCTAGACCCTTATTTAGATAATGTTTAAATACATACCTCACCTCACTCCCACACTTACACTCACTACACACCAGAGGCGTAGCGTGCCCTGGCGGGGCCCCGTATAAAAATTTGTTTGGGGGCCCTTATGAAGGGTAACGATTTCTCACAATAGGAAAAAAAAAATGTTTGTATTTATTCATGATAATTGTCTATCTGTCACTTTTTCCAAAACTTTTATAAACAATTCAAATTAAATAACTCTCCTTGCCTTTTTTTCGGCAAACTGGAGATAATACATAATTCTACTGTTATCCAATTTTAATAAGTTATTTTACCAAGTGTGTATATTTTTAAAACCGAGAAAACAAAAAATAACTTAAGCGTTTGATGCGTGAAATGAGCCGCCCAGTAATAGAGATTGACGCACCATAATCGATAAAAAAAGATCGGCTATTTTACGAGTGCGTCTGCTTCGAATGCTTTCCGTGTGTTTCTTATTGTGCAAGTTGTTTAAATTGAATGCTGTTAAATTGTCAAGTTTTTTTATCTGTGCAGCTGGACGACTTTACTAGAGCGGAGATGAGTTTATTATTGACTTAGGTGATTCGGATGACTGTTCGTCTTTGCCAATGCAATCTGACAACGAATTAGACTAAAATGATTTTTATGAATTGTTGTGTTTTTCTTTTTACATCCATAATCTTTATTAGAAATTATTTATAATTAACCATGATCTATTTAAAAAAATCGATTAATGTTCAATTGCAAAACTTCTCGATTTTTGCTAATAGTCGCAAGGAGACCTCACTATTTAAGTCATTTGACCAAGTGTCACTGTACCCATCCTATGTGAAAAAGACCATAAACGGGGAAATCCCGCAGCACGCGATAACCAATGTAGGGTGTTGCCAACTTTGGAACGCACGCTTTACGCGGGAAAAAGAAATTGATTTTGTGACTTTTGTCATTTCTGAAATAAAAAAAAGGGAAATATTTTATGAATTTTTGCTTACGCACGTTGGGGGCCCCCATAGCCCAGGGGCCCCGTATAATTGATACGGCAGATACGGCGGTAGCTACGCCCCTACTACACACATACTTACATATTCACCTCCTACAGACTAACAAACACATACCAACGCGTTTTTTGAAAAAGACTTTGTTTCTCTTTTATTTGTATAAGTTTATATTATAACTTAAACAGGCTCAATAATTTTTTAGCAATAACATAACCTGGGGAAGAGCGGAGCAGCAAAACACAAGCAAACTAAGGCAGATCTGAATCAGTAGTTTGTTACAAGAATAAGTTATTTAAGTTGATGAAAAAACGTTTTTATTTATTTTTCTTAACCGACTTCAAAAAAAGGAGGTTATCAATTCAACTGTATTTTTTTTGTTTGTTACCTCATAACTTTTGACTGGGTGAACTGATTTAGATGATTCTTTTTTTATTCGAACGCTGGTGCTTCTCGAATGGTCCCATTTTAATTTGGTTTCATTCAGACATTGGGATCCATGTGAAAACCATATAAGTCTTAAATTTGCATTAAGTATTTGCGCGACAAATCAACGAATAACGCGATTAGATTAGTGCGGGTATCTACCATAACTAAAAAGTTAAAAATAAAAACTTTTTACAAAAAAATAACAACCCACTTCCTGAAAAAAAACACTGCAAAGTCAAAAATAACTTTAATTTCGGAAGCCGGTGGCAAAAAAACCTTAAATACAGATCCTAAGACACCGACTTCCAAAATTAAAGTTATTTTTCACTTTGCAGTGTTTTTTTTTTTTAGGAAATTGGTTGATATTTTTTTTGTAAAAAGTTTTTATTTTTTATTCTACAAAGCAGACGTAAGACAGTGGAAACACCGCGAAGGGATGCTCTAGGAGGACATAATATAGTGACCTTATTGGTGATGTTTAAAAGGTCAGGTGCGTTGTACTCGCAACCGGCATGTGTGTATGACTAATTGTATAAACTTAAACGAGGCAAAAGGAGTGTGTGAGGAGTATGTAAGGTAGCAGGTACCGTTCCGCAGTGTCTGCCTACCCCCATGGGAAAAAGGTGTGAGTGTATGTATGTATGTATTCAAGATTAGGAATTATTCGTCGGTTTGCATAAGCTGTTCCATATATTTCACTGCTTCGGTATTGTACTTTTCTATGGTATTGTACTTTTCTTTTTAATTATCTTCTTTTCTTTATAATATATATATTTACAAAAAAAGTATGTTCTGCGTGCTGCCTAGAAAAATAGCACCATCCCATTTCTTCTCATGGGTGTCGTAAGAGGCAACTAAGGGACTTACTAGACAATGGGCAGCAGCGTTCTTTATGCATTTTATCACTATACTCAGATCACCAACCCGCCGCCGCGCCGCCAAGCGTGGTGATTATGACAGCCTGCCCCTCCCCCCCCCCCCTCCAAATTGGGGGAGGCATGTGTCCAGCTGTGGACGACTTTTGGCTGTAATACTACAAAAAAAAAACGCAGATTCATGTACTAAATCCATGGTAACAGGTTGCGCGTAAGTGTACCACCCTATATAACAGTATTATAATATTTTATTATAATTTATAATGCACAGATTAATATAGTCGTGCTTTTCTAAGAGATCTATTTTACTATACTAATGGTTAATGCTGTGTATGAATTTAAGTGGTCAACTTTTATAAAGACAAATAAGTAAAAGAAAAGATCAAAGAATTGAAGTGGAGGGTCTATGAAATTTAACACACCATAACCATAATTAGCCTAGATGTTCCCACTACTGGTATACAGACTGCCTGTCTTTGAGAGAGAGGGCGCTATAAAATACCACTCGGGCCCAGTGCGATTTGGTAGGTGTCACGTCTTTGAATTTTTGGTTCTAGAACTTGCCGATGCCATTCCTAACCATGTTTTCCTTCACTGTTTTGAGAGCAGTGATGATGAATTTGTTTTTACCATTTTAAAGCGTCTGCCTTTTTTTTTATGGGATATCATCAAATGACTTTTCCCGCTCTAGGCGGAGCGGGATGGCGTGTCAGACTTTTACTGACTAAAACCCACCCGTGTTCCTTCAGTTACCCATATGCCAGGGCCACGGTATCTCGTTTGAACAATCTCGCGACCCTGGCAGGCATCGGTGCTAGCGGACTTCTTCAGAAAGCGTCTGCCTGGGCTCGATACCTACGAGCTACAGAAAGTCTGGGCAGTTTCTACTAGGCCACCTTCTCTGACGGACTTAAGGAGCTCATCATTCTACTGCCCTTGTCCCAATTTATTTGGGGTCGGCACCACATATCTTTTTCTTCCACACTTCTCTATTAGTCGTCATCTCAGTAGTCACCCCCTTTCTATCCATATCATAATTCACGCAGTCCATCCATCGTTTCTTTGGTCTCCCTCTACTCTTATAGCCATCGACATTCATACTTAATACTTTCCTTACGACATTTTCCTCATTCCTCCGTATCACGTGACCATACCATGACAATCGATTCCCACACAACTTTTCAGTTATTGGTGCCAGTGTCAGATTCTTCTTATGTATCCATTCGTGTAACACCACACATCCCTCTTAACATTCACATACCAGTTGCATGCAATTGCCTTTCATTCATCCCTTTTGTGGCCCAACATTCTGACCCATACAAGACAGCAGGTCTGACTATGATTTCATATGTCGGCAATACGTTAGTCGCTCAATTGACTAATTGGGACGCCAGCGCCACCAAGCGGCGCTCGACAGAGTCTACAACCTAACGCTCGACCGGAGTTTAAGTTCAGTCTCTCGGTAGCGGTCAAGCAGTGAACAAGTTTAGAAACTGTCGCGCGTTCCGTGTAGTTGTGAAGTGTATGAATAGCTAGTGCAATTACTTTGTTCGTTTAAATTGTAATTTGATTTGAAGTATAACGGTTTTTCTATTGCGCATCAACCAACAGTTCCAATAGTACGCCCACAGTAAATCAAAAATATGGCTGATGAGAGCGAGATAGTCATGCCATCTCCTACACATATATCTTCCCCTTAAGTTTAAGGGAAGGCTTTGCACCGTGTGGTGCCGGACGTAAAGAATAACCCCACCCCATTTCTTCGCGTGGGTGTCGTAAAAGGCGACTAAGGGACTTACTAGAGAATGGGCCGCAGCGTTCTCAATGCATTTTACCACCATACTGCGATCGCCAACCCGCCTGCCAAACGTGGCGATTATGCTAAGCCCCCCAAATTGGGAGAGGCCTAAGTCCAGCAGTGGACGTCTTACGGCTGAAATGATGATGATGAAGTTTAAGGGGGATGTCGGAGCCGCAGATTGTTTCCGGACTTAGAGAGTTACTAAACCGAATAAGCGCACTAAGTCTGTGATGCGCCTCACAATGATACCAGCGCTTCCCGCTCACATATACACCTCAGGCTACCTCTAATATAATTAAGGATTCACTAACTATTGATGGTCGAAACTTGTTCGTCCGCCAACTTTGTTAGTACCTACATTGCATGGCTCTATTCCTTTCCACGAAACGAGGTTCCGTATTTACGTAGAGTACTTACCTACTCCTAAAAGATTATTCTGATTGAGTTTGCTTGAGTTTGTGATGATAGAGTACTGTGTTCCTGATTAATGAGTTTTTTTATTTGGGTTTGTGGAATTAGGTACTGTTAGTAGGTAAGTACGAATTTCTGAGAAGCAGCTGGGAGTGTGGATTTTTACCTGGGTAGTGGCAATTTCGTACAATGGGTTAATACAAGTGAAAGGAAGTAAAATACCCGCTGTACAACCCCAAAATAATTGGCTAACTGGAATAAAGATTAAGATGAAATTCATCTTAATCTTTATTCCAGTATCCTAGTTAAAAGTATGCTTAGATGGTATGGTCATGTCAACAAGGCAGATGTGAGTGGAAACACTGGGAGGACATAATAGTGACCTTATTGGTGATGTTCTTCAGAAAGGTCAGGTGCGTAGTACTCGCAACCGGCGTGTCATCATCATCATCATCATTTCAGCCGTAAGACGTCCACTGCTGGACTTAGGCCTCCCCCAATTTGGGGGGCTTTGCCATAATCGCCACGCTTGGCAGGCGGGTTGGCGATCGCAGTATGGTGGTAAAATGCATAGAGAACGCTGCTGCCCATTCTCTAGTAAGTCCCTTAGTCGCTTTTAATGACACCCACGGGAAGAAATGGGTGGTGTTATTCTTTACGTCTGGCACCACACCAACCGGCGTGTGTGTATGACCAATTGTATGAACCTAAACGAGGCAAAAGGAGTGTGTAGAGATCGTAGCAGGTGGCGTTCCGTGGTTTCTGCCTACCCCCATGGGAAAAAGGCGTGATTGTATGTATTTATGTATGAAATTCATTATTATATTATAACATCATCCTGTATGATCATCGCTCCAGATATTGCTGGACGTAAAGAATAGCACAATTCCATATATTTCCATGGGTGTTGTAGAAGGCGACTAAGAGACTAGTGTTCTCTGTGCATTTTACCAGAATACTGCGATCGCCAACTCGTCTGCCAAGCGTGGCGATTATGGCAAACACCTCCATAGCTGCGGACGTCTATCGACTGAAATGACGATGGTTGTATCATTTTCCTACCGCCTTTTTAATCAACATCGATAAAAAAACGAAACAACAATTTACAAAAAAATTGCACTCCGGGAGTGCCGGCAGAAGTGAAAACTTGATTATTAACGTTGAGCATGTTTGATATTTTGGAATGGTTAGGGAATAATTTGTTGTTCAATTTCCATATTTTAAGCACTTTATATTCACGAATTTTACGAATACACAACAATGTGATCACTACACAGACGGTCGAGCCATCAGCTGTCACCATCCATGGATGCGCGTGGCACGCTGTAACATAGACGAACATTCGCGCAAGCGCCCTGCGCCGCCTAAACGAAACAGTAGGCCCAGGCATACATTTTCGCCGCGCCGTAGAGAGGGGATAGCTGTCTACTCTCCATCCGTCCTACGCTTTTTCGATCAGGTCACGTGTCCTGACGCGAGTTTAAGATTTTATACCCATTACAGAAAAAGTGCTCAACGCCGCTAAAGAAGTTTTCACTTCAAAAAAAAACCCTACTAAGTAAAAATTAAATTCAAGTCAATTTAACATTGAACTAGGACCCTTCCTGCCAGGGTAGCGACATTCGTTCGAAACAGATACCGTGACCCTGGCACATGGGCAACTGAAGGAACACGGGTGGGGCTCAGTAAAAGTCTGACACGCCCTTCCGCTCCACCCTAGAGCGGGAGACGTCATTTGATGATTTCCCATCCTAAAAAAATAATCCAGGACCCTGACGAGCCGAGAAAAAAAAAATCAACATTCATGGCGTTGTTTACATTGCTGAGCATACATTATTTTCGAACAAATGCAAGAATGGATGGCAAATAAGCTTCAAAATGAAACAGATTCTGATTAATAACACAGGTCTGCAATGGTTTTCCCCTTTCAGTTTTGATGAGCGATTTGGATAGATTTTGGGGCGCTGATTACGGGAAAAATATTAAAAAAATTCCATCACGTCAGGATTTTTAGTTATAGATCATTCTTTTTTTTTGCCTAAATTACTTAAGCCTTCCTAGTAATTTATTAATTATTTTATTTTAATCGTATCTTATTGAACAAAAAACACACTAAATGGTTGAAGTAGACATTAATGAATGAGTTCTCATAAATGTAGTTAAACATAACTTTTAATTAAGTATGTGATATCCCCTTATTATCAAAAAAACTAGTGGATTTTTTGGTCATTTGCTAAAGACCTCATTTCTTGTAGGCTAAATGCTTTTTTTATAGAAATTAACGCGGCTTCACCCGCGTGAGTTTCGGAAATTATCACACGGAGACGTACTACCCAGACAAAATATATATATTACTATAGCCTACATTACTCCATAAAATATCAGCTATCTGCCAGTGCATTTCCCGTCGAAATCGGTCCAGCCGTTTCGAAGATTAGCCGGAACAAACAGACAGATAGACAAAAAAAATCAAAATTGTTTTTTGATGTAAGTACCGTATATACTTTCATATGCATTTATCGAAAAGCAAATTACAAACAGACACTACAATTTTATTTACTTGTATAGATAAATTACACCCAGACACAGAACAAATGATTGTGCTCATCACACAAACATTTGTGGGTGGGAATCGAACCCACGACCTCAGTAAATAAATGGTATTCTTTCTTTCTTTCTTTCTCAATCTTAGCAGTCAGGGTCACTAACCACTAGACTAACAGGACAGTCATTAATCCAATCAGGGTCCATCCAATTAGGGTGCAGGTTCGTAGATGTTACAGTTTTCATTTCTAGGACACCGGTTTCCTCACGTTATTTCGATTTACCGTTATACCTACTTTCCGTCAAGAAGGCAGGTTCAACAAAATTAGTCTAGTCTCATTACCAGCCTGGTTAATTCCAAGATCTGTCAAGCGAACTTCAAGCCTAATTAGACACCATTTGATACGCACGGACTGCAAGCTGACCTCAAGGCAATTATTGACATATCGATATTCGATATCTTCTGGTCAAGCCGATTACTTGGCCCTGTCATCATGGTAAGTATTTGTGTTAGGTAATGAAGCTGTCTATTGTTACCTGTAGTAATATTATTTACATTACACCTTTTTAGTATCTCAAAACGAATATTTTTAAAATTACATAAGTTATAAGTCATTTACCTATTTCATAACAAAATACATTGTGTTGAAAAATATTACATCTATACTAATATTATAAAGCTGAAGAGTTTGTTTGTTTGTTTGATTGAACGCGCTAATCTCAGAAACTACTGGTCCGAATTGAAAAATTATTTTTGTGTTGGGTAGCCTATTTATCAAGGAAAGCCATTAGTTATATAACATCACGCTACAACCAAGAAGAGCGGAGCAGTAATGAAAATTTTTGCAAAAACGGGGAAAATCGCATGGGTAGGCGATTCGACGCGACGGGAAGGGTTGGGGAACAAGTTTAACGCGGACGAAGTCGCGGGCAGAAGCTAGTCATTAATAAAAAGAGCAATACTAATAACTACATAAAGTTCATTACCTAATTAAAATATAACAAAACTATTTTTTGCCAGCGGCTTCGCCCGCGTCCAGGTTGAAATTATCCCGCGGGAACGTACTACCGGGATAAAAAGTATTCTATGTGTTACTCCAGGTTATAAACTATCTGTATTCTAAATTTCATCCAAATCCGTTCAGTAGTTTTTGTGTGAAAGAGGAACAAACATCCATACATCCATACATCTGTACATCCATACATAAAAACTTTCGCGTTTATAATATTAGTAGGATTACTAATAATAAAATATAACCACTCTAATGTAATTCAATAATGTTCCGTGTGGTACCGGACGTAAAGAATAACACCATCCCATTTCTTCCCTTGGGTGTCCTAAAAGGCGACTAAAGGACTTACTATAGAATGGGCAACAGCGTTCTCTACGCATTTAATTACCATATTGCGATTGCCAACCCGCCTCCTAAGCGTGGCAATTATGGCAACCCAAATTGAGGAGGCCTATGTCCAGCAATGGACGTCTTTCGGCTGAAATGATGATGAAGATAATTTAATAACAAACAAAAAAAAAATATCAGTCTTAAAATAAATCATATGATTTATTTTGAGACTGATATTTATTTTTGTTTGACATTTTTTGAAAGTTGCAGGAGAGTGATTCAAAGTTTTATTTTTCCAATAAAAAAATTATTATCATCACTCTCCTGGAACTTTCAAAAAATGTCGCTTGGATCAAATAGCCTTTCAACCGTCGATATATACACAAGTAATACATAACATTTACAAATCATTACATCTCAACGGAGACTAGCCATCGGCGGGCGCGGGAGATATAGTGCACAAGTGTGTGCGCAGACACAGTTCCTATTTTTATTAAAATGCAGTAGCACAATCACGCTATAATGTTTCCACTGTTGGTTCACAGGTCTCTTCTTTATGAGAGGGGTGGGCCGCAAACACCACCTGAGCTCAGATGAATTACTTAAAGTAAAAACTTTTAAACAAAAAATTAAACCGCTGAAAAAACTGAAAAGTTTTTTCGGCGGTTTAATTTTTTGTTTAAAAGTTTTTATTTTATAATTTTTTGTGGCTTTAATGTATTCATAATACTTGGCAAGGTATACCCTATCCAATGAAAAAAGAATTATCAAAATCGGACTACTCTTTATATAGTTATGCGTGGTTATAATAGGTTGGGGAAAAAGTTTCTTCGCATTTTTTAAGAAAATTCAAAACATTTTTTAATAAAGTTTATTTACATTTAACTAAAGTATGTAGGTACCATTTTGTTCGATAACTTTTTGCCATCTTGTAGGTAGGGTCATGATCCCATTGCTATAGAAATTTTGGGACTTCTGGTCAAAATACCGCGACAAGTGGTTTTGGCAGTCCTCTCGTGATGTTAACCTGACACTGCCTAAATAATTCTGAAGAGACCGAAACAGGTGGAAATCTGAAGATGCAAGGTCAGGACTATACGGCGGATGCATTAACACCTCCCAGCCAAACTCTCTTAATTTTTGTTGGGTGGCTAAAGATGTGTGAGGTCTAGCGTTATCATGATGAAAAACCACACCCCTTCTGTTGATTAATTCCGGCCGCTTTCTCTCAACTTCTTGCTTTAATCTCATCAGTTGTTCGCAGTAGAGTTCAGAATCGATGGTCCTGCCTGGTGGTAACAGCTCATAATGAATAATGCCCTTCCAATCCCACCACACACACAGCATCACCTTGTTGCGAGTTAACCCGGGTTTCGCCACAGTCTGTGAAGCCTGACCGGCCTTTGACCACGACCTTTTTCGCACGTTTTTGTCATACGTGATCCACTTTTCATCACCAGTTATCAGCTTCTTCAAAAATGGTTCGGTTTCATTACGTCGTAATAAAGAATCACAAATGAGTACACGGTTCATTAGGTTTCTTTCAGTGAGCTCGTGAGGTACCCAAATGTCGAGCTTTTTTGTGTACCCAGTTTTTTTCAAATGCGCCAAAACTGTTTTGTGGTCAATTTCCAGTTCTTCAGCTACGTCGTAACTACTGGTATGCCGATCTTGCTCCACTTTTTCAAAAATGGCATCCATTTTATCCGTAATAGGGCGACCAGACCGACGTGCATCTTTGACATCTAAATTTCCGGATTGAAAACGCTTAAACCAAAGGAGACGGATACGCTTTCATACAATCTTGGGCCTGGATGTAAAAAGATGAAATTGGTGTTTATTGATAGGTACTATATTATTAAACAATCACTGAAAATTTTGCAGGTTTTGGCAATCTGAGAACCGAGTAAAATAAGATTTAGGAAAAGTGAGGTTACGTAACAATCTACACTTAACAGCTGATTTTTGAAGTGCGATTCTCATTCTTTAAAATACAGTTGGGGTGTTAAATATAAAGAATATTATTATAATTCATCATCATCATCATTTCAGCCGAAAGACGTTCACTGCTGGTCATAAGTCTTCCCCGATTCGGGGGGGTTTGCCATAATCGCAACGCTTTGCAGGCGGGTTGGCGATCGCAGTGTGGTCGCAAAATACATAGAGAACGCTGTTGCCAATTCTAAGTCCCTTAGTCGCCTCTTACGACATCCAAAGGAAGAAATAGGATGGTGCTATTCTTTACTATTCTCTCTATTCTTAATCATTATATAAGTATTTGTAGAAGGGCTGGTGGCTAAGTAATAACAGCCGCACGGGTTAACCGATCAGGTTAAGCTACGCTTGCCGCGGTTGGTCCGTGGATGGGTGACCATCTTTACATACCAAGACCCTTCCGTGCCTCGGAAAGCATACAAATACAAATACAAATGTTTTTATTTGTTGAACATAGGTAGGTTAGGTACAGATGTTGTAATTATTAAGGAACGCTGTGTCGGCGTACAAATATTAAGATGCTTCTAACATGATGATTATAATAAATTAACAAACAATTATCACTCATTATTAAACAATTATTATCAATACAATAAAACATTCCAATAAAATATAATAATAATAAATTCTAGTATAAAATGTCAAATCAATAAACAATAAAAATAAAGTAGTTATAATATATCATAGTTCTAGTGTAAAATGTCAAAAAAATAATTTAAAAAAAATGTAATTATAATGTGTCAATTAGGTATTGGTTCACCGTATAATAAGTTTTTTCATACAATAATTTCAGTAAAGCTTTTTTAAAATCGTGTATGTTATTTATTTCTTTAATACGTCTAGGGATTTTATTATAGACCTTAGGTGCCATTCCTAAAAAACTTTTTGAATAAAGAGCAGTGTTGTTTGGCTTAGCGCATATCTCTCTATTGCGTCGTTTAGATCTCAATGATTGGCATGTTAAGCCGTTGGTCCCAGCTATCTTTCGTAGATCTTAGACAGTCGTTACGGGTCATCAGAAGCCCAGTCTGACAACCAGTCTTACCAAGGGATATCATATTACCCAGTAACTGGATTGTGGAACTCAGATAGGCCGTCACTCCGTGTAAAATACTGGTACCCAGCTGCATCCGGTTAGACAGGACGCCGACCTCAACATAATTGGGGAAAGGCTAAGCAGATGATAATTTATATAGGTATTTCTAGAGTGAGGGAGAGAAAATAAAAATGTTCTTTAGTAATATTTTTTATTTATCTTCAATTATGATTAAATTGTCATCTAGAAACTGTGCAGGTGGTACTATATTATCTTGGTACCTAGCCCAAGTAAGGTACCATATTATTTTCATAACAAGAGGTGGTCTTTGATCCAACTACCAGCAAGCTTGGCAAACATGGTCACTGCATTTTACCTGAAAGATGTAAAAAGTGGTTAATAACAGATAAGATGATTAAGTACTTTTAAAAAATCTTGGTCCTATAGTTACTTAGTTCTATATAATGTATCTACATGGGCCTTTTAAATGTTTACCTATACTTTATTATATTAATTAATACCGAACTACCTGCTAAATATCTCAAATATTATGTTCACTGATAACATTGTGATTATTGGAGAGCGAGGAATACTGTCCTACCGTGATACAGTTTATACTATGATGTAGTACAGAGGTCAGTGTGAATTACTCTCTAACAACCAAACAACCATTTACGTTTGATATGAGATCTTATGTATTTGTTTGTTTTTTATACGTACATATAACTCATTGTACCTAAGGTTGTTATTGTGCTACTAGAAATAAGAATGTTGCCCCTAAAACGACCAACTGACCTTTTATTTTTTATTATTATTTTGTTAGTATAATGGTGAAGGAAAAAATATTGTAAAGATTGCAAGCCAGCGTGGTAGACGTTGGTGAGGTAAACAAGAAGTGAGTTAGTACTTACAGATTGTGGGTGTACGCCATTGACAAATTACTGCTAATATCATTTCGTCATCCAAATCTCGACGATCTGTTGTATTACAGCGATTAGTCGCTATGCGACAATTTACACAACGATCCATGGTGTCGCTTTCCAATCGGTAGGCTGTTCGTAGAATCCAAAATGACAAGTCCAAGTCCAACGTTTAAGCGGGGTTCTCCGTGTTGGGTATGGTAGGAAGGCAAGGGTCATACAAGAAAGTAGCTCCGAAGTCCGTAGAATGAAAGCAGGGGTTGAGGAAACATCAATAAAACTATGGGTGAAAATGGCGATACGCACATGCAATAAACAATATGAAACGAGTGAGTGTCAGCGTTATGTCATGCATGTCATGTTAGAATTAGCACAGACTAAACATACATTAATCGATTAACAAAGTGGATCAATTTAAATGTTAATTATATAAATAATGAATTAGTTTAAGCTGTGCAGTATGTTATTTCTAATAGATTTAATTATTTTAATTGAATTAATCATCTGGTGAAGGCATCTTCTTAAATAGTATGAACGTTAATCGATTATTTAATTTAATCGATATTCCATTTACTTGGGAACCTTAACATAATTTTAGGATTTCTCATTTTCCAGATTGTAAATTGAGTTGATTTTTCAGATTTTGATATAGAAAAATATAAGCTTTTTTTTAAACCATTTCTCCACTTATTACATTTTGGCCCAGAAATGCCCGTCTCCTTTGTGCTACTCTCACAGACACTACACTAGATCCATAAACATCGCAAATTTTTTTCGCTGCTTGCGTTGCATTTTTACCTATTTGTAGTAAAATTTTAAAATGTATCGAATTTCTTCATTAGATTCACTCATCTTGACGGTACGAAAAACAAATGAAAATCACACATTTTCCTAATTTGAATTTGGAATTATGTTCTTTAAAATTTAAACTTTCAATGATACCAAAACCAGCCAGATACAAATAGTATAGCCAAAGAGATTTTATTACAAGTTCATACATACTATAATGCGAAAAGACTTTTTCCCCAACCTAATACATTACAATCAGTGAGTGAACAATCAATCATCCCCTATTTTCCGACTCTCAGGGTTCGATTTTGTTTACCAAATTTATATGAGACCACCTTCGGAGTATACCCTTTCCAATAAAAAAAGAATTATCACAATGGGACTACTATGTAAAAAGTTATGCGTGGTCATGCATAAAAAAAAAACTAAAAAAAATATAATTATATCGCGTCGAATTGATAACCTCCTCCGTTTTTTTTTTCGTCGGTTAAAAACGCCTACCAGGGTTCAACCCTACGTTCTACAACTCAGTAAGTTGCGGTCGTTTTCACTAGACCACCTTTGTTCTCAATAGTCTTACGATTTACATATTTACTTTTAACTAAACCAATTCCTAAGTTTACATGGAAGAAAAGCCACCAGCGTGGAAATCATAGTAATTACGCTTACAACAATCGCAATGTGAAATTATCACAAAACGGTTTTACAGCTTTCATGTATTGAAATAAGGATGAAAATTGCATCAAAATCCAATAATAAAAAAATGCATTTATTGTAAGCGCAACGACGGTGTGCCATGTTAAGGGTGTACAAAATATTGTTTGTTTTTTTAAATAACATCTCCAAGGTCAACCTATGAGGTTGTCGGCTGCTTAAGCGGACTCGCCTGTGGCTACCTTAATAAATTAAAGCCTCCAGTCAAGGCTTAAAAAATTAAAAACTGGCCAAGTGCGACTCGGACTCGCGCACCGAGGGTTCCTTACAAACCTTCAGGTATTCACGGTTTATGCATAAGGTTTATGTTTATGAAATTAAATGGTTTTTTTTTTAATTTTTATATTTGAGTGGAATAACACCACCCCATTTCTTCCCGTGGGTATCGTAAAAGGCGACTAAGGGACTTACTAGAGAATGGGCAGCAGCGTTCTCTATGCATTTTACCACCATACTGCGATCGCCAACCCGCCTGCCAAGCGTGGCGATTATGGCAAAGCCCCCCAAATTGGGGGAGGCCTAAGTCCAGCAGTGGACGTCTTACGGCTGAAATGATGATGATGATGATGATGATTTGAGTTGACTGAATAAAAGGTAAATTGTGGTTTACGATTTATGACGTATTAAAAAAAAACTACTAAATAGATCTCGTTCAAACCAATTTTCGGTGGAAGTTTACATGATAATGTACATCATATATTTTTTTTAGTTTTATCATTCCCTTATTTTAGAAGTTACGGGGGGGGGGACACATTTTACCACTTTGGAAGTGTCTCTCGCGCAAACTATTCAGTTTAGAAAAAAATGATACTAGAAACCTCTATATCATTTTTGAAGACCTATCCATAGATACCCCACACGTATGGGTTTGATGAAATTTTTTTTTTTGAGTTTCAGTTCTATGTATGGGGAACCCCAAATATTATTGTTTTTTTTTTTTCTATTTTTGTGTGAAAATCTTAATGCGGTTCACAAAATACATCTACTTACCAAGTTTCAACAGCATAGCTCTAATAGTTTCGGAAAAAAATAACTGTGACATACTCGGACAGACAGACAGACATGACGAATCTATAAGGGTTCCGTTTTGTGCCATTTGGCAACGGAACCCTAAAAACTAGAGCGACTACTCGCTAAGAGCACCCTTGTGGGGTAGGTACGGACCTCGGCTTAGGGCATCTCTGGTATAGGGCATCAAGGTACAGGCTGAATCGGAATGAAACAAAATATTGTAAGTATTTTCTGTGTTTATATATTTTTATTTTCGATCTTTGGATACATTTATAAAAAAGGGTTATATAGAACAAATTTTGGCTATACAAAAATTGACAAATCTACCAATCGTAATGTATGGGTTATTCCATAGATCATCTTCGGTTCTGCAATGTCTCTAGTAGGTACAACTTATGTCTATCGGCCATGGTGACCACTTCCCATCAGCATCCTATTTGCGTAACATACTCAACCTGAATCATTTTGAAGAATATTGCTTATCTACTGCTTCATATTTATGTTCGAATTTGTCTGCTCAACAACGTAAATAACGAAATTAATGTTGTTCTACTATCAAAATGAAAGTCAATCCTACTGTTACTATGTTACGTAATGACTGTCAGAAAAGAGACTGTGACCTCTGAATCAGGGCCGGATCTACCATATGGCTTTTTGGGCTTCAGCCCAAGGCCCCGTGGATTCAAGGGGCCCCCAGCTAAGTCAAGACAAAGTCAAAAATATACGATATGCGAAAGATTCCATAATTTTATTAAATTAAACAGATAGTATGGTTTGCAGCTCTGCGAATCCTACGATTAATCAAACCCATTTAATTCAAATCTACGTCCAGGTATTGGTACTTCGAACTGACAGTTAAAATGTTCGGCTGCCATTACACATTCATCTCAATCGTGCTCCGCTGTTTCCCTCTCAGACTCTGTTTCTTTCTATCTTGCTAAAATTATTTATAAGTACCATTATTTATCATTTTTATTTAGTACTAGCTGTGCCCGCGGCTTCACCCGCGTGGTGTTCAGAAATTATCACACAGGGACGTGCTACTCAGACTAAAAGTCTAAGGCGAGTAATGGGTAGCTCGCCGCCCGGTAAGGACCAGGCCCGTGTCGACGGCGCGTAGTGTTCCACGCGCGCCTCAAAGAGATATCAGTAAACTGAAGGGGTCTGCTAGGACCGATGCCTGCCAGGGTCGCGAGATTCGTTTGAAAGAGGTACTGTGGCCCTAGCATATGGGCATCTGAAGAAACACGGGTGGGTTTTAGTCAGTAAAAGTTTGACACGCCCTTCCGCTCCACCCAGAACGGGAGACGTCATTTGATGATTTCCCATCCAAAAAAAAAAGCTATATATAAATTATGATTTACATTATAAGTACCTGGATGACCGCATCCAGGTACTTATAATATAAATCAAATATTTTATTGTCTCATTTTTTTTATACTTTGCTTTGAGTAATTAGGTGGGCCCCTAAGTAGTATTAGCCCAGGGCCCCCTAAATTTACGGTCCGGCCCTGCTCTGAATAAGTTTCGGCCTTTCTTCTCAGAGAAGTCTGTTAGGAAACACCGACCTCGTCTAGTTTAAAAAAAAATGACTGACGTGTAAAACTGTTTGTACAAACCTACTTACAGAAATAAAATAATTTAAGATTCACCGCTTTTGCCAGCGACTTTGCCTGCGTATTATACAGGGTGTCCAAAAAATCAACGTCAAGCCGAAAATGGTTGATGGGCCAGGTGGTAAAAGTTATCAGAAAAAAAATAAAAAAAATCTAAGTTAAGTACTTTTCAAATTATTGTGACTACAAATCTTTACTTTTCATTTTTTTTTTGTGAGTGATGGAACCCTGAATAACCCTTTTGTAAACTACAATCCAAAATTAAAACAAAACTACCTCAGTTTTAAAGAAAACATCACTTTTTGCTCCACCATGTACTAAAAATTATTACATTGCCCAACTTTAACTGACTGTACTGAAAAAAAAAAAGATAACTTAGATTTTTTTTATTATTTTTCTGATAACTGTCACCACCTGACCTATCAACCGTTGTCGGCTTGACGTTGATTTTTGGGACACCCTGTATAGGTATTTAAACCTTCTTCTTGAATCATTCTGTCTATTGATGAAAACCGCATTAAAATCCGTTGCGTAATTTTAAAGATCATAGCGTACAAACACAGGTAGCGATATTGTTTTATACTATGTAAAGATGTATCATTTATTCCTCAAGTGGGCCGCCAGTTTTATTCTAAGTTAATACAAAAATACATTAACTACCAGATACCACTTGAAACATTCACACAAGCCAAACAAAAACGCAAGTTCGTAACTCCGTTATAACGCTGACGTCTCCCTTGCCGCCTCTAAAAATAAATAAAAAAATCTTTTCTAGGAAAAATCCTACAACGGCTGAGCCTCGTATATAAAATAAAACTATACGAGGCTAAAACTCCTTCATTTTTCACCCACAACAAAGTGTTCAGGAGTTATTGCCTACATCATAACCAGGGTGTTATTTTTCTTATACGTTGGCTCTTACACGGCACAATTTTGCTTGGAAAGTTTTCTTGGTTCGTTTATTTTTTGGTAGACTTCCCTATGTAATTTAGCAACGTCACAAATTAGGACAATATGCTCTGTCCATTATATATAATGATGATTAATATGGACAAGCAAGAATAGCCTTTATACGCTCATTTTGTGAGATCAACTAAGTTACTACCTACACAATCTCATTTCGATTCATAGTAGTATTATTTAATTTAATTTTAGAATTGTGTTATTCTTGTCATTGCAATCATGTGTTGACAAAAAGTTTATTTTAAAAAAAACGACTTCCAATAAATAAAACACCCGACTTCCAATAAAAAAGACTACTAAGTAATAATTAACTTTTATTACCGACTAGCTTCCGCCAGCGGCTTCGCCCGCGTGAAAATTCAACCCCCCAATTCACCCTCTTAGGGATGGAATTTCAAAAAACCCTTTCTTAGTGGATACCTACTCTTTACAAAGAATACACCCTCCAAATTTCATGTCTCTAGGACCAGCGGTTTAGGCTCTGCGTTGATATATCAGTCAGTCAGTCAGTCAGTCAGTCAGTCACTCAGGACTTTGAATTTTATATATATAGAAGTCGGTGGCAAAATACACAACTGTTTTTTTTACTTTTATTTTTTCACTTTTTAGCTGTGGTACGTACCGTATACAAATACGTATATCTTCACCTGTTGACTTGTTGTTATGACTTGGAGCGACTGCCTACTGACTGATCTCTACAATCCAGTTACTGGGGTAATACGATACCCCTTAGAAAGACTGGTTGCCAAACTTTTGGGCTTCTGGCGACCTGTAACGACTCTCGAAAATCCAGAAATGGCTGCCAGGATCTGCTTAACGTGCTTTCCGAATAACGGAAGGGTCTTTGTATGGAAAGATGGTCACCTACTCACGGACCAACCGCGGTAAGCGTAGCTTAACCTGATCGACTTTACCGTGCGGCTGTTATTACTTATGGACATCCTGAATATTTGGTGGTTCGACTTTAGAAGACTTTAGTTCGACTTTTCCTTACTTTCTTAAGGAAAACAATAAAAAATTGGTTTATTCTACACAAACAAAACGCGCATAAAAAAGAAACGCAAAGGGCTTCTAAAGTCGAACCACCAAATATTCAGGATGTCCATAAGTCAAACGTCAAACAATATCATTCTGGGAAGAGAAAGGAAACCATGATGGCGCAACCAAATCAAACAAAAAACAAAAAAAAAAGGTACTATCAATCATCTTTGCAACGAAATTCTTACATTACTTTTACTTTTTAACCGTCAAAGTGTGAGGTAGATGCGCAACCAACCGAACGCCTGGTGACAAAATCTATTAAAATATAAAGGTATACACTGTACTTTTTGAGTAGAGTGACAATAGCTGCGCCTCCAAAGCGTTCCCTTGTAATACAGACTTTTTGAGACGGAGCAGGTACATAAGCCGTTGCAACTACATGAAAACATACTTAGGAGAATCTTCTCAGCTTTTTCCTATACGTGATCTCCACTCAAGGATTCGTCTGCTCTACCGATTATCGGTTCTTTGAAAAACATGGCCAGCCCAGTGCCACTTCACCTTGCTTACTCTGCAAGCTATGTCGGTAACTTCAATTCATTTTAGGATGCTTCGTTTATAATGTGATGGACTGCCTGTTAGTTTAGTGGTTCCAAGTGCTGGTCCGAGGTTCGATTCCTAGGTCAGGTAAAGTGTTACTGGGTTTATCTATCTGAAATTTCTCAGTCGCAATACCGAAGTCGGGTTTTGTACCCGGTTGATGGCAATAGGCTCGCCTCCATTACATGGGGTTTAAACATGACTGGCAAAATGTAGGCTTCTTGGAAACAAGGCACGATGTTATGTTTATGTGTGAAGTATATAAGCGTTAGTACAAAACTAATTACAGAAAGAAAACCATCATAATCAATTCAGCCGAAAGATGTCCACTGCTGGACATATGCCTCCCCAAGCACCACCACTTCAACCGGTTCTGCGCTTCTCACATCTAGCGGATTCCTACAGCCTTCACCAGGTCATCGGTCCATCTTGTGGGAGGCCTTCCAACGCTTCGTCTTCCAGTACGCGGTCGCGACTCCAGAACCTTCCGGCCCTATCAGCCATCTGTTTATAAATTAAAAAACTTTTTTACAAAAAAAAACAACCGACTTCCTTAAAAACACTACAAAGTGAAAAATAACTTTAATTTCGGTAGTCGGTGTCTTAGGATCTGTATTTATGGTTTTTTTGCCACCGACTTCCGAAATTAAAGTTATTTTTCACTTTGTAGTGTTTTTAAGGAAGTCGGTTGTTTTTTTTTTTTGTAAAAAAGTTTTTATTTTTAAATTTTTAGTTGTGGTATTCACCCTGCACTAATTCCAAACAAACAATGCATATTTATGCGATAGCAGAAATCGCGGTTGATTTCCTGTCATTTTTTAAAGAGTTCCGGTGTCTGTCTCCCGAACTCCTCATCAGATCTATATGAAAATTATATGGCACCATTTCGGAATAAACCTCTTTCGAACAAAAAAAGTATTTTGCAAATCCGTCTATATATGACGGAGTTATGGCCGAACATACCTACATAAAAAAAAAAACATATAAACATCCGAATTGAGAACCTCCTCCTTTTTGAAGTCGGTTAAAAATAAAATATAATTTATCAAACCTAATCTTTTCACAAGATTAAACCTTTATGCAGATAGGTATTTTAGTCAAAACAGACAAAGCAATACAATACAATGTAATCATTGTAAAACTGACCAATTAAGTTGAAAGTTGTTACAATTCCGTCCGAAATTTCGCAGCCACCGGTTCGGATGCGTCGTTACGTAATTTAAATACAGAATGAGAATTGTTTCCCTAAATGTTGGAAAAACGCTGGGTGTACACGTTGGGTTTAATAAAGGGTTCCGTAAAGGGAAAATGTTACTTCTAAATCTCTTAGTTATCGGGAAGTGCTCCTTTGAAGATTTTTAAAACACTTTTATTTAACTTGCCATGTTTATATGTATGTTTGTGTGTATGTGTGTTCGGCTCGAATCTTGGACGCTAAATTAGAACCACTTCCCGATTTTCCACTGGGCTGAAATTTGGTATACATATGTACCTTTGGTGACAGTACAATAATATGGTACTATGGAGCTGGTTTAACGATGGATCCTCAAGAAGGCCGTAGGAACTTCTTAACTAAACAAAAAAAAAAAAAGAAACAAATTGAGTTTTGGGCTCATTTGTTTTATTTTGATATTTATTTTTTGGATAAGCTATCAAGTTATTGTTTTCTTTTTTTTACAATAAATTCATTAAACGAACAGGTCCCTCAGAAAACCAGCTGGGGATTTAAGTGGAACTTGCAGTTTCTGCGGCTTCGCCCGTGTGTAAGTCAAAAATTATCCTATGGGAACGTGCTACCAAGACAAAAGTAGCCTGTAACACCTGTTCACCAGCTAACAGCCTGTTAAATTCCCGTCAAAACCGGTTCAACCGTTTTGGAGATTAGCCGGAACAAATAAAAAAAATCTAAGTATCCTGTTAATATTTTTTTTGCTTTACAAACAGATACTTTAATTTCATTAAGACTTTAAGTCTTTTCTTACTTGTATATTAAATATAAATAATTGGTCGCCAAAAGTTCTAAATTCGACCTTAATTAATTTAATGAATTTCTAATGCAATATTATACATTTAAAAATATTAGATTTCTGCTCTCTTTGTCTGTATAAACTTTAACTGCGCCAAATTTCATAATCTTCAGGTCAAAAAAGGTTACATTTTTTTTGCTTCACGTATTAATATATAGATATGTATATTAAACATGTCATATGCACACGGATAATTCGGATGGATTCGCCAAAAAAATCGAACCAAAGAACGCACATTATTCACGCCGCTGCACATATACTTGCCCATAAATAAAATAACCAACTAACACCTACGGAACCCTAAAAAGTGCACGTAAATGAATACCGTTTCCGTGCAGTTCGGCAGAATAGAAACACGTATTGTTTTGCCTGGATTGTTCGACTCAGTCCGTGAACTGAGGTATTCTACAGAGCGACGGATAGTTGGATTTGTATTAGGTTTATTTCTAGCCAGACTGCAAAGTAGTATTCAATTTGTTGTGTCGAGTTGCGCTTTTGTTTGCGCGGTAAAGTATTGGAAATTGATGTAGAATGTTCGTTGCTGACATGCTGCAACATAACGTAGATACACGCGAGATGCAATGGCTTTTAAATCGTTCCTGTTATTACATTCAACGTTTTAAGCAACATTTGTGATTGACTAGCTTTTGCCAGCGGTTTTGGCTGCGTATTAAACATATACCTTCCTCTTGAATCATCAATCTGTCTATTGATTAAAACCGCATTAAAATCCGTTGCGTGGTTTAAAAGATCTAAGCGTATAGACGCGGGTAGCGACTTTGTTTTACACTGTGTAAAGATTTGTGAATTATCCTTTTACAAAAGAAATTCATTTCTATATTCTAGAAGCATACGTAAACATCACCTACGGTAGAGTACTTAGTTCGCCAGTTATGTTTAAGTCACATGTAATAGGGGTCGGGCCTACCGCCTATTGTCATTAAACGGACACAAATCTAGACTCCGGGCTGCTTCTGAAAAACGTAACCCAACTTGAGAGTGAAAACCAGTACCTACCTCAGCAGTTTGCGCTTGCGAACACTCAAAATCTATACCAAATGTTATTTATTCAAATTAGGTTAAGGAACAGCAATTTTTAAACTTCAAAGACAGTCCCTTAAAACACCCGCCCTTCACCACTTCTTGGTGCTTTATCTGGGAAGAAGAAGTGGCGCAACAAACTCCCCAGCAGACCGCCGAAGCAGTCTAAAGACCTAAAAGCTAAGGTAGCTTAGCATGCCCCTGTTAGATAATTGCACCGTATACACAAAGACAGAGGACAAAAAATCTGACCCACATCATGTTAATGTGTTGAGGGCCTATAGTTATACAAGCACTCAACACAGTGTAATAAAATCACGGTCCTCTATGTAAGTAAGACCCTGCCTGTCTTAATCATGTACCTGTAATCTTACGAAGGTGCTTCCACGCAATAAGATTAGAGGATACAATAGCAGCTCTGGAGATTTGTTCCGTTTGTGGTACAAGTTGGGAGGTGAAGCCATTTGTGGTGTGAATGAAACGTTTGTGGTTATTGCATTTGTTTCTTCAACTATTTTGAGTTATGGTGCTTGAAGGTGGTTGATTTTGTTGGCGGATAAGATAAGAAAAAAAAAATTGGTTACTGGCTGATAATATTGTCGAGGGTACCCTTTTTTAATTTGCCTATAAAGTTACCAATGCTGGGACACGGGCCCACCCGTGTTCCTTCAGTTGCCCATGTGCCAGGGTCACGGTATCTCTTTCGAACAATCTCGCAACCCTGGCAGGCATCGGTCCTAGCAGACCCCTACATTGCTGCTGACATCTCTTTGAGGCGCGCGTGGAACACTACGCGCCGTCGACCCGAGCCTGGTCCTTACCGGGCGGCGAGCTACCCATTGCTCGCCACCTGCAAGCTCGCGCCTACGGTGACCGGGAGTCCGCTATCGACTCCCGACGCCCGGGGCGTCTCCTCCTGCGGCGGCTAGGGACGTGAGGGCGCAGAGACTGCCACTCCCTCACGCGCCCCGCCTCCTCCTTCGCGAGCATTACTGCTTCGCAGAAGGAGGTGACGGCTTCTCATGCCCTCTCGGTCCGTACCATGGCTCGCACCAGGGCCGGACGCGAGAGGTCGCCGCCGCCGATCGCCTCCACGAGGACATGGTGAAAGGGAGTGGGCCGTAATCTACCACACAGGCCCAGTGCGGGTTTGTAGATGTCACATGTCTTTGAATTTTTAGGTACATGCCGGTTTCCTCACGATGTTTTCCTTCATCGTTATGAGAGCAGTGGTGATGATATTATTTATACAAAGTAGGTATAGCGTCTTTCTAGGTTCGAACCCACGATCGTCAACTTGTAAGTCTGGGTCGATACCACTGGGATACCACTCGTCGAGCAGCTCAATTTGCTTATCATAAATGCTTGGGATTAGGATTCAATAGCAGCTCTGATATTTGTTTCTTAAGAGGAACTAGTTGGAAAGTGAAGCAATTTGGGGGTGTACTACGTGAGCTCGACAAATGAATGTGCAAATAACACTTGTGCGACAAAACTGTACTGCGACTCACAATAGTTCGAATGCATGCTTGTGCGACACACTCGAGCTCACATAGTACACTTGGTTAGGTTAGGTTAAAACTGTGACCTCCTACGAAACCTAGAAACGACTAGATTCAGTGTGTCGCATAAGCTTGCATTCGAACTATGGTGAGTCGCAGTACAGTTTTGTCGCACAAGTGTTATTCGCACATCCATTTGTCGAGCTCACGTAGTACACTCCAATTTGGTAGATGAATAAACCTACTACTAACGTTTGTTCTTTACAGCGTGTCGATAGCAATCTATTTAAAGTCAGCCCAGAATTTGGCTACGAGCTTTGTCCCTACAATAGCGTCCATCAACTCCTATGGCGTACTCCTAAACGATAGACCCGTGCGGTTGTTTTTACAAACCCTTCTATTCTGTACATAATTATATTTATTCATAATATATTATCTAATCTAATAAACAAAAGGTTTTCTCCTATAACTTATACCATACTTAAGTGCCGAAATGCTAACTTCGTGACCTATTAGGTCGAGCAAATAATCGCAATGGCCCGAGACTTATGTAAATAGTATTTAACTAATAATTATTTTGATAACCTCGTACTAAAAGGCTGAAAATGGAATACAACTGCTTTAGCATGATGTTCAAGTAAATTTTATTAAGTTATGATTAAGTTTTTTATTCTTGCCTCGATATTATTACGCCCTCGACGTTCACAGGGACTCCAATCCAAGTAAAATAAGTTAGTTTTAAGTAAAATTTTGTTTGAAAGTGCGTACTTACTGCGGTCAGAAATAAAGCAGAGAATAATCTTTGTAACTGTCTACAAATCAAAATGGAGGAGTTTTTCAATTCGGTTTATTTTTTTGTTAACGCAGAGCTTCGTCATTAATAAACTAATTTATAAAATTATCGTATCATATTGTATATTTGGCCAAGTTCTGATAAATGGTTTTTGAGTTAGTTTCAATAGGATACGAAGTTTTTTAAAAGACTACAAACAGAAAAAGGAGGAAGTGCTCAATTTGGTTGTATTTTTTATAATATTTGTTACCACAGATCTCCTTCATTCATTAATGAAAGATTTTTTAATTGGTTTATAAACCAATTTGAAAAAAACTGTTTAGTTTGTAGGGATTATCGGAAAGCCCTCTCCACTATGACTGGGTTTTGTGATGGCCTGCAATCTATCTTCGAGACGAAAAAAAATCTAAACTTAATACGTACTATTGCTCTAAACTAAGTCGACGTTCGGACGTAAAACAATCTCAGCGGGATTTTATGGTGCATTTGATTTACAACTCTGGGTGTTGAACCGAGCATTGAGATTCTAACAAATTACATCTAGAGCGTCAAAAATACACACTGTTCGATTTTAAACTCTAAGCACTCAGCAGTGCGTTGTAGTTCCAGTGTGCGAAAAAATATATATTACGATATTGCGATATTACTACATTCGTGTATACGTCGACTCCCATTTCTTCCCGAGGTTGTCATAAGAGGCGACTAAGGGACTTACTAAAGAATGGGCAGCAACGTTCTCTATGCATTTTACCACCATACTGCGATCGCCAACCCGCCTGCCAAGCCTGGCGATTATGGCAAAACCCCCCAAATTGGAGTAGGCCTATATCCACTAGTGGACGTCTTTCGGCTGAAATCATGATGATTAACGTCGACTGTACCGTGTGGTGCCGGACGTAAAGAATAACACCACCCCATTTCTTCCTGTGGGTTTCGTAAAAGGCGACTAAGGGACTAACTAGAGAATGGGCAGCAGCGTTCTCTATGCATTCTACCACCATACTGTGATCGCCAACCCGCCTGCCAAGCGTGGCGATTATGGCAAAGCCCCCCAAATTGGGGGAGGCCTAAGTCCAGCAGTGGACGTCTTACGGCTGAAATGAATGAATGAATGAACGAATGAACGTCAACTAACTCCAATCCAAGTAAAATTATCTAGATTACGAACAAAACCTAAAGATTAATAAGTTAGCTGGTGTGAAAATGAATTATTCAAAGGTACAGGTATTCCCGAAGGTATCCTGGGAACCTATCTACTGATTACTCTGTTCATCAGTGGCATCTCCGTCGGGGATAGCCATTGCCGATAATATCTAGAATTCTCGAGATTTTTGTAGATTAAAAATGTACTAAAATCTGACTGATATAGATCAGTTTTAAGATTGAAAAAATGAAAATAAAGTGAAGGAATTATTAACTATCATAATATGATGGATAGTTAATTCTTAAAGATTTAAAAATATAGTGGGTCAGGTATTAACAGCAGCACAGGTCGATCGATTAGGTCAGGATCAGGATCAGCTAGCAATAAATTTTGCCGACTATACAAAAAATAAAATAAAGGGTTAGTATTGAGCCCCCGTTCTTATTTTCCCCCGAATGTTTTTTGTCTTGTAGCGGTATCACCGCCACAGACATCCTACTTCTCGCTAACGTCATAAAAATCATGCATCGCATAAGCACAGTTTACCGCGCAACTAGCATTTATACAACTTCCCGACATCAATCGTCCCATCAGACACGACACCCGTCTGGTCAAAGGTGACCCCGAGTATGGACGTCAGCGTAGCCTTCGTGCGACCTCATCAGCGTGACGTAATTTTTTTATTTTTTATAGATAAGTTAAGATTTATTTCTCGCCACAATATAAAATACATATAACACAGTATACATAACTACCACATTTCAATAATTACATTGTTGGAGACTGGTGCCTAAGCTAGACGTAAGGCCTGTATTTCAGGACACCAGGACTCCCCCCATTCTGAGATACATTTTGTAGAAAATTATTTATCATTATCATCACTATTTTCACATCATCATCCAGATCTTAAAGAATATTACTTTTTGGGTGGAAACAGAACGGTGAGAGCCAGTTCTAACCCAAAAAATGTATCTCACAAACTCACATAGGTTCTTAAATTCTGATGCGTTTTGTTTGAACGATAGTTATGTATGTAGGTACAAAAGGGGAAAAATATTTTAAAGCTGCACAGTCTGTAGATTGTCTGAGAAAGTGCAGGAATAAAACTATGAACGGAATTTGAAGAGTAGAAACTACATTCCAAGTTTTATGTGTAATTCATTCAAAAATGTTAATCGAGTGACATTCCCAAGTTGTAAAATCTTTTAACATTGAAACAGCAATGAAAATCTACAACTTTTATGGTTGGAAGCGGCATACCGCTAGTTTTTTAAAGAGGATAAGAATGCAAAACGGTTCCGTGACAGTTATAATGGATGTGGGCATAAAGGCTGCCAGGCTCTAATGGAATTGGGCGAGTCACATCAGCCGCATGCAAAATGACCGCTGAGCTAAACTCTCTATACAATAGGTACCTGAGGATGCACGAAGCCGAGGCTTGCCTCGAAAGAGTTTAATCAGCTACGTGCTTGATGACCGCTGGGCTTCTTCTTTGTGTTGATATCCGTATGTGGGTTTGTTTTAACCCTAGATTACTATACTATAATACAAGTGACGTTATTACTAAACATTCGTAAAAAATACGACGGGAAAATAAAACAATAAATCTACGAATCATAAATTTTAATTATTTTAGAAATTACAATTACTTATTCTTTGGGTTTAAGAGATCACATAATAATGAAAATAGTTTTTTTTTTTTGCTCTACTCAGTTTGAATACATATTCATGCTGTGCGCCCTACATCTGGCTCTTTTACATTTCATGCAAAAGTTAGTTGCCATTTTCCTAGCCTTAGACGGACACAAGGCACATGTTTTTCTAGAATTTGATTCTTGCATAATGGCCGCTTCAGGAAAAGCTTCAATACCTAAGATAGGCAAACTGACAGACGCAATTAGGAAGGTACAGTGAGGCGGGGGACGCGGTAACGACGCAAACTTTGTTTTTTCCAGGAATCATGATTTTGCCGTCGTAAATTTTACGATAGTTTAGTAATACAGGGTTAAAGTTTCTGGCCGAAACTTCCACGGCATCTCGGATTCCATGCTATGGGTGCATTTTTCCGAGCTTATAATGATAGCTTTTGTTTTGTTTTTGCTATCATGTAACGTATGTGTTTCTGTGGCAAATAATTTTTTTCGGTCCACATTTGATGGAGAAATCCGTGAACATACATAAAAACATACATAACTACAGTCGAAAATGGAACCTCCTTTTTAAAATTTGGTTAAAAATAGGAATACCTGCTGAATACTAATTCTCTTTGAAAACAATGTGACAATATTCTTTTATCAGTTCAAATTTTAAACAACTGAGCTGATTAGTTGATTCTCGGTCAAAAGACAAAATATTTGGAAGCCGACCAAAATTGTTAAGAATTAATGAAAGGGAAACAAAATGGAGGCATATTGTCGTGAATGGGCAATCAGTAGGCATTTAATAAATTATGATAAATATGCAGCATTAATACATTTGTTTTTCACTAAGTTATTTTAAGATTAATATGTGCCTCAACGTTTTAGCCGAAAGACGTCCACTGCTCGACATAGAGCTCCCCCAATTTGGGGGGGTTTGTCAACATCACTACGCATGGCAGGTGGGTTGGCGATGGCAGTATGGTGGTAACATGCATAGAGAACACTGCTGCCCATTCACTAGTAGGTCCCTTAATCATCTCTTTGGATACCCATAAGAAATAGGATGGTAATATGTGCCTAAAAATCTAATGAGGGTTTTCTGAAATGACGCTCACTAGGTGGCAGGATTAAGACAGGACGTCTGATTCAAAAACGTCCGGTCCGGGCAGCTGTTAAAAGTGTCATAGTGCTGATATTGTCTTTAATCATGATTCGTGACTGAATGTATAAAATAAATAAATATCTGAGGACAACCAACACACCGTTATCTGATCCCAAACTAGGCAGAGCCTGTACTATGGTAACCAGACTACTGATAAATATACTTAAATATTTCTAAAAATATACATATTGTAGATAAATTACACCCAGACACAGAACAAATGATTATGCTCATGACACAAAGATTTGTCCTGGGTGGGAATCGAACCCACAACCTCAGTCTTTGCGGTCAGGGTCACTAACCACTAGACTAACAGGCAAGTCAATGAAAGGAATGAAACAAAGGAAGGAACGGAGGAATGAAACAAATGTCCCTCATTCGTCCTCCAAAACATTGTAGGTTTATAATTATATAGTCGTAGTCATTAAAAATCAAAATAAACATGCATTTCATTCACATACATATAAAACACGACACTGTCCAAAAAGAACCGTTAACTCCAACGTCCACATCATTTACCGCGAGATTTAACGAATAAACATTAAGTATTTTCTGGAACCAACAGACGTTCACCCAATCGTAAAAAGACTTCATGCAAATAGAGACGTACCTACCTCGCAATTACCGGTTTTTTATTTTTATAGAAGTCAAAGCGGACTAGCATGACATCGCTCTTGACCTATAAAGGAAGTATTTTCTCTTTTAGTTCCACCGTTTATGTTTGATGTGAAATCGTGAAAAATGCTTTAAAGGTTTTTGTTTGGTTTTTCAAACAAAAATTATAAAAGATAGCTCGGAATTTTTGTGGACATATTGGTGACGGATTTTTTCAATATTTTGTTTTTTTTACTTTGTTATCTAACCAGGTTTGTGGGTAAGTGATATTGTTATGGGTCAATCGATCAAGATTAAGCAATACTTGCCGGGGTCATTCCGTGAATATGGTTGATCAATCATTACATATCGAGACCCCTCCGTACCTTGAAAAACACGCTAAGCCGTTTGTCCTGGCTTACCATTTATAGATCTTTGTCGATCGATACCACTGGGTATTGAAATTTTCTACACAAAGTAAAGCCTGTCTGGGTTCCAACTCAAGTCGTAAGTCGGAGACGATACCACTAGGCCACCACTGCTCTCTCCTGTCACGGCCCTTGCGAAGACGGAATTAAAATTCCGTTAAAATGAAATCAAAAAAATAAACTTTAACAGTAAACTAAAAGTAAATCTCATAAGCAAAATATAGTATCCGTCGTACACTAAAATATCTCCTTTCATATGATACTACACTCAACAACGTTTATGTAATAAAGTATCAAAATACAGAATATTCATGATTACGAGTAACTATAAAATCGGATTACAACTTGCGAGGCCAAGGCCAAGTTCGTGGTCCGTGGGCCTTGCCGCGTTAGGGTCTAAATCACGGCCTCGAGAGACTAGCGACTCGACTTGCGTCAAGCGTTGCCTGTCTGCGTTCGTCGAAATGCATGTCAAGTCGTGGTGACTCATGTCTTGCTGTATAGTTGGACTTTTATTTGTATTCAGTCACTTGACAGTTCAAAGAAAAATAAAATTACCATACTAAAACTAATAGTGTTCGGTTAGTGAACGATTTTACGTAAAGAACGAACGACAAAAATGATTTAATTTAAATAAAACTTTGTAAGATGTGCAATATAAGAATAATTATTATTAAAAGTAATTACCTTTTTTATTTTCTTGTAATAGAAACAACCTAAACATAAAAATCATCTTTTTTCACGTTTTGTTTAGTTTTGTCATTTTATTTCCTCAGGCAAACTTTAACTGACGTATCTAGATTTATATTTAATAGTGTTTATCGCATTTTTAAGACAAATGATTAAATTTAAAATAATTTCATTTTGTCAAAATATGCCCCTTCAACCGTCAAGTTACTGAATATCTACAACAAGTCGAACTATAAACAACTCCTTTCATTTGTTTTCTCCGCGTTTGCTGTCGCAAGACGCGTATTGCTCCAGCAGCGTGTTGCTTGTGGCCTAGGGGTAAGGCCTTTTTTCGCCGATGTCAGTGAGTGAGTGATTGGGGGGCCTGATCTAGTTTAAGCTTTTATCTATATTAAGTTATCGAGCTTACAACTTCACAGACTTACGGATCTTGTATCTGGTTTTTGTAAGAAGAACTGTATTACTTACTTTTCTGCTATATTTAGGTTTGTTGAGGGGATAGCATTATTTTTGATTGAAGTTGGTTCATTCAGCCATTGCTCGTCACATCTACGTCGTTCTATCTCGTCGTCTTGGCTGACCCACGTGTAAGGTATCAAAACTAAAAATAATTTGGGCTGACAATAAGATGGGTTAAACAATACCCATAACCGGTCAGCGAACTGCGTCCACCAGGGACACGTAGACCAATCAACATTTTTTTGTAATTATTCATGGGAATTAGATATTCTTTCCAAATTTCCAAAAAATAAAAATGTGACTTTTTGTTCCGGAAGCAGCAGTTCAGATCGGTTTTTCTATGAAACTAGTCATTTTTTTAACAAAATCTTGGGAGTTACAGATAGAATTTAACATTTTGAGGCGATTAAAAAAAAACCTAATTGAGCAAAATACGTAAATGACACCTTTTGTTCCACACCTCCTCAGTTGTTTGGTTGCCTTAATGTACATGTCAGTGTCATTAAGTCTGCGGGCACGAAACTTGCGACGGCCGAGCGATGGCGGAGCGGCGCGACGGCGATGTATACAAAAGCATTGCACAGTATAGCGACGGGCACGAAATGGGCGACGGCGGAGCGGGGCGATCGAGCGATGCATGGGCGGTGGTGGAGCGACGGGGCGACGCGGAAGCGACGAGAACAAACTAGTTTGGTTTCGTCGCTTGCGCGGGTACACAGTGTTTTATTGAATTATTTTTTTAGTAATGGAAATTGATAATGAGGAATTTATATCTTGTATTTTATCAAAACCTGCTCTATGGGACAGTAAAAACGTACACCATAAAAACAAAAAGGTTGTAAAATTTCATTGAATGACACCTGAGCTCGTAATAAAGCGTAGAAAATTCTCCCAAATTGTGTCTTCGTTGAATTTTATTGGATGAGCACCATCTCTAGGTAATAATAATTCCCTAATTAGGAGACTAGGCTCCAATAGTTCTCTTCGACATAAACTCATGTATCTCACAACACTGTTGGAACGCAACTGCCCGCCAGCTTGTTTCGTGCCCGCACGAAATATCGCTGCCTGATCGCCCGGTGTCGCGTCGCCCCGCTGCCGCCATCGCTCGGCCATCGCAAGTTTCGTGCCCGCAGACTTAAAGTTGTGAACAAAATCCGAATTATGAATTAAAAAAAAAAATGCTGTTACATTACTTTTCGATACCGATAACCAACACGTGGGTAAATATCGTAAGTTAATTTGATTTGATTTTTTTTAAGTAAAAAATTATTTAAAAGAATATCCTCTCTTAAGCCTGTTTTTCTCTATATTAACTCACTAGCTACCTTTGACTGAGTAACCGATTCCTTGATAGTTCAAAAGTGCCTATAATTGGGTTAATTGAAATGCTTTGAGTTTAAGTTTGAGCTCATCAACTGGTCTTGATAAATGAGAAGTTATTAGTTATTTAGTCCAAGTTCTACCCGATAAGTATGTGTAATCTGCTGTATTATTTATGGCGAAATAAATAAATAGGTAATTAATTAATTTGGTTTTGTGTAGCTATTTACAAGGTAGATGTGACTGGTCACGCCGGAAGGGGACGCCCTAGGAGAACATAATAGTGACGTTATTGGTGATGTTCTTCAGAAGGGTCAGGTGCGTAGTACTGGTAACCGGCGTGCGTGTATGACCAGATGTATGAAAGTAAACGAGGCACAAGTAGTATGTTAGGATCGCAGCTGGTAGTGTTCTGTAGATTTTGCCTACCTCATGGGGAAAATACGTGAGTTTATATATGTTTGTATGTAGTAATTGAATCGAATAGACCAGTAATCACTAACAAAATAATGGTATTATGTCCTCCTTGTCTCAAATCACATGTGGAAGGTATGCCATTGTTCTGGTCACCCAAATCCCTGGAATGCCACTCTGCACAACAAGCATATCTACAAGGCAAGGAAGTAAAATATAGTTGGAAGCCCAGATTAGACTTAATTGGTATTTATCTCAGCATGTGTGTGTTTGTTGATGTAACTGGGTGAGTGTCTGTGGAACACTCATCATCAGCTGCCTAGACTTTTCCCAAGTATGTTAGGGTCGGGTTCCAGTGTATCCGGATGCAGCTGAGTACCAGTATTTTTTCATGGAGCAACTGCCTATCTGACCTCACAGTTACTGGGTAATAAAATGCCCCTTGGTAAGACTGGTTGTCAGACTTTCACAGGTATAATATATAGTTACTTAGAATGGGAAAGGGGCAAAGTAATATCAAATCTATACTTTTTTACATATTGTGTCTGTCTGCGTGATGGAATAGTTCTTGTAACTTCAAAATGTATATGAAGATAGGGTGGGTTGTTTTAACACATTTGTAATAATTTAAAAACAAATATTTTGTTAAGTCTTAAAAATCCATGGAAGCGGGGCTGAACTTAGATTTAGACGTAGTGAGTAGTTTATTATATTTTGTATAATATTATAATAAGCCCTTTTTATTCTGAACCTCTTTGCAGTATTTTCTCAGTATTTATTAAATGTCTCTTAATTCTGTGTGCGTATTGACTAAGGCCTCCTCGTACAACTTGTACTGAATCACTGTTCTCCAATTTGGACCTGTTAGGTAATGATTAAAATCAACCGTTTACCCAAATGGTCGGGCGTTTCATTTTATAAAAAATAAATAAAGGAAAATGCGGAAAAGGCTTATCATGTTAGTTGACGGTCTCACTCAACACCATTGCGTGTCTAATTAACATGTCACTTTAACATAACCAACATAATTCGTACGTGTTAAGTATTAACCAGTTTAGCTTGGAACACGTCCTCATAAAGTACAAGATTTCAAGATGTATGTTTAATTTTGAATTTATTTTTAGAACACAATATTGCTCATAGTGGAAAAAACGTTTAAAGACTTGACTTCCGAAAAAACACTACAAAGTGAAAAATAATGTCAATTTCGGAAGTCGGTGTCTTTTAGTCATGGTATCTACTCTGCACCAATTCTTGTACCACTACATATTATGTAAGCAACAGTGACAGAAAACAGTAGGATTAAAAAGGTTTAAAAAAAAAATGCCCTGCGCATTCAGTACAACAATGCCTTCAGGGCGCTGTTGAGGCTTCCACCATACTGTAGTGCGTCTGGTATGTTCGCTGATACGCACATTGACGACTACTTTGCTATAATGCGGAAGAAAGTTGCCTCAGTAATATCCCGAGTGAGGGGAAGCAGCAACAGCATTTTGGGGGTGTTTGCAGAGAGGCTGGATGGGCCTACATTGGGAAGGTTTACCAAGCTACATGTTGGCGACAACATTTGTTAAACCTTACTGTGATTGTGATTTTCTTTTTTTCTCCTGCATGTTACTAACATAGTTTTTAAGTAAAATGTAATACTAACACCCTATGGGCCCTGATGCGTGTTTTTTTTTTTTTAAATGCAGATAACGCCTCGAAAACCCAAGCAAAAGTAAATAAAATTTATATGGGACCACCAATAAGGCATATTCTATCCATTTTTTTTTTTGAAATCCTTCCATAATTACCGGAGATATCGCGGCATATACATACAAAAAAATACACAGAGAAGAGACTTTTAGAAGTCTGTTAAGAATAGGGCTGTGTTTTAATTTAAGTTTATGAACAAGAGATACAATAACCATTTCAAGATAAATTCCCACATGCATTCCCCCAAGCGGACAAACATTTCGCTGGTTGTAGTTAGTATTGAACAGCGTTGATAGGCCCACCAAAAGGTAGACCGATGTACTAGTGAATACAGGAAGGATAGGACCGTTCGTTGTGGCGATGCATGGGAGGGGCCAATGTTTATGGCAGACGTTATAATGCCTAATATAAACGAAATAGAGGGCGACCCTAGACTATAAACTTGAAATGCGAATCATTAGTTTTATTTTATACGTGGCGCCTCTACGCAAGAAGGCAGGGACATTGCCGTGGACCTGATCCCATGGATTCTGTACGTGATTCTGCATTCTCCTACATTGACATTTTTCATCAGCTGCTTTTTTAAATTGCCTGTTTGGATACATTTTGACCGAGTAGGTGTTGCACTTTTCTATGGAACCGCAGAATTACCAACGTTAAGTGTGTTCTATGTTTGGTTTCTGTGCTAGGGGTTCTAGAGTTTTTTTTGGATGGGAAATCATCAAATGACTTCTCCCGCTCTGGGCGGATCGGGAGGGCATGTCAGTCTTTTACTGACTAAAACCCACCCGTGTTCCTTCGGTTGCCCATATGCCTGGGTCACGGTATCTCTTTCGAACAATCTCGCGACCCTGGCAGAGAAAGAGAGGCTTGTGGCTAAGTAATAACAGTCGCGCGGTTCGATCGGTCAGGTTAAGCTATTTTCCACGGTTGTCCCATGGATGGGTCACCGTCTTTCTGTACCATGAGCCCTCCGGGCCTCGAAATGCATGTTAAGCCGTTGGTCCCGGCTGCCACTTGTGGATTTTTGACAGTCGTTAAGGGGCGTTAAGGGGCGGGTAGTCTTGGGTATCGAATAACCCAGTAACTGTGTTGTGGAGGTCAGATAGGTAGCCGCATCATGGAGAATACTGGTATTCAGCTGCATCCGATTAGAATGGAAGCCGACCCCAACACTATTAGGAACCTACCAAGGTTGCGAGATCTGTTCGAAAGAGTTACCGTGGCCCTGGCATATGGGCAACTGAAGGGACACGGGTGGGTTTTAGTCAGGAAAAGTCTGACGCGCCCTTCCGCTCCACCCTAGAGTAGGAGACGTCTGTTGATGATTTCCCACCCACAAAAATAAAACTATTAGGAAGAAGCTACGCATATGCAAGGGGTCTAGATCATGTGCTGAACTAATGGTTATATTTTATACGCCAATGTCCCTGCTCTCGGTATAATAAATAATAACAGACCAAGTTATACTAGCTACAAAACATGTAAGCAAATCGTGTCGACAAAACTAATTACTCTAACACGTAATAATTAACCCATTATTTATTCAACTTCGCGTGATTTAAAGTATCAAATCGTTTTACATCAATGTTCATGCCATTCATATACGATATAAAGTATCAAATCGTTTTATCGTTCTATTGTAACGTCTGCTACAATTAATTTTGGGGTTTCCAAAAGAAACTTTGATCATAATTCGTTTATATTAATTTCTTTTGATTGCTGTTAATGAGTTTATCGTTTTGTAATTTAAGAGGATTGTGGAATAAAGGGGATGTTAATTGTTCAATTAAACATTTCAAACAGTTATTTATTGGATCAAGGTACCTATTTACCTGGTGGAGCGATGTCTGGAAGTCTTTCAACTGAAATAATGATGATGATAATGAACTGCATGGTGTCTCGGTTTGAGCAGTACCGAAGTTTAGTAAAAGACTATTGTTACGAGCTGGGGTTCGGGATAAATTAATTTAAACCAATATTATCGAATCACACAAAACAGTTTAATTAACTAAACACAAATATCGCAATAATTATAACGTCAAACAGAATCACTTGTTTCGCTTGTACTGTATCGCTTGATTCGTATTCGCTCGCTTCCGAAATCGAACTGCCCGTCGGGCCAACAATCCGCTATTTATATCCCGAGCAGAACATTCGCGAACATTCAACACTTTTCCACAGTTTACAAGTAGATTGGAAACTTCGAGAACCAACTGTTTACTGTTTAATCCCACTATTCGACAATAGATGGCGGTGGTGTCTACGTACAATTGTTTGTAGTACTTGCTACTTGATAACAGATGGCGTTAGCGTGTCGTTTCCAGTAGTTTCGAACACTGCCCCATCCTTAGATGGAATTAGCGTGACGTTTCTAGACTTTTCGATCTACGTAACACTATTATAAAGGTATGATTTAAGAAATAATTATCTACATCTACGTACATAACGCAACAAGCCAGCGCACATGCAGCATGCACAAAACTTAAGTAGTCTTAGTAGTACTTAGTCTTCCCAAAAACTAGCGCGACTACTCGCTTAATTACCCCACAGAGGTGCCCTGTAGGGTATGGACCCGGCTTAGGTCATCGCTGCTAGAGGGCAGCAAGGGATGGGCTTGAGAGGAATGATTATTTAGGGGCGAATTTAAAGCTACAGGTTCAGCGGCGCGGGCTGGCTCGAGCAAGGGTCGGGGCGGACAAGGATTGGGACTTCGCGGCGGGCCTCCGCGGCGAGGAAGGAAGGACGGCGGTCTGTGTCGGTATAGTGCTAGTGAGTTTACTGCTCTCCTAGAGAAGGGTTGTAGTGTTATCAGGATTGGATGGCTTCTCAAGCAGAATGGTGTCCTAAGATGCGCACGGTACTTAATTAAAAAATCTCGATCAATGTTACCAAAATTTCAAGAACGAAATTGTTTTCTCACCAGACTGAATCTCGAGAAAATGGCTCGAGGTCGAGATTGCATTCCCTATCTATCGGTGATCGAGATGACGATCTCGACCGAAGTCTTCCTTTAACTTAATGTGTTATAGGTAATGGTATTTAGAAGCATGAAAGCAGAATGAATTCTGTGGAAATGCATTCCTAGCGAAGCATTTGTGGTGTGACTACGAATGATAGGCTGAGGAATGATGTGATAAAACAATAATGCGATTTAAGAGAAGATACTGACAAAAATTTAAGACAGTACGCTTAGATGGTTAATGACAAGATGAATGAAGGACGGCTCACATGGAAACGCCAGGACCCTACGCTCTAGGAGGACATGTAGAAACCTTATTAGTGATCTTCTTCAGAAAAATCAGGTGCGTAGTACTCGCAACCAGCGTGCATGTATGACCATATGATAAACCTAAACGAGGCAAAATGAGTGTGTGAAGATCGTAGCAGATGGCGTTCTGTAGTTTCTGCCTACCCCCATGGGAAAAAGGCGTGAAGGCGTTATATTTACGTCCAGACATACTCACACTCTACTCAACCCTTTGGGGGACTCTGACGTGATGTCAATTTGTTCTATAGAGAGTTCGAAAT
Source organism: Aporophyla nigra (assembly GCA_947507805.1). Lineage (NCBI taxonomy): Eukaryota > Metazoa > Arthropoda > Insecta > Lepidoptera > Noctuidae > Aporophyla > Aporophyla nigra. Next base: position 12,805,706 of record OX382315.1, on the reverse strand, counting down.
TTTCTAAACTTAGGACAGCGGTGCAGAATTTTGCTCTAACTTTCCAAGCAAACTTTCCATACATGATGTTATCATTCAATTTACTTCTCTAAGATAAGTTTCCTCTTGATATTCCTGAATAAGTTTCGAAACTAGTTCTAAGATATAAGTTAGCCCTCGTATATTGTGAGGAGACAGCGCGAAAAGCGGGCGAGAAAATTATACTAGAAGTAACGCCGAAAAATTTGTTGGTTTTATTTGATTTGATCTGGATGGAACTCTGGAACCTTGGATTTGATGTTTTTAATTAAATTGAATGGTCCAATTTTTCAGGAAGGCTGTAGGCTATTTAACATCACGCATGCCTCTTAGGAGCCAAGCAAAGAGTAAAAACCGGCCAAGTGCGAGTCGGACTCGCGCACCGAGGGTTCCGTACAAACCTGCAGGTATTCACGGTTTATGCATAAGGTTTATGTCTATGAAATTAAATGTTTTTTTTTATATATTTGAGTTGACTGAATGAAAGGTAAATTGTGGTTTACGATTTATGACGTATTAAAAAAAAACTACTTACTAGATCTCGTTCAAACTAATTTTCGGTGGAAGTTTATATGGTGATGTACATCATATTTTTTTTTTTAGTTTTATCATTCCCTTATTTTAGAAGTTACGGGGGGACACACATTTTACCACTTTGGAAGTGTCTCTCGCACAAACTATTCAGTTTAGAAAAAAATGATATTAAAAACCTCAATATCATTTTTGAAGACCTATCCATAGATACCCCACACGTATGGGTTTGATGAAAAAAAACATTTTTGAGTTTCAGTTCTATGTATGGGGAACCCCCAATATTATTGTATTTTTTTTTCTATTTTTGTGTAAAAATCTTAATGCGGTTGACAGAATACATCTGCTTACCAAGTTTCAATAGCATAGCTCTTATAGTTTCGGAAAAAAGTGGCTGTGACATACTCGGACAGACAGACAGACATGACGAATCTATAAGGGTTCCGTTTTTTGCCATTTGGCAACGGAACCCTAAAAAGAATGCTGAGCGAAAACGACGTAAAAGTAGGAAACTGCCGTCAGCGTCCATAGTGAAATGACTATGGTGGGTGCTCTGCATTTCGGCAAAGAAAAGAATGCGTTCATGACACCTTACTTAGTTACGATTAGAAACTCAAGATCAAGGTTTAAATACGTATACTTTTGTACTCAGCGTTTGCAGTCTTTTCACATATTTTTGACTCTGGTTTTGTATCACTGTCAAAGTCAAAGTGATCTTTATTTTCAATTTCATAAGGTTGCTATTAAGTTACTTCCAGTGACAAGACTGTCAAAAATTCTTTATTATCATTACAGTAAGATTGCTTTTGGGTTGCTGCTGTCAAAAGTACAAGCAGCATTGTATCTTACAAGCGATACGCACTTTATTTGTGATAACCACGTGTAAAAACACGCTGTGAATGTGTGCATGAAGACGAGTATCGTCAGCATATAACATACATATAAACTTCCAACTTCACCACTGTCTCAGACAGTCTTCTTTTTCTAGAATAGCGTCTCGCAAGTCAAACTAGGAGGTTGTCGGCTGCTTAACCAGCCTTGCCTGTGAGTGCCACACTAAATAAAGGCCTCCAGCCAGAGCTCAATGTTTCGCACGGTATCTATTTAATTCCACGATAGCTTCTGCGCTAACAAACACGTTCACAGTGGGTACAAAGCCGCTTGGTTTGTGGTAACCACAAGTAAAGTGTACGTCGCTTCACGAGATAAAAATACTACTAATTAAAAAACTGTGAAAGCAATATAAACGCACGTCGCGCCCGCTACGTGTTCACCCTGGATGAAGCCTTAAAGTTTGGTGTGTGAGACTGCGAAGCTATTGTTTCACCTCCTTAGTGAAGTGAGTAGTCAGAAAGTTTTTGGCTTTGTTGCTACGTTCTATCTTGTTCATCTTTCTTGTTCGTTATGTTTTTCAATGTTGATGATGATGTTCCTGCTACCGGTATTCAATCAATCTGTGTAACCTTTTCCAATTATGTTGTGGTCGGCTTTCAGCCTTATCGGATGAAGCTGAATAACAGTTTCTAACATGGGCCGACAGCCTATCTGACCTCCACAACCCAGTTAATGAGTAATAAACTTTGGCTAACACTGGTTGTCAGACTATGATGCTTTTGATGACTCGTAACGACTGACAGCATTGCCACGTTGAATGACAATGCTAATTCTTTGGCCAAAGAACGATCCAGCTGTCTGGTCAAGTAAAGTTGCGACCAAGTCGGCGAGAAATTCCTTAAGACGCGCACTTGGGCCCCATGATACAAGCGTTTCGACCCCAAACGTTTCAAAACAGTGGTTCAAACTATTATAGTATTTGCGCCGCTTGAGGATCTCAGTAGCCGCAGCAGCGGCGGCAGCATAGCCCAAAGCTGCTTAGCAACAAAAGACTTACATAGTCTAAACATTGTTTGAATGGTGAAACTTTTGTTGTTGCTTCAACGTATGGTTTGTATAGGCGCCAGCATATCAAGGTACCCGAAACTGTCAAATTCTTCCAATCAACCTTTAACCTAATGCTTTAGCGATAAAGTTAAATATTTATTAAAGAAATTTGACAGATTGTAGTAGCACGATGTGCTGGCGTCTATACCTATATCACAGACAATACGCACCGTGTAAATGAGGCTTTAGTAGATCAACCTTCATCACTTCTAGATTCGGGCTACTGGTGCCAATTCTTTTGTTCACTACCTAAACTTAAATAAGAGTGTTGCTACTTCTGATATACTGTGAAAGAAAAATTCAAGTGACGCTATAGAACTATCAGACTATAATATCATGTCTGAATTGCCTTGAATTTGTGCGAGATTTTAAGCATGATGAATGTAGTACGTCGTAGTTGCGTCGAAGACAGTCTAAGTTCACGTAAAGACAGCTTTTATTTACTTCCGTCTCTTTCTTGTTTTATTAGAAAGTTAAAGATAGCAATAACCCGACGTGCACAACAGAATCATCACCATCATCATCATCTGCCTAGCCTTTTCCCAACTATGTTGGGGTCGGCTTCCAGTCTAACCAGATGCAGCTGAGTACCATTATTTTACATTGAGCGTCTGCCTATCTGACCTCCACAACCCAGTTACTCCGAATCATCACTAATATCTGCCTAAATCTATACTAAGCTTCTACTTTACTCAACAAACGATATCACCATAGAATAAAATTCCGAAATAAACTGCGGTTATAAGAATAAGAAGTAACAAGCATGTACTTATGTATACATAGAACTTCCCGCTCAGAAGAATCCAATATCTTACAGATTCATTACATCTGCGCTTTTCCGGGTTCCTATATTCTTTAAGTATTTTCAATTTCGTATATTTTCTATATTGGTACATTTGTGTTTGTATTTCTATACGTAAAGACATTTCAAGTTGTATTACTTAACAACTTATTAGCATCAATCACCAACAGATTGTTTGGAACAAAATCAAATAGAATTCAGAGAAAAAATTTTTAAACGAAGCTGTGGTGCAAACAACGCCCGACTTTTAGTGAGAAGGTAAAGTGTTCCAGACTGATGCAATTAGATTAGATATTTTTAACAGACGATTTAAAAAAATATAAATATATAGCCGGGACAAACAGCTGAACGTCCTTTCTGAGGCACAGTCTTGGTATGTGAAGATGGTCATGCATTCACGGAACAACTACGGCAAGCTTAGTTTAACCTGCACCCTAATTGCGAAACGCACAATTTATCAGAATCTGAATGGGATTGAAGATTATTTCTAAACCATTGCGTCATTTGTTCGAATAAATTGTCGGCTCAGCAACGTAAATAATGCAATGAATGTTGTTTAACAATGAATATTAAACCAATTCCTAGCGATAAAAATTTCCGCAAGTACCCCTCTAATCTATCGACCCGTGTAGCTGTTATTGCTTAGCCACAAGCTCTTCCATTACCAGTATTATAGGTACTTAATCACTTGCAGGTATTTCATTAGGTTTTCTTTGGGGATTTCTTCATACATTGTTTTCTCTGTCCCTTCCTTTTTTCAACTTTGAAGCCCGTTTTACTCAATAAAAGTTTCTTGCCTGTAGAACACCATACCATTGTAGTAATCAAAACTAACTATAGCCATTAGGTACTAAATTAAATAAATAATTATACACAAAAAAAAAAACAAAGGGACAATTAGGCGTCGAAGTATTCGTCCGCATCGCTGTCACCCAGAAACTACTATGTCTATTAACTAACCAAAACACGTTCTTGTTTTTGTCTACCAAACACTTTAGTATTGATACACTGTCTACAAGATTGTGGAGGTACTGCAACCATCTCTTTCAATATGCAAAACAATGTGATTTATTCTCCTACTTTTGGTCATCATCATCAAAAATAACTAACCAATGACACATAAAACGTGCTAACAATATCATCAAACAGATTAACAAACCATCCATTTTTGCCAACACCCAACAACAGAACCCATCATATGACGTCCATCATCGTCATGAAAACACGACAGTCAATTAATGGATGTATCCAATTTGCGCGAACAGTTCAGAAACGATGTTATATGATGACACTGCATGTAGCTTGTCACTAGCTTTTGATATATGATTTTTATTTTGAACTTTATTATCAAGTGTGAATTCATCTAAATTTTTGCATAGCGTTTAGCAGATTTTTAGATGCCCATTTTCAGCAGTATTATATGTGGTTCTTCTATTTTGTTAAGCTCTTTGCAGATATCCTGGTCCTTATACATCGTTTCACTAGGTATTTCGTCACAATTAATGAATGTATCCAATTTGCAAGAACAGTTCAATCAATTTTATATGATGACACTGCGTATAGCTTGTGTCTCTAGCTTTGATATATGATTTTAATTCTGAACTTTGTCATCAAGTGTGAATGAATCTAGATTTTATGTATGAGCCTTTAGTTTAGCAGTTTTTAGATGCCTATTTTCTGCAGTAGTCTGTGGAGCATCTATTTTGTTAACCTCTTTGCAGAGATCCTGGTCCTTATACTTCATTTCACTAGATTTTCGTCAACTTACTTTTGTCCTCTATAATTGTAAATAAACCAAAATCCGTGGTTTAAGACCCGTTTTAAATTTGTTTAAAACGGTCCACAATCGCGGCCATATGGATTATAAGTAATATTTATACTACTTTTTTAGGATAAGAAAGACTGAGAGCAGTGTTGATATTCGTGTTTATTAAAACATTCGTTTAAAAAATATCTTGAACCTGAGCATCAATAAAATAATTGCCTTATTAGGTTTTAACTTAGCCATCCCATCTTTTTAGATTGTACCTACATTATTTTTTATTTAGATTGCCCTTAATACACCTATAATTCGTTCGTGTTAAGCCTCCGTACATTCTTTAGGAGAAAAAATAATGAAACCAATATTAAACCGCTAAGTATTTTAAATCGTTTAAAACCAAAAACTGCCGTTTAAAACCAAATGTTTTAAAGCATTAAAATTCCATTTTCATCAATACTCCTAACTGTGCTATTGTATTATCTTGACATCGGTCTTCTCATAGAACATTTTTTGCTACCACTCCGCCTACTGGTCAAAACGATGGCTTTGTTTACGTTCATATCTTAGGTGGGTAGCTTCAATAACATAACCATTCAATGGATAAATGGACACAACGGTTTGCTATGCAACGATGTAGCCGATTAACTTGCTAGAAGCGGGTTGAGCATGACACCGGTGGGACCAGAATCCATAGCGCTACGTCCATACGCTTTCTGGTAAGAAAATGTACCAGCAATCAACATCTTAAACTATGGTTGGACCAAAGTGAGTGCAAGCAGGCCAAGGAGGCACTTTCTTCTATCGATGCCCGCCGCACAAAACAAGTTCTCCGCTTAACAAACAACAGCTGCGTTTGGTTACAGCCCGGCGATTGCCACATACAGGGCCAAGTACTTCGGTAACACACACGGTACACGAGCGAAAATATCTAAATATAATTTTTATAAAGCTGACTATGAGTTAATTAATAAGGACTTGAATAAAATAGATTGGGTCAGTGCTCTAAACCAAATGTCAGCTGAAGATTCTGTTAATTTTTTCTACGATATTATCTACCGAACTATAAAAGACCATACACCTATAGCAACCACGCGGTCGTCAAAATTCCCCATTTGGTTCTCCAGGTCTTTAATACGTATTTTCGGGAACAAGAATAGAGCTTGGATAAAATGGAAGGTATATGGTAACATTTCAGACTATGAACAATTTTCTTTCTTAAGAGAAAGATTTCAACTGGAGTGTAAGATCTGTTACAATAAGTATATTGATACGGTTGAAGAAAATATTGGTAAAAATGTTAAATTCTTATGGAGTTACATCTCTAACCGTAAAGCAGATACTAGCATACCTTCAACAATGTCTTATAAAAATCGTAGTTCGAGTAATTCTACTGATATTTGTAATTTATTCTCTGATTTTTTTCATTCAGTTTACGAAAATTCTACCTTTAATATAAATAATTGGTTACCTCCGCAAGAGTACAATGACAATAGTATTCTTATCAACAGTGTTACTTTTAGTTATGGAAAAATTCTTAAAGAATTAAAATCACTTGATACTACAAAAGGTCCGGGGCCGGACGGTATACCGCCGCATTTTCTTAAGAAAACTGCAAATATTATATGCACACCCCTCCATATCATATACAATAAATGTATTTCAGAAGGTGTATTTCCTGAAATATGGAAAAGTGCCAACATAACGCCCGTTCATAAATCAGGTTCAAAACAAAGTATTGAGAACTACCGTCCCATCTCTATTTTATCCACCTTGTCAAAGCTTTTTGAAAGACTGGTTCACAACGAGCTCTATCCTGTGTTACACAATTTAATAATTAAGCAGCAGCATGGATTTGTTCAAAAAAGGTCCACAACCACAAACCTATTATGTTTTACAGACTTCTTGTTCAATAACATGGACCATCAATTGCAAGTAGATGCTGTTTATACGGATTTCCAAAAAGCTTTTGACAAGGTGGATCATGAACTGCTTCTGACAAAAATAGCTTTCAATGGTATACGAGGTGATTTACTACGCTGGTTTGCATCATATGTCACTAACAGAACTCAGAAAGTAGTCATCAAAGGCTTTGAATCTAAATCCATACATGTCACATCAGGGGTACCCCAAGGTTCAATTTTAGGCCCTCTCCTATTTGTTATTTTTATTAATGACTTGAATCAATGTTTCAGATATTCAAAATTTCTACTCTATGCCGATGACCTTAAAATTTTTAGAATAATTAAAAGTAAAAGTGATTGTCTTTTATTCCAAGACGATTTGGATAGATTCACGGCATATTGTATCAAAAATAAGTTAAAATTAAATATCCTAAAGTGTTCTTCTATAACATTCACTAAAAATAAAAATATTATGACTCATACATACCACCTTAATAACACCTCATTGCATAAAGTCACTGTAATCAGAGACCTTGGGGTACTTTTGGATAGTAAACTCCACCTGGATCAACACATTGACAAAATTATTAGTAACGCGTTTCGCATGCATGGATTTGTGATGAGATGCATGACCGATTTTAAACGAACTCGCACTTACATTCATTTATACAAATCTTTGGTTAGATCACAGTTGGAATATGCTGTAATGGTATGGAACCCCTTGTACATAAAATATATAGATAATCTAGAAATCGTTCAGCATAAATTCCTTAAAGCCACACATTATCGTTGCTTCCGAAAAAAAAAATCCTACGTTGATTTATTGAAATATTACAAATTAACTACTTTAAAGAATAGACGCATCTTTTTGGAAACTAAATTTCTCTATGACCTGTGTAATAACAAATATGATTGCTCAGAGTTGACAAACAAATTGTGCTATATAGTACCTAGAACTATTATGCGGCGTGGAGTGCGAGGACGCCCGCTATTTGCAGTGTCCTCTACTCGCACCAACGCGGGGGTCCGCGCACCTCTACGACGTTTAGCAATTAATTATAATACCCTTTTTTCAGAGTTAGATTTATTTACTTTATCAGCTAACAAACTTCGCATTGATCTACTTAAAATGATCGAAAATGCGGAAGTTTAAGCGTATTATCAATTAAGTGTACAAATTTTAGTATTTTAAGAAAAATAATTATTTTTTGTATGATTAATTAGTAGTGTTGTACTAGTGCTCTTCATTCCATTTGAATATGTAACATGTGGATTACGTAGTTGGTTACGCACTGATATGCCTAGATTATAAGCTATTGTATCCATGTATAGTGTGTAACTGTTGGTTTTCCCTAATAAATAAAATAAAAATAAAACACAGGTACCACACGTGAGATAGTAAAGTAACACCCGTTCTACCTATTACGTTCAAATCATACACCGATCATGTCATTATGTAGCATGAAGACCATAACAAAAACAATTTTTGTATCCCCAGTATAAAATTGGTATAAAGCAAAATATTCAACTACATGGTAAACAAAAGACAAGCGGACCGATAAAAAGGTTCGAGTCACTTTCAAAATACCAGCATATACTTCATTTACATTCTACAACGAATGTTACAGTCGCGGAAATAAATAACGTTATGGAATCAAAGGAGACGCGGCGCATCTCGACGCCAATAACTGCGCCGGAAATCGATTGTTACTAGTACTGTACGCAGAACAGACTATTTCAGGAAAAAGTAGGAAATATAAAGAAAACGTTTGACGACTAAGTAAACCAAGACTCTTGGAGGGTAAACGGCTTAATACAGAACGCGACTTCCAACTTTATTTCGAATTGCGTAAAGTTCGTAATACGAAAATGACAAATTACCACCGGACTAAGTTGACAGTTTTTTAAAAAGGAACTGCATTTCTATGCATCTTTCGTTCTCAATTCGAAAATTTGCTTGGAGTTCTAAATTGACCTAAATAAAAACCTTGTTATGTAATTTTATTTTTTATTTATTTATTTTGGCCAACAAACAACAACTGTATATACTCATACAATATAAACAAGTTTTTCTATTAACTAAGGTTAGTATTACAGTTTTGGAACGAAGTTCCTTATCGCGCGTTGTGAAAGGGGGCTAGACGGAAAAAATTCTCACGAAAAGTTGTAACACACGACACTTTTTAATCGACTTTAAAAAAAGGACGAGGTTTCTCAATTCGACCGTATATATTTTGGTGTTTGTATGTTGTTGGTTTTTTGGTTGTGAGTAGAGAGAGAGAGAGAGAGAGAGAACGAGAGAGAAAGAGAGAGAGAGGGAGATAGGGAGAGAGAGAGAAGGAGAGAGAGAGAGAGAGAATATTTTTGTTGAGTGTATACAGGTTTTTGGGACATAATAAATAATAAAAAAATTATGACAATTATGAATCCTGGAAAGGAACTTCGTTCCATCCTGGCGTCCCTTGACACCTCTAAAGTTTTTTTATTATAGGTTAGCACCGCATACCTCATAAAAGTAAGAACTATGATACAAATTTGCACTATGCTATAAAATTAGTATTTGAAACCAGATTCATACTGTTGTGTTATGTATAGGGGGCAAACCTATACCTATTTAATAGCCAAATAACCAAACTAGATAACGGGCTAGTGTTGAAAAAATCCTATTAAAAGTTCCCAAAATTACTGGCCCTCCACGCAGTCGCGCTTACTTACTAGATTACCTTGTTAGTCTAGTGCAATGAGGCAAATATATTCTGCCTATTCAGCCACCATTTCCATCGCTGGGGCACATGCCTTCAAATTTTTGATTCTAAGACATGTCGATTTCCTAAAAATATTTCCTTCAACGTTTTGGAAACAGTGGTGATGAAGTTCGAACCCACAATCTACAACTCGTAACTCAGCCGATACGGCTGGGCCAACACTGCTCTTCATTCAAACAAGTTTTAATCATCTAAAAGTTACTTATGATTTATGTTAAGTCAGTTTAACTTCAGTATCACTGCATAACAGTTTATAGGCGGTTATAAACTAAAAGACGATATAGATAAACTTATTAGAATCACTGTTGATACATAATTGAAGATAGCTATACCACCCTATGCAAATTACACATCACATTGACTTCACTTACAATCCTGCTTCGTGCAAGCACGCATTTAGTATATTTATAATATCCCGAAATCAAGATATCGAAGCAGACTGCAAACTACCTGAATGATAAATTTCCGGGAGGACATGCAAGACCTCGACCTTACAGATGGCGATGCTTACTCGCGAAGTGAATGGCGCCGCATGATTAATAAAGTCGACCCCACGTAATGGTAAGAGGCGAGGGCAATAAAGAAGACAATGTTCCGAAATCTAACTTTAGGCAGTTGTCCACCAGACACAATACTCGTTCGGTCGAATGATTCTCCATTTTCTATGAAGGATGAGTGAATTACACAATGTTCCTCATGCATCTACAATAGAAAAGCAATATTATTTTACAAGAGAAAATGGCGTATACTTGCGGACCTGGGTAGAAACCTTTCATATTTTAGGTCAATACCAAAGTGTGAATGACGTGGGCGACTATTGTCAAACTTTGCTCTAGAACCTTTTCGAACAATAAAAACTTTGTCAAAGACCAAGAACTCTGAAAAGTCTTAAGACTTACAAAAACAGTTACTAACTGTATACAGGAAACCAAACAAAAAGTAAAAGAGTAAATATACTCTCATACTAGACTTCTTTTGCCTTCCTTATTTTATTAGGGATGCAGATAAAAACTTTAAGATGAAAAAACAAACATAAGGTATAGAATCATCTCAGTTTACAATTCTAATAGTGTTCAAGTTAGGAACTACTCTTTTTGTTCTGCAACGTTAGAAGGGGAATTAAAACTGATATCAACATCATACATATTGTTAGTTTAAGATTTTGTTTCTTTACGTACGTGTGTCTAAGTCATAATATTCGCACGCGTCAAAAGATCAGGTTTAGATATGCTTGGCGTGGTTTGTCCGCGGATGGGCTACCTTCCTTAAATACCAAGACCTCCTCTATTAATATAAGTTTTATTACATTATGTTACTTCTTTGCATTTACTTAGGTTGATCGATTGACTCGATGAACCAGAACAGGAAAGATTCGTAGTATAAGCATCAATATAATGTTCCCACTGCTGAGGTACAGGCATCATCTCAATGTAAGGGAGTGGTCAGAAAACCGCCATGGGGGCCCCTTGCGCAAAAGTGCAGGTCGCATGTCTTCAAATTTTCGATTCTAGGATATGTCAGTTCCTCACGATGTGAAATGTTTACTTAACCGTTTTGAGAGCAATAGTGATGAAAGAAATTACACGAAGTAAAGCGCTTGATTGAGTTCGAACTCATCATCGCGTTCGACTTGTAGGTCGTGGCTGAGATCACTAGAAAAGCTCGTGCTGTGATAAAAATAATGCTATAATAAAAACATTAGGACCCTCAATTTGATGTGAATAACCAATAACCATTTTTTTTTCTAAATAAATAACTCACATTTTTGTTGTTGTCTCTACAGCCAGTGTCTTGTAGTTATTACCACTTAACATTTCTATAAAGTTGCATTTCTTTGAACACAGAGGCGTTCCGATTGAAATTGTTCGTTCAGCCGCGAATAATTTCTATTTTAATTTCTGAACAGATGTTTTATTAATCTGTGCTAGGATGACGACATTTTGTTTACAGATTCCACTTAGTGTGGTTAGGTGCGTAGTACTCGCAACCGGCGTGTGTGTATGACCAATTGTATGAACCTAAACGAGGCAAAAGAAGTGTGTAGAGATCGAAGCAGGTGGCGTTCCGTGGTTTCTGCCTACCCCTATGGGAAAAAGGCGTGATTCTATGTATGTATGTATGTATGTATTCCACTTAGTTTTTTAGTTGAATAATTATTTAATTACACTGATGTTTGAACCGTAGTAACCGGTTTATGTGGCGATGTTTGGGGAAGCCTATATGTCCAGGAGTAGACATTTACCACCGGTTTTGCGCTTCCCGCATCCAGCGGATACCTGCAGCCTTCACAAGGTCATCAGACCATCTTGTGGAAGGCTTTCCAATTCTACGTCTTCGCCGCAGTCGCCACTCCAAACCTTTCGGCCTCATCAGCAATCTGTTCTGCGAGCAATGTGCCCTACCCACTGCCACTTAAGTTTGGAAATTCTTCGTGGTCTGTCGGTTACCTCGGCTCGCCTTCGGATCTCAAAATTTCTGTTTCGATCATGTAGGAAAACTCCAAGTATTGCTCTCTGCATTGTCTTTTGGGTGTCTTCAGCCCTCTAATAAGGCCCATTGACTAAGAAAAATCTTGTCCATCGACTATTCGCTAGAATTTCAGAGATTTCGTTGGAAACGAATAGATATTGGAGCCAGAACGAAAGGTATTTCATTCGCCACAAGGTGAAGAAAATTTACTGCTGATTTACAAGTCTAGTTTAAATAAGATCTGTATGTCTAATATAGTTTAATAAGTTATAATGATCATGAAAATATATGTATAGAACAAAATAATTAGCACTAAGGCCAGTCCTGCTAATTAATAGATTCTATTGATTATCCATCAATGATAAAGTGCCCACGCATCCAACACTGCACTATTTGTGAGCAGTGCCAGGCTTACATAAATTATGTGCGGTAAATTGTACAGCCTACAACCAGCACTTAATCGTTAATCAGATCCAAATATAGCAGTGGAATAAAGTGAAGAGATAATAATGGGTATAAGGGTGGCAAAGGGCAGTGACGCAGAAATATCATACTAACCACGAATTCGGCATATATTTTTCAACCCTTAACGAAGAAGTTTTCCGTCAGTTATCAAAAAAAGATACTGCTGTTTCTTAGGTAAATGCAATTTTTTTATCATAAAAATGAACATTTATTTCAGAATATCTTCCATATCATCATCATCATTTCAGCCGAAAGACGTCCACTGCTGGACATAGGCCTCCCCCAAGCACCGCCACTTCGACCTGTTCTGTGCTTCTCGCATCCAACGTATTTCTGCGGCCTTGACCAGGTCATCGGTCCGTCTTGTGGGAGGCCTTCCAACGCTACGTCTTCCAGTACGCGGTCGTCACTCCAGAACCTTCCGACCCCATCGGCCATCTGTTCTGCGAGCAATGTGCCCTGCCCACTGCCACTTAAGTTTGGCAATTCTTCGGGCTATGTCGGTAAACTTGGTTCTCCTACGGATCTCATCATTTCTGATTCGATCACGTAGGGAAACTCCAAGCATAGCCCTCTCCATTGCTCATTGATCTTCCATATATATTATGTTAATATCAATGTAAACTTATAAATTTATTCTAAGCTATGTGAGGCATGCCGATCCTGGGCAATGTCTACTTGATCGCGTACAGTCGTATCCACCGCCATAAAATTGGAGACTCCCACCTATCAGTCTGGGGCCGATACGTACACGGCGATGGTGATGGCCGAAAAGCTATCAACGTGTGCGTCGGTAAACATGCTGGACGTGCTACAAAAACGCGGCAGCCCCATCAACACCCGGAACGTGTTGTTACCTATATTGTGTGCGCTGGCCATTATATGCCATCCACAGGCAGCACGTGTAAAAAGATTGGCAGTAGGTTATTTTACAAGAGAACAATTAAAGCTATTTTACATGGAAAAAATCGGCAGGCACCCAGCGAGACAGTTTGTGTCCCAGCAGTGGAAACATTACAGGCTGAATATGCTTAATCTAAAATAACATACTCATAATGAGTACCTTGAACCGAAACATAACTGCTATTAATTCTACAGTATGTTGGTGTTATATTATAATTAATTACTTAGTTACACACACCAAATTAATTAACGCCACAGCCTACAATCTATCTTTCAGAATCAACCACACATGTTGCAGTGGTCCAATAATCTCGTGTGATGCTAACTTAGTCTGTCTCTTTGTACAAATATTGGCTCGAATGGTAAACAATGGTGTAATCCCAGAGGAAATAAGGGGGATTTGATGTAACTCGAGCAGGGACAGGTGATTGGCTACCATAAATGGGATGTAAAAACCAGTCAAATATAAATATTGATCATTTATTGTTTGATACTACACGTGGAATAGCAATCTCATGCAAAAGAGAATGTTATGTGTAAAAATTCAAGTAAAGGTTTTTACGAAAACAAATGTGGCGTTTCGCGCATAAAGGTACCAAATATCGGCATTTAGTTTCCGAGTTATTTGCGTTTTTGTAAAACCGGTTCCAAAAACCTGTTCTACAACAAATTTGCTACAATTCGATACAATTAACATCTATAGACAACATTTCTAAGCACATTTTTTTTAAAAGGAAATGTTTTGTAAACAGGTACCAGATATTGGTAGGCCTTATAAAATGTCGATATTTTCATAATTATTATGTTGGGTTTTTGAATTTTAATACTATTTGTGTATTGGCAGTACAGTATCGGTTATGTTAGTGATACATTGATGCATATAATGTGTTAGGATCTATGTGGAAAAAAATATGTAACAAACGAGTAGAACATTGTTTTTTTGTAACCTTAACTTTCAAACTCCATTTTCTTGAAACTAGTTTTTTCACACTTATTGGTGATGTTCTTCAGAAAGGTCAGGTGCGTAGTACTCGCAACCGGCGTGTGTGTATGACCAATTGTATGAACCTAAACGAGGCAAAAGAAGTGAGTAGAGATCGTAGCAGGTGGCGTTCCGTGGTTTCTGCCTACCCCCAAGGGAAAAAGGCGTGATTGTATATATGTATGTAGTTTTATCATAATTTAAATTTTGGATGTCTGTTACAAAAAAAGTATGAGGATTTTTTTTTGTAGTCAGCATAATAAAAGGACTCTTCTAGATTCTACATCCGGCCTTAACTCAATACCTCCCTACTGGTACCTTTATGCGCGGAACGCCACAAATTATATGAAAGGTTAGCATCTGTTTTTTTTTTACTTCGTTCACGTTAAATTTCTTAACATAACATAACATCACGCCTCGTTTCCCCCAAGGGTTGGGCAGAGGTGTACCTATAGTACACCCTTATTTCGCCTGTTATGTTTAAGTCCCATGTAATAGGGGGCGACCCTATTGCCATCAACCGGGCACAAATCCAGACACCGGGCTGACACTGAGAAATTCCAGATGGAAAATCCCAATAACACTTTGCCCGACCTGGGAATCGAACTCAGGACCTCAAGCTCAGTAGTAGCGCTTGCTACCACTAGACCAACGAGGCAGGCAGTGAAATTTCTTGTTTTAACATATAATATCTTAGGACAACCAACACAACGTCATCTGATCCCAAACTAGGCAGAGCCTGTACTATGGCAACCAGACAACTGATAAACATACTTATATATTTCTAAATCGTATCGTGTGGTGCCGGAGTATCGTGTGGTGCCGGACGTAAAGAATAACACCACCCCATTTCTTCCCGTGGGTGTCGTAAAAGGCGACTAAGGAACTTACTAGAGAATGGGCAGCAGCGTTCTCTATGCATTTTACCACCTTACTGCGATCGTCAACCCGCCTGCCAAGCGTGGCGATTATGGCAAAGCCCCCCAAATTGAGGGAGGCCTAAGTCCAGCAGTGGACGTCATACGGCTGAAATGATGATGATGATGATGATATTTCTAAATACATACATTATTATAGATAAATTACACCAAGACACAGAACAAATGATTGTGCTCATCACACAAAAATTCGTCCTGGGTGTGAATCGAACCCACGCCCTCAGTCTTAGCAGTCAGGGTCACTAACCAATAGACTAACAGGCCTGTCAAAACATAAAATATATCCTAAAGAGAGCAGAGAGCAGTGATGGTCCAGTGGCATCGGACCTGACTTACGAGTTGTAGGTTGTAGGTTCGAACTCATGCAGGGGTTTTACTTTGTGTAAATAATTTCATCACCACTGCTCTCAAAACGCTGAAGGAAAACTTCGTGAGGAAATCGCATGTCCTAGAATCAAAAATTTGAAGAAATGTGACATCTACCAACACGCACTGGGCCCGCGTGGTGGATTACGACCCATACCCAACCCTTACACCGAGAGGAGGCCTGTGTCCCAGCAGTGGGAACATTATAGGCTGATTATGATAATGATATCCTAAATCATCGCATCGCCCTCCCGCGATAATCTATACTATCTATACTATATATAATATTATAAAGCTGAAGAGTTTGTTTGTTTGATTGAACGCGCTAATCTCAGGAACTACTGGTCCGCATTGAAAAATTCTTTTATGTGTTGGGTAGCCTATTTATCGAGGAAGGGTATAGGCTATATAACATCACGTTACAATTAAACGGAGCGGAGCAGTAATGAAAAATGGACGAAAACTGGCAATTCGATGCGACGGGAAAGGTCACGAGAGCAAAAATTTGACGCGGAAGAAGTCGCGGGCAGAAGCCCGCTGCTAGCTTGCTAGCTTCTGCTAATGTAAAAATAAATTATCACTTCTGGTGGTAGTTCCCATACATACAAACAAGTTTCATAATTTCACTGTTGGACAGAGGCCTTACCATAATCGCCACGCTTGGCAGGCGGTTTGGCGATCGCAGTATAGTAGTAAAATGCAAAGAGTTCATCTAGAGCATTCTCTAGTAAGTCCCTTAGTCGCCTTTATGTCCGTTACCACACGGCAAACAAGTTTAGCTCTAAATAATATCAGTAATGTTTAGGTATACCTACTGCTTCGTTAGTCTGGCGCAAAAACTACTCCTAAGCACGTCTGTGTTCGTTTCCCAGGTGTGAGAATCGAATACAGAACATAGTCTGTTTACTCTGAGAATAAAGGTCGAAACAAATTCAGCGGTCACAGTCTTTTTTACACGCTTTATATGAGCTTCACTTGTATGTTTGTTTGTAACCGACTCCTTATAGCGCGATTTTGACCCACTTTAAACGACCAGATTTCATTCAGACTTTGCACACCTGTCAAAAACCGATGACAATGCAATAATTTCATAAATTTGGGCCACTATCCTTGCCAGGGTTACCAGGACAGCAAAAAAACTGTCTTCGAAAACTACGCTGAGATACGTCACAAACTAATTTGTGCTATTATCCTTGCCAGGGTTACCAGGAAAGCAAAAAAAACTGTCTTCGAAAACTACGCTGACATACGTCACAAACTACGCTGACATACGTCTCAAAATTCGAAACACCCTAAAAAATAGAAAATAAATAATAGTTAAAAAAAACTAAAAAACACGCTTCCATTGAAAACCAAACTAAAAGTACAAAATAATGGAAAAAAAAGCGGCGGTGCCTGATATCAATAAAAAAAAAATATCTTAAAAAGCACCCCACGCTTTTTTCCATTATTTTTTACTTTTTAGTTTGGTTTTCAATGGAAGCGTGTTT
Source organism: Aporophyla nigra (assembly GCA_947507805.1). Taxonomy (NCBI): domain Eukaryota; kingdom Metazoa; phylum Arthropoda; class Insecta; order Lepidoptera; family Noctuidae; genus Aporophyla; species Aporophyla nigra. The sequence goes on along the minus strand of OX382315.1, from coordinate 12,788,373 downwards.
GAACTATTATCTTTTTTAAAGACATAATCTTGCTCAGATCATGTGAAGACAATGTTGATAGCTCTATATTAAATATGATATTTTGAGGAAAGAACCACAACTTCAAACACCTTGTCATAATTTGACAGATGAGGTATCATTCGAAGAGTTTGGATCGTCTGCTGGTTACAAGCTGTCACATTTCAATGGAGGACATAAAGTGATGAACTAAAAAAAAAACATTTACTGCGTGTTTGTACCCTAAGCTAACACAAATAAACCGCGTGTCGCTTCATAAGCTAAAAATATCACAGGCAATTTTATTGCTCCATGTAAATCGGAATTACGAACTTTATATAACGTATATTTTTTTACATTATTGTGTATTCCATCTTCAATTACAACGAAAAGACGGACAAGAAATACATATTCCTTTGATAGTATTTATTTACATACTATCAGCCGCACGGGTTGATCGTTCTGGTTAAGCGACGCTTGCCGCGGGTGGTCCGTGGATGGGTGACCATCTTTACATACCAAGCCAATACCCTTCCGTACCTCAAAAAGTACGTTAAGCCGTTGGTCCCGGCTGTCTTCGTCAGAAGCCTGAAAGTCTGACAACCAGTCTTACCAAGGGGTATCGTATTACCCAGAAACTGGGTTGTGGAGGTCAGATAGGCAGTTGCTCCATATAAAATACTGGTACTCAGCTGTATTCGGTTAGACTGGAATCTGACCCCAACATAGTTGGGAAAAGGCTACGCAGATGACTAGCTTTTGCCAGCGGCTTCGTCCACGTTATACATATGTATAAACATTCCTCTTGAATCACTCTCTACTGATGAAAACCGCATTAAATCCATTGCGTAATTAAAAAAGATAAGCTAAGCGTACAGACGCGGGAAGCGTCTTTGTTTTGTACTATGTAAAGATACTGCGTAGGTATCTAATTTCATTCTACACACAATACATAATCCTATGAATGAAAAACCCACCCACATAAGGACAACCTGTGAATATAAAGCTTATTTCATCCTTTCCAAAAACATTGGTTTTATTTTTGGAACGTATGAATAAAAGCTAATTCACGTATAGTATAAAGTCAGCGAAATTAATGGTTTAGCGAATTGAAAGAAAATTCGCAAAATGTATATTGTTAACAAGATATTCTACTAGCATTACCAGCATAATATGCTGGTAATGCTAGTAGAATATCTTGTTAACAATATACACACCAAGAGGAGGTCTGTTTCCCAGCAGTGGGAACATTATAATATAATCCCTCCTCCCCCTCCTCCTAGTGTGAAGGAGTGGACCGTTATCCACTACACGGGTACAGTACTGGTTGGCAGATATCTTCGAAATGTTGGTTTTAGGACATTACGGTTTCCACACGGTGTTTTCCTTCACCGTTTTGAAAGTACTGGTGATGAAATAATTTTTACTTAGTAAAGCGCCCGTGTACGGCGCCTACGCGGCTGCTAATGCAGCCAATAATGTTCCTACTGGGACATAGGCCTCGTCTCGGTGAGAGGGAGTGGGCCATAATCCACCACGCGGGCCCAGTGCGGGTTGGTAACTGTCACATGTTGTCGAATCTTTGGTTCTAAGACATACCGGTTTCCTCACGATGTTTTCTTCAACGTTTTTAAAATAATGGTGATGAAATAATTTTTACTCAGTAAAGCGCCCGTGTAGGTTCGAACTTACGATCTACATGTATCACGGCCGTTACCACTGGCCACCACTATCGAACAGCTAAGCAGTTTATTTACAGAAGAAGTTTCTATTTTAGTAGGTACATACTTGCGTTCGCCAGCGGGTTCGCCCGCGTGGAGGTTTGTTACTCAATCACGTAAAATTTACCGACCAGGGTGCTTACTCTCGAATATAATTCCAATAGATCGACATTGGTCAAACGTCAGTTGGTTGAGTTAAACGTCAGGGATTGGCTAGACTCAGTGAGTCCAGCCAATCCCTGACGTTTGACTGACAATTCCAATGTCGATCTATTGGAATTATATTCGAGAGTAAGCACCTAGATTTGAATGAAATTTGGCAAACAGATGGATTGTGACCATGATTATCGCTCAAAGTACTTTTCATCCCGGTGGTACAGATCCCGGAGGCCAGTCAGTGCACATCAAGGTACCCGAAACTGTTTAATTTTCCAAATCAATCTTGACCGTAATATTTTAGCGTTAAAGTTGAAAACCTATTAAAGAGATTTGACGTCTACTGTACGTTCCCGCGGTATAATTTCTGACCTCCACGCGGGTGTAGCCGTTGGCAGAATCAAGTCAGAAACAAAGTTTATTTCATTAAAATTTTACAACATTTTTGGTGCATTCATCATTGGACCACGTTTACACTGCAGATAAAACCTTGCATTAATGGCGGGAATCTCAACACTTTTCTTGCTCCGGGATATTTATTGCTCGGCGTTTTACCTGAACATATGGGGAGCAATAAAAACTGCACGGAGTTCACTTTTTACTTTAAGGCTCGAACAGACAGGCGCGACATGTCGCGCGACCTGTCGCGGAGGCGATTCTGCGATAAATCGCGACGCAACACCTTTCACACTGGCGCGACCACTCATGCGCGAATCGCCCGCGATTCGCGCGCGACGAGCAGCGCGACAGCTTTTAGTACATTTTGTATGGCGTCGCCGCGTCGCAGCGATTTCGCGGCGATATCGCCGCGACGCCACACAAATGGTATAAATGGCGGTACAATCCGGGCTGAGCTCAGTAGTAAGCGATTTTAATCAGAGGACGACGGCAGGTATGTGGGTGTTGGCGAGTCGTAGGTTCGATTCCCTGGTACCTACTTAAGTTAGATAATGTCACATAACTCAACCCAACTAGGGGTACCTAAGCTTGAAGTACTTTTACGTAGTAGTTGTTTAAAAACTGGCCAAGTGCGAGTCAGACTCGCGCACCGAGGGTTCCGTACAAACCTGCAGGTATTCATGGTTTATGCATAAGGTTTATGTTTATGAAATTAAATGGTTTTTTTTTAATTTTTATATTTGAGTTGACTGAATGAAAGGTAAATTGTGGTTTACGATTTATGAAGTATTAAAAAAAACTACTTACTAGATCTCGTTCAAACCAATTTTCGGTGGAAGTTTACATGGTAATGTACACCATATATTTTTTTAGTTTTATCATTCCCTTATTTTAGAAGTTACGGGGGGGGGGGACACTCATTTTACCACTTTGGAAGTATCTCTCGCGCAAACTATTCAGTTTAGAAAAAAATGTTATTCGAAACCTCAATATCATTTTTGAAGACCTATTCATAGATACCCCACATGCATGGGTTTGATGAATTTTTTTTTTCAAATCTTAATGCGGTTCACAGAATACTTACCAAGTTTCAACAGCATAGCTCTTATAGTTTCTGAAAAAAGTGGCTGTGACATACACGGACAGACAGACAGACAGACAGACATGACGAATCTGTAAGGGTTCCGTTTTTTGCCATTTGGCAACGGAGCCCTAAAAATCAAGATTTCAAGTCTAGGTGTGAATCGTTGATTTTTGACGTACTTTTTACAATTCATGTGATTTCGGAAAAATGACTTTGTTTTCTACATGTTAAGTGTATTTTCCGATACAACAATTTTTATGAGGAGATTACATATTGTGATTTTGAAATCTTAATTTACACTCTCGTAAAATACGCATAACTGGCATAATGTAGGTGTAGGTACTATACGTACCGTTACCTCTGTGTAACCCTTTGGGGAATGCAGGGGCGATGTTATGTGTGTGTTTAAGAAATATTCAGTAATAACCTAATATGTCCAATAAGTAGTGGTGGCCCAGGTGGTAACGGCCGCGACTTACGAGTAGTAGGTCGTGAGTTCAAAACCAAGCAGGCGCATTACTTTGTGTAAATTATTTCATCGCCACTGCTCTCAAAACGGTGAAGGAAAACATCGTGAGGAAACCGGCATGTCTTAGAACCAAAAATTCGAAGACATGTGACATCTACCAACCCGCACTGGGCCTGCGTGGTGGATCATGGCCCACTCCCTCTCACCGAGAGGAGGCCTGTGTCCCAGCAGTGGAAACATTATAGGTTGATGATGATGATGTCCAATGAGTAATCTTATTGTAAATATAGTAACTTCTAACAAACTGCTTCGTTGGTCTAGCGGTTGTAATATGCACACACAGTCGTTCGCTCGCATTCACACGTTGACGTTTGAACTCGAACTGACCCTCGCACAGCTGACATCACGCACTTGACTGCTAGCGGAGACCTAGCGCTCTTACTATGAATCGGGCGCACGCTCCGCCGCGAGCCATTTCAACTCGAGGTGCACCAGCCCATTTAGAGGTATTAAGGAGGTATTATTATTAGTGATATATAATAAGTTGTGTGTTCGGGGTAGGTTTATCTACGTAATTAAACACTATTTTAAAATATGTATTATAAAATTATTATTATCACTATTATGTAACATACACGGCGCAATCTAGGAATGGCATGCATTCACGGCAGAGGTTTCTAGATTTAGTGGACTGGCGAAGGCGTCCGAAGGGCGCGGGCCGTGCATGGGAGACGCGGCGGCCGGGCGGCCGGAGCGACTCAACGCGATGGTCCGATGGTCCTCGCGGTTCGGTAATGTTCGGTCGGTAGGGAAGAAGCGGCCTACGGCCGAGCGAATGCTGCGGCTCCGCTGGCGGCCCGCGGTATTTTGCTCGGTGCATACCTACTGCATAGTAAGAGGATGTACAACACGTGCTTAGCCTACATACAAAGTATTAATTTGACAAACAATTTACTTATATTGACAAAAAATTTACAGGCGTTGGAGGCAGACTGCTGACTGTAATATTGAAGAGCACCATTTAAATTATTGAACAACTAAACTCGCTGCAGATACGAATAAAAATGTTGGACAAAGTATTATCTTGTAATCATTGTATTCATTATGCTTTGGCATTATTATGCCAAAGCATAATTGCAAAAATGAAAATAAAAGGCGCTATATTCTCACGGACGCCACGCCCGCCGTTCGCATCTAAATATTTCAAAGAGAAGCCTCCGCCGCATTTGCAGCGCCGCGCAGCCTCGATACGCGTGCGCTCTCCTAATCCACTACCAGATTAAAAAGTTTTTAAGCAAAATACAACCGTCTTTGAATTAAGTTGAAACTTACATAACTTTTATCCCACGAAGCAACGCATTTTGGTAACCAAGTGAACAAACACGTTGTGAGTGTGTGCGTGAAGACGAGTAGTGTCAGCACATAACACATACACGAACACAAACACACATTGGTTATGTCTCGGACAAGTCGGAAGTCGGAAGTCGGACGATACCACGGTAGGACGGTACCGTCAGCTCCCGCACTTATACTCACAACTGTCTTTTGACACGCTTTATATTAGCTTCACTTGTATGTTTTTTGTATGTTTGTTTGTAACCGACTCCTTATAGCGCGATTTTGACCCACTTTAAACGACCAGATTTCATTCAAACTTTGCACACCTGTCAAGAACCGATGACAATGCAATAATTTCATAAATTTGTGCCATTATCCTTGCCAGGGTTACCAGAACAGCAAAAAAACTGTCTTCGAAAACTACGCTGACATACGTCACAAATTACGCTGACATACGACAGAAACTACACTGACATACGTCACAAACTACACTGACACACGTCACAAACTCCGCTGACATACGTCACAAACTACGCTGACATACGTCACAAACTATGCTGACATACGTCTCAAAATTCGAAACACCCTAAAAAATAGAAAATAAATAATAGTTTAAAAAACGCTTCCATTGAAAACCAAACTAAAAAGTACAAAATAATGGAAAAAAAGCGTGGGGTGCCTGATATCAATAAACAAAATACCTTAAAAAGCACCCCACGCTTTTTTATACTTTTATTTTGTACTTTTTAGTTTGGTTTTCAATGGAAGCGTGTTTTTTAGTTTTTTTTATTGTAAATTATTTCCTCACCACTTCTCTCAAACCGGTGTCAAACTGTCTTAGAACCAAAAAATTCGACAACATGTAACATCTATGAACCCGCAGGGTCCGCGTGGTGGATTAAGGCCCACGCCCTCTCTGCGAGAGGAGACCTGTGTCCGGTAGTGGGAATATTATAGGCTGATGATGAGATATACATAATATGTAATGTGGATGTTTAAAGGCAAAAATATTTCCAAACTATACTGCCATTGCAACCTATACTATTTCGGTATTGTAGCAGAATCAGTCAGTTTGAATTTACTCATACTAACATATTATATTAAATTCAATGATTTTAGATTACAATGATCGAAATCGAAAATAGAGACCGTAAACTGAGAAATGTAGGGTAACTACCTATTTGGTAACCACCAAATAGGTAACTACCCTACATTTCTCAGTTTCCCTGTACCTCATCGACGGTATAACCACTGCCCTCAAATGACGATGAGACCAGTGTTGGTCCAGTGGTAACGGCCGCGACTTACGAGTTACTTAGGTCGTGAGTTCGGGTCATTCTACCTAAAAAAACAATAATCATTTTGCAGCAGTTTTTTGAGACCACAAGAAAATTGAAATTAAAGTACTGTTACCAAAACAATTACGAGAATAAAAGATAATAATTCACTTTCTCATACATTTGGTGTGTCACCTACAAAACGCGTTATGCCTTTAAAGTACCAGTTTGTCATAAATTAGTAGGAGCTTAGGAATAGGTAGAACGGGCTGGTGCCCGCAACTCCACGTCTGAGCGCGTATTTTGCGTACGGTTGTAGGAGCTTACCAAACTTAGGAGTGTCAGCTAGAAATCGCTTTATGCCTTCAAAGTACCAGGTTGTTATAACTTGGTAGGAGCCTAATAAGTCAACACATCACTTATTGACTCTGAGTCGGTACTTTCGCTGGGTCAGCTAGTATTATTATGATAGCATTTTTTGAATGTCAGTTGATTATGTTTCATTTACAAAAATAATGATATTCAATAATTGTAATGATTATGACTGCTGCTGATGTGTCAAATTAAAGTTGTGAAGTTTTTTAAAAGTTTATTGTTACGTTTTGGTGGGTGATTAGGGGGACGATAGGTGATTTAAACGCTCAAGATTACTTTTTTAAAATATTATTGTGTATTCTTTTAAGGTTTAATTCTTATAAAAGGCTGCCATTGTAAAAAAAGTATTATATCGTTTTATAAAAATAATTTTATTTGTATAAATTCAAAATTTTTTGGTTGACCGTACTTTCCCAAGACATAACTTTGTTTATTTTACTTGTGGTCCCAAAGTACTACTAAAAATATTTATTTTTTTATTAATAGGTGGATTCTGATACCGCGGTCCCAGTCCCTAAAGCCCCACGACCCGTGAGTTCAAACCCAAGCAGGCGCATTACTTTGTGTAAATTATTTCATCGCCACTGCTCTCAAAACGGTGAAGGAAAACATCGTGAGGAAACCGGCATGTCTTAGAACTAAAATTCGAAGACATGTGACATCTACCAACCCGCACTGGGCCCGCGTGGTGGATCAAGGCCCACTCCCTCTCACCGAGAGGAGGCCTGTGTCCCAGCAGTGGGAACGTTATAGGCTGCTGATGAAACGACGATGTACATTTTTTATTTTATTTTTTTCACATATACCTATCACATAATCTAGGTACTCTTTATTTGACACTAGCTTCTGCCAGCGACTTCGTCCGCGTTAAATTTCTTGTTCCTCCTACCCTTCCCGTCGCGTCGAATCGCCTACCCGTGTGATTTTCCCCGTTTTTGCAACATTTTTCATTACTGCTCCGCTCCTCTTGGTTGAAGCGTAATTTTATATAGCCTAACCTTCCTCGATAAATAGGCTACCCAACACAAAAAGATTGTTTCAATTCGGATCAGTAGTTTTTGAGATTACCGCGTTCAAACAAACAAACTCTTCAGCGTTATAATATTAAAGTACAGATTCTAGACCTACAACTATGTAGTTTGAACCCAGTATTATTGGTTGTCATGGCCATAATGACATTTGTTTTAAATAGGTTATTATATTTTATTTATGACATATCTACTATCATTAAAATAGATTCAAATAGATTCGAATGTGAGAAGGTTGTAGGCCTTATAGGACAGTACGCAATTTTCTATTTTATTAAGTACCTGGTACTTGTTGACAGCCCACTTACGAGGACAGTTCCTCCCATAGCTATTAAAACTAACACCTAACCTAAGTAGCTACAAATGTCGATCGACCAGGGTATCGAACCTCGGACCCCAAGCTAAGCAAACACGCACCGACCTGTCTTCGTCCTATGACGAAGATCGTCTACTACTGAGCTCAGCTTGGATTGCACCGTCTTTTATACTCTCATGTCGCGTCGCGTCGCGGCCGCGAATTCGCGGCGATATCGCCGCGAAATCGCCGCGACGCCATACAAAATGTACTAATAAGCTGTCGCGCTACTCGACGCGGCGCGACCGTGTCGCGGCGCGACAGATCGCCCCTGTGTGAACGGTCGCGCGCGTTTTCATAGAAATTGTTCTACGGATATAAATCGCCGATTCGCGCGCGACCGTCGCGTCGCGCTAGTCTGAACGAGCCTTTACTTTGAGCGTTTGCGGCGATATTCTCCGAACCGGCATCGTAGACATCTGTGCCCATTAATTTATGGGGACAGTTGAGTAGAATATTATTTGTTACTAGCTTTTGTTCGTGACTTCGTTCGCGTGAGATTTCTTGTTATATAAAAATTAAATATAAATTTTATCTAATTTCATTTGGCAATACTGTAGACATCATCATCTTCTCATTAACTGAATTATAATAATTAAAATCATCAAAGCGAACCTCTGAGTTCGTTTAATTCCAATAATTACTATTTTATAAACTTTCTTCTTGAATCTCTCTCTGTAGATAGATTTATACCCCATTAATCCGTTGCGTAGTTTAAGAGATCTAAGAGCACAGACGCAGAGAGCAACTTTGTTTATACTATGTAAAAAAAGATTAAGCCATATTTATTACGGTTGCGAATCATTGTATTCAACATACTCATACTGACCATTGTGATGAATGTAAGAAAATTTGAATTTCTCGGACTAGCCTGGAGCTATAACCGCTATTTTAGCCTATGTAATGCAAAACAATTGATAAAATTTAACTATTAGCCTATATGATGCCAAAACATTAGTGAGTTTCGTAATTACCCTGTAGTTGAATAGTTAAGACAGGAAAAGGTAACAGACAGACAAAAACACAGAATTACTTTCTCGTATATAATATTAAGTACAGATAAATGTATTTACTGCACGAGCTTCCATCAAAATTGAAAATAAAATATTTCAAATTTGACTTATAAGCTAATGCCTATCTAATGCCAAAACAATTTTTCGAATGGAAATGGTAATTTTAGAGAGTAACGTAGGTATTTTAGCAAACAAATTCTTCAGCTTTATTATTACTATATTATTATATATTAAAATTTCAAACTAGTAATGGGCTGGCAATGCGTGGAAAGATAGCTAAATTCTTGATCGTCTTTTTTGGTGAACATTTTCAGAAACCGAGTTAACGTTGGACTTCTTAGAATCGAGCAATAAGAGCACTGTTCATGACTTTCAGACTTGCAAAGACTTATGTTCGGGTGGATTCCAGCTTCCACAAATGCTGATTGCGGTTTAATTATAAATGTTAAAATAAAATAAACTTATCATATACTAGGTTCTGCCCGCGACTTCGTCCGCGTCAAATTTTCGCTCCCCTTCCCGTCGCATCGAATTGCCTGCCAGATTTCGTCCATTTTCCGTTTGTTGCTCCGCTCCTTTTGACCGTAACGTGATGTTATATAGCCTTCCTCAATAAATGGGCTATCCAACACAAAAAGATTTTTTAAATTCCGACCAGTAGTTCCTGAGATTAGCGCGTTCAATCAATCAAACAAACAAACAAACTCTTCAGCTTTATAATATTAGTATAGATTTTATTACTTACTAGCAGTTCGCCCGCGAGCGAGAAGTGATGGCCCAGTAATATCGGCCGACTTACGATCGTGGGTTCGAGCCCAGGCAGGCGATTTACTTTGTGTAAATAGTTTCATCACCATTGCTCTCAAAACGATGAAGAAAAACATCGTGAGGAAACCGGCATGTCTTAGAACCGAAAATTCGAAGACACGTGACCAACCCGCACTCGGCCCGCGGGGTGGCGCTCTTTCTCACCGAGAGGAGGCCTGTCTCCCAGCACTGGGAACAATATAGTCTGAATATGGGAAATAATTACTTACTTATTACGATGACACCCAAAAATGTCCATCGCCTTTTAGTAAAAGTTTGATAAAAACACAATAACTTTATAAATAGAGATAATCCTTGCAAAAATATAAAGTTACAAAATGTTGCCGCTTACTTTATGAAACCGTATTTCCTACAGATTTAATTTACTTCTCAAAGAAAGAGCATAAGTTTAAGCAACAGTTTCGACTAAAGAGGATGCAATTCTTAGAAACAGACTCAAAAAGACTGTCAGGAATTTCGCTGTCAATATTCAAAATTAAATAAGTTTTGTTGCTCTCTGCAGTTCTGCGGAAGTTTCAGCGTCGGTAAGACTACAATTTATTCTCTACTCTATTGTAATTCAATAGGGTCTAATTTTCTTTGTAGCTACTTCTTTTTGATGTCCAAGCTAGCAACGTTACGATCGAAAATGAAATGGTCGGCGACATTAGTTCGGATGTGGGTTGACACTGTGTCTTTTCTGTGTTATTTATTTACTGTCTGCTGCCTGTGGCTTCGTCTGTATTTTGTATTTTAGATGGTTTGTAAAAATCGGACATATATTATACAAGGTGTAATTGAATCGACGAACTTAAAACTAGAGCGACTACTACTAATTTTATTTATTTCTGTATTTGTTCGTGACATCACAACACACTGGGTCCTATCAGAATACCAGCGCTGCGATACTTATTTTTAAATGTCGCAGCATCATGCTGAGATAGGGGCCCTTTGGCCTCGCACAGGACTTTCTTTTTTTTTTTCTTTTAAATTTTGTTTTTTATTTGTTTCTTTTGTTTATAATTGATTTTTTATTTTATTAAGTATTGTTTTTTGTATAGTTTCTGTGCGTGTCCCAATAAATACTTTTTCTTTCTTTCTTTCTTTCTTTCTTTCTTACTCGCTAAGGGTAGCCCCTGTGGGGTACGGACCTCGGCTTAGGGCATCGTTGGTAGAGGACAGCGAGAGATGGGCTGGATGGGAATCAATAATGTGAAATGACTTGTCCGTTATTTTATTTATTCTTCCTTGGCAGTATTACTCTCCCCTCCCTCCTTCTCCAAGAGAAGAGGCATTTTTAGGGTTCCGTTGCCAAATGGCAAAAAACGGAACCCTTGTAGATTCGTCATGTCTGTCTGTCTGTCTGTCCGAGTATGTCACAGCCATTTTTTTTCGAAACTATAAGAGCTATGCTATTGAAACTTGGTAAGTAGATGTATTCTGTAAACCGCATTAAGATTTTCACGCAAAAATAGAAAAAAAAAGTAATATTTGGGGTTCCCCATACATAGAACTGAATCTCAAAAAAAAATTCATCAAACCTATACGTGTGGGGTATTTATGGATAGGTCTTCAAAAATGATATTGAGGTTTCTAATATCATTTTTTTTCTAAACTGTAGTAAATAGTTTGCGCGAGAGACATTTCCAAAGTGGTAAAATGTTTCCCCCCCCCCCCCCCCCCGTAACTTCTAAAATAAGGGAATGATAAAACTAAAAAATTATATGATGTACATTACCATGTAAACTTCCACCGAAAATTAGTTTGAACGAGATCTAGTGAGTAGTTTTTTTTTTTAATACTTCAAAAATCGTAAACCACAATTTACCTTTCATTCAGTCAACTTAAATATAAAAATTAAAAAAAAAACCACTTAATTTCATAAACATAAACCTTATGCATAAACCGTGAATACCTGAAGGTTTATACGGAACCCTCGGTGCGCGAGTCTGCCTCGCACTTGGCCGGTTTTTTGTGGGTAGAAATTCATCAAATGAATGAATCGTCCCGCTCTGGGTGGAGAGGAAGGGCCGTGTCAGACTTTTACTAACTAAAACCCACCCGTGTTCCTTCAGTTGCCTATATGCCAGGGTCACAGTAACTCTTTCGAACAAATCTCGTGGAGGCCTGTGTTCTGTATGTGTAGTGGAAACATTACGGGTTGATTATACTAACAATGCTATCAGCACCTCACCAGCATCTATTTATTTATTTATTTTTATTTTAAAGAAGGCTTACAGACTAATAAAGCAATGATATAAAAAGTTTTATAAAAAAATTGCTAATAACAAGCCTCCACACATAGCTAAGAAAATGTCGAAAAATCATCATCAAATCATCGACTGCACTAACACCGGTGCAAATTGTCTTTTGTTAAAATCGGTGCAGTGGTTTAGGCGTAAATATTATATGTAATAGACAAAGTTATATGAGAAAGTAACTCGTACCGAATACCTTAAGCTTAGTTGTATATTATTTCCGAAAAAATGTCTTCTAAACAGCGTAAATAATACAATAAATGATGTTGAACTGGCAAAATAGAAGCCGGTAGTACTTTTAGTGAGTTTCGTAACTACCCTGTAGTTGAATGGTTAAGACAGGAAAAGGTAACAGACAGACAAAAACACAGAATTACTTTCTCGTAAATAATATAAGCTTCTGCCCGCGACTTCGTCCGCGTCAAATATTTGCTCCCCTGACCCTTCCCGTCGCATCGAAATGCCTGCCAGTTATCGTCCATTTTTTTGTTGCTGCTCCGCTCCCTTTGATCGTAGCGTAATGTTATATAGCCTATAGCCTTTCTCAATAAATAGGCTACTCGACACAAAAATATTTTTTTAATTCGAACTAGTAGTTCCTGAGTAATAGCACGTTCAATCAAACAAACAAACTCTTCAGCTTTATAATATTATATAGTATAGATTAAGTACAGATAAATGTATTTACTGCACGAGCTTCCATCAAAATTGAAAATAAAATACGCCATTTGCTTTTATGAGAGCAATTAACTTGAAACGGAATTTAATGTTGGTGCATTTTCTTTGTGGGAAGGACTCCTTGTGTTGTGAGTCTTTTTGTCATTATGACAAAGTTTATGGAATTGAATGAACTGTAAAGAGGCTTGTGGCTTACAGTCGCACGGGTCGATGGAAGGTTAAGTTTTGCTTGCCACGGTTGGTTCGTGGATGGGTGACCATCCACGACCATCAAAAACTAGTTAGATATAGTACTCGTAGGTAAGACCTACCTTCCACGATCCAACCAAAATTGAATGTGGCTGATCATAGTCCTAGAGTGCAATCTGTCATTTTATTCGACAAGTTGCCAATAGAATTTAAAAGCATGAAGAGCATGACCTTATTTAAAAACAAATTAAAGGCATATTTATTGAAGAAAGGCTATTACAGTGTAGATGAGTTCATTGACGATAAACGACAACCATAATTAAATTATTTGTAAATAATAATATAATAATAAAAGTTTATTTATTTCTCTCACAATGGTTGTAGCATAACAGTTTTGACTATAAATAATAATTCACATTGTGAGAGCTGGTGCCTGATGTAGGTTTCAGAAAAACCTGTATTACAGGTCACCAGACCCCATTTTGTGGCATGATACTAGTAGACAGGTGGGTAAGATGTGTTTCTTACTAAACCATTATTACGTAAAAATGCAATTAAAACCAAAAAAGAAAATAATAATAAAAATAAATAACTAGCACAATTAAACAATTAAAACAAAAATAAAAAAATAACACAAGATAAAATAGAAAATAAAATAACACAACTGAAGCAGTCAAAGGGTGCATTGTGAACATTAAGGTTGTGAATGTGTAGATGAATGTTGTTGATGTGTACGTGAATGGAGGTGACTATGTATGTGAATAGAAGTGAATGTGTAGGTGAATGGTAGTGAATGTGAAGGTAATGATTTGAATACAAGTTTTATTTAATTGAGTGGAGCAATTTCTCTGTGTCCTCATACGAAAGAGTTTTCAGGAAATCAGTTACTTTTTGCTTACAACTGGGTTTGAGTAGAGGAAAAATATTTTGACCCCTGTTTATAACATTATAAAGATAATCCCCTAGGTAACAAAAGAACTTGTGGGACAGACTTACACGAAAGAAAGTAGTACTGCACACAGTACCTTTTCTTCGTTTATCTTTAAATAAATGCGAATCGTAGACTAGCTCCGAATGCTTTTTCAGAACTGTGTGCAGAATGAAGGTTTGTCTTATTGACAACACATCCCAGTTTTTGAACAATTCGACTGTAGGGAATCGAAAGGGAAGACCCGCAGCCACCTTAAGTATAGCACGTTGAGCTCTTTCCGCTTCTATCAAGTGGGTTTTAGCAGCACCTCCCCAGGAGATAATGCAGTAGTCAATAAGAGACTGACACAAGGCATAGTAGACCATCTTGATGGTTTGAAGGTCGGCTACGTGTTTTAAGGTCTTGAATATGTAAATGAGTTTACGTAATCTCGTTACCAGGACGTCTATGTGTGGTTTGAAGCTGAGGAATTGGTCTAAGGTAATTCCAAGGTATTTAATGGTATCTGTCCTTTGAAGAGCGGGACATACGCATGGCCGATTGTCTGACCAACACGTGTGGGCCGTTAATGAAAGTGAATATGGTGGTAGCACATTTGAACGAAGTGCAAATGCCACGTATTTGGTTTTAGTGACATTGAGAGTCAGCATATTGTTCTGCAGCCAAGCAACAACCCTATTAAGCCCCTCCTGAGCCACACCAAAAACATCGTCCCAGCTATCACCACTAAAGAAAAGTGCTGTGTGATGACTTACTGTGTTTATATAATTTATTTTTATATTAATTTTTGAATTTTCAATCTTAATGCAGTGTTATTATTTAATGTTTTTGTTATACATTTTTTGACATATATTTTACTAGTGATATTTTAAATACGTGATGAATTCTAAATATGAATGCAGTGAATATAGTATTTTTGTTTTTTTTTTTTTGTTTGATCTATGATATACTTAAAATATTTTAAAACAAAGTATTTTGTTATGAAATAAATGACTTATGACTTATCCATTTCATATTGAGACTCCTCCGTACATTGAAAAGCACGTTGAGCCGTTCGTTCCAGCTGTCAATCGTAGATCTTTGACAGGCGTTACAGCTCATCAGAACCCTGAATGCCTCGCCACCAGTCTTACACGTAACCCTACCCAACTGTCACCCACCGATCAGAATGAAACTTTGCACATCAATATAACACAAAAACGGACGGTACCGTGTGGTGCCGGACGTAAAGAATAACACCACCCCATTTCTTCCCGTGGGTCGTAAAAGGCGACTAAGGGACTTACTAGAGAATGGGCAGCAGCGTTCTCTATGCATTTTACCACCATACTGCGATCGCCAACCCGCCTGCCAAGCGTGGCGATTATGGCAAAGCCCCCCAAATTGGGGGAGGCCTAAGTCCAGCAGTGAACGTCTTACGGCTGAAATGATGATGATGATAACACAAAAAATATTGAACCCGTGTTTTTTTATTTTTCCGGAAACCACTCCTAATAACCCCTAAGTAGGCTAACCCACATAACTCTGGGTAGAGTGTGGTTGAGGGGTTGGCTTCTACCCCTAAAAAGTGGATTCCGGAAAAATAAAAAAAACACGGGTTCAATATTTTTTAGTGTTATATTGATGTGCAAAGTTTCATTCTGATCGGTGGGTAACAGTTGGGTAGGGTTACTTGTTAGTAAGGAGTATCGAATTAATCAGTAACATGATTGTGGAAGTCAGCTGCATCTGGTTAGACTGGAAGCTGACACCAACATAGTTTGAAAAAAGCCTAAGTGAAGATGACGATGATGTTCATGGTCTTTAAAACAACCATTCTAGGAGCTTTCACACACGAGCGGCATTTTGCCAACGGCAAAGGTAATTGCTACCGTCAATACGTGCTGGCGGCAGCCGACGACGCGTCTCGACGGCAGCCGACTGCAGCCCACGGCAGCCGGCGACATGCCATCTTCTCAGATCAGCGGCATCATCGCGTGTCAACGGCTGCAGTTACCTGCCGTTGGCATCATGCCGCTCGTGTGTAAGAGCTCTAAGACAACGTCAGCACGATTGCGCCAAGACTTTGTAATCTTGTAAATTCATAATGAAGTATCAGTCTTAGGGCACGCCACAATTGCGGCGGTAAGTTCCCTCTTTGAGGAGCGGATAGAGAGGCGCCACGGCGTCCTCACCTTCCGCCTGACGCAGGTTCTCACCGGGCATGGGTGCTTCGGTGGGTTCCTGTTCAGGATAAAGCGGGAGGAAACGCCCGGGTGTTTCCATTGTGAGGATTGTCTAGAGGGCACGGTGGAGCATACGGTGGAAGTGTGCCCTGCCTGGGCGGAGCAACGCCGTGTCCTCGTGGAGGCGATCGGCGGCGGCGATCTCTCGCGTCCGGCCCTGGTGCGAGCCATGGTACGGAACGAGAGGGCATGGGAAGCCGTCACCTCCTTCTGCGAAGCAGTAATGCTCGCGAAGGAGGAGGCAGGGCGCGTGAGGGAGTGGCAGTCTTTGCGCCCTCACGTCTCTAGCCGCCGCAGGAGGAGACGCCCCGGGCGCTGGGAGTCGATTGCGGACTCCCGGCCACCGTAGGCGCGAGCTTGCGGGTGGCGAGCAATGGGTAGCTCGCCGCCCGGTAAGGACCAAGCTCGGGTCGATGGCGCGTAGTGTTCCACGCGCGCCTCAAAGAGATATCAGCAACACTGAAGGGGTCTGCTAGGACCGATGCCTGCCGGGGTCGCGTGATTGTTCGAAAGAGATACCGTGACCCTGGCACATGGGAAACTGAAGGAACACGGGTGGGTTTTAGTCAGTAAAAGTCTGACACGCCCTCCCGCTCCGCCCAGAGTGGGAGAAGTCATTTGATGATTTCCCATCCAAAAAAAAAAGTATCAGTCTTCAAAGAAAATGTCAAAATATAGAGGATAAGGCGCTTGAATGATTATCATTGTGTACGATTACCAATTTACATACATACATAAACTCACGCTTTTTTCCCATGTGGGTAGGCAGAAACCACGGAACGCCAGCTGCTACGATCTTTACACACTCCTTTTGGCTCGTTTAGGTTCATACAATTGGTCATACACACACGCCAGGTGCGAATACTACGCACCTGACCTTTCTAAAGAACATCACCAATAAGGTCACTATATGTCCTCCTAGGGCGTCCCCTCCTGGTGTTTCCACTCACATCTGCCTTGTAAATACCTTTTGTGAGCCGTCCTTCATTCATCCTCTCAACATGACCAAACCATCTAAGCATAATTTTAAATTTTTGTCACGACATCTTCTTTTAAACCACACCGTTCTCTTATCACATCAGCCTATCATACGTTATTATTATTATTATTTTTTATGACTATCAAAGATCCACAAATCGCTACCGGGACTCTTGGTTTAACGTGCTCTCCGAGGCACGAAAAGGTTTATGTGAATAAAGATGAACCCATCTACGGAAAAATCACAGCAATCATAGCTTAACCTGATCGATCGAACCGTTCGGCCGTTATTACTTATCTTCAAGGCTAATCATCTAAAATTGCTGACTTGGCCTTTATTACAGTTTACTCGAAATTACTAACAAAATTCTCAAGACCACAGAGTGACAAAATGAAATAGATAGGTAGGTTAATATTGGCAAGCGTCCAAAAAGTATATCACAAACAGGATATCCTCTATGGTAGCTATAAAACCAAGATGGATACTCCAAAGCACCGATATAGAACTTAATTTTGTAAGCTATGACAACAAGAAAACAATTTCATTGTTAGAAAAAAAAAGAAAATGGCCATCGTCCTTTGCATGTTTTTCATGACTTGACAAACCATCGAGATTTCGTATTCACATAAACTTTTTGGAATAAATTCTCTAAATGATAGTAACCGCATCAAAATCCATTGTGTAGTTTACTGGCTTATTAGTCTAATCGTTGTAATGTTTTTATTTAATTTATTTTCGACAAATTAAGGTATCGGTTCGTATCGCTTATCGGCAATTTGACACTGTTAAATATAATTATAAGACATGTTTTTCTATAGACGACTCGCAAGCAGTTAATTTAATACGGGCAAAGCAACAACTATAGAAAGCCTACTTCCTACTAATCCTACTAATATTATAAACGCGAAAGTTTGTATGTATGGATGTTTGTTCCTCTTTCACTCAAAAACTACTGACTCGATTTAGATGAAATTTGGCACACAGATAGTTTATAACCTGGAGTTACACATAGGGTACTTTTTATCCCGGTAGTATGTTCCCGCGGGATAATTTCCGACCTCCACGCGGGCGAAGCCGCTAGCAAAAGCTAGTACGAATTAAAGTAAGCAATTGGCATATTTTGAACGTTCTGCTACGATCCTTACGTACAGTCAGTACCCTGCATTACCTGACCTCTCCTACACAGCAAAAATAAGTAAGAGGGGTCAGATAATGCAGGGCACTGACTGTACTCCTCTTACCTCGTTTACACACAACAACGTGACAACTGACGTAACATCTGGTTATATACGCATGCCGTTGCAGTACTACGCACCTGAGCTTCGTAAAGAACACCATCAATAAGGCCACTGTTATGTCCTTCATGTCCTCCCGGTGTTTCCACTCATATTTGCCTTGTAAATGCCTATAAAGTAATAATATCGTAAACAATCCGAAAATCGGAATAGTTTATTAATTCTAAGGCCCAAGAATGTTAAACAATCATAAAGTTTATTGTTTCGTATCTTATTATTAAGATATTTTAATATTGATAAACTTCCCGAACTTCTTAGAATATTTTGGTCAGTAAAAACATAAATACGTTTCAGGGTTCCGTACCCAAAGTGTGCCAACGGGACCCATCTACTTAAGACTCTTCTGTCCGTCCATCTGTCAAAAGGCTCAACATATATTTTTAGCTGAAATATATAGACAGTCCAACTTTTCATGGTATATGGGTACTACTTCTATAGGCTTCTACTTTTGCTTACCTAGTTTAGGAAAGTTGACTATAATTTTAAACTTGGTAGTACAACCCTCTTTTCCCATATGCTATGTACTGTGTTGTTATTTTTATGTACTAATAAAGTTATATTCATCATCCACATCATCATTTCAGCTTAAAGACGTCCACTGCTAGACATAGGCCTCCCCCAATTTGGGGGGATTTGCCATAATCGCCACACTCAGTAGGTGGGTTGGCGATTACAGTATGGTGGTGCAATGCATAGAGAACGCTGCTGCCCATTCTTTAGTAAGTCCCTTAGTCGCCTCTTACGATATCTATGGGAAGAAATGGAAATACACTAATTTTATTATTTATTTACTATGGCTGATAATAAAATATAAACGGGACATACCAGAACGTCTTTTTCAGCTGCGATCTTGTTAATAGAAAATATTGTACAGTGGTACGGAATCCTTCATTCGCAAGTCAGACTCGTACTCGGCTGCTGCGTTTTTTAAATAAACATTCCACTAGTTGAAACTTCTTTAAACAGCTGGTAAAATACTATATTTGGACGATATATTTCTACTTCACTAGGAGCGTTCAATCCATCTCTGTCGCTAATGGTCTTTATATTTCAAGAACCGTTGATTTAGTTTCAATATGATATAGTATGAAACTGTTATGAAATAGCACTTCTTTACTTGAATGCACATGTTTTTTTTTCCACCAGTAGTATTGGTGGCTAAATAATAACTGCCACACGAGTCGATATTCAAGGTTAATCATCATCATCATTTCAGCCAGAAAACGTCTACTGCTGGACATAAGCCTTCCCCAAAGGGAGGGTTTGCCAAAATCGCCACGCTTGGGCGGCGGGTTGGCGATCGCAGTATCGTGGAAAGATACATAGATAACGCTGCTGCCCATTCTCTAGTAAGTCCCTTAGTCGCCTTCTACGACACCCACAGGAAGAAACCACCATCCCCGGTGGTATTGTTTACTTTCGACACCACAGGGAAGGATTCAAGTCTAATCATGATAATCTCTTTATTTCAGAACAGGAGGACGAAGCTGCCTTTAGTAGCAAAAGAAAAATCAATGCAGCTTGTTAGCAAAGACACTGTTGTTTCTGGCACGCACTTAGTGCAACTAGGACGCTGCATGCTTCTACCCAATTGCAGCGAAGCCATCAGTCAGGGCATCCACAAACATCCCTGAGGCACTACAAAGCGTGACAGCCCCAACAGCATCCTGAATGCAGTATTGTGATTTTGATTTGCTTGTGCTATGCTTGCAGCTCCCCCTTAAGTATGCAAGTTTCACAGGATGAAATATAGCACACAGCATGCACTAAAACAAGCACCTAATTGGCAACACCCTGTGTTATAAACTAGATCGTTTAATGTCAACATGTTTCAAACACATTAAATAAAAATACAAAACATGAAATTGCCATACAAATCTGATCCTAACCGAAAAGGAACTAAAGTTTAATTTACGTTGCCGCTAAATTTCAAACGATTCATTGACTCCTCGTATTAGCAAACGAATTTATGACTTGAAAAATCGGTTGGCACTTAAGCTATTTAAAGTATTATTTGAAGCCATTAGCGGCGACTGTTTACGGCCACTTTTTGGCCGTTTTACAAACATAAAAGTGTTTTTTGATGTTCCTTGCTTTGATGTTCAGTTATTTATTAATTTATTTAGGGACGTTTTAGTATATAATATCATTTCGCTGTATGTTTCTTGGTATGTTAACAACTGTTATGAATATTTTCTGCATTTGTCATCAATGTTCCTGTGTCATGTTGGAATGTTCGGCTGTGTCATCTATTTCTGTTCGAGTATTCCCCTTTGAGTCAGAGATATGTTAGCAAATATTGTCTCTTTTGATTTAGTAAATATGTTTGATTCTAAGAAATGCTTACTAATTGCTTGATTATCAAATACGCTTTAAGAATTTACACTCTCAACTATTTCTAGATAGATCTTTTATAGATAAATACATATAGAAAGAGTAATTTATTGACTGAATAAGATGACAATACAAATAGTGTGACATGCTTTATTTATTTAATTTGACATTTCTATAACTTTATTTTAATTTGGAACAATATTTAATTTCATCTATTTGATTGTAAGTCTATGACATGTACTATAATTAATCTAACAATTTTTATCTTTGAACCAACATTTTGTAATATCCTGAATTTATTTTACCTTATTATTGATTTATTTTTAATAATTATTTCATTAAACTAACAATAATATAAATATTTGTACACATTAGGTAATGATACAGAGTTCTTAATATTTCTTTGTAACATCTGTTTATACCTACGTGTATAAGCAAATATATGATTTGATTTGGTTTTTTACAATTACATATATTGCTACTAGCGCGTGGAGCTCGAACAATATCCCAGTAACATTATCGGGATTGAAAGTAGTTTATGTGTTAATCCAAGTTATAAACCATATGTGTGCCAAATGTCAACCAAATCCGTTCAGTCGTTTACGCGTGTTTGAGTAACAGACATACAAACTTTAACATCTATAGTAGGATAATACTAGGCTTTGTCCGCGTGTTTACCCGCGTGGAGATTGGAAATTATCTCATGTGAAATTACTACCGGGACAGAAAGTATTCCTTTGTGTTAATCTAGGTTGTAAACTATCTGTGTCAAATGTGACGCAAATCCGTTCGACCATTTTTACGTGATTGAGTAACAAAAATTCTGCCAGGGTCGCGAAATTTATTCGAAAGAGTTACCGTAGCCCTGGCATATGGGCAACTGAAGGAACTCCAGTGGGTTTTAGCCAGTAAAAGTGTGACACGCCCTTCCGCTCCGCACAGAGCGGGAGACGTCATTTAATTTTGATGCTTGACCACCCACAAAAAAAAAGTAACAAACATTCAAATTCATATTTATCGTTATATTACGATAATAAAGAAGGGTTTGTGGCTAATTAATAACAGCCGCACGGGTTGATCGTTCAGGTTAAGCTACGCTTGCCGCAGTTGGTCCGTGGATGGGTGACCATCTCTACATCTGTACATCCCTTCTGTGCCTCGGAAAGCTCATTAAGCAGTTTGTCTCGGCTGTCTTTCGTAAATCTTAGACAGTCGTTGCAAGTCGTCAGAAGCCCGAAAGTCTGACAAGCAGTCTTACTAAAGGTTATCGTATTACGCAGTGCAGGTCAGACAGGCAGTCGCTCCATGTGAAATACTGGTACTCAGCTGCATCCGGTTAGACTGGAAGCTGACCCCAACATAGTTGGGAAAAGGCTAGGCAGATGATGAATAATGAGTATATTATGTGTTAATCCAGGCTACAAACTATCTGTGTGCAAAATTTCATCCAAATCCGTTCAGGCGTTTTTGCGTGATTGAGTAAAAAACATCCAGCCATACTTGGATGTTTGTTCCTCTTTCACGCAAAAACTACTGAACCGATTTGTATAAAATTTGGCACACAGATAGTTTATAATCTGGAATAATACACAGAGTACTTTTTATCCCGGTAGTATGTTCCCGCGGGATATTCTCCGACCTCCACGCGGGCGAAGCCGCTGGCAAAAGCTAGTATAAAATATTAGTAGCATAGAACTGCAGGACACTTCAGACACTTGTGTTGTCATTTGTTTCGTTGCACTTGCAGGAAAAATAAAGGCACAGAGACGCTCGTAATAAATGTGGTACACTCCAGGGTACATAACAGTTACCCGCAGTGTAATGATGTATATTGTGTGGTGACATAGTGTTTACCACACTTCACAAGGATGCAGCAATGGTTATATTTTTAACGTCAGGTTACTTTTTCATTTTCTATTTTTTGTCGATAGCTGAACAAGAGCTGAGAGGAGCTGCTGGTGGTAACATAATTATAGCCACATGGGTGGATCAAGGTTAAAACTACGCAGTGAAAAGAAACAAGAAAGTAAATAGGTTTATTTGTGGTAAAAATAACGCAAAGAGAGACCAGATACTTAAAAAAAAAAATTGCACTCCGGGAGTGCCGGCAGAAGTGAAAACTTGATTATTAACGTTGAGCATGTTTGATATTTTGGAATGGTTAGGGAATAATTTGTTGTTCAATTTCCATATTTTAAGCACTTTATATTCACGAATTTTACGAATACACAACAATGTGATCACTACACAGACGGTCGAGCCATCAGCTGTCACCATCCATGGATGCGCGTGGCACGCTGTAACATAGACGAACATTCGCGCAAGCGCCCTGCGCCGCACATAGGGGTATTTTAACTATCTAGGCGGCCAAAAGTCAAAAGAAACAAGTTTAAGGAATGCTAATTACATTGACTACCTGAGGCAGGGGACATTCCAACGAACAATAGACCGCCACCCCCACCCTTCTTCCGTTGCGCGTTATCAGGTAAATTCAGTCGAAAGTTGATCATTGAACCTTGTGTACGTGTCTCTTATCGGCTATTTACAAAAGCGTTAACTTTGTGTATTAAACTGAAATTTTCTGTGTTTACCTGGTGTAAAATAGCAATGGATTCGGAAACTACAGGTATGTGACAATCCAAATGTAATATATTTGTTAAAATGTGTTTTATTTTAATATACTTTAAGTGGTCGAGAAATAACATCTGAAATAAGGATATTTTTTTAAGAAATTCATGTTTAGGAAGCTATTTGTTTTAGTATCCGGATAGATCCGGCAACTTTTGTAATTTATATAAAAAATATAAACCCTTAAGTAACTAATACTAAATAAATCAGCCGCGGAATAGCGCGGATGCGCAAAAACGTAGAACATTGAATTTCATGCTCAAAATAAGCTAAATTTATGAAAAAAAGTATTTATGTCTAAAAACAATATTTACTTGTTCCAGATATAGTGGGTACTTCCGGAGTGAGAATAGTGACTCGTAAATCTCTATTTGATATTATGAAAAATGAAAATTTACGCAATTTGGACGAAAAACTATGTTTTTTGAGAGACCACCTTTTGGTTGCGACTGAGGTGGATATTGACGGTAATTTTTTTTTGATTCATTCCCAATTTGTAATGACAATGGTAGACGGAAAAGTTTGCAATGCAGCTACTGGAACAACATCCACGAGTCGCTGCTATATTTGCGGAAAAACTTCTAAAGAGTTTAATAATTTGGAGGATAAAAGGAAACTCTCAAAAGATGCTACTGAATTCGGACTGTCTATTTTAAATGCGAGAATAAGATTTTTCGAAAGCATTCTGCATTTAGCGTACAAATTGCCCGTGAAAAAGTATCGGGAGAGAAAAACAGACGAGGAAAAAGAAATGGAAAATAATAGGAAAATTGAGATACAGACCAGGTTTCGCAATGAAACTGGCTTATTAGTAGATATGCCAAAAACAAACTTCGGAAATACGAATGATGGGAACACCAGCAGGAGAT
The DNA here is from genome assembly GCA_947507805.1 of Aporophyla nigra. NCBI lineage: Eukaryota > Metazoa > Arthropoda > Insecta > Lepidoptera > Noctuidae > Aporophyla > Aporophyla nigra. The sequence continues at coordinate 12,763,968 of OX382315.1, read as the reverse complement.
TCTTTGAAGATCCGAAACTAGCTTCTGACATTACAGGGATAGATTATGAGTTAATATATAGATTAAAAGTTATTTTAGAAACGATTTCGAGCGGATATACTATAGATGTAGAAAAATATGAAAAATATGCGGAAGAAACTGCTTGTTTATACATAAAACTCTACCCATGGCACCCAATGACACCCACACTGCACAAAGTACTTGTACACGGATCAGATATAATAAAAATGCATTGTTACCTAAAGGACAACTGTCTGAGGAAGCAGCAGAGGCACGCAACAAACATTTTAGGACGTACAGACAGGATTACTCAAGGAAATTCTTTAGAGAATCCTGTAATAGAGATATTTTAAACAGGCTTCTTTTAAGCTCAGATCCATTTCTTAGTGCCTCAAGGGCAATAAAAAAAGGAAGATGTCTTCGTTTCTGCCTGAAACATTAAACATGTTTCTGTCTGCTACACCAAACCCAACAGAATCAGAAAGTGAGAGCGAGGAGGTGAATTGATTTGAAAAAGTATGTATTGTTATTGGTAAATTGATTAAGTAATGTATGAATATGTAAATATATAGTGTGTGTATATAGGTGTATGTAAGATTATGTAAATATATAGTGTAATGTAGATAAGTGTACGTAAGAATATGTAAATATATGGCTTATTTTCAGCATTTTTATGTATATATTTTTTGTTGTATTTGTGTTTTATTGCTTTTTTTTATGAAATTATAAAAGTTATTGTCCATATATATTTCGCTTGTATTATTTCCGTCATTTAAAACCAAAAAACCCTCACTAATATTTTTGGCCAGCTAGATTAATGAAATACCCCTATGTGCGCCGCCTAAACGAAACAGTAGGCCCAGGCATACATTTTCGCCGCGCCGTACAAGATACAAGATATTTATTTTGCTAAAACATGAGTATACACATAAATGCAAGATGTTACATAAAAGTTCGTTTGAATCACTGTCATGTTTTGCCATGATGGCGTACAAAATATTACTGATCAAGAAGATCTGAATCATCACAGTTACACATGCATTACTAAACAACAATAATGAACGGTACAAAAAGTTCTGAACTGCAAATGTCAAATGGTATGTTACATGAATAATCATAATAATGGTCAAAATAATAAATTAATGTTATGATCAAAAATAATAATAATTCAAAATATGTTAAAGTTCATTCCTTAAATAATAATGAAAATAATACATGTTTCATAAACAAGTCAGGGTTATGTTATTTTATCAGTCAAAAACTCGTTAGTGCTGTAATAGGCTTTCTCTAACAAAACCTTTTTTAACCTATTTCTTAATTTTGCGGCTGTATCTTCCCTCCAAGATTTTGGTAATTTATTATATAAGATTGGCGCCATACAGAATACACTTTTACGTAGTAACGCTGTTCGAGATCTTGGGATGCAAAGTTTGCTGTTGTCGCGTCTATTTCGAATGACTTTATCTGATAACAAAGGAAATAGATGTGGGTTCATTTTGACAAACATTATGGTTTCAAAAATGTACATAGACGGAAGCGTCAGAATCTTATATTTTTTAAACACTGGTTTACAACTTTCAGTGTAATGGAGTCCGAACATAGTTCTTAGACACCTCTTCTGGGTTTTAAAGATAACATCTTTGTTTGTGGAGTTTCCCCAAAAAATTACTCCGTATCTTAAATTAGACGATACTAAGCCGTGATAAGCTGTTAGCAGTGCGTCAACATTTAGCATTGGGGCTAATTTAAAAAGTGCATATGTGGAATTACTAATTTTTTTGTTTAAGGCTTCTGTATGTGCTTTCCAATCTAATTTACTGTCTATAGTTACACCTAAAAATTTGGCTGTGTCGACTTTGTTTATATATTTATCACAATAGTTGGCATTTACATTAGGAATGGTTGATCTTTGGGCGAAATGCATAATATTTGTTTTATCGATATTTAATCTAAGATTGTTGTTATTCAACCATTTTATCATTGACTCTATTGAATTGTTAAATGTCAGTTTCGTATGTATCTCTATTATTACATGAAACTGTGATGATACTATCATCAGCAAATAATGTCATTGGGTGGTCAACACTTTTGGGAATGTCATTAATATAAAGTATAAATAATAGTGGACCAACAACAGTACCTTGAGGTACGCCAAGTTTCACAATACGTTCTGTTGATTTGTGGATTATTTCATGTCTAGTTCTATTATGTATTGCAGGTATTTCTGTGAACTGTTTTCTATCTTTTAGGTATGATTGGATAAGACTTGAAACATTACCTCTAATGCCATATGCTTCTAATTTTTCAATAAGTATATCGTGACGGACATGGTCGAAAGCCTGGGTCATATCGCAAAATATCGTACAAACAGGTATATTCTGGTCTACTTTTGAGATAACATTATGTAAAAAATCAAATACTGCCAGGTTTATTGTTTTACCATTTCTGCCGTAGCGTAGCCGTAGAGAGGGGATAGCTGTCTACTCTCCATCCGTCCTACGCTTTTTCGATCAGGTCACGTGTCCTGACGCGAGTTTAAGATTTTATACCCATTACAGAAAAAGTGCTCAACGCCGCTAAAGAAGTTTTCACTTCAAAAAAAAACTTTAGAGGTGTCAAGGGACACCCGGATGGAACGAAGTTCCTTTCCAGGATTCATGATTGTTATAATTTTTTTTATTATTTATTATGTACTAAAAACCTGTATACACTCAATAAACATATTCTCTCTCTCTCTCTCTCTCTCTCTCTCTCTCTTCACAACAAAAAGAACAACAATATACAAACAAATACAAACAACAAAATATATACAGTCGAATTAAGAAACCTCGTCATTTTTTTGAAGTCGGTTAAAGCATGTCGTGACAACTTTTCGTAAGATTTTTTTCCGTCTAGCCCCCTTTCACAACGCGCGATAAGGAACTTCGTTCCAAAAGTTGCTGCTTGGGGAAAACAGTCATCGATGGAATCGTGGATGGGGGTCCATTGATCACATCCAGACTCCATGCCTTGGAAAGCACGGGTCTCGGCAGTCATTTGTAGAGCTAGCCTGTAAAAAATTCGTTATTTTTTTTTAAACACCCTTTTAATGATCTTAAAAGTACTACATTAATAGCTTTTTTTTTAAATGTTAATCAGTATCTTCTTCTCTCTTCTTTGAATTTCGTTTTGTGTTATTTCTATTATCAGAGTTTTTGTTAAGACGAATCAAACGAACCCAAACTCAATGTGTGTTGTACAAAATTGGTTCAGCCGCTGCTACGATGACGCAGACTCATGTGTATGTGTACACATGAGTCATGTTAAACTTATTACACCCTTTGTTTCCTTCAGGGGTTAACAAGAAAGAAAATGTAAAGGTATTACTGTCACGCGAGCAAAGTAGCGGGCAGCAACCACAATATAGTAATCTATGAATCCATCGAACTGCCAAACAGCCCAATAACTGACCAATTGAAGCAACAACGAAATTCCCAAAATCAGATAAAATTAGAAGCAATAATTTTGTCTCGAACCCCCATACAACACAACAGGAACGAAGTAGCGACGTGTCGACGTTCATAAATCATAATTAATCGAAGCTTCACGCTCTGCGGACGCTTACTCACATGATGATTGATTGGATCCCGTGTCCCTTGACGTAATTACTGCTACAATTTTTAGGGTGTCAACGAATTGACATGCTGTGGCTTTTAGATGACTGAAAGTCGGTTTCATATGTTTAAATGACGTCAAAAAAGGTGGACGTTGTCGGTGTGATTGTATTTTTTTATCCTAATTATTTTAGAACTCTGTAATTTATAAATCGCATTGAAATATCTTTTTAGGGTTCCGTTTCCAAATGGCAAAAAACGGAACCCTTATAGATTCGTCATGTCTGTCTGTCTGTCCGAGTATGTCACAGCCATTTTTTTCCGAAACTATAAGAGCTATGCTGTTGAAACTTGGTAAGTAGATGTATTCTGTAAACCGCATTAAGATTTTCACACAAAAATAGAAAAAAAAAACAATAATATTTGGGGTTCCCCATACATAGAACTGAAACTCAAATTTTATTTTTTTCATCAAACCCATAAGTGTGGGGTATCTATGGATAGGTCTTCAAAAATGATATTGAGGTTTCTAATATCATTTTTTTTTAACAATAATATTTGGGGTTCCCCATACATAGAACTGAAACTCAACAAAAAAAAAATTCATCAAACCCATACGTGTGGGGTATTTATGGATAGGTCTTCAAAAATGATATTGAGGTTTCTAATATCATTTTTTTCTAAACTGAATAGTTTGCGCGGGAGACACTTCCAAAGTGGTAAAATGTGTCCCCCCCCCGTAACTTCTAAAATAAGGGAATCGGTTTAAAGACATTTATTTCTCAAAAAACAAGAACATTACAGTTCACTTAAAATATTGAGAAATGTAAATATAAAACTAAAATTAAGTGTGATTCTCTGTGCTCACAATAAAGAATTAGGCAATAAAGGTTACAAATGTTACAATGTAAACTTCCACCGAAAATTGGTTTGAACGAGATCTAGTAAGTAGTTTTTTTTTTTAATACGTCATAAATCGTAAACCACTATTTACCTTTCATTCAGTCAACTCAAATATTTTTTTTTTAAACATTTAATTTCATAAACATAAACCTTATGCACAAACCGTGAATTCCTGCAGGTTTGTACGGAACCCTCGGTGCGCGAGTCCGACTCGCACTTGGCCAGTTTTTTATTTTAAAGGTTTCTGGAGTAGTACCGAATAAATGAAGTCCAGATCTGATTAATAGTTTTTGGATAAGCTTTAGTAATACATATTTTTAACCCACCTCAAAACAGGAGGAGGTTCTCGATTCCGTTGTATTTTTTCCACAGTGTATGTTGTTGTAAACGTTAGTTTTAAAATAACTTTCTGTCACTAAGCATGTGCGGGTATACGAATTCGGTTGGAAGAAGGTACCACAACTAAATAGTAAAACTAAATGGTTTATTTAAAAATAAAACCCTTTTTTTTTAAAAAAAGCACTACAAAGTGAGAAATAATTTAAATATCGAAAGTCGGTGTCTTTGTTTTTATTTTCGTTTTTATGACACCTATTTGTCATCTCTTTTAAAATCCAGCATGCGTAGCATGACCACCGTAGAAAGGCGTTTTGTCGACGGAAGAATAGACAAAGCGATAGTTCACACAATGTGAAAATTAACAACAATAAACTAAATTTATCCAAAGTTTCTTTATTTATTTACTCACGGTTGTTGTTTTGTTTTAAATCTAAATCAACTCAATTAGTTATAGCGATTACAAAATCAAATAGTCTTCACTACCTTATACAACTAACAGTTGTCAATGCGAATTTCACAGTTTGGATAGAAAACTTTCTTCTAAAATAGTCTACATCTAAAGAAACATAGACAAATATCACGAGAAACGAACGACAAGATAACAGATTGCAGAAAGATTTCTACGGTGTGATATCAAAATTAGAGAAACGATCTGTGTCTATTCTTCGTAGAAATGAAAGCGCCATGCTAAGCCTGCATAAAACGGTATAAATCATTCTACAATCTGTACCTAATTTTGTCTATTCTTCCGTCGCCAAAACCCGTTTCTATGCTGGCGTAGCATGACGTTCTATCTCTATTCTACCAAGAATAGACAAAGCTCTTTCTATACCGATCATGCTAGTAGTGCTATTCTCTAAAATGTCACCGTGATAACTGTGGTGAAGTGAGCTTAAAGTGAGCTGTCACTAGTGTCAATCCCTAGCATCGTATGAAATGAAAGCTCACTTCTACGTCACTTCACCTGAGTTCTCACGGTGAGATTTTTACAGAATAGATAGGCTGATCATAAATGAAAGAAGTTGGTACCCAAGAGCTCGAAGTGCTCAAAGAAAAAGAGTCCTATGCTCAGCAGAGGGTAAAACCGGGCTCTAAACTATGACGACGATCATGAATTCAGAGTCTTAAAAGCTAAATGTTTATCTATTGAATGGCATATCTAATGAGCTACGCTAGTTAATTTCTGTCATCGTCATCGTCATTTCAGCCGAAAGACGTCTACTGCTAGATTTAGCCCTCACTCAAGCACCGTCACTTCGACCGGTTCTGTGCCCTCGCATCCAGTGGATTCCTTTTGCCTTCACCAGGTCTTCAACCGACCTTGTGGCTTTTCAACGCTACGTCTATCAGTTCTCAGTTGGCACTCGAGAGCCTTTCGACTTTATCAGCCATCTGTTCTGCGAGCAATGTGCTCTGCCCACTTCCACTTCTTTTATCATGAAACCTATTCTCCAGCGAAAGATAAGGTGTTTGTTGCTGTTATAGTCCGAGTATGTCACAGCCACTTTTTTCGGAAACTATAAGAGCTATGCTATTGAAACTTGGTAAGTAGATGTATTCTGTGAACCGCATTAAGATTTTTACACAAAATCAATAATATTTGGGGGGAACCCCAAATATTATTGTTTTTTTTTTTCTATTTTCATACATCGAACTGAAACTCAAAATATATTTTTCATCAAACCCATACGTGTGGGGTATCTATGGATGGGTCTTCAAAAATGATATTGAGGTTTCTAATATCATTTTTTTCTAAACTGAATACTTTGCGCGAGAGACACTTCCAAAGTGGTAAAATGTGTCCACCCCCCGTAACTTCTAAAATAAAAAAATATATGATGTCCATTACCATGTAAACTTCCACCAAAAATTGGTTTGAACGAGATCTAGTAAGTAGTTTTTTTTACTACGTCATAAATCGTAAACCACAATTTACCTTTCATTCAGTCAACTCAAATGTAAAAATTAAAAAACAAAACATTTAATTTCATAAACATAAACTTTATGCATAAACCGTGAATACCTGCAGGTTTGAACGGAACCCTCGGTGCGCGAGTCCGACTCGCACTTGGCCGGTTTTTTAACATTGTTTTTAATATTTGGAGACCCCTTTAATTTGTAACTTTGTTTTTTATTTTTAATATTTTTTGTTACAGTGGCAACAGAAATACTAATTCTGTGAAAATGTCAACTGCCTATTTATTACGGATCATGATATACAAGCCGCTGATAGACAGATAGATGAGTGGACAGACGAACGTTTACCTATTACGGATTTAAAGATACAGCCCGCTGACAGACAGACAGACAGACGGACGGTCAGCCGAGGCTTAGTAATAGGGTCCCGTTGGTTACCCTTCGGGTCCGGAACTCTAAAAAGCCTACTTGATAAATAATACTTTTATAGTTTGGTTTTTTATGGAAGCGTGTTTTTTTAGTTTATTTTAACTATTATTTATTTTTCAGAGGTTTTCGAATTTTATGACGTAGTTTTCGAAGACAGTATTTAGCTATCCTGGTACCCCGGCAAGGATAATGGCACAAATTTATAAAATTATTGTATTGACATCGGTCCTCGATATGTGTACAAAGTTTTAATGAAATCTGACTGTTTAAAGTGGGTCATTAATACTTTTTAACAAAAAATTAAACCGCCAAAAAAACTGAAAAAGCAAACAATAATAAACCTTAAAATTTTGAGTCGGCGCTTTGAGTGATCTTTGTTCATTGATTTTTCAGCGCCGACTCAAAATTTTAAGGTTTATTATTGTTTGCTTTTTCAGTTTTTTCGGCGGTTTATTTTTTTTGTTAAAAAACTTTATTTTATAATTTTTTGTGGCTTTATTGTACTAATAATACTTGGCAAGGTATACCCTATCCAATGAAAAAAGAATTATCAAAATCGGACTACTCTGTATAAAGTTATGTGTGGTTATACGTTACAATCAGTGAGTGAACAATCAATTATCCCCTGTTTTCTGACCCTTAGGGTTTGATTTTGTTTTCCAAATTTATATGGGACCACCCTCGGAGTATACGCTTTCCAGTAAAAAAAATATTATCACAATCGGACTACTATGTAAAAAGATATGCGTGGTCATACATAAAAAAAAAAAAACAAAAAATATACGCGTCGAATTGATAACCTCCTCCGTTTTTTTTCGTCGGTTAAAAAACGTTATTAAAATACGACTCAAAAGACTCCACATTCTAGAAACTTATCTACACTAGCCTGAAACTTGAAAGTACATTTTATGAACATTTCACATTTTAAATGCTTACATAAAACTGAGAATACAAGTTCTGGAGTCTCTATTGAGAATAAATGGGGTATAACAGAAAAGAAACGGTTGGGAAGCGATCACAAAAAGGTAGCAAAGAGCAAAGAAGTACGTAGATGTTTACGTAAATGGTTTTTCATAGGAATAAAGACGAACAAATATATTTTTATAGCGGTTCCCGGTATCAGCTTTGTTCGTAGTTTCTTTGATGATAGTAATGTTTGACAAGTACCTGTGGTCGACAATTGTAGGAAGTATTTTTCTAAGCGATAACGGTCACAAGGGAGTTTCATGGGGGATTGTCATGTCATATCTATTAGGCTTCTCTCCGTTGTTGGTGTATTTGTTCTAATAATTGTGGTCGTAATAATATTCGTTCTAGTCCACTGATACGTAGTGGAAATTATTAGTAGTAGTTTTTTCAAAATCTGCTTCTGCGGTCCGTCGATTTGTGCGGCGAATATTACTTAGCTGGAGCAGTCATTCATTCATCATTACAGCCAAAAGACATAGGCCTCCCCCAATTTAGGGGGCTGGCTATAATCGCCACGCTTGGCAGGCGGGTTGGCGATCGCAGTATGGTGGTAAAATGCATAGAGAACGCTGCTGCTCATTCTCTAGTAAGTCCCTTAGTCGCCTTTAACGACACCCACGGGAAAATATGGGATGATGCATTTCTTTACGTCTGACATCACACGGAGCGATAAATAATGTCAGAAATTCTTGTAGATACATCTAGTCATATGTATCTTCTTATAATCTTTATTCGCCGTTAGTGAGAGGATATGGTACACTGCGACACGACTGAAAGTCAAGCTCCAGGTCGGTTTCCAGTTTTAGCTGACCTTGCATTGCAAAGGCTTTTCATACAATGAGATGTCAGCTTATACTGGAAGTGTGTAGCTCGATGTCTGGTCGTGCGTACATAAAGATATAGACACTAGGTAAACGAAACACGAGAGGCTCTACTAAGACTACGTCTCAACAGGGAGATCAGTTCTTAAGACTAAGTCTAGGACACAACTGCTGGGATTACCCGTTATTAAGTCCAGCTTATTGTTTGATACTAGGCTTTACGTTCCAGCTACTCTATAGTTTACGGCAAATCGCGTCGAGTAAGTCGCTTGTGAAAACCCGGCTGTACTGCGAATTCTGTATTGTTGTATGATTTTAACATTTGGATTTTGTTGAAAGCTGAATTCAATGAGTCAGTGGGTGAATTAATTCGTGTCCATGTATGACTGGTGTTTGTGGAAGTGAATAAAAATCAGAATATCGGGTATCTAAAGCTTGATTCGGATTATATTGTTTTTCCGAAGTAAGATTAGCCTCATACGACCTCATTGTTAAAGCATGAATGTCTTCAGAACTTACGGTGTAACGACCTTTTTTTGGATGGGTAATCATTAAATGACTTCTCCTGCTCTGGGCGGAGCGGGAGGGCGTGTCAGACTTTTACTGACTAAAACCCACCCGTGTTCCTTCAGTTAGCCTTATGCCAGGTCCACGGTATCTGTTTTGAACAATCTCGCGACCCTGGCAGGCATTGGTCCTAGCAGACCCCTTCAGTGCTGCTGATATCCCTTTGAGGTGCGCGTGGAACACTACGCGCCGTCGACCCGAGCCTGGTTCTTACCGGGCGGCGAGCTACCCATTGCTCGCCGCCCGCAAGCTCGCGCCTACGGTGGCCGGGAGTCCGCTATTGACTACCGACGCCCGGGACGTCTCCTCCTGCAGCAGCTAGGGACGTGAGGGCCACTCCCTCACGCGCCCAGCCTCCTCCTTCGCGAAAATTATAGAAAAAAATTGACTGATTATAGTTCCAAAATATCCTATTTCAAGTTGTTTCATCTGCCACCTTACTGTAAGAACAATCCTGTTGATCCCGTATTTAAGCTGATAAAATTTCGTACAGGCACGCTTCACTTTCCCTGTTTCCCGCCATTTGTGCTGAAATGACAGCTGACATTAGTGACAGCTATCTCACTACTGATATGCATGAGTGTATATAATAATAATATATAATATTCCACAACTATCACACAACGCCATCTAGTCCCAAGCTAAGCAGAGCTTGTGTTATGGGTACTAGACAACTGATAAACATACTTATATATTTCTAAATACATACATATTATAGATAAATTACACCCAGACACAGAACAAATGATCGTGCTCATCACACAAACATTTGTCCTGTGTGGGAATCGAACCCACGACCTCCGGCATAGCAGTCAGGGCCACTAACCACTAGACCAACAGGCCTGTATGTGTATGAGTGTGCTAGTTTTTAACCGACTTCAAAAAAGGAGACTGTTTTATGTTCCAATTCCTATTTTTTTAATGTGTGTTAGACGATTTTTTTATTAAAAGGTTATGCTTCAGGGGTGGTCCCATATACATTTTATTAACTTTGCATGGTAGTTTTTGTATTAGCTTTGATACATACATACTTACATAAAATCAAGCCTTTTTCCCATGGGGGTAGGCAGAAAGTACATAACGCCCCCTGCTACGATTCTTACATACTCCTTTTGCCTCGTTTAAGTTCATACATCTGGTCATACACGCACGCCGGTTACTAGTGTTACGCACCTGAACCTTCTGAAGATATCACTTAAATCACCATAGTGACCTAGCTTTGATAACACGTATTTAATCCACTTTGCTGTATTCTAATACTTCCTGTCATACAAATTAAGGCTCGTGCAGACTAAAACGCGCGCAACACTTCACACAGGGGCGACCTGTCGCGCCACGTCACGGTCATAGGAATTGAACAATTGTCGGTTTAGAACAATTGTTCTACGGATGCAAATCGCCGAATCGTGCGCCACCGTCACGTCCCGCTTTTCTGAACGAGCCTTAATTTAATTACGTTTGTACGTATTTTTCTGTTCTTTTTTACTCATCTGTGTATATGTTTGTACCAAAATTATTAAATATAACTCTATTGTCTATTAAATAAATACACTACAGTATATTTCAGGGACCTCCATATAATCCCGCTAAACAGTACCACCTTAATCTGTATCTTATCTCACGAAACATCAGATAGGAACAGTTGCTAAGTCACGTTATAATCACCGCTTAATGAATTCCTGAAATCTATGTCTCCCTTGAGGTTTAAGCTATATTAATACTGTCGGTTCTCATTGAGGTTACAACGATGGTCTCCTCAAAATGATGTTTTATGGTGTACTGAATAGAGTTCAAAATGCAGTGGGAAGTTTGTAGAAGGTAAGTTGAGGCTTCTTAAATGATGCAATACTAGCTTCTGCTCGCAACTTCCCCCATATTGTAGTCTACTATTAACTGTCACTCGGCAATAATGAAGCTTGCTGTCAGTGAATGAATGTTCGAAATCGGATTAATACTTTCATAGAATACTTCATATATACAAACTTACAACTTACTTAACCCCTTTTTAGGGTTCCGTTGCCAAATGGCAAAAAACGGAACCCTTATAGATTCGCCATGTCTGTCTGTCTGTCTGTCTGTCTGTCTGTCTGTCCGAGTATGTCACAGCCACTTTTCTCCGAAACTATAAGAGCTGTGCTATTGAAACTTGGTAAGTGGATGTATTCAGTGAACCGCATTAAGATTTTCACACAAAAATAGAAAAAAAGCAATAATATTTGGGGTTCCCCATACATAGAATTGAAACTCAAAAATTTTTTTTTCATCAAACCCATACGTGTGGGGTATCTATGGATAGGTCTTCAAAAATGATATTGAGGTTTCTAATATCATTTTTTTTTTTTAAACAATAATATTTGGGGTTCCCCATACATAGAACTGAAACACAAAAAAAAAATTTAATCAAACCCTTACGTGTGGGGTATCTATGGATAGGTCTTTAAAAAAGAAATTGAGGTTTCTAATATCATTTTTTTCTAAACTGAATAGTTTGCGCGAGAGACACTTCCTAAGTGGTAAAATGTGTGTCCCCCCCCCCGTAACTTCTAAAATAAGGGAATGATAAAACTAAAAAAAATATATGATGTACATTACCATGAAAACTACCAACGAAAATTGGTTTGAACGAGATCTAGTAAGTAGTTTTTTTTTAATACGTCATAAATCGTAAACCACAATTTACCTTTCATTCAGTCAACTCAAATATAAAAATTAAAAAAAAAAACATTTAATTTCATAAACGATGATGACGAATGATGATGATGATGACCTGCAGGTTTGTACGGAACCCTCGGTGCGCGAGTCCGACTCGCACTTGGCCTGTTTTAATATTAGAATATTAAAAAGTGGTTAAGGCTCAGTACCTCTCACAAAGAGGAGGTTTGTGCCCCAGCAGTTCTCGGGTTCTACTTTGACAAGTTCTGCCCGCGAACTCGTCCGCATGATATTTCTTGTTCTGCCGACCACCCCGTCGTTTTCACTTAGCGTTCTTTCAATTTTTTTTTATTTTGCTCATCTCTTAAGGGTCTAAGTAAGCCTAACTCATTAATGTGGCGTGCGTGTATGACCAGATAGATATATGAACGTAAACGAAGCCAAAGGAGTATATCAGGATCGTAGCATGTGACGATTTGTAGTTCCTGCCTACCCCATGACGTTACGAATTTTCCGGAATAAAAAAATTAATGACTCGTTTACGTCGGTAAAAGGCTTAACCTATAACGTTTCCACAGCTGTTTTATAGATCAAGCAACACGCAAATTGACGCTAATGGCTAGTAGAAGAGCAACCTTAGAGGTAACGAATTTGCCGCTAAACAAGTAATGCCTAGGTTACGTCCTCTGGCGAAGCGACTTGCGTCAAGCAACGCGCGCGTATCTCACTTGTATACTTGGAGTAGTACCGTCGCGTCGCTCCAGAAGTCACATAGTGGTGTCTAGTGGCACTCTAGTACAATTTCATTCATTTGTTTACCCTGCAGTCGCTGTCGCAAGACGCAAGTCGCTTGAGGTTAACCTCGTGGTCAAAGGATAAAAGGCAAAGCCTTCTCACGATCAGCCTGAAATATTTCCACTGGACAGAGTTCCCTTCTCTGTGCTTTCACAGAGAAGAGAGCTGTCCCCATGTCTTTGAATGTTTGGTTCTAGGATAAGCTGGTTTGATAACGCTGACAGTAATGGCGATGAAATACAGTGGCTGTATGAGTCAGAAAACCCCACCTTGTCGGGGTCCCTTCCACTGAGCTACCATAGTCACAGTTCTCAAGACAGTAGTTGATAAGCCCTTTTTTAAAAACGTTAGTTCATGATAGGCACCAAAAGAGAAAATACTGCGTAGATGATTTCTCAGAAAAATAACTTATTTAATAGTACAAACATTCTTTAGTAAAAGGTTGACGGTAAATCAAAACAAGGATGAGAATAAATATAAACACACGGCTGACATAGCAAAAGAATATTAATAAGGTTTGCCTTGGGTAGGTAAATAAAATGGGTACCTAAAACAAGAAACAAAAACACAAATATTTTTCTTTAAATATTTTGTTCCTTATTATCTCATCGATACTGTACAAACACATGCATACAAAAATTCATACTTTCTTGCCATGGGGGAGGCAGAAACTACAAATCATCACATGCTACGATCCTGATATACTCCTTTGGCTTCGTTTACGTTCATATATCTATCTGGTCATACACGCACGCCACATTAATGAGTTAGGCTTACTTAGACCCTTTAGAGAAGAGCAAAATAAAAAAAATCAGAAAGAACGCTAAGTGAAAACGACGGGGTGGTCGGCAGAACAAGAAATTTCATGCGGACGAGTTCGCGGGCGGAACTTGTCAAAGTAGAACCCGAGAACTGCTGGGGCACAAACCTCCTCTTTGTGAGAGGAACTGAACGTCAATTTACATGTTGCTTGATCTATAAAACAGCTGTAGTAACGTTATAGGTTTTGCCTTGTACCGACGTACACGAGTCATTAATTTTTTTTTATTGCGGAAAATTTGTAACGTCCAAAGTTTGTTCTTTTGCAACTCGCCATTTCCATCGATTTACATCTTGCTTGATCTACATATATTATAAAACAGCTGTGGAAACGTTAGGGCTTATAGGCTTTGCCTTTTACCCCTCGGCCACGAACTACACGCTCAAGAGACTTGTGTCGTGCGTATTGATGACACCGTCCGTCATAATCTGGTAGCTTTTTTTTTGTGGATGGGAATCATCAAATGATGTCTCCCGCTCTGGGCGAAGCTGCAGAGCGTGTCAGATTTTTACTGACTAAAACTCACCCGTGTTCCTTCAGTTGCCTATACCAGGGCCACGGTAACTCTTTCGAACAAATCTCGTAACCCTGGCGAGGAGGAGGAGGAACATGCAGGGTGAATCGTCCAAGGCCAGGTCATTTTTTTATATAACAAATTCGAAACATCTACTCCCCACTAGCTTTTTTCAAGCTCTCCATTAGCATCGATTTGCATGTTGCTTGAACAACATAATTACTATGCACAGGGTTCGATGTTGATAAACTTTGACATGCATTAATTGATTACTAATTACTTCAGTGCCCAGCGTCACTGAGAGCGCACACAAATAACTCCTATACCTACAAGATATAATTTCAACCGAAAGACATCCACGGCTGAATATAGGCCTCCCTCAATTTGTGGGGCTTTGTCATAATCGCCACGCTTGGCGATCGCATTATGTTGGTAAAATGCATAAAGAATGCTGCTGCTCATTCTCTAGTAAGTCCCTTAGTTTCCTCTTACGATATCCACGGGAAGAAATGGGATGGTGTTATTCTTTACGTTCGACATCAAATGGAACTTCTACAAGATATAGCCACAGTACGCAGTATCTAAAAAACATTCAGAGTGTCCGAATGGCTTCGGGTGACGAGCTGAGATGATTTAGCGAACAAATCTTTCACCATAAGCTACCAGATTTCTACCAGGGTCGCGGGATTTGTTCGAAAGAGATACCGCGACGCTGGCACATGGGCAACTGAAGGAACACGGGTGGGTTTTAGTCAGTAAAAGTCTGACACGCCCTTCCGCTCCACCCAAGAGCGAGAGACGTCATTTGATGGTTTCACAGCCACAAAAAAAAAGCTACCAGATTTATGATTATCGTTTTAATGTACAGGACACAATAAATTCAACAAATTGCAAGGGTTACAAAAATTATCTAATCTATCTACTCTAACTAGCCTATATTGTCCCACTGCAGGGCAAAAGCCTCCCTCTCCCTTTTCCACACATTTCTGTCTTTTGCTAGTGTTGGCCAGTCCTTTCGGAAGGAGTCAAGCTCGTCCCGCCATCTTCGTCTCGGCCTGCCGCGATGTCGTCGTGTGTTTAGTGGGATCCAGTGGGTATTTCTATTAGCCCATTTGTCATCAGACATCCGGCAGACATGTCCAGTCCACCTTGAGCTGAGCAGCTTTCTGGAAAACAGAAAAAAAATATGCACTCTCATAAATAAATTAAGTAGTAGTCGTATAACATAACCAGTAACACCACCAAACGCAAGAAAAAACTCTTACAAAAAATATACTTACCCATCACAATTTCCCAGAAACCATGAGACTATGCAATTCGGAGCATTAGCTTTGCAATGACCCTAAATCAACTTAATGCTTCAGGCCATTTGTTTTACGACAGCATTACTCAATATTACTAATGAGGTCGTTTTGAATCACGCGACATACAGATCTCTAATGGTTCTTGTGTATACAGAACCTGTTTTATCGCCTATATCTAGTGTGCAAAGCTCATTGTATCTTTATGTGGCTTTTATAGTTGAATGCTGTAGCTTGTATATTTTAACTGCCCCGTTTGGTCTCGTGGTCGCAAGCATGACTACTGAGCGTGGGGTCCCTGTGTTCAATTCTCATGTCGAGCGTTTTTACAATAGAAATTTCATAGTACCTAACAGCCCGCAGTTTGGAAGTTGTCGGTGTGATACCCTCGTGCCTCGGAAAGCACGTTAAGCCGTTTTTCCTGCACCTAATCTCTCTCCGGTCGTATCCGGTCATATCTAATTGCTGTTCCATCGGACTCTAAGAGTGAGGGAAGAGTGAGTGCCTCTGTGTCTGCACACTAACGTGTTCTATAATATCGATATCGATGGCAAGTCTCTATTGAGATTGGCCGGCATGGCCCAAATACAGTCTGGAGGACTGTATAGTTGAATGTTTATCAAAGGGCTAAAAAATCGTAAATGCACTTCAATACTAGCCTAAAACAACACTTTATAATGATGGTTTGGTAAAGTGTGTAGGATATAAGAATACTAGCAACCCGTATAACTATAGGATGTCTCCCCGCGGTGTAGACGTTTGTGCAGATAAGGTAGCTAATTAAATAAGACCTTGTATTATGAAGACACACTCACACAATTTTTTAAACATTAGCCTCATTCAGTCCACATATTTATCAAAACTCTGCCAAAAAACACATAAAAAAATAATTAAAAAGCAAAAGGAAATCAAATCCAGATAGCCAGCAACATATCGCGTGGCGGCAAGCGAAAATTTGAAAAATATTCATGCAAGAGAGGGTCTGTCCGATACCATCGCGGCATAATACTCCCATCGGTCGAGATTGTATCGTGTCGCCAGATTCATAATTTATGAACCGACAATACCTAGGGGTATGTGATATGGGACTGTGGAATTAGGGCGCCTGGATGTGGCAGGGTCATATTTTGTTCGAATTTTTACACGCTTTATATTAGCTTCACTTGTATGTTTGTTTGTAACCGACTCCTTATAGCGCGATTTTGACCCACTTTAAACGACCAGATTTCATTTAATATCTGTAGACTTATTGAGGACAGATGACAATACTATAATTTCATAAATTTGTGCCATTATCCTTGCCAGGGTTACCAGGACAGCAAAAAAAAACTGTCTTCGAAAACTACGCTGACATACGTCACAAACTACGCTGACATAATGTCTCAAAATTCGAAACACCCTAAAAAATCTAAAATAAATAATAGTTTAAAAAAACTAAAAAACACGCTTCCATTGAAAACCAAACTAAAAAGTATAAAATAATGGTAAAAAAACGTGGGGTGCTTTAAGGTATTTTTTTATTGATATCAGGACTCCACGCTTTTTAACCGACTTCAAAAAAAGGAGGAGGTTATATGTTCGACTGTATGTATTTTTTTATTTTTTTTTTATGTATGTTCACCGATTTCTCCGCCAATTGTCAACCGATTTTGAAAATTCTTTTTTTATTCGTAAGGGTATACTCCTGAGGTGGTCCCATATTAATTTTGTGAAGATTTGATGTATACTTTGGGAGATAAACGAAGGAACTCCTCAAAAACAAACAGTACACGTAATGTGATTTGGATATTGTCCTAAAGATCAAAAATAATTGCTGGTTCTATCTATCCATCCGTGGTGAACTAATTATAGTCTTCGAAGATACCGCATGGAACTCCTCATCGGTGAACAGTACATATAGGAACTTACAGTGAAAGGTTAGAAGGTTAGGGGATAATTCTTTGAATATTATAGGCACGTTTAGACCGTTACTTGTATTCTTATATTCCGTTGAGCTGATGATGGAAGGTACAACTCCTTATCGATCAGGAGTTAGAAGATATCTTGTCCTAGATAGACATACTCGTTGACATCGAGAATTGATTCCTCAGCAGACACTAGAGATGGACTACTGATGATGAGTTCGGGAGACAGACACCGGAACTCTTAAAAAAATGACAGGAAATCAACCACGATTTCTGCTATCGCATAAATATGCATCGTTTGTTTGGAATTAGTGCAGGGTGAATACCACAACTAAAAATTTAAAAATAAAAACTTTTTTACAAAAAAAAAACAACCGACTTCCTCAAAAACACTACAAAGTGAAAAATAACTTTAATTTCGGAAGTCGGTGGCAAAAAAACCATAAATACAGATCCTAAGACACCGACTACCGAAATTAAAGTTATTTTTCACTTTGTAGTGTTTTTGAGGAAGTCGGTTGTTTTTTTTTTGTAAAAAAGTTTTTTTCCATTATTTTGTACTTTTTAGTTTGGTTTTCAATGGAAGCGTGTTGTTAGTTTTTTTTTTACTATTATTTTTCCATTATTTTCTACTTTTAAGTTTGGTTTTCTATGGAAGCGTGTTTTTTTTTAAACTATTATTTTTATTAACATGTTTTTATTAGCTTGGTGTGTAAATGTATGTATCGGAATCTTTGAACGTGATTTTCACTCTCTTTAAATAGTCGGATTAATTTGAAACTAAGCACACTTATCAAGGACCGATGACAATACAAATTTGGGCCATTAACCTGGCCAGGATCACCAGGACAGCATAACAAAATAAACGAAATAACACGATTTTGTAGCTAGACGATCTAAAAAAAAACCGGCCAAGTGCGAGTCGGACTCGCGCACCGAGGGTTCCGTACAAACCTGCAGGTATTCACGGTTTATGTATAATGTTTATGAAATTAAATGTTTTTTTTTTAATTTTTATATTTGAGTTGACTAAATGAAAGGTAGTTGTAGTTTACGATTTATGACGTATTAAAAAAAAACTACTGACTAGATCTCGTTCAAACCAATTTTCAGTGGAAGTTTACATGGTAATGTACATCATATATTTTTTTTAGTTTTATCATTCCCTTATTTTAGAAGTTACGGGGGGGGGGGGGGGCGGACACACATTTTACCACTTTGGAAGTGTCTCTCGCGCAAACTATTCGGTTTAGAAAAAAATGATATATTATTAGAAACCTCAGTGTCATTTTTGAAGACCTATCCATAAATAACCCACGTATGAGTTTGATGAAAACATTTTTTTTTGTGTTTTAGTTCTATGTATGGGGAACCCCAAATATTATTGTTTTTTTTTTTCTATTTTTGTGTGAAAATCTTAATGCGGTTCACAGAATACATCTACTTATCAAGTTTCAACAGCATAGCTCTTATAGTTTCAGAAAAAAGTGGACAACATACTCGGACAGACAGACATGACGAATCTATAAGGGTTCCGTTTTTTGCCATTTGGCAACGGAACCCTAAAAATGGAAAAAAGCGTCTAGATACTGTTTATTTTGTGAAAATCAATAGTGTCTAAGGTTATCGTAATTTTTGACGATAGATTTAGATGACAAACATTTTTCGTAAGTAGGTACTCGACTAAAATCTAGATTTCAACATCTACGGTACTAATACCGACTGTAAAATATAAACCTGCTACCAGACAAAACAAACCACAATTCCAATTTTCTATTCCCTAAACAGAAGTTTAAGCATAATATTGAGGCCATTTTAATGTTTAAATGGACTTCTGCGAAAGCATTTCTAAGTTACGATGTTTTAAATTGAATTGAATTTAAAATTATGATTATGCTTGAATATTATTGTAAAATCTCTGTTATATTTTTACCAATAAAGTTCTTTTTAGGGTTCCGCACCTCAAAAGGAAAAAGCGGAACCTTTATAGGATCACTTTGTTGTCCGTCCGTCCGTCCGTCCGTCCGTCCGTCCGTCCGTCTGTCAAGACCCTTTTTCTCAAGAACGCGTGGAGGTATCAAGCTGAAATTCATATCAAATACTCAAGTCTACTGTCTCTTGGAGCTGTGAAAAAATCAAACTTCTAAACTCACGCAATCAAAAGATATAGCCGTTTATGCCGCAAATTTCCGCAAATTTTCGAAACTCGCAAGGGAATCAAAACCTAAAGGGTGCTTCCAGTCGATCTAGAATTTTGAAATTTGGTACGAAGCAATGTCTTATAGCACAGATAAAGGAAAAATTGCGAAAACCGTAAATTTTTAATTACATCATATAATAAAAAATAAAATAAAATTTTTAAACTTTATACCTATAGGTTTGTACGGAACCCTCGGTGCGCGAGTCCGACTCGCCCTTGGCCGGTTTTTTAGGTTAATATACAATTTAAACCGAAGAAGAATGTGAAGTAAATGGAAGAATCTATAAACAAATGCATTCGAACATTCCCATTTCGTCCTGTGGGGGTCGTAAGAGGTGACTAAGGGTCTTATTAGACAGCAGCGTTCTCTTTGCATTATACCAGTATACTGCGATCGCCAACCCCAAGGGTGGCAATTATAGCAAACCTCCCCAAATTGGGGGAGGCCTATGTCCAGCAGTGGACGTGTTTCGGAAATGATGATGATGATGTGCAAACCGGACTTATCCACTTACCCTTCGTCCTTACCAAAAGATTGGTCACGCGAATGCACGATCTCGCGTTCATATGTAACTTTTTGTTCGGAAACCCAGATAGTGCCTTTAGTTGGCGCGACCACGCCTTTGGGTCCGACGAACAAAAGGAAAACGATGGTCGCGTGCTCGCGCCGGGTTCGTTTTGTTATAACACAGCCTTAGGGTTTCCTACGACGAAAAACCACAAAGCCACTGAACCAATTTTGATGAGATTTAGTACAGAGATAAACTAGACCTTGGGACAGGACATAGGCTACCTTGTGTCCCGGTAGCATGTTCCTGTGGGATATCTTCGACATTCACGCGGGCGAAGCCAGGGGCAGAAGCTAGTTAAACTATAAACAACAAATTACGCGTGTAAACTATCAATTCGATGATCATCCACAATACGTAGCAGTGTCCATAATAATAATGACCAATGACGAATGACCGTAATTAAATTTTAATAATGACATTATGATTGAACACGATTCGGCAGTTGTTGTGTATGATTCTGAATTTACCGTTAAGAATGATTGTCAAATGGGAATGGGTAAATGGATGGTAAAAGGGTCTTTCAGGGTTATTTATCTGTTTTAAGTACAGTCAACCACCACCACCTTGCATAGTATAGAGCAGGTACGTTACGAATGTCATAGTTTAGACAATCGCGAATGTGAATTCGCATATTTGTATGCGAATGCGAATATTTAGAAAACACCAAATAAAACGTTTTAAGACGTTTTAAACGTTTTTTTCTCTATGTTTGATTCAGCATCATCATTAACACCATTATTTCAACTCAAAGACGTCTACTACTAAACATAGGTGTCCCCCAAGTTACGCCAACTCAACCGGTTTTATGCTTTCCCGTATTCAGTGAAATCCTTGGAGGCCTTTCAACTCGTCTTTCGGTGCGTGGACCCCATTCCAGAACCTTTCGGCCCCATCTGCCATCGGTTCAGTGAATAATGTGTCCTACCCACTGCCACATGTTTGGCAGTTATTCAGGCTATGTCGGTTTCCTTGGTTCTTCTGCGGATCTCTTCATTTCCGATTCGATCACGTAGGGAAACGCCAAGATTAGCCCTGTAACTTTTAGCCTCCTAATAAGCCACAAGGTTTTGTTCGTACTATCGTATTGTTAAGGTTACAAGCATTATGTAAATTGGTAACGAAGTATATGTTTTTAAGTGAGATTAGTTATCAAATTCTCGCTTTATACGACAAGTACTTATCTCGCGACGTGCACGACAGTTATATTCGCAAAAAAATTCGCATCGTTTGATGCGAATACGAGCGTATCGACACTCGTACTCGTATCAGTCGATACGAATGCAAATGGTTAAAATTATGCAAATCTTTCACATATTATGATGATGTCATCATCATCAGCCTACAGCAGTCCACTGCTGGACATCGGCCTCTCTAATTCGGCAACTCTCATATAACTGCGCCCTCCGAAAATCATCACTCCAACTGGACTGAGGGCGACCTACCTTAAAATTGCCGATTCGTGCTTTCTAGTCAAGAACTCGAGTACCCTAACGGTCATCACTCAACGGCTTATATAACTGGCCCATTGCCACTTCAGATTGCTTATTGTCTGAGCTATGTTGACAGGTCATCTTGTATCATCCCTAGTTCAACGTACTAATACAATGAGGACCAACTTATACTGTTTTTGTTACCTGTGACGCACGGGCTACTGTATCTATTTTTGTCTTTGTCTCGCGCTGGTCCTTCAAAGGTCCCGAACTTGTAAAAGCTTTTAAACAAGTTTCGTAAATACACGCAGAAGTACTTATATTTAAGTAAGAATGGTGTCTTTTCCTTTCCTGGTACATTGATTTTGGGAAAGATCAAAGACAATATCGTAAGCTTTAATGGAGAATTCTTTTAATAGAAATATTTAAAATAAGAACGTGGCCTGAATGTAAAAAAAACCACTAATATTACAAGTGTTCCTTGACATAAAGAATAGCACCATCCCATTTCTTCCCGTGGGTGTCGAATGAGGCGACTAAAGGACTTACTAGATAATGGGCAGCAGAGTTCTCTATACACTTTACCACCATAGATACTGCGGACGTCTTTCAGCTACAATGATGACGATGATGATGATCACTGACTTTACATTGACAAAATATAAATGAAAAAAAAAAAACTTGACTGATGATAAGAAAAAGGACGAGATTTACAGCATAAAGTTTCCCTGACATTTTTTCCAAAAACATGACAGAAGCATAAAACCAAATTCGCTTTTTATATGCATGCCATGTTAACACCATTTAAAAAAAAACATGTTTTATAAATGATACGTGCGTGATTACATTAAATTTATTAATCCTGCTATTCGTTTTAGCGTTTATAAATGTACATTATACAACCGCTTTGATTGATTGCCAGCGGAGCATTATTTACGAAAAGATATATTTTACGAGCAAAGAAATACAATGTAGATAATGTAGCTTTTGTTTTAAGACATTCTGTTGGAGGAATTTTAAATTGAATATGATTTTCTTGCACCTCGTATGACTATTAGTAATGATAATGAAATGTGGTCCTTTGTCCTATGATACTGAATGTGCTAGTAAAATATGATCATGTCTGTATTCTTCCAAGGGCTTGGCAGACGTGTACGTACTGTAAATCAACAAATATGAAAGGTTTTATAAGTGTATTTGTTACTCAATCACACAAAAATGGCTAGATGGATTTGGATGAAGGTTGGCACCGAGTTCGATTATAACCTGCACTCTAATTGCGAAACGCACAATTTATCAGAATCTGAACGGGCTTGAAGATTATTTCTAAACCATTGCGTCATTTGTTCGAATAAATTGTCGGCTCAGCAACGTAAATAACGCAATGAATGTCGTTTAACTATGAATCTTAAACCCATTCCTACCGATAAAAAGTTCCGCAATTACCCCTCTGGACTAACATGTAAGATAACTCTATCTGGTAGGGTATTCCCGTAGGAATTTTCGACCACCATGTGGATAAAGCTGCTGGCAAAAGCAAGTAGATGTCGCGTCTTATTACAACGCAAGGTTTATTTTCGAACCCAGGTCATGGTGCCATTTCTGAATAATTCTGATCGTTGTTCTGACTACGGTAAAATTATGATTTTTAAGTTTATTAATATAGTTTATTAGCCATCCTTCAGAAGCTTGGTATCACCTTCAATGCGTCAACATATTGTGTGAATAATTGTATTTATTAATTCATGATCTTAGAGATTTTTATCAGATCCCGAAATTACATACAACTACGTAAAACACTACAAACATTTAATAAGTAGTAAGTAAAACATACAAATTTACACTGCCATCTTTATTATTAACTCTGGTAACGTCGGTTATCATCGTGAACCATCGGCAAAGCTTCTCAATGTGCACACGGCAGCTGAACATAATTTATTACTAACTATCTTTGGTCACAGTATTGTCGTCACACTTTGGTCACGTGCCACATTTTGTCACAAAGCGTTTGAGGGTTGTACCCATTGTTTGTTAAAGGCCAGAAGTGTCGCAGTTTTTCGATTATTTATAGTGTGGTTGGGTTGGGGTGGCGGTGATACTATTTTCTTGGAGTATGTTTTTAATGGTAGGCCATGAATGGGTCATCGATTTAATAGTGTGGATAATGCCTCCTAACGATCAGAATAAACTTATTTCTAGCTTGGAAATTAGTATTGAGCTTATTTCGGAGTAGTATAATAAGATTATGGCTAAGCGAGGGGCATGTGGTTAAGTTTTAACAGCCATATGAGTCGATCAGTTACGTTAAGCTACGCTTGCCGTGGTTTGTCTGTGGATGAGTGACCATATTTTCAAAGTCATTTACTCTAAGTAGGCTGAGGATCAGCAGCATTTTTCGAGTGTCAAATTTACATAAGACAGTCTCCCAAAACGCCCAACCATCACCACTTCCTAGTGCTTTAGCTGGGAAGAAGAAGTGGCGCAACATTGTTGGTATTCGCAGTCATTCGAAGATCTTTGAACTATCAAAGATATCTGTAGCGACTATGGTATGGGTCGTTACAAGCCCGAGAGTCTGACAACTAAGTAGTCTTACCAAGGGGTATAGTGTTATCCAGTTATTGGGTTGTGGAGGTGAAATAAGCATCTCCACGCAAAATACTGGTACTTAGCTGGACGAATGTCACTGCATTGCATTTTTTTTTTTTCATTTATTTCAGGCATAACAATCCATATTACAAAAATTTAGTTAAAATGTGACAACGCTGTAGCAAAAAATAATGGAATGTCATCAAACAAAATAGAAATAAGTTACAGAGTTGAGATAAAATACAATGTCAGATTTACAGGTCACACAGTTGGAAATAAAATAAAATGTCAAATTTACGGGTCACAGGATTAGAATTAAAATTACAAACAAGCCATCTATATATATAAAATTCAAAGTTATAAATAAAATGCTACACATGTGTGCTTTATGTCGGCAGATTTTAAAAGTATGTAATTCCAAAAACTCCTAGGAACGTGTTTCAGATTTTTTTTTATTACAACTACGCCGCCATGCTAAAACCCATTCCATTAAAAAATGCAATTATGGAACTCCGAGATACTGCTCAAGCAATCTCCCTAGAACAACATTCGTACTATTTCGAGCGAACAATCGCAGAATCACTATTTATCTATCATTTAAATACCAACTTACATTACTCATGACATGGGGCTCGTGGAGTCGTGGCTTAAGGCTCCCGCAAACAGGCGCGGAATGACAGCGCTACGCGACTTTCTTAGAACAATTTCAGTGAAAACTTAATGGAAAGCATTCTACAAGGGTGGCGACGCATCTGTCTGAAGAAGCCTTTAAAACTATCAGCCGCTCTTCAAGGCCGAGGTCGGGCCGCAGATGGGTGAAAATAACAACCCATTCCGTGTGGTACCATACGTAAAGAATAGCACCATACCATCTCGTCCCGTGGGTGTCGCAAAAGGCGAGTAAGGGACTTATTAGAGACGCAGCAGCGTTCTCTACCTATGCATTTTGCCACCATACTGCGATCGTCAATCCGCCTGCCAAGCGTGGTGATTATAGCAAGCCAAATTGGGAGAAGCCTATCTCCGGCGGTGGACGTCTGACGGCTGAAATGATGATGATGATGATGAAGATCTCTCCGTGCCTCAGAAAGCACGTTATTCGACATATTATACAATGATGTAATAATATTGTGGCGAGAGTTTTGCCTGTCAGAAGTTTTTATCTCATATCACCCAGCGACTGTGATATGGGAATACACAGATTATTTCTACAGAAACGATTGGGTACAAAAATTGCTAGCTAATCTCCGCAGACGCAATGTGTATTGATATCTAAACACGATAAAATATAAATATTTTGATGTTTGTTTGGGAGGTTCACGAACTTGTTGTACAAACTGGTTTCTTATGTTTTATCGTGTTTTGATTTCGATACCTATCCAATCACATCATTAAAGTTTATATTGATATTTCAAGTAACTACAATAACTGCAGCCGATGACCCCACTAAAAAACATTAAATTAATACGGTTTTGTTTTATCATGTTCAGATATATAGATTTCTAAACATGATGAACCAATAAGAAGGCTTATTACAAAATCAAGGTTTTTACTTAGATCACGTATAATCAGCAAACCAGTTTTTTTATTTAAGAACGTAATATGTATAGAAATGCAGTTCTTTTTACAAAACTAACCACTTTACCCTAATCGAAATAAAGTTGGAAATGCAAAAAATGGGTCAAACCTTTAGGCTACAGCTAAAGTTAGTTCGCGTTTAGTAATAGGTCGGATAGTTAAGCTAGCCAATTAAAAATAAAACCTGTATATTACTTACGATCTATCTAAACACAAATGTCCTTGCTTTGGTAACTATAGTTCGTCAAATCGTTGAGCTCTTCAGTTCTGAGTTGAGCTGTACGATTAGTGACAAATGCGTGCACTGACTGCATAGGTCCACTCAATTTGTATGGTTCTTTCCTCAAAAGATCATTTCAGTCTGAACTGATCCTTTCACATGATGTCACCAAGATTATGTCTGGACTTAGAGACTGTGACCTCTGAGTTTGTTTCGGCCTTTCTTCTCAAAGTAGTCAGTTAGGAACCGCAGACCTCATCTAGTTTATAAAAATATGATTGACGTGTAAAAGTGTTTGTACAAACCTACTAAAATCATCCACATTGTTTTAAAACCCTACTAACATTATACATGGCTAACCATTGCCATGCTAACACAACTGTGCACTCCTAACAATGAAGATTTGCAGCGGCTTGCAGCGATTTAAGCTGGATTTGCATAAGACCTAGCGGCAAACAGCGCTTCGATGAAAAGCGCTGATATTTATTTAGAAAGCGCATTGTGATTGCTTTTTAGGGTGATGGTAAGTAATTAAATGTACTGAGGTTGGCTAAGTTGTTTTGTGGCTGTTACTGAAATCCGGTATTCAGGACTTGTTTAAAAAAAAATATAAAAGAAACATTGAAACCGTGGGTGTCGTAAGTAGTAACTAAGGGACTTACTAGAAAATGGGCAGCTGCGTTCTCTATGCATTTTACCACTATACTGCGATCGCTACCCCGCCTGCCAAGCGTGGTGATTATGGCAAACCCCCACAAATTGGGGGAAGCCTATGTCAAGCAGTGGACGTCTTTCAGCTGAAATGAAGTTTTTTTTTTTTGGATGGGAAATCATCAAATGACTCCTCCCGCTCTGGGTGGAGCGGGAGGGCGTGTCAGACTTGGCTTACTGACAAAAACCCACCCGTGTTCCTTCAGTTGCCCATGTGCTAGGGTCACGGTATCTCTTTCGAACAAATCTCGCGACCCTGGCAGAAATCTGGTAGCTTGTGGTGAAAGATTTGTTCGCTAAATTATCTCGGCTCGTCAGCCAAAGCCATTCGGACACTCTGAATGTTTTTGAGATACTGCGTACTTTATTATACTGTGGCTATATCTTGTAGAAGTTCCATTTGATGTCGAAGGTAAGGATTAACCGTTTAGTCATCCCATTTCTGCGGCGCATATGTATGTAAGTGAGAGTAAGTAATCGCTATTGTTTTCGTGTAAAAATTAATGCTAGCATCTCGCGCACAATTCCATCATGATCCATGCTTGCGCCATTGAGAGAAAATAGAGGTATAGAGTGCATCCTGGCACGTCGTTAAAACACACTAATCGATTTTCAGCCGCAGGAGGAGACGCCCCGGGCGTCGGTAGTCGATTGCGGACTCCCGGCCACCGTAGGCGCGAGTTTGCGGGCGGCGAGCAATAGCTCGCCGCCCGGTAAGGACCAAGCTCGGGTCGACGGCGCGTAGTGTTCCACGCGCGCCTCAAAGAGATGTCAGCAAAACTGAAGGGATCTGCTAAGACCGATGCCTGCCAGCGTTACGGTATCTTTTTCGAACAATCTCGCGACCCTGGCAGGCATCGGTCCTAGCAAAATGTTGATGATTGAATATTATCATGATTTATGTCCCTAAGTAGTAACTTGTGGCTTAGGTATAACATCAGAACGGTTCAATCAATTTTACAACAACATTAGCTGTTGGCGGGACCAACATCTTAACGTGCTCTCTGACGCTGTCATCTTTGACAGTCGTTACTGGTCCAAACCCGAAAGTCTGACGACTAGTCTTACCAAGGGTTATCGTATTACCCATTAACTGAGTTGCTGAGGTCGTATAAGCAGTTGGTCCTTTTAAAATTAATTGGTATTCAGCGGCATCCAATTAGACTGAAAGCCAACCCTAATATAGCTTGGCAGGTGATAATATTTTATAACCAGCTTCTGCCCGCGACTTCGTCCGCGTTAAATTTTTTGTTCCCCCGACCCTTCCCGTCGCGTCAAATCGCCTACCCGTGCGATTTTCCCCGTTTTTGCAACATTTTTCATTACTGCTCCGCACCTGTTGGATGTAGCGTAATGTTATATAGCCTATAGCCTTTCTCGATAAATAGGCTACCCAACACAAAAAGAATTTTTCAATTCGGACCAGTAACTCCTGAGATTAGCGCGTTCCATCAAACAAACAAACAAACTTCAGCTTTATAATATTAGTATAGATTGTAGGTTTCAATCAACTCAGCTTTGTCTAACGCTGGACATTGGCCTCTGCCAGACATCGCCACGACACCCTATGTTTCTCCTTTCGCAGCCAGTCTGTCCCAACTTCTTTAAGTCGTCGGTAAATCTGGTTGTGGGTTACGTAACGCTCAATACGCTTAGTACGCATAGCTGCACCCTAATTGCGAAACGCACTATTTATCAGAATTTGAATGGGATTGAAGACTATTTCTAAACCATTGCGTCATTTGTTCGAATAAATTGTCGGCTCAGCAACGTAAATAACGCAATGAATGTTGTTTAACTATCAATAAGAAACCAATTCCTACCGATAAAAAGTTACGCAATCACCCCTCTGGTTTATTACATAAAATTAGCTTCTGTCCGCGAATTTATCCGCGGAAACTTCTTGAATCTCCGATCAACCTCGGATCATCGCATCGCTTGCTCACGGTATTACTTTGTTTCCAAACAGCGTTCTTTTTTACTTTTTTGTTCATGCTCAGCACCTAAAGTCGCTAGCGTGACGCTAAGTAGCCTATAACTTTCCTCAAAGATTAAGCTATCAATTAATGTCGAAAGATTTTTTCAAATCCATCTAGAAGTAACAGAGATAAGCACGTTCAAACAAACAAACAAACAGACTCTCCACCTTTATTATTGGTAAGTGTAGACACGTACATAAAGATAGATACAGTATTTTTTTTTTGGATGGGAAATCACCAAATGAATTCTCCCGCTCTGGGCGGAGCGGGAGGGCGTCTCAGACTTTTACTGACTAAAACCCACCCGTGTTTCTTCAGTTGCCCATGTGCCGGGGCCACGGTATCTCTTTCGAACAATCACGCGACCCCGGCAGGAAGATAGATACAGTGGAACTTCCTTAATTATTATAAATAATATTATCATTTAATTGAGAACAAATTCACATGCCACACATTATTAGCAAATAATACTAAAAACTATGTTACTAAATCATTACTTACCGTTCACAATTCCGCTATTTAATATTATAAAGAATGCCTTTAGAACCGTAAACGGTACAAAAGAACTCATAAACTTTACCAACAACAGCCCCATACTCGAATTTACACCCAAATTCCCACAGACTATTATGCAAAGCCAGTATAACAATGCTTAGCGAAACTAATCCCGACAACACTGCAACTACTGTTCTTTTGTTACTGTGACCGCCGACAGTTGTTCACGTATTGTATGCAGAATGCACAAATGGTCCAATATTAAAGCTTTGGTGTCCAATAATTCGATTAGCTAATTGTTGGTACGTGTTCGCACATTTTCGAATGTATTGGCGCTGGCGTTTTAGATTTAGGACTAGGTTTTTTGTGTTATTGTTGCAATATAATGTTGTTGTACAATACTAATATATATTCATAGTTGTAAGTTGTTCTTTCTTTACGTGTTTTCGTGTTGGATGTAATAAGGAATAGTAGAGTCTTCTAAATAGTCCATGTTGACATGGACGTATGTATATATATCGCGGCAGTTTTTTATAATGCTTAGCTGAAAATCGATTAGTGTGTTTTTACGACGTGCCAGGGTGCACTCTATACCTCTATTTTCTCTCAATGGTGCAAGCATAGATCATGATGGAAGTGTGCGCGAGATGCTAGCATTAATTTTTACACGAAAACAACGCCAGATCACTATTCACTGTCACTTACATGTGCGCGTGAACGTTTTTGTCACCTTCCTGTATGTAATTGTTGCAGGCAAATAATTTGATAGAAAATAGCAAGCTTCTGATAGAAATGTAAACATACTTGTCGGTGTTAAATTCTTAAAACAATCACTCAGTAAACAAACACATTCATTCTTATTTCGAAAGTTTTGACTTGATGTGGAATGAATAATACATACTGCAGCGTAAATCCGCTGCGGACGAAACTTTTTGGTTTCTAAATCAACCTTTTTTTGAAACACTGGCCTTTATATTTTTTGTTCTACCTCAAATTTCGAACCTGTAAAAATTGAAGGCGAAAATTTTCTCTTGTCAACGGGCAGACTGCAGATTGAATCCGAACGAATCAGATGAATTTTTTATTTTCGGAACCTCCAGGCCTAAATTTCTATTATTGAGCCCTATATTTTAAATAAGTCTACGTTGTATTAAGTGCTATCCGCTCAAAGTGAAAAGTTCTGTGTGCAACTCATCCGTTTAGCTGACGACGACCATACAAGCCGAATTTCGGCTTTTCCCCGACGGGCTTCTGGGAACCGGCTCATTGTGAGGTCTACGACGTGTCCAGTCGACGTCGTCGTAACATAGTTGCGGACATTCGACTCCCGTCGCAGAGTTTTGGTGACCTCGCTGACACCGATCCATTGGCGTCGCTAGACATCGGCACCAACGGCAACCTTCCAGAGCGTCACATCCAGCTAGTTTAAGGGACCTCTTTACATTACCTATTTTCTCATTTTACTGTAGTAGATTATCTAATAATTATTTTCTACTCTGTTATCTAACTTCGCATACTAATAATTATAACGTGTATTTTACGGTTTAACTTAGTGTACGTTACAAAAAGGATCATATTGATCTACGTGCATAGGCCTATATTTTGAATCGATTGCAATCGTTTTAGGGATAGGTCGTGCGCGAAGATAATTTCCGTTATATCTGTTTAACCACTAAGTTTGACTCGTCCCTCTTTTTTAAAATCCATTTTTTTCTCAATCTACAGTCTAACATATACCTTTTTATATACTATTGTTTTTCTTATTTTTCAAAATTATACAGTAATTTTTAAAAGTGGTGAATTGGTGTTTTTTTTCTCAACCGTCTCGCTACAAAATGGCGCCCGAACTAAAGGTAAGTTCATTACTAATAATTTATTTTTTTTGTTACCTTGTGTGTGGTTGCTCCATATGAGCAAATTTTAATTTTATTGTGAGTTTCAGATTTTACAATCGGCAGAAACCGGTGTGGAACTGGAAAGGATTTTGTCTCGGATGCTTCGTTGAATATACCTCATACGCGTGTGGACTACGGAACTGCTTACTGAAGTTTATTTTCCTTGTTTTAATGTGATGTTTGTGCATTATTATTTCAAAGAATAATTTTGTAACCATACCCAATATCTCTCTTTTATTTCTCCCCCAAAGAAATACATTTTTAACCCGTGTTTTATTCCATTCCTATAGGTAGCTGTAGTTAGTTTCCCGTAGTGTGTGTTTGATGTGTGGATGTTTAGGCGTCGCGATAATAAGGTAAGTTTTTTGAATGTTGGTTTGCTAGTGTCTATTTTCCTTTTTTTAGATTCTGAGCCCAGCTGTTACCTTTGTCGTTTATTTGTCGTCCTATTCCCCTATCGTTCTTACTACTCGGTATCTAACGCGTTCCAGCTAGTTTCAGCAGACTTGACATTTATTCCTGATTTTTCCTTTGCGTTATAAACATGGCAGAAGAAGCTTCTATTAGTGAGACACCCCTTCGCGAAAGCCCGATTATTTCTAGACCACCACCGATCCCACCTAGGGCAACTCCAGGTTCTAGTCTTCCATCTCCTATGAAATCTGAAGATTGTCCGCCTTACCCCCAAAAAAGATTCTCACTTATGAAATGGCACGTTAGTTTCTCTGGCGATACGTCTGTTAGGGAGTTCTTTTCGTTTATTGAGGAACGAAAAGAGGGAGACGACATATCAGACGGTTATCTCCTTAAACGCTTTTATGAACTGTTGACTGGCGACGCTTTGGAGTATTACAGGTCAATTCGCCGACCTGATATGACTTATTCTGAATTAAAACAAAACTTTTTGAAATCATTTGGACCTATAGATTTCGAGTTCAAAACTGAACAACAGGTTAGAACTCTAGAACAAAAACCTGATCAATCTGTTAGAGATTTTACCAGGAAAATCTCGCGATTAAACGATTCATTGCGCAAACCGATCGGTAAAGATGATTTATTAGAAATAATTATTCATAATATGCACAATAAATATTTTCCATGTCTATCTATTCGCAAGTTTAAAAACTTGGATGAACTTGTTGATATAGTTTCTCATTTTGAAAGTTTTTTGACCAAATCCACTAAATCCGTTTCAAGCGTAAAGAGTACACAACAATGTCCAAAATGCAATAAAACCGGACATCACTATCGTACTTGCCCTAATTTTCCTGGTATGCTATGCTTTAAGTGCCGCACACCTGGTTTTATAACTCGTGATTGCCCAAAATGCAATCCAAAAAAATGTTTAAACCACCGGCGACACGCATTACTCCGTACAGTGTCACCGGTGATAGCGTCCGATTCATCTGATAACCGCCCTTTTATCGAGATTTTGTTGTGTAACCAAGTTGTTAGAGCTCTTCTTGACTCTGGTGCTCAAATGTCCCTTATTAGTGATCGTTTAACTCAGCAACTAGGTATCTCACTGAACACAAATGATTCGTGTCCTCGTGTTATTTCCGCTAATAATTCGCCTATTGATATTTTGGGAACTATTTATCTCCCAGTTAAGTTTAATGGTACAACCTTTGTACATGAGTTTTTAGTAGCACGTTCTATGTCTTCTTCTGTAATTTTAGGTATCGAATTCTGGAACAAGTTTGGTTTAACTTCCGTTTTTAGCCGAGCATTTAACAAAAATATCAAAGGTAATATGTTCCTTCCTTCCGATACTCATTCTCCTCCTCAAGTTTCTTCTATTGAAGAGGTTCGTTATATTCATCCTCGTAACATTCTTTCACCTGATCAAGAGTTAAGCCTTCAAAAGGTCATTGATGAGTTTGAAGATATTTCATCTGATAAAATTGGCCTTGGTAAGACTACTTGGCTATCACACAAAATAAACACAACAGGACCACCAATTAGACAACGATTTTACCCTCTTTCTCCTGTTAAACTAAAGATTCTTAATGAGGAAATTGATAAGATGTTAGAGATGGGTGTCATTCGTCCCTCTCGTTCTCCTTGGGCTAGTCCAGTGGTAATGGTTACTAAGAAGGATGGTTCTGTTCGTTTTTGCGTCGATAGTAGGAAGTTGAATAGCGTTACTACCAGGGATTCTTATCCTCTTCCCCGTATTCACGATATCCTTGATAACCTTCGCGGTGCTAGATATATGAGCTCGCTTGATTTTAGAAGCGCATTTTGGCAGATCCCCCTTGCCGATAAGGAGAGTTGTGAGAAAACTGCCTTTATAGTACCTCAACGTGGTTTATTCGAATTTGTCAGAATGCCATTTGGTCTCACAAATGCAGCTTCTGAGATGCAACGTCTTACGGATATGATTGTCAATTTTGAATTTACTTCAACTAGTGATAACTATGTTTTCGGTTACGTTGATGACCTAATTTTGATTTCCAAAGATTTCAACAGTCACCTCGCACTCCTTAGAAAGGTACTAAAACGCCTCAAAGAAGCCGGCTTATCTATTAACCTTAAAAAATGTGAATTCTGTAAAAGCGAATTAAAATATTTGGGTTATATTGTAAACGAAAAGGGTTTACAAACTGATCCCAGCAAGCTTGATGTTATTAGGGACTATCCAACTCCTACTACCGCTAAATCACTGCGCGGTTTCATTGGAATGTGTTCCTATTATAGACGTTTCGTTGATGGTTTTTCATCCATAATAGCTCCACTCACTGCCCTTATAGGAAAAAGGAAGGGTCGTGACCCTATAAGTTGGGATAATGCCGCCGATAATGCATTTATCAAATTAAAAGAGGCGCTAATTAATACCCCTGTTATGGCTTGTCCTGATTTTTCGAAGCCTTTCATTTTACAATGCGATGCATCATCTGTTGGTCTTGGTTCGGTTCTTTCACAAAAAAATGATAACGTTGAACATCCTATCGCTTATTTTCCAAAGCGGAACGTAATTATAGTACTACTGAACGTGAGCTTTTGTCTGTTCTTGATTCTATTAAACATTTCCGCTGCTATTTAGACGGGATGAAGTTCACTGTTATAACGGATCATATGGCCTTAAAATGGCTCCTTACGCTGAATAACCCTTCCGGACGTTTAGCTCGATGGGCTACTATTATTTCTCAATATACTTTTGACATCGTTCATCGCAAGGGTACACAACACGTCGTTCCAGACGCTCTATCTAGAATGTATGCTTGTCCAGTTACTTTCGATCAAGGTCCAGACCATACTAATGATAGGTGGTATAAAAAGGTTTATTTAGGTGCTCGCGATACTCCACAAATGTTTCCAGCATACACCATTCGGAACGGTGTTCTTCTAAGACGCATGCCGATCGTTAGTCCTTTGTGTTCTGATCCTTGGCGCATGGTTTTACCCACTGAAAAGGTTCCATCTGCGATTTGGGAAGTTCATAATAATCCTTACTCCATACATCCTGGAGTCACAAAGACTTATCTTAAGCTCAAGGATGTTTTCTATTGGCCGAACATGTATCGGGATGTTACAGAAACATTAAGGCAATGTGAGGCATGTAAAGCCTATAAGATCGCGAATACTCAACCACGTGGTCAAATGTGTTATCCCAAGGAGGTTTCCTTGCCGTTACAAATGATTTCTATCGATATCATAGGACCTTTACCTATCGCTTATTTTGGGTACAAATACATTCTATCTATGGTCGACGTTTTCTCTAAATATGTCTGGCTTGTTCCTCTTAAAAAA
Organism: Aporophyla nigra; assembly: GCA_947507805.1. Taxonomy (NCBI): domain Eukaryota; kingdom Metazoa; phylum Arthropoda; class Insecta; order Lepidoptera; family Noctuidae; genus Aporophyla; species Aporophyla nigra. The sequence continues at coordinate 12,729,022 of OX382315.1, read as the reverse complement.
GTTGACGCAAGTTCAGTTATTAAATCCTTGGAATCTGAAATATTTTTTAATTTCGGAGTTCCGCGGTCAATACTGTGTGATAATGCTACAGTTTTTCGTAGTAATCAGTTTATAAATTTTCTTAGGTCTTTTCACATTGATTCCCCAACGTATACCCCTTATTATACTCCTCAAGCCAACACGGTAGAACGCTATAACCAAAGTGTCGTGACGTGTTTGAGCATATTAGTTGGTGAGAACCAAAGAAATTGGGCAAAATTGTTACCCAAAGTCAAACTTTATCTTAATTCCTGTATTAATTTAGCGACAGGTTTCACGCCAAACTTCCTCATATTCGGTAGAGAGGTCTGTATGGATTCATTTCGCGCTAATAGCCAGACTCTAAGCACTAATTTAGCTGAAAGTCGGGAACAACATGCGAAGAATCTGACTTCCCTGGCTGAGATTTATGCGAAAGTGGCAGACAATCTCTCTTCTGCTTTCCTACGAAATTCTCGAACTTATAATACAAACCGGACAGCAATTACACTTAACACTGGCGACATTGTATGGAGGCGTAATTTTTCAAAGTCTTCAGCTAGTGAATATTTTTCTGGAAAGCTTGCTCCTCGCTTCATTAAATGCCGAGTGATCAGGGTCGTGTCTAGGACTACATATATCCTACAAGACTGTGATTCCTCTCATACCGGCAAATATCATATAAAAGATATTCTTAAATGATTAATTACGTTAATTTAACCTTTCTTATAAGAATTAATTTTTTTTTTTTTCTGACTGAAGTCATTTTTTTTTTTCTTACTGACGTCGTTTTATGTCTGACTGCAAGTCGTTATGTCTGACTGCAAGTCGTTATGTCTTACTGCATGTCGTTATGTCTTACTGCATGTCGTTTTGTCTGACTGCATGTCGTTGTCTTACTGCATGTCGTTATGTCTGACTGCAAGTCGTTTATTTTTCTTTGTTCTTGTATATATTTAGGGGATTTCCAGGATTTAATTAGGTCGTTTATTTTCATTAATTAATTCCTAGATTTTATGTCTTTCGTTATTGTTAGGTTTAGTGGACACATCTGGAGCTCGCACTGATAACGTTTAAGTGAAGGTCGACTTTCAATTTTATTCTGTATCAGCTGCACTGCGATGTTGTTAGTTTTTAATACCTTTGCTGAGTCATATTATTTATAGGTTTATTAAGTTAGGTTATTTAGGTTAGTTTATTTCAGTCCTCCCCTGTAGGGTTGTCTCCTGCTTATACATTTGAGTGTTATTGGTTTGGCACTCTTATATGGTGTCACTCACTTAGGGTTGTCACTTCCTTTAAGAGTTGCCACACACCTTTTTTTTTTGCTGGAAAAGGGGTACTGCAGCGTAAATCCGCTGCGGACGAAACTTTTTGGTTTCTAAATCAACCTTTTTTTGAAACACTGGCCTTTATATTTTTTGTTCTACCTCAAATTTCGAACCTGTAAAAATTGAAGGCGAAAATTTTCTCTTGTCAACGGGCAGACTGCAGATTGAATCCGAACGAATCAGATGATTTTTTTATTTTCGGAACCTCCAGGCCTAAATTTCTATTATTGAGCCCTATATTTTAAATAAGTCTACGTTGTATTAAGTGCTATCCGCTCAAAGTGAAAAGTTCTGTGTGCAACTCATCCGTTTAGCTGACGACGACCATACAAGCCGAATTTCGGCTTTTCCCCGACGGGCTTCTGGGAACCGGCTCATTGTGAGGTCTACGACGTGTCCAGTCGACGTCGTCGTAACATAGTTGCGGACATTCGACTCCCGTCGCAGAGTTTTGGTGACCTCGCTGACACCGATCCATTGGCGTCGCTAGACATCGGCACCAACGGCAACCTTCCAGAGCGTCACATCCAGCTAGTTTAAGGGACCTCTTTACATTACCTATTTTCTCATTTTACTGTAGTAGATTATCTAATAATTATTTTCTACTCTGTTATCTAACTTCGCATACTAATAATTATAACGTGTATTTTACGGTTTAACTTAGTGTACGTTACAAAAAGGATCATATTGATCTACGTGCATAGGCCTATATTTTGAATCGATTGCAATCGTTTTAGGGATAGGTCGTGCGCGAAGATAATTTCCGTTATATCTGTTTAACCACTAAGTTTGACTCGTCCCTCTTTTTTAAAATCCATTTTTTTCTCAATCTACAGTCTAACATATACCTTTTTATATACTATTGTTTTTCTTATTTTTCAAAATTATACAGTAATTTTTAAAAGTGGTGAATTGGTGTTTTTTTTCTCAACCGTCTCGCTACAATACATACACATACAAACAATCACGTCTTTTTCCCATGGGGTAGGCAGAAACCACGGAACGCCACCTGCTACGATCTCTGCACACTTCTTTTGCCTCGTTTAGGTTCATACAATTGGTCATACACTCACGCCAGTTGCGAGTACTACGCACCTGACCTTTCTGAAGTACATCACCAATAAGGTCAATATATGTCCTCCTAGGGTATCCCCTCCCGGTGTTTCCACTCACATCTGCCTTGTAAATACCTTTATTAATAGAAATAATAATTGACAACCTACTCCTTTTTGTTTAGTCGGTTGTATCGTGTGTTCCTCACACACGATCTGTCGTATACAAGTACGACTCGCACTTGGCCGGTTTTTATTTATGTCCCCTGTAAAAGAGATTCCGATCCTATTTATTACAGAATAATCAATTTTTTCAGGCATTTGCCTGATCGGTCTTTTGAAATGGCTTATTATTTGTTAATTTTCCCACAGACGCAAGTTATCCAGACGTTTTAATAGCTATTTAGTTTTTCAACCTACAGCAGTCTTTTAATAATAAAACAAAAAATCATAAAATAAAATCAAACTCACTAAATCATCACAGTTTACCAACATAATTTAATTACTACCCTCGGCCGCAATCGCCCGTGAAACAAGATAAACAAGCACATTCATTAGAGATGTATTCAACTAATTCCGAACGAGTAAAGTTGTGATGTTGTGTCACTTCGCCAGAAAATACTTACGACCAGAAGATCGACTTTCTGCAACGTGGAAAAACGCGCGCACACATGGCAACATGACCACGAGCTACACGATCAAGCCACATGCGTCTTGCGACAGCGACTGCGAAGAAAACAATTGAAAGAAGTTATTTAGAGCATGCTAAAGGTCAAAGCGACACGACCTGTGGAGTGAGGAATCAGAGGTCTACTCTGCCAAGGTCACGGAATTGTTTGAAAGAGTTACCGTGGAACTGGCACAGACAACTGAAAGGACACGGGTGTGTTTTAGTCAGTAAAAGTTAGACACGTCCTCCCGCTTCGCCCAGAGCGGGAGACGTAATTTGATGATTTCCCAGCCACAAAAAAAAAAGCTACACGATCAAGCGACACGCGTCTTGCATCAGTGACTCCGGAGAAAATAAATAAGAGAAGTTATTTAGATCATCCCAAGGGTGCAACACTACCTGTGGATTGACGAATCAGTAGTCTATCCTACCAGGGTAGCGGATCTGTTCAAAAGAATTACCGTGGACCTGGCACAGGCAACTGAAGGAACACGGGTTGGTTTTAGTCAGTGAAAGTCTGACACGCCTTCCCGTTCAGCGCAGAGCGGGAGAAGTCATTTGAAGATTTCCCAACCTTAAAGGGCGTCTACTCTAACGAAGATACAGGCCCGTTCGAAAGTATTTGATCCGTAAAAACAAGTGTAAAATTTATCTTTTGGTACTGACAGGCAAAAACATTTAGGCGTACTGTCAAATCATGTTCTCATTATTTTTTTGATAGGAACCCAAACTAATCTTATGTCTGTAAGTGTAAGTAAGTAAAGTGTAGACTCTCTGGTGACACGCTCGCACGATTTCGCACAAGACTGGCCTGTTAGTCTAGTGGTTAGTTACCCTGACTGCTAAGACTGAGGTCGTGGGTTCGATTCCCACCCAGGACAATTCTTTGTGTGATGAGCACAATCATTTGTTCTGTGTCTGGGTGGAATTTATCTATAATATGTATGTATTTAGAAATATATAAGTATATTTATCAGTTGTCTGGTTGCCATAGTACAGGCTCTGCCTAGTTTGGAATCAGATAACGGTGTGTTGGTTGTCCTAAGATATTTATAAGATTTTTATTTATTTTCACAGGCTTTTCAATAGCAGCAATCTAATAGCAACCTTAAGACCACCTTCACACGGACGTAAAAGTTTCGTGACAGGATATATACACACTGTATTTTTGAAAATACATTGTGCTGAACCGAGCATAAGAAATCGAACAGAGTGCAACCCGCGTTTTGGAAAAACGCAATGCGCGATTTTCAACTCTCAGCGCTAAGCAATGCGTTGAAGTTGCAGTGTGCGAAAATATCCTGCCGCAATATTATTACACTCGTGCTGACATTCTCTTACTTAACGAAAAGAATGTTCCCTATGATTTTGACAGAATACAAAATCAGAGATAAATAACTGTATCAAAGCTACACAGCTAGAAAACTGTGTAACTTTGACCAAACAAACGACAGTCTCAAACGTAAGTACCGTTGCACTTGCGATACGTGAAGCGTGTCTGTAAGTGCGTGCGTTTTCGTTCGTTCTATGAAACCGGCCTTCTGTATTTAGTTCTACTGTGACTTCGCTCCGTGCGTCGCCAACTGCGTCGATAGAAAGTTTGGCTTTATGTGAAGAACCGTCATTCGGAAAATTGTTGGTAAAAGGTTTTAGTTTGACTTTTTCTTAAGTCAGTATGATTAGGCTGGAAACCTTAGAAACATAGTTGCTAGGCAGATTGAAGAGCTAGCTGAATCTTAATTTGGTTATTATTCTATTATATTATATTTGTTTAACATTTATCATCAGGCCTATTACCGTTTCTTGTGAATCGGTTAAATCTGTGGCTATTTGTAAGGTGCCCTTGCCTAGATTTTGCGTTTTTATTTCTATCTTTTCCGGTTATGTAGTAGGTTCAGCCGACAATTGGTCGACAGTTCACGTGACCAGATGGCTGGGTTGTTTTTCGGCTAAAGAATTAGCATTGCCATTTAACGTTGCAATGCTGCCAGTCTTCTTGGCACGTTTATTAATATGATCAATGTGGACGAGTATTTCGACGTTTAAGTTTTGATTTTGTATTTTTATAGTTAGTTAGAAATAGAAATATAATTTATTTGCATAAAACATGGTATAAGGTGTTAAAGATAAAATATAGAGCATACATATTTAGCTTATATTATAGCATGCAACAATAGTATATATTTTAAACTATAACAAGTAATTACCTTCTAAATCGTACCATTAAATAGTGCAAAACCCAATCTCGTACATGAAATTAAATGCACACAATTTAGATTTTTCGATACGCCAGTTGTATCCAAATCCCTACAAAATACCTCATATCATTTGCATAACTTAAGGTTGATTTAAAATTAAAATAAGCTTCTCCCCTCGTGTCTTGCAACAATGGGGCCCTAACATGTACATCTATTAATAAATTAATGTAGATTCGACCCTAAATTCGGATTCTTCATAGAAAGAAACAAAGCTGATGCAATTTAAGACTCTACTTTCAAGAAAATAAAGCAGGAAATTGAATGGAAGGTAAGGTGTGAGGTGCAAAGAATAAATAGCGACAGTTTAATAATTTATCAAGGATTAATTTTATAGCTTGTCATGTCGGGATCATAAAGGCATAAACTGGACCCTAAAACGGTATAATCCAGTGACGTGTACTTTTAGAAAATGTATAAGTTTTTTTCTTTCAGTATAAAATTAACATATATAAATAAATGGCGTGATTTATTAGCAGTTTTCGTCGTAGTAGGAATGGGCTTGGTGCTTTGCAGGCACTTTTTCGTGTAGAATATCTGTTTGGTATAAAAGTGTTTTCACTGAAAGGCAGAAAGGTTTTCACTGAAGACGCGACACGTAGAACAATTTCTATGAAAATGTAATTTATACTGTTCTACTAGAATCGCCTTGCGCTGTTACACCGTGGCTGTCTGTGGAAGCCTTAACAACGAAAAATATATTAGTGAAGTTTTTAACCGACTTCAAAAAAAGGAGGAGGTTTTTTTAGATTTTTTTTATTTTATGTTTGTTAGCTCATAACTTTTGACTGGATGAACCGATTTTGATAATTCTTTTTTTTATTTGAAAGCTGGTGCTTCACGAATGGTCCCAGTTAACATTTAATTTGGTTCCAATGGGGTCCATGTGAAAACCACATAAGTCTTAAATTTGCATTAAGTATTTGCGCAACAAATGAACGAATGACGCGATTAGATTAGTGCGGGGTATCTACTATAACTAAAAAGGAAAAACTTTTTACAAAAAAAAATACAACCGACTTCCTAAAAAAAACACTTTAATTTCGAAAGTCGGTGTTTGAGGATCTGGTATTTTTTTTAGGAAGTCGGTTGATATTTTTTTGTAAAAAGTTTTTTCACAATTGTATCCGTTATTTGTGTGTACCATTTCATCCCGTGGGTATCGTAAGGCGCGACTTACTAGGGAATGTGCAGCAGCGTTGTCTATGCATCTAACCTCCATACTGCGACCGGCAACCCTCATGCCAAGCGTGGCGATTATGGCAAACCACCCCAAATCGGGGGAGGCCTATGTCGAGTGGTAGACGTCTTTCTGTAGAAATGATGATGACGATGATGATTTTTGTGTCGGTTCGTGTCTATAATATATTTATATAATACTAGCTTTACCGTGCTGTACCGTGTGGTGCCGGATGTAAAGAATAACACCACCCCATTTCTTCCCGTGGGTGTCGTAAAAGGCGACTAAGGGACTTACTAGAGAATGGGCAGCAGCGTTCTCTATGCATTTTACCACCATACTGCGATCGCCAACCCGCCTGCCAAGCGTGGCGATTACGGCAAAGCCCCCCAAATTGGGGGAGGCCTAAGTCCAGCAGTGGACGCCTTACGGCTGAAATGATGATGATGATTAATACGAGCTTTTGCCCACGGCTTCGCTCGCGTTAAATTCAGTGTAACACGGTTCCCCTTTCCTGATTTAGAACACAGAAGAGAACTACATGTACACAGAACATAATGTTAATTTAATACGGTACTGTAGACGAAATAATATGTCTATCCATTTGGGGCTAAAATGTAAAAGGGAAAAGCACGGCTTTTATAAGTTCACCCAAGCCAACAAAAAAAGAAAAAAAAAGTAGCCTATGTCACTCTCGATCCCTTCAACTATCTCCACTTAAAAAATCACGTCAATTCGTTGCTCCATTTTGCCGTGAAAGACGGACAAACAGACACACACTTTCCCATTTATAATATTAGTATATATTACTTGCACACAAGTAATACCTGTAGGACTCCTATATGACTTTTAGAGCACTTCAATACCTAGTACAACAACACGGCAACTTTTATGTATGCGTCACTTAATGTCCTCTAGAGGACGTAATATTTAAAGGCTCGTTCAGACTAGCGCGACGCGACGGTCGCGCTCGAATCGGCGATTTATATCCGTAGAACAATTTATGAAAACGCGCGCGACACTTCACACAGGGGCGACCTGTCGCGCCGCGTCGAGTAGCGCGACAGCTTATTAGTACATTTTGTATGGCGTCGCGGCGATTTCGCCACGAATTCGCTTCGACGTGGCGACGCCATACAAAATGTACTAAAAGCTGTCGCGCCGCTACAAGGACGTCGCACGCGAATCGCGGGCGATTCGCGCACAAGTGGTCGCGCAAGTGTGAAAGGTGTTGTGTCGCGGTATATCGCAGAATCGCCACCGCGACAGGTCGCGCGACATGTCGCGCCTATCTGTACGAGCCTTAATGTGACGTTTCATAAGCTAAACCAGCGCACTATTTGAGAGGTGAGGCATATTTATATATTTTTTAGAAGCGTCTTGCGCTTCCAAAGATACTACAACGGTCAAATTATGATAAGAAGTTTCGTAGTTATAACGGAAAACATGAACATACGTACATGCATAATAGTCAAAATCTTAACTCTCGTCGTAGTCGGGTAAAAGTAGTTCGTTAACAACAAAAATAATTTTGTTTTGATTGAAATCAACATTATAAGTTTTACAGAACTAAGAATGAATTATAGCTCATCCACTATGAAAACCGTACAACAAGCAATTAATATAAAATAATTACTAATAATAAGTTTCATCAAAACAATAATTAATGAAAGGCACTAACAATTTGTGGTGTATCAAACGTCAAAATCACAATTTAAACCAGCATAAATTGATCCCCGCCCCCTCTGTGTTGAAGCTGTAATCTATTGAAATTAAATTCCGGTTCTGAATGGGTGGATCAATTTATAATGGCCATGTCTCTATATGTTAGATTATTGTCAACCTTGTATTCAGAATCAATTCTGTTACGGACAATGGGGTATTAAATTTGTAGGATGACCACAAAGCTATTGTCCAAATTAATGTCCCTGTAGGATTAATTACGGATAGTGAATGTGCAGGCGAATAGGGATTGCGAAGTAAATTTTCTATAGGGAATTTCATTTTTTATTTATTGTAAAATAAATTATGCTATTTTATGCTTGTAATTATTAAAATATTTAGATTTCCTTAGCTCAAATTTAATACTTTCAATTTGTGTTTTAATTTTAAAAACACCGGTATTGTTAAGCCATTGTTTGTCATTTAATGGATATTAATGGTATTTGAATTATCACATACCAAAATGTAATTAAAAAAACGCTTAAGCATTTTTTTTATAGTTTTTATGCATTTCATAAAAATATTCAAAATTGATTTAATACTAACTTTTGCCAGTGGCTTCGCCCGCGTAATGGTCGGAAATAATATCACGAGAACGTATTACCGGTATTAAAAAAGGTTTAAAGTAATAAACTATCCATGTCCCAATTTTTATCCACAACCGTACGGCCGTTTTTACGTAATTGAGTAACAAATATCCAAATAACTCAACAGACATACAAACATTCAATTTGTAAAATTAGTGGGATTATAGGAAATATGATGAATGATGATTTTTGAGATGGTAGGTAAGGGACATGCTTTTACTGCCCCATCACAAAAAAAAATAAGGTTTAAAATGATACAAAAAATTCTCATTCTATCTACCTTTGATAAAGCTGAATTTGAAAGCGTTGAATTTATGCAAAAAGAATAGTGAGTGATTCGTAAAAAAAAGGTTATCACACCCAGAAATTATATCGCAATATACAAACCAAACTTCCATTTCTTTTCAAATGATATTCAACGACATTAAATTTTCATAACAAAACCTGCTAGCGTGAAACTGAATACGTACCGGGTAAAGTTCTTTGGCAAAATTACACCAACCCTAGATTACATCCATACCAAATTATATTTCACGTGAAATTACGCATAACTTATTTGACAGTTGTGTTGGAACGCGTCCTGTATTTGACATTGATTCATGGCCAACCTAGTTGGTATAGAAATGAGGGTAGTATTAAATCGTAGGAGATTCATTCGCTTGCAATGTTGTGGAACAAAATAGTGCATTGTTCTCACAGGATTTAAATGTGTAATTCATTTCAGAATTTTCGCATTAACGCTCTGTGTTGATTTCATTGTTGGAGCAAAATTTTAATTAAATAGTCTTTCTGCTGAGATTCTCTTAATTGGAAAATTGAGTGCAAAGAGAATAGTTGACTTAACTTTGTTTTAGTGTGCTACCAGTTGTATTGTTTTTGTTTCCTTGTTACACAGGGAAGCTGGATGTTTGTATTGTTTCTGGCAAAGTTGCGTCGATATATCGTACTAGAACGAGATTTCTCGCAACTGGTGCGCTCTTGGGTTTGTTTTCAGGATCGTATAGAGGGTGTCTATCTAGATTGACTACTATAAGGGTATTTATATATTATTAGCATCTGCCCGCGACTTCGTCCGTGTCAAATTTCTTGCTCTCCTGACCCACCCCGACGCATCTAATCGTTTACCCGTTTGGGTGCTTTGTAATCGTGTAAATCATAGCCGTGCGAGTACTTTTTGCTCGGCAAGTAAGCGTCCTAGCGTAATGTTATATAGCCTTCACCAATAAATGGGCTATTTATATATACATTTTATTTATATTATAATATAATTCAACACTAATAGATTTTTTAATTCAAACAAAGCGTTCCCGAGACTAAGGCGGTCAACCAAACAATATCTTCAGCATTATAATTTTATAATAATTTATAATATAGTAAATAAAAATAAGAGCAATTGCGTAAGATATTATTCAAAGGCAATGCTTTTTATTTTGACAGTGAAATAGCATTCATTGCGTTGCTAAACAGACAAATTTTTCAAATATAAACCAGTAAACATGCGTGTAAAATGTTGTACAACAAATACAAAATGTTTATTTCAGTACAAACTAGTATACATTTGACAATTTGTATATTTGCTATTCAGAAGTACAGTAAAGGTTGTCTACCGAATTCGACCATTATGTTGTACAGGCTGGCGAAGAACTTTAGTTGCATTTAAACTGTCAAGCTCATTAAAAAAAGTAATAGCAGAAAAAGAGTACCCGGGAGATTGGCTAGACAAGCCTAAGGAAGAAGATAAAAATACATTATACGGCCATAAGTTCACGCCTTTTCTCTTGGGGGCAGAAATTACAGAACGCCACCTACTACGATACTTACATACTCCTTTTGCCTCGTTTATGTTCATACATCTGGTCATACGCGCACGTCGGTTGCGAGTGCCTTGCGTTTCTGAAGAACATCACCAATAGGTCACTATAATGTACTCCTAGGGCGTCCTCTTCCAGCGATTCCAGTCACATCTGCCTTGTGGTAGCCGCATTTTATTCATCCTCTCAACATGACCAAACTATGTCAAAATACTCCGTTCAATTTTTGTCACTACATCTTCTTTCAAACTGCACCGTTGTCTTATCACAGCATACCTCAGCCTATCATTCACAGTCGCACCACACATGCATCGCAAGGAACGCATTAAAGTAAGAATTGCAGAATGATACTCTATAATTTTAAAATTATTTGCTTCTGTACAGTTCGGAATTGCAAAATTATTTGCTTTAGTATCTGTAAATGAACACAAACCGCTAGCATATTTAACGACTAACAAACATTTCACTGCAATAACTTGTCAAAATAAATACAATTAATATTTAAACCAATCAGTGTTTGCGCTATTAACTTTTCAGCCATTCGAGCATTAACTAAATGCGATTTTAGTAACATTAAGCCAATTTATTTTACAAATCGGATAGGAATTCACATTAAATTAAATTAAGGGTTATTTGGTGTAAAATTAACTATTTGCACTAAGCTCTGTTTAGGCTGTGTGATCGTATTGCATTTATACGATCACACCACAAAATGTTTATAGCCTGTATTTAATATTATTTATATTGAGACCAGAATAGCAATTTACGTCTTTTCGATTTGCTGTCGGATTCGATTGTAAGGTTCGTTTAGGACAGTTACGAAATAGGTCTTTATTAAATTATTTACCACTTTTACAAATTAAGAAATAAGGAAAATACGCTTATTTACGGTGAACATGGCGCAAAAAAAGGATAGGAACACAAAAAAGAACAAGTTAACAGGGAAAATATGCATCGCATCCATGCAAATCGCTCATGGCCTCGGCATAATGCTACGGCCCTGTAAGAAAAAGAGCCCAAGTGCTGATCCTAACGACAACCAGCGTCGATTAGTTTGATTTGAAAAGAGCAGCAGAGAACAGCAGACTGTTATTATAACCGATGAAAAACTTCTAATCTATTCAGAATCATACACTGCATGCATGGTTACTCTATGTGCGTCTATGTTCCTACCACCCTGTATAATATATTTTATATTCAGGCAATGGTTTTAAATAAATAGGTACTACTGATCTTTTAGAAAAACTTTTGTCAATCCTACTTAGTTGGAACTTAATCAAGCTCAGAGTTCTTCCTCGCATTGCCTCAAATCATGAGTTAAGTCTGGCCCCGACCTTATCATAACGCATTTAAAATGTATGAAAACCATAACTTTGGCTTCTAGCCAAGTCACACAGCTGAAAGTTACTACCGAGGAGTTTGTCGCGTTTTAGGAAATGTGAAACTTACTCCGGAAGCAAATGTCAACAGATTTTTTATGAAATTATTTCAATTTTACTATAAGAATTTGATGGAGTTACAGTCAGTCAATTGAGAGGATGATGCAGATGTGAGCGGAGATGCCGATGGTGCAATAATTTTATTACAGTGCTCTAAAAATGGTGAAGGAAAACCACGTGAGGAAACCGACATATTCTGTAACCAAAAATTCTGAGACATGTGAAATCTACCAACTCGCACGAGGCCCGCGTGGTAGATGGTAGCCCGCTTTCTCTCAAAGGAGGCCTTGTGTCCTAGCAGAGCAAACATAGGCTGATTATGCTATGGAATAATTGCAATTGTGATTGATAAACTACAAGTTAAAAAGCGTGTTTTTTAAACTATTATTTATTTTCAATTTTATTTTAGTTCGGCTAGCTAAAGCGGGCGTTTTATTTTTATTTTTTGCTATCCTGGTGATCCTAGCCAAAATAAGGCCACAAATTTATGAAATTATCGTATTTTCATCGGTCCTTGAAAAGGATGCGAAGTTACAAATTAAATCGACGTTTTGAAGATGGTGAAAATCACCATCCAAGATTCCGATACCGAGTTAATAAAAGCGAGTTAAAAATACATTTGAATTTACGTGCAAGTATCATGCAAGTAAAAAGGAGATCTCTCTCCCAAGACAATCAGAGAACGTCCCAGCGTCCATATTATGACAATGCTATGATTAATGACGGGACGTGGTGTCAACAACCCCGGTGAATCATCCGAATATTCATATAATTTCCATTCCGAGTGTCATTTCCTTAAATTGATGACCTGACTTGCCTCGTTAAGTTTCTAAAGTGAATTCTTTGGTTTGAGTATAATGTATTCGTGTTTTGGTTATTTAGGGTTTCAGCTGTTTTGGGCGTTGGGATCACTTATCATTTATTGAAAAAAGCTGTAATGTGCGAAGGTAGTGTGACGATCATAGTATGTTTGCAGGGCCAACATGGGTAGAAAATTGCACAAAATAGAGAGATGTTGAAGGAAAAGGGGGAGTGGTGTGGAACATGTCAAAAAAGCAAAAATAATTGTTTAAAGAAACCCCGTTCCGTTAAGTAACTTACCGATTAATCTTAAGATTTGATAAATGCGTGCTCTAGATGGACGGGTCCACTCAATCTGTGTGGTTTTCTCCTCAAAAGACCATTCCAGACACCAATCTAGATAGCTTTCATTCAGAAGATCTGACTAAAATTATCTGGACTTTAAAAGACACCGTGACCTCTCAGGTTGTTCCTGCCTTTCTTCTCAGAGTAGTCAGGTAAGAAACGGTGACCTCATCTAATTTTTAAAATATGCTTGACGTGTAAAAGTGTTTCTATTTATAAAAATTTAATAATTTATAATTTATTTTTACTTATCATTTTTCAATGATTTTTTTTTGTTAGGTACTGAATGGGCCATGTTGATATCTTGCCTGATGGAAAGCGATGGATGAGGTTTTTAATAAAATGAGGTGACTGTTCAATCTTCTTTGTAGAAAGAAAGAGGATACACCGCCACAAAATTTAAAAAAAAATCGTATACTGAGATTGAAATTAGAGTTCGTAACGCGAAAAACCGAAGACAAGCTAACGCATTAAATAAAGTCAAAATATTTCATAAATTAAAATTATTCCCGAAACTTCTAATCGACTCATCTTCGCAAAACGTGTAGAAGCGCTAATAATTAGCTCACTACCTAAACAAACCGCTGAGTTAGCAGTTTACAACTTACTTTCATTTGGGAGCGTCAATATTTGGGGACAAACCGACTCCCAACTTTATAGTTTATGAATTTGTGAAGCTGGTAACAGTTGTTGATTAATTGGGGATGGTATTTGTAGAGTCAATAAGATAGTTCGAAAAGTTAGGTACTTATGTGCCCTCGAGGTGAAAGTAAAGGCCGCAGGAATCCGCTGGTTGCAAGAAGCACAAAACCGGTTAAATCAATCAAATCAAAAGTAATTTATTTAAATTAGGTTGAGGATCAGCACTTTTCAAACGTCAAAATTACAAGTCGAAGGTCGAAGTGGTGGTGCTTGGGGGAGGCCTATGACTAGCAGTGGACTTCTTTCGGCTGCAATGATAATGAAGTTGAAGTGACCGTGAGGGCAGGCTTGGAAACCAGGTGGTGGCCTCTTAGAAAATACGTTTTTGTTGTTTGGTCGCAAGAAGGGCCCTTTGTCCACCGCAAATGTCACCGGGATGATGAAATGAGATCATTCGAACCGAGCATAACGTTCCAGTGACGGCAATAATACAACCATCAAAATTGAACTCAGTGGTTCCATATATCATAAATGATACACAAAACAAGGGTTCCGTGTGGTGCCAGACGTAAAAACCACCACCGCTTTTGTTCTCGTGAGTGTCGTAAGAGGCGACTAATGGACCTACTAGAGAATGGGCAGCAGCGTTCTTTATGCATTTTACCAACATACTGCGATCGCCAATCCATCTACCAAGCGTTGTGATGATTATGGCAATCCCCCCATATTGCGAGAGGTTTTTGTCCAGCTGAGACGTCTTCCAACCGAAATGATGATGACGATGATGACACAAAACAAAAACCGGGGGATCGGCGACGAAAATGTATTTAAAATAATTTTTTGTTTAAACTTTTTTGTTTATACTTTCATATGCATTTAAAAAAGCTGGTATTTTGATATTAATAAACCAGTATTTTGCTAAATGTCAAAAATACCACCCCAGGACCAGACCGCTTGCCTGGCAAAGCCTGGGTGCTGGCCTTGGAGGCTCTCGGGCCTCGAATAAGAGAGCTCCTAAGCGCATGCTTGAAGAAGGGCCAGTTCCCACTTCGTTGGAAGACGGGGAAACTGGTCCTCATTAAGAAACCAGGGCGCCCAGTGGACTCTCTGTCCGCTTACCGGCCCATCGTGCTGCTCGACGAGGTGGGCAAGCTGAGGCCTGTGTCCCAGGAGTGGGAACGTTATAGGCTGCTGATGAGATATGTGGTTATTTTGACATTACGAACAAAACACTACTATCGCCAGCCCGCCAGCCAAGCTTGGCAATTATGGCAACGACCTGCAGCTCAGTGGTCGTGGCTGTTACCACTGAACCAGCATTGCTCTTATTATGCCATAATAATGTAACTTAGCTGAACATAACTGGGGGAATTTTTATGTAAAATACACGTCTGCCTATCCCTCCAATAAATACAAACGTGCTGTTTCCACCGCAAAACTAAACCCAATCACAAATACATATTATGATAATTTGTCAAGCCAACATGTCGATTAATAAAATAAACCACTATTCACATGACATTAAGGAAACAAATCGATTGTAGCAGCCTTGTTTGTGTATACCAAACATATCTACATTCTACCGTTTGATATATTGACTCAACTTGATACATTGCTATGCCTACTGCCAACGTTAGAGTATACAAGCAAATACACGCAAGATGATTTACGGGAAACAGTTGAAATAATACTGATTTTGGGTGTAAGATGTACCCTGTCAGGGTCTCGAGATTTGTTCAAAAGAGTTACCGTGGTCCTGGCATATAGGCAACTGAAGGAACACGGGTGGGTTTTAGTCAGTTAACCTTCCACTCCGCCCAGAAGAAGACGTCATTTGATGATTTTCCACCCACTTAAAAAGGTGTAAGATGTATCATAATTACAAACACATTCATAATCAGTCTATATTGTTCCCACAGGTGGGACACAAGCCTCCTGTTGGTGAGAGGGAGTGGGCCGTAATCTACCACGCACGCCTAGTACGGGTTGATAGACGTCACATGTCTTCGACTTTTTTGTTCTAAGACATGTAGGTTTCCTCACGATGTTTTCCTTCACCGTTTTGAAAGCAGCGGTGATGAAATTGTTTTACACAAAGTAAAGGCCTGCCTGGGTTTGGTTTTACGACCTACAACTTGTTACTCGGAGCCAATACCACTGGGCCACCACTGCTCTAAACACATTGTCTTGATTGTTTTGGTCGATCGAAGTCTACGCTTGACGTGGTTCGTAAATTGGTGACCGTCTATTACATATCGAGACCCTTCCCTGCTTCGGAAAGTACGTTAAGCAGTTTCCCGGCTATAATTCATAGATCATTGACAGTTGTTACGAGTTGTCAGAAGTCCAAAAGTTTGACAACCAGTCACCAACAACGCTGGCACCTTATTATGCGCTGTGTTGCGAGCAGACTCGATTGTTTATACATATGTGAGTCACTGCTGCAAGCTCCACCTTGATGATAGACATTTGGCAGTAATTTGCATATACTTATGGTTTAAGGTTGAGTGATTAGAATAGGAATACTTGTGGAATAAAGAAATATATATACACCAAAGTGTGGTGTTACCCAGAAAATGGTTTATGGAGGTCAGATAGACAGTTGCCCCATGTAAAATAATGGTGTTCAGCTGCATCTAGTTTGACTGGAAGCCGATCCCAACATAGTTGAGAAAAGTCTAGGCAGATTGGTTGTCTTATGGCCGATTCCTATAATTTAAAGACCGTTATTGGTTAAAATGAAGACTCCTGTATCTTTACCAATAATTAAGCAAAGATTTCATAGCTTTGCTTAGTAGTCACATATGGAAATATGTAGCTATCACAAGTAAAATTTGCTTATGAATAGCTACCATTGGTAAGCAAAAGGATCCGTTTTGGAACTGAGCATTTGAGAACATAAGCATAATCAGCTGAGACACCGGCCTCCTCTCCTTAAGAGAGACTGGGACGTAATACACCACGCTGGCCCAGTGCGATTTTGTGGATGTCACATGTCTTCGAATTTTTGGTTCTAAGATATGTCGGTTTCCTCACAATGATGTCCTCCACCGTTTTGAAAGCGGTGGTGCTTTAATAATTTTCACAGAACAAAGTACCAACTGACGATCTAAAGAAAGTGGCTGGGACGGACTAGATGCTGAAGGCGGAGGACAGCGTATTGTGGTGCATCATGGAAGAGGCAGTCCAGCAGTGAATTGGAATAGGCTGAGTTGATTGATTGATAAAGCACCTGTCTGGGCTCGAATAACTCGTAAGTCGCGGCTGCTACCACATAGCAACGTGTGACTGATACTACCTTGGCCACCATCAGGGATAATACAAAAAAATTGTCGCCAAATATCAGAATTAGTCAGTCACTGGTTCAAAAATTATAAGGGGTTATTAGTGGCCGATCTGGAGACAGCTTACCCCAGCTTGGCCCACTTGAATCTCCAAAACTTGGGCACCTAAAGGAGATCTGTTTTCTCCCAAATTTTGTCGCTAATTAGTCGGAATCAGTCGCCAAATCATATCTACCAGACCGCACTGGGTTCACGTGGTGAATTATTACCCAATCCCTCTCACCGAGAGGAGGCCTGTGTCCCAGCAGTGGGAACATTATAGGCTGCTGCTGCTGAGTCGTCAAATCACAGATTTAGGCGGTGTATAAACAAAAAGAACCAGTGACCGACAAATTCTGATATTTTGTGACTAATTTCCGAGTATTTTTGTGTGTGACCAGAATTAAAATCCTTGATGGTGGCGAAGCCATCACAGCAGAGCCACGACTACTCTTTACCTACCGATTATTTCAAACCCCAATTCGCATCATGGTTCACCGTTCGTTTTCGGTCGAATAATTGCCCACCATTATTCACAAAACCAAACAACATACACACAAGCCATAAACACACAACGCAGTGCAACAACACGACGCAATATTTAACGCATTCTGCACCGAATAAGCAAACATTGCCGACTATACGTACTTATATAGAAGTGGGAAATGTTTGGGAAGATTCCAATTTGCCTGTCAAGCGCTTCTGACGCCACAACGCGTGGCACCGCGTTGTTGCAACATTATTACGGAGAGACATGCAGATTTCACTAAGGGATTAAGTCGCTTCGCCTAGCTTGAAAGACGCAGCGCTGCAGCGCCGCAGCGGTGCGGTGGCGCAGTCTTGTCAATTGTGTACCCAAGCTTATATTTGGAATTACAAATATTGGCTGGAAAAATCTTGTTTGGAATCGAAAACGAAAACTTTCATGTTTTTTCCTTTGAGACTATATTATGTCAATGTTAGCTCAACATGTATAAAAAATATAGGTACAACATTGAGGTACAGTCATCAAAATAGATAGGTAATCAGAGTCTTCGGATATAGTTACCTCCGACTGCTTCATATTGTTTATAGTATCTATCAAGTTTAATAGTCAATAAATATTTTAAAATAAAATTTTCATGTTGCCATCTATTTAAAATTCATTTATTACACATAAGGGTTTTATTATTTTATTTACGCTTTTAATTTACACTTTTTAGGTACTAATTATTATTTTTAATGTTAATATGACATATTTCATTAAAAAAATATCAGCATTTGGTTATGAGTTTGGAAAGCTTAAGTGAGAATGGTTGCTAAAGATCCTACATGGGCATTCAAAATATATTTTTTAGAGAAATTGGAAGATAATTTTCAATTCCTTATTCGATGACGGGCCATTTGCCATAGTTCGTCGACTTTCATTTTTTTATCACTTTCTCAATATGGCGCCTTGTTTGCACCATGTTGAATTTTGAGTACTGTCATGTTCTTAGTGAAACTCACAAGATTAAGACAAATTGATTGAAGTAAGAATCATAAAAAAATGTCCCACGGTTTTGATCTCTAGAGTGCCACATAGGAACAAATATACATACATAGGCCGATAAACACATTACCCTTCGCAGTCAGTTAATAATAATAAATTAATTAATTAAGTGAAATTTTAATCAAAATACTCTTCAATTTCTTACTAAATTCAACTATATCCGACGAACCTGGTTACTTATCTATTTCGGCAACCGTACACTCTTAAAGACTATTTTCACTTCTGCAAAGACATTATCTATACCTACCGTTTTTAGAATTAAAAGCATCACTCTCAGTCGACATACACAGGGACGTCGTGTCGGTGGGATTTTTTCACGCTCTGCACGCGTAGCATGACCACCGTAGAAATGGGTTTTGTCTATTCTTGGTAGAATAGAGATAGAATTTTCATGCTACGCCCACATAAAACGGTACAAATCTTTCTACAGTCTTCAATTCTGTCTTTAATATTTCTACAATCTGTAATTTTATCTATTCTTCCGTCGACAAAACCCATTTCTACGGTGGTCATGCTACGCGTGCTGGTAATTCAAGTATCCATTAAAAAAAAACATTCTATTGTTACATATTATACGCCAAACTGCAAAACAGTTTGTCGCAGCATTAGCGCTCGTTTTATTTTAATTGGTATCACTCAATCATCATCATCATCAATGGTAGTCCATAACAAAACTCATTACAATATTGATGCTCAAACATGAGGTTCATCAACGAGTAAAGAGCAAGAACAACAATGTGATGATGAGATCTGATGTGTGATGTGTGTGTATGTGTTGTGTGTGTGTGTGTGATGTAATGTGATGTGTGTGTATGTGTTGTGTGTGTGTGATGTGATGTGATGTGTGTGTGTTCGTGTGTGTGTGCGTGTGTGTGTGTTATGTGTGTATGTACAAGTGTGTGATGTAAAACTGAGCATAGAGAATTCAACAGAGTGCATCTCACTGCGCCGAAAATCGAACAATGTGTTTTACTTTACGATTTTCTACTCTAGGCGCTATACAGTGCATTCAAAATCTAGAGCGCAAAAATATCCCGCCGAGATTTTAAATTGTGCGTATGAATCTTGACTAAATTCTCAACGTTCTGACAGATTTAAAGGTGCATGACCAGCTTTAATACGAACTTAAAACCATTAATAACACACAAAACACTAATAAATCATGTGAAGCATATACTGCTGATGTTTCACGGACGAAAACAATTTCAACGGTTGAGACAAATCCTGTCATTAAAATAAAATACCAAAGAGTATTACAGAGGGTTGGTTTCAAACAAAAGTTAAAGTAAACGTAAGAAAAGATGTACTGCGTTCACAATTTGGTTTTCAAAAATGTCAACAAATATGTGTTTTTGGGAAAATGACAATAAACGTACAAACATACATAAACTCACGCTTTTTATGGGGGTAGGCAGAAATTACGGAACGCCACCTACTATGATCCTTACATACTCGTTTTGCCTCGTTTGGGTACATACATCTGGTCATACACACACGCCGGTTGCGAGTACTATGCATCTGACCTTTCTGAAGAACATCACCCATAAGGTCACTATATGTCCTCCTAGGGCGTCAGCCTCAGTATTTCTATTCACATATGCTTTGTAAAACCATTTTGTAAGCCGTACTTCATTCATTCTCTCAACATGACAAAACTATCGACGATAAAACTCACACTAAAGTTCAGAAGGGTAATCGCTTTCATTTTGACAGTTCCAAAATATACATGGTGTAGTTTACGTTGCTAAGCAGACACTTTTTTTTGACCATATGAAAGAATGGATTCGCAATAACTCTCAAAATGATTCAGAATCTGATGAACAGTGTGTTAGGCAATTAGGGTGCCGTTTGATCTACAAATTTAAACATTTCATGATTAATTATGTAGTACTATTGGTCAATCTGAAATCACCTTCATTTACACAAATATTCAGTTGATATTCGTTGAAGTGACAGAAAAAATATATTAAATTGTCACAGAAGCACATGCGTACAAAATGAAAATAATAAAACAATTATTTCAGATTACAATGACCCTTAGACATATACCCTAAAAACGAACATACATAAGATCAGACGAATAAAAAACATGAAACAAATCTCCGCGAAAAGACAGTCGCGAGCACGAATGCGCTTACACTCGCTATACAGTCAGAACGTCAATAATATCCAAACGATCAGACTATTTATAATTATTTAACGAACTTATGATTCTCCTGCCTTTATTCCAAATTATTTGACGCCGGCGCAACGTGTCTTTTTCTTCCACTCTTCTCTATTATTCGCCATGTCAATAGTCACTCCATTCTTATTCATATCATCATTCACACAGTCCATCCATCGTTTCTTTGGTCTCCTTCTACTGTTATAGTCATCGACATTCATACTCATTACTTTTCTCACAGCATTTTCCTCATTCCTCAATGTCACGTGACCGTACCATGACAACCAGTACCAATTCAGTTATTGGCGCTACTTTCACATTTCCTCATATTTACTCATTTCTTATTCTTGTCATTCGTGTAACACCACACATCTCTCTTAACATTCTAAAGAGGGATTTTAGGTGTTACACGAATGGATATAATAAGAAATGAGTACATTCTTATTAACAACTGTAAAAAATAAATATTAACTCAATGACACAAGGATAGTTTCAAAATGAAGACAATACATGACAACTGCTATTTTGACAAGATCTTTATCCAATTGAGATAAAGTTTAAATTTCTTTGTTGTAGAGACTATTTTGTACAGTCTGTTCCTGCCTATATTTTTATCCTTGACTGTACTTGAAGCGTGTCTACACGTCAACTATTTGTAAAGAGCTGCCTTTCTGTATTATTCTGTGTAAAAACAGTTGCACATGCTACGATTAATCATAACAATAAAACATGTGATGTATTAATCTTAGTATTTTAAGTTGAAGTGAGTTATGTTCTTCGTAATTTATCAAACTCTCAAGAATTTTGTTCGGTTTCGAGATTTGTTACGGTTGAAATAAAAGGAGGTTTTGTTCAGAATAATGATGCGGTTTGCTCATTAATTACTGTTCTGTTTTAAGATGATTAAATCGTTGCCATTAACTAGAAATATTACTTAAATACATTTCGAAATGTTTTTTTTTACTGCAGTATTCAAAGGTCGTTTTCCAAGATTAATATAAAGTGACTCTCTCTAAAAAGTCACCTTAATAAATCAGATGCTAATTAATCATAGCTTATCGAATATACTCATAATATAGAAAGGCTTTATTGAGTAATATTCACTGTTTTAATAGGCCATTAATTTCAAGCGATGCAGGCCTAAGTATAGATAAATAACTCCATATATTACATTACATTACATTCACAGATTTATTGTTATTAGCCCAGTGGGCGAAATTCGATCAAAATTCATATAAAGCCTAACTTATTTGTAATGCATCGTTATATAAAAATATTAGCTTTCTGTACTCCTTCTGGGTGCCGGACGTAAAGAAAAGCATCACCCCATATCTTCCACTGGGTCTCGTAAAAAGCTACTACCAACTTCATGTCTTCCACGGTCGTCACTCCAGAACCTTCCGGCCCCATCAGCCATCTGTTCTGCGAGCAATGTGCCTTGCCAACTGCCATTTAAGTTTGGCAGTTCTTCGGGCTATGTCGGTTACCTTGGTTCTCCTGCGGATCTCTTCATTTCTGATTCGATCGCGTGGTGAAACTACAAGCATATCACCTATAATATTGTTAAATCCCAGCAATTTTTACTGCTATAATAGAATACAATAGAATATTTTTATTTCAGACCGGAGTCTATAGGGTTGGTAACAATTTTTCATAACTTCGAGTGTTAGTAGGTTACATACACAGGTACAAATATAAAATAACAATTAAAATTCAGCATGGGGCCGCATCCATCTCCGCAGCATCGGGGAATCCCACCGATCTGCGAATACACTGAGAATACTGTTGGTGCTGCCGCGAAAACGAGTCATCAGGGATGCACACCTATTTCTAATAATGGCGGCAAAACCGTCAATATTATTATCTGCAAACATCCCTGAAGCACTACTACGCCACGGCAGCCGCAGCAGCACTCTCAGTGCATTGTTATATTGAACGCGTAGGTCGCTGTATGTCCGCTGAGTGAAGTTGACCCACAGGCTGCACGTGTAGAAACACTGACAGTAAGCTTTGTACAGCGTTACTTTCACTGGTTTCGTACAACGCGCAAACCTGCGGGCCAGCATGTTACGACGGACAGCTAGCGACCTACGTTCCCTTTCAATGTCACAATTATCTTTAAGATCTTCAGTGACCCAGTGGCCCAAATATTTAAACTTGTCCACTCTTCGCAGTGGTTAATATAAAATATGATATGATTGTGTATAATAGCGGCACATTTTATATAAACTATATATCGATAAATGTTATAGCTCTTCATCACCAACTTGACGTTTTAATGAGAACAGCTGTTATCTGACTTTTAACACTTAAATGACATCGTTCACTCGATCGCTTTTCATTAAGTTTGTTTATTTATTTAGTTAGTTAACTTGGCTTAGTTCAAAAGAGCACAGCAAGCAGATGGCACTTTGAAGATAAAATATCAATTAGTTTTGGTAGTGTTTAATTTATTTAGACAGGCTGTTAATGTTTTTGCTTTACGTAAACAATGGGATCGACAAAAACAATTGAATTGTTTTGAAACAAGTTTTTAGTTTCATTTAAATGATAAATGATTTTATTTCAGTTAGTAGGTTTATACAGACACTATACTGGAGACTAGCTTCTGCCTGTGACTTCGATCGTGTGAAATTTATTTTTTCTCCGACCCTTCGAAATATAATGTACCACTCTGTACTGGACGTGAAGAATAGTACCATCCCAAAGAAACTTACTAGAGAATAGGCAGCCGGTTTCCCTATGCATTTTACCACCATACTGCCGTCACCAACCCGCTTGACAAGCGTGGCAAATATGCACCCCCTCCCTCTAAGTTAGGAGAGGCCGGTGTCCAGTAGACGCCATCATTTGGCAGAAATGATGATGAATATACCCCTTCAGCGTATTTGCCTCAATTTATCACTTGAAAGCATAACTAAAAAGAAAAGATAATAGTTTAAAAAAACTAAAAAAACACGCTTCCATTGAAAACCAAACTAAAAAGTACAAAAAAATGGAAAAAAAGCGTGGGGTGCCTGATATCAATAAAAATATACCTTAAAAAGCACCTCACGCATTTATTTTCTATTTGTTAGGGTGTTTCGAATTTTGAGACGTATGTCAGCGTAGTTTGTGACGTATGTTAGCGTAGTTTTCGAAGACAGTTTTTTTTGCTGTCCTGGTAACCCTGGCAAGGATAATGGCACAAATTTATGAAATTATTGCATTGTCATCGGTCCTTGACAGGTGTGCAAAGTTTGAATGAAATCTTGTAGTTTAAAGTGGGTCAAAATCGCGCTATAAGGTCGGTTACAAACAAATATACAAACATACAAGTGAAGCTAATATAAAGCGTGTAATTAGACGCTAGAAAACCAACTTACTGATAGTACACAACAATCCCCGACAGTTGTATTAAAAATTAACTATATTTACGTCTTCTACGTACCCTCTAATTAAGGCAGCCCCCAACATAGACATATGGGAGCGCTATAATATAACACGCGGCGTGACTTGTGATTCTATGGCGGTATGGTGTAGTTCTGGCCAATTACTGGCAATTTCGATGGGGAGACTTTTATGATATACGATTGGGGATGATAAGTCATTTTGTTGGGGAATAAATTCGGTTATCTTTTCTGTCTATTTGTGCATAGTATTCATTCATTCATTCATTTCAGCCGTAAGACGTCCACTGCTGGACTTAGGCCTCCCCCAGTTTGGGGGGCTTTTCCATAATCGCCACGCTTGGCAGGCGGGTTGGCGATCGCAGTATGGTGGTAAAAAGCATAGAAAACGCTGCTGCCCATTCTCTAATAAGTCCCTTAGTCGCCTTTTACGACACCCACGGGAAGAAATGGGGTGGTGTTAATCTTTACGTCCGGCACCACACGGTACACTGGCACCATACGATACCACACGGGTTCACTTCCTTAGGGGTTGACATTTTTAAGCAGGTATTATTCATATATGCATAGTATGGTTGTATGATAAAACAAGTAAAAAGAGGAAGATCGGTAGTCTACCCAACATTGGATCTCTAAAAACGGTACGATGTCATTGTTAAATGACACTTGGTAGTTGGATGGCTTGTCGTATGATGTGACCAAGATTATGTCTGGACTTTAAAAGAGACTGTGACCTCTGGACTGGTTTCGGCCTTTTTTCTCATAGGTGTCAGATTAGAAATGCCGACCTTATCTAGTTTTAAAATACTATTGACGTGCAAAAATGTTTGTACAAACCTTGCAGAAACAAAATCATTTATCATCTCTTATTCCTTGTATAATTATTGGTTTGGTTAAAAAAGCAATAGTTTGCTACTTTTTTATCTCAGTTGCATTATTCAGGGCAAACTTCAAGAGCTGTAGATAAGTCTCTTAATTAGTCAAATGAATAAAAAATAAAAATATCTCTTCACAAATAAATTGATATTATTGGTGTAGAGTTAATTTTTATTGACACTGACAGCTCTTTTTTTTTTTTGGATGGGAAATCATCAAATGACGTCTCCCGCTCTGGGCGGAGCGGGAGGGCATGTCAGACTTTTACTGACTAAAACCCACCCGTGTTCCTTCAGTTGCCCATGTGCCAGGGTCACAGTATCTCTTTCGAACAATCTCGCGACCCCGGCAGGACACTGACAGCTCTTGAACGCGATTGAGATGTATTAATCGCTTTCAGTTTCATTCGTGGCATTTGCCTTAGTTAAAAGTGAGAATTTGTCTAAACAACTTCATTAAAACCCAGAAAAATTCTAAACAGAAGGATACTTTCTTAAAAAGTTTTTCGTAAATAACAGTTGATGAAAATATAAGCAGATGGTGCTAGACATAGATAGTCCATCACAGACACGCATGTCCTACAAAGAACACACACGACATTCGGGCCTCTCAGAAATCTTAGAAAACCGTCACAATTTTGTATCCAAAAAAAAATCGAGTTTCGTCAATATCAAACATCTCTTTTCCTTACCCTACAATTACGATTACGAGGTTGCATCCCTTCAAGTCGTACTATGTAAAGGGGCTTTGCAACTAAGGGGGGGGGTTTCAAAATGACGGGTTTAGCGCAAACCGTCATTACAACACTCCCTAGAGACGGTGTATTTACAAATGACAGTATCTTTAATGGCGTATAATAACTTGTGGCCTATAATTATTGACTTAATAAGTAGCGATTCGATTATTGACGGGAAATTATCTATAATTGCTTCATTATGACACGGTGTGGTGAAAATGGGAGTCTTAATCTGTCAGGGAAAGGTGTTCTTGCTGCCTTAGTAGTAGTCGCAGAATAAGTCGACGTAAATATATTGCAGTGGGATTTTATCTTGCACTCGATTTTGAACTGTCGGTGTTGAACTGAGTATTGAGAATCCAATCGAGTGCAATTTACCGCGTCGAAAAAACACACTGTTGTAGTTTTTACTATCAGTGTAAAGCTGTGCCTTGTACAGTCGTGGATACTAAGAGTGAATCATTTTTCACCTTTGTGATCTGGACAATAAGATTGAAAAGTGGTACTAGCCAGTGACTGCGATAGTACATGCAGTGCGCGTACATAATACCACCGCGATATTATCGTCGGTGTCGTCGAACGCCGACTTATCGGCGTACAACGTTCCCACTGCTGGCTTTATCTCTGTGAGAGGGAGTGTTACGGGCACGCCACAATTGCGGCGGTAAGTCCCCTCTTTGAGGAGTGGATAAAGAGGCGCCACGGCGCCCTCACCTTCCGCCTGACGCAGGTTCTCACCGGGCATGGGTGCTTCGGTGGGTTCCTGTTCAGGATAAAGCGGGAGGAAACGCCCGGGTGTTTCCATTGCGAGGATCGTCTGGAGGACACGGTAGAGCATACGGTGGAGGTGTGCCCTGCCTGGGCGGAGCACCGCCGTGTCCTCGTGGAGGCGATCGGCGGCGGCGACCTCTCGCGTCCGACCCTGGTGCGAGCCATGGTACGGAGCGAGAGGGCATGGGAAGCCGTCACCTCCTTCTGCGAAGCCGTAATGCTCGCGAAGGAGGAGGCGGGGCGTGTGAGGGAGTGGCAGTCTCTGCGCCCTCTGCGCCCGACGCCCCGAGGAGACGCCCCGGGCGTCGGGAGTCTATATAGCGGACTCCCGGCCACCGTAGGCGCGAACTTGTGGGCGGCGAGCAATGGGTAGCTCGCCGCCCGGTAAGGACTAGGCTCGGGTCGACGGCGCGTAGTGTTCCACGCGCGCTTCAAAGAGATGTCAGCAGCAATGAAGGGGTCTGCTAGGAACGACGCCTGCCAGGGTCGCGAGATTGTTCGAAAGAGATACCGTGACCCTGGCACATGGGCAACTGAAGGAACACGGGTGGGTTTTAGTCAGTAAAAGTCTGACACGCCCTCCCGCTCCGCCCAGAGCGGGAGAAGTCATTTGATGATATCCCATCCAAAAAAAAAAAAAAAGAGGGAGTGTTACGTCATTCACCATGCAACCGCGCGGGCTTATTGCACCACCCTAATTGTGTAGGTACCTATTGTGTGTTTTCCTCTTCGAGCCTCTGCCTGCAACTTCGACTGCGAATTGTTCCCTTTTTTACACGCTTTATATTAGCTTCACTTGTATGTTTGTATATTTGTATGTTTGTTTGTAACCGACTCCTTATAGCGCGATTTTGACCCACTTTAAACGACCAGATTTGATTCAAACTTTGCACACCTATCAAGGACCGATGACAATGCAATAATTTCATAAATTTGTGCCATTATCCTTGCCAGGGTTACCAGGACAGCAAAAAAACTGTCACAAACTACGCTGACATACGTCTCAAAATTCGAAATACCCTAAAAAATTGAAAATAAATAATAGGTAGTTTAAAAAAAAACTAAAAAACACGCTTCCATTGAAAACCAAACTAAAAAGTACAAAATAATGGAAAAAAAGCGTGGGGTATCAATAAAAAAAATACCTTAAAAAGCACCCCACGCTTTTTTTCCATTATTTTGTACTTTTTAGTTTGGTTTTCAATGGAAGCGTGTTTTTTAGTTTTTTTTAAACTACCTATTATTTTTTTATATAAGCTTCACTTGTATGTTTGTTTGTATGTTTGTTTGTAACCTACTCTTTATAGAGCGATTTTGACCCACTTTAAACGACCAGATTTCATTCTAACTTTGCACACCTGTCACGGACCGATGACAATGCAATAATTTCATAAATTTGTGCCATTATCCTTGCCAGGGTTACCAGGACAGCAAAAAAACTGTCACAAACTACGCTGACATACGTCACGAACTACGCTGACATACGTCACAAACTACGCTGACACACGTCTCAAAATTCGAAATTAAAATATCATTGGAAACACCCTAAAAAATAGAAAATAAATAATAGTTTAAAAAACTAAAAAACACGCTTCCATTGAAAACTAAACTAAAAAGTCTGATCTCTAAAAATACCTTAAAAAGCACCCCACGCTTTTTTCCATTATTTTGTACTTTTTAGTTTGGTTTTCAATGGAAGCGTGTTTTTTAGTTTTTTTTTAAACTATTATTTTTAAAATCTCGAGATGGAAATCTTCATGGACGTCCTCCACCCTAGGGTGGGCGGAGGGGTCTGTCATACTCTCACTGATTAAACCCACCCTGTGTTCTGTCCCACACCTACGTCGGGGATCTAATGCATCTTCTGAGATCCCCGACGCGACTTGTTCCCCTGACGTAACCCGTCGCATCGTATCGCCTGCCCTCGCTATTACTTCGTTTTCGCTTAGTGCATTTTCATTCTTTTAGCTCGGCGCTTATAAGTCCAAGCGTGTTGTTTAACAACCTATAGCCTTCCTCAAGACTGGGTACTCAATCATAATCCGAATCATTATAAAGGATATTGCTGATCTATTGCTTCATATATATCTTCGAAAAATATTTCTGCTAAACAATGTAAATAATGCAAAGAATGTTGCTGAACCGTCGAAACTGTGTGTTCCGCAATTCTCTTTCGCATTGGTAGATGTCACATGTCTTCTAATGTTTCATTATAGGAAGTTTCAATTTACTCACTATTGTTTTTGGGTGGACAATGACCGATTGGAGTTGTACGTAAAGTATAGCATATCCCATTTCTTCCTGTGAGTGTCACAAAAGGCGACTAAGAGAGTTCCTGGAGAATGGACAGCAGCGTTCTCTATGTATTTCACCACCATATTACGAAATGAAATGAATAGAAAAAGAAATGAATGAATGTCATATTTGTTCGAAAGAGTTACCGTGATTCTGGCAATAGGCAACTGAAGGAACACGGGTGGGTTTTAGTCAGTTAAAGTCTAAAATGCTCCGCTCAGAGCAAGAGACGTCATTGGATGAATTCCTAATCACAATAAGAAGTGTGGCTGCCAAGCGTGGTGATTCTGGCAAAACCCCAAATTTGGGGAGTCCTATGCCCAGCAGTGAACATCTAACGGCTGAAATGATGATGATGATGAATGGCCAATTTTGTTATGGTATACTGTTATTATAATAAATAGGTATATTATGTATGTTTTATTATGGTGATACAGGATAAGTTTTTATCCAGTGCGCAAATTTTAACAAATTAAACTTAAACGAGTTATAATAACCATGCAATGTTTATTTTGATATATCTTAGTATAAAAAAATGAAGTTATTGTTAACGAAAGATGTTTATTTTGAAACTGGTTTTTATGGTAACTTGCGCGCGGCGCTGGCGCGGCGGCGAAGGTGAACGACCGACCAGCTGTTTGATCGGTCAAATTTCTAAGAAATTCGAAGTACCTACGCCGGCGCGCGGTTACTGACCTATTAGTAGATACCTACCAAATGTTCGATCGGTCAAAATTCTATGAAGTTCGAAGTACCTACGCCGGCGCGCGAAATACGTAGGGTGTTCACAGTTTACTGATTTAAGGTCGGATAAAAATAAAAAGAATTGAAAAATTTATTGAAATGACTAATTACGGATACTGAACAACCAAAAACACACTCTTTGCACTCTGGTAAAAAAATAATCCTATAGGTATGTTAAGGGGAAGGTATTTATCTATGGGCCTGCGTCGCTTGAAATAAATGGGATTTTAAAACAGCCAATTTAACTCAATACAGCCTTTCTATATTATGAGTGTTTTTGATAAGCCATGATTAATTACCTTGCTTTTGACAGTTACGGTGGAAAATATGTTCGTTTTAATTAAGATTATTGGCTTTTTAATACTTGTTTGACTATCTAATAAATTATAAGCATACATTTTAGTGGCCATGAAGTAAAATAAATACAGTGTTGATATGTTGTTGCCCTTTAGTGGTCATGTATTGTGTATATTTTTGTTGGAGACATTAATTCAATAAATAAATATCATTATGGCGACTGGCCTGTTAGTCTAGTGGTTAGTGACCCTGACTGCTGAGACTGAGGTCGTGGGTTCGATTCCCACCCAGAACAAATCTTCGTGTGATGAGCACAATCATTTGTTCTGTGTCTGGGTGTAATTTATCTATAAAATGCATGTATTTAGAAATATACTAGCTTTTGCCCGCGGCTTCGCCCGCGTGGATGTCGGAAATTAACGCAAGAGGACGTACTACCGCGGTAAGATGTGTTAATTCAGGTTATATTATAGGTAATAGCTGTTACCCGTGACTTCGTCCGCGTGGTATTTAACAAAAAGTTTTTCATACAAACTGTCTTTGAAAACTACGCTGACATACGTCTCAAAATTCAGCGTGTTTTTAGTTTTTTTAAACTATTATTTATTTTTTCTAAAATAAAAGTAGCCTAAGTTACTCCTTGTTACATCAGCTATCTGTCAGTGAAAGTTCCGTCAAAATCGGTCCAGCCATTTCAGAGATTAGCCGGAACGAACAGACAGACAGACAGACAGACAAAAATTGTAAAAAATGTTGTTTTGGTATATGTACCATGTATACATCCATATACACTTAGGAAAAGTAGTTATTTTAATATTAAAAACAGACACTCCAATTTTATTTATTTGTATAGATATGTATAGATATAAGTATAATTTATCAGTTGTCTGGTTACTATAGTACAGGCTCTGCCTAGTTTGGGATCAGATAACAGTGTGTTGGTTGTCCTAAGATATTATTATTATTTAATTAATTTCAATGAAAAATATTCAAGTAATGGATTACTGATAAATGCGTGCACTGATTTGACAGGTCCACTCGATCAGTGTGGTTCTTTACATTTCAGACACCAGTCCACATAATCTTCACATGATCTGACCAAGATTATTTCTGAACTTTAAAAGAAACTTTGATCTCTGAGTTTGTTTCGGCTTTTCTTCTCAGAGTAGTCAGATAGGAAACGCCGTCCTAATCTAGTATTTAAAATATGATTGCCGTGAAAACTACTTGCATAAATAAAATCATTTATCGAATCTGCGCTAGCGCAATGTTATGTTGATGATGTGCGTGTCTTACGCAAATAATAATTTTCTGATAATCCTTTTCCAACTATGTCGGGGTCGGCTTCCAGTGTGACCAGATGCTGCTTCCAAGTATTTGTAACCCCCAACGCAAAACTCATACCCCTCATGTTATACGTTTGACCGGTATGTGTCTCTGCCTGTGGCACCCGTAGCTCTTAAACTCGTGAACCGATTTGGATGCGCTTTTTTATATAAAAGTAGGTTTTGTAGCGGTGTTTCTTAGACATGTTTTATCAAAATCAGTCTAGCAATTTCTACACGATAATCAATCCCTTGATCAAAATATTACCCATAACTTCTGTGTCCGTTTCGACTTCTCGAACATAGTACCGTAGAAGAAAAGCGACTACGTCAACATTACGAAGGAATTTGTAAAATACTAACAGTGAAAGTCGCAAACTCGTAGATACTCGTACAATATTTAGAAAGTTATAAAGGTTTAACCATGGCAGCGCGGTCGGAACATGTAGAACCACGCGGCCCCGCAGTTCTCTTAAATGGGGCTTAGTAGAGGTCCCATTCTTTTTGCTAACCACTTATACGATTTTGTATAAAATGTAGACGGTATGAATAAAGCTCTAATGTCTGTAGTTCACGGCCTACAGAATGTTGACGTAGTCGTTTTTCTTCTACGACACTATGTCCGAGCAGTCTAAACGGACACTAACTTTTTGTTAAACTTAAAAGAGTCATAAATATGTAAATTTTTGGTTTATGTAATTTTATGTTATAATATATTTTTTATACTGTGCAAAAACAACACAAATTGCCAGTAACAAAGTCTTTCTAAACAAAATTCAGACTCACGTCATAAGTTAAAAACAGCTTTGTTTCCCATTTAACTGAAATGAAACCTTAGTAATCTTTAACAACTCCCATGGGAGGGTGCAAACCTATTTTTAGCCGACTTCAAAAAAAGGAGGAGGTTATCAATTCGTCTGTATTTTTTTTAATGTTTGTTACATCATAACTTTTGAATGGGTGAACCGATTTTGATGATTTTTTTTTTCATTTGAAAGTTGGTGCTTTCCGAATGGTCACATTTTAATTTGGTTCCATTCGGACAATGGGGTCCATGTGAAAACCATAAAAGTCTTAAATTTGCATTAAGTATTTGTGCGACAAATTAACGAATAACGCGACTAGATAAGTGCGGAGTATCTGCCGTAACTAAAAAGTAAAAAATAAAAACCTTTTAAAAAAAAAAAAACAACCGACTTCCTTAAAAAAACACTACAAAGTCAAAAATAACTTTAATTTCGGAAGTCGGTGGCTAAAAAACCTTAAATATAGATCCTAAGACACCAAATTTCGAAATAAAAGTTATTTTTGACTTTGTAGTGTTTTTTTAAGGAAGTCAGTTGGTTTTTTTTTTTTTGTAAAAAGTTTTTATTAGTTGTCCAGCTTCTATTGTTCGAGTTCGGCCCGGTTTTTTCTCAACAAAGATGTTTATTGCCTTTGTTCTTTCTGTTGCTGACGTGGCTGGCGTAGACGTAATCGCAGCCCTTCTTAAAGGTATAGTCACTGAAAGAGATAAGTGACCAGCCGGTCTTATTCTAAGACTAAGATGAAATGAGCGTAAAGTGACTTATCATTCCAACTGACACTATACGGATTGACACTCTTGACAACCTATTTCACGTTCCCTTCGCCTAAGTTTTGAGGGCGAATTTTTTACAGAATAGACCGTCTGGGTCGTCGCATATGGTTGAATTTTCAAATACGCACGTACGCAAAATACGCGCTCAGACGTGGAGTTGTTTAATATGAAACCGATGGATGTTTACAAATGAAAGGAGATGTTTCATTTTAGGCCATCAGATGTACATTTATCGAAAAAAGGAAAAAATACCACAAATTGAGGAAAAATATTCTCTGGTGAATTTGAGCCTGATTTGTTATGTACAAAAAATAATAGATTTTCAATTATTGCCATGTCGTCTCGCTCCAACATGGCGTCTCGTTTGCTTGCAGACTTCATTCGTTCTGAAATCATGTCTCAGCATATCAATGTTAAGTAGAAAATAATTTAAAAATGTGTATATTCTTGTGGTGTTAAAAATAAATTACTATTATTCTCGTATACTTATTTTTGAGTAAACATAATTAAGTGTCACGATTCAATCGTTACAAAAATCTTTAATCTCCATTTTTGAAGTGTGTTTCTAAACGAATTCAAAATAACCGCTTGCTAACTCTTAGGACAAACGTCAAACATTTTTAATTTTTATTTTGTACAAAGAACCATTTGATATTATGAAAAAAAAAAAAAACTTTATTGTATTCAGGAGTAAATTTCCCAGCTTCGCTAAAAGGTACATGTTATGGCCGGAGCTCCGTATAAAAATGAAACATCTCCTTTAATTTAATTTTTTTGAACTGTTTGTTTTCTATTATTTTAAATATTTTTTATTTGAAAACATTCATAGGTTTCTTACCGTCGACTGCGGTTATTATATCCGACTACCCTGGTTATTTTTCTGTTTTTTGACAGATTTCATTCAGAACAACACATGTCTGTCTTTTTAATCATTTATTAATTAGGTGCCTATTTATTTTCTAAACGAGAAAAGGGCTAACTTCTACCTGATAAGTAAAATGTCCAGTTTAGTAACATTTTGTTAAGAAAGTCAACATCAAACCAAGGTTTATTAGTGTTCAGATATACGTATAAGTTATCAGACGGTTCAAAACTCATCCCTAATTAGTTTTAAATCATTGACGACAGACAACAATAATATCATGAGAAATCAACAATTTATAATCGTTTGCTTTTTTTGACGACAACCTATTTAATAATTAAATAAGCAATGGACTAAATTCTACCTGACAAATAAAATGTCTGGTTTTGTAGCTTTTTGTTAAGCAAACATTAAACCAGCATTTATTATTCTACACATAAAAGTTATCAGATGGTCCGCAAATCAGCCCTAAATAGTTTTGAATCGTTGACGACAGACTACAATAATATTTTGAGAAATCTAGCATTTAGGTATAATCGTTTGCCTTCTTAGTTGACATACACGGTCATAATTAATTTCACGAAATTAGTTAGATATTTTCGCCCTCCGCATTTTTAACTGTCTGTGTTGATCCATCAGATAGAATCCAATAGAGTGCAACACAAGTGAGTCTCAAGGCCGGGCGTCGAAAAAACTCTATCCATTTTCAACTTTCGACGCTGAGGAGTGCATTGAAGATCCAAGATCCCGCTGCGATTTTACTTCGTCCGTTGGTAATTTGGATTACTATTATGTGTACGTTAATCAATCATTTGATCAATAAATGAAACAAAAATGTTATTATAGTATTTACACATGTATTAATAAAAATGTCAAGAGATTAAAGAAAACTATGTATCAGATTCGTCCAACTCCTCAAGAACATAAGTCTCTCTCTCCTGTCTTATACTTATTGGACCTATATTTCTGACTTCCTTAACTACTTCCAATATCTTAGATCTAAACTTAAGTTTCTGATGGATATCAAAATTATCAATTAAAGGTGCTAATGAGTTGAAAAAGCATTGGTCATCTGTTTGTAGAGCAGAAGTGTTAGCACTTGTAATATTTTTCAAACGCATGATTTTCAAAAGTCTTATCTCAAATTCTGTCATATTATTACTTTTTAACCTTTTCGTTTGAACATTGCGAGACCTTTTTTTTGGTTGTTTAGTGACATTTACAGAAGTCAGTAGATCGTTTTGAAAATTAAAACTGTTCTGTGATGACGTTGCAGGTTCACATTTTTCTTCGTTGTCATCGTTGGCGGCGTTTTCCATAGTTCCATCGATACCTGTTTCTATCTTTTTAATCTTCTCTTTAAAATCATCGTCTTCTATATCGATGTCGAAATCCATTACTTCGTCGCTTGCTTCGCCGACATCATCCTCAGAAACTCCAAAATTGGATTGACTTTCAGAGTTGTCATTGTCACCGACGAAACTGTTAGAGCCTTCGTCGTCATCTCTAACCTTGTTTTCGCCTTTTTCTATATCTTTTACTTGTTCCAAGAATGTTAGTTTGTCTTGATAAATGTATCTGTGTTGCCTTGATTTGTATGTCGGTTTCTTTAGATCTGTTATTCGGCACTTTATGTAAGCGTCGCGTGCTGTCTTCCATCTTGATTGCACAGCTCTAACTGTAAAAAAAATAGATGGATTAGAATATAATGTAGCTAGGTATTATTTATTTTCTCCTAGCCTAACGCACTATTGTATTTTCTACGCTCGGCTAAACGCAGAGAGTTGAAATTTCAACAGCACAATATTAAAGCTATTGGGTATCGCCTAGTCTGAGGAATGGGAATCGGCACTTAGCTTGGTAAAAAATACTAACAAGAACATAACTATTAATGCTAATAATAATGCAGTAAGTACATTAGTCTTATTATCTATAACCTAAACTGATTATTAATAATCATATAATTTTAAATACCTACTTAAGGGAGTATTTAAAATTATTTATTTTATTTTATTATTTACTCGTTTTTGCCCGCGGCTTTGCCCGCGTGGTTGTCGGAAATTAATGCAAACCTACTACCGCGATAAGAATGTGTTATTCCAGGTTATATAGGTAATATAGACTCTGTGTGCTAATTTCGATCCAGATCCATTCAGCCATTTTTGCGTGATTGAGAAACAAACACCCAATCATACATTTTTTCACATTTATAATATTAGTAGTAGTAGGATTATAATTCATATTACTTAGGATTCATAGTTTATGAGAACATCATGTGTGTTGGTGTTTTTAAAATAAGTATTCAGAGTAAGAAGACTGCGACATAAGGCTTGGTTTAGTTGAATATAAGTCTTCCTGGTTTTTCTTAACGCTCCTATTTTACCTATAGAGACACTCAATCATCTACCAGACACCGAACATAACTATAGCAATAGTACTTTTGTCAGTGGCTTGGCCCTAAGTCATTTCGCGGTCTCGTACTTGGAATAATACTATTAGGTTTATTTTGAGTACAACGAACACACATGATATTCGCAATTACTATGAAGCCAAAGTAATATGAATTACAATCCTACTTATACTGTAGTACCCGGCCGCTGCCAACGGATGGACGGGACGGTCGTACGACCCGCCAGCTGCTATGCGTCCGCTTTTTAAATCTCTAATATCTTCTAAGATATTCATTTAAATTACATGCTGTAAAGGGCTATATTGATCTATATTAAATGTACAATGTATTTAAGGTACTTAATTGGATAAGGATTAATGCTGTATTGCTTAAAATCGCTTCGTAAATAAGCCCTTATTTCTCGTAAAAAGTAAAAGATAAAAAATGGTTATTGTGGGTTATTCCTAAGAGATAGACATATACCATTACGGACATTTTTGTAGGCCTTTTTAAGGTGTACAATACTGTAGTACATTATTTTGATCTACTTCGTAGGATTCAGCCAGGGTTTTTCGAATTTTGAGACGTATGTCAGCGTAGTTTTCGAATACAGTTATTTTTTTCTAAAATAAAAGAATCTTTCTTAAATAAAAGTTGCCTAAGTTACTCCTTGTTACATCAGCTATCTGCCAGTGAAAGTCCCGTCAAAATCGGTCCAGCCATTTCAGAGATTAGCCGGAACAAACAGACAGACAGACAGACAAAAATTGTAAAACATGTTGTTTTGGTATATGTACCGTGTATACATCCATATACACTTAGTAAAAAGTGGTTATCTGAATATTAAAAACAGACACTCCAATTTTATTTATTTGTATAGATGTAGGTACACAGTAAAAAAAACAGAGAGATAAGGCATATTAATTAATACAATTGAGTACAAAGGTACTGCTTATTATTATTATTATTATATATATACTATATTATATGATTATTATTAATCTGTTGAATCAGGATGAAACAAAAATAATGTTCAAGAAAAGATAACGGGAAGTTCACGGCGTTCTCCATAGAAATACTAAGTATAATAGTATTAACATCATAATAATTGTTATATCATAATATTGACATCCCTGAAATTAATTTCAAGTTATATACTTTTGAGAACTAAAAGATGTGGTATTTTCGAACGTCTAGAAGTACACCGCACACAACATCTGGCAAAATGAAGTGCAGTGCGATTGCCAAAATAATTTAAACATTTGGGGCATTAAAATAAAGTCCAAAATAAATAGTCCGCGAAAGCATGATCCAAAAGACGGGACCGGAAGGCAAAAAACTCGGAGTTTTTGTTGCCAACATAAATATCGACCTTGTCTGCGTTGCAATAAAGTTGAAAATACATAAACACGCACTAGTCCTCGACAGACTGACAGCTGATGGAGAGGAAGAGATTCGTGAATGGAAAAAAAAAACGGCGCATAGGTATACATGGGCGTCTTATAACTCGATCCTCACTTATCAAAACTAAAAACGTATTTTTGAAATTGTGGATTTGCCCACAAATAAACTTCGTGAGAGCCGCCGAAGTATAGAAAATATGAAACAAAACAATATTAATATGCAACTTATATTGTTCCCACTGCTGGGACACAGGCCTCCTCTCGATGAGAGGAGTGGGCCGTAATCTATCACGTGGGCTCAGTTCGGGTTGGTAAATTTTATCATCATCGAATTTTTGATTTTAGGACATGTCGGTTTCCTCACGATGTTTACTTTCACCGTTTTGAGAGCAGTGGTGATGAAATTATTTACAAAAAGTAAAGCGCCTGCCCGACTCGTAAATTGGGGTCGATACCACTAGGCCACCATTGCTCTAAAAAAGAAAATATTATTATAATTAAAAGGGACCATTTGCCCGATTCGGGCGAGTTTATTCGTGCGAATCGACTTATAAGTCGACTTATGGCGTGTCAGACTGTGTTCCTTCAGTTGCCTATGCCAGGGCCACGGTAACTCTGGAACAAATCTCGCGACCCTGGCAGTTGCGCTGGCTACCTTGGCTTGTCAGTCTGAGTACAATATTAATAGTTCCAACCTTCTAACGCTCTGCTGAGCGCCGAGATATGAAAATCGAACAGTAAAATACACTATTCGATTTTCAACGCGCTGAGAAGCACTCCTTTGGATTCTCAATTCTCGGTTCAACACCTAAATTCGAAAATCTAGTGCGCCAAAAAATCCCAAGCACTGCGACTTTATTACGTCTTCCGAGTGACTCAGAGCGCGTTCCATATTCAAACCTCGCGCCACAAACAGGTAACAGACAATACAATCCGCAACGCATATCCCTCTCTCGCACGAGGTGTGCCAGCGAGAGATCAATATGCGCAGCTGGCTAGGTTAGTACGTTTGTAAGAATTTAATCGACTCAGTATTGCTGTTATCATTAATACGTGTACTAATAGAAGTAATACATGTGTGTATTTATAGCACAAACTCACCGATTTTACGCTTATCGTCTTCGGAAAACGTCGTATATTCAGGAAAGACCGCTACAGAAACTTCTTCCCACGCCTTGTATTTGTCCGTTTTATTTTTGTAATACATATTTCGAGGATTCCATAAACATTCGCGCGAACGGACTGCATTTATTACTAATTCAGTGTCCATAATTCGGAATAACATCATGGCGGCGTTGAGCCGCGTCGGAGTCCGTCGCTGTACCGGTTGGAGAGAGGCACGCGGGGCATCCGTGCGTCGCGGCGCGCGGGGCGCGGATGACTGCTGCAGTGACGGTGTTTACGTCACGCGGTTCCGTTAGCCCACCCATGTTCCCACAGAGGGGTTCTTTCGTACATTCGATCTTCAACGCACTGTTTAGCGCGGAGAGTTCAAAATCGAACAGAAAAATACATTGTTCGATTTTTGCCGCGCTGAGATGCAGTCTGTTGTATTCTTGCGCTTACCGCTGTTGCCTGGATGGATTGAATGCGGTGTGGCAACAGCGCACTGTCTGGCCGTCCGCGGCGGACGGGTGATATGTCATCACTTGAACTTTAGATTTCATATACACGTATTATCGCTTGTTATTGATGCTGTATGAACTTACACAAATGTATCGTCACTTAATTTTGTACAAACCTGTTTCCAGAAATAAAAATTGTTCATCATTGCCTGAATTATCCTCCATTTTGGATAGGATACCTTAAGTTATTTTACCTTGAGGGTCAGATTAAATTAGCTAGAAATACTTTACCCACGTGTCGGGTATAGATATCGAACCATTGATTTAAATAGTACCTAAAGATACGGTCGTCCGAACATTTGACGGACGCGGTCGCCCGACAAAAAACACTAACGTCATCTGATCTATTAGAACTAGTATGAACTACGATGTCAATCCGCGTGGTCTGCTCCTAGACGTAACCTTGTAAGAGTGGGGTGTGGTATTTTTCGAGGTACAAAGAAATAAAAAAAAAACCTTTTATTTTTGAAAATTTATATTTGTTGCAGTTTGTTGGTGTTATTAAATTTTCATTGGCCTTCGAATAAAACATTTTTTTTAAATTATTTATAGTAATATTATTAAATCTTTCCATTTCATCGGCTACCGGCTACAACGAGCGCCGCTGCAAAGTTATGTCGTACTTTTACGCGGCTTCGCTTCGTCTTTGTCATAGGTTGAGACAAATATGAATGAAAATTGTTTTAAATAATGTTAGCAGTGGATTTAATGACATATTTTTAACTTACCGGTGATATGAAACGTTATCATTTTTTTATTGTGCTTTTTGTCGTAGTTCACGCAACCCTTCACGGCAAAACTTGGCATTTTTGCTTGCAAAATATACGACCGTTCCGAAGACAGCCGATCGCGTTCTAGTACACTTCGCTATAGGGAAGACCATTTTGGGACCAAGTTCGAGGCGTCATTGTAACATGCGGTCCGCCCTGTCCTTACGCAGTAATATAATATGTCAATGTATCGAACACTAATAAAATATAAATATCCAACATTCTGACTTTATTCAAAACTTGATATGGCACTGTCATTTACATTAAATCAACCAAATGACCGTTAACTGGTTCAGAAAATTTGCAAAAAAAAAAAAAAATCCTCGAATAATTACAAAACCAACTGATCGGTTACGAGCCCATTGAATAATGTTTTTATTTTTGAACTCGATACCTAAAACGTGAGCTAAGTATTACCAGATGTCCCTAGCCGCCGCAGGAGGAGACGCCCCGGGCGCCGGGAGTCGATTGCGGACTCCCGGCCACCGTAGGCGCGAGCTTGCGGGTGGCGAGCAATGGGTAGCTCGCCGCCCGGTAAGGACCAAGCTCGGGTCGACGGCGCGTAGTGTTCCACGCGCGCCTCAAAGAGATGTCAGCAGTACTGAAGGGGTCTGCTAGGACCGATGCCTGCCGGGGTCACGTGATTGTTCGAAAGAGATACCGTGACCCTGGCACATGGGCAACTGAAGGAACACGGGTGGGTTTTAGTCAGTAAAAGTCTGACACGCCCTCCCGCTCCGCCCAGAGCGGGAGAAGTCATTTGATGATTTCCCATCCAAAAAAAAAAAAAAAAGTATTACCAGATAATTTAATGTGACCCTGTATAGTATTTTTATTTTTATCTGTAGACACCCATGAGGTACGGCTGACTCACTAAACCTTAACTACTTACTTATACTAAGAATCTGCACTCTGCATTGGGGGCTGTGGTAGCTCAGTGGTAGCAGCCGCAACTTACGAGAAGTAGGTCGTGAGTTCGAACCCTAGCAGACGTTTTGTTTACTTTGTATAAATTATTTCATCTTCACTGCTCTCAAAACGGTGAAGGAAAACATCGTGAGGAAACCGGCATGTCCTAGAACCAAAAAATCGAAGACGTGACATCTACCAACCCGCACTGGGCCCGCGTGGTGGATTATGGCCAACTCCGTCTCACCGAGAGGAGGCCTGTGTCCCAGCAGTGGGAACATTATAGGCTGCTGATGACTAAGAACCTTGTTAAATTGTACCATGCAATTGGCTACATTGGCAATATAAATATCTTAGGACAACCAACACATCGTTATCTGATCCCAAACTAGGCAGAGCCTGTACTATGGTAACCAGACAACTGATAAATATACTTATATATTTCTAAATACATACATATTATAGATAAATTACAGCCAGACACCATACTGCGATCGCCAACCCGCCTGCCAAGCGTGGCGATTATGGCAAAGCCCCCCAAATTGGGGGAGGCCTAAGTCCAGCAGTGGACGTCTTACGGCTGACATGATGATGATGACAGCCAGACAGACCCGCGACCTCAGTCTTTGCAGTCAGGGTCACTAACCACTAGACTAACAGGCCAGTCAAAATAATGACGTAATGTATCATTGACAAGACATAAGCTCACGCCATCTTCTCATAGGGATCGGCAGATTACATGACACCATCTGCTACGATCCTTATAACATACTCCTTTTGTTACATTTACGTTCATACATCTACAGCTTCATTGCGAAAAACATTATTAAACAGAATCTAAATCATTTTGAATGTTAGTGCTAAACCATTGTTTCATTTGTTCGAAAAATGTGTCTGTCTTACAACGTAAATAACGCAATGTATGTTGTTGAACTGTCTATATGAAAACTATTGCTGCAAGTGTGTTACGCACCCGACTTATACGCACCTGACAAAGTCCAAAATAACGTGATCAAACTTCTGGTAACGTCTAAATATATTACCTTACACTATTACTACGAAAACAGTTCTTATTGCTTCGCAATAAAAGCGGTGTCAAAGACTGTAGCCACGCTACAAGTCAAGCCAGAAATAAACATAATTATTTCAAGGTAATATCGTTCTACACAAAATGTGCAAATTGGTATTTATTGCAATAACACAAAAGGCGTGAATTGCGAAAATATAATTCCATCAGTGGTGAAAATTGCCTCAAAGAGAAAAATTACTTTTCATGTT
The DNA here is from genome assembly GCA_947507805.1 of Aporophyla nigra. NCBI lineage: Eukaryota > Metazoa > Arthropoda > Insecta > Lepidoptera > Noctuidae > Aporophyla > Aporophyla nigra. The sequence goes on along the minus strand of OX382315.1, from coordinate 12,686,903 downwards.
TTTTCCTGTATTTATTTTTTCAGTTGGAATACACGTGTCATAAATAAGAGGAAAAGTTTTGAGAGTGTCTCTGATTTCGCCAATGGTTGCGAAAAAAATAAATTTATACGAAAACTAGCTGTGCCCGCGGCTTCGGCTACGTGGATGTCGGAAAGCTGCCAGTGAAAGTCCAATCAAAATCAGTACAGCCGTTTTGGAGATTAGCTGGAACCACCTTGGAAACATAGTTTTTTTACTGTAAGTACCGAATTATATAGTTTCACATGCATTTAGTTACCTAGATAATAATAATAATAAATAATATCTTAGGACAACCAACACACCGTTATCTGATCCCAAACTAGGCAGAGCCTGTACTATGGTAACCAGACAACTGATAAACATACTTATATATTACTAAATACATACATATTATAGATAAATTACACCCAGACACAGAACAAATGATCGTGCTCATCACACAAAGATTTGTCCTGGGTGGGAATCGAACCCACGACCTCAGTCTTAGCAGTTAGGGTCACTAACCACTAGACTAACAGGCCAGTCAAAGATACTTTAATTTTACTTATATGTTTTGTATGTATGTATAGATGTAAAGATGAATGTTCTTAATATTTAGACGACCTTTAAACCACATAACGTGACGCCCTGTTTCTCCGAGGGGTTGGGCAGAAGTGTACCTATTAGTACACCCACATTCCGCCTGTTATGATTTTTTTTGGATGGGAAATCATCAAATGACTTCTCCCGCTCTGGGCGGAGCGGGAGGGCATGTCAGACTTTTACTGACTAAAACCCACCCGTGTTCCTTCAGTTGCCCATGTGCCAGGGTCACGATATCTCTTTCGAACAATCACGCGACCCTGGCAGGCATCGGTCCTAGCAGACCCCTTCAGTGTTGCTGACATCTCTTTGAGGCGCGCGTGGAACACTACGCGCCGTCGACCCGAGCCTGGTCCTTACCGGGCGGCGAGCTACCCATTGATCGCCACCCGCAAGCTCGCGCCTACGGTGGCCGGGAGTCCGCAATCCGCCTGTTATGATTAAGTCTCAAGTAATAAAGCCAATTGCCATCAACCGATCACAATCCAGATTACGGGCTGTTTTTGTAAAATTCCAGATAGAAAAACACAAAAAACCGGCCATGTGCGAGTCGGACTCGCGCACCGACGGTTCCGTACAAACCTGCAGGTCATCATCATCATCATTCGTCATCATCGTTTCTGAAATTAAATGTTTTTTTAAAATTTGATTTGACTGAATGAAAGGTAAATTGTGGTTTACGATTTATGACGTATTAAAAAAAAAACTACTTACTAGATCTCGTTCAAACCAATTTTCGGTGGAAGTTTACATGGTAATGTACATCATATATTTTTTTTAGTTTTATCATTCCCTTATTTTAGAAGTTACGGGGGGATACACATTTTACCACTTTGGAAGTGTCTCTCGCGCAAACTATTCAGTTTAGAAAAAAATTATATTAGAAACCTCAATATCATTTTTGAAGACCTATCCATAGATACGTAGGTATGGGTTTGATGAAAAAAAAAATTTTGAGTTTCAGTTCTATGTATGGGGAACCCCAAATATAATTGATTTTTTTCTATTTTTGTGTGAAAATCTTAATGCGGTTCACAGAATACATCTACTTACCAAGTTTCAACAGCATAGCTCTTATAGTTTCGGAAAAAAATGGCTGTGACATACTCGGACAGACAGACAGACAGACATGACGAATCTATAAGGGTTCCGTTTTTTGCCATTTGGCAACGTTACCCTAAAAACGCTTTGTTAAAATTCTAGGTTACATCCTTTTCACCTTTCACTGCTTCAAATTATTGAACGTTACGAGCATAATCATTATTAATGACCTTGACCCTTGACCTTTAAAGTTCATTTCAGATTCCGACACTGAATACGTAATTACCTTTAGGGAACAATAAAAAATCAGAGATTATGTCCATCATAACTCAGTTTAATTTGAAGGGTTAAAGTGATGGAGCAATAAAGGACTCAAGAGATTCACCTTGACCTTCACATTGGCCCAGATTTACTCTAGTTCTAGTCGGTACATAATTATTAAAAACAGACGTAATGATTAAATCCACCGTTCACTGCTATAAAGGATAGGCATTGAGAGGTTGGTCACGTTAAGAGCTACGCTATTCTCTAAAAGACAACGTCTTGACTATAAGTCATCCTCATCAGCCTACTTCATCCTTTATAGAAAAGGAGGGGGCCTCCAGTCAAAAGAGCAGTGGTGGTACACTAGTATCGGCTCTGTTTTATGAGTTAGTTCGTGAGTTCAAACCCAGGCTGGCGCCTTACTTTGTGTAAATCATTTCACCACCACTGCTCTCAAAAATGGTGAAGGAAAACATCGTGAGGAACCGGCCTGTCCTAGAACCAAAAATATGAAAACATGTGATATCTACCAACCCGCACTGGGCCCGCGTGGTGGGTAGTCCCAGCAGTGGGTACATTATAACAATGTCGTTTATTATTCTCCTTATAATGGATAAGTTTTTAACCAGTGCGCAAATTTTAACAAATTAAACTTAAACGAGTTATAATAACCATGCAATTTTTATTTTGATATTTCTTGGTACAAAAAAAATAAATAAGTTATCGTTGACGAAAGATGTTTATTTTGAAACTGATTTTTACAGTAACTGACGCGCGGCGCCGCGCCGGCGCAGCGGCGAAGGTGAACATCCGAGCGTAGCTACGAGTACCTACCAGCAGTGCTATTCTCTAAAAGACAATTTCATGGCTGTAAGCTGCGACGAGCTCGTCGACGAGACAGCTTAGAGATCGATCGAGCGTGTAGCGCTGATCCAAACGGTATTCACTAACGCAGTAATGGTCGTCGACGAACTGTAGGCTGTAACTAGACTTGTGTAAGTAATGCGAGTGTTGCATTGCACGTCATGTATCTCGACCGAGTAATGTTTCATTACTTACACATGACTCGACTAAATCAAACATGGCACATGACACTCAAACATGACTTCATGACTTGCGGACCGCGGCATGGTTCGACGTTCGTAAACTACGTATTATCTCGGTAATGTTGGCTATGCGTGCAAGTGAGAAAGAGCATGCGCCGGTCGGTTTGCTGCGAAGTGAACTATTATTTAGAACCGTATTACTCTAACTTTAAGGTATACGTTATATTGACATTGCGGACTGCTTAGGTGATGTTTTTATCATTTCGCGCACTGTATGACAGTTATGTTTTGCAGCGCGCGCGCGATACAATACAAAACAGTAACACGAAACAAAAACAAATCTGAATGTAGTGTTATTTTTTATGGTAGTTTGATTATTAATTCATGTGTCCGTACCGTGCGAGCGTGTATTTTCAAAAGCGGGTTTGACATTAAATGAAAGACGGATACGTCTTAAGACAAAAAAAAAACTATCTCAGTTAATATTTATTAGTTGTAATTAACGTATAAATAAAACAAAACAGGTATAAAAAAACATAAATAAAAAAAAACAATCATTGTACATAAAATCGATTTTTAAATACGCCAATAGTCATAGTCATGGTCAATAATCAATCAATCAATCAATCAATCATTTATTTTGTTAAACATAGGTATATTAAACAGATAGTCCATGTCAAAAATATGTGCACTATGTTTTGCCAAAAATTGGCGTACAAAATTAAAACAAACAAGCAACTAAATTAAGGTGGCATGCCAAGAGATTACATTATAAAAATTATAGTCTTCAATTTAAAATATGTCAGCTAAGGAGTTACTTACAATCTATCATAACTAAACACAACACAACACAAAGGCAAAATAAATAAAATCATGAGTGTTTAATTGGTAAGTCGAAACCGTCATATCTTTGTTTAGCAGTGGTGAATTCAGTGATGGAGTAGTAACATTTATCTACAAGGAATTCAAATAAAGACCTCTTAAAAGATCCCAGACAATCTTTGCTTCTAATAGCTGCTGGTATATTATTGTATATTTTTGGGGCCATACCTAGCACACTTTTGCCGAAAAATGCGGTTTTATGAGAGGTAACATGAATGGTATTCTGATAACGGCGAGACCGCAATTTTTCAAATAAATGCAAGTTACAGCGAACAAACACTCCCATTTCATAAATGTACATAGACGGAAGAGTGAGTAAATTAAGTTCCTTAAAAAATGGTTTACAACTATCATCCGATTGTAATTTGGTAAATGATCGCAAGCATTTCTTCTGAGCTTTAAAAGCAGTATTGTAATGATGCGTATTGCAGTATTGTAATGAGCTTTAAAATCAATATTGCAATCCATGTTTATTACCAGTCCTAAGCCTGGAATGCCCTTTTGATTGAAATATTCCGTAGATTGGGGGTAAAGTATGAAGGAAAATCGACTTTATGAATATGAAAACAAAAGCAAAAGTACGTTTGGACGGATCTCACATCACATATCATATCATATGCGGTATCTCATGTAATGATGTATTTCTTCTACAACGCGAGCATTTCATTACAATAGACATCGCCTATGACGCATCATTTCGTGTCATGTTTGGAGTCATGGTGTAATGAAACATTACTCTGGACGAAAAGTAATGTCATATGACATCACTTTAGAACGCACTGTTTTGCGCATGTCTAGCTGTAACCTCCCGTCGCTGTTTCGTAGACGAACGAAGGGCTTGAAACGAATTGTTTAAATCATAATCGATAAATCTCGACTGAGAGTTTTATGGGTTTAAAATTTATAATTAAGGTCTATCTTTAAGTATTTTATGGATTAGACTAAAACTATAAACAAATTTCATAAAAAAAAGAGTTTATTGCTTTTATATAACTGATCTTAAGGCTGAATGACGATTCCTTGGCCTATTTTGAATAAAGCGACACACACGGCGCGCGGCGATTACAAAAAACATTCAAGTTGTCAACCGACGCGACGCTCTCCAAACCACTTGAACTTTTAGTTTGAAAACTTTTACGTGCAAACGATCATTATTATTTGTATCAGCGTTAGCTTTGAACAAAGGTAGTTCTGTCTGTGACTAAGAAGATAAATATACCTACTGAAATGTGAGTATTATGATATTTCCACTGATATTAAATGGATAATACTAATGTGTCACAATATTATTGTATAATCCACGAGATATCATTAAAATCATGTAAATTACCGAACTATTGTTTTCCAATAAAATGTACCTATAACTTCATTGTTGTAACGTAACATTTTGTGTTTTAAGCATGTCAAGAAGTGTGGTTCCATCCAATGCGCAAGTAGAAATGTTGATAGAAAGTTTGGAAGACCGTCGTTGGCTCGCCACAGGGCACCCTCGGACATCACATGCTCGGGAGCGTACACAAGCGGCATGGCAAGAAGTAGCTGTCAAGCTAAACAGTGAGGGGAGTGGCTGCATTAAAAGTTGGAAGCAATGGTCAAAGGTTTGTTGCATTGCATTACTGGTATGCTTTGTCAGCTTGCATAGGTATCCATCATCGATCACTAATCCTTATTAGTGATCGATGGTATCCACGCATACTTTGACCGTTTCAAAGGACAAAGTTCCAGCACCGAGTTTCTTAAGTTCAAGTATCCAGTACCTATGTATGTTGCCTCTAATTATAACATAAGAGACTTTTAATATGTTATATGATTAACTGATTATGCAAAATCTCGAGATTTAGACAGTTACCTAATTATTATTTTTTAGTATTGGAAGGATAAGAATACAGCGGCTACGAACAGGTGGTGGTGAATTAGAGGAACGGTTTCTTTCAGTAACTGAAGAAAGAATTGTTACAATAATGGGTGGCGAAAGCTTTGTTACTGGTGATAGAGACCTAGAAATTGACCTTCATGTATTTATGTTTTTTTTTTTAGTTTTGCTTGTTTTATTTTTATGCATGCAAACTTTATTAAAGAACATAAAATATTTAAGTAGTAAAATATTTCCTGAAATATCAATCTAATTTACATTAATTTAATTTTTAGCCTGCTAATGAACCTGGGCCTAGCTTTAATTTGACTCCTGACATGCCGGACACTGAAGTATCACATGATGTGTTCTTGGTATGTTAATTGAAATATTATTCAACACAACATAAGTACTTATTGTCCTTCTCAAAGCATTGTTAAGTCAAAATTTGTTTGCAGAGTATACAGGATGTTACAGAGGAGGCAATTACAACGCCGGTGTCAGAGAGCATACTACAGGTATTACTAGATTTAAATTACTTACATTACTTAATCTGAAAACTGTGCCCTGTGAAGTTCTAATGTTCAAATTGAATTTTGTAGAGTCATGTGGAATTACTCCCTGCAGAACATACTACTGCAGGCCAGACTGAACAGTCCACACATTCAATACCAGTAAGTTAATTCAAATAAAATATAAAATTGTGATGTTAAATTTTTAATAAGGCTGATGATGCTGATTACAATATTATATCTATTTACAGGATTTACAACCAGGCCCATCTTGGCATAGGAATACACCCATCATGGAAAACCAGGTAAATACAGAACAAATGGTGAGGTTTAAATAAGTCTTACAATTTGTTATTATGGACATTCAGATAGATACTTAATTTTTTTTTGTATTACAGTTTGAGGCTAGACCACCACCTGCAGTGCCTCATAGGAGTAATGCCTCAATTGCCTCTTCATGTAAGTTTAACTTAGTTATAATTTGGTCAATTGGTTAAGTGTGAAAAGCACAAAACAGTAGTGATCTTTTGATTCCCTGGTTAGGCCAACTTGTTGGGATTCTCTGTAGGTTTTTTTCAATAGCAGTTTAAATACTTATTCAATCAACATGCTACATTATGATGTATACTACATTGTATCATCTATTCCTTTAGAGGGTGATGATGCTGTTATACCTACATAATGGCCCTTATATTTGTTTTGCCTCTAGTTACCTAGTAATTTTTTACATTTTTTATGTTCTTAGCCCCTCGTAGGCGTCGAACGGCACGACGCCGTCTGATCCAGCGCTCACCACCTTCTCAAAGGCAATCACAAATGGCGAGCCTGACTGAGCGATTTATCGCCATTGAAGAGAAGCGTTTGGAAAACGAACGAGTCTGTTTGGACAACCAGCGGAGGACGGTTCAGGCTTTCGAAGGAGTATGCCAATCACTGCAGGATGTATGTGCATCCTTCAGACGAGGGAGTTGAATTCGCCAAGCATGCCTCTACTATAAAATTCAAGTTTAGATATTATTTAGTTTAAGGTAGATGTTAAGGAATTTAAGTGTAAGTATCGTTTTTTGTAGTTAAGGTTAATGTTTTTAATGCTAAATAAAAAAAGAAAATGTAATACGTAGATATTTATTTATTTTCTCATGCCCCATAATGCACATTTAATTTTTTTGCAAAAGTAGAGACAAAGGTATGAATATGTAGGCACTTATTGTCAAAGATTTTTTCTTAATATTCTTATTATATTATTTTGCAACTTTAAAATAACTATTGTAATTATGTAGGTATCAAAAGAAGCTAATAGGTACTAATTAATCTAATAAACAATTATAATTATACCTTTAATATTATTTCACACCTTAAAATTACATAATTGTAATAGTGTATCTAAAGAACTAATTAATCTAATAAACAATTATATTTACACTCACAACTTTTTCATTCATCTTTTATTAATAATACATATTTAGTATTACCATGATTATTTAATCAATTATGGTGAGTATCTAATCTAAAACTAAAGCATATTTAGAATTTTAGATATGTCGTGCTCGCCATAATTGATTAACCAAATCTCGCCTACTTATCTGCCCACTCACTAAGTCATCATGTGTCTGAGCCTGATGTGTTAGGGATCCAAGTAACCTAGATTCTTCATCTAAGTCACATTGGTCTAACTTTGGAGCTGGTAGCCCAGCTCGATTACATATGTTGTGTAAAATACAACAAGCTATCACGATTTTTCCCACCATGGTTGGATCATAGTGTAATACTCTGTGAACTAATAAACTTCTGAACCGCCCTTTCAATATTCCGATAGTCCTCTCCACACTATTCCGTGCAATGCTGTGCAAATTGTTGTAATGACTCTCTGGAGTTCCAGTTTCTGGATTACTAAAGGGATTCATTAAATAAGGCCTTTGAGGATATCCTGAGTCACCTGAAACAAAGCTGGAATGAAGTGCATGCTTGACTTGTGTTAAGTTATGATTGTATTATAAATAATAACTTACCAAGTTAGTACACTTTTTCTTCATTAGTGATTAAATTTTCCAAATGTTCCTTTACTCTAGTGTTTGAAAAAACAAAACTATCATGTGTTGCACCCCCAAAAGTTACATCCACATGCAAGATGTTCAGATCAGCATCATTAATCTGAAATAGTAAATAATTACATACATAGGGATTCTTTATAATTTTATAAAATACTAAATGTGAGACCAACAGTTTACATACAATTAAAACGTTCCTGGCATGATAGCCTTTCCGGCAATAATATCTCTCCTCATGTTCCTTAGGACGTATCATGGATATCAGGGTGCCATCAATACAACCTAGCACTCCTGGAATTTTGAATTTCTCATAAAACCTGTAATCAGCATTAAAATAATGGTTCTTATTTTAACAAGACCCAAAAGACTAACATCAGAATGTAGATACTTCCGATACTTGCCTTGACTTGATCACTTGTCGATTGTTGTGGTTTTGCGGAAATCTAATGTATTTACTAATAATGTTCTTATTATTCAAAGCATTAACAACTTCGTGGATTGCCCTAGAGGCAGAACTCTGAGATATATATGTGTCCACATTCTTGCCAATGATTTTATGGTAACTTCCATTAGCCAAAAATGATAGAGTGCATAATATCTGAAACATTAGGAATTCATTAGGTTTTTGTTGGTGTGCGGTCATCCATCGTATCTCAAGAAACCTTGCTGTAACTCAGTGTAAACAAACCTTTAGTCGCTTGGTTAAACCACTGGAACGAATTCGCGGACACATATATGGAGCTAAATCATTTTCCAAAATAATAATTAAATCTTCAGAAAGCCTGAAAATATGGATAAAGTCTGTATCACGGGATATTGTTTTAAACTTTCTTATTTGTTTCGTCTGTCGAGCTTTCTTCAAATCATCACTTTTTTTAGCTTCTTCTAATAAGTGTAGCTTTATAATTAACTGAGCTGCCATCTTTTCAAACAAGTATTTGAAAAAATCTAAATATTTCAATTTAATTTAAGTACAGTTTAATAATTTTGTCTAGAGTCCGGGCTATTATCGTAGCTTTTAGATTTGACAGTTCTAGGCGAGGCTGTGAGCGAGGCTGTAAGCGAGTTCGTGGCTGTTTTTTTTTAGGGAATACCAAAATGTATGAAGAACTGTCAATTTGCCCTCCGAATCCTCCGATGGGTAGTTTTAACTCACGGCCGTCACAGCCTTGAGCGCTAGTGTAGCTTTACGCAGCTTACTGAATACTAAACTGAGTCTCACCGCTGACGCAGCGCTGCCCGCAAGGCTGTTTCCTTAGAGAAAATCTAATCGGTTTGACCTTAGCATTGCAGCTATTCGATCGGTCAAAATTCTAAGAAGTTCAAAGTACCTACGCCGACGCGCGGTTACTGACCTATTCCTATTGTTGATATCATATTGCGAAATATGTAGGGTGTCCACAGTTAACTGACTTAAGGTCGGATATTTTTTTTTTTTTTAAGTATTGAAAAAATAGTTGAAATGTGTTCTATTACTGATACTGAACCACCAAAAAAATTTGCGCACTGGTTAATCAAATTTCCTGTATATCTGGCTCTTCTGTTACAGGAACTCCTAGTACAAGACCTAGACCTGTACTCATGTTTGTGACATAAATAAACAAAATATTTTGACAACCATTCACTTCAATTTCATTCACTACTGATTACCTTAACCAAAAACTCTTTTATTCTTCACTAATTAAAGCCCCTTTTAACTTAGAAAAATTAACGCCATAAAGGGTATTCTGAGCAAACAATGGAGACGGAATAATGAAACCGAACCCACTGACTCAACGTCGCTACATAGTTAATCTAGATTTGGGCGACAAAGCGATCTGTCTTGATCTAAGACAATTGTGAAGCATTAAACACGATTTATATCTAACAATTGTTTTGATTTAGGTAAGATTATATTGTAGTTGTATTCGGAAGACAGGTTCTGTTGTAGATTTTGATTGTTTGATGGATAACTTGCCGTATTAAATTAATTAACCATTCCAAATTCATTTAACAGAGCTTTTTAAGAGGAACATTTATTAGATAGTACTTACTGTGGGTATATTATATTAGATATCACTTAGAATCGACACAAAGGCTAAGGTCAATCTAAAGAAAGTTGTTTATGTTATCGTAGAAGAATGAAAACAAGTTGCAGTAAATCTTGGGAAGGGACTACCTACGTCTTGCTATGAGCCGACTCAGCTGGTGAAAACAATGATCACTGAAAAACATAATACATAGTATAGAAGAATTAACGAAAGCCTTAAAAATAATATAATAATAAGACATTTTTTTCAGACGTAGTCCTTATACTGTTTGTAACACAAAAAAACCTAATAAAGTTGGCACATACAAAAACGAAGTCACAGAAATCACAAAGTGGCACCAATTAATACGGGTTCCAGTATATATCAAGCTCTGGTGGCGACCACCTGTCCATCTCATAATTATCAATCATAAATAGCCATATACAATTCTTAAATCAAATGAACTGAATTTAAATAATTTTTGACCGTAAACAACAACAACAAAAATATATTTGCAGTTTAATTCTAACATAGAGTTGGGAACAATCATTCAGAGCTATAAAACTGACATTATTTCGATATATCCCACAGCATTCAAAACTGCAAACTGAGCAATTCCTTTTATTTCATTTGCAGGAAAAATCAAACCTATCGTCGGTTACACTATTTTAAAAACGGCTTTGTTATAAAAATTGCTCCATTAACTTTTGATACGTCAATATGTATCGCCCATCAGTTTAGAACAATGGGATATGAACGATTCGTGTCAAAAGGATTAGCCTTCGACGATTTAAAAAATTTGAAACAAATCCTCTTGTTATAAAATCTATGTTGTAAGCTGGATTTTTCAAAATATTCGTGTTTTTGTAAATAATAGTATGCTAGGAATCAATTCGTCATCGTTTCGTGTAGTGCCAGAGTTTCGTGCTGTGCCAGACACAAATAATAGCACCATCTCATTTCTTCCCGTTGGTGTCGTAAGAGGCGACTAAGGGACTTACTAGAGTTACCGTGGCCCTGGCATATGGGCAACTGAAGAAACACGGGTGGGTTTTAGTCAGTATAAGTCTGAAACGCCCTTCCACTCCACTCTAGAGCAGGAGACGTCATTTGACGATTCCACACCCACAAAAAAGGGACTTACTAGAAAATGGGTGTTCTCTAAGTATTTTGCCACCATACTGCGATCACCGAACCACCTGGCAAGTGTGGCGATTATGGGAAACCCCACCAAATTAGGGGAGGCCTATGTCCAGCAATGAACGTCTTTTGGCTGAAGTGATGATGATGTTGATGAGGAATGAAGGGCAGGTATTAAGTTCCAAGTATCTACTCATAAGTAGTGCCGTAGCGTTGAAAGGTCTTCCATAAGGTGGACTGAAGGCCTTGTGAAGCGAAATGCAAGAAGGACACAACCAGTTGAAGTGGCGATGTGTGGGAGAGGCATACTTAATATGTCAGGGTGTGGAAGTCTATCAGGTGGAATGATAATGAAGACAAGTAGTAATTTCGTATATATCTACTCAAAATTAGTCATTAACTACGGATTCAAAGAGACATTATGAGTCAAAAACTATTGGATTATATATAGAATTCAAAGAGGTAACTACTTAATACTTTTTTAGGAAAAGCATAGATAAACTCGTGTTTAATATACCAATGATTTGTATAATCTGAATTAAGAAGGAAGTTGAATAAAAGAGGAACCTCCTTTGAATTTGGTTAACGAAACTATTTCTTGGTATTGCTAAACTTATTACTGAATCAATTTTGCCATCTCTCTCTTATTCGTTCCGCATTTCAGAATTCAGCTTACTGTTTATCTGGGTCTAACAGACTGTAAACGTCACGAAAACAGTACATTTTCTCGACCCAAATTCTTTATAACCCTATGAAAAAGTAAGAAAGGCAAAGACTGACCAACATTTGCCACATAAATATTTGATGTTGGCTCGACTAGTTGGACTAATTCTTAATTAATTAAACGTCAAGGTTGGATCAAATCGTCATTTTCGATGCTTATTGTGTGAACGACAAAAGATCAAAAGCAATTAATTCAATTGTTCTATTCACTGAGGATCGAGTATGAACCTGTACATTAAATCAAGCGATTCTGACAAAATTAGTTAAGGTTTGATAGCTTACACATTTTGCCAATTTAAAATGTGTAAAGACATACCTAATGTTACAAATGTTGGTTGTGCCAACACTTGGAACATTGGCCCAACAAATGGTTTTTTCTCAACGTCATATTATGTCGATCTATCATACGCATGAGGCAACATGTGCAAAGGGATTTATTACGAAACAACCGGAACCCAGGATTGTACATACTTTAAGGGTCCCGGAGAAAATGGTTCCGTTTCATTTCGCGTTTTCCTTCTGTTTATTTTTTATTTGCTTGCGTTTTTGCTTATCGTTGAAGGGAATGTTTAGATTTTGCGCGAATTTCGTTTTCCGGAGAAATTGAAGGTCTTTGTGGAAGTTCCTTTCATGGAAGTTAGAAAGAAATGGGAGGGAGCTTGAATGAGTTATTTACGTAGAAAGTAGGATAAGGAGGTTAGAACGCTATCCTTGCAGTTCTTGCTAAAGAACACTATATTGTAAATACGAAGAAAGTGACAATGTAAACCTTTAACAAAACACACACAACAGCAATAGTGGAACAGTTAAAAAGAAAAGTAGAACCAACGTCTGGCAAAGCGTACAGAAACGTTCACAAGTTTTTGTGCTCAACGCCCGAATAGATGTCATATTGCGATCTGAGTGATGAATGACGCGACACGGCTCGCCTTATACATACATAGATTGTATGCCACAATCTACGGCTGGCGGGCTTTTTGGATGGTAAAATCTAGATAGCGAGCTAAAAGATTTTAGATTGGACTTTTGATGGTTTGACCGTGTCGTGTCGGCTATAAATAGAGGTATTGTTGTTGTTGGGTGGAATACAAATTGGACATTTTTGGAGAGGGTATCGTTAGAAGGGTAAGATTTGGAGGATTCGCAGTCGTAACTGACGAGGTTCAAACGTCTTTGCTACTTAGACGAGAGCTTAGCAACTTAGAGCACCATAGCGTGCTGGGTTTAAAAGCATGAAATTTGCAGAGTTGCTCATAGTGAAAGTGCTCTCTAATGAAGGATTTAAACGATTATCCCTTTTTTTTTGCGTGGAAAATCATCAAATGACTTCTCCCGCTCTAGAGTGGAGCGGAAGGGCGTGTCAGACTTTTACTGTCTAAAACCCACCCGTGTTCCTTCAGTTGCCCATATGCCAGGACCACGGTATCTCTTTCGAACAAATCTCGCGACCCTGGCAGGAACGATTATCCCTAATTAGCGTTTGAGATACTCAAACTCAAATCATATTAGCTGGTGAAAGATCTCATAGTACACATGGTTTATGCTGAAGATCGTTATGACAAAGTTAAAAATAATAAATTAAGACAAAGAAAACTGTTAGAACTAAAAATAGATTTATTTGTCACAGAAACACGTGCAAACAAAAAAATAAGATCATATAAAAAAAACCGGCCAAGTGCGAGTCGGACTCGCGCACCGAGGGTTCCGTACAAACCTGTAGGTATATAAGTAAAAGTTCACCCATCACGACAATCGAGTCGTAGTTCTGTTCTGTTTCTTGGCTAGGTTTTATTTCTGTCTGTGTTTTATTCTGTTTATTATATAATGTAACTAAAAATGTACGGTTTTCGCAATTTTTCCTTTATCTGTGCTATAAGACGTTGCTTCGTACCAAATTTCAAAATTCTAGATCGACTGGAAGTACCCCTTAGGTTTTGATTCCCTTGCGAGTTTCGAAAATTTGTTGAAATTTGCGGTATAAACGGCTATATCTTTTGATTGCGTTAGCTTAGAAGCTTGATTTTTTCACAGCTCCAAGGGACAGTAGACTTGAGTATATGATATAAATTTCAGCTTGATACCTTCACGCATTCCTGAGAAACAGGGTCTTGACCGACGGACGGACGGACGGACGGACGGACGGACGGACAACAAAGTGATCCTATAAGGGTTCCGCTTTTTCCTTTTGAGGTGCGGAACCCTAAAAAACCGGCCAAATGCGAGTCGGACTCGCGCACCGAGGGTTCCGTACACACCTGTAAGTATATAAGTAAAAGTTCACCCATCACGACAATCGAGTCGTAGTTCTGTTCTGTTTCTTGGCTTGGTTTTATTTCTCTCTGTGTTTTGTTCTGTTTATTATATGATGTAACTAAAAATTTACGGTTTTCGCAATTTTTCCTTTATCTGTGCCATAAGACGTTGCTTCGTACCAAATTTCAAAATTCTAGATCGACTTGAAGTACCCTTTAGGTTTTGATTCCCTTGCAAGTTTCGAAAATTTGCGGAAGTTTGCGGAATAAACGGCTGTATCTTTTGATTGCGTTAGCTTAGAAGTTTAATTTTTTCACAGCTCCAAGGGACAGTAGTCTTGAGTATTTGATATAAATTTCAGCTTGATACCTCCACGCGTTCCTGAGAAAAAGGGTCTTGACAGACGGACGGACGGACGGACGGACGGACGGACAACAAAGTGATCCTATAAGGGTTCCGCTTTTTCCTTTGGAGGTGCGGAACCCTAAAAAACATAAAAATAAAAAGATTCTTTGATTATTATTTTACAATCATCATCACTGCAGCCCAAAGAAATCCATTGCTGGACATAGACATACCCCGAGCTCCACCACTTCGATCAGTTGTGTATTTCCCACACCCAGCAGATTCCTTTCTACCTTCCAAGTGTACGTCTTTCGGTATGCTGTCACCACTCCAAATCCTTTCGGCCCTCTATTCTGCGAGTAATGTGCCTTACCCACTGACACTAAAGCTTAAAAAAAATTCGGGCTATATCCGTTACCTTGGATCTCCTGCTGATCTTTTCACATTATTACAAAAGTAAGGATTTCCATTAGAATGCGGTGCTGTGGGAGCTT
The DNA here is from genome assembly GCA_947507805.1 of Aporophyla nigra. Lineage (NCBI taxonomy): Eukaryota > Metazoa > Arthropoda > Insecta > Lepidoptera > Noctuidae > Aporophyla > Aporophyla nigra. The sequence continues at coordinate 12,671,691 of OX382315.1, read as the reverse complement.
CTCCGATTATTCAATATAAAAGTAATAGAACTCCAACTTTTATTAGTAATTAGTATGCATTCATGTATTTGTAAATAAAATCATAATGTTATACTTAGTTTCTTAAAGTAAGTAGAGCAAATCTCAGCGGAGCCACACAGAAATCGCTTTTCCTAGGAAGAATAAATTGTTCTCGATACAAAAAGAAATCCCAACACTTGATACAAATATTGACAATAGAAATATCTTGGAAATCTCTTCTGTTCCTTTCACTAAAATACTACGTAGATATTCTCTAAGTCCCCTAAAACCATATTGAAAGCGTAAACGTATTCGCCAAAAATCTACATTCGTGATTCTTACTTATTCCAATAAGTAATATAATATTCACTGAATCTAAGATGGGGTAGGTGACCAGAAATTTTAGACCTGCCTTTGGTGTGTTTGCTTTGATAAGAAAAGGTCAAGTAATGTTTGTCAATGTAAGTAGCAATATATGCTAGACGAATCCTGTAGGGAGATGATCGGCTTGCCACCCCTTGATGTCGTTTTGTATTAGTCTTCCCCTCCTATGATATGAGGGCGAGTATGTACGTGAAAGTTTTTATTGATATTCCTTTCTAAATAGGTTTTATTGTGAATCTGTGTAAGGTTCTAAAAGGGTTTGGACATGTTGTAGATATGAATGGCCTTGCTAATATTGTTGTTGAAGGAAATATCTTTATACATGTTTCGGAGAAGATTGAAAATTGTTGAATTTTTGGAGCAATATCTAGATTGTCGTCTTGTAGACCGTGTTTAGTACCTAAGTATTATATGTTTTTAATATAATTAGTATTAGATTTAGGTTTTATTTATTTATTTTATTTAACCATTTATGGACACATAAAAATAGACAAGAAGAAAGGAACAGAAAAATATGTACAAAGGTAATGCTTATTTCTATAGAAATCTCTTCCAGCATACCTGCAATAGGAGAGAATATACAAAGAGATGTAGACAACGTGTGTAATATAATAGTAGAAGAAAAATAATACTATAATTTAAATATAAGCATACAAAATAAAAATAATAAATAAGTTAATTAGTTAATTGCAAACAGATATTGTCCTGGCCGAGCATTGGCTTCGCAGCGTCACCTACCTGCCTCCCTAGCCAAGTTACAACCGTTTCGTGTTGAATTCCGTTCTCCAATCGGTAACGCCTCGGTGTCAGCAATTGTAGAAAACGATAAGTTGGTAGCCATGTTGACGCGCCTGATTCGGCCGCTCGTTCTACAATGTCTTTAGAAAAACGACATTATAACAAAGGATGTAGCGTTGAACATTGTAGAAACGATAACAATTCATTCTATAATTTTGAGCGATGTGAATTTGGCTACGAATTTTCTATTCGTTTGTTCTAACCACGTGACTTAACATTGAGATGATTTTATTCCCATACATTTCATTAGTTTTCGACTTGCGTTAATAATTGCAGATTATCAACTTGGCTAGGGGTGCTGTTATATTTGTGAATCTAAGCCCTCCAGGGGGCTCCAGGGGGGATTTTTTTTATGTGTGAGTGGGTACTCACACATAAAAAAATTCAGCAAAATAACTCCAGCCGAATAAAAAGAGTTCAGTGATATACACATGTCCAAAAGAATTATATATTTACAAATAGGTAGGTTCTTACCTAATTATTTTTCCTTAAAAGTCATGTCTCCATTATAGTATTGGTTCATTCGTGAGCACGGCTTTTCAACGTTAAAATTGGGGTTACTTGTTATAAGACAGTTCACGAAAGCAGAGAAAAGTAGTCTGGGTTGCTGTCAAAGTAATTTGACAAAGTATATAAATGGACATAATATAGGAGCATTGATTAGTTGGACTTTTGCTTGTATGAATCATTAGACTTTTCTATTTCCTCCCTTTCCTATTTTGTGAACATAATTAAGCTAATAAATAAAAATAACCGTCGTGTGTTTATATGACCAATTGTATGAACCTAAACGAGGCAAAAGGAGTGTGTAAAGATCATAGCAGGTGGCGTTCCGTGGTTTCTGCCTACCCCCATGGGAAAAAGGCGTGAGTTTATGTATGTTAATTTAAAAAAAAAACTAAAAAACACGCTTCCATAGAAAACCAAACTAAAAAAATAGAAAATAATGCAAAAAAGCGTGGGGTGCTTTTTAAGGTATTTTTTTATTAATGTCAGGCACTCCACGCTTTTTTTCCATTATTTTCTACTTTTTATTTTGGTTTTCTATGGAAACGTGTTTTTTTAGTTTTTTTTTTTTACTATTATTTATTTTCTATTTTTTAGAGTGATTCGAATTTTGAGACGTATGTCAGCGTTGTTTGTGACGTATGTCAGCGTAGTTTTCGAAGACAGTTTTTTTGCTGTCCTGGTAACCCTGGCAAGGATAATGGCACTAATTTATGAAATTATAGTAATTGTCATCGGTCCTCAATAAGTCTACAGAGTTTGAATGAAATCTGGTTGTTTAAAGTGGGTCAAAAACATACTAACATACAAACATACAAGTGAAGCTAATATGAAGCGTGTAAAAATAACTATGCTTTTGTGGCTCAAACTCAAATTTCTTATAATTGTTTTAAATATAAATTTAAGATATTATAACATAACATTATGCTTTATTCCTCGAAGGATTAATCATAACTGGCAAAATCTGGTTGCCAAAAAATAAAAGTATCTAAAATATCTCCCATTAGGTTACAATTCATCATTTTGCGTTCAATTCATTCATCTCTACATAGTATAAACAAAAAACAAAATACCGTTACACAAGTTACCACAAGACCAAAGCTATTTCACACCCCACACCCCATATCTCGCACTTGACCGCTTTTATTATAACTATCTAGTAACGTCACTCCCATACGGCGGTAGATAAAGCAGACCAACCATAAATTGTAATGGTTTCCCTTTCCATTTATCAACGTGATCGTTATTGAATCCTGATCTGTGGTACACGAGCTACTGCAATTAATTGGTTTCCTATAGAAAGGAGCCAGGTTGTGAATGTTTTGGGCTGGATAGGAAACGGCCTGGTAGGTAGTATTGTAAGACTGGCGTAGAATAAGGTTAATTGTATTTGAAAGCAAGTTTATGATTTATCGTGACTTGAAAAGGTTTTTAGATGATAATGTTGGTAAAGTGCAAAAAGTCCAATGAAATAAAAGAAAAAACACCACCATTGTACGTATATTTAAGTTCGTAAAGTACTTGGGACTCTAGTCTGTTTATATGTATGTACATAAATGGTTAAATAAATAAATAAATAGAATCCAAAGTGACTACCAAGACTAGAATTTTAAATTAACATAATAATTTCGTTGCTCTTGATATAAGTACTGATATCTACATAATAACTCCTCCACCCTTTTATACATATGGATATTAGTATAAGATTTTTTATTTTTATACAATCATTGTTCGTTCAATAAAAGAATCCACAACAGAAACATTTCCAGAAATAAAACAGTGATACCAAAATTACCAACACTAGACAGCTTCTTCTATACTGAAATCTACGAAACCATCTTCAATATAGAAAGACTCAGACTCTCAGACACGACTGCGACAAATTGCACTGACGTAGCTGTCATAAGCTTAAACATTACAGTTCCTACTTCCTTCATACCAAAATCAACAGAAACACAAAACAATGAATCCGTACTTATTCAAGCCACGATCGCGACAAATCGCGTATACAAGTCTGTCGTCTGCACCCCACATATAATCCACACTGCAAAGGCACAAGGGCCTCACAACATCGACGTAACGCGTTAGCAATCCGATACAAGATGGTTATTTATCTTGAAATATGGTCGGAGGAAGCAATGCAATCTATCAGAATTGATATAAGTCGGTCTCGTCAAATTTGGTGGGAGATACATGGGTTTGTTGTTCAGGGTGTGGGCAATGGAGCTGTTTTATGAGCTTGGAAGTTATGGGAAGAAGTCGATCTTATCAGAAAATTCGTTGTATCAATTGGCACGGGTTCACGGGAACTTCGTAAGAACTTGTGATTAAACGTACGGTTGAACTATTGTTTTAATATCTCACAGTGGTGACTGGTGAAGTCAGCATGAAGTGAGTTGACAATGGTGTCTATTCTATTATATTTTATAATATCGCAAGCAAAGTCGATTTTGTTAACCTGCCAGTCTCTAAAGTGATTTGGAAAAGCTAGCGTGCGTTGATGAAATTTAAAAAAAGAACGATAAAAGTCTTCGATAACTCGACCTAAATGTAGATCTTGTTAGCTCAAGCTAACTTCTCTTACGCTTTCACTGTGAGATTTTTGCAGAATAGATCTGCGGGTGTCCAATACGAGCCCTACTAACTCATAATATATCACTTACATTCAGGTGATAATCGCTGATCGCGTTTTTAACCCCCGACGCAAAAAGAGGGGTGTTATAAGTTTAACGTGTCTGTCTGTGTATCTTTCTGTGGTATTAGCTCCTAAATGGATGAACCGATTTTCATTTAGTTTTTTTTTTGTGTCATAGATAATTTTTATTACGACAATAGGTTATCGTCTTGTTTAAGAATTAATTTTTGTGCGACACGTCTAAAATCACTTATTAGCTTACTAGTCTGTAAACATTTCCAAGAATACAGTCGTAATATTGTGAATGGAGACGTTCACATGAAGGTCAAATATTGCGGCGAGATTTTATCTTGCTATAGATTTGCAACTCTCGATGTCGAACCGAGCATTGAGAATTTAAGAATCCAAAAGAGTGCATCCAAGGACGTCAAAAAACCACACCGTCCTATTTTCAAATGACGACGCAAAACAGTGCATTAAAGATCTGTCCGGTCCGCGTGTACGTCGACTTACTTTTTAAGTCGGTTACTACACAAATAATGGCACTATCGTATACTTGAATTGGCTCGACCCGTATTGCGGTTAACTGAGTCGACCCTTGCGAGGCAAATATACGTAAAGAGGGCAAAATATGTAGTCTCGAATAGGAGTGATGGAGGCAAAGGGACTAGTACTTAGTAGTGAGTAGATACAGGTGTAGATGATGTTAATGATGATAGCACTTAACGCCATTAGTTAGAAAAGGTAGAATACAACCCTTTGAATGAGAATGAAGTAGTGAATAATTTATAGGTGACCTATGCTAAAATTTATAAAGGAACTAGGTTTTAGTGTGGTACTATAAAAGCAAGATCTTTTCAAACTTGTACATCAATTACCAGGTTAGTAGTTTATGATGAGTCATAGAAAAACATACCTTAACATTAACTATATTGTGTACATTTTGAAAAAGTTACAAAAAAAACTGTTTATTACGATGTCAGTTATAGTACAATAATTCCAGAAGTTGTTTATTAACACCAATAAAGTCTGCATTGCTTGTATGACAATAATTAAATCGAATATGTTATTCTAATTTACATCAAGATGGAATTTCACAGTTAGATTCTACGAAATGAGATATGAAGTATAATTATCGGTAGCATTTGAAACAAATATTATGGCTTTAGGCAGAATTTATAGGATTAATATATATTGTGTTGTCATATTAATGAGAGAACAATGGTGGCCTAATTAGGAGAGCAGAGTTGGTTTTAGGTCATGGATCCAAACACAGGCAGGCAATTTACTATAATGTAAATAATTTCATCAACACTGCTCTCAAAACAGTGAATGAAAACGTCATGAGAAAAACTTTTTACAAAAAAAAAAAATATAACAACTGACTTCCTAAAAAACACTACAAAGAGAAAAATTACTTTAATTTCGGAAGTCGGTAGTAAAAAAACCTTAAATACAGATCCTAAGACACCGACTATTTTTTTTTGTAAAAAGTTTTTATTTTTAATTTTTTAGTTATGGTAGATACCCCGCACTAATCTAATCGCGTTAAAGCTCGTTCAGACTAACGCGACGCGACGGTCGCGCGCGAATCGCCGATTTATATCCGTAGAACAATTTCTATGAAAACGCGCGCGACCCTTCACACATGGATGACCTGTCGCGCGGCGCCACGATCGCTCCGCGTTGAGCAGCGCGACAACATAAGGTACATTTTGTGTGGCGTCGGTTCGCAGCCACGACGAACTCGTCGCGCCGCGACTGTGGCGTCGCGGCTGCGAATTCGCCGCGACGCCATACAAAATGTACTAAAAGCTGTCGCGCTGCTCGTCGCGCCGCTACAAGGACGTCGCGCGATATTCGCGCACGAGTTATCGCCTCCGCGACAGGTCGCGCGACATGTCGCGCCTGTCTGTACGAGCCTTTATTCTTTCATTTGTCGCGCAAATACTTAATGCAAATTTAAGACTTATGTGGTTTTCACATGGACCCCATTGTCCAAATGGAACCAAATTAAAATGGGTTGATAACCTCATTTTTAGGGTTCCGTTGCCAAATGATATTGAGGTTTCTAATATCATTTTTTTTTAAACAATAATATTTGGGGTTCCCCATACATAGAACTGAAACTCAAAAAAAAAATTTTCATCAAACCCATACGTGTGGGGTATCTATGGATAGATCATCAAAAATGATGTTGAGGTTTCTAATATAATTTTTTTCTAAACTGAATAGTTTGCGCGAGAGACACTTCCAAAGTGGTAAAATGTGTGTCCCCCCCCCCCCCCCCCGTAACTTCTAAAATAAGGGAATGATAAAACTAAAATAAATATATGATGTACATTACCATATAAACTTCCACAGAAAATTGGTTTGAACGAGATCTAGTAAGTAGTTTTTTTTAATACGTCATAAATCGTAAACCACAATTTACCTTTCATTCAGTCAACTCAAATATAAAAATTTAAAAAAAAACATTTAATTTCATAAACATAAACCTTATGCATATACCGTGAATTCCTGCAGGTTTGTACGGAACCCTCGGTGCGCGAGTCCGACTCGCACTTGGCCAGTTTTAGGAAGTCGGTTAAAAAACAACATGTTCTAGAACCAAAAATTCGAAAAAAATGTCACAATACTGTAAAGACTCCATTTGATCACGTTTTACTACTAATACTACTTTCGTAGATACTGTTGTACATACTGTCGAATTTTCTTGTTTTGTGACACTATTTTCATATAACATTATGATCTAGGTACTGTTCTGAACATTTCAGTTGTCATTGTTTAACATGATAAGGATCGGCAGATTCACATATACATGGACAGGTGATCTGAAAAGGTCAAAATGTTTATTATTTTTATTGGCACTGGAACGTCTTTCTTAAGACCACTCAAACATTATAATGGAATATTGTCAATATAATATGTTGTCATAATAATTTTGTCAATATTATTATGACAACTTGATCTGTGGTTAACTTGTAAATTGCAGAAAGTTTTAATACTAAGTTTCAAATTCAATTAGAGAAACACACGACAAAGTATTTTTTTACAGTAAACGTTTATGATTCTTTTTTTGGGATCAAAGACCAGTTTGAAAGGAAAAAGTGTGTTTATTTTTATTTAATCATGGATAGAGATTTCTATACCTGACACGTCTGATACTAAGTGTCAAATTCAATTAGAGAAACACACGACAAAATATTTTTTACATTAAACGTTAACGATTCTTTTTTTGTGATTAAACACCAGTAGTTTCATTACTTAATGTTTAATTTGAAAGAAAAAAGTGTATTTATTTTTATTTAATCATGGATAGAAATTTAGAAACCTGTCACGTCTGTGAAGTTCAAACAATGAAAACTGTTTATATTTATATACCAAGTGACACGCCGTTGGCTCTTAAAAAGCACTCATAAAATTTATCATCATCATCATCATCATCATTTCAGCCGTAAGACGTCCACTGCTGGACTTAGGCCTCCCCCAATTTGGGGGGCTTTGCCATAATCGCCACGCTTGGCAGGCGGGTTGGCGATCGCAGTATGGTGGTAAAATGCATAGAGAACGCTGCTGCCCATTCTCTAGTAAGTCCCTTAGTCGCCTTTTACGACACCCACGGGAAGAAATGGGGCATAAAATTTATACACCAAACAAATCAAGTAAAACAGGCTCCGTGTGGTGCCGGACGTAAAGAATAGCAACATCTCATTTCCTAGGCGACTAGGGGACTTCCTAGAGAATGGGCAGCCGCGTTCCTTATGCATCTTACCAAGCACCATACTGCGATCGCCAACCTGCCTGCCAAGCGAGGAATATTGGCTTCCAATTCCTTAATCGTACCCGGCTCATGAAAGCCACAGGAATCTGCTGGATGCGGGAAGCACAAAACCGGTCGAAGTGGCGGAGCTTGGGGGAGGCCTATGTCCAGCAGTGGACGTCTATCGGCTGAAATGATGATGATGATGATGACCCGGCTCATGCAAGTGGACTCTGGACTTTATATTACCCCAAAGGAAGAAGATGTGATATCACACGATTTACGCAGCCAATTCACCGGTCCGAAGCGAAAACATTTTATGTAAACCAAATTGTTCTCGCAACAAAACCATGAGTTCACGGACTGTATGATACGAAGTGCCAACTTGTTGATACCATATGTCCTGAGGTTAACGGAATTATATTTTACGCAGCAAATAGTCCGTTATTGAGGCGCGATAATAGATTAGAACTTCAGAATAGACCATGTAAACTACAATTATGGTAAAGACTAGCTTCTGCTTGCGACTTCGTCCGCGTTAAATTTCTTGCTCCCCCGACCCCGTCGCGTCAAATCGCCTACCCATGCGATTTTCCCCGTTTTTGCAACATTTTTCATTACTGCTCCGCTCCTCTTGGATGTAGCGTCATATTATATAACCTATAGCCTTTCTCGATAAATAAGCTACCCAACACTAAAATAATTTTTCAATTCGGACAAGTAGTTCCTGAGATTAGCGCGTTCAATCAAACAAACAAACTGTTCAGCTTTATAATATTAGTATAGATTTGAAAGAAATAATCTTTAAACAATATAAGTTAAGAATAGTTCATTTTAAAAGAAATGCAAAGATTTCTACGTTATACTTCATCTGCATGCAGTTCATACCTCCGTTGACTAACAAGATTCTGGCGAGTGACAGATGTCAGGACAACCATTTGAAGTGGGAAGCGTAACAGCAAAAATATTGCAGGCGTAAAATTGTATTGTAACTAGGTTGTGTACATCAGATAGGCAGTCTGAGTTCGTCTTAGTGCGAAGACTAAAAAGAACTAAACCTTTTGAATTAGTGTAGTGTGAAAAGTGAGTTAATAATAGTTACAATATTGTGCTATACATATAACACATGAACATAGTGTTTAAAAATTGTATTAGACTCTAAGAAAGTCCTACGGACTTGTATAAAAGTGCAAATGGACACTATTCTTAGTTTTAACATAATCTATTACGTAACATATTAAGTTAGAGTTAAATTGCTTATTACCCTTTTTGGCTAGATCGTAATTAATTACTAAGAATTTTGTTCTTATTAATAAAGTATAAAAAAAGATAGGCAGCCGCTCTTCCTGTTATTTAGCTGCATTCCTTTAGACTAGAAGCTGACCCCATCATAGTTGCGAAAAAAGTGAGGCAAATGATCATGAATTTGTGCCTTGTTTATAAAGGAAAAATACTGTGTTGCCCTATTGGATGTATTACATGGTCCGATTTATCTATGAGTCATCATTTCTGCTGAAAGACGTCCACAGCTGGACATAGATTTTTTTGTGCGAGAAAGTGGGACGTTATCCACCTCGCGGGCTCAATGCTGCGTGGTAGACGTCACATGTCTTCGATTTTTTTGATTCTAGGACATGTTGGTTTCCTCACGATGATTTTCCTTCACCGTTTTGAGAGCAGTGGTGATGAAATAATTTATACAAAGTAAAGAGCTTTTTTTTTTTAATGTGTATTTAATACATTATTTTAGAGTTTATTGTTGCATATCATTAGCCAAACTGCAATGCAATTTTCCTGCCTGTTGGGGGCCTTCGGACCTACAACTCGTTAGTTGCGGCCATTACTACTGGCCCGTACACAGCTCCTATAACAATGTTATTTACATAATAATTGTTGGAAAATATGGGGAGAAAGTTGAAATCTTTTAAATACAGATGAAAGTGTTAATTTTTCCCTCCTGTTACTGATTGCTTAAGAATTTAACCTGAACAACGTTTACACTTTCATCAAATACTTCTTGGACTTCAGATACTTTTGGAATCAGACCATACCTCCCTTACTATAACAAAGAGAATTCAACAACAAATTTTTGAAGTTTACTCCTTTTTTTTGGATGGGTAATCATCAAATGACTTCTGCCACTCTGGGCGGAGCGGGAGGGCGTGTCAGACTTTTACTGACTAAAACCCACCCGTATTCCTTCAGTTGCCCATGTGCCAGGGTCACGGTATCTCTTTCGAACAATCTCGCGACCCTGGCAGGAAGTTTTCTCCTTAAGAATTAATTTTCATATAAGGCTTCCGGTATGGATATATTATGAAGAGCGTAATTAAAACAAACGTTACTTAACTCAAAAGAGTTGTTTTTCTGCCCAACGTATCTTGCGTATCTTATACTTTGTAATCATGTATATACACACTTGTATACAGCTGATGTGTACAGGGTAAGCCGTGTGACAGCTGACGCATGTAAGTTTGTATATACATATATTGTTAGAAGAATAAATAAGTTAGAGGGAACGAGGGGCGTGGTCAAGACGTCCGCAAGGCAAGAGCGGCGGCAGTGGCGGCATCGGCAGATGGCGAGGAGTACTTGCTCTCTTTGGGATCGACAGCCGACGGCGACGGACCTCTCTCCACCTTAGTGTAACGCTTTCTCGGTGCCAAGTTATTAGCTTAATAATTTCTCATTTTATTCAGTTATTTCGGTTCTTTAATACGTTATGTTTGTTAAAAGTAATAAATTCATCTAATTGATTGGTGCTGCGCATTTATTTTAATAAAACTTACTTGTGATACTTAATAATATGAATATTCAAAGACAGTCGTTCTTAAGAAGTTAACTCCACTCGTGCGTCGGAGCTAACATCGTTATCATTCTCCTGCCCTTTGACAATTTATTTGGAGTCGGCGCAACATGTCTTTTTCTTCCACACCTCTCTATTAGTCGTCATCTCAGTAGTCCCTTTCTATTCATATCATAATTCACACAGGCCATCCATCATTTGTTTGGTCTCTCTCTACTCTTATAGCCATCAACATTCATACTCAAAACTTTCCTCACGACATTTTCCTCATTCCTCTGTATCACGTGACCATACCATGACAATCGGGGCTGACACACACACACTTTATGTATTCCCATTTTAAAATCGAGCCTACCATTTTGTTTAAAACTGTTCTATTTCAATTGAATTTTGCAACAGTACCACCACCAGCCACACAATATGTAGTATGCAAAACGCTTTTTGTTTCAAATATCAATTTCATACCCTAGCATTTCAGTATAATAGTTGAAACCTTACACTGTTAAATAATTGAGGTTTGATATCAAAATTGTTTGTGAACTGAATACTAGAACAAATAAAAACATTTGATTGTTATCATGCGTACATCGTCGCCCAGAGACTTTTGGTATGATAAATATGATATTATTTTTGATGTCACAGTGCATAGAATTTATGGTTAGAATGATCTAGGTATAACTATTTCGATTTCACTTTAAATGGTCTTAAAAACAGACAGTGGTATGGTGCATTTATGTCCCAACAACAGATTCTTATTTGGGCCCATAATCACGTGGTTATTCCGTGGTTTTTCCCACGTTGTAATCGGTATTCATCCACTGAAACCGTGTGCCAAATTTTATCTAAGTCCGTTCAGGCTTTATTACATGAAAAGGCAACAGATCGAAAGACATACCGACAGGCAAACAGACCGACAGACAGACATATACTTGCACATCAATAATAATAGTTCCTTTGATAAGTTCTCACATGATCGTCCTTTATTCATATTATTGTTTTGCTGTGGGGGCCCTGATGATCCATAACACAGGCTTTTAAAAAAACTTTTTACAAAAAAAATGAACAACTGACTTCCTTAAAAAAACACTACAAAGTCAAAAATAACTTTAATTTTGGAAGTCGGTGTCTTAGAATCTGTATTTGAGGTTTTTTTTGCCACCGACTTCCGAAATTAAAGTTATTTTTGCTTTTGTAGTGTTTTTTTTTTTAGGAAGTCGGTTGTTATTTTTTTTGGAAAAAGTTTTTATTTTTAACTTTTTAGTTATGGTAGATAGGCAAAAATCTAATCGCGTTATTCGTTCATTTGTCGTGGGACCATTCGGGAAGCACCAGCATTCAAATAAAAGAAAGAATCATCAAAATCGGTTCACCCAGTCAAAAGTTATGAGATAACAAACATAAAAAAAATACAGTCGAATTGATAACGTCCTCCTTTTTTTGAAGTCGGTTAAAAAAAAACCTATTTCAAGCACCAGTCTCTTACAATGTTGGAATATAATATTGTCAAAATCATAGTTAATTTTTAAATTAACCAATTGTGAAGAGAGAATAAATAATTGAATTAGTATGGAAGTATAGATAGTGTTAAGTATAGGTTAGGTTTTCTACAGAAAGATTGTCAATATTCCGTCTGCCAAGACATGACCAATAACTTTAACAATGAAGAGAAAATCAAGTCTACTTTTGATTTTCCCTTCATTGTTAATGTTGTTTATCATTTTCAGCAAAGGCGGATCATTGACATCAACATTCGTCTCTGTTTCACTAATTGAAGTTAAAACAATTGTCCCACTGGTTGTAAGCTACGCATAGCCTTAAGCAATGAGTATACCCTGACGTTCTCAAGACATTAAAGTCAAAGAATACTAGCAACAATACAATTATGATATTCAGATGAATTAACAGGTAAATTCTTGTATCACATATGGCTTATAGTCCTAATAATCTATAAGAAAAAGACAAAAGAAACAATATTATCAACTTCAACTCAGAATACAAGAACGGCTGGATAAGGCTTTGTGTCGTGCCATAGAACAAAATTGTACAGAAACGACCTTCTTTATTTTGTGCTTAAGTCGATGATATAGGCATACTGCTTTCGTGCGCGGATACCCATAAAACAATTCTGATTATTTTTGACCATTCTTAATGTTCGGATCGGCCTGATCGGTCAAGGAGAGCAGATGGGTGACAGAACCAAAACAGCCTCTTCACCGCTGGTGGCATCTGGCCTACGTTTTATTAACGCACAAACTTCATGTATGTACGAGTATATGCTATTTTGGAGCTGAGACGTAACTGAAGTTAGTTTTATTCGTGTAATAGTATTGTGCAGTGGTGGCCCAAATGGTATCGGCTCCGATTTTCGAAATGTCGGTCGTAAATTCAAACTCAAGCAGGCGCTTTACTTTGTGCATACAATTTCATTATCACTGCTCTCAAAACGGTGAAGAAAAAGAACGTGATGAGACTGACATGTCCTAAAAATAAATATTCGAAGACATGCAACATCTACTAACGGGCTCTGGGCCAGTACGATTAAAGCCCATTTCTTCGCGAAGAGAGGAGGTTTGTTTCCCTTCAGAAACATTATAGGCTGAGCATAATAATTAATTATGAAGTGTTGCAGTCTGATAAAGGCGCGAAAATTTAGGCATTAATCCCGTGGTCAAAAGTTTTTTCAAGCTCAAGCGTATCCGTCTTGTGACAACGAATGTGCAGGAAATAAATAAAAGAACTTATTCATAGCACACGAGTAACCTTGATGTGACTTGTGGAGTGACAGAGGAATACAAGGGCCGCGTATACGTGTTGCCCGACGCAATCAAGTCGCATCGCTCGGGGCTTCGAACCCTTAAGCTAGCTTTCTACGCATAATATCGCGAAGGGACGCGGATCAGCTCGCACCGGCGCTACAACCGGAGAACATCGTCCGTGGTAGAACAGAATCGTCGTGGTGCATCAGTAACTTTAAAGATGCGGTCTGAGCTTCTTTTTCACCTTTCATTTTGGAATGACAAAATGATCTAATCTCAAGAATCAAAGAAACCGACAAGCACTGTGAAGAGTCTTGGTGAGTGGTGCATGGCTGTCTGTGGTTGTCGGCCATGCGTGACAATCTACAGTGTCACAGATCGTGGGAAGCCACCCTTAGAATACTTTCAGGGCACGTGAGTTTCTGACGTTCAAAATCGTGATGTCTTAAAACCAGAAATTCGAATCTACCAACACACACTAGGCCGGCGTGGTAGATTATGGCCCACTCGCTCTCACAGAGAGGAAAACCTGTCGCCCAGCTGTGGGAACATTATTGGCAGCTGATGATGACATGAGTTTCGCTTCTGCGCTTTTTTCATACTCTATGGCCGTACTTCAAGCCAGAGGGCTATTAAGGATAAGAAAGGATTTCTTTGAATAGAGTGTTATTCTTTTTTCTAGGTCCATGGTGGGCTCTTGGACATTGTTTTATTGCTAGATTTTTTCTTTCTTTTGTAAAAATATATATTTTTCAAAATAAAAATTAAACATATTCATGTTACGGATTAGGGAGCAAAAGACGTCATTAAACGAAAAATCGAGATATCAAATCTATAACAGCGTTTTTGTCATAGGTTCAAAAACTATTAAGTTAGCTTCTTGGTATGACTTCTAAAGTAGTCGCACCTATTTATAGTAACATAATCTTTAGTGTTTTATCATGTTCTGTCTTTTCGTCCTGAATTTTAACTTATCAAAGAAAGCCCTAAAGACTTACAAAAGGTAAAACTTGTTTTCAAGTTATATATTCAATTTGGGTAATGCTTAGTTCTTAAATATTATATATAACCTTTTATGTGGGTTAAATGCCTTCTCTTCTACGAGTTACCGAAGTCTTTTTGTCAAAGTTATGTCTTGTATTAAGTCCGTGGTTATTTTGCTCTTCAAGGGCATTTTTATATGTAAAAGAACAAAATATATATTTTCCTTTTCATAATACTAAGAGCCTAAAATATAGCCACAGTCTCTAAGATGGTCAATTTTGTTCGAGCGAATTTAGCCACAGGCTTAAAACGGGCTGCTCATAAATACTGACAGGTTGGTTATTCATCGCCTTAATTCTCAAGATAGACAGTAATCTATTTTCTTACGTTGACCCTACTCGTGGTAACTACATGACAAATAGCGTTTCAATATGACAATCAATTTTCTTTGCCTCAAGGTCTATTTTAGTCTCACCATTTATACGAAGTGTTAGGTTAAACGAGGGTCATACTTTAAAGGACTATATTATAGTACTCATGAAAATGATCAACTTTATTATGTGATCAACTATTAAATTTGGGGAAAAAAATATGTCTACATTTTTTCGCATAAGTATTGTTCAGTGTGGTGCCGGTCGTAAAGAATAGCACCATACCATGTCTTCCCGTGGGTATTGTAAGAGGCGACTAAGGGACTTATTAGAGAATGGGCAGCACCGGTCTCTTTGTATTTTACCAACATACTGCGATCACCAACCCGCCTGCCAAGCGTCGCAAATATGGCAACCCCCCACCCCAAATCAGCAGTAGACATCTTTCGGCTGGAATGATGATAATGAAGAGTTATTGCACTCTGTGGGAAAAAGTAGATTTGTAAATGTACGTCAGGGTGGGTTCTATAAAAATTTGATATTTTTCACGAGCTTTTCCTTCAAGTATATATATCTCTCTTGTAACCTAACTCTGTGTATATTATTCTTCAACTAAATTCTGTGTAGATAACAGGCAGATTACTTACTTAAGAACTTTATAGTCATCAAATTCTTTAACAACTGTCACCTTGCTTTTGAAAGTCTCATCAAAACTCTGACCAGCAACTCGGCTGTCCAATCTCATTAAACTTAAGCTGTGTATATTACTAGGCGCAAATAACAACACCAATTAAATCACTAGACATGAGATTTGACGAGGGCAACAGATTAATTTGACTGAGGCTTTCAAACTAGGGTAAAATGAAGATCCAGTAATTTAAGCAAGATTAAATTGTCCCTGACAGCAGAGATATAATATTTTTCTTTAGAGTATCAGCCTGCGTGGTCTGCCACCACCTTGTCTTACTTTCTCAGGGAACCAGTTCTGTGTTACTTCGGTCCATAATTTTCCCAGTTTGCGGCAAACCCGCACCCTAATTGCGAAACGCACAATTTATCAGAATCTGAATGGGATTGAAGATTATTTCTGAACCATTGCGTCATTTGTTCGAATAAATTGTCAGCTCAGCAACGTAAATAACGCAATGAATGTTGTTTAACTAGGAATATTAAACCAATTTACGAAACCTTTTATCGGTAGGAATTTTTTTTTTTTTTTTTTTTTTTTTTTTTTTTTACTTTTTAAAAGTAAAAAGTAAAAAAAAAAAAAAAAAAATCCTACCGATAAAAGGTTTCGCAAAAACCCCTTTGTTCTGCCAACGTAGCAGATGGCGAGACGAGCTGAATAGTTTCCAGCAAAACTGGAAGGAGGAAGCGCGGGCTCGCAAAAGATGACAGAAGCGGAGTGAGGCCTTTGCTCAAGACTGGAACAACGGAGGCTAGTAAAATAATGTATAAATCAATGACGATAAAAGTACGTAATCAAATTGTACATTGTGCGAAGAGATCTGCAAGAGAACCAAGATAACCGACATAGCCCGAAGACTTGCCAAACTTGCTTGCACAACAGATGGCTGATGGGGCAAAAAGGTTCTGAAGTAGCGGCCCCGTACTGGAAGGCCTAACACAAGGTGGACTGAAGACCTTGTACAGGCCGCAGGAATCCTTTAGATGCGGGCGTTACTTGATCAGTCGAAGTGGTGGAGCTTGGGGGAGACCTGTGTCCAACCGTGGACTTCTTTTGGCTGAAATGATGACATTGATGATGATGATGATGATTAAACATAATCAGCCCTTACTGTTCCCACTGCTGGGACACAGGTCTCGTTTTGGTTAGAGGGAGTTGCTCCATCACGCGGACCCAGTGCGGGTAGATAATGTCACATCTCTTTGAATTTGTGGTTCTAAGACATGCCACTTTTCTCACGATGTTATCCTTCACCGTTTTGAGAGCAGTGGGGATGAAACATTTTACACAATGGAAAACGTCTGTCTGGGTTTGAACCTATGATCTACACATCGTACGCCACGGTCCTTACCACTGGGCCGCAACACAAAAACCTTAAATAAATAAACCATTTACATAATTAAATACATAAAATGTAAATATCCTTATAATGTTAAAATAACAACCTTATACTAAATGCTAATGAAAGCATATAATAACGGTACTCATAAAAAATATACTGACTGTTTGGTTGTTTCGGCTAATCTCTGAAATAGCTTTGGACTGATTTTACATTATTTTTACTGGCAGATAGCTGTACAAAAGGTAGCCTATGTTATTCCTTGTAACACAAGGGACGTAAAGAATAACACCACCCCATTTCTTCCCTTGGGTGTCGTAAAAGGCGACTAAGGGATTTACTAGAGAATGGGCAGCAGCGTTCTCTATGCATTTTACCACCATACTGCGATCGCCGACCCGCCTGCCAAGCGTGGCGATTAAGGTAAAGCCCCCCAAATTGGGGGAGGCCTAAGTCCAGCAGTGGACGTCTTGCGGCTGAAATGATGATGATGACCTTTTGATCCAGTAACACGTTCCCGTAGGATAATTTCTGCTAGTTTCCAATAAACTATCATATCCGAAGAAAAGACACTATCTCATAAATGTAATATCTCTCTTTCATATACAGCTCTTGTCATTTTACTACCAGAGATAGTTGAAAAAGTTATCGCGTGAACGAAAAACAATGCATAGTCCATCGAGCCGTGTTCCCGTACCAATGCCGAGCCAACGCGAAACCAAATATTTCCTTTGAACCTATCTCCACTGTGTAAACAACCCTTTGAACCAGTCCTCGAACGGCCTTCTGTTCCTACTATTTGTTCTATAATGTAAAATATATCACGAAATGAAAAATGGATTTCTGTAACCGGGAATGATTTATGTATTTCATTAAATCCTGCCCTGAAATGTGGACTTAATATCTTTATATTTTTGCCTCCGCCCGGTGTTATAGGATCAAATTGGTAAAAAGTTTATTGAATAAAATTGCTCTTTTTATTTCGAACTAGTTGTGCACGCGGCTTGGCCTGCGTGTATGTTGAAACTATCCCACCGCAACGTGGCCGCAACAATCATACATTCGTTTCAACCGAAAGACATCCACTGTTGGATATAGGCGTCCCTCAATTCGAGGGGTTTGCTATAACTGTCACGCTTGGCAGGCGGGTTGGCGATCGCAGTATTGTTGTATAATGCATGGAGAACGTTGCTTCCCTTTCTCTAGTAAGTCGGTTAGTCGCTTCTTACGATACCCACGGGAAGAAATGGGATGGTGCTAAACGTTACGTTCGGCACCACACGGAATCAAAAGCCGTTGTTACTCTTTATAATATCAGTTATCTGCCAGTGAAAGTCCTGTAAAAATCGGTTTAGCCGTTTCGGAGATAAGCTTGAACTAACAATTAAACAGAAAAAAACACATTTTAAAAGTGGTTTTAGTTAGAAGTACCGTTTAAATACTTTCTTATGCATTTTTTAAAATTATTGGGTACAACGTTGCAATTTTGACATCACAAACAGACACTTCAATTTTATTTATTCGATAAAGATCCTTCCATCCGAACCTTACACTTGATGTCAGTTTAAGTATTTCAAGAGAAATGATAAAAACTGTGCCGAATATGAAGTGTCGAAATGAAGTTACTGAAAACACTTATTGTTGAAACCATGTCAGACTTAATTTGATTGTTGCCAAGCCGTACCGCCCGATGGGATTTGTCGTCGGAAAAAGAAACAAACTTCCAAACAAACTTTCGTCGCTTATACAATCACATTACGAGTGAATTTATGTATTAAAAATCCTTGCAAGTCCTCACCTTTGTTATACATATGTGAAAGTCTAGTGCAAAATTTCATGCTTTGAGACCAAGCAGCTTACAGTCCATTCACATTTATTTAACTCCTAATCTTGCGTCACTGTCAAAATCAAAGTGATCTTTATTCTCTTTTTCACATGGTTGCTGTTAGGTCGTTGCCGCTGACAGGAATGTCAACATTACAGTGATCCTTATTCTTGTAACCATAAGATTGCTGTTGGGTTGCTGCTGTAAGAGATAAAATAACTGTGAACGGACTGAAGGCTATGCGTTGGCTGTCAGTTAGTCGACGTACACTCGGACGTATAAAATTGCGGCGGATTTTTTATCTGAGGAACAGAGTGTAAAGTTCACTCAACCTCCGTAGAAAAGAGAGGATCCTCCGACCAGATGGATGTCGTGTGTGGTGGGCAACTGCCCGACGACTGATACGTTGTATTTACTTAGTGTCGGAACGTTGTATAAATTATGCTAGTTACGCGGTAAACTTTGCTTGCGCGATGCAGGATTTTGCGTGACGCCACGCCTGTGTGATGCGTAGTTCGCATGTAGCGGTCTAGATGCCGCTACATGTGTTCTTTCGACGCATTGAATTCTAAGTGCTCGGTTCAATACTGACAGTTAAAAATACAGTGCGTGATAAAATCCCGCTGCTAAATTTTTTCGTACGTAACGTCGACTAGGCGAATTTATCAATTTTATTAATACATTCCTCCAGACCATGTATGGGCCATGGCGGCCAATCTAAGCGGAGACTAGACCAGGTATCGGCGCGAGACATATTAAAGTGCACAAGTGTGTGCGCAGACACTGAGGTACTCGCTCTTCCTTCTCATAGTCCGATGGGACGGCAATCCGACATGACTGGAGAGAGATCAGGCCCAGCATCAACGGCTTAACTTCCAAATTCCGGGCAGTTACTTAGAAATTCTTCATGGAAAAACCCAATAACTCTTCGTTTGTACTTGAAATCTAACCCAGGACTCCACGCTCAGCAGTTGCGTTAATTTAATTTTTTTCTTCAAAACTAATTCCATCATCAATCATAATAATAACAATAAAGCCAGAATAAACGTCTAACACATAATTTTAGGAGGCGATCGGCGGCGGCGACCTCTCGCGTCCGGCCCTGGTGCCAGCCATGGTACGGAGCGAGAGGGCATGAGAAGCCGTCACCTCCTTCTGCGAAGCAGTAATGCTCGCGAAGGAGGAGGCGGGGCGCGTGAGGGAGTGGCAGTCTCTGCGCCCTCGTGTCCCTAGCCGCCGCAGGAGGAGACGCCCCGGGCGTCGGGAGTCGATTGCGGACTCCCGGCCACCGTAGGCACGAGCTTGCGGGCAGCGAGCAATGGGTAGCTCGCCGCCCGGTAAGGACCAAGCTCGGGTCGACGGCGCGTAGTGTTCCACGCGCGCCTCAAAGAGATGTCAGCAGCAGTGAAGGGGTCTGCTAGGACCGATGCCTGCCGGGGTCACGTGATTGTTCGAAAGAGATACCGTGACCCTGGCACATGGGCAACTGAAGGAACACGGGTGGGTTTTAGTCAGTTAAAGTCTGACACGCCTTCACGCTCCAAAAAAAAAAAACACATAATTTTAGACAACGGAAGTCATCTCCATAATAAGGGTAATTCTGAAAACAAACAAGAACGCTTCTATTTACTTAAGAATTTAGCAAAAACAGTTCGTGACTTCGAATGTAGTAACAGTGTTATGACACTTAAATTCCGTATTGAGGATCGCGTAGATAAAACACCCATAGATGGAGGGCATAAAACGAGGAAAAGTATGGAGTAAATATTGTTACTTGTCAATAATATATCCGCATAAGATGCTCTAATGGAATTGGCTGGTACAAGGCTTTTATGCTTTAAAAATATAAGACTCTTCCTTGTCGTTTCTTAATATAAATTAATGATTAACTTAGACATGTCGCTCATTGAATACAAAAGGGCCACAAATCAAAAAACATAAATTAAAACAAAATTCAGAACACCATTTTTTTTTAAATTTTATGTTTTTTTATGATCACATAACGCGTTAATATTTTTTTTTCTTAAAAATAAACTACGTTATGTGATCATAAAAAAAAAACATAAAATATTTAAAATAATAATTTAAGGTTATTTATGTTTTTTGATTTGTGGCCCTTTTGTATTCAATGATTGTGACATCGAATTAGGGCCATTGAGTCCGGAAAACTGAGTGGGCAACTCGCTTCTTCGAGACATCACCACTCGGTTGGTCGACCTTTCACGTGACCATTTGTTGGTCAAAGATTCAGCATCGCCATACAAAGTGACAATGCTGCCAGCTTTTTGGGTTTTCTATATACCTAGATACCCAATAAGTTGGTAAAATATTGCCAGCTAATTAGATTAATTTGATTCTGTAGACACACTTTTGTAAGTGTTTACGTGTTTGATTATTTTTAAGTGACATCTTTAAATAAACAAGTTTGTTTGAACAATGGATATTGGATTTCATGAATCACATCTCCAAAATAACAGACACAACGTCCCTTGACCTAATTTTATTCACGAAGTTAATAAAAGCGAAGTAAATATAATTTGTATGCCGGATCAGGAAGTAAAAAACAAACATCGAATTATATTCGCTGGCAATAAAAATGTAATGGCTTGTCATCCAGTTATGTAGAAAGTAATAGTAAGTAATGTTCGAAATTGATTGTTGTTCTCTGATAATATTCTTCGTTGTGTCTTGAAACTTTAGTAATGGGCTTTGAAATGTGAGTATTGTAAACCTTCACAAATTTACGTGTGTCGTATGTCCTACGGAACTCTTATACAATCAGTCTGTTGTCCGTTCATTTGTTTTGTCTTTCAACACCCTTTTACTCATGCACGCAAGTAGGAATCAAGATGAACTTATATACCATATACGTAGGTCTGTGGTCCCTTAGAGTTCCAAAAAAATACGGCCATTTACGTGACATATTTTTGTATTCGCAAATAAATCAAAACCTAAGAGGCCAATATTTCTTGTTAATGCAGCCTCTACTTCTTGTTGCATCATCATATTTGACAAGAAGCAAGCTTTTATAGTACAAGTAAAGGAAAAAGTCCAAACATCTTTAATTTATAATTCTATCACAAGTTTTTTTTTTTGCGATTGCAATCTATTAGTTTGTTTTCAGTTTGAGAGTTGACTGTGACGTCATTCTTTGTGCGGAATCTAAAACGCGTTTAGTCGGCTTTAATATACAGGACTTTTTTCATTAGTAAAGCAATGCCATTTCACCTTCATACAGACTCTATGTAAACCAGATTAAAGTTATACAAAAAATAGACAATAGGCTAAAAATAGACTCGTCTGCATTGTATTCTTGGGAAAATAGAAAACAATTGCCGAAAATAATTTACAAAGAAAATGATTTAATACGATCTCGAATAACCTTGCTAAAGAATAACGTTGCCTACATAATACAGAAAACCCAAGTTATTAAACGTATTTCTGAACTAAGCGTCTAAATAAAATTCATAGGTACTTGGGGTACTTTTTTAACTTAATATACGCAGGCATTTGTAAGACTTTCAAACATTCCCCAATAAATTCTGATATTCGATATTATTTACGTGATACAGGCATTTTTATTTTTACAGCAATACATTTTTATAAGTACCTATCTACAATATTCGTGCCTACATGATCGCTCTCAGCGGATATATATATTATACGTTTGTGACAATATTGTTGTTATTTGGTGCGAATTGTTCTATAGTCTGATTGAAATAAAAAGGTTTTCTTGTGTATTTTGGGTCAACATGGGTCACCGAAAACGTCATACGGCATCACGGAAGACCCAGGCGTAGATGGCGGGACGAACTCGACGCCCACATTAGGGATTGGTCCTTATTAGCTCAGGATAGAGTTGAGTGGAAAAAGAAAAGGGAGGCTTTTGCCCTGTAGTGGAAATACAGGCTGATTATTATTGTGTATTTTGCGGTTTTTTTTTAATTTCATAATTCGCCTCGGAGTTTGTCAAAGAGCGATGGAACGCAGTATTCTGGGTGTAAAGAGACAAGATAGAATTCGGAACACCACGCTGCGTTTCAAAATGGGTATAACCGACGTAAGCAAAAAGGCTACCGGGCTTTTTTTTTTGGATTGGAAATCATCAAATGACGTCTCCTGCTCG
Organism: Aporophyla nigra; assembly: GCA_947507805.1. Classification (NCBI taxonomy): domain Eukaryota; kingdom Metazoa; phylum Arthropoda; class Insecta; order Lepidoptera; family Noctuidae; genus Aporophyla; species Aporophyla nigra. Next base: position 12,648,709 of record OX382315.1, on the reverse strand, counting down.
TGGGTGGAGCGGGAGGGCGTGTCAGACTTTTACTGACTAAAATCCACACGTGTTCCTGCAGTTGCCCATGTGCCAGGGTCATGGTATCTCTTTCGAACAATCTCGCGACCCTGGCAGAGGCTTCCAGGCTCAAATGGGATTGAGCGGGCCACATTAGCCGAATGCAAGATGACCGCTGGGCAAAGGCAAACAATGGGTGCCTGAAGATGGACGACGCAACCGCAGTCGGCCCAGAAAGCGGTGGCGAGACGACCTAGATGCGTACCGCGACGATTGGTTTGAGGTGGCGTGGGACAAGAGTTCTTATAAGAAATTGGGGGAGGTCTTTGCCCAGCAGTGGGACAGTATAGGATAAACAAAAAAAATATTCCTGAGTCTGTCTTTGCTCATTTTTCAGCACATGCCTCTCATTATTTGTGGCATTCACCACGCTCCCTTCGAAAGTTATTTTCCTTCTCTATTCTTTCTAAGTTTTGAAGAGGACTTGTGGCTAAGTAATAACAGCTGCATGGGTCGATCGATTAAGTTAAGCTACGCTTGCTGCGGTTGGTCCGTGGATAGGTGACCGTCTTCACATACCAAGACCTCTTAGTTCGCACGCCAACCCGTTGATCCTGCCTGTAATTTGTGGATGTTTGACTGCCGTTACGGGTCTTCAGAACCCCAAGTTACCCAGTAAATGGGAGGTCAGATAAGCAGTCTCTCCTTGGAAAATACTGCTATTCAGCTGCATTCCGTTAGATTGGAAATTGGCTCCAGTATAATAAGGAACATGCTAGGCACATGATGATCATTTGTTCTGTGTCTGGGTGTAATTTATCTATAATATGTATTGTATTTAGAAATATATGAGTATGTTTATCAGTTGTTTGGTTTGTTGTTTGGTTTGTTGTGTTTGGTTTGGTTTTTAAATATTTTTACAAAAAAAAATACAAAAAACATTTAAAAATATAAAAAATAGTGATCCGCCGGTAGCGGGAGCAGGGTCCAAACTACCGGTGGTTAGTGCTCCAGAGACAGGAACCTCCTCACGATGCGAGCCGTGTCAAGGAGTACTGCCTTCTGAATCAGGCTCTTGATCCAACCGCCTAACGATAGTCTCGACAGGTGTTGGTCGAGGGTATCGGCCATCAGCCCATTGGCGGATACGACAATCGGTACAATGACAGCCGAGTCAACATTCCACATGTCAACAATATTATTATTCTTCCACTGTTTTTAATGTAATTAAATTAAGCAATTCTTAAGCTTATTTGCCTTTCAATGTAATGTTACTCTACATCTATTCTGACATAAAAAAAATTGTTTTTTCATTATTATCATCATCACAATTTCAACTAAAAGTCGTTCACTGCTGAACTAAGGCTTCACCCACCTGCCAGGGTCGCGAGGTTGTTCGAAAGAAATACGGTGACCCTGGCACATGGGCAACTGAAGGAACACGGGTGGGTTTTAGTCAGTAAAAGTCTGATACGCCCTCCCGCTCCGCCCAGAGCGGGAGAAGTCATTTGATTATTCCCCATCCAAAAAAAAGGCCTCACCCAAAAACCGCCACTTCTTCCTTTCTTACTTTTCCGTAAAATAAGCGATATTTGCTTCAACAGATGTCCGATCTCTAATTGTTTTCAGTAACATTCTATACAAGGTGGCAAGGGGTATTGATGCGCAGCCTATCACCATAAATCCAGACCATGATTCTGGACCCCCTAGCGTATAACCGATATATATAGCCACGGCGGCCAATCTCATGGCCGCCATCGGCACGGGAGATATTATAGTGCTCATGTGTGTGCGCAGACACAGCAGTACTCACTCTTCCCTCACTCTCATAGTCCGATGGGACGGCAATCTGACAAGATCGGAGAGAGATCAGGCGTAGGACCAACGGCTTAACGTGCTTTCCGAGGCACGGAGGTATCACACCGCCAACTTCCAAACTCCGGGCTGCTACTAAGAAATTCTTAATGGAAAAACCCAGTAACACTGGTACTAACGACCCGGGCATCGAACCCAGGACCCACCACGCTGAGCAGTCGCGACCACGAGACCAACGAGGCAGTTAATATAACCGATAAAAAAGTCAACAAAGTACGTATAAGGGTCTAAACACACTATGCCGAAGGTATGCGACCGAAGTTCCGCGGCAGATTTTACGTTTCGTCGTATTCGGCTGATATGACACACCATAAGTGCTAAAGTTATGTGGCAGAAATTTAGTTGTGTTTTTGTGTATTCAGCATAGAGGAAAATAATAATTATGTATTCAGTGTCTCGAGCGCTGTCGTGGCGTCGTGTCTTGTTATATAAACAGCCGGACAGACAGACGCAAACGAAATTGATCCTGTTAGAGTTCCGTTATTATTTTTGAGGTGAGAAACCCGAAAAATGGACTATTTTACAGTAATAGCGATTGCAGAGGCCTTTACACGAGGACAAATTTAATATAGGAAAGAATATTGGGTGCACCCATTGAATTCTACGAGACTGCCAGTTTCAACGTTATGCAAAGTACAGAGCCTATCCTGTTCATTTTTTCAATTATTTTCGCATGACACTACAGTCTTTCGACGAACTGTTATTTCTCATCAGTAACAACATTTTGAAAAAAACATACTACATTCAGAGATTCCATTTCACCTGCAGAACGATTGATGGTCACTATACGGTAAACACAACGGGTGTGTGTGCCCCCCGCTGCTCCCCGCCCCGGATCTTCGTCGGCTATTGAACCGAACTTCGGTCGCGTATAATGTGTGCTCGACAGAATACGTATCCGCCGAATTGCGGCTGAACTTACGCAGGACCGAAGATCGGCTGTATACTATAACGCAACGTAATTTCGGCATAATGTGTCGTCAGTAATTCAAATAGCATTACAAGCGTAATTATGCCGAACTTCGGTCGCGTACCTTCGGCATAGTGTGTTTAGACACTAAGTCTTTTATCGGTTATTAATAAAAATTACCTTCTAGTACATTTTGACCGAGTAGGTATTGCACTTTTCTATGTTTTCTTTTTGTTTTGATAAACGGCGAAATATATAAGGGGGTCTAGCTATCATGAGTTTATAGCAAAATTCATGATTTCAGTTTGCGCGTCGATGTATAAAAATCACTACCGCTAATCAAATCAGAAGATCTATCAATCAAATCTTCGGAAGTAGGTCAAAGAGCAAAGAGAATAAAACCACTAGAGAGCGTATAGGCCGATTTCTGCTTAGCACACGACTCACCACTGCGGGCCGGGGGACGAGGAAGAACGTGCGGCTGCAATTGGTCAATTCAAGGTTAAGTTGCGTAGGTATGCCCATCGTAGGGCTGCTCTACTTCATTAAGGGAAAATAGTCGATATCGATAAAATGGATTTTAAAATTGTGATAAATACTCAATTAAAGTCAAAGAAATCATATTTAATCAAAATCAATCACTAATAAAATGAAAACTAGAGAATCCAAGAACAAAACTTTCGCCACTATCATATTCGACGAAATAGCAATCAGAAACAGTGTCGAATATCATCCCCAAGGCAGAAGGCCACGGTAGTTTTGGCGCCAATTTACAAACGGATTGTCAAGACGAAGCTAAAGAAGCCACAGTATTTGAATTGAATAAAATTTTCATTCATTTTAATTTAAATTTTCGATAAAGACTTTCAGCTATTAAAGAAAACAGCACTAATTTTTACGATAAAAATACAAAGTGAAAGTAAGGGATAGATGCATTAGAATTGTCTAATGAAAGAACGAGACTTTTCCAAAAGACATCAACGCGGGACTCACACAGTGTGCTGGTTTACCCAACCACCATTTTAAATAGACCCCTACGGTGGATCATAATCTGATTAAATCACAATAATTTTTCGTACTGTTTATTTACTGATGAAAAGTTATGCGATCATTTTTGTAACCAGAAGTCTTGGAATGTTTCTCACACCACTTCACCGCGCATGAAGGTATTTTGATGCGTTATAATTGCAGATTTAGTTATATTATTTGCAATAATTTAGCGTGCACAGAGGTCTAAGAATTGGTCACAACTAAAATGGCTACTTGAACCGCAGCCTATGCATAGGCGACAAAATACTAATAGTTTTCGAGCGTCGGGGCACTGTATGCGCAGTCAAGTGGTTATATAGTCTTTGTCAAAGAGTATCATTAGAGGTACTCAAACATCAAGCCATAGAGACGCTATCAGTGAGCGAACCATAATTCATCCTATGTAAAACTGGTGTCTGCCGACCGTCGACTCGGGTAGGAGTCGATATATCAAGCCATCGGACAATAGGCCTGGACGATATTTCACATTGGAATCTTTTGTTCGTCCATCCATTGTCGAGAATTAAGATGTTGGCGTGAATGATAGAATTTTGCCCATTATATCGATTATGGGCGAAGAATCGATTAGTGTGTTACTCGATTTGATGAATCGTTTCTGCTTGACTGCTGATTGTGTTATAGATGAATGGAAACTGTGATTTAGTTTTAATATTTTATGTTTAAATTATGTCAGTTCCATTTTGCAGTTTTTAATTCGATAGCTTTATTAAGAAATGCTCATGAATTACAAACAAAATATTATATTTAGAATATTTTAATATTTGGTTGAATGTCATTTTGTCTTTCAAAAGTTTTGTGTTTATTTGTTCTAACAGAAAACTGTACTTAATACTCTTCAATAAATAGGTATTGTTTATTTAGAACAACGTTGTAAAGTATTATTACTGCATAATAATTAATTTATTAAAATATAAACATCAGAGCAATGGTTACCAAAACTGAACGTAAAACTTTGATTCAGTAATTGACATATCAATTCCAAAAATATCGCAAATAAAAATTAAAAATACGACCAGTTTCTCGTAAAAAACTTAAATGAGGCATTTGTACTAGAAAATCATAGTAAACAAAAAACTTCACAAGTTCGTAGTACCGTATACTATCCATACTAATATTATAAATGGGAAAGTGTGTATGTCTGTTTGTCCGCCTTTCACGGCAAATCGGAGCGACGAATTGACATGATTTTTTAAGTGGAGATAGTTGAAGGGATGGAGAGTGACATAGGCTACTTTCTGTCTCTTTCTAACCCCCCACTTCCCTAAAATGGGGGGGGGGGGGGGGTGGAATTTAACGCGATCGAAGCTACGGGCAAAAGCAAGTATGCACTGCATTCTGAGCCACTGAAAGAGGTGTCGCATTTTAAATATCTTGGAAGTCAGGTCTGCAATGACAATAGACTTGCGTCTGAGATATCAGCTCGGATTGCTAAAGCGGCCGCCACGTTTGGGAAACTTAATAAACGTGTATGGGCATCTCACGACCTGAAACTACAAACTAAGATATGCGTTTACAAGGCCCTAGTTCTGCCTATACTCAGCTACGCTGCAGAAACCTGGTGTCTCTATAGAGGTGACATTAAAAGGCTTGACACTTTTCACCTACGGTGCCTTCGGTCTATTCTTCGCACGAAATGGCAGGATCGTGTTCCCAACACGGAGGTGCTAAGGCGCACTGGAATGATGGGCATGGAGGCGTTTTTGATAAAGATGCAACTGAGATGGTGTGGTCATGTAGAGCGCATGGATACCAGCAGATTGCCTAAAACCGTTTTCTACTCGGAGCTTGCCCAGGGAAAACGCGTACAGGGTGGACAATACCTGCGCTACAAAGACGTCCTCAAACGTCACCTTAAGACTTGCAGTATCCCCGTTCATCAATGGCAGGAGCTTGCTCGAAACCGTGAAAGGTGGCGCAGCTCAATTCACAAAGCAGCTGAATGCTTTGAAAGGAATCGTCTTGAAGATCTAGACAAGAAGCGCCAAATACGGAAAAGTCGCCCGAAGCCTTCATATACTTATACATATGACGATGCTGGTCAGCTCATCTGTATACAGTGTGACCGGATTTTTAAGACCAAATTCGGTTTTGCCAGCCATCAAAGAGCTCACGAGAGGAGAGAGAAGTAGTCAGGGTCGCTGTCGCCGGACACGGTGAAGAGGACTATATATGGTGGTAAAATGTATAAAGAACGCTGCTGCCTATTCTCTAGTAAGTCCTTTAGTCGCCTCTTACGACACCCACATGAAGAAATGGGGAAGACCGTATGAATTTGACTGGCTTGTTAGTCTAGTGGTTAGTAACCCTGACTGCTAATACTGAGGTCGTGGGTTCGATTCCCACCCAGGACAAATCTTTGTGTGATGAGCACTATGTGGGGAATGGATCCTTGCGGAATTAAACTTGAGTGGACTGTATAAAATAACTGGTTTACTACAATACAATTTACAATAGGTTCCCGACGACGATGGTGATACAAAAATGACGCGGGTGTTTCGCTCGGGCGCGCGAGGGCAAGTGGACGAGGGCCGCGGGACGTGAGCCGTGGCCAGGCGCGTGCGGCTGGCAGGCGACGACGGGGGGCGGGCGGTGCGAGGGACGCGGGTGAGCGTCTGGAATCTTCGATCCCGTTCCGATGCGCGTAGACATGCTCCCCGGGTTGAAGAGACGATCTTCAAGGGTTGTTGCTCTCCTCTACTGGCAGGGGGCAGAGGTTGTTCCATCCTCTTCTAATAGTTCCCTTTTTCGTTCGGATCTCTGCGACCCTGTTGATGCCATCAATGCCTGGGTATACCTGCACCACTCTTCCTAGTTTCCACTGTAAAGGTGGACAGGTCTTGTCCTTGATAAGAACAAGGGAATTTAGTTTAATGCTATCTCTAGCGCTGGTTGTCTTCCATTTTGTTTTCTGCTGTAGCATACAAACATATTCATTAGAAAATCTTTGCCAAAAATGCGATTTTATAGCTTCTATTCGCTTATGGCGTTGCAATAAGTTGACACACTCAATCTCGGCCACCTGTGGGTTGGGCACAGTAGTTAGAGTTCGTCCAATTAGGAAATGAGATGGGGTTAGGACAGAAAAATCAGAAGGGTCAGTAGATAGTGGGGTCAAGGGTCGAGAGTTCAAAATAGCTTCTATCTGAGTAAGACAGGTAGACATTTCTTCATATGTTAGATGAGTTAAATTTAAAATTCTACGTAAATGATGCTTTGTAGAACGAACGGCGGCTTCTGCCATCCCATTGAAATGAGGAGAATAGGCAGGCGTAAAGAGGAAGTTAATACCTTCCTCTGCTAGTTTATCAGCTATATCTAGTTTAGAGAGAAAGGATTGCAATAATTTACATGCGCCAACAAAATTGGTTCCATTGTCAGACGTGAGGCTGCGAGGCTTGCCTCGACGGCTTATAAAACGATATAGTGCAGCCATATAGGCTTCTTTGCTCAGTTCCGTCACAAGCTCCAGGTGTACTGCCTTGACTGTCAAACAAACAAAAATGCAAAGGTAGGATTTTAGTAACTTGCAACCACGACCTTTTCTATCTGCTATCAAAATTGGCCCGCAATAATCGACTGCACTATGTAAAAATGGGAATTCTAGTTTAGTCCTACATTCAGGTAGTTGACCCATTATAGGTTGAACTGTTTGAGCTTTAAGTCTGAAACATTTAATACATTTTTTAACTATAGACCTAGCTAGATTCCTTCCGCCTAGAGGCCAGTATGTCATTCTGACATTAGCAAGGAGCAACTGTGGCCCTGCATGTAAAAGTTCTAAATGCTGTTTATGAAATATTAATCTTGATATATGATGTTTACTACATATTAATATAGGATGCTTTTGGTCATAAGTATATGGAGAATTATCTAACCTTCCTCCAACTCTTATGATATAATTTGAGTCAAGAAATGGAGATAAGGAAATTAACCTATTATTTGATGGCAGTAATTTGCCTGATTTTAAACTAAAATATTCATCTTTAAACATTTCAATTTGACATAATCTTAAAATATCAAACAAGGCTTTTTGTAATTCTTTAGCAGACAAAAAGTTTGTTAATTTGCTGCCTTTCTTCTTACAATTAAATACAAATCTTTGTATGTAAGCTACTACGCGAACAAGACGTGTGAGGTTAGAGTGTTTTTGTACAAGTAATGAGATAGGATTACTATCTGTGTTATTATTGTTAGTCGAGTTATGAGTAAAGTGACACACTATCTCCGGTAGATCTCGCTCCTCCTTAGGGTTCGGCATTTTAGGCCAGGTATTTTCATCATGTTTTAAGAACTGTGGGCCAGACCACCACAGAGAAGCTGAGCTAATAAGATCAGCCTTCACCCCTCGGGAAACGAGATCAGCGGGGTTGTCGAGAGACGGCACATAGCTCCACCGGGACCCCGCGGTGTTCTCCACTATTTCATTAACCCTATTGCGAACAAAAGGTTTAAGGCGTTGCGCAGGTGTTGACAACCAGCCCAAAACTATTGTCGAATCACACCAGTATCTGCATGTTACTGGCAATGTTATTGACTGCAATACTTTAGTACACAATCTTGTTGCTATTAGGGCTCCGCATAACTCAAGACGCGGTATCGTGGTTGGCTTTATCGGTGCTACTTTATTTTTTGATATTATTAATTGGGTATGAACCGTGCCATTATTACTTATTGAACGGGCATAGATGCAAGCTCCATAAGCACGTTCAGAAGCGTCAGAAAATACATGTAATTCAATTGCGACATAATAATTTTGTAAAATCCAACGTGGTATCTTTACATTGTTTATGTATGGTAATTTATTTACGAATGTGGCCCATGATTCTTTTATGTCGATTGGAACTTCATCGTCCCAGCCTATTTTTAAAGTCCAAAGTTTTTGAAGTATAATCTTTGCTTCCACTATAACTGGACCTACAATTCCTAGCGGATCAAAGATTTGACTTATGATTGATAGTATATTACGCTTTGTGAATTTTTCATGTTTTTCAGTATTTATAACAAAGGACAATGTGTCTGAATTTGAGAGCCAGTTAAGACCTAAAGTTTTATTTATTGTGCTACAATTGTTCTCTGATAATTCTAAAACATGATCTGATTGTGGTTGGCGTCCGATGATATTTTCCAATATATCAGGACAATTAGATTTGAATTTTCGCAAATTAAACTTTGCTGAAGATAGGACAGATATTACTGTTTTAGTTTGTTCTGTTACGCTACTTTTGGACGTTCCTCCACTAAGATAATCGTCCATATAAAAATCTCTAGAAATTGAAAACTTGACAGATGGGTCATCCACTGTCTCCGCTAAACTGGAAAGGCATTTTGTAGCTAAGTAGGGAGCTGATGCAGTACCATAAGTGACTGTGTTTAAAGTGTAAGTTTTAAGTGGCATTGAGGGTTCTGGCCTGAATATAATTTGTTGAAGTGATCTCTGTATAGGATTAAGCTCAATTGCTCTATACATCTTTTCAATGTCTCCACATATCACATATTTATGTTGGCGAAACCTAATAAGAATCGACAATAGATCATCTTGAATTGTAGGTCCTATCATCTGAATATCATTAAGGGATAGTCCTGATGTAGTGACAGCAGATGCATCAAAGACTGTACGCAATTTAGTAGTGGTGCTAGACTCACGGGTAACACCATGATGTGGTAAGTAATAATAGACAGAATTAGGAGTACTGTGAATGGAAGTTGTATTTTCAGTCATGTGACCTAGTTGTTCATACTCCTGCATGAATTCTAAGTATTGTTTTTTGAAATTAGGGTCTCTTTGAAATCTGCGCTCAAGAGAGAGAAATCTAACCTTTGCCCTAGTATATGATTCACCTAATGTATGTGGATCTTGTTTAAAAGGCATGCTGACTACGAAGCGGCCTTCTTCATTACGGTAAGTATCTTTTTTAAATGATTCTTCACAGGCACGTTCTTCACTAGTCAAAGAATATTTAGGGAGAATTGAATCTAGTTCCCAAAATTTTGAAATACTATCATCTTCATGACTGACAAAATTACATTGTTGTACTGACCTATTTTTTGTATTGGCTACATGACCAGACACTAACCAACCTAACTTAGTCTCATATAATTTTGGTTGATTTTTCCCAAGATTAATGGAATTGTTACATATGACATCCCAAAATACTTCTGCCCCTACTAGAATATCTACAGAACCCGGAACATGAAATGATGGGTCTGCTAGCTGTATACCTGATGGTATAACAATGCTTTGCTTCGCTACTATTTTGGATGGCAATGTTTTAGTAATTTGAGGTAATATTAAACAATCTATCTCTACTTTATAATTGCTATATAGAGATTCGATTATGACATTACAAGATTGTGTACTCTTACAAAACTGATTGTAGATACCTGATACCGTGGAATTTGTACTCCGTTTCGACAACCCCAGCTTACCGCATAACCCGGCTGTTATGAAGTTGGCCGTGCTGCCATTGTCCAGCAGGAGCCGTGCTGTGAGTGTGCCGCCCTTGTTGTCACGTACCTTCACCAACGCTGTGGATAGAAGTACATGTGGCGAAGTAGTAGGCTGTATGGTATCCATTGACAGGGTGATGGTTTCGGTAGAGTTATCAGAATCTGTAGTTGCTTCATTTATGTTGGTGGCTAACACAACATTCTCTTGATTTGTCACAGAGGACCTAGGCTTATCATCATCTTTATGTAATAATGTATTATGTTTGTATCTGCAATACCTACAGTGTGGGAATCTACATTTTCCGTGAGAGTGACCAGGGCGTAGACAGTTAAGGCATACTTTGAGATCATTAGCTTTTTCTAAACGTTTCTCAATGGTCAAATCTCTGAATTTGCCACAATTATATAATGTGTGTTCTTCTTTGCACATGGGGCACTTGAAATTATTTGTTTTTTGTGAGTTATTTTCATTTGAAACTACTAGAAAAGATTTTGACTTTCGATTTTCTGGTTTTGACTTTGTTGTACTATTATCCTCTATGGATTCTAACAGGTCTGCTCTGTTACGCAGAAATGTAGTAATTTGTTCTAGTGTTGGTGGGTTGCACAGTGTGTTTCTATACTCTTCCCACTTCCTTTTAGTTGTAGGATCTAGTTTGTTAGACATGATGTATATTATTAAGGTATCCCAGTGCTCTGTAGGTTGCTTAAGAATAGTTAACGCTCTAATGTTTTTGTTTGTAGTATCAACTAATTGTTTAATAGATTTACTAGACTCATCTGAAATGGTGTCTACCTTGAATAATGCTTGAACATGATTGTTAACTAGTAACCTTGAGTTATCATAACGTTCACATAATAATTTCCATGCCGTTGTATAATTTTCGTTTGTAAAATCTATATTTTTAACAATTACTGCAGCACTCCCATGGAGTGAAGCTCGCAAGTAATGAAATTTACTAATGTTATCTAATTGATTATTTCCATGAATCATTGACATAAATGTATCCCTAAACTCGAGCCAATTTTGATAAGTACCATCAAACTTTGGAATATTAATTTTTGGTAAATGGAAACGATGAGTATGGTTGCAAGTCCCACCTGATTTAGCATCACTGATGTTTGATCCGGAGTCTGAGCCTGAACGCCGTCTTTCACCAATTTTGTCCGCGCAGGTCGCAAGAAGAGTTTGGGCCTGAGCGACGAGCTGATAGTACTTGTTTTCAGTTTTCTCTCTGTCAGCATACTGCTCATCCGGAGGGTCGCAGAGGTACTCAAGCTCTGTCTGTAAGGTGTCAAAATCAGAAATTAAATTTTGCACTCGTGAAAAGCGAGTTTGAAGTTCATTAGCGTGGAGCTCGCTAAGCACTTCGTGTGAACTTGCTGTAATTAAATATGTTTCGAATTGGGTTAGCTTAGCTTTAAAGCTAGCTTTAGCCTTTTTTAGCTTAACAATGCGTTCATTCTTTTCCGCCATTTTGTTGATGCAATATGGCGTGGTCGTGTGTAGTACCTATGCCGTCAGCCGTGCGATATACTTATTAGCATAAAATGTGCACACACCAAGCAGATTTATTTAGTTTATATTTCAATAGGATTGCCTCCCACCGAAAGCGTGCAGGATGCAAATTCACGTGCAAATGTGAAATATTGCCTAATTTTGAAAATAAGCCTCACTCAAATAGTCACTGAATAGGATTTTACGAGAGTTTCAGATGATTATGTATGGTAAGGATAATAATTGGAACGAACTCACAATACCAGCCGATGTATCAGGTGCACGTGGTGCGTATTCTTCACGTAGCCCGTAGATCACAGTTGGATATTGGTTTGCGTTTTTGCGACTTGCACGGCGGAAATGCGGATTGGAGATCACGATGCCGACGATGCGGTGTGCAGTATCTATGCTGTAGACTCACTGTATCGTAGATTCCAAGTCCGAAGCTATCTTCCAACCGCCGCGCGCCGCTCCTAGTTTTTCCTGACCGCGTGGCAACAACGTGTCGACGCCGACGAGAATACGTTAAACTGACGTTATTGTATTGTTTCCTCGAAGGACCAGTGTGGGGAATGGATCCTTGCGGAATTAAACTTGAGTGGACTGTATAAAATAACTGGTTTACTACAATACAATTTACAATAGGTTCCCGACGACGATGGTGATACAAAAATGACGCGGGTGTTTCGCTCGGGCGCGCGAGGGCAAGTGGACGAGGGCCGCGGGACGTGAGCCGTGGCCAGGCGCGTGCGGCTGGCAGGCGACGACGGGGGGCGGGCGGTGCGAGGGACGCGGGTGAGCGTCTGGAATCTTCGATCCCGTTCCGATGCGCGTAGACAACTATAATTTATTCTCTGTCCAGGTGTAATTTATCTATAATATATATGTATTTTGAAATATATAAGTATATTTTTCAGTTGTCTGGTTACTATAGTACAGGCTCTGCCTAGTTTGGAATCGGATAACGTTGTGTTGGTTGTCCTAAGATATTATTAATTACATTCCGTTTTATTTATATATTGGGAATACAACATGGTTCACTTCAAAAATATTTCCAGGAATTTGATTCTTACAGTACCGTGATCTACTCCCTTGACAAGCAAGATGAGTTTCTACTACGTATAGTAATCAAACAAAACATAGGTCTGTTGATGCCTACCTACGTAGACTCGGATCGGCTTAAAAATCTATGCCCACGAACGGAACGTGGATTATGGCAAGCGACGGTAGGTCGACAGGCTGTCAAAATATAATCCCCAAGTTAACGTAGGTCGACGGACATAACATTAAAACGTTGTCACTAATACCTGTAAAAACTACGGGCTACAACACCTGTGAATTCTTGTAGTCCTGGTTTTAATAATCGCTGAATGTACATCAGAGGGACGTAATATAAAATTGGTTGACAGTTTTCTTTTACTTTCAGCTGTGAAGAAATAAAAGTTGGAAGAGTTTTATATTAAAAATATACCTGAATGAGTAGGTCAAAATAATTTGGTAATACAATTAAAGATGAGGTAAATAAATACAGTGCTAGAAAAAAATGTAGAAGAAAATCCCGGCATCACTGAAAAAAATGTCAATAAATAATTTAAGTGTTGTGTAAAGTACAATGATAACAATTTTAAAGTGCAAGATTTTCCTATTGAATTGATGAATATATTATACAGGATAGAATAATCCTATTGAAAGAAGAAAAAACTGAATTTAACGATTTGTTGTCATTTTGATCGTTTAAAAACATTCATCACGTGATTTACGATGTTGAATAGACACATTTTCCGAACATAAAAATTAAACCCTTGGATTAGCTTTAACCTTTAAAATGATTCAGATTATATTTTCAGTGTGGTTTGCAATTAGGGTGCAACACAGTAAAAACTAGTGCCTAATGAGTACAGAATTCTAAAAACACCCAACTACGTAGCCAGGTAAATGATCACATACAAAACACCGCTGCCCCTGGCCAAACTAACGAAAGGGATAATTATATTCGTAACCAAGAACCACACGGTGGTATTAATTATAATATTTTAATTATATTCTCAAAATTTTCCTCCCCGCCAAGGGAACTAACACATGAAGTTAATATTAGTGAAATAGGTTGGCAAGTAGCTAGCGTTGCTGCCTTAGAACTTAGTTAAGCTGAACGTGTGCTAATACAATGTCGCTGTTAGCTGCTTTAATTATAAGTTCATGTTTATTAAGAGCTTTAAGCTTAAACACTTGAAGATGAAACGAGAATTGGGTTTCATCAATTTTTAGGAAGTCGTTTATGCTAGCGGCTCTGCTCGCATTGTGGTAGGAAATGGATATCACGGTAATGTATCACCAAGATGAAAAGTAATCGATGTATTCATACAAGGTGCGACAAGGTGGTGGTGGACTATAAGTGTGCCAAATTTAAATTAAATCGGTTCGGCCGTTTTTGCATGATTGAACAACAAACATTCAAAGTTACACATTTAAAATATTATATTACAACTCGATCATCGTGTTTGCGTGCTTTCGATTACCCAAATTATTGGTTCGACATCCCGAAATAATGTTTACCTCTTAGTTTGCTTTTTCATGCCGTATGAATAATTATTCTACCTTAGGGGTAGAATAATTCTGCCAGAGTGCTGGACTGGTTCGAAAGAGTTACCACGGTAACTTTTTTGAACAATTCCGTGGACCACGGTCCTGGCACAGACAACTTAAAGAACACGGGTGGCTGATAGTAAAAATCTGACACGACCTTCCGCTCCGCCAAAAGCGAGAGACGTCATTTGATGATTTCCCACCCAAAAAAAGGGGGATAGAGTAATTAAATTGAAGTATGTATTCGCGATGACACTTTTGTAATTTTAATATTACAATCTATGAATTTTCCATCAGTCATCTATTATGGAAAGACGAGGAAGACATTGCTGTAAAAGAGCATATTTTATACGAATTTAATATCTTATTCCAGCAACGCAACAACGCAATTTGCAGTCACTGCACTTCTCCCAAAATCCCGGTAACAGCATACGAAAATCGATCAACGATCCAAGTTATTCCCTACCGAAGCCAGTCCAGCCTTGATCAGTCACCCGGGTCACGTCCGACTGGACAACGATCACCCGAATCTATTCCTGTTTTGGTACACCAAAACTTCTTCAATAGAATCAATAAATAGGCTGGGAAACAATGCCAATTACGGTAGTCAATTTGAGGCCATGTTTTTCCGGGAGCTGGGATGATTGAAAGTACTGGTCGTTCGTTGAATTTTTCGGGATTTTTATACTGTGTTGGATATTTGTTTTTATTTGCTGAATAGATATGCATGCGGTGAATTCTATTTCGACTTTTTTGGGTTTTAAAACTAGAAGTGCGGGCGTCCCAAATTCGACCCATTTCGATGTTCTTCCTGCTCTAATTAATATTTTATTATGCAAATAATCGTAACTTTTTATGACTTTTCGTGAATTATGATGATTATTATATATTTATTATTTATACGGGACTTCAACCACGTAATTGCAATATACATATTTTTTATCCAAATTTACCTCAGTCGGTATGTTCAGCGCTTCTAGTGTTAATGAGATAATAATTTAAAGGTTTCGGTTGTTGGTTGGTCTAATGGTCGCAAGTGCTGCTGCATGAGAATCTGGTTTCGATTCCCAGATTGGGCAAAGTGATTTTGAGTTTTTCTATTAGAAATTTCTCAGTAGCAGCCTGGAGTCTGGATTTCTGCCCGGTTGGTCGCAATAAGCTAGACACTAGATATTATACGGGACTTAAAAATAAGTGGCGAAATGTGGGTGCACTGTAGGTACACTGCATTTCCCCGAATGTTTATCCGACCATTCGGGGAAATACAGGTGTGGCGTTACGATAGTAATTTATAGTTTACCTGAATAGTATCATAATCAATGTTTAGCTTCATCGTCAAAGCTTCAGTAGAAATCAACAGTAGAAGGTAAAATTACATGCTGATTCAAATTCATGACCTGCAATTTCCCGGGCCTCACATTGAATTAAAATCATGAAACGTGGTAAGTACATCACTTTACGTCAAAAAAGGATATCATTGACTCCCCCATTATAACGCCGACTTCCATCAATAATGAACTTAATTTGAATAATCCGATACTCTGGCTCTGAGTAAAAATATTTTCATTTCGTTGACCGAAAATTGATCCGGCACTTAATCGTTTCGATTTACGACGCAACTGCGTTCTATATTTACGATTTCCGAATAATAAACTGGGCTTTGGTCGAGAGGATATTTAGGACAAGTCCTTTGTTAAAAAAAAGTCGCGATAAAAAAGAAATTCGGAAATGCAGATGTTAACGAAGCAGGCATGTACTCGAACTGAAAAGTCAAGGAAATTCGAGGAGGGGTAAAGATTAGATACGGCACGGTTCCGGAATGCAATAAAGCGCTCGATTTTGCCTTGTTGCGTGTATAAATCGTTACAGTATTCGGAATTGGGGTATTAAAATTTGTTTTCTGTGTTGCGAACTGTACGTATACCGTTGTTGAATACGATTCTTATTATTTTTTAAATCATTAATCTGCACGAAACGTTTATGATGCAAACAATTACAGCCATTATTTTTATAATTCTGTCGCAGTGCTATATAGGTTTTAATGAGTTTTCGTAGTTTTATCAGAGCCAGCATCTTCACACTCTTTTGCTTTATGCTCTGGTAATATTTATAAAATATTTACATAGTTTCTTGTTAAATAATATTTATACAATGCTAGAGACCCGTCATTGATCAAGATGATGATGATGGAGATTCCCTTTTCCGCACTAAGACTCTAATTCCGTCCGTTGTGTGTGAGGGTTCTGGCTAACAAAGCCAGCCTAGTTCCGCCCAAACGCATAGAAGTTTCCTGGGAGTTTCACAGGCTTCGCGAAGTGAACTCATTGTTCCGAGGATTTCTTCACGTTTAGAAGCCACGGGCTCGACCGTCCTTGCTTCACTCAGTTCATTACTCACCAAATTATAGAGATTGAATATTTAAGTTACCTAAACTTAGGCTTTTGACTAAGAAATAGCAGCTCCACGGTTCGATCAATCAGGTTACTTACAATACGTTGCTTGTCGCAGTTGGTCTGTGGATGGATGACATGCCTGGACTCTCCCTGTGCCTCGATAATCTTGTTAATCCGTTGGTGCTGGCTGTCATGCGTGGATCCTCGATACAGGTAACCAGAAGGTCGATAGTCTGACAACCAGACTTACCAAGGGGTATCGTATTACTGAGTTACTGGGTTGTGGAGATAAGAATGACAGTCGTTCCATGTAAAATACTGGTCGCTGCTTTCAGATACACTGGAAGCAGACCCTTACATAGTTGGCAAAAGACAGACGATGAATATTGGTATGTTTATTACACAAATAAATCATCCGGAATATTTTTTCTAAATAATTTTGGAAACCAAGACCAAATTCAGGTAGAATAAAAAGTTTTTTACAAAAAAAAAAAACAACCGACTTCCTTAAAAACACTACAAAGTGAAAAATAACTTTAATTTCGGAAGTCGGTGTCTTAGGATCTGTATTTATGGTTTTTTTGCCACCGACTTCCGAAATTAAAGTTATTTTTCACTTTGTAGTGTTTTTATTTTTAAATTTTTAGTTGTGGTATCTACTCCGCACAAATTCCAAACAAACAATGCATATTTATGCGATAGCAGAAATGACGGTTGATTTGCTGTCATTTTTTAAAGAGTTCCGGTGTCTATCTCTGGAACTCATCATCAGATCTATAAATTTATATGGGACTATTTCGAAATAAACCCCTTTCAAACAAAAAAAGAATTTTGCAACTCCGTTTATATATGACGGAGTTATGGCCGAACATACACAAAAAAATAAAAATAAACATCCGAATTGAGAACCTCCTCCTTCTTGAAGTCGGTTAAAAACCACGGTCACTCAAACTGTCATGAAAAGCGACATAAATACATGTAGGATGTTAATTCGTTTTCAGAATAAATATAATTGTAGCCGAAAAAAGTAGAAAAATATAATTTTAAATATGGCATAAGCAGGTAATTATGTGCTCAGACAAGTTGCTTGAATGGTGGTTGGCACTTGACCTAAATGTTCAAGTTTGCCAAAATATTACAGGCACGGCGATTTTTATTCGAGTGTCTGTGATTTTTGATACTGAGTAAATAAATTCTGGAAGCAGTAATCCAACAACAATAATATGCTTGCTAGCTTACTTGCTTTGCTTTTCCTCCTTTCTTGTTTTAACAGAAAATATGTATATCCTATACCCCGTGCACTGATACTTCGTTTTCGCTGAGCGTTTTTTCAGTTTTCTTTTTTGTCGTTGTGTGATGTTAAATCGCCTTCTTCAAGAATTCGAGTATTCAAAAGCAAAAAGTATTTCTGAAATTCGACTCGTAGTTCCAGAGTTTAGCGCATTTAAACGAGCAAACAAACGGAGTTTTTAGCAGCACATTTTGCAATAACAAACTGAGTATATTTTTCTTTGTTAATTATATTTTCATAGATTATAATAGGAACGCTCATGATGTAAACAAAAAGTATAAATAATTGGTGAATGGTGTATAAGTAAGGAGTGATGAAAATACCATGTTTATGCTTGTGATTAAAATACCCGCTTTTAATATGCACTACACCTATGAATTTAATTCTGGAATTTAATTAATTAATTTTACTTCCATCATACGGTGCAGTAAACAGCTGTTATGCTTCTCACATCGGTTATTATATTAAAAATACCTCAAGAGCAACGGCTATTTTCACTCACCTTCCAACCCCTCAAATGCCAGCACCCTTAAAATTCTACCCTTACAAAACTGCAACCATAAAATTTTACTTCCCAATACTTTTAACAGCGCCAATTCCCAACATAACTGGGTCAGTCAACTTTATCAAACGCTTAAGTAAAATCCATTTCGCCAGTTATTAGCCAATGGAGACACCGCACTTATAGTAATGGTCACACCTTATTGTTTTATTGTCTGTGCATAATAAACGCGCCATTTTGTGGTTATTATGACAGATGAGAAGATGGTGACGATCATAATTCATTATAATGTTGCCATCGATCGCACTTCGGGGAATTCAGAAGCTTAGTAGAGTTTTTATTGTTTCTGAAAGTGCTTAGGAATGATAGATGCTGGGCCTCTGAATGTTCATTTGAAGTTTGGTATGAAATGTTTCCTTTGTGGGTTCAGTTGTGTGTCTATTACAGTAATGTTTTTGGGTTGGATAGTAGAAATCTATTAGTTACTTAGTAATACGCAAAAAAAAAAAATTGCGAATTACTCCAGCTCGCATTCAGCCGTCGGCAAACCAAACATACATGACATACACTCAAGCCTTATTCCCATCGAGGTAGGCAAAAACTACAGAACGCCACTAACTATGATTCATTTGATGTCAAATACACATGTAATAGATATATCAACGAATCTTCATTGAATACTTGTTTCCTTTGCCAAAATTAACATACATACCTACATACACACATCAACTGACAATGAATTTGACTGGCCTATTAGTCTAGTGGTTAGTGACCCTGACTGCTAAGACTGAGGTCGTGAGTTCGATTCCCACCAAGGACAAATCTTTGTGTGATGAGCACGATCATTTGTTTTGTGTCTGGGTGTAATTTATCTATATTATGAATGTATTTACAAATATATAAGTATATTTATCAATTGTCTGGTTGCCATAGTCCAGGCTCTGCCTAGTTTGGGATCAGATAACGTTGTTTTGATTGTCCTAAGATATTATTCTTATTATTATTCTAACTATATGCATAAATAAAATTCACGCCTTTTTCTAATGGACATGGGCAGAAACTACAGTATGCCACCAGCTACGATCATCACATACTCCTTTTGCCTCGCTAACGTTCATACATCTAGTCATTCACGCACGCCGGGTGCAAGTACTACGCACATGACCTTTAACATATAGATAACGTTATTATATTTGATCTTGAATGTTAAAAAATTACAAAATATACTAAAATAACTGTTTTTCTTTCATTGGCATAAATACAGGTTACCGAATAAATGTGAAACTCTGACTTCAGAGCCAAGTTAGAGTACCTGTATTTCGGGAACCAGTGACTTCTCTCAAATAGGTCACCAGCAACATCATATAATAATTCAAAGATAAATATAACACAACTACTACCGTACATAAAACAAACATTCCTGTGAACCATTCGCGACCTCTTACCCCATATAAAGTTTAGACAATTTCTTTCTCATCTCTGTCCATATCGTGTCTCGGGGGATTGCAAAGAAAGAACCTTTTTGTAAACTTGTTACAGCTATTTTGGGTATCTCTATTCTATTATTCTGTGCCTGATGTGTTTGTATAATGATGTGTTGTTTATATTTTTACTACATCATCATCTTTTGCTCAGCCTTTTACAAGTTATGATAGGATCAGCTTCCAATCTAACCGGATGCAGCTGAATATAATTATTTTACATAGAGCGACTGCCAATATGACTTTCACAACCCAGTTTATGGGGTATTATGTTATCCTTGGTAAGACTGGTTGTCTGATTCATGGGCTTCTGACGACTCGTAACGTCTGTCAAAATCTACGAATGACAGCAGGGAGCAATCGCTTTACGGGGCTTGGAGGGGTCTTGCTAAGTAAAGATGGTCACCCATTCTAGGGCTAACCGTGGAATTTTTGTTCCATCACTTTACTCTATTCTTAAAGGCATGTCTTCTCCAAATGGTGTGAACAGGAGGAACTCAACTTTCTTTGTTTACAGTTCACCTAGTTCCTCCTCTAAACCTAATAAATACATTACAATACGTAAGGACTTAACCAAATGAGCCAAAGACCCTGTGGGTCTTAATTCGAGTTGGCACATATCATGTGCATTTTCAAATTATTCGTTTATGCTCTAGGATAAAACACATAGCGCTCTACTTTTCGAAAAAAAATAGCTGTGTTCCAAAATATTCAGAACTTTACAATTCAATGATCATAATAAGTTTGAATAATAATGAACTAAATGGTATCATTTCATGGTTTTTTTACAGTGCGATTTGCATCTACTGTAATTAAATTGTATCATATCGTTACAATACCATGCATGATAGCGCTGGCAAATAAAAACAGTACCATAGACGAAAACAAACGTCATAACGGCGGATGACGTAACGGAAATTCGAATCAGCGCAATAAATAAATAAGTGATTTTGCATTACATTATAAAATTGTAATAAATTAAGTATTGTTAATTTTAAGGTATGTTTTGATTTAAGTATTAATTTAAAATCTAAAAAGGAAATTGGAACATTTTTACTGTTAGTTCTTTTAAATAAAATTATTATTGTTACCTAACTGAATTTACAATTTAAAGTGTTTAAAAAGTGTTATTAATTACAAATCAAATATTGTGCGCAATTACATTATTTTTAGTAAATATAATCTGAATTGTGTTTTAAAACAAGTGTCAACGGAAATAGTTGATGTCTGACGTTGACAGTTGTTTCAACGTATAAATAGGCTCGCGCTTTGCAGAGCGCAGTATTAAATTGTATTTTGAACTGTGCACATCTCGTTGAAAAATTAAAGTTGAGTGAATCATTATTATTGGTGGGGAATGATTAAAAGTGTTTACAAGATGTCTGATCGTTATCATTTGAGATCCCTGAACCCTCCCGCTCTTACATGCATAACAATATAACAAACACCAACGTGGTAGACGTTGGTGTTAGTTCCTCCAGTCATATTTCCCTTACTTCCTTAGTGACAAAATAAAAGAAGTTATTAGGTTGCTACCTAATAATTTCTTTGATTTTGTCACTCAAATATCCTTTTGAAGTATTGCTCGTCGAATCGTTGAGCTCTTTAAATTTCGAGTTGAGCAGCACGATTACTGACAAATGAGTGCACTGACTGACTGGATAGATGAGCTCACTTTGTGTGGTGCTTTCCTCAAAAGATCACTTCCGACACCAGTCTATATGGTCTGCACATGACCTAACAAAGATTATGTCTGGACTTTAAAAAAGACTGCGACCTCTGAGTTTGTTTCGGTGTTTTCTTTTCAGAGTAGTCAGTCATGAAACGCCCACGTCAATTGGTTTTAATAATATGATTGATGTGTAAAAGTGCTTGTATAAACCTATCTACAGAAGTAAATCAGTAATCATTTATCATTTAACAAGTCATCAAGTCTCGTGTGATTCCCGTAAACAAACAGATCAGTACTCATGAGTATGTAGAACTGTATACACAGAATTAACAAGTCTACACCAATAGATGAGCTTACGAATTACAAATTCAATTCTATAAATTCTACATCAAGCAAACTGATATGTTATATAAACACTGAAGTGTTATTACAATCATTGGTTTAGTAGTTGAACTTTGCTTTTGTAATTTCGTTTGTGAAATTATTTTCTCGAGTGGAAATATTTTTGGTTAGATTACTATTTTTGTCTTGCTTGTCGATTGCTGAATAATCATTTTCAAATTCGTTTCTTGTTTGCATTGTTTTTGATTCACTATTTTATTGACTATTGCCTTTATATTACCACTCTCCGGTATTTGTTCTCAACACATGGGATCAGTCTGAATAAAATTTCAGTAACACTTGTTTTAACAGCTAAGTGAGAGAACTATAATTATATTACCAAAGATTCGAGAAGACATTTAATTCTTAAACTGAGGCACCCAGAGACAGCATACTGACTATCGATGCAAACAAAATACAAACTTCATCTTTCGCCAAGTTTCCAATGTATCCACGATTACATCAATATGTCAAAATCTAGCATTATAACAGTAGATACACGAGGCAAGCCCCCCAATGTATCACGTTATAATTTTAATGCACTGCGCGCGCTTCCTTTGACGTTGCCGTTCAGAATTGCATACCAAAGTAGATCGTGCATACTGTCATGCTAGAAACTAGTAATAATATTACTGGGAATCGATAATGTCTTCCAAACATTGTCTTGGAAGATGAAGATGCTATATTTGCATTCAATTATAACGGGCATGATGAAAATTTTATTGAAAATTGTGGGGAAGCAGAATTTATTTTTTGTTCTGCATTTTAATTTTTGTTATGGAGTTTGTTCGTCTTCCAAGT
This sequence comes from Aporophyla nigra, assembly GCA_947507805.1. Classification (NCBI taxonomy): domain Eukaryota; kingdom Metazoa; phylum Arthropoda; class Insecta; order Lepidoptera; family Noctuidae; genus Aporophyla; species Aporophyla nigra. The sequence continues at coordinate 12,625,825 of OX382315.1, read as the reverse complement.
ATTCCCCTATTGTCACGTAGTGTTTAGCAATAGTGAATGCTGCTTTAAGAAATGCCAGTCGGTATGGTGGTCGGTATAGCAGAACTGACTGAGTGACTGCCCAAGGGAACTCCTGGACGTATTTTGAAGTTTGGCAATAACTTATTCTACACATGCGGCGTCCCTGCATAAAAAGTATATGAATGTCTAATATCTGCTCCAAAACTACGGTGTTTATTATCTATATTTACTTGTACTTCTTTGACATAATTATTCTCATTATTTTTAAATTATGTACCTACAATTATAATTTCAACTCGTGATTTGAGGATTTAAAGGCAATCATGTAATTTGGGCTAAAAGGGTTTTTGTGTTATTGAAATTATTATTTTATTTAACTTGTTTACATAAGTAAACAAGTTATATTCTTTTATATTTGTGAAAAGAACTTTCATTTAAATTTTGTGAATGTATGAAGTTAGAGGGTTTATAGACTGTAGATTTGTAAACCATTTTCTAGTTTATGAATTACCTGGTACTTGTTGGCAGGCTCTCACTGTCCTCCCATACTAAATAGCACTAATTTTAAACACTGTTAAACCAATTATTTAAAAAAAAGTAATCGAGGAGTTTTTTGCCGTCTCTTCTCCATAAAAAGCGACTAATTGGAACCGTACACCCAGCCTCTGACGTTTCATAAGTGCCCGTATTTTTTGTATATCAATGGTGCCCATGTAGGTTTTTGTTGATATATTTTGATTTGTTTTATGTATAGGAAGTCGCTAATTGTCTAAAAATCGTTGAAGAATGTGTCGGTTTAGGTGTGCTCACACCAAGCATGTAATTGGTCGCCTGATGTGAAAATGTATGAATAACCAAGGGCAATCAGTCGGTGATTGAAGAAGATATTTTTCCATACATTTTGTAGGTACTGTGGACGCTCTCAGTTGACGACCGACTATACGCTTTGATGTGAATATGACCTTAAGCTGCTGGTTTGTTACTATATGCAAATTATGTCTTTGCCAGAATAAAATAAGTTAATTTCGGGCTAAATTCGTACATAAAAATAATAGTTTAAAAAAACTAAAAAACACGCTTCCAGGGAAAACCAAACTAAAAAGTACAAAATAATGGAAAAAAGCGTGGGGTGCCTGATATCAATAAAAAAATACCTTAAAAGCACCCCACGCTTTTTTTCCATTATTTTGTACTTTTTAGTTTGGTTTTCCCTGGAAGCGTGTTTTTTAGTTTTTTTAAACTATTATTTATTTTCTATTTTTTAGCGTATTTCGAATTTTGAGACGTATGTCAGCGTAGTTTGTGACAGTTTTTTTGCTGTCCTGGTAACCCTGGCAAGGATAATGGCACAAATTTATGAAATTATTGCATTGTCATCAGTCCTTGACAGGTGTGCAAAGTTTGAATGAAATCTGGTCGTTTAAAGTGGGTCAAAATCGCACTATAAGGAGTCGGTTACAAACAAACATACAAATATACAAACATACAAACATACAAGTGAAGCTAATATAAAGCGTGTAATAAGTAACTCAGATTTTAAACACTAACCAAACGTTTCTAAAGGTTTTAGTTACTTCGTAAAATATTAACTGAAAATATACTTGTTTTTATAGTCAACCAGACTTCTAATATAAAATTCGTGTTTTAATCAGTTTATTTTAAAAAGTTTTGAAATAGGTCAAGCGATGAAATCAAATTTAGTATAGTTAAATAGGTTTTTCGTTATTTTAAACAAAAATCACAAAAGAGACTTAAAGCTAGCTGCTGTGCGAAGATTTAAAAAATATATATGTGCGCTATTATTACTGAAAGACTGAGATGCGTCAATTTTTTTCAGTAGTTATGAATCAGCATAATAAAGTCCACGCTACTTGCCTTTCTGTACTGTTACTAAGTTTATTATGATATTCACAAGAAATGACTCCCTACACTTCTGCCTTATTAATATATAAAATATACACTACACATTTGATTAGAACAGTGCAGTGGTAGGCCGGTGCTTCAATTAATGAATCACCACTGCTTACAAAACGGTGACGGAAAACATCGTCAGGAAACTGGCATGTCCTAGTATCAAAAATTCAAAGAGATTATCTACCAACATCTACCAAATTGCACTAGCCCATGTAGTAGATTACAGCCCACATCTTCTTGAAGTGAGGAGGTGTGTGTGTCTGTAGAGGTAACAGTATAGGTTGATTATGATGACCTCCAACTAAACTACCTAATTCACAAATACTTATTTTTACGATTTATATAATCTGACTACTATAAAAATTCACAAATTTTCTGCCCAGTCCACGTGAACGGAGCCAGATCGAAATAAGTCTTTCTACGTAAACCGTGAGGACAAAGTCACACTCTCCCAAGCTAATAATTACTTTTCCCCACTTCTCTCAACAAGTGGCCACTCGAATACAGTCATTAGTGACTATATCAAGGCCGTCCTTCGAGCAGGATTCTTGAGCATGGTATGATCGTGACACATTTATTAAACATCCGGTTGAGGTCAAGTTATTAAGAACCCTTTTTCCGGAGTATAGTGATATATACAGGACTAGCTTCTGCCATAGGTTTCATCGGTGTGATGTCGAAAATTATCCTACGGGAAGGTGCCACCGGGATAAAACCTTCCTTTCTCATTTTTTACTCCTTATAACATTATCTATCTGCCAGTGAAAGTCCCATCAATATCGGTTTCCTTGCAAGAAATAATTTGAGTGTTGTTCTCTAGAAACTTCCAGATAAGTATCTTGAATTTCACTCATTTCTTGTGTAAAGTAACACGGTATCGTCATTTAAAGTTGTGTTTGGTATCGGTGAAGCTAATAAAAAAATAAATTATAATCGTTAAATTCATCGATACAGCTCTTTAAGTTCACTTAATCCTTTTGAATGATTTTTCCATGAAAAAGTAATTATATGGAATTCAATCAAAGCAGAGGGTTTTTTTAGGATGTCGGACTTTTACTGACTTTTTCTCTTTCAAACACATCTCGCGACCCTGGCAGGCATCGGTCCTAGAGGACCCCCTCAATACTGCTTACATGTTTTTGAGGTGCGCGTAGAACACTACGTGCAGTTGACACGAGCCAGGAGTCCGCAATCGACTTCCGACGCCCAGAGCATCTTCTCCTTTTTGTACCTACCAAACTATCCTATCCTAGGGTTGTATTCATTATTTTCAAGGGCTACCTTAGCGCATCCACTTTGGTATAATTAAATAAATAAATAAATGCGGACAAAGTCAAGGGCAACAGCTATACAGTTATTCGAATCTAGCATTATGTGCTTGGCGCAACACATCATCATAGCTATCATTAATATTGTAGCCCTCAAAAGACATACCACTAAACGCACAGAATTTCAAATCTATTTAAATTGTCTCAATTTATCAAAGGCTTTGAACATTCAAGGGGTATTTACTACATTGCTCAAGCAATAAATAAAGGTTCATCGACCTAACGCAGAGCGGACAACAGTAGACTTTTTAATTCTAAGAAAGCTATTAACTGAAAATCGAAGTATACTGCAGTATACCTTTACTTTACTTGGTACCGTGCCAAGACAGTCAGGTGGGGATTCTATCGCAAGCCAACTAATTACCGACCAATTGATTGTATCTTTTTAAATACATTAATAAATTGTAGCGCTTTAAATTACCTCGACGAGAAACGAGGCGATTCTTGGTGTGCTGTCAGGAAAATTATCTTTATTAAATTCCACGCTACTTTATTTGACCATTTCATATAACTGTAATTCGGAAACATGTGACATCTACCAACCCTCACTGGGCCCGCGTGGTAGATTATGGCCCACTCCCTTTCACCGAGAGGAGGCCCGTGTCTCAGCAGTGGGAACAATATAGGCTGCTGTAATAAAAGAAAATATAACTGTCAAAGATTGACATCTGTGATTTGAAAGAAGGAAAATACATTTATTTAGCACAGTTTAAAAAATGCATTTAAAAAGTGCGAGCAGTGGTGGCCCAGTGGTAGCGACCGTGACTTACCACTGCTCTCAAAACGGTGAAGGAAAACATCGTGAGGAAACCGGCATGTCTTAGAACCAAAAATTCGAAGACATGTGACATCTACCAACCCGCACTGGGCCCGCGTTGTGGATTATGGCCCGCTCCCTCTCACCGAGAGGAGGCCTATGTCCCAGCAGTGGGAACGTTAAAAGGCTGCTGATGATGATGATGATTTAGAAAGTGTAAGGTGTGAAGTCATTAACGAGCATTATAGTGTGCCTCGCGGCGAATTTACGTATTTAATGTATAATTCAAGATGGCAGTAAATTTAATAACACTTAATTTTGATGACTTTATCGGCTATCAGGCCTTTTTTTTTCGTGGGTGGGAAATCATCAAATGACGTCTCCCACTCTGGGCGGAGCGGGAGGGCGTGTCAGACTTTTACTGACTAAAACTCACCCGTGTTCCTTCACTAGCCCATATGCCAGGGCCATGGTAACTCTTTCGAACAGATCTCGGGACCCTGGCAGGCTATCAGGCCTGCCAACTACAATCTTTATAACTGGCTATTACCACCAACATTTCAGCTGAAAGACCGGACCTCATAATCGCCAGCTACTATGTTGATTACTGGCTAATACCAGAACCACCACCATTTCAGCTGAAAGACATACACTGCCGGACATGAGACTGCCCTCATAATCGCCACGCTTGGCAGGCGGGTTGGCGCCTGCGATGATTAGAACGGGACCTACTAGATAATGGGTAGCAGCGATACCCATTCTCTAGTAAGGCCCTTAGTTGCCTTTTACGTGCTTTTATTTACGTCCGGCACCAAACGGAGCACTGGCTAACAGTGGCTGTCTAGCACTGGCTAATACAGGGTAAATTTTTAACAAATTCACGTACTGTAACCAAAAATTATGAACAATAGTGAAGATCGTTGAGGTCTGATGCACGATCTTTTGTTTTTTACTCAGTACTTCAACTACTTTAAACTGCAGTAGAATTATTTTTGGATCAATTACGGGCACTTCAAAACGCTGAACAAAAAATTATCAGGAAATGGACGACCCTAAGTAGTAGCAAAACTGTCCAAGTAGTGGAAACAATAGATTGATTATGTTGCACCACGAACTACTACATCACTACGACTCAACGCGAGTTTCGACATACGGAAACAAGTGACATAAGTTGCTTCCCAGGTTGCATCACTCGAGGCCGTGAAGGGAACCTAGCCATTGAACTGTCAAAGTCGCGAGATTGTTCGAAAGAGATACCGTGACCCTGGCACATGGGCAAATGAAGGAACGCGGGTGGGTTTTAGCCAGTAAAAGTCTGACACGCCCTCCCGCTGCGCCCAGAGCGGGAGAAGTCATTAGATGATTTCCCATCACAAAAAAAAACCTAGCCATCGAAAACGTATCTAGACAAATTCTAAGATGATCAATTTCGCACCTTATGAAAGGAATATTAGTATTCTAATGCCGTTCTAGGGGAGCAGGAAGAACCCATTGAATATGCAGCTCACACTAAGTTCTGAGCTTCTCACTTACTTCGAACGAGCAATAACGGCGATGCTTAAGTCATCACCGCATCTTTCGCCGCCATATTGAAAAGGTGGAAGAATTTTTATTATTGTTCGTATTGTGGAAAATGTCGGATGATTTTTTGGAAATTTTTCATTAAGTCATACTGAATTCCGCTAGAGAGGCTCGTGGTTAAATGATTACAGTCGCAAGGTTCGGTCGTTTGGTGGATGGTTGTCAATCCATAACACAATTATAGAGAACCCTCCATGCCTCGGGTTCCGACTGTCATTTATAAATCTTTGGCAGTTTTTAGGAATAGTGAGAAGCGCAGAATTCTGTTAACCATTCTTATCAAGGGCTAGCGTGTTACCCATTAAATGGCTTGTGGAGGACAGGTAGGCAGTTTCTCCACGTAAAATGGTTTGACTCGATTCCGACCACAAAGTTGTTGCTTTAATAAATTATACTAAAAAATATGATGTTTTTGAACATAGGGTGTCGAAAATGATTGAAGGGAATGAATGTGATTCACTCTTGTTGCATTTGCACAAAACCCGTAAAAGTAATTTATGTATTTCAATAAAAAAACTTCATCAAACCCAAATCACCCAGTAAATTTTCAAAAAACAAACGATGTCTAAACTGAACAATTGAAAAGTTCTTCATAAAATTATAAAGCAAGAACAATGTTAGACATTCCCGGAAACAAGATTAAATCTTTACAACAAAGGCTGCTGCACTGACAGGATTTTAAACCCAACCCAAATAAACCCAAAAACAAAAGCAGCATTCATTTTTCATGTATTCAACAAAATTCTCTAAAATTTTGACCCTCACATTAGAACGTAATTATGTGCCTTTTGTGGGCCTCATACGAACACGCAGAGTAAACGCAACGTAAATTCTAACGATTATAAAATCTTATCCTACTATCATCATCATCAGCAGCCGATATTGTTTCCACTGCTGGGACACAGGCCTCCTCTGGGTGAGAGGAAGTGGGTCATAATCCACCACTCGGGTCAAGTGTGGGTTGGTAGATATCCCACGTCTTCGAATTTTGGGTTCTAAGACCTGCCGGTTCCCTCACAATGTTTTTCTTCACCGTTTTGAGAGCAGTGGTGATGAATCCTATTATATTATGCTACAAATATTAGGTACAAGTGTGAAAGTTTGTATGTATGGTTCGACGGCGGATTTAGATGAAATTTGAAAAGCAGATAGTTTATCATATAAATCAGCCTATAATGTTGCCACAGCTGGGACATAGCCCTCCTCTCGGTAAGTGGGCCGTAATCCATCACGCGGCCAGCAGGTTGGTAGATGTCACATGTTTTCGAATTTTTGTTGCTAGGACATTCCGGATTACACACGATGTTCTCCTTTACCGTTTTGAGAACAGTGATGATGCAATAATTTATACCAAGTATAGCGCCTTTCTTCTTCTGAGTGCGAACCTACGAACTACAACTCGTAAGTCGCAGCCATTTCCTCAAATTTAAATTTTATTTATATCTCTGCTGGGTAATTGTGCTTGTGGCAAAAAAAATATTAAAATGCTAAAGAATATTTGTATTTTCGATTTAAAAATAATTTGATTACTAGTAGAGAAAATCGTTAAGTTTACATCGTCCAAAGTTGTGATTAAGGTCAAGAAGTTGAGGTCTTGCCTCTCATTTATTGTATTGGATTTAAACCACAACCTCGTAAAGTTGCGGATGGGTGGTTTAAATCCGGACAAGTATCAGTGTGATTTTCTCAGTAATTCATATTTTGTAATTTCTGAAATTATCTTGGATATTACTGACATGGGTGAAGAAAAAACATCGTGAGATAACCTTGACTTTTCGCAATGATCACCAATCCATCTCAAGCAAGTGGTGATCAGTGCTCGTGGCTTCTTGTATAAGAAGAGGCCTTTGCCCTTTTTTACAATCAGCCTGTATTGTTTGTACTGCTGGATGCTTTCCTCGCGATGTTTTCCTTAACCGATCTGAGTGCAGTGGTGATGAAATTTTATACACAAAATTAAGCACCTTCTGGGTTTGAACCCACAACCTGCAACTCGTTAGTCGGCGCCGATTCTACTGGGCCGTCACTGCTCTCAGCTGCATTTGTCCTACAGTGAGACAAGTTTCGTTCTGGGCCTCTGGCCATGTGCGTTAAAATCTATAATAAACTCCCGAATTCAGTTGAGGATACAGAATACGACAACAAATTCAAAAATGACTTACAAAACTACTTAAATTTAAAATCATATTATAGCCTAAAAGATTTTTTAACTGAGAAATAAATAAATTACTATCGACTCGACATACATAACTAGGTACTCTATAAGACATCAGTCAGAAAATGATAATTTATTTATTTAGTTTGTAAGAATGACATAATGTATAATAATAATTAATAATTTTTAAATTAATCTATATCAACAAATTGTATTAATAATGAATAATGATAGCATGTTAAATTAATTAAAACCTGTCGCCTATACATTGCTGTGCCCTAGCAGGGTTCATTGTTTGGAACTATCATAATGTAACAACCTGTAAACAACATGAAATGCAATAAATGAATATGAATATGAATATGACAATAAAAGGTTAGTTAAGGTGGTCATATTCTGTCGCTCGTGCGTGCTAGGGCCTCTGGACATAAAACTGCGGACATAGCACTACAAAGTTGATGATGGGACATGTCGAAGTAATAAACAAACTCTTTAAATATGTATGTTTTGCTTTGACACATCCCCGTGTCAAAGTTTCACGAATCTATGAGCCAGTTCGGATGTAGTTTGTCAGTTTATTTGGGTCGGAGAACATCGATCGTGCTTTGTCTATGCAAGGTTAGAGTCGGTAGAGGTGTACTAAATAGATCCTAATATGAATATGGATTCGCAAGTGCATGGATTTTCATTATAAATAGAGCTTAAAGAATTCGAAAAAAAAGATTAATTAATTCGACTGGTTACTCTATATTCAGTGGTAGGAAATCAAAAGTCATTTATTTAAATAAGGCTAAGAATTACCAGTTTCAAACGTCAGAATGACATATTGACAGTCCCCCAAAACGTCCGCCCTTCACTACTTCCTAGTGATTCAGCTGGGTAGAAAAAGTAGCAATAAACTCCCCAGCAGGACAGGTGTTCAGTCAGATAAACTTGATTCTATAGGTACAATAAATCAACACAAAGATATCGAACATTAAATTAAATCATTTGCAATATCTTAGTTAGCCACGCCAATATACCATCAAATTCAGTGAAAAGTATACTCAAGTAGAAAATACCTATAATTAAAAAAAAAAATGGAAACACAGAAGGCTTCCGTGGTTTCATTATAATTTTACAACCTATCGAAAAAAAGACCTCAGCCAAAAAATCATTCATCGTCATCATTATTATCGCTACCAAACAAGCCTTGGTTCATATACTCAGTAGAATATCATGTTAATTTTGAGCAGCATCCAGGTTTGTCCATATTTTGTTCCAAATTCAATCCAAGGTCACGCGCCAATTGCATTGCAGTCGCTGCCTCATTGAACGTGACCACATCGTCAATTAGTCACAATAATGTTGCGTCCCTGGATCCGAACTGCTCCAATACGTTTTGTAGTTCAAAAATAAATTGCCCGATGCAAGAAGTATTACTAGTGAGTATTTAAAGCACAAATTTAAAAGTAATTTATTGGCGATAACGAGTCCAGTGAAAAACAAATCAATAATGACTTTTTTAGATTTTTTGATAGTAAAACTCCAATGAATCTTGAAAGTATTAATCTTGATAGAGTCGTTTGTATTGATTGAAATGTTTTTCGTAACAATGGTAAGTTATTTTTTTAGGTACAACTGAAAGAATTTCAGAAACCCGAAACCTTATTCTCATACTTAAAATCGTTAAAAATTAAGTCGCAATTTCATTTCAGAGACAATTAATGGAAAAAATGAGTATATATGATATGTTTTTTGACGGTGAAGGTCTCAGATTGGTAAGAATAATTTTAAAATGATATCAAAATCAGACATTTGATGATAAGTCAGATGCGAAATAGATTTATGTAAAATACTAGTATGTAGCTACACCCAGTTAGACTGAAAACCGACCCTAACATAGTTGGCAAAAGGCTAGCAGATGATGATGATTGTGATGTGGATACTATAGTATACAAAGCTTTGACGAATACTCTTCTAAATGAAATACACAAAACTTTATACCTTATCAATGACGATCAGTAATTTAAGGGAGCCGTCTAGTCACAAAAGCCCACCCTCCATGCCATGAAACTTAATACAGAGGGGAAAGCAGAAGTGACAGTTATATGATTTATTGCATTTTGATTCCCTCGCGGTTTTAGTTGTGCCAACTCCAAAATATTACCAATATTTTGCGAATCACTCTTCGAGCTACTCGTCGTTGGTCTAGTGGACAAAAGTGCGACTGCTGAGCTTGGGGGCCTACGTTCAATTTCCAGGTCGGGTCAGTCACGTATCATTACTTAACTTTAAGCATTGTATAGAATCCAGTTCTTCTAACTTAACAGACAGCTGTGCTTTGACTTCATCATTCCAGCCGTAAGACGTCCACTGCTGGACTTAGGCCTCCCCCAATTTGGGGGGCTTTGCCATAATCGCCACGCTTGGCAAGCGGGTTGGCGATCGCAGTATGATGGTAAAATGCATAGAGAACGCTGCTGCGCATTCTCTAGTAAGTCCCTTAGTCGCCTTGACGTGCTTTGACTTATAAGCAACTGAAAGAACACGGGTGGGTTTTAGTCAGTAAGAGTCTGACACGCCTTCCCGCTCCGCCCAGAGCGGGAAGGCTGATGATTCCCCACTAAAAAAAAAGATCGGGCAAAGTGTTATTGGGAAAGATCGGGCAAAGTGTTATTGGGAAAGATCGGGCAAAGTGTTATTGGGAGTTTTTATCAGAAATTTCACAGTTGTGGTCTGAAGTATGGATTTGTGGCCAGTAATTTTTGTTATATTTGGTATTATATTACATTATATCTTGCTTCTTGTCTATAACTGCCCGTGACATCACACTGGGCCCTGTCAGAGTACCAGCGTTGCGCCACTTTTTTTAAATGCCGCAGCATCAAGCTGACACAGGATCCGTTTGGCCTTGTTACAGGACTTTCTGTTTTTTAAAGAGGAGGTTATCAATTCGTGTGTATTTTTTTAAAATGTTTGTTAGCTCATTACTTTTGACTGGGTGAATCGATTTCGATGATTTCTTTTTTTATCTGAAAACTGGTGCTTCCCGAATGGTCCCAATTTAATTTGGTTCCATTCAGACAGTGGGATCCATGTGAAAACCATATAAGTCTTATATTTGCATTAAGTATTGGCGCGACAAATGAACGATGAACGCGATTAGATTAGTGCGGGGTATCTACCATAACTAAAAAGTTAAAAATAAAAACTTTTTACAAAAAAATAAAAACCGACATCCTTAAAAAAAACACTACAAAGTCAAAAATAACTTTAATTTCGGAAGTCGGTGGCAAAAAAAACCTTAAATACAGATCCTAAGACACCGAATTCCGAAATTAAAGTTATTTTTTACTTTGTAGTGTTTTTTTTTTAAGGGAGTCGGTTTTTATTTTTTTAACTGTTATATTTTGTTATTACTTTTTATAAATATTGTTATTTTTAGTTTTTTTTTATTACTGGTGTGTCTAGTTTATTACGTGATTTCCTGTGCGAGTCACAATAAATACTTAGTTTTTCTTTCTTTTATTTACGGCGATAAGATTGCTCATATTAAATGTGACTGTGGGTTATGTAGGAACACTTACAAACATGTCTCCTTAACCTGTCGTTTTTCAAATCAAACATGAATGCTCTTCACTTTCCACGAATCTAAAAGAGAGCCCCATATGAAATATCTGCCTTTAAACTCACAATATGGAACCAAACCTGTGAAATATTTCATAGTTGTAAAGCGGGAAAATGCTGGGGGAATATGAAAGCGGTCGTACGAACGGTTAACACTTAGCATGATTGGATTCCTATCCGATCTCTTTTTGTTTTAAAGCCGCTATACGATAAACGTTTTTAGCTATAAGATTTTAGCTATAAGTGGATGGAAACAACAACCTATAAGGCTCAGCGTCCACGACGATGTTATTTAAGGGTAGGCGCCACCTGCCAGGGTCGCGAGATTGTTCGAAAGAGATACCATGACCCTGGCACATGGGCAACTGAAAAAACACGGGTGAGTTTTAATCAGTAAAAGTCTGACACGCCCTCCCGCTCCGCCCAGAGAGGGAGAAGTCATTTGATGATTTCCCATCCAAAAAAAAAGGGTAGGCGCCAGGGTAGCCCAGGTACGTTTTTTTTTCAATTTACTGATCAAGTTTTACATCGGCAGCCTATAACGTTTCCACTGCTGGGACACCGGCCTCCTCTCAGTGAGAGGGAGCGGGCCATAATCCACCACGCGGGCCCAATGCGGGTTGGTAGATGTCACATGTTTTCGATTTTTTGGTCCTAAGACATGTCGATTTCCTGACGATGTTTTCCTTCACCGTTTTGAGCGCAGTGGTGATGAAATAATTTACACAAAGTAAAGCGCCTGCTTAGGTTCGAACTCATGACCTACTACTCGTAAGTTGCGGTTGTTACCACTGGGCCTGTACTATGTTGAACAAAATAACAATTCGCGACCATAACACATAAACATATGTCGGCGTCAACAATGGCTGAGCGATAGCGTCATCATCTTCTGAACGGTGGTACGGAATCCCTAGTGCAAGTTTACAGTAGAACACGTTGATACAGCAAATCAGTTAGTATTTTATTTCAGAATTATTACTACAGTACAATACTAATAACGGTCACACACTATTTTCTAAGTTCGGGCAAACCGCTAGTTTTGCGTAGAAGTGGAAATCTGCATTTGTTGATTGTCTTCTCAAGACTGACTCGTGTTGTAGTCACTTCTCTGCACTCAACTCTGTCCACGACGCTCCCTCTACCGAGTGAGTCACGGTGTTTACTCTAGCGTTGGTACTACAATAATCAATTGAGAGACTATTATCGCTCAACTTCTATAATCTATGACATTATATTTACATAATTTAAATGATTTTATCATGATCTATTAATTTCATAGGATTGAATAAACTTTGAGGTTTTTATTATATTTATTACGGTCACGGATCACATTTGAATCAACATATAATCCGACAATGACCTGCGAATTGTAACAAATTTAAAAAAAAAAATTAACTCAAAATTTTCTATTTATAATTTTAGTTTAGAATCATCTGATAGCGTAAATAAACTAAAACTATAATAGCTCTGTTGTCCACGATTCTGCCTGTGATCCAGGATGAAAAGTACCGTATGTCCTTACCCACGTTATGGTCTTTCTGTGTGCCATATATCATTCTGCAACCGACCTCTATTTATCAACAGTAACAGAAAAGAAACAGATTTTTTTCGTGATTAGTTGCAACCTCGACGATAGGCCTTATACAAACCAAAATGAAAAAAATAAACTTGACTGTAATCCCATTTCCAGCAATATTGGAATCTGCTTCTAGCTAATATTTACATAGAACTACTGCTATCTGTTCTGTAAACCAGTCTTTGCCAATACCAATATCTAACTCATCGTTTCTTCGAATTTTGGGCTTCTCGCTATTTGTAGCGGCCGTCTACGAATCGTGATCTTCTAGCTAAGAAGGCATGAAGTAGTTTTGATTTAGAACATATTTTCAATGATCCTCTAAAAACTTATTGACCTTCTAATGATGAACACTTTTTGTGCTTCTAATGATGCATTGAATCATCATTTCAGCCGAAAGACGTCCACTGCTGGACATAGGCCTCTCCCAAGTACCACCACATCGACATTTTAGTGCTTGTTAATTTTTGGGGGAGTTGCTATAATCGCCACGCTTGGCAAGCGGTTGGCGGTCGGTATAATGCATAGAGAACGCTGCTGTCCATCCTGTTGTAGGTCTCTTAGTCGCCTTTTATGAAACCCACCCATTAAAAATGGGATGATGCTATTCTTTAAGGCCGGCACGACAAGGAACGATGCTGGTGATACAATGAATAAATCCCACTAAATGCCATTTCAAATCTGGAAGTCTATTGATGGACAAAGTAGCCAGCTGAAACACTAATGGCACAAATTAATCAGGTGAAGGTATTTCGATGAGCCGCAATTTAACTGTGGAGCTACATCGCAAACTATGCCTCTTGTTAAGCTCTCCATGCACTAACATCTGTACTATGGAAGACCTTTGCGAGGCCAAAGATAACGCTGCCAAAGTGGCTGAATTCTGTTCGAAGCTTATTTAAAGCCAACAATTAGAAATATCGATACAACGAAGAAGATGAATAATAAATGAAGCCCTTTTTAAAATGTAACAAAATTAGAATACTCCGACCAAATGGGTTTCGTTAAGTTGAAACTGTGATCAACCGCTACATCTAAATTAGTCGCAGTAGGCTTTTCAGTATCTTTGGATCCCAAACTAGACAAAGAGATTTACATGAGATTTAAAAAAGAGGTAGGCATTCATTATATTACAGCTCTGAATAATATTTACTATGGGAATTATTTTAGATTTGTTTTTTTTTTTTCAGGAAGGGACTTTCATTTATTATTAATTATCTAAAAAAAAAACATAATATAAAAGCCTTAAAAAGTACGAGTTTATAAAAAGAAAAGAAAAAATAAAAAAATTCATCCGCAGCATTGTCAACAGGAAAGTAGCCTAAAAGATTCGATTGCCACGATTTGTAGAAAATGATAATTAGTACTTCCAGGTAACCGAGTAACATCCTTTGATGCACAATATTTGTCACATGAAAATATTTTCCCACGTCATTATCGTCTGCTGCACTTTTAAAGTTGAATACTCTCTTACCAAACCAGATACTTAATACTCATGCACTTAATACTCAGGGATCAAATACCAAATGCCAAACCTGATAACATCCCTCAAACGCCTACACTTTCATTCATGACCGTGACTAACCCTGCAAATAAAACGACCCACGCAAAACGACACGTATTACCAACACAACGGGTCCTAATCTTGGCGGTGTTCCATCCATTCGGTTTGGGAAACATAACGCCACGACAAATTTCGACATCCATCAAATTAGAGTCGCATCTGCTATTCATCTTTCTTTACTTATGTTTGGGTTGGCAATAGTGGGCGATATTCGATTATGCCAACAACCATCTGTGAGGAGAATTTATTCCCTCTTTATATTTTCCCAAATACGTGTACCGTTATTATTTGCGTTTGCTACAAGTCTTTGTGTGGAAAGAGAGATTTTATATTCGAACTTTTGGGAGTCGGAATTTTGAATTATTGACGTTCTAAATTCAAAAAGAATTGGCGGTGATTATGGAAATATTTTTGTGTTCTTTTGTCTATTTATTTAGAAGGAATGAGAAAGCTTAAAAAGGCTATTTTTATAACATTACAAATTAAAGTCGCTTTTCGTGTCTATCTGTGTGACCGCGTTATTCTTCGGGACTACGCAACGGATGTTGGTATGGCTGTCTAAATGCTGCAACCCATTTTCTAGCAAGTCTTTTCGTCGTCTCTTACGAGACCCACAGGAAGAATTGGGAAACTTATATGTAAAAAATAAAACTTTACGTTTATTCAAGACTAACCATGAAAATTGCCGGCAATATTGCCAAAGTTGCCAAAACTGCCGGGAATGTTTCCAAACTTGCCGGCAACATTGGGCAAGAAACGTATAAATTGAAAACAACTTTTACTATTATAATTGCTTAGTAGAATAAAATTGCCGTATGCAGGATGGTAGTTGCTATGCTTATCTATAATATCCAACCTAAAATTTTCGTTTTTACATTTATTTACTTACTGATAAACTAAAGAAAAGAAACAAGCTATCCATGATTGTTCATTGGTGATGAAACCACAACTATTTTAGAGATATCGTAATTTTTTTTTGTTTTACATTCTTATAATTTAACTTCACTTGAATGTAAGAAAGTATACACATCTATATGTATACAAATCTGTATGTGTAGAATGGTCAAACCTTGCAAGACGATCAGCAACAACAAGTTGATGTTTTTAACCGATTTTAAAAAGCAAGTTCCTTATTTGATATGAATGTATGTATATATGTATTTTTGTTTGTTTGCTATTTTCTCAAAAGGTACTGATCATATTTTGAAAATTCTTTTGATGGCATGATCTGTGCAGTGGGTAAGCGACTACTGTGGGGTACGTATTATTCAACATTTAAGCTATCGTAAAACAACATAAGGGTACAAGAAGCCCTGCCAGGGTCACGAGATTGTTCGAAAGAGATACCGTGACTCTGGGCAACTGAAGGAACACGGGTGGGTTTTAGTCAGTAAAAGTCTGACACGCCCTCCCACTCCGCCCAGAGCGGTCATTTGATGATTTCCCATCCAAAAAAAAAAAAAAAAAGGGTACAAGAAGTAATGTGAACAAGAAAAAATCAGTAGGTCATGCTTATTTATTATAATCATTAATTAAAGGGGATTTTGATAACGTAAAAAATATTCTGTAATCTATAGTAATATTATAAAGCTGAAGAGTTTGTTTGTTTGTTTGATTGAACGCGCTAATCTCAGGAACTACTGATTCGAGTTGAAAAATTATGTTTGTGTTCAATAGCCCATTCATCGAGGAAGGCTATAGGTAATATTACATCACGCTGTGACCAATAGGAGCCGAGCACCAACGCAAAATGTTGCAAAAACGGGGTAAATTATTACGTTCAAGAGCTTTCATTGCGTGCGCTTCTTAAACGGTTAAAGTAACGCAACAATTATGTAAGCCGTAATTGTTCCTCTTAAAAAGTTCTAAAAAAAGTCCGCGACAGCATATGTCCACCTTTTAAGGTTGGCGAACTATGTTTTTTCAAATTCGTTATAAAAAAGGCATTATTTGCGAAGGTGTTTTCATAAGACATGGATATAATCCATAAATCCATTGAGAAGTGTTTAATTTGGTACAAAGTTGCCCTTACATTATTTGAGAATAATGAATATCTTACGAGATATTATATAACAACCTGATTGCTCAACACTACGTATGGGCCGACGAAATTTGACGCGGACGAAGTCGCGGGCAGAAGCTAGTGTAGGATATGTGCACGAGTGCTATAACTTTTCGTTCGGCATAACGAAGGCTCTATGCAAGTTGAGTGAAAAAAGAGGCCATGAAACTATGCATAAAATACTACATTTTGTCATGGAGAGTACGGGGCAGCAAAACTGGCGATCACGATAGTCAATTCTCTAAACTAAACTAAAAATCACTAAAATTTGGTTTATTCCTGTCAAACGACAATTTCCTATTCTGAAATAGACTATAGTGACACAACTTAACTATATTTTAGTTTGACAGCACTAAGATTGCACTGAGTTATTAGTTTAGTGAAAATGACAATTTTGCTATTCTGAGTTTGCCGGTTTTCACCAAAAATTTTGACAATAATCATTTATTTTGACTAAATCTGACTATATTTAATCGCGATTAAAAAGGTGTGGAATAAAACTAGTGGTCATGAACAAAAATTCACACCAACGCCTCGCCTTGACGTGCAAAAACAGTGCTGTATTTTATATTTTTTCTTTTGCTTATATCTCGAAAATGGGGTATCCTATCGCAAAAATAATGAAATTTTCGACCCCCTTTGTTAACCCCGGAACATATAAATCTCAACACGTGGGTAATATTTTTTGTATATTTTTAAACAAAAAGTGAAAAATTCCATATAAAACACGTCCAGGCTGCCCCCATGCGCGCGCCTTCGTCTCTAAAAAATTCATTGCGTAGCGCACACAAGTACCACGTTGCGAAACCAAAAGAAAAAAAAAACCACGTTGATTGTCAAATTCGTTTTTAGTCGTGTCAAAATAATTTTTAAATTTAAAGATTTTTTCTTGCAGAATAGCGTTAAAATTCTCGTAGCCAAAAGTAAGGAATTTTAGAGATAGTTTAGTTAGTTTAGTTCGCTGTACAACAGAATCGGCACCAATATGAATAAATTTTATTGTTTTATTTGTTTTTTTTTACACATTAAATTCTCTGGAAGACACAATAGACCTAAAACTCATGTACCCACCACAAGAGACCAATCTAAAAAGCCCAATCTCGTTTGGTTTAACAGAGCGTAGATTCTATGACCACCTTCCAACTCCATCATCAGGCTGGCACAAGGTCATCATAACATTGCGTTCTAACTAGACATACATATATATCTATATATATAATTTTAGCGCTATCAGACTTCAGGAAATAGATTAAAATCGATTTTATTTCCAACAGATGAAGTTCTTGATGACAAGTTGAAAATATTTACAAATTACACTACACAGTTGTTTGATTTATATTTACTTCATTTGTTATCAATACCCTCTTTCTTTTTGTATAAAATATATAAGTGATTTTCTTAAAAAACGATGGGTTTAGCTATCATGAAGTTACCAATGGCATAATTTAACTTTATCTTCACATATAAGCATGGATAATTAAGAAATAATTATAATTATGAATTAATAATACAGGCTTACTAATAATACGTATAATTACACCATTACATAAAACTTCAGGAGCGCACAAACTTTGAAAATGGCATTTGAAAAACCCTATGTAATCTGGCAATTTTGGCAACATTCCGGCAATATTGCCCAATATTGCCGGCAATATTGGAAACTTTCCTGGTAACTTTCGGAAACATTCGGCAATTTTCATCACTATTCAAGACGTAAAAATCGTGCGAAGCAGGGGCGTTGCTAGCATGCAATAAATTAGGCAATTTAAACACAGAACGTACCTAATAGGTATAAATCCTAATTCGATTGCTGAACATGTGAACAAAATAAGTCTTGTACAATTTAAAGAACCATAAAGAGAATTTACGATTTTTGGTCAAAAGTAATAAAATGGTATAGGTAAAGATGCGTTTACTTTTTACAGTTTACACGAAGCGTTTGTAAGTTGGGGCTTTGAGGTAAGCGGATTTCACTTATTTTAAATTGTAATAAATACAGTTAATACACAATATTGTAAAAACTAAACTGTGTTGGACCATCAAAATATTTAATTATTGTAATTCGATGAATTACTAATAGTTCCGTTCTTGAATTGTAAAATGAATTAAAGAATGGTGCATATTGCTGAATTATTTTTAATTAAATACAGTGCCTACTTAGTTTTAATTTTAATTTGAATTTTGACTTTACTACATTTTATATAAAAATATAGGAACAAGCTTATAATTATTATAACATGATCCAGACTTAGTAACTCTGTATTTTACCTATTCACGCCTAAACCACTGAACAAATTACTATAAAAATTGGAAAAAAGATAGATAGCTTCTGGGGGAAAGACATAATGTACTATTTATCCAGGTAGCACAATTCCGTGGGATTATTTCCGAAATTAACAGCGGGCGAAGCAAACCTTAAGTTAAAAGAACAAATATTAAATCACGGTTTTCGTATATCAATTCTGATCAGTAAAACTGTGACCAATATTGTAACATACATAGTAACTCCGATCCAACCTGTCGCTTGCTGCCCTTTTCCAGCGACGCCCTTCCAACTTCGAACCCCACAGGGGGTGCTATTATTGTATAGTCACTTAGTTTTAAGTTTCTAAGCCCCAGCTGGAAGGCTTTAATTTTTTAGCTACAGGCACCACAGGCAAGTCCGATTAAACAGCCGATAACCTCCTACGTTATTTAGAAAAAAAGTTACATACGTAGCCAAACATTACTTCGAAGATTGACAAACCTATGTGACAATGTCAAACCAACAACCAACATAACGACACACACAAAAACTCAGACAAAGCAATCAACTCAGCGTCGCTTTCCAAATACATTCAAAAGAAGATTATTCCAAATCCTCCGCTCACACCGTAGCCGCCAACCTTAAAGCCACACAATCAAGATTGTCGCGAGGACACATAAATATTCCTAATCTTCACTCAAATATCTCTTTGGAACACACGACAGCTGCGGAGGATGTTTTCTCTTAAATCTCGAAGAGATTAGTGTTAACGATTGGAGTAATTATTAGGAAAAATACATTTAATGGGAGGTAAACGTTGGTTTTGGGAAGTGCTTGAAGTTATTTTTGGAATTTAGTGGTTGGGTAAGCATGTGTCTTTTTGCGGGTGTCATATAAAGGTCTTCATAGTTGAGCGAATCGTCACTTGTTAAATCTATACTATCTATACTAATATTATAAAGCTGAAGAGTTTGTTTGATTGAACGCGCTAATCTCAGGAACTACTGATTAAAATTGCAAAATTCTTTTTGTGTTGAGTAGCTCATTTATCAAGAAAAGCTATAGGCTATATACTATCACGCTACAATCAAAAGAAGCGGAGCATCAATGAAAAATGTTGCAAAAACGGGGAAAATTTATTCCTTTTGAGAGTTTCCGTTGCGTGCGCTGCGTAAACGGTTAAAGTAACGCAACAATCATGTATGATGGAATGGTTTCTCTTAAAAAGTTCTAAAAAAAGTCCGCAAGAGCATATGTCTATCTTTTAAGGTTGGTGCACTATGTTTTTTTCAAATTCGTTATAAAAATGCATTATTTGCGAAAGTGTGTTCATTAACGTGGACATAATCCTTATCCATTAGAGGTGTTTAATTTTGAACAAAGTTGCTCTTACATTATTTGTGATTAATGAGTATCTTACGAGATATAACAACCTGATTGCTAAACACTACGTACGGGCCGGCGATTCGATGCGACGGGGTGGGTGGCGGGAGCAAGAAATTTGACGCAGATGAAGTCGCGGGCAAAAGCTAGTAATATAACATTTTTTATAGGTGACTCGCACTATACTATAATGTGAAAGACCGTAATATGTGTATGGGTGTTAGTAAAAATGGCAAAACGGGTTTAAACGAAATCTGGCACGCAAGCAGTTTATGATGAACACATGGAATACTTTTTATCTCGGTAATACGTTCTTGCGGGATTATATTCGATCTCCACGTGGGCAAAGTCGCTGGCAAAAGCTAGTCATTAATAAAACCGTTCAAGGTGTGTTCAAAAAGAAAGAGTGACGAAAATCTGATATTTGTAAGCCTCAAAAATGTTGAGTGCAAACATTAAACACTGAAGTTATACCAGCAACCTAATTGCGGAACACACTATTAATCAGAATTTGAATCATTTCGAAGCTTATTTGTCATCCATTCGTCCATATGTTCGAAAAAATTGTTTACTTAGCAACGTAAACAACGCCATGAATGTTGTGGAACTGTCAAAATGAAACCGATTCATACAGTGTAGTATGCAATTACCCCCCTGAACCCCAAACGGTACATTTTAAACTTGACTTTAGATACATAATAAACTTATACTGTTACCACTGCTGGGAAACAGACCTCCTCTCCGTGAGAGGGAGCGAGCCGTAATCCACCAAGCGGAGCCAGGGCGGATTGGTACATATCACATGTCTTAAAATGTTTGGTTCCAGGACATGTCGGTTTCCTCACTATGTTTTCCTTATTAGTATTGAGAGGTGGTGAAATAATTCATACAAAGTAAACTACCTGTTACGGCTTGAACCGACGACTTAAAAATCTTTAGTCATGGCTTACTATACTGGGTCACCACTACTCTGATTGCAGATATTCTGAAAATTATATTTTAACACATGAGGTTTATTTTTAGAAAAGATATCGGAATAGCTCCCAACGATTCCAACTCTATTCAGTATCGGGTACCAGTTTTCTATGAAATTATATATGCTCTCATTGATCCACAAATATTTCAAGGATCATTCTACATATTTCCATTGAGTTCCTATAATAATATCTATACTCGTCACGTGAGGTTTGTTTGTTTGAATGCGCTAATCTTTCAAAGTCCCAATTTGATAATCAAATTCTTGAGGAAGGTTGTAGACTATTTAAAATCACGTTATAATTCTTTAAAGCCGAGAAAAACAAAAAAAAATCTATAGGAAGGTTATAAGCGGTTTAAAAATTACGTAATAATCAATAACATCTAAGAAAAACGAATAAAATCAGAACGAAGCTAAGCACAAACGAAATCGTTAGTAAACGACTAACTTTGGCCTATGTGAATGGCAAATATTATCCGACGGGAACGTACTCCCGCGGTAGAAAATAAGCTTTGTGATAATTGGTCAAAAAAAAATCCCACAGAAACGTACTCTTACTACCGAGGTATACAGTATCCAATTTGTTAATCCAGATTATAACCTATCTGTGTGCTAAGTTTCATACAAATCCGTTCAGCCATATGTGCGTGATTGAGTAACAAATATTCAGACTTTCACATCTATACTTAATATTATGAAGCTGAAGAGTTTATTTGTTTATTTGGTTGAACGCACTAATCTCAGGAACTCCTGCTCCGAATTAAAAAAATCTTGTTTGTATTGGGTAGCCTATTTATTGAGGAAGGCTATATAACACCACGCTACGATTAAAAGGAGTGTAGCAGCAATGAAAAAATTATCGAAAACTGGCAGGCAATTCGATACGACGGGAAGGGTCAGGGAAGCAAAACTTAGACGCGGACGAAGTCGCGGGCAGAAGCTAGCTTATAATATTAGTTGGATACGTAGATTAGAATTATTCTAAACTAATTTTACCAACGGCTTCGCCCGCGTATTAAACATACAAACCTTCCTCTTGGATCACTCTGTCTAATGATGAAAATCGCATTGAAATCAATTGCGGAGTTTAGAAGATCTAAGCGTACAAACAAAAAACGCAACTTTATTCTACACTATATAAAGATTAAACGGACGGGTAAAGCCGTGTGGCACAGCTAGGTTAAATAGTATAATTCCCCGTATTCATTCATTCAGTAAAGCGATTTATTTACCCTAACCCAAGTTCGTTCAAGGGTAAGACTGTGAATCAGGACCAAGGATAATAATTCTGCCGCGCCATATCTTATATTTTCATAGCCTTCTTCATTCACGTATGGGTACTTCATTGGTTTATTGTGATTATTCAGACGTGTGTATAAAAGGTAATTGACATTTATTATTATTACTTCAATATTTACATTATATGTTTATTGGTGATGTTCTTCAGAAAGGTCAGATGCGTAGTACTCGCAACTGACGTGCGTTTATGACCAGATGTATAAATTTTAATAAAGCAAAATGAGTTTGTAGGTTCGTAGCAGGTTGCGTTCTTTAGTTTCTGCCGATACCCTTGGGAAGCAGGTAGGAGTTTATGATGATGATGATTAAAACGTGATATTTTTACTTGATTTACTTGTTGCCCTAAAACGATGGTTAAGTTCACATAATTGGTCACTATATGTATCTTCGTCAAGACCATCTTCTCCCTGTGTTTTCACTTACATCTGTTTTGATAATACCTATTGTTATTCACATTTTATTCATTTTATCATGCTGACTATGTCTCCATTTAAGCTTACTCTTTCCATTCAAGGTGTTTCAATAAAGAAATTATTGTTATGTAAAGCACAGAAGTTGAGAGTACTCAACACGAAATTGGCTCGTCTAACGACTAATTATTCAATATAAAGTGAGCAAGATTCTCCTAAAGTTTCTATTAAAGTTCTCGATTAATACGATAGAGTTTACATTCCCAAGAGAGTGGTAACACTATATTAACTGCTTTGGTTTTGGTGCAAATAAGTCTTAGAACTTTGGAACATTAGTAATTGCATTTGCATCGAATTGAATTTGCGGTTGAATGCAGCACATGTGACCTTGACAGCTAAATTGGGTGCATAGATAAGAAACTTTACAGACTTGCAATAGGGACTATTACTGATATTTTGTTTATCGCTTGCGTAGAGTTCGGCAATTATCTCACGAATCGAACTACTGGGATAAAACTATCCTTTGTCCTAAACCAGGGCGTGTTTTACTTGTGTGCAAAATTACATATATCCAAATGACTGTGTTAAGACGTAATAACGTATCAATCAAATAGTTGGAAGAACTTCCGTGTAATAATAGTTGTTTGATGGATTTTACGAGTATCTCCGTGATTCTTGTAATTCCCACAACGATAGAGATAAATTAAAGTATTACTTTCATAAATTTTATATACAGATCATCATTTTCTTCGCGTTTTTCCAGTTGCATCGTTTCCTAGCCCTGGGTTCAATTTCCTTCTTTTAACGCTTCATTTCGGGTGGTCTTCTGCATTCCTCATGGTGAGTCAATTCGTATACTTGACATCCGCTACGACTTCAAGCCAATACGCTTTGGGTGTTCCCTTGTAATTAAAGGTAAGGTTTTTAACTATTATTTATGTATAGACACTATGGTATCAAAACCTGTAATCATTACTTCCTTACGTAAGGAATTTGTTTTAGGTATTATAACTTGCAAATTGATGATTTTCAAACAGAACCGTACCACTGATGTTTTTTCGAACTGTTTTAGCAGAAACTGGGTTCTCTTGTGTGTGAGTACCAAGAAATTCACATGACATCTGTCACCGGATAAGTTATCGTATGTTTTCCGAACAACGTTTTATTGAGGAAAAAATTTGTGAAAAATAACGTGTTCAAAAATTGCGTAATTCTTTTTATGATTCTAAAAGAATGTATTTACTATGAGGCATATATTTATATAATTGTAATTATATTATATAATTGTTCCATGTGGGGCCGACCATAAAGAATAACACCAACCTATTTCTTCCCGTGGGTGTCGTAAAAGATGACTAACGGACTTACTAGAGAATGGGCAGCAGCGTTCTCTGTGCATTTTACCACCATATTGCGATCGCCAACCCGCCTGCCGAGCGTGGCGATTATGGCACCCCCCCCCCCCTCCCAAAGCCCCTGAAGGCGTATGTCCAGCAGCGGACGTCTTTTGGCTGAAATGATGAATGATGTTGGTGAATTTTTCTTAATTCTGTGTTAGGAAGTAGTAATGTTATAATTTTAATGTCATCATCATCATCATCATATCAGCCGTAAGACGTCCACTGCTGGACTTAGGCCTCCCCCAATTTGGGGGGCTTTGCCATAATCGCCACGCTTGGCAGGCGGGTTGGCGATCGCAGTATGGTGGTAAATTGCATAGAGAACGCTGCTGCCCATTCTCTAGTAAGTCCCTTAGTCGCCTTTTACGACACCCACGGGAAGAAATGGGGTGGTGTAATGTAATCAATTGAAATATACTATAATAATATTAGTAACTTTCGTGTTACACAAATCATCATCATCTTTTTAGCCGAAGGCCTCCACTGCTGCCTCCCTCAGGCATGACCACTAAGATTCGTCTTACGTTTTTAGTATTTAGCGGATTACTGTGGTCTTTACAAGGTCATTGGTCCACTTTGTTCTTGAAATTTCCATCTAAATAATCTCCAAAGCAATCGAGAAATCCGATCGCCTCAATAAAATCCATCCCCGCGATAATTAATCGGAACCGTTCCGGATTCAATCAATCAGTTTATCAATATTTACGGAAGCGAAAGAAAAATAAAAACGCGACAAAAGTTATTCCTGAAAGGCAATAAAGAAGTTTTGAAACTTCGCTAACAATTCGCTCAAAGAAAATGGCGCTTGCTTGTTATTTCGTTAGATTTTTTGGGTGAAACTGAATGTACTTGCTTCTCATAAGGATGTATATTTTACTTACTTTCCCTGACAGTTGTGTTAATAAATAATTCTGGGAAACTTTTATTTATGATAAACATTATTTTTCTCGTTGGAAGAAAAACAGACTGTTTCCATGTTCATAAATGTTATCTACTTGTTTTATGTTTTATTTGTAAACTAGCTTCAGCCAGCGGCTTCACCCGTGTAGAGGCCGACAATTAGCCAACGAGACCGCACTACCGGGATAATATACATTATATAATATATCCAGGTTATATTCTATATGAGTGACAAATGTTTGCATGATTGAGTAACAAACATCCAGATTTACAAACTTTTACATTTATAATATTACATTTTACGAGTATGTTCAAAGCAGGATTAAATTAAATACGCAGAAATATTTAGTTTTAAATAAACATCGGGTTACCATGTTGCTACGCAAACTTTTTGCTTTGCTAGTGATCATAAACACTAATCCATTAGAATTTCAGTACCTACTTAGTACATAATATTCGAACGTAAAACATGTTTTTAGATTTAATTTCAATAAAGGTATTTGCTATATGAACAAGGCTAAAATTTATGTAATTTTAACTAAAGTTACGATTTATTCGCAACTTGGGGATGGCTGATAAGACAAGGTCATCTCTCAGGGAGCGCAGAATTGACAGTATAAAAGAACCAAAAAAATTCGTGTATGGAAAACTAAGAGATCTTTTTTTCTCTTCTCGATGCTAATGAATCAGAGCAGCTGAAGTCTTGGTGATCGGAATGTAAAAGATTAAAAATCTATGTGTATGGCCTAAAAGAAACTCTAAAAAACACATTTAAGCGGATTTAAAATTTTAGGCTATCATCGGTAATAATTTAACCATTTTTGTTGTGTAATATATCTTATTAGAAATAAGTTTTTTTTTCTTATAAGTGAATATACCTAATTGTTTTTGAGAATTATGGTTCTTAAACCATATATATCTCTATCAGCATAGGTATTTACAAACGTTCGATAGGCTTCGGAATCGAATTTCATTCATCAATATTAATGCTTTTGTTCCGAAAATTTTGTCACTTTAAATTAAATATGCTACTAATCTTCCAACAACCGCGTGCAGTTGTGGGTGAAGCAAATCAGGTTATCAAAATATGTCACTATCGATATGAGAGCGGTTCAAATGATTCGAAATAGCTATGCAGGTCTATTAGGGATTAATATAGCTTGTGAGACGTACTACCCCTTGCGAGATAACTACGCACCTGGGACTGTGACGTCATATCACTCAAATATACTATTGCTACTGGACGCTGAAGGCGAACGCGGGGCACCGCGCGTTTGAACGGGAGAGTCCCAGCAAGGTGCTCAGTTAATTTTCATGGGTTGTATACTCAAGTGTACTCGTGGCGGCATTTAAATGCACCCCAGTAACTAAATAAAATAAAACGTCTCTAAAACCCTCGTCCACAAAAATTCTTCCAAGCCGTAGGACAGAGTAAGACATAAAAACATTCTCCTTTTCGCATACAATAAAAAAAAATGTAATTGTATCAAGAAAGACCGCCCTTCGTAATTGTAGGTACGCGAGCTTTTTTGAGTTCCGGAGCGCGGCCAGGAAAAAATTCGTGAAGGATCCTTTTGTTGGAGATTTTCCTAAAGGGTCTAATGAACCATGCTCTTTCCAGCGTTGGAGATAAAAATATGTTTATGTTTTCTGTAATACAGTCATTTGAGAAGGTTGTTTTGATGTGACTTCGTTGAATTTGTCAAGGTTGGGTCTGCGATTTGGTTTTATGTTTTTAATAGCTTCTGCTAGCAGCTTCGTCAGTGTGGGTGTCGGAAATTATAATACAGGAACATACTACCGAGATAAAAAGTGTCCTATCTATATGATAGACCAGGGTATAAACGATCTTCATACAAATCCGTTCTGCTGTTTTTGCGTGACTGAGTAACAAACATCCAAATATTTGAACTTAGAAACTTTCCCATCGATGTCCATATGAGTATAGGTACCTATATGACTGATAATAAAACTGAAGAGTTTGTTTATTTGAGGGCGCTTATCTCTAGAATCACTGGTTGGATTTGTAAAGTCCTTTTGCATTTGACAGCCCAACACTAACATGACGCTACGACCTTAAGGAGCTGAGCAAAAAGAGAAAGTGTCAAAAAGACCACAAAAACGTTAGCGTACGGTGCGTTATAGCGACGCGGTAAGTCGAAGGCTGAGGCGTTTTATGCGGAAGAAGTCGCGGTTAGAAGCTAGTTTTAATTTGAATAAGAAGTAGGATTTTATCTACTTTCTATAAGTCCTTTACTTGTGTTGTACCTTAAACTTAGAAGCACAGATTAATTCCTTTTACTTTTACCGTTTCAAATTTTCAATCCATACTAATAATTTAAATGCGAAAGTATTTCTGTCTACGTGTTTGTTACCTTCTAACGCCATAACAGCTGAAAAAAATTTGGCACGCGGATAGTGGCCAACCTCCGCGCTGACGAAGCAAGGCGGGTGACTGGTATGTTACTAGACTCATTAAGTTCTAGTATACTAATACTATCGGTCAAGACAACATGAGCTCTTGACAATAACAGCTGTACGGCTCGATCGAATTCCAAAAGTCTAACTACCAGTTTTACCAAGGATTGTCGTATTAGCCAGTACCTGGGTTGTGGACGTCATACAGGCAGTCAAGGAGTGACTATAGCTGAATACCAATTCAGTTGCATTCAGTTAGACGGGAAGCCAACCTCAAAATAGTCGGGAAAAGTCTAGGCAGATTGATTGATTGCCTAATACTATCAATGTTTTCATTCTCTTTAACAATATGACAAAATGAAACTTATTTCCAATAAATAGTTAGAAAACCACCCTCTTCATCTCCCAACAGAATAAACATCATCCATTAGAATTAAATGGCGGAAGAAAGGCATTAGTAAAATAAACATTGTCGGGAAAGCCAAAACAGTATGGCCTAAAGATAATAATATTATTAATTGTTTATCTTAATAATATTATAATGTTTTTATCTTAATAATATGATATTTTTAACTTAATAATATTATTTTGTTACAATATTATTAAGTTTAACAACAACATAGGATGAACAACTAGGTAACTATAGTTGCTACGTTTTAGCATGGCATTGGGGTCATTGAGGCATCTACATTTACCAGCATTTTATTATTTAAAGCTGATAAAGTTTGTTACTCACTTCAGCCGTAAGACGTCCACTGCTGGACTTAGGCCTCCCCCAATTTGGGGGGCTTTGCCATAATCGCCACGCTTGGCAGGCGGATTGGCGATCGCAGTATGGTGGTAAAATACATAGAGAACGCTGCTGCCCATTCTCTAGTAAGTCCCTTAGTCGCCTTTTACGACACCTACAGGAAGAAATGGGGTGGTGTTATTCTTTACGTCCGGCACCACACGGTACCGGTACGGAAATAAAGTTTGTTAATATCCTATAATTTTGAGTATGGTGAATATACGATGCTTTGCGAAGAATTGCTACAGCTAACTGTAGATGTGTTAAACTAGTGAAAAAACAAATCGCTCATTCGATACATTGAAAACGCAATTCGCTGCATATTTAATGACAAATACCAAATTTCCTAAACGCTGAATGCATTGGATGGGTGTATAGTTACTAGAATAACGTTTGTGACGAGCGTTTTATAGAAATAATTTACTTTGAGCATTGTTCTCATGTAAGTGACTTTGTTTTTGTTGGATCAAACATAAAGTCACTTGAAACAAACCTGAAATCAATATTGTAAACGAGTAGAATCTAGTCTAAAGTTGAACTCCTTGTGTGCTGAGTTGAGATACACGATTACTGAAAAATGCGTGCACATTGATTAGACAGGTCCACTAAAACCTGTGTGATTCTTTTCTCGAAAGACCATTTCACGCACCAATTTACATGGCTATCACATGAGTAGTGGTCTTTATAAGAGACTGCGAACTGTGAGTTTGTTTCCGTCTTTCTTCTCAGAGCAGTCGGATAGGAAACTCTATTATAACATTACTTTTCAATTGTCAATTATGTTTGCATAAACCTATTTACTGAAAGAAAAGAACATTTATCATATAACATAAATACAAGTGAAGCAAGTTCCATGTCGAGTAATCTCAAATTACAAACGCTTCTACTTTCAAAGCAGTCGACACATAAATGTAGGCATAGAAAGGTTAAGCCAGGTACAGGCGTCAGTTGCTAACAGCAATGTGTTCTGTCTTCGAAGCTGAGCGCACTTTCTTATAAGCCTGTGACTTTGATAAACGAAAGAAAGTGTTCCGCGACAATCTCTAAGTGCACTGTTTCAAAAGAAAACGTCGGTCAAAAATATTAAAGAATATAAAGCATTTTTCTCAAGCCAGGTAACAATTGATTTAAAGAAAACGTCACAAAGGTTTAAATCACAAAAATGTCATTCTATATTTCCGCTAAAGATCCTACAGTATGAAATTTCATCTCAACAAATCAAAGATTTGGGCTCTAAACGGCCAAACAGATATTTTTCTCCAACAACTCATCGAATTCAATTTAGTAAAAAAAAAAAAAACTAGGCAGGATTTTTGAAATTCGAATGCACTATGTTTAAAAATGTATAAAACCTCCATTAGTGGAACTCACGAGTCATGGAATGGCCTTACATAATGCTGGAAACCATTAGCACTTGACGTCGGCCAAATATTCTTAAGACCCTATTGACGTCCACGCTGAATGGCCTGAGACTTCCGTAGTATTTTCGTGGCCAGTTTATAAGCTCCATATAGATTTCACTGGCTACCCCTCCTGCTTTAGTATCGTTTTCTCTCTCGCACGCTCGCACGTAAAGACACCCCAGTGCGTTTTCGTACCTCGTTGCGGGCGGTCGCTAATGGCCGCTATCCCGAATTGTGGGAGATCGCGATTAAATTTTTAGATCGAATCCGACGCGATTCAATTCGTTCGGAACAATTGTGATGGTTGAAAAATTGTTTTAATGAAATGTGAAGCGTGAAATGAATTAAATTAGGAACTTGATTTTGAATTATTTAGTGTTTTAGAATTAAAGTGACAGAGGATAGTGAGTTAAGTGAAAAAAAAAATTTTTGTAGTGGATTTTTAAGAGGTAATTATTATTTATTACGTATTTATAATTTTAGAATATTAATTTATAATGCGGACAAGAAAAGTAAACATGAATTAATATTTTATTACTTGCTCTACCATCACCAAAATAGTTGCTAGAACTGTCGGATTAAAAAAAAAATATTTTACAAATATTTTGGAGATCCAATGATTGTACGCAGATTTTGGCCTTATTGAACTATAACATGACTTTTACCGATCATGTTAATCGATTAGATATTATTTAAAAAAAACGATTTCTATTAAAATTTCGAAATCGTTTTATTGGTATTATATTATTTATAGTGTATTGTAGGTCTCGGGAATTTTAAATAATTAAAGATAAAATGTATGACAAATTTTTAAAACATTTTCTTGCACGTTTAAATTATTTATTTTAAAAAAGCTGACATAAATTTTCGAGGTCGTTTGATAAAAGGCTTTCTAAAAATTAATAAATAATTTTATTCTTAAATTAGGCTCCCGGAAACAAATATGGCTTTTCATCCTATTTCAACTCAAGTTACGGTAATTAAGACAGTTACTTTAAAATTAATTGGATATCCAATGAGTGTCTTCATTTTACCCAAGAAACAGAGAACGATATTTTCCTCAAGTTAGTAAACTAAATTCTGATTAGATTTTCATCAAGTGAAATTATTTTGACTGGTCCTTACAACCTTTGAACTGTAGTCAAATGTGTATCTCTGTAATTATCATTACTTTTCATCAATTTTGTTTGAAATACTCAAATTATCAGCTTATTTTATATTTAGTAAAATTGGAACTTCAATATTACGTAATATGATCTATCATGGAATTGTTCAGAACGGACTTATAAGTGAAACTGATTGTAAAAAAAATTGAAGTAGTCGAGTAGGCGTTATTCTGGAACTGGAATAGCACAGGCTACGAAAAAGACATGAATGAAAATTGAAACTCAAATATTACTTGCAAGTTTTATTATTATTGTTGATTTGATTTGCATTGCCCAAATGAGCTACATTAGAAGGAAACTTAGGACTTAAACTTGTATTAATTGGTTATTTACCATTTATAATCCTCCTATCTTTATCGTCATGTTTTAAGATCGTTGCAATATCGTATATTTTCTTTTTATATATAATGGCTAATCATTACATAGTATTGGGAAGTCGCATTTCGTGTTTTTACGCTTAGATCTTTTAAATTACGGAACGGATTTTAATGCAGGTCTCATCAATAGACAGAGTAAATCAACAGGAAGGTTTTTATATTGCAACAATACTTGAAACCGCTGGCAAAAACGAGTTCTTTAAATTAAAAATGTTTCAAATCTAGTCGCAATCTTAACTCAGCAGCTGATCGTGATGAAAATTTCAGAAAAAAATGGTATCTATTTTTGATAGATTGTGACTGCGATTAAAGTAATGGCTATAAAAATAAGGATTAAGTAAGGAAAAGATAAATGAACTGTGTGGAAGATGATATGGCTAGAAAGGGAGGGAATACTGAGATGACTACTAACAGAGAAGTAAGGAAGATAAAGATAAATGTTGCACAAACCCTAAATGAATTGGAACATGAGCAAAATAATATTGATGATGAGATTTAGATTAAAATGCGAATGTTCTTTACAATAGATAATTCCCCTCTTAAAAATCATCATTTTGATTTAAACCACACAAATAATGTTTCTAGCCACGACTTTCCTTCTCGTCCTACAGTTTGCCTTCTATCCAATCTCACTGCGGTATCAAGATGGTCAGATTCATCCAGATACTTTATCTGCAGTAATTGGCTTAGGACTCTCGGCCCCAGACTGGAACTAATTAACTTTGGCACGGCACGTAAAACACATTACCTGCTTTTTTAGATTTGTCGTTATCGAGAAAGAGCTAAATGGATTCTAATTGGAGATATGTTTTTTTGTTTCTATCTTTTTCTGCTAATTTAGCATCTAAGATTTCGTGAATTGTCAAATGAGAATGGACGTATCATCAAAACATGTTCGAATTTTTGGATTTATCTTCGTAGTTTGCATAATCCATGGTGTTATGCAATGGTGCCTGTTATAAGGCTTGAACATTACTTTGACAATAATAGTGCACTGGTTGGTAAAGAAATTTTCAAATGAAGGTTAGTATTTATTCATTAGAATTATATATTATTCTTTTGATACTTGTCCCACGAGCAAACGAACAGTGTCTCAAAAATTATATGAAATTGAACACAAGGCTATTAGCTGATATAATTGTAAAACCAATATTAAACTCGAATATATGCCTTTAATTGCAAGTACGACATTCAAACGTCACTTGAGATCTAATTTACCAAATAATTTTGATGATTTTTAATACGAATATTAAGTCTAACCCGTAATTTCGTTTCAGCCCCATTTGTAATCTAATTTTGACATTTAATATGGCAGCATAAAAGATTCAATTATGTTTATAAGGTTAACCTTGCTTCACTTGAAAGTCAAATCGAATAGTTATTCTAATTTTGTCCGTACGTATATCATACATAAGCAAATGAAAATTATCAAAGAAAGGTGATGTTTTTTTTAATGTATATCATAAGTCTTTTTAAAGTTTCCAATATTTTTTTAGCTGAAAGATATTTGTAGTTCTATGTCGGACTGAGATACAGGTGATCTAAGATATTGTCAATAATGACTTGATCGTTTTGTGATTGTCAATTTACCGTCGGATTCATAATAGTTTGGGTTTGGGATTCTATCAAGTGCAACATTCTTTTTGTCTATAATGTTATTGTTAATAGTTACATATTCATCCAGGTTTATTGTTTTAGATTGAAGTTGCTTGCGTTATAGTATAACTGATTTACTTTTCAATGTACTGTTTTTGCTTGTTCAAGTAGGTTAGCCGTCTTATGAATATGTCTGTCATACACAGAGTATATAATTATATTCACGTCGCTTCCAATTTATATTCAAACTTCGATGTTGTCTATATTATTTCTACGACATATTTTTAATCGGCCTGTTTTCCTTTCGTGTTGTGTGACTTATAATTAATAAAGACGTTTAAATTATTTATGAATTGAACCCAACATTTTGACACTATCAAACAATGTTACGTGACTAGTCACACTAAATTATTTTATAAATATAGTAATAAAAACTGTTTTCTATTCATATTAGCTGAAAGCACCGTTTAATATACGCTCAAGGAATTTTCTGCTATTAATTTATGATATAAAGGGAATAGGTTTGTTTGATGGTAAAGATTGATATGCTGCAGTACATTGTTGCGTAGTACGTAAGGTTTGTTGCCTGAGTTTAAGTGAGTATAATATTGGCTTAGTTCAATATTAATTTGTTCTACTTTAGTAGAAGATTTTGGTGAGGTCTTATCTGTTTTCGTTCTCTGGTATCCATCA
The DNA here is from genome assembly GCA_947507805.1 of Aporophyla nigra. Lineage (NCBI taxonomy): Eukaryota > Metazoa > Arthropoda > Insecta > Lepidoptera > Noctuidae > Aporophyla > Aporophyla nigra. The sequence continues at coordinate 12,592,223 of OX382315.1, read as the reverse complement.
TCATTAGATTCAAATATATCGTTACTGTGGAGTTACCTCTTGTATTTGTTAAATTACTGGTCGATATTTATGAATATATTCTCTTTTTATTTCTCCGAATCGGTATTTTTATATAAATCTTACAAAACTAGGAGAGATAAGATTAACTTGGATAGGGTTTTCAAACCTGCAATGCTGAGATCCCGGTTATCCGGAATCCCGTGACATTTTTCAGTCCCGCGTGTTGGTGTACTACGGGCGCGGGCTTCAGCGCGATTTACGGGACTAGAAATGAAAGACTTTATAATACGAAAGCAGATCAATAATGTCACCTGAGAACAATTACGACGAATAGTTTGATCAAGTAACAAACGATAATTCAGAGGTTTAGCCATCCGATTTTACGTTACAACAGGAGTTGGGGTTAACTATATTGTCAACATCTAATGTAATTTCCATCCATCCATCTCGAGCTAATACACTTGATTCCATCATAACTCATTATGAATCTAGAGGGTGAATGTATAAATATCTTTTATTTACGTCACTTTCCATAAGAAAGTCTATCTTAATACTAATGTTAACGTAATTAAGGAAAACGAAAATTTTATCTGCTTACAGTAATTTAGGAACCTTCACATATAGATTTTGTAAATAAAGCTTTAAAAGAAATACGGCAAACTAGTGTGAGTGCCGTAAGGGCTTTTTCTGAGTATTTTAGAGGCGATATAGCCAGCAGAGTTTAATTTCCTCTAAAATACGCCGTAGTTTGGCAGACGATACGTTGGACGTGCTATGTTATGTATTAAATTATTAAGTCTTAATTAGTTTTGTCTACATTTCATTGAAAATGTTTTTTGGTTTTTGTTTTAATAGTGTATGTCTATTGTTCTCTTATTGTAGTGCAACTTGTTTGATCTTTTGCTAATAGTAAAACTCTAAATGAAGTTATGTCAATTATTTCATTGTTTTATTTACCATTTATTAAATTGATGTATGGGGTATCTTGCAAATACTGATCCCGCGGGATTGCGATTCAGTCCCGCAAATACCGGGATTGAAGATAGGCTGCGGCATTGGATGTCCTGTATAGTAATATGGTCATCAATCTTTGATGACGCAGTGGCTAAGTGATTGGCTTCTCAGCTGCGGAATAAGATTAAACAACGGTGTAATTGCATAGAACTGGTGCCAAGGCCTTTGATTTTCACAATTCAACGACATTCATTGCGTCATCCACGTTGTCAAACAGACAAATTTTACAAGTATATGGAGTAGCAAAAATCCCAAAATTTTGGTTGAGAGTGTCTTAGGCAATCGGGGTGCTCGTTCGATTTGAGTATGAAACCATTAGATCAGAGTGTGTATGATGTGCTTGTGCTTATAGACTTTCTTAAAGATTCCAGTGCAACTCAATGTTTTTTTTTTTTCAAATGAAATGAAATTTTTACTATAAATTTCATTTTTGCTAGAAATATTTTTGGTGTAGGTACGATCTTTTAATCTAAGTGTAATTATATTCTGACTGCACCCAAGCGGGGACATTTTAATGAATATTACATTAATTCTTATTATATTACTATTATAAATCATTATTTTTTCATTTATTTTGTTCTTAGTTATATAACACTGACTTAAAATTTGTAAGTCTAATACATTCTTAAATACTATAAAACAGCACTTTAGAAGTCATTCCATCAATTTTGTCTTAAACATTACCTCAGAACTCGGTCATTTAAAAACCAATTTTAAAAATTGTTTTGTTTGCTAGGGTATACTTACTGGGTGGTTCCTTAGAAAACTATTTCAGTTCTGATTGGTATTTGAGTTAGCTTCAATAATACTTATTTTTCCACTTAGTTTCTGTTTGATGTTAAAATAACTTCCTGTCACTTTTATTTACTTATTAAGTGAAGATATACGAATTCATGTGGGGTAGGTAACACAACTAAAAAGTGAAAAACAAAAGTAAAAAAAAAACGGTATGGTAATTTTGTAGGTGCATCGTCTGCACATCTATACTAATATTATAAAGCTGAAGAGTTTGTTTGTTTGATTGAACGCGCTAATCTCAAGAACTACTGGTCCGAATAGAAAAAATCTTTTTGTGTTGAGTAGCCTATTTATTGAGAAAGGCTATAGGCTATATAAAATCACGCTAAAACTAATAGGAGTGGAGCAGTAATGAAACTGTTGCAAAAACGGGGAAAATCGCACGGGTAGGCGATTCGACGCCACGGGAAGGGTCGGAACAAGAAATTTAACGCGGACGAAGTCGCGGGCAGAAGCTAGTAATTGTATAAATATTGAAAACCATTTTAAAAGTTTCTTGTCCATTCTCCTCTATACGAATCTACCTTTTGGAAGGGGCAACTTGAACCAATTCTATTTTCATGTAACAGTAAACTGTTGCTGTTGTTGGGTAAAAAGGCACTTTTGAACGTAAAAGTTCAAAAGCGCCTTTTTTGAGCCTAATTGAAATAAATGTTTTGACTTTGACTTTGAAACCTGCAAAGTGAAAAATAAATTTAATTTTGGAAATCAGTGGCAACAAAATAAAGAAAATACAAAACCAAACACACTAACTACAGAAATTATTTGTTTTTTACTCTGTGTTGTTTTGTATTCTGGAAGGATTCTTAAAAGACTATCTAAATCAGATACAAATTATTTACGGTCACAGGCTCACAGTACAACGCTTGCGGCTGACGATCTTACCTACTTGATGTAATTTATTCGTAAGAGACACAGACATAGACTGGCGTACTCTGAAACAGACACATTACTTTGTATAAGTAATAAGCCAAAAGCCTAGATATTATACTACCTAGACCTCTATATATGTACGTAACTTATTATTTATACAAAGACTAGCGACCCGACCCCGCTACACACAGCTTTTACGACTCAACCAGGGCATAGAACTGATACCAAAAGTACAAGTTTTGTACCGGTACTTAGCGGTTCTTGCCATTTTGGTACCTAGATACCGATTCCACACGGTTACCGTTACTAATTGAAATTGTACCCAGTGTGTACTACACATCCCATATTTGTATGATGAACCTTGCACAATTGACCACCTTGAAATCATTTTTATAATACCTATTAATTATCCTGTGTATTTACTATACCTGTTTTCTCACTCTTACTTACGGACAAATTTATAGGTACCTTTTTACTGAGTTAATCTGGTTTCTTACACTGATTGATGGACATATTTATTTGGTGCCCGGACAGTACCTATACAGATTAGAAAAACCAATAGTGTATGTACTTCTCTGGTGTAGGTTCCTAAGAATACCGGTATTTCAGTCCCTGAACATAACGCTTAAATTCCTATATTATACAAGCTGTAGTGTGCCCAATGGACTTCCCCCTATCCCTATCAGGATAAACGATGATACAACCTACATAAACATATAAACATAAGTATAAATACAAATTTCCAAACATGACGAAATCCCTTGAAAAGCAGCACCTGCGGGGTAACACAGTAACGGTAGGAATCGCTTTCATTATGACAATTCAATAACTTTCATTGCATTACTTGCAGACCAATTTATAAAATTTATGTAACATTGGGCTAGCAATAACCTTCAAAATGATTCAGAGAAGATATTAGGGTGCAGTATAACTTCCATGGGATTGATTTTCAAAAATCTTTAATGTCGTTTTTAGGGTTCCGCTGCCAAATGGCAAAAAACGGAACCCTTATAGATTCGTTATGTCCGTCTGTCTGTCTGTCTGTCTGTCCGAGTATGTCACAGCCACTTTTTTCCGAAACTATAAGAGCTATGCTGTTGAAACTTGGTAAGTAGATGTATTCTGTGAACCGCATTAAGATTTTTACACAAAAATAGAAAAAAAACAATAATATTTGGGTCCCCCCCCCGTAACTTCTAAAATAAGGGAATGATAAAACTAAAAAAAATATATGATGTACATTACCATGTAAACTTCCACCGAAAATTGGTTTGAACGAGATCTAGTAAGTAGTTTTTTTTTAATACGTCATAAATCGTAAACCACAATTTACCTTTCATTCAGTCAACTCAAATATAAAATTAAAAAAAAAAACATTTAATTTCATAAACATAAACCTTATGCATAAACCGTGAATACCTGCAGGTGTCGCGAGTCCGACTCGCACTTGGCCGGTTTTTTATTTAAGGAACAGTAATGCTTAAGTTCATGATTATAGATCCAGCAACTTGGCTGTGTGCGTTGTTTGCCATTGAAGGAATGAATTCCAAGAATATTATTACATACGTTTTTGTTAAGTATGCTATAAGGTGGGCTGATAGCTTTGTGATCGCCGTAGAAATCCGCTGGATGCGAAAATCACAGAACCAGCTGAAATGTCGTTGCTTTGGGGGAGGCCTATATCCAACAGTGCAACTCTTACGGCTAAAATGATGTTGATAAGGTTTATTACTAATGTTATTATATGCTGGTCATAACCAATAATCGTACAGCGTCCTTCGCGTTCAATACAACAATGCGTTCAGGATATTGATGGGGTTGCCCCGCTTCTGTAGTGCGTCAGGGATGTTTGCTGAAGCTCGAATCGACTGTTTTTATACAACGATGAGGAAGCGATGCGCCTCCCTGGTGCGCCGCGTGCGGGCCAGCCCCAACCTTATTCTGCGCTGTGTGGCGAGCAGACTCGACTGTTTATATGTGAGTCACTGTTGCAAGCTGTCCACCTCGGTGATAGACGCGTGGCGGTGATTCACATATATTCATAGTTATAGGTTAAGTAATTAGAATATGAATACTAACATAGGGGTAAGAAAAATTGTTACTAACACAACTGAGTCTTGTCACTTGTATAATAAAGAAATATATATATAACCAATTCAGTTGAAAATCGTCCACTTCTAGACATAGGCTTCTTCTAGAATTAGCCATAATCGCCACGCTTGGCAGGCGGGTTGGCGGTCGCAGTAAGATTGTCAAATGCATAGAGAATATATACACAATAGAGAATGCTGCTGCCCATTCTCTAATAAGTCCCTTAGTCGCCTTTTACGACACCCACGGGAAGAAATGGGATAATGTTATTCTTCCACGTGGAAACTGGTGTGATCTTGAGAATCGCATCAAAATTCGTTGCGTAGTTTTGAAGATGTACGCGGTCATATAAGTAAACACGAAAAGTGACTTAATTTATAATATGTAGGCATAAAAGAGGGCAACATTTCAACCAGTAGGTATAAAATGTGGTGGTTACAGTTTTATGAGGCAATAACGTCTAGGTCAACTCTAGTATGTTATGCCTAGAGAAAATCAGGGCACTGAATAGAATTGTGGGGTATTTCTAACGGCTGTTAGCCCCAGAGTAGGCGTGCTCTACTCTTAAAAATAAATATTAAATGATTGTCCATTTGTGTTAATGTTTTTCGAATGGAAGGTAATTCTGACAGGTAATTTTTTATGAAGTAGGAATTGTAGAGGAATATTATTTATGTCAGTACCTCGTGGGGGTTCATACTGTAGATGAATATAAGGACAAGTCATAAGGCTGAAATTCGTCCTTCACGTCAGAATGAAAAACTAAGAGAATGAGGAAAAAATATTCTGTGTATTATCACTTTATCAACATAATTTCATACGAAAGCTGTTCACAGTTGGCGAAAGGCCTGCCTTAAGCGTCACCACATTAAGTAATCGTGTGTTTCTCACATCCAGTGGGTTCCTGTACCCGAATTGTCACGTCAAATAAGATATTTAATACGAGCATCATCAGCTTCATCTGCCTAGCTTTTTCCCATTATGTTGGAGTTGGCGGAAGCCAACTGGTTAGACTGGAAAGTCTAACCAGCTGCAGACCACTATTTTACAAAGACCGACCGCCTAGCTGATCTTAGACAACAAAGTTACTGCATAATACAATAATACCCTTTGATCAGACTGGTTGTCAGACTTACGGGATTTTGGCTAACCATAATGACTGTCAAAGATCTATGAAATGTAGCCAGGTCCAAAGGCTCACATACACGCCATGACACGCAACGTCAATAGAACGTGTTCATTGGTCATAATTATTTCATATCGGGAATCAACGTTCTGTCATTTAGCCAATGAAAATGCACGTAGTTTCGTCGGGATGTGTGCTGTGGTCTTAAACGTGCTTTCCGAAGCACAGAGGGCTCTCGATATGCAAACGTGGCTCAACCTTCAATTGACAATATTTAGCCACGAGCCCCTCCCTATAATAGATACTTTTTCAGTAAAAGCAAAACTCTCTTTTCATTTAAATACAGTTATGTGGTTTCAGGAGATCATTAATTATAATATTATAAGCATACGTATTATGTTATAAGTCAAAACACGTGGAATAGATTTTCGGCATTACATTTGTGTGTATTTAGGTACTTTATATGATTCTATAATAGAACATTCCAGGTTAGTCTTCTTTATCATTATCATTTCAACTGAAAGAGGTCCACTGTTGGACATAGGCCTCCTTCAGTTTGAAGGGGTTTGCCACTATCGCCACGCTTGGCAACAGGGTTGGCGATCATAGTAGATATGGTGGTAAAATGCATAGAGATCGCTGCTGCCCTATATGTAGTAAGTCCTTTAGTCGCCTTTTAAGACACCAACGGAAAGAATTGAGAGGGTGTTTTTCTTTACGTGCGGCACCACATAGAACAGGTTTGTCTTATACATGAACAATATTATATTTTCGCTGGCAAATGTCTATAAGTATGTTTCATAACACATAACGTGACTTCACATCGTTACGTCACTACTTTTTTTACGAAGACCTCCAATAGAGATGTACTCCCACATTTTCACAGGAATGTTTGGTTAAATAAATAATTTAACTATCTTGGATTCTTTTTAATGCGCAAGCTCATGTGGTTGGAGATTATTTGTAAGTTATTTAAATTTAAACCACTAGCTTCTGCCCGTGACTTCGTCCGCGTCACTGCCTACCACTTTTCGTCCATTTTTCGTTGCTGCCCCGCTCCTTTTGATCGCAGCGTGATGTTATATAGCCTATAGCCTTCCTCAAAAAGACTACCCAACACAAAAAAAAACAATTCGGACCAGTAGTTCCTGAGATTACCGCGTTCAACCAAACAAACAAACTCTTCAGCTTTATAATATTAGTATAGATTTTATTTCTGAAAATAATTTCACAAACGAACTTACAAAAGCGAAGTTCAACTATTAAACCAATGATTGTAATAACACTTCAGTGTTTGTAAAACATTTCAGTTTGCTTGATGTAGAATTTATAGAATTGAATTTGGAATTCGTAAGCTAGCTCATATATTGATGTAGACTTGGTAATTCTGTGTGTATAATTCTACATACTCTTGAGTACTGATCTGTTTGTTTATGGGAATCACACGAGACTGGATGACTTGTTAAATGATAAATGATTACTGATATTATTTATGTACTTAGGTTTGTACAAAGACTTTTACACGTCAATCCTATTTTTAAAACCAAATGAGGTGTGCGTTTCCTATCTTACTACTCTGAGAAGAAAGGCCGAAGCAAACTCAGAGATCGTAGTCTCTGTTAAAGTCTAGACATAGTCTTGTTAAGATCACGTGAAGACCATGTAGATTGGTGTCTAAAATGGTTTTTTTTTTTGAGAAAAGCTACACATATTGAGTGAACGTGTTAAATCAGTGCACGCATTTATCAGTAATCATGTAGCTCAACTCAAAACTTATGGAGCTCTATGTTTAATTCTAAAAACATAAAGATTTTAGTACTAACCAATGAAATATAAAAAGATTCCGTATATATCGCAATACGGCAATTTGTCCGTTGTTTGTATTCCGTCTTCTTTTATTATGAAAATTTTATTCCAACTACTTAGCGTGACTTTATGACATTTCGATTCTCTTTTTCAGTGAAGTTCCGCACTGGTGCTAGGTTCCACGTAAAATAAAATTGAAACTACATGCCATACACGGAATGCCTCGTGCATGAATAACATAAATTAATCAAAATGACGTGAAAACAAAATCGAAATACCAACCAAACAACATAAACGCGAAACAATTTGCAAAATTAATACAATTTCATGTTGAACAAAATAAAGTTTATGAATTTTTACTATGTGATTACACCATCTTACACTTAGCCGTAATAAAAAGAATGTAGGTTATTGTACCTTGGAAGCCTTTTGGTTCAATGACGTGTACTAAATTATGATTATCGCACACTAATTCTAATAAATTGGCACCCGTTTGCACGCACAGCTTTTAATAAGTTTTTCACGAAAAGAGAATCAATTTAAAGATCTAATCTGTTGCGTAGCCGATACCTTAGGCACCCATTTGATTTTATTATACAAGAGCTAGCTCTTTATCTAAGCGGCAGTGGAATACTTCGCTTGAAGAATCTGGTATCTTGAAATTTGGCAAGAAGCTATGCACAATTAAAGGAAAAAATCCGAAAACCGTAAATTTGTAGTTCCATCACAAATTAATAATTTTTATTGTGATTATAAACTTTTTTGCAGTTGGTAAACTGCGATCTATGTCGATGTATGGGGACAGCAGGTTTCCAACGGCAAGTTGTTTGTTCATATTTTCGGCAGAAACCTCTAAATGTTTTATACAGAGCCATTGGCGCGCGAGTCCAACTTGCATTGAAACGGTTATTTTTATTTTTCAAGATACTCATGATTCTTCAAAAAAAATCTTTCATTATTGCTGTAAAAGTTCACATCAGAAAATTTACGACACAGAAGAAATTTGAAACTGAACACACAAAAGTCAGAATATCCCGTTCCTCTGACAAAAAAATCGGGAAATATAAATCATAACAGATTATCAAGTAACTCATTGTATCTCTACAACCAACACCCTTCCATTCCATTCCCTATAAAAGACCATAAAAGTTGGTCCGTCAAGTACTCTTGTCCTTCTCAAATTCCGGAAATCAAAGTCGTAAGCGGTTTCATGTTCGATTGTGAGGCACGCGTCAAAGCAGTCACGTGGTCACAAACGACGGTCGCACGATAATTGCGCGGCCGTCGCCGTCGTGGCGATCGTTAGGCTGATTGGTGTCGCTTCAGGGATCATTAATTTTCGCCCCTGCATTTTATTTTTGCAGTTTCCCCTTGCCGAACTAGGAGGAAGGGCATTACGTAAAATGTTCGAGTTTTTAATGTATAAAATTAACTTCATGCTTGCCGGCCCCGTGAATTAAGCGAAGGACCATTTTGAAGCCAATGGTGGAAATGATATAATTATATATATGTTTGAAAAGGAAAACAGCGTTATAAAATATGGTAATTTTTAAAGCTATCTCTATTTCTATTTTTATAGCAATCTCTTCTGTAGCAATAAATTAGATTTGACTTTTTTTTAGATGGATTTTTTTTTTGGGAAAAAATCTGGGAAATGACGTCTCATTCTTTTCGTTTTTCTTCTTAGCATGTCGATAGCAATCTAAAAAAATATAGGCAGCCCAGAATTTGACTACGAGCTTAGCACTTTCAGCAGCGTCCATCAACGCCTCATTATTTGTGCTGTTTATGCAATTCAGCGGTCAACGAAGCGAGACTAAATTGTACGCAACGATTATTATAGGAACATTGTTTTTACTTTTGTATGAACTAACTTGTCCTACACTTTATCCTACCCTTAAATACAAATTAAGGAAGTTAATTTCTTTTATTATATTACCGAACCAACATACCGTACTCTTCCGTTTACGATCACTAAAGTTCCTAAAATGTTTACCTTCCTTTATTTTCTTGACCTTCTACCAGAATTTTACATGAAGAGACTGCCTGTCTGGTCTCCACAACCCAGCTACTGGGTATTACTATATCCTTTGGAATGACAGCTTTCGAGCTTATTAAAATCCCTAACGACTGCCAAAACTTCACAAGCAGTCGGAATCAATGGTTTAACGTGCTTTTCGAGGCAAGGAGAGGTTTTAGTATGTAAAGATGATCACCCATCCATATATATCGACCCATATGGCTCATCATCATTTCAGCTGAAAGACTACCACTGAACTTGACAGGTGGGTTGGCGATCGCAGTATGGTGATAAAATGCATAGAAAATGCTGCTGCCGATTGTCTAGTACGTCCCTTAGTCGCCATTAGCGACACCCACAGGAAGAAATGGGATGTTGCTATTCTTTACGGCCGGCTCCATACGGAATACCAGTGAAACATCCAAACCCAATAAAAAACCGAGCCATCCCGAAACTGTCATACACAAAAAAAGCCTCACGGATAATTTCACTCCACATGAAGTAACTACTTTTATTCCTACACCATTAATAACGACGACAGCGCTATTGTTAATAACGCCACAACACGTTATTGCTATGAAAGCGTCATGCTCAACAATTTGCCACGAAAACAAAGAATGGCATGCGTAAATTGGAGCACAGAGTGCAATTTAAAACAAAACAAGTCCTGTTTTACATACCTGCCTCGCTCTAAGCATTCTTTTAAATAAAAATAAATGTTTTTCATGTATTCCTGGTTGCTCGAAAAAAAAAAATACAAAATGTACCTGCCTTTATTTATCTGTGAACAGTCCAATGATATTTTTATTGAGACATATTCCACAGATAAAGCTTTAGTAAAACTAAGGTTATCTTGGAATGCGATACAATAGTCGCATTACTTCCTTTTTCTAATCATTTGCTCTACATACTCGTAAAATGCTTCTGAGAAACCCTACGAAAAACAAGAGAAAATAGTATAACCAGGAACTGAATGGTTTTTTCACCGATTTCAAAACAAGAAGACCTCTATCTCAGAACTCCGTCATTTATACAACTATTTGAATTGAAAATACTTACCGAGTCGTTCCAAATAAATTTGGTCAAGTTCTGATTAGTGGTTATTGAGTTAGTTTTTTTTTTTTAATTTCACTTATCTTATGCTGAAGATGTTACAATAATTTCCTGTCACTTGCTATTTACTTAGCAAGTGAAGGTACATGAATTTGTGTGGAGTACCACAACTAAAAATATAAAGACTTTGTAATGTTTTTTTGGAAGTCGGTTTGCTATACTAAAGACATAAAATAACACAAATTACGTCTGTGATACCCAAAGGGTTAGACCGTTATGGTCAAATCCCATAATTAGCCTATTGCCATTTATCTATTGAAATTACTGAGAGACTGAAGCGTGAGCTTATTTACCTATGTAGTTTTGAACGTTCTCTCTATTTATTCACTAATGAATTGGCACCGCTAGCAATTGCTACCCAAAATCCAGCTTTCATTTCTTGAATTTTCAATATTTTCCAATAGTCCGTATGTATCCCCAGTCCTATCAGTTGTTTTTCTCCGCCTCTGGTGCTTGTTTTTTATTATACGATGACGGTGTGTGCAGATGGCTCCTAGCCAGTTCACCGTGACCACGATCGCAGTTTTCAATATTTCGAGAGATAGGAAAATTTTAAAAGTTATTTCAATTCAATAGCTTGGTTGAGAGCTTGAGAATAGTGCCTTGTGGCATTCCCTCAAAAAATATGCTACTTCAATTACTTTACGGAGGGTTGTGCAAGGAAATATACTTATCTATCTGAAGGGTTTAAAATGTTTATGTTTGTTTTTAATCTAAAATCAAATCGCAAGGGCCGTTACAGAAAGATGTCGAATTTCGAACGCCAATATGGTTGGTTGTATTGGTTCACTTATTTTTTTTTTCACTTTTAATTCATTTTGTTGTATTCAGACAATAAACTTCGAGAGCCGAGTACCGAATGAACAAAAAATCTAACATCTTAAAAGTATCTCTCTATTTTTGTTATTCAAAATAGGTAATGTGGATTCGAATGATAAACGAGATATCATGTGATTGACCGCATGCTTCTTCAGTAGGGTTTTTCAAAAGCGAATGGTCATCACTATGTAAATTTTTAGGTAACTATGAGATCGGTGTTGCGAAACATTAAAAGGCTGCTTTTTGAACTTTATGCAAGATTCTGAGTTTTTAAGATAAAGATAAGTACTTCAACCAAGTAAAAAAAGTTATGTTCAAAAGTGAACTGAGAAAATAAACCCGAGTGTAGCGCTTTGTAAGAAGAAAAATTAAACATTCATGTTCATTGTATTCATTATAAATATTGGTTGTTGCTTTTAAAGTGTTTATAAAATAGTTAAGAACTCATTTCGAATAGATGGGCAGTACTTTTCCATTCACAATTATTCAACTTCCACTGAAAAAGCCTGTGAATTTCAATTGTCTCTTTACATTTATCTTTATATACCAAGAAAGCTCCCAGCAGTCATTCATAGATCTTTGACAATCGTTACATATCGACAAAAGACAGACAGTCTGATATTCTGTCTCACTACGGGGTATTGTAGTACCCAGTGAATGGGTTGTATCAAACAGGCAGTCACACCTTGTAAAATTCTGGTATTCAGCTACATACGGTTAGACTGGAAGGATTAATGATTCATCAGTCACTTAAAGTCTACACAAAGTGAAATTATATTAGCCGGCAGTAGTTAAAAAAATCTATGGTTATATAAATTTAAATAAAAATATAATTCAAACTGCTGTTTACCGTAAACTTTAAATGATATCTGTACATTAAGGCAACCAAACAACAACGACTACCATGTTTCGGTTTTTAGAAATTTAAAAAAATATGTAGCTATGTTCCTCGAATAATAACAGAACTAGCTGATCGATTACTGATTGATTTGATCTTCGACAAGAAACGACTATTATTTTTTTGTTCCATTACCTTTCAATATCGATACTGAACACGTGGATAATGCCAGCTTATTCAATTTTTCCCTGTATAGGTATGTCGTTCATAACACCAGAGAAACTGACTAGGTCACCAGTCTAGCAGACATAAGACATGGAAGGCTACTCATAAACGTTACTATTTGGCAGCGTGAGCAAAAAAAAGTAATACAATCAAGAATATATTTGTCTTTAGGAACGAAATTCGTAGTTTTCTTGATATAAATTCTGTGTAGTGACCAATCCCGACAAATTAAGTAAGGAATATAGTGTTTGCTCCAGTAATTTGTTATATTAGCTGTTGTTTGGCAGAGGACCAAAGATTTTTTGCTACTGGAATGAATTAGATTAATCCCGTAACAGTTTTAACTGAGGTTTTGTTTCAAGAGACTATTGGAATACTAACTACCGTTAGAGACGTCAATTAAAATAATAGATCGTTAACTTTGATTGACTAGCTACGTTGACAAAATTTAAATGTTCTAATTTTGAAATATTTTTACTGACAACGTTCCAATTAAATGGAAAGATTAATTATTAACAACCGTAAGTGGATCTTGTAAAACACTTAGTTAAGTAGAGGCTTTTCCTAGCTTACTGATCTTTGAGAAGAAATGCCAAAACAAATTAGAAATCATCTCTAAAATGTTGAAACATTGTTTTTGTATGATTCTGTGTACGTCCATTAAATACTAAATATTTGGTTAGATACACTGGCAACTGATGCGTGTGTATGTATTAAATAGCTCGGTGATATTTAATGATTGAGTATGTGTTTTTGTGGCAAAAGAAGCATAAAAACAGAATGAATGCTGTGGAAATGCGTTCCTTACGAAGCATGTGTAGTGTGAATATAAAAAAAAAACTTCATTTAAAAAAAGTGACAACATAGTTACACAGATTACTTTAAAACATACTGAAATTGTATCACAAGCATGCGTCCCCTGGCTCCCAAACTAGGTTTATACCTGTGAATTGGGAGTCAGTGTTCTTCCACTATATAAGACTTTACGTATGTCATTCATTATAAAAAGCAAAATTGTGGAAAAGAAAGCAAAGTGCAAATTTTCTTTGGAAGAAGAAAATAACAAAAATCAAAATGGTGTGTTGTGTGAGACAGAAAGTGTGTGTGTGTGTGTATGTATGTGTGACTTTTTAGAGAGTTGAGTATATGTATGAAGATGGTATGTTTGTGTTGGACTATAATTAAGTAGGAGAGAATAAGAGGTTTTCTATTTGGTCATATTATAAATGATAGGCTGAGGAGTGATGTGATAAGACAATGTTGCGGTTTAAAAGAAGATGTAGTGACAAAAATTTAAAAGAGTTAGTATGCTTATATGGTTTCGTCATGTTATGAGGATTAATGAAGGACGTCTTACAAAAGGTATTTGTGATGAAGGCAAGGCAGATGTGAGTAGAAAGGCCGGGAGGGGACGCCCTAGGAGGACATATTAGCCTTATTGGTGATGTTTTTCAGAAAGGTCAGGTGCGTAGTATCGCATCCCACGTTTGTATGACTAGATGTATAAACCTAAACGCGGCAAAATGAGTTTGGTGGCGTTCCGTAGTTTTGTCTAACCCCATTGGAAAAGGAGTGAATTTTTGTATGTATGATTATATTTTTATGTGACGTCTTGGAGTAGTAACAAAACATAACGATCACTTTAATAAAAAAAATAACAATATAGTACCTCAAATCATTTTTTATAAACTTGTTTGTCACATCTATTCTCACCATTTCATTATGTATCTATTGGGGACAGTTTATTTGACATCCTCCGAAGCGACTAATGACAACCCAACTTAACCACCTTATCTGTTGTTCTCAGAATCTCAATAGACAGAGGTTGGAAACCTGGTTCCGGTATCAATTGGGCACGTTTCCAATCTTGATAATTGTCTAACAGGAACAGAGTATTATACGTTTGCTCATCCTTATCGACACGGGTGTTCGTAGTTCGGCTGAGATCCAGTGACTGTAATGTCGTTTGTTCGTACTTCATCTACCTGTTCTTGGGTTAGTTGTGATCGATTCGTGATGAATAACACTCTTATAGCAGCAGATGATTACATAACCCACTCAATATCCCAAAGCTAACATTTTGAAAATTTAACAATGTTCATTACGTTATTAACTTTGTCGAGCAGAGGATTTTTTCAAACCTATGGAGCATTGGATAGTTACGCAATATTTCATGTGATAGGCAACTGCTGTCGATTTGATATATTGTGCAAATTATTATGATTAAACTTAAATTTATTTTATTATTTTCCCACCACAATAAACATTACAGAGGTTGTTACACTTAAGCGGGAGGAAACGCCCGGGTGTTTCCATTGTGAGGATCGTCTAGAGGACACGGTGGAGCATACGGTGGAAGTGTGCCCTGCCTGGGCGGAGCACCGCCGTGTCCTCGTGGAGGCGATCGGCGGCGGCGATCTCTCGCGTCCGGCCCTGGTGCTAGCCATGGTACGGAGCGAGAGGGCATGGAAAGCCGTCACCTCCTTCTGCGAAGCAGTAATGCTCGCGAAGGAGGAGGCGGGGCGCGTGAGGGAGTGGCAGTCTCTGCGCCCTCACGTCCCTAGCCGCCGCAGGAGGAGACGCCCCGGGCGCCGGGAGTCGATTGCGGACTCCCGGCCACCGTAGGCGCGAGCTTGCGGGTGGCGAGCAATGGGTAGCTCGCCGCCCGGTAAGGACCAGGCTCGGGTCGACGGCGCGTAGTGTTCCACGCGCGCCTCAAAGAGATGTCAGCTTTATTGAAGGGGTCTGCTAGGACCGATGCCTGCCGGGGTCGCGTGATTGTTCAAAAGAGATACCGTGACCCTGGCACATGGGCAACTGAAGGAACACGGGTGGGTTTTAGTCAGTAAAAGTCTGACACGCCCTCCCGCTCCGCCCAGAGCGGGAGAAGTCATTTGATGATTTCCCATCCAAAAAAAAAAAAAAAAAAAAAAAAAAAAAAAAAAAAGAGGTTGTTACACTTGCGGTACGATATGGTTTCGTTTACTGTGGGAGACTGGTACCTAAGCTACGCTTTAAGGGGCTGTGTTTCAGGTCACCAGGTCTCCACCCTCTAGCAGTTAAATACATGTCTTACAAAAAGTTGAAGGTTGTATGTAGCTCAACATAAATGAAAAATGAGATAGAGAAAAATAAGACAGCAAAACGGCAAAATAAACTAAAATCCTATAGTTTAGTATGGTGTTAGTATTGTTAGTAAACATTTATAGTGATACCATGTGTAGGTAGGTGTGTTAATAAACACTATTGCTCTGTATCACAGAGCAATATCTGTGTCTGTATCTGTGATTGAAAACCAAGTTTAAGTTATAATTTGATGTCCTTTATTATATTCTGTGTTTTTTTTTTTTTAACAAAACTGTCTAGTATTTGGTGCAACGAAAATTCAGTGTCCTGAAGAAAAATACTAATGTACAAGCGCTGGTGCGCTCCAAAAAGATATCATGTATTATGCAGAGCCCGTACTGCTTGTACTCTTTGGAACAGTTTACAAAGTGGTTTCGTGTGGCAAGATTCTTAGGCATTAGCAATAATTGTTAACAGAGCTCGTCTAATGAGTTTTAGGATTAGGTCCCAAGAGAACACAAAACGAACTGTTTCTTAACATCGACCTTTTCAATGTTTGCTTAGCTAATTTTAGTTTTAATTCTTAAAGTATTTGGCCGAAAGTGTTTCGATAAAAATCAGCTCATGCATTTGGTCTCTAGAGTGCCACAAATAAACAAACATACATACACATTACCATCAGCAGACGGGTAGAAAAAGCACCTAGGCTGAGTTTGAAAATATCAAAAATCTTTTATCTGCATAAGTAATAGCCGCACGGATCGATTAATAATGTTATTCTACGCTTGTCTAGGTTAGCCCGCGGATGGGTAACCATCTTTATAGATATTAAAAGCCTATATGCCTCGGAAAGCAGGTTAAGCAGTCGGTCTCGACTGTAATAACTGGGAATTCGAGAGACGAATCATCAGAAGCCTGAAAATCGGACAACCTGTCTGTCCATGGGGTATCGTATTACACAGTAACTGGGTTGTGGAGGTCAGATAGGCCATGTTGTCATGAGATCCTGCCGGAGCTCTGTCCACTGTGCCGCGATTTGTCGCGACAGCGGAGTTTCGCCCCGGCGTTTCGCCTCCTCGCGCTACTCCCACATATGCGCGAGGACCTTTGCCTCCAGATCCCATGGCGGCACTCCAGCAAGGAGGCTCGCCGCGTCGCAGGAGACCGTGTGTCCCCGGACTAGCCGGAGAACTGAAGGGATCATCATCATCATCATTTCAGCCGTAAGATGTCCACTGCTGGACTTAGGCCTCCCCCAATTTGGGGGGCTTTGCCATAATCGCCACGCTTGGCAGGCGGGTTGGCGATCGAAGTATGGTGGTGAAATGCATAGAGGACGCTGCTGCCCATTCTCTAGTAAGTCCCTTAGTCGCCTTTTACGACACCCACGGGAAGAAATGGGGTGGTGTTATTCTTTAAGGGATCTGCTAGGACCAATGCCTGCTAGGGTCGCGAGATTGTTCGAAAGAGATACCGTGAACCTGGCACATGGGCAACTGAAGGATAACGGGTGGATTTTAGTCAGTAAAAGTTTGACACGCCCTCCCGCTCCGCCCACGACCGGGAGACGTCATTTGATGATTTCCTATCCAAAAAAAAAAACCGTTAGATAGGCAATCGCTCTATATAAAATACGGGTATTGAACTGCAGCCGGTGAGACTGGAAGCCGACCTAATCATATGATGTCTGGCAAAAGGCTAACCAGATCATCATCAATATCATCATATTACAGCCTAGAATTTAATCATAGACTGTTTGTTGTTATATTTAAAAAACTCAGTGCCTTTTCTCGAAAGAAAACAGTATTTTTTGTTTTCTGGCGACGTTTTTTGGGTACAAAGTGTTCAACGCCAATCTTAGCGTATTTTCATTCAAATGTTGAGGTATTCCGCCTGGTTCTCTCGCCAAGTCTTTTATGTAATGTCCGCGCTAAAAATATACTACTATTTTCGCACGTCCCCAGAGTGGTTAAGAGAAACAACACTCTAGTACATTAAACTTAAGACTACCTATTCTACAACTACTGTAGTTGCCGCACACGAGAAAATGAGGCACTCCGTCAGCCTTAACCCGTTTACCGCGACACACGCTCTCACGGCGCGGGTCTTAACGACCAAACACGATTAAATATTCAAAATTCCATTCAGTTCGACACACAGCAAATATACTTAAAGGAACTTATAATTTAGGTGGGTTTTACATCACTTTGGAAGTTATACAAGAGGAAAGGAATATGAGGGTATATTCTTCATCTTTTTCACCGCCCGCGCCGTTTAATTTAAAAGAAATCGGATCAACCACCCTGGCTATTACTTCATTTCCACAAAGTTCTGTCTTTATTTATTTTAACTGGACTTCTATAGGTGTTAGCGTAATGTAGGCACCTTTCTCTATAAATGGACTATCAATCACTAAAAGATTTTGTTTATTCGGACTAGTAATTCCTGAGATCAGCGCGTTCAAACAAACCAACTCTTCAGCTGTATTTTAGCATACATTTCGAATAACATCTTTTTGTTGAGTTATTTTTTGGCCCAAGCGTGATATTAATATAAATACTAATATAAAGCTGAAGAGATTGTTTGTTTGATTGAACGCGCTAATCTCAAGAACTACTGATCCGAATTGAAAAAATATTTTTGTGTTGGGTAGCCTATTTATTGAAGAAGGTTATAAGCTGTATACCATCACGCTACAACCAAAAGGAGCGGAGCAGTAATGAAAAATATTGTAAAAAAGGGGAAAATCGCACGGGTAGGCAATTCGACGCGACGGGAAGGCTCGGGGAACAACAAATTTAACGCGGACGAAGTCGAGAGTAGAAGCTAGTCAGGAATAAAATTATAATAATAATAATAATATTCCACAACTATCACACAACGCCATCTAGTCCCAAGCTAAGCAGAGCTTGTGTTATGGGTACTAGACAACTGATAAACATACTTATATATTTCTAAATACATACATATTATAGATAAATTACACCCAGACACAGAACAAATGATCGTGCTCATCACACAAACATTTGTCCTGGGTGGGAATCGAACCCACGACCTCCGGCATAGCAGTCAGGGTCGCTAACCACTAGACCAACAGGTCTGTCCAAAAATGATCGCAATCGGAACTTCTGAAATGCTCTCATGAGCTGTCTGTATCATTATTCATGAGCAACCTATATTGTTCCCACTGCTGGGACACAGGCATCCTCTCGGTGACAGGGAGTGGGCCAGTATCCATCACGTAGGCCCAGTGCGGGTTGGTAGATGTCACATGTCTTATGTCACATGTGTCTTCAATGTACGATTTTGTTTTATTATTTATTTCAGCTTGAGTTTAGTTTTCAATGTTTTGTTGGTATATTGGCGTGTGCTAGCTGACATATGGCGAATAATGTATGTTTTGTTTTATAATATTAATAACTTACACAATACTGTATAGAATCAAGTTCTTCTAACTTAACTGGCAACTGTGCTGCTGGGGAGTTTGTTCCGCCACATCTTCTCCCCAGCTAAAGCACTAGGAAGTGTCGAAGAGCGGGCGTTTTGGGGGGACTGTATCATGTAACTTTGACGTTCAAAAAGTGCTGACTCTCAGCCTAGTTTGAATAAATGACTTTTGATTTGATTGATTGATTGATTGTCTACAAATGTTTGGTTCTAAGACATGCCGATTTCTTCACTATGTGTACCTTTACCGTTTTAAGAGCAGTGCTGATGAAATAATTTACACAAAATAAAGTACCTGCTCGGGTCCGAAACCGCATCCTATAACTCGTAAGTCGCGACCGTTACCACTGGGTAACTACTGCTCAACATCGGTATCATCATTGTTGCAGGATGTTGTCACTGACAGATCTTGAACGCACTTTAGATGTGCGGATTGCGTTCAGTTTCATTAGTAAAATTCATTCATTCATGTAAAGTACCTACTATTGTATATTCTACCTCTCTGACAGCCCTAGCAGATTGACGGCAGGGGAGACGGCAGACAGTTATTGTACTATGAACGCTATACGCAATGCAAAAGGTTGAAATTAGGTTGTTTTCCAGAATAGTAGGTAAATATCTAGGGGATTTTGCGCCGCTTGTATGGAAGTGAGACAGGCCTGCTTTTACGACCCTTTATTCCCGATGTCCCCGTATGCCATATCCCCGTCACGGGGACAGCGGGACGTGAATAAATTTATTTCCCGTTGTCCCCATAACGTACATTCGGCTAACGGGGACAATGGGAAGTAAGCTTTTCACGAGTCGTTGTCCTCTTAAATCTGCATTCTGTTGTAAGCTTAGGTTTTAGCATGGGAAAAAGAAAAGGGGAATAAAACAAAATGTATTTATTGAATGAATTTTAACCTGAGGTAAAAAAAAAATAACTTGAAAACAAGGTCTAAATCTTTTATATTAATCTACCTACGGGTACCAAGACTAATATACCAATATTCCATACACTTTGTATGTGACGGTTAAAAAAGAAAAAACGGGGACAGTGGGCAATAATTTTTACTTATTTTATTCAACTATATTAACGGGGACAGTGTACGGGGATAACGGGAAGTATTTTTAAATATTTAATTGAAGTACCGCTGTCCCCGTAGGACGGGGACACGGCGTACGGGGACACCGGGAATAAAGGATGCATAGTGATAATAAATACTTACATAACTGAGATCATTGGAGCCATCTTCAATTAAAACGCTATGCTCTTTTCAGTGCAATATTTTCTCTGATTTTTTTCTATCTGTAAGTCATCATTTCATTATATGAGAGAGAATGTCAGTTTATCATACTCATTACAAATAGCCTCATTAATGTTAAAGAAGAAAACGGATTAATATATAAAATTTACAGCGATGTTTATAATGCCTCATTAAAAGTTATTCTGAAACCCTTTGTGTGGCTCTCATTTTTAAAAGAGGTTTTGTCAAACATTCAACAATTTTCATATGTGGTAACAGAGTTTTACAAAAATGCTAACAATTCAGGATTGCTCTGAACCTGATGGAACATTTTTCTGGGGAACCTCATTTTTTTTTTGTTGTTAATGACATCACTCGAGTCATCCTCTGAAGTTGTCGTCTGCTTAACCGGATGTGCCTTTTCTTTTTGGGTGGGTAATCATGAATTGACTCTTTTGCTGACGCCTGACGACTTTTATTAACTAAAACGCACCAGTGTTCCTTCAATTGCTTTTGCTAGGTCCACGGTATCTCTTTCTAACAAACCCGCGACCCTAGCAAGCATCAGTCCTAGAAGACCTCTTCTTTTTTTCTGACATCTCGTTGAGGTGCGCGTGGAACACAATGCGCCATTGACCTAGGCTTCGTCCTTATCGGGTGGCGAGCTACCCATAGCTTGCCGCAAGCCCGCGCTTACGGTGGCCACGAGTCCACTATCCACACAGTGGTAACACACGGTCGTTCCTCGCACCTTATCCGTAACAGGAACCTCCCGAAGCAGTTGTTTCCGGTGGGGACGGAAGGTAAGGATGCTGTGGCGCCTCTCCAACCACTCCTCAAAGAGGGGACTTATCACGCCAATTGCGGCGTGCCCAAACTGGACATGCTCGTGGCTACCGCAGTAAATTAAGGTCTCCAGACGGGGCTTTAAAACTTTAAACTAGAGCCACTACTCGGTATGGTCACCCCATATGGGGTACAAAGTTTGATGCAGGGAATCGCTGGTACAGGGCAGCAAGGGACAGGCTGGATCGATATTATGAAGCAATGGGTAGGTCGCCGCCCGGTAAGGACCAAGTTCGGGTCGACGGCGCGTAGTGTTCCACGCGCGCCTCAAAGAGATGTTGGCTGCACTGAAGGGGTCTGCTAGGACATCGGTCCTAGCAGACCCCTTCAGTGCAGCCGAACGGCCTGCTGGGTTCGCGTGATTGTTCGAAAGAGATACCGTGACCCTGGCACATGGGCAACTGAAGGAACACGGATGGCGTCAGGCACTAGTTGTCTGACATTTTTTGCTGAACTGAACCTTTTTAGCGCAGCCGTGGGGCACACTTAAATGCTGGTTTATAACATTGCACTGTACACTTTTTATTGATTTTCTTTTTAATTTGTGTTTTTTGTTAATATTGTGTATTTTTTTGTTGTATTATTTTGTGTGCCTTTTGAGTTTGTGCTAAATAAATGTATTTTCTTTCTTTCTTTAAGTCAGTAAAAGTCTGACACGCCCTCCCGCTCCGCCCAGAGCGGGAGAAGTCATTTGATGATTTCCCATAAAAAAAAGGGACGAATTTAAAGCTACAGGCTCTGCAGCGCAGGCTAGCTCGAGCAAGGGTCGGGGTGGATTTAGTTATGTGAGTTTATATTGATATTTAATTTCGCTATGTGCTGTGCCCTCATTTTCATTTTGTGGACATTAAATTTATTTCAGAGCAGTGGTCGCCTAGTTCTATCGGTCTCAACTTACAAATGTAATTTGTGGGTAAGACCCTGGGTCTTTATGCAAGCGTTTGACGTTTAAATTGTCATATCAGGTTATTCAAATATACATATAAATAATATATTCCCATGCCGATTTCGGCTACGGTCACTATTTCTATTTCTAAAGGCTATGATGCTAACGAGCGAGTGCTCATAGATAAATATAGCCTATGTTGGCTGAAAAACCAGACAGTTAAAATTAATACGAAAATATCGGTACAATCAAATTACATATACGATACCGCAATTTTGCACGCTCCAATACATTCATTCATTGGGGCCAGGGCCGAACCGAAAATAGTAATAAATTTATTGCTTCATGAAAAAAGTATAATCTAGGCTTATTCGTACGGACACACTCGTGTATTGAATCGTGTGGTCCACCACGGATCGCTAGGTTATATCCAATTTTTTTCAATTTATATCCGGGCGCAAAACTTTTTTTGATTTAGTTTACTTTACGATTGTTTATTACCTAAATACGTCCCAGTATTTAGCATTTTGTATTGTGAGTTTTAAATTCCTGCGGGTTTTGATTTCTAGTGAAGAGTTTAATTTTTGTATTTCGATTTTTTGATGTTTACTTTTATACGTTTTTTTTTTAAATATAAATAGAGGCTTGTTTTTGTATCGTATCTGTGTGTATTTGTTTTTCGTTCTTAATTTAAGATACTATACAAATATTTGAAACAATGGTATATATTTATTATCAAACACTGAAGGTCATAGTACTTACCAGGTAACCTTTAAGATTTGACCTTTTGACGTGGTATGATCATTCAAATAGAGTACTGTCAAATATTAGAGTCTAAATGGCATTTGTTTTATTGAAATGAACGGTTTTATTTACAGTAATAAATTAGTTTATGGAACTTAGAAATACGTTTAAGAATTTAATATTCAAAATTAGACATGTTAATGCTATGTGTCATGTTTTTAACCGACGAAAAAAACGGAGGAGGTTATCAATTCGACGTGTTTTTTTTGTTTTTTTTTATGTATGACCACGCATAACTTTTTACAGAGTAGTCCGATTGTGATAATAATTTTTTTATTGGAAAGGGTATACTCCGAAGGTGGTCCCATATAAATTAAGAAAGCAAAATCGAACCCTAAGGGTCGGAAAACAGGGGATAATTGATTGTTCACTCACTAATTGTAATGTACAACCACGCATAACTTTATACAGAGTAGTCCGATTTTGATAATTCTTTTTTCATTGGATAGGGTAACCTATACCTTGCCAAGTATTATTAGTACATTAAAGCCACAAAAATTATAAAATAAAAAACTTTTTAACAAAAAATTACGATTTACGATTACGTATGGTGTGTGCAGTGTGGGTGTAGGTTGTGAATGTGTGTGGTGAGAGTAATATAGGTATAGGGTCTGTATGTGGGTGTTGTATTTATTAAGTTTAAATACGTAGTGTGTACTCTGTTCTTAACGTCTAGTGTTAGTACGTTACAGACACAGAAACAAATATACAATTAAAAATTAAACCGCCGAAAAAATTGAAAAGCAAAAAATAGTAAACCTTAAAATTTTGAGTCAGCGCTGAAAAATCAATGAACATAGATCACTCAAAGCACCGACTCATCATTTTAAGGTTTATTATTTTTGCTTTTCAGTTTTTTCGGCGGTTTAATTTTTAATTGTATATGTTTTTCTGTGTCTGTAACGTACTAACACTAGACGTTAAGAACAGAGTACACACTATGTATCTACACTTAATGAATACAACAGCCACATACACACCCTATACCTATATGCTTACATTGTTTTTATTTGTATGTATGTTAGTCTGTAAGGTATTTATGATATGGGTGTTTGTAGCTCGAAATAAATTGATTTGATTTGATACTACTCTCACCACACACATTCACAACCAACACCCACACTACACACACCATACGTAATCACTTGCATCAATCACCCGCCAAGTTTTAGACATAAGCTACTATTGTATGTCCTTTCATAGTCTAAGTCATTTAATTGTGGAATTGCCATATATTATATGAATTTATAGTTCTTACACCTATTTTACCACGGAAGAGCACTGATTTCCAAGATACAGGTTTTTGCCTAGTTTGGAATTCAGGAGTTCATATAGTTTTAGCCGTTTACTCGCCTACATTATTTGTATCCTAGTTCTTAAGAATATTACCGTATTAGGCTATATTTTATTGAGTCCAAATAAACGTATAAAACGTAGCGTAACGTAGTAAACGTACGTTATTAACAATTGTTACCAACCCTATGGACTCCGGTCTGAAATAAAAACTTTATATTCTATTCTATGGGGCTATGGGTTCCAATATTTTATCAATGCCTTGCTAATACGATTTTAATAACCTTTTCAGCATGACATAGTATGTAATACTCAAAATCAGTATCCGTGGTTTTATATTTAACACATTAAAAAAAAAAACGTGAATGGGAATTGCTTTTTATAAGTTTTCCTAGACTTTTCCTAATTGTGTCGGGGTCGGATTCCGCAGATAAATACGAGGACATGGAGCAACCGATTTCATCTGATCTCCACAACCCTCAGAACTCCCTTTAGTAATGACTGTCAAAGATTTACGAATGACAGCCGATACCAACGGCTTGTAGTACTTTCCAAGGCACGGAGGATGGATGGTCACCCATCCACAAACCGGCCGCGACAAGGGTAGCTTAACTTTCGATTGTCGTTTGTGCCTGTATTATATACCCATGAGGCCCTGCCTGAGTACGAGAGTGCAACGGTAGGACATAAATTAAATCGAACAAAATCGTAAAATCTGATTCGAATATAATCTCACTTCGTAACCTATAAGCATTGTTCATCGTTTATAAATGGGACCAAAATACCCTTTTATGAGATTTTATTATGCAAAGAACTGTGTACCGACTCGATAATCAAGTTATGAGTCTCTTGATCGCGAACTCTTATTCATACGGAGTTTTATAAGATAAAGGAATTGTTATCGCACAAACACTTAAAATATCTTCCGATTTCCTCAAAAGATGGAAATAAAAGGGATTTTGGTAAGAGTAAAAATATATGTCAGGATTGTTTGCTTTTGATAAAAGAACAATGGCGGACCCGTTGCCATGGTTACAGTAAGGGTTTGTTCGTAACTTAAGCTTAAAGAAAGAAAGATATGGAACATGGTGTCCACGTGTTCTCATAAGCCTAAAATACTGTCAAAGACAGATACTCAGATTTCCTTAAAACTGAAAGGTTTGTCAAGCAGACAACGACGTACGAAAATCAAGCCAAGTTTACAGAATACAGGTGATGTTATGTTTTAACTGAATTTAAAAAAGTAGGAAGTTCTCAATACGAATATATTTTTTTGTATATTTGTAACCTCAGAACTCCGTCACCCTGCCAGGGTCGCGAGATTAGCCTGCCATGGTCGCGAGATTAGTTCGAAAGAGGTACCGTGGCCCTGGCGTATGGGCAACTGAAGGAACACGGGTGGGTTTTAGTCAGTAAAATCTGACACACCCATCCTCTTCGCCCAGAGCGGGAAACGTCATTTGATGATTTCTCACCCACAAAAAACAAAAAAAAAGTTCTCCGTCACTTAAAAACCGATTTAACAATCTCCTTTTTTTGAAAGAGTATAATTATTGAGCGGGCTCAAAAAAATTAGGACAAGATATCACAACTAAAGAGTGAAAAATTAAAATCTGTATTACAAGAACAAAACAACCGACTGCCAGAAAAAAATATTATGAAGTGAAAAATAACTGTCATTTCAGAAGTCAGATTCTGTTAGAATCCATGGTAGAGTCCCTCTCGAAGAGAAGAGGCCTGTGTTCCTACTGAGGACATTATACGCTGATTTTGCATTATGCGACCAAGATCGGGAGGTTCTGGAGTAGCGACCGCGTACTGGAAGACGTAGCGTTGGAAGGCCTCCCACATGATGTACCGATGAAGGCCGTAGGAATACGTTGGATGCGAGAAGCACAGAACAGGTCGAAGTGGCGGTGCTTGGAGGAGGCCTATGTTCAGCAGTGGATGTCTTTCGGCTGAAATGATGATGATGAACCAAGATCTTAAGGAGCTTAAGTATATATTGTTGGTCCTAATAAACAGCCTGCTTGCTTGCCACTTAATGTAATAAAAGCAACTGTCTGCTCCTATCTAATCTTATCTGAGTCGTGTGATGCCAGACGCAAAGAATACCACCATCTCATTTCTTTCTGTGTGTGTCGTAAGAGGCGACACAAGGACCTACTAGAGAATGTGCAGCAGCGTTCTTTAAGCAATTTAACATTAGAAGCGCTGAACATACTGGCTGAGGTAAATTTGGATAAAAAAAATAAGAATATTGCAATTATGTGGTTGAAGTCTCGTATAAATAATAAACATAATAATCATCATCATATTTCATGAAAAGTCATAAAAAGTTACGAGTATATATTATGCATAATAAAATATTAATTCGAGCAGGAAGAACATTGAAATGGGTCAAATTTGGGACGTCCGCACTTCTAGTGTTAACCACCAAACTGCGATCGCCAACCTGCTTGCCAAGCATGGCGATTATGGCAAAACCCCTCCAAATCGGAGAAGGCCCATGTCCCGCAGTGGACGTCTATATCTCTATGAAACGATGACGACAACGACTTTCTGCTCCTAATAAGCAATATTTCACAACGATATCTCCTTTCTGAGAATCTTTACAAGTTCCCCAAATCGAGATAGTCAGACTAATTAAGTTTTTTTGGAAAGAAAACTTTTACTTTTAAAGAAAAAGATACTATTAGAGTATACTTAAAGATATAGTATAGTAAAGATACTATAGTATTTAATTTTCTAAATTTGATTCTTTAAATTGGAACGGTGCCTACTACCTACTAAAGAAGAAAGACCCGACTCCTATCGGTCTACGATCTGATTTTATCTTCAGAAAATTGTGGACAGTTGGTAGTACATTTATACTAGAAGGAACATTTTAGAAAGCTAAAAACGTGACTACAACTGTTAAAGGAAATTAACTTTCAGTAGAAAATCCTACAATAATGTACAATTACAAAATTGTAACGGAACACGCCATTTCAAGTTGTGACAAAAGAAAGTTAAAAACTTAAGCCGGTTGCAACAAAAAGCCAACTAAAACGGTATAAATAAACAAGATCTAGAAGTAGCTCTTCGTTTAGACGAAGTCAGACGCTATGACATAGTCATGTAATGAAGATATTTTATCTGCTTTTTCCCAACTGCATTACTATATTAGGGACGGCTTCCAGTCAACCGGCTGCAATACCAGTATTTTACATGGAGCGACTGCCTATCTGACCTCCACAACCCAGTTACTGGGTGAAACGATACCCCTTGGTAAGACTGGTTGTCAGACTTTCGGGCTTCTGACGACCCGTAACGACTGTCAAAGATGAAGACAAGAGCCGTTGGTCCCGGCTGTCATTTGCAGAAATGACAGCCGGGACCAACGGCTTAACGTGCTTTCCGAGGCACGGAGGGGTCTTGGTATATAAAGATGGTCACCCATCCACGAACCAACCGCGGCAAGCGTAGCTTAACCTGATCGATCGATACGTATGGTTGTTAATACTTAGCCACCAGCCCCTCATTTAATAATTAAGGTATTTACAGATACAAATTGTAATTTCGCTATGTATGTGCATACATAGACTATTTAAAACATTTAAACCATTCCATTTGGCTTTGGCATAGTCCGGCAACAAGAAAATGTTATCAAAGAATTTAAAGGAGAAAATAAGCTTAAAATGGGTCAAAAAATATTGTTAACCATCTGAGTAAAAACAGCAGGCTGGCGATACTAATTGGGTTACTGTAAAACCCTTTAACGTTGAGCAGAAAATATATTATTCGAAAAGGGAACGAATCAACCGCCAGGAATGCGTGACCCAGCGTCGTAACAGATAATTATTATAATACCTCCTATTCACGAAACTTTTTAAACTTCACTTATTTTCTAATTAAGTACTCCTTTGTGATGTAATCGTCATTCGTTAGAACCATTATCCTTATGTTTTTTTAATAAAAAATTCAGTTGGTCTGTTGTCAGTTTTTGTTTTTAATTTTTTCTTTTTTTTTGATAATGGTCTTATCAGAAATAATTAGTTTCTTTTTTGTCAAAGTATTACTTGATGTTGTCTGGTTTAAAACAGAGTTTGGGTCGTTCTTCTTTTTTACCGACAGTGAAACGAAGTTTTTCTGTTTTTTTTTTTTTTTGGTTTTTGATCTATCTTTGGATTCTGTGTGGGATTCAAAAAAATTTCATCTGTGTTTTCATTAGGACTCATCAAAATTTTCTTTTCGGCTAGTATTTTTTTTTTGTTTGTTTTAGAAAAAAATAATGTGTCAGAGTGGCCTTTTTCTGTAGAGTCCACATTGCGGCTTACCTTATCACGGCATTCTACGGGAAAAAGACGTATTAAATATGCTGGTTAGAGAAAATAAAAATGACATAATATAAATAGATAAGACAGATACGGACTTTTATTTGAACCAAATTAAAAAAACCGTAAATATCAATACTCCAACGAGATGCCATAACAAGACGAAGGACAGACGGTTGTCGGTAAAAAGTAGAAAGATTACAGGATTGTCAAAAATAAGGAGTTTGTCAACATCCGTAATTATTATTATTCAAAATATCAAATAGCTTTTCATATATTTTTTTAAATGGTTTATAAAGTCATGAGGAACAGGGTGTGAAGTTCACTCATCCTCCATAGGAAAAGGGAGGATCCTCCGGCCCGACAGTATTGTGTCTGGTAGGGTACTGCTCCACATATTTTTTTTTTTTGGGAATTAAATGTCGCAGGTCAACCTATGAGGTTGTCGGCTGCTTAACTGGACTTGACTGTGGCTATCTTAATAAATGAAGGTCTCCATACAGGGCTTGAAAACTTAAACTAGAGCGACTACTCGCTAAGGGTACCCCCTTTGGGATACGGACTTTGGCTTAGGCCATCGCTGGTAGAGAACAGCAAGGAATGGGCTGGATCAGAATGATTATCATTTAGGAACGTTATTAAAGCAACCTGGTGGGCTGGCTCGATCAAGGGTCGGGGCGAAACCCCACGATTGATGTTCGTATGTTGTACATATACTAGTCACGACATAAATTTTACTTGCCAGATGCAGGATTTTGCATGATAACAGTATGATGCATGGTCCGCACGTGGAAAAAAATCCTGACGCCAGCTTAAAGATAAATTATATTTCATTACATTTTCACTCACTGCAAAGATATGATACTAGCTTGATACAACATTTATGAACTTACACAGCCTTCGCACATCAATAAAACAAGCAAATAAAATAATAGCAATAAACTCTGCTCTATTTCTGATCAGGTTCTACAATAAAGGGAACTAACATTCTGTTAACCCCGTAACTGTTTCAGTATTTTTATAGGCATTCGAGCTCAGGCTCCAGAAAAACATTCCTACACGAAAAGTAAATTATTTGTGAGCAAAAAACTGTGTACAAATATAAGACAAACGGAACAACACGTAGAAAATGCCTCGGCTGAGTTAAGGTGCTACCACACTGAACTGAGTTTGATAAAGGACCCCGGTTTGATTTAGTACCGTGGTACAAGTCTTACTTCAGTGTCTACAATTGAAAGAACAAGGGTCATTGTTTCTTTTTCAGGTGAAACTGCGTGCCTGGAACTGTTGGTATTACAATTTTGTAACAGGGTGTAATAAATACATTAAGAATGCTCCTCCCGGCCCGTACGTGATCATAATTAAAAAGCATGCTGATTCATCAAGCGCAATGCAAGCGAGTGAGAATGCAATAACATCGAACGAGAATTGGCGGGCGAAGATTTCACAATACTCGGTCCAGGAAATGAGTGTTATTAGGAAAACCTTACAAGTTTTTGGAAAAAATGCTTGTCATTCAGAATATTCATTAAATGTGCGAGGTTACTTCTGATTAGGAGGACAAGTTTTCTTTATCGTTTCAATGTATGGGTACATTACGAACGGCCATATTTTAGGTAAAATTTGTGATTTTCAGACGTCTTTCATGGATTTTTTTCACAATATAGTTTTTTTTTCTAAACAGAATCCACAAGATACCTTTGTGTTCAAAATATCTGGATGATTTTTTTTTATAATGTCACAGCCACGTAGGAGTGTTTGTAGAATAATTATGACAGGTTGGCTGCTTTTTAAACTTCTATTACATTGAGCCAATGCTGTCCCATTGCAGAAATAATGCCTCACATCTCTCTTTTCATATTTTTTTGATATACTGCAATGCTGGATCTAGACTCAAGTCCCATATTTTTTTCGACAATCAACTCAGGCTATCACAGTCTCCTTTTAAGGTTGTCGGTCTCAGGTAAAATCTCCAGTCAAGTAACCTTTTTGTAACTTTTAATTGCAAAAAGCTAAAAAATAAAATACAAAATGTAATGGACGATCTAGAAATCGTTCTCTTAAAGTGGTCGTGAGAACTCTTAAAAGTCTACTCAAAATAAAAGAAAGCTTTACTACTGTTAAGCCAATCATTTCCACACTTGACCCACCAGTGTAGAACTACCTTAATCCCTCTCACATACCGAAAATGCCTTCTCAGATGTACGAAACACGTGCCCTATAAAAAGTATTCGCTCAGTCTGTCACAGAATCAATGTGAGCCTTGTAAATGATATATGGTCCACGTTTGAAGTAAATAGTTTAG
Organism: Aporophyla nigra; assembly: GCA_947507805.1. Taxonomy (NCBI): domain Eukaryota; kingdom Metazoa; phylum Arthropoda; class Insecta; order Lepidoptera; family Noctuidae; genus Aporophyla; species Aporophyla nigra. The sequence goes on along the minus strand of OX382315.1, from coordinate 12,561,308 downwards.
ATTCCCTGGCTTTCTTTTGTAGTAGCCCTCACAAATTTATAGCTTCGAAAGATCTAGAATGTTTCCACAGTCTGTCAATGACACTGAGAGCTGAGTTATTGCCGTAAAGGTCGATTCTGAGTGTCTTTAGGTATTTCAATTTGTTCTAATTAATTGTGTGCTGACATTTAATGGTTCTGAATGGTTTGATTACTAGTTAGATGAAATGAATGAACTATAAAATGATTATTATGTAGTATTACGAGATGATAAATTTTAATAATGATTAAAATCTGGTTTAAACATACACAATACTCGTCACATCTATCGTCGTATAATCATCGAGTGATTTATTTATTATTTATTAAAACTTTATGCACAAGTAAAAAAAATACTGTACAAAGGCGGACTTAATGCCTGAGGCATTTTCTACCAGTCAACCTTAGGGTGGTGCAGAGATAAAACATAGCAGGTGCAACAAATGGAATATATATATCGAAACAACTATAAAATACAAGTATAAATACTAATACATAAATACATATATATATACATATATATAAACAAAAAATAAACTGTCTCAGGAGAACTAACGATCGGTAGAGGAGAAAACGAAACCAGCAAATCAGCGCTGGTATGTTTCTATCAACTTCTGACGGATATGTTCACGAGCTTTCACTTTAAAAGATAAGCGACTGGTTCTCATCCTGATTTCGGACGTAAAGAATAGCACCACCCCATTTCGTCCCGTGGTTGTCGTAAAAAGCGACTAGGGACAACCCACCTGCCAAGCATGGCGATTATGACAAAGCCCCTCAAATTGAGGACGGCCTATTTCCAGCAATGAACGCCTTAAGGCTGAAATGATGATGATGATGCAGACATAATACTATTTTTATTCACCAAGACACAAGCTGTGTCTAGTTTGGGACCCGCTGACAAATCAAAAGGTGTAAAATCTTATTTAGGTTAGAACTTCATGCCATGTTACTTGTACTTTTGTGAACTATAATGATATGTAAGTTAAATAAATGAATTTAAATTAAAAAAAAACCTGTTTTTGTTTTTCCGTGAATATTACATATGTGCCTTCAATCAGCTCAGCTTATCGGAGTCTACTATTCAACATAAGCCTGTCCCATGTTGCGCCACAACACTCTGTCCTCCGCATTCCGCATCCAGTCTGTCCCAGCCACTTTTTTGGGGTCGTCGTTCCATCCAGCCTGTGTGTGTTTTAACCTGGATCAAATAACTTTATTTTCTTCCTTTCTGTTCTTTATAGAATGTTACGACTGAAAACTGAATTAAATTAAATTAATCGGCTTTAATTATTACAACGCTATCCAGAGTGTGCTTTCCTGTGTTCATTCATGCAATAATATATACTAATATTATAAAGCTGAAGTTTGTTTGTTTTTCCATTGCGAGGATCGTCTAGAGGACACGGTGGAGCATACGGTGGAGGTGTGCCCTGCATGGGCGGAGCACCGCCGTGTCCTCGTGGAGGCGATCGGCGGCGGCGACCTCTCGCGTCCGGCCCTGGTGCGAGCCATGGTACGGAGCGAGAGGGCATGGGAAGCCGTCACCTCCTTCTGCGAAGCAGTAATGCTCGCGAAGGAGGAGGCGGGGCGCGTGAGGGAGTGGCAGTCTCTGCGCCCTCGCGTCCCTAGCCGCCGCAGGAGGAGACGCCCCGGGCGTCGGGAGTCGATAGCTGACTCCCGGCCACCGTAGGCGCGAGCTTGCGGGCGGTGAGCAATGGGTAGCTCGCCGCCCGGTAAGGACCAAGCTCGGGTCGACGGCGCGTAGTGTTCCACGCACGCCTCAAAGAGATGTCAGCAAATTGAAAGGGTCTGCCAGGACCGATGCCTGCCGGGGTCGCGAGATTGTTCGAAAGAGATACCGTGACCCTGGCACATGGGCAACTGAAGGAACACGGGTGGGTTTTAGTCAGTAAAAGTCTGACATGCCCTCCCGCTCCGCCCAGAGCGGGAGAAGTCATTTGATGATTTCCCATCCAAAAAAAAAAAGAAAGTTTGTTTGTTTGTTTGTTTGATTGAACGTGCTAATCTCAGGAACTACTGGCCCGAATTGAAAAAATCTACTTGTGTTGTGTAGCCTATTTATCGAGAAAGGCTATAGGTTATATAACATTACGCTACAACTAAGAGGAGCGGAGCAGTAATGAAAAATGTTGTAAAAACGGGGAAAATAGCACGGGTAGGCGATTCGACGCGATGGGAAGGGTCGGGGGAACAAGAAATTTAACGCGGACGAAGTCGCGGGCAGAAGCTAGTAATTAATTTTTTAATGAGATTTTCTGATAAAGCATTTAATTAACCGTTTATTGTTTTATGTTTTGCCGGACGTAAAAAACTGCAGCATACCATTTTTTCCCGTGACTGCGGCGACTAAAGTACTTGCTAGAGAATGGACAGCATTTTACCACCATACTGTGATCGCCAACCCGCCTGCCAAGAGTGGTGATTATGGCAAATTCTCCCAAATTGGGGAAGTATTATGTCCAGTGCACGTCTTTTGGCTGAAATATTGGTGGTGATTTAATTATAAATGTTTTATCTCCCTATCTATCTCTCTATAATGTAAATGATACATAATTTACAAACGATAAAAAAATAACAACCGACTTCCTTGAAAAAAAAACACTACAAAGTGAAAAATAACTTTGATTTTGAAAGTCTGTGTCTTAGGATCTGTATTGAAGGTTTTTTTGCCACCGACTTCCGAAATTAAAGTTATTTTTCACAATAGTGTTTTTTTAAGGAAGTCGGTTGTTATTATTTTTTTTGTAAAAAGTTTTTATATTATATTTTTAGTTATGGTAGATACCCCGCACTAATCTAATCGCGTTATTCGTTCATTTCTCGCATAATTATATACTTAATGCAAATTTAAGACTTATGTCGTTTTCACATGGACCCTATTGTGCAACTGGAACCAAATAGGACCATTCGGGAAGCACCAGCTTTCAAATAAAAAAGAATCATCAAAATCGGTTCATCCACTCAAAAGTTATGAGGTAAGAAACATTTTTTTTTTAATACAGTAGAATTGATAACCTCCTCCTTTTTTTGAAGTCGGTTAAAAATTAAGAGAAATCCATGACGACATCAAAGTTTTAAATGTAAGGAATTGTATAATTATAACAAGATCATGACGGAACAAGTTTCAAAATGAAGGCTTCAAGCAAGTTTGCCAGTGAGAGTAAAGTTTACAAATTGGGATTGAGTCTCTCTTTAGCATTGTCTCCACCTTTTGTGCGAAGAAGAGGTGATATTACAAATTAATTTGGACGTCTCGCCTACAATGTTCACGCAAAGTTTTTGATAAATAGCTCGTTGAATGGAGTCGTAAAGTACCGACTCTCCTAACTTCGATTTTCAATGCAGTTGATTTTATTGTTGGCTTATTTTCGGTATTGAAATATTTATTTGTAATTTGATTAATGACTTCAAATTATATCAGATATCGAAGTAGAAGACGAAGTCATTAAGTTGATCAATATTCACGGAGTTATTAGCCCGAAAATGTATGCTCTGATGTTTATGGAAATAATACGTAAATATGTTTTTTTTTAACTGCCAGAGCTATACTCTAGCCTGTTATAGCCCAAAGTTTCATCACTATCATGTAATTATTTTCTTTTTTTATTTTTTTTTCGATATTTTTTCTTTGTACTTCGATATTGCCTTACAGACATTTTTTCATGAGTAAAAAAATATTATCGGTTATCTTTATAATCATACAACTGAACCATTCTTAAAATTTACTTTTAAAGATATTTTTTTTCTAATATTGACCATAATTGCGGTTTACATGGTTCATTCTGAAGTTTCAGACGGTTTTCGCGCTGTGAAAACGGACTATTTGCTGCATAAAATATGTTACCCGTCCAAAAAGTTAATTATTTGTCTGTAGGATTCACATCGAAGTTTCGAACTATTTTGAAATGGGCGCGTATCATTAGAGTTAGAGCTTAAGCCTCCTGAAGAATGTACATACAAGAAGCAAAAGGAGTAGAAAGTTAACAGTAAGTATCGTAACAGGTAGAAGGTCTGCAGTTTCTGCTTACCCTCATGGAAAAAATGCGTGAATTATTTGCAAGTGGTGTTTCATTCACAATTATCATTTCGGCTGAAAGAAGTCCACTGCTGGGCATAGGCCTCCCCCAAACAATGGCAGGGTTTGCCATAATCGCCACGCTTGGCAGGCGGGTTGGCAATCGCAGTAGGGTGGTAAAATGAATAGAGCACGCTGCTGCCCATTTTCTAGTTAGTCCTTTAGTATCCTTTTACATCATATATAAATATTTTATAGTAATATATTATTGCATAATTATACTACAGCTTTAGGTCAGCGCCATCTCTTGATCGATAATGGAACTAATGTTATTTTTACTGTTGATTTCTGAAGAAGTGTGCTATTTAGAGACATCGTGTTATTTTTACTGTAATCTTTACGTAAATTTCTATCACATTAATAATTTCAGGTTTTTCTATTAGCAAAATAGTTGGGTAAACGTCATCTAAAATTATTTCATATTTCAAGTTATAGCATTTGTAGTTCTTGATATATCCAGCTGTGACGGACAGACGGGCAGACAGCCTGAGTCTCACCATAAGGGTTCTTTTTATCCATTTTGGTACCCTAAAAACGAAATGGTGATATTCTGGACGTCCGCCACCACACATAACAATTTTACTTTGATTATAAATTCCGATAATATTATGATTGGCAACGATAAGCGCGTTATTGTGGCTCGGATTTTAATAAAACCACAAACATTCACAGTTAACTGTTTTTATATTTTACGTTTGCATTTTTAATTACCGTGTGAAAACACGGTTTTGTGAAATTTATGGGATTACAGCGGCAAGTTTTATTCATTGTAATAGTTATTTGTTTTGGCAAATGTCGAGAAGAAACTTTTGAGTATGAATGTCAGTGGCTATAAGAATAATTAATGAAACGATGGATGGACTGTGTGCATGGTGATATGGGTGGAAAGTGGTGGTAGTGGTAGTGGTGGTGTGGTGGTGGTATTGTGGAAGAAAAAGGTATCGGCTAATTGCAGGTATACTGGAAGAGATTTCTATAGAAATAAGCATTACCTTTGTACATATTTGTCTGTTCCTTTCTTCTTGTCTATTTATATGTGTGCATAAATGGTTAAATAAATAAACATGTTGCGCCGACTCCAAATAAATTGGGATAAGAGCAGGTGACCCTTTATTTTGGCAAATATAATATTTGGAAGCATTATTTCTTTAGGTTCATTATGAGGTAGGTAGGCAGTTCTTTCTGTTTTTCTGCTAAAGACTTTTTGTGCCTTTAAACCAGGTAAAGTACAAACAAAATACCCTCGTTTGAAAAGATGGACAGTTGAGATTCTGAAGAAAATTGTGAAGATAAAAACGTCTTTTACTAGAAGTCGTAAATTAAAAAGATCTTTACCGTCTCACTTTACTGATAAATAAAAAACAAGGTAAAATAGTGTCTACATTTCAACATCTTGTTGAAAACTCAAGGATTTTCATTTCTAAGAAAATTTTTGATTTCCTTCTGTTTTTTTAACGTTTTTTTTCTAAGTTGTTCCAATACAAGGCTTCTCTACTCTTCTCACTATTTTCGCATTCATCTTTCAATTTCAATTCGAATTTAAATTTTTGTTTGAATATAAGTTACTAACGGAAATTATTAATCACCAAACAAACTAAGCCAGATAAACTTAAAGGTTTAGTTTATCTGCTAAAGAATTGTTCAGAAACACAAACTCTTGATTAAGTTAAAGAAATGAAACGATCATATTAAGGATCAGCGGAAAGTTGCCCCGAATGTATTTATCATTAAAGATATTATATCTTACGTATATTTTATCATTTGTTTTATTTCTTATATTTGCATATAAGAAATAAAACATTACAACAATATTTTTTGAGTGTGGGATTAATTATTTTGTCATGTCCGTAAGTGTGTCCGTGGCTCCACAGTCGGCCCTATCTGAATATCAGCGCTGCGGTAGTTGTTTTTGGAACGGAGTTCCTTATGGCGCGTTGCGAAAGCACATGTCTAGTATAGTATAGACGGAAATTAAGAGAAAAAGTTGTAACGACACTTTTTAACCGACTTCAAAAAAAGGACGAGGTTTTTCAATTCGACCGTATATATTTTGTTGTTTGTAATTGTTTTATATGTTGTTGTTTTTTTGAGAGAGAGAGAGAGAGAGAGATAGTATTTTTGTTGAGTGTATACAGGTTAATAATAAAATAATAATAATAATAATGAAGCCGCAGGGCAGCTTGTGGCGAGCTGTTGGGCAGTAGCGACCCCACGGACCCTATCTCCTGGGAGAATTCTTGTTCCTCATCTCTGGCTTGCCTTTTTTGGCCGGCTGGAGTGAACACTGATGAGGTTCAGAGCTCCCGCCTCATTCTTGCCTTTATTGGCTGGCTTGAGTGGAGATTCGCAAGAGCAAACGTGCTCGGGGAAAGGAAGTATTCCAGTAAGTGCTCGTAGGGATCTTGACCATCTTCCGGGCTCTGGGATTGTTCTGAAAGCCGTGGTATTCCTCTCCACTTCTCAAGCACCTCAGGAAGTGTTGCCCCCTTGTCGCTACGTCACTATGTGCTAGCGACGTTTCCCGGGGGCCCATTATTGAGTGTGCAAGTCACCCCCTGCCATTTTATCCGTGTATACAAAACATTGATTAGGCAGGGGCCATAGTCCCTCCATAGTTGCGGTTACCAATTCACTATAGCCATCCAAACCTATAGCCTAATTTGCTCTGTTTCCATATTCTGTAATAGTTCTGCTCCAACCGGGGATTGTCTTTGGATGCACTTGCATAGTGCATACAGGGATAATCGTCGGTTGGTGCCCCCTCATCATTTAAAATTGTCTAAGGGGCCTCTGCGAGTTGGCTTCGGCCCCTCGTACGCCTTCCAAAAGACCGGGATCCTAGAGTCCCGAGAGAAAGGAACTTCGTTCCATCCGGGTGTCCCTTTTTTTTTTACAAATATCGCAGCATCATGCTGAGATAGGAGCCTTTTTGGCCTCGCACAGGTCTTACTCTTTTAATATTATGTAAATAAAAACCAAAAACAAAACTTTAGGATTAATAGAAATAACAAAATGGTAAAATTACCATTTTGTTATTTCTATTAATCCTAAAGTTTCTTTGTTCTTTTTAATGTTTTTATGTCCTGTGCCTGGCGCAAATTAAATATTTTTCTTTCTTTCTTTCTAAAGCATAAGCATTATCAGCTGTTCGTTCTGTATGTTCCCACTGCTGGGACACAGGCCTCTTTGCTGTAAGTGGGAATGGATCGTCATCCAATACATGGGCCTGTGTAGGTTGGCAGATGGCACCAGATATAACCAGCGGGATAAAAAGCATATTCAGTATCAGTTGCCGAAATATTCTCAAACAGTTTAACCGACAAGGCGTGGAAAGGTAACAGACATAGACAGAATTATATTCAAATTTATAATTCGTATGGAATAATATGGATGGGAGTAGCGGTGGCTCAGTGTTATCAGCCCCGAATTACGAGTTGTTGGTTGGTTGGTGGGTTCGAACCCAGGCGGGCTCTTTACTTTGCGTAAATAATTTAATCACCACTGCTCTCAAAACGGTGAAGGAAAACATCGTAAGGAAACCGATATGTCCAAGAACAAAAAATTCGGAGACATGTGACATCATACCGTGCTGGGCCTGCGTCGTGTAAATAATTTCACTACCACCGCTCTCAAAACGGTGAAGGAAAATAACGTAGGGAAACCGGCATGTCCTTAATAAAAAAAACGAAGCCATGTGACATCACCCTGCTATGGGTCCGCATCGTAGATTACTCCCTTTAACCGACAGGAGGTCTGTGTCCCAGCAATGGAAACAATAAATGTGATTTTGATGATCATGGATAACTCTAGCGTTATAATGTAATCCTCAGTTAAAAGAAACAATCCCACGTAAGATGTTACAGTTTATCTAACAGAACTGGCAGTTCTTGCAACTACAAAACCAAACTTTATAATATTCTTGTAAGTTTGTTGAACTATCTAACAGCAGTTGTATATTACTAAGTGGGAGGTCAAATCTTCAAGTACCATTAGTAACTACATAAGGTAAATTCTAACTTTAATTTTTATTTTTCTCATCTCATAAACTCGGCCTTTTTCCAATGGGGGTAAGCAGAAACTACAGAACGCCACCTAGTACGATTCTTACATACTCCTTATGCCTCGTTTAAGTTTATACATCTGGTCATACACGCACGCCGTTTATCAGCACTATGCACCTGACCCTTCTGAAGAACATCACCGATAAGGTCACTATATATTCTCCTAGGGCGTTCTATTTCGGCATATCACACCTTTTTTATGTGGGTGGGAAATCATTAATTGATGTCTCCCGCCCTGGGTGGAGCGGAAGGGCGTGTCAGATTTTTACTGACGCACCCGTGTTTCTTCAGTTGCCCATATGCTAGGGCCACGGGCATGTCACACCTGCTTTGGAAATGCCGTTTATTAGCCGCCCTTCATTCATCGTCTCAACATGAGTAAACTATCTAGGCATACCCTTTTTTATTTTTCAAGTTTCTTAATTTATTATACGGTTACTGGATTCAGCCGAATACCAGTATTTTAGATAAAACGACTATCTATCAGGACCCAGTTATTGGGTAACACCATACCTCTCCACGGCTTTCTGATGAGAATATTTTCTAGTTTCATACTATTTTAGAGCGTGTTTTTTTTTACTGTACCTACTAATTAAACCCTTTCATTTGATTATCAACACAGTCCCATTGTTTTTTGTGTGTTCTCAAGAGGGCGCCCAATTAAATGAGATGTATCTTATAACCAGCAAAGAATCGAGCCGTTTTCAACGATACCGCATTTGTCAAATTCAGATAAGCAGTTTAGAAGTTATGAGGGAACAGATGAACCTACATACATAGATACGAACATATCGGTCTCATAGCCCTCCTTTATGCTTCACCGTAGTTGAGTAAAACGTAGACAGTGACAAAGGGTTACTTAAAAAAATTCGCAAATAAATATATTATTATTATTATTATTATAAAATTTATTAAAACAAATGAAACTTACAAATCAAACTGCGAAGCAGAAAGTATCAGACAAAATTAGCAGCTGAGCCCGCATCGAACGGTCTCCGTAATTGGTCGATTTATTTTCGTAAAACCTCCGCTTGACCGACGCGCCGCAGCGCTTTGTCGCGGTTTCTGCACCCAGGTTATATAAATCGGTTATTTGTTTTAGAGCCGATGAAAAATTTCACCTGGGAGTTGAAATAGTTCGTTTGTGTACTTTGAGGATTTTTATGAATTTGAAATATAACATGGCAGATTTAAAAAAAAATGGTCTCGAGCGAGTCAGACTCGTGAACCGAAGGTTCTGTATCATCATATATAAATATTTTACAATAGTATATTATTGCATGTAGTATTGCAGTTTTTAGTCAGCGCCATCTCTTGACCGATAGTGGAACGAATATAATTTTTGTTGATGATTTCTTAAAATGTGTGCTATTTAGAGACATTTTTTTAATTTTCCTGAAATCTTTACATACATTAAATTTCTATCACAGAATAATTTCAGATTATTCTTTATGCACACTTCGGACATAAGGGCAAAAAATACCGGTCTCCTCGGCCGTTATTTTTTTAAATATGTTTCGTCAAAAGTCGAAAACTATGCGACATAAAAAAATAAAGAAAAAGGTTTGAGAATGTGCAGATAGCGTTCTTTCAAATGATACTCCATATGCCCTAGTAACCCAACTTCGAATTTTAAAGAAATCCGTTCAGTCGTAGGGACAAACAAAAAAAAGGTTTCTTAATAGCAACGGTAAAAAATTCTTAAGTTACTATAAATTTAATTTCTTTAGTGCACACGAAATAGCCAGTCAGAAACTCCATCATTCAACATACCCAAAAGCCATCTTGGAAGACCGATGGTTGTCTATTCATAAACTCAAACTGTATTCATGCATCATTCACTCGCAACTAGTACAAAACACACTCTGTCTTAGTTAAGCTTAAGTTAGTTAGCTAGAGCTAATTGGACTACCTCGGCCACCATCCAATTAAGCTATAAGGCTACCACATTTGAAATGTGTCCAAAAATATCGCATAAATATTACTTCGTTTGTCCTCTTTTCAACTTCATTTTAAATACCCTGATTATGCGTCTCCTTTTTAAAGGAATTTCTTGTCAACTGGCCGAAAATTCGCACGACGTGGCTGGGCCGTTTTGTGGCTAAAGAATTTGCTTTGCCATAGTGAAAATGCTGCCAGTCTTCTGGGTCCGTTTGCGGATGAGTACTTCGATGTTTAAATGTAATTTTGTTTTCGTATTTTTTTGTCTACTTATTAATTTAATTTAATATCTAGTGTAAAGATTTAGTTGTGATAAATAATGTAATTTAGTAAAGCAATAAGCATTTAAATGTCAAAAACTACATAATTATTATACTGATTCGTTCAATGGATCGTTTAAGAATAAATTAAAGACTTTTGAGGATACTCCTCGTAATATTCAGATTTTCAATGTTTTCGACTTCTCTCGTATCAATACGACTACACGATATAAAAAAATAAGTTCTGGCCAAACTCAAGCTAATTCCGCGCAGGATGCAGGATAAAATTCGCTACCGTCAATTGTGCCAACTAGCCACGTATGAAAGTGTACAAACTGACGTAATCACCGCGCGCAGTCCGTTTCGCTTACCGCTTTACGAGAGATAATTCCGGTATTAAAATTAAAAAGATTTATATTCGTATATATTATATACGTATTCTAATCTCTATCCATCATAAATACCCCAAATTTCCAAACATTTCTAACTAGTTTTTGACATTTATTTTGACTAAGTTGACATTGTGACAAGATTTCGAAATTTTAAATACGGGGACTTAATCAATATAAGCTTATATCGATGGGTCCTACGTATAAGGGCCAAACTAACAATTTGACGATTTTGACTTTTTTATGATAAACGCATCCTATCGATATGATTAATCATGTGAGCTATTAAAAAAAAAATACTGCATGGAAACACGACTTTCTATTAACGTATAACGGCATATGTAGCGTGAATTGAAACGTATAAGGTCCAAAGAGTAATTTGAGACTTATACGCGGGGACTTCCCGCGCGTTTGTTTATTGTTCGGGCCAATCGGCTAGTTTGACACTTATACGTCAGACGGAGCAACGCCCGCGCTGTGATCAAAACAAAATCTCGTCACTGTGTTTTAGCGTTACAATTTAGATTAATAACTAAAAGATGGCATCCAAGTATCGTGCTAAGTTTAGTAGAAGTCAGAATTTAGTGAATTTAGCATTAGAAAATACAAATAGTAGTACTCAGAGAAACGACTTAGGTTATGAAAACGACGATTTTATAGAAAATAGCGATGGTGACCTTTGTAAGTATTAAAAATATATATCTATAGACTAGTAAATGTTTAAATCTTGATTAGTTATTCTTTGATTAACAAATTAACTGAAATAACACGACTTTTTAGAATAAACGGCCTATATGGTACATTAGCCCTTATACGTGTTTTATTCTAAAAAGATACACTTACGCCCTACAATATTATTTCTTACTTTTGGCCTGTTAATATGTATAGCAAGGGTTCAAATAATATCGGATATAATATTTGTCCAGAATATGCCAAATTATACTAACTCAGCGACCCCGAAAACATAAAGTTCAGGTGGTCTGGTCTATCGCGCAGGGTACTTTTTTGTGGGCGTGTGTAATTATTTGCATTACTTACAGTTTTTTTTAAATATTTGACATACAATATTAGAGTCCAATCATACTTTGTATTGTTTTTTCAGCATCTCCTTTGCCATTTGGAGCCAGTGAGATATTCGAAAATTGCAGTTTAAGTTTACTCAAAGATATTTGTTTTGAAAATGATCTATCTCAACAAGAAAAACAAAATGATACAGAATTAGAAAATTCTACTTTGGTCGAATCTGCTAGCATGTTCATTTCAAATAGTAAACTTACTCAACCCCATGAAAAAGGTACCCATACTGACAATCGTGAAAAAGAAAACAATACAGATTTATATTCTTACTGTCTTTCAGTACAAGAAACTAATGATTACAGTTATGAGCCAATAGTTAGCAGTTCATCAATCGCAATAACAAACAACAATAATTCTAATCTATTAGGCAAAGGTGTTTTTGAACCTTCAGTGGAACATCAGAGTGAAGAATCGATTCAAAATACTGAACTACTGGATGATAATGATATGCGCGATATTGATAATGTGACTCCAATACCATCGTCTAATTACAGTTCTTTTGGTGAAGAAGAACCTATTCCCTCAGTACCATCGCTATTATCAAATGCATCTGCATCATCTCCTGTTTCACAGTATTACTCATCAACTGATATTTCAACTCCTACACGGCCCAAAAAAAGAAAATTTACTAAAAAAAGAGACAGTGGAAGATTGCGAGAACATTTTCGAAATGAGTGGATAGATTCAAAAAGAAAGAAGCTCAAAAATTTGGGGCAAGCGTATACCAGTAGGAATGGCAAGTTAAGGGATGGGAAAAAAATCGGTGAGCCATGTCAAAGCACATGTAAACTGAAGTGTTTCGAAAAACTTGACGAAGGCACAAGGACTGCTATATTTAATCAATTTTGGATGATTGGAGATCATTCTGATCAATATAACTTTATTGTTAACTATGTAGTAAGAATAAATAAAAAAAGAACTGTTACTCAGGGTGAATCACGAAGATCATACACGTATGTCTATCATTTGCCTATTACTCAAAATAATCAAAAGACGAAACTAGTGGTATGCAAGACGATGTTTTTAAATACTATTAGTTGTGGGCCAAAAATGATAAGAACAGCAATGAATAAGTTTTCTGCTACAAATAGGCTCACTCTGGTTGATAACAGAGGTCGACATGAGCACCATAAAACCTCTGTTGATGCAGAAATGATCAAAAGTGTGCTGGACCACGTCAAGTCATTTGAACCGGTCGATTCACATTATTGTCGTAAAGACAGTAATAAACTTTATTTAGATGGCTCTTTAAGTTTTATCCGCTTATTTAAATTATACAAAGAATGGTATGATCCAAATAAATATGGTAATAAATGTGAGTCGTTAAGGCAATACAGGGATATAGTTAACAAAAATATTAATTTATCATTTCACCAGCCTAAAAAAGATCAATGTCATGTTTGCCATTCTTTCAAAAACGGTTCTGTGACTCCAGAATATAAAATAAATTATGATAATCATATAATTAACAAAAATCTGGCTAGATCTTTAAAAGAAAAGGATAAACGTGATTCACAAAATGACACGAAAATTTTCTGCGCTACTTTTGATTTGCAAAAAGTGTTGTTGTCCCCAAGTGGTGAGATAAGTCTATTGTATTACAGTAAGCGGTTGAAAGTACATAACTTATCAGTTTTTGATATTGGGAACTTAATTGGTACCTGTTACTTATGGAACGAACAAATTGCAATGAAGGGATCGAACGAAATAGCGAGCTGTGTTTATGATATAATTAAATTAAAAAGTCAAGAAGGTTGTAACGACTTCAGATTTTGGTCAGACAACTGCGCCGGCCAAAACCGAAACAGGATTATGTTTTTCATGTATCTTTATGCAGCTAAACAGTTTAATTTGAATATAAAACACTCTTTTCTTGAGGTAGGCCACACTCAGAATGAAGGCGACTCCATACACGCCACCATTGAACGAGCTTCAAAATATAAAAATATTTACACACCCTCTGAATGGAGCTCATTGATTCGATGGGCAAAATCAAAAGGAAGTCCTTATAACGTCATAGACGTACCTCAAAATATGATTTATAACTTCAAAAAGATGCAGACAAATACGCAGTTTAATTGGACTAAAAACTCGGAAGGACAAAAAATCCTTTGGTCTAAAATAAAACAAATTCGTGTAAGCCGAGATGAATCATACGTTTTGTACTATAAATATGATTTGGGTGAAGATGGTATTGAAAATTATATTAAAATCTTAGATCAGTCAGTCAGTGTGCGAACAAGAAGACGAATTGCCGATATACCAACAGATATTCCTCTGCAACTATGTTACAATCAACTGTTACCGATACAACCTTCTAAGAAGAAAGACTTGCTGGATTTATGTCGAAAAAATATCATCCCACCTGTATACCACAGTTATTATGAGAATTTAGTAACATCTAATGACATTGTGACTACGAATGATAGCGAAAATGAAGACAATCATTAATTTTTACTTATTAATGAGTAAGGCTGATTTTGGACATTTTACTACTTGATTGTACTATTGAAATTTTTATTTTTGTTTACGCCAGTAAGGATTTTATTTTTGTTAAGTTTTTTTTTGATTTTATTGAGAAAATAATAATGTGAAATACATTTATTTTTATAAGCTTATTACGTGATTTTGTTAATCAAACTAAGATATTAAGTGATTTGTCTGTTAATTATTCTTAGGTAGATAATGCCAAAAAACCATTGAATACGGGTCCATAATTGTAGTTTAAAGAAACTTAAATTTTTGTTTCAATAAATGGTTAAAACTATTGTGATTTTTGTCTATTTTTTATATTACCTAACTGAAAACACAATTAGTAGGTTAGCAGATTCTAAAACGTATAAGTGTCAATGTGATTTAATTATCTAAATATCCAAATGGCTTTTATTATAATTAATTAATTATCAACTGTTTCAGTCCTTAATTGATTTCATGAGCAAAAATATTTAAAAATACTTATATTATGCAACTTGACATAATACACGTATATTGGCCAATTTGACACATTGGCCCTTTTATGGTGTTTTAAAATACAAATAATTTTAACAAAAATTAACGTAAAAGGGCCAATATGCAGTAAAAAAAAAACTGTTTAATATATATATAAAATGGTGTAGTATATATAAGTAGGACAATTGTCTTAGTAAACAAGCAAAGTTTCATAAATTTCGGTTTTATCAATCTTAAGTTACAGCAAGTTTAAACTTTGAATGCCTCTCCTGTAAAGTTGTCATTTTGCATTTTGGCCCTTATACGTAAGACCCATCGATATAAGCTTCATGCCGTGGTAAATAAAAATTCAGTAGACTCGTATCGGTGTTGAATTCCAGAAGTATGCAAAATGTACCGCAGTATCATCATCATTCATTGACGCTATTTTAATGCACACCTTAATTACACCTGTTGAACGCGAAAGCTCCTGATTGATCTCTGTAATAATTATCAGAGACTGAATCTGAACACGTTTTTGTCAGAACAGTGAATAGTCATGCAACATTCAACCTTTGAAAGTTGTTCGACGGTTGTTGTTTGGGTATCATGAGTAAGGCGATAATAAATCAGCCTTACTCAACCATGGAGTAGGAAAGTGGCATTTTTTGCGCCAGGAAACCACATATAGTCTGTGCCAGATGTGAAAAAAATAAAATTTGTTGACACCCGCCTTCCAATGTAATCAAATATTTCAAAACGATACGAAAAAAATGTAAAGAAAGTTTCGCTAACACGGTCAAAACAGTAATTTGAATACATTGGTAGGCGGGTGTCAACGACTTTTATTTTTCTCACATCTGGCACAGACTATAGCTAATGTAATGTGTAACCACGCAACAAAAATACCTTAAAACTAGCTGTCTATCTCTATCCGAAATAGACCTGCAAACGTACGGTTAGCAACAAAAATAATATAAAGCGTGTAATGAGCGACTCGTACAACACACTTCATTCAAATTGACAAAAAATCATTCGAAATATTTTATTTTGCTTTGAGTAAAATTTATATCTGTTCCAATTTAAAAAAAAAAATACACATACACCGACATTAACTCACACCTTTATCTGTGGGACAAAAACTAAAGAACACAATCTACTGCGATTCTTACTTGTACTTTTTGCTTCATTTACGTTCATACATCTGGTCATTCACGCACGCCGCCGCCGGTTGTAATCAGTAGGTATTACGCATTTGACCTTTCTGAAGAACATCACCAATAAGGTCATCATGTCCCTCAAAGTATGTAGGGATCTGAGGTGTTACATGAATGGATAGAATAAGAAATTAGTACATATAAGGGAGTCTGAAAGTTTTGTGTATGAATGTCAACAGCTATAAGAGAAGAGGAAAACCAACGAAACGATGGATGGACTGTGGTTAGAAAGGGAAACTACCAAAATGACGCCTATTAGAGAAGAATATGCGAAACATACACATGACATGTTGCGCCGACCCTAAGTAAATTGGGCTCAGGGCTAGAAACATAATGAAATGTTTATTTATGTTAGCAGATCTTATAAGAGACTTTTTACACATCATTCATTCTGTTGGTCAGTATTTTGAAAACTGGATGGCGCGCGCATTTCCTAGCTGACCGATCCCTGACAAGAAATATCGAACCAAACTCATAGGTCACGATCTCTTTGGAAGTCCAAACATTCTATTATTTGAATTGTATGTAAGTTAAACATTACAGGGCCATATCTGGAAGAACCATTTGCAAAAAAAAAGCCATTGCAACTTTAAGCTGACCAGTCTCAACATAAGGTATATATCGAGTAGCTCAACTTCATTTGACGGAGTTTAATGACCCGTCACGAGGCATTACCAGATCTGCAGGACATTTACGTAGGCCATATTCTAAATATTCAAAACCGCCAGACAGTTATAAATTCACGTATTCAATATAACCCGCATAGTACTCATATTCACATTCAGTTTACTCTTTGAATGTCATCAAAATAATCGTAGTGCTATTTTCATTAATGATATCAAGTAAATCAATAAATATAAAACTGATAATATTATTCCAATATACTTAGCATATAACATAGTTTGTTGCTTGGTACAGACGTCAGCACATCGAGCAACTACAATCTGCCAAATTTCTTTAATAGATTTTCAACTTTATCGCTGCAGACTTTATGTTCAAAGTTGATTGAGAGAATTTGACAGTTTCGGGTACCTCGATGTGCTTACGTCTGTACATTGGAGTAACTTACTAATCCCAAGCCTATGTGTTATCTAAGTAATCTTTAACTTTTTTAAACCTTCTTGATAGAGTTATAGTAGTTATAGTATACGTGTTACCAAAATGGCAACAATCAAGGCTGTCAACTTTATAAATTGAATTTTGAACCCATGGCTGAACGCTAACCCCTAAAATACAGGTCCAGGCCTAGTTTGGGGGTTAGGATCTATTTTGTGACAATACATTCATGTGCTATCTCATTATAACTGGCTTGTAGCATGTATTTTTAAGAGTCAAATAAATGTTTTTATTTTAGAGTTTGTGTTTATTAAATAATTTACATTTATCGAAGCTTAGTTCTTTAACATGGCTTGGTACTTTTGCTGTCAAAACGTACTTTGGCACTTAAAGGAATTAAAATTGTTTTGGAGCCTTGTCATAGGTACTATATGTAAATATTTGTTTCTAGTATTTATGTTACAACTGTCGCTGTGTTCGGAATATATATTATTATTATTATTTTTGGCTTAAGTTCTCATAAATACATTCTATGTTTACTTTCTTTTTATCTCTCAGCAAATGCCGACAACTCAGGTGAAAAATTGCTCGAAATGGAGAATGATGATGTCCTTCTAGGGTATCCCTTCCCAGCGTTTCCACTAACATTTTCCTTATAAATACCCCTTGTTCTTAGATTTTGTTACTGCATACCTTTTATTCAGCTCAGTATTCTTGATTAAAAAACCTCACTCACAAAATTATATTTCGTTTCTGACTGTACCTTACATGTACAATACTTTAGAGCACCACAGAGACTCGGTTGACATTTTCATTAAAATTAATAGAGGGACAGATAAAACTGAGGAGAGTTTGTAAAAGTCCGGGTCTTTCGTATTAAACATGTATGCAGAGGTGAATACGGTACACACGATATATCAAGCTATATGTTTACCTTTACCAAATTACCGGACCACTCTTTCTACGGAAAATATATACAATGTCAGATAAATTTAAGAGGGGAATATAAAGTTTGATTATGTCGTCGTGAGTACATCTAGATCTCAAAGCACATAGGCTTTTGGCAAAATTTTGGAAAGGTTATTTTTCAAGTTGATGATGTGTGGATAATAACAGCACATGAAGGTAGTCAAAGACGTAAAATGACGGATAACAACTTAATTTTACCAGCCGAGTAAGTAAAAAACTTTGACACAGACATATTTACAGATCATCATTTGCCTAGCCTTTTCCCAACTATGTTGGGATCGGTTTCCAGTCTAAGTAGATACAGCTGAATACCAGTATTTTACATAGAGCGACTGCCTATCTGACCTCCACAACCCAATTACTGAGTAATACGATATCCTTTAAGCTATTAATGTTCATGAGAAATACCAATCAGCATCTAAGGAAGGTAAATATATATAATCAGGAACCAACATGACAGCTGATTGAATTCCTACAAGTTAGATAGTTAAACACTATAATTCAAGTATACACTATCAAGTATAACACTATAATACTACCCATTATGCTCTATCACAAATCAATCATTGTTAGCATACCACTAATAGTTTCACTGTTGAAACAACAAAGTACTTAATTTAATTGATTTCCATCGTGGGTAGATGTGATTACGTACCCTCCAAGAACATGTTAGTTAAGGTTTAAGTTTACAATAATGTGCTTCAGTCCTGCCTTTATTACGTCCTTTACCCCTTAAGAACCGTAACCCTTTTCCTCCGCGACTTTTACGGTCTTCTGAAGATTTATAAGTCAATTATGTATGGGTCTTAAATCTTTTTTAGGTATCCAAGGTAACTATAACTCTTTCGATCTTCAAGGGCTGCTGACATTTTAATAATCTGCTTAGATTGTCGAAGGCTTGTGGGGAATCGAAAATTCTTTTCTTATTTCGATCAACGCTGTTATCGTGTATAGGTTTTTTTGGAGACAACAGGAAATGAACTCGAATTCCCGATTTAACCTCCCCTGAAGGGAGGATAAATTGAGAATCTTTTCATTTTCTTCTTATACTCCAATATTGCTTACCCCTGTTCCTGTGTTTTCTTTATTCGTAACTGGTAAACACAGATTTCCATCAAAGAGCGACAACAGAGCGATACGATTAACTCGCTGCTGAAAATTGATTATTCCACCCTTTAAGTTCTAAATTCCATCCCCCGAAAACCGGCTTAATTTACTCAATTGAGCAATATTCAAAATCAAACACGTATACTATATATAGATCTAAACAAATGCGTAAACACAGCCGTATAATCTCTTAATGAGCTTACACACATTATACTCGCGGAATCCGCTTACAATTTATTAGGGCCGTTCCAGAGCATACATAAGTTATGTTTATGTTCGTGTAAAACGGACTTAAGACGAACTTCGTCGCATTTGGTGTAACGTCAACATAAAACGGAATTGAGTCGTCGAGATTTTCAAAGAGAATGGACTTTTTTATAGAGAAACTGTAAAAGGTGATGTGTTTCGTGCCTTGAGTGGGATATTCGCCGATGTATGTGTTAGTAAGTGATGGGAATGTCATGTTTAGTTGTAGTTCTGAGTGCTTTGAAACTTACTAAAATACTATCTAGTAATAAAATGCTAATGATTGAATATTTGCATCCTCTTAAACACCCATGATAGTCTATTACATCTTTGCTAAGTACCCATAAAGTATGTATATTTATGCCATAAAAATTCTTATACTTGTTTAAGCTATAATTCCATAAACAAGAATAGTAGTGGTAAAGAATAGAATTTTGTCTAAAAATATTATATTTCACATGAATATAAAAAGTGAACAAAACATTGGAAATAAAGAAAAATCTTACTAAAATACGTCCGCCTCGGGCTATTTGATTAGACCGAAGAGAAATGGACGTACCCGTATGTATGGTACAAGTTCTGTAGACTTAGCGATATTGAAAATCTGAGTCAAATTAAATTTGCTCGCGAAGTTAGTACGTGTTGGTTTTTTAAATATATTTCTTTATACGAAAAACAAAAGATGGTGGAAAGAAAGAACGATTTTTATTACACAGAAAGTCACATACTCATTCGTACTCATTTTAATTTTGTAGACTAAAATGATAGCTGCTTTAGACCTTTTTTGTTAACGTGACAGGTAAGTGACAGGGGTCATTTTGGCCTAACAAATTAAATATTAGAGTATGCACAAAATAAGCGCAGAATGAGAAGCGCAAAACTGTTGAACGACGGTAAAATTAAAAATCAGTAAATGCATACGTCTTGGTTCTAACGTAGTTTCTACTAAAGGTCTATGAGTCAACAAGCGAAAAATGGCCTGTTCTATTTTTAATTTATGAAGATAGCGTTTTCTTTTGCACATTTTTGACATCGCTTCGGAGAAATCTTTCTACAATATTTCTTTGTGTCCTTTATTTCTTCCGTTTCTAACGGAGGTCCTGCTTCACCTATACTGGTTATTTTACTTGGCTTGCCTTTATTAACCTAAAGATTCTCTAACAAACAAGGATCTCTCTTTAACTATACAGAATAAAGAAATGACAGTATCTCACCTATCAGGTTAAAGATCGAATAATTATAATTCATTATCATTTTAGCTGAAAAATGTCCACTGCTGGGCATAGGTCTCCCCCAAACTGCGCCACTTCAACTGGTTCTGTGCTTCCGCCATCAAACGGATTCTTGCGGCTTTCACAAGGTCAATTAAGGCAAAAAATTATACTTACGTTTTCTAATAATGTTCAAGAAAATATTCTGTAGATTATAACGAGAAAAACAGCCGAATATACATACATTATAAAAACTACGGATACGTTCAAAGAAAAAAGTAAATTGCTAAATCTTCTATTGCTTGAACCAACCCCAAAAGTCCTTTTTATCTTAACATGTAGGCCGTCAATGATGGAACGACAAATAAAAGTAAAAGTAGTACCGGAAAACCCGTACTAATACATCATTTTGTATTTAAACTAAGCTAGACATGTTTCTAAAATCTTCGCATTTGTGAACGTTCACATTTGATGGATGGTCATATACTAGGTCTAAACTTTGAGTACCCTTTATGATTCATGCATGTAGTTTGTAGATGATATCGGTAGGGTAAATATTTGAAGAGGTACTTTTGAATTAATTAAAGCCCGTCTGGCATTCTGTTGTTTGAATATGCAAAGGTCCCGTTTTTCTATAGAAATCGATTTGATCATTTTGTTGTAAGTCACATTACCGTGCTTACTGCCTTCATGTATTAGTAAACGCAAACACATATACCAGTCAATTCCAACACAGGAAAAAACGTAAATTTGTATTCAGAAATTGTAAATATCCGTTTTGCATATTTATGTGGTACGAAGACTTTGTTCGTACCTAAAGAGTAATAACAATTGTTATATTTTTGATTCATAGATCGATCGAATGTATTTTCCTCGTTCGTCCTAAACTGGTAGCTTAAAAAAAACCAGCTGCCGCGCCATCGACCCGGGCGTGGTACTAAGCTGGTAGATTTTTTTGTGGGTGGGAAATCATCGAATGACGCCTTTCCCTGCCAGGGTCGCGAGATTTGTTCGAAAGAGACACTCTCTCTCTCTCTTTCGAAAAAATCTCGCGACCCTATCAGGCATCGGTCCCAGCGGACCCCTTCAATTTTGCTGAAATTTCTTTGAGATGTCCTTACCGGGCGGTGAGCTACCTATTGCTCGCCTGTAAGTCTGCGTGTACGGTGGCCGGAAGTCTGCGATAGACTCCCGACGGCGGCAGCTTGGGCGTTAAGGCGTGCAGACTGTCTCTCCCTCACGTACTCCGCCTCCACCTTCAGGAGCATTACTGCTGCCCATGCCCTCTCGCTCCGTACCATGGCCAAGGCTAGTAGCCTGGAGTCTGGATTTCGACCCGGTTCATATAAAGAGATTCAGTCCGATTGCAAATGACACATCTACCCCGGCAAAAAAGGCGTTTAAAGAAATGGAACATAACGATTCAAAGTTAATGAAAATTGGTGCCTGGAGGATAAATTTCGACAAGATACTTATTGAAAACTGTCACGTAAATAGTTGGACAAAGTTTTTCGAAACTTAAATCACCAATTCCAGGGAAAATTAGCCAAAGTTTCGAATTTCGTAAATTATCGAATAATTTAAACTTTGTCCAAGTTTATTGATTTCTCACCGAAGTTAGTCAAACATGTTATAGCTTGGAGCGAAAAACATAGTAATATGCCAATAAAATAACCTAATAAAATTAAAGTTCTTCAATGTCATCAGAAACGTATCAAGTACCTTTTTCGTGTCACATAAAAATTATGATATTAATTATGTACATGCAAATCTAACAGAAGTCTTCCCAGCACATCGAAAAAAGCACGCTAAGGAGTGCGTAGAAGATCTAATGCACGAAAAAGTCCCACTACGATATTTTTTGTCCGTGAGATTATGGACTAGTTAGTATAGCCACAAGTGAGGTTAGTTTTATTTGTCCAATCCTCATCAGCATCAGTATAATTTTAGCCAAAAGATGTCCACTCTTGGACATTGTGTAGATCCCCCTCAAGCACCGCCACTTCGATCAATTCTGTGCTTCTCGCGTCCAGTGGATTCCAGCAGCCTTCACCAGGTCATCTATCCATCATGTGAGCGGCTTTGTTTCCATCCTTCTTGTTTATTCAATATTCATTCAAATAGTCTAGTTTACTTCCATAATATAAACAACATAACTCAATTAGGTACATAATTATATCATCTTTCATTGCATTGAATTACACCGTCATATAAAGTCTCCTCTCCAAATCCGCTAAAGCGAAAGTCTGTAATTAGTCATGTCCCAGATACAGCATCCTGACTTAATGTGCTACCTGCTACTTAAAGCGGCTGGATTACATCCCAAACTCAATTTGTCTTGAGTTCTCGCTTTAAAGTATTAATAAGTCAAGCTATGAAGATACAGAGCGAGGGAAACTGGCTTTAACTTTGAAAGAGATTAGAATTATTCATACTTGGCTGTTTTCAAACAACACGTCGAAATGTATGACGATAATAATAGGAATAAAACAAACGTTGAATTTCTTAAACGTAACTGAGAGAGAGGTTTTAAGATAATATATGTATAATTGTGAAAGATTGATGTGAAGTTTGAAAGGGTTGATAACGATGATGACGGTAGATAAAGATGTATGGTAGATGACGGCATAATGCGCCTACCTCAAATATACTGGGATAAGGGTCCTGCCCTTGGATGATGATGACGCATTAGCAGAAACATCGGTTCAGCCCATGACCGCATGGTCTGCACTTATTTTTGTTACATTATTTATAGTACACCTAACTAGGAATAAATTCCCTAGTCTAGAAAAATCAAGGTTAGGAAACCTGAATGAAACTAATATTTTAAAGGAAAATGGTTTGACTTTTTGTATGTTTGTTTTTTTATGCTTTCACGCTCAACCGACTAAATGAATTCGCTTGACGTTTAGCACATGAGGAATCCATGACCTAGAAATATATAAGGTCACCCGGGGCGAAAGCAACTAACAAAAATTATTTTGAAACTTTGCTACCCTCCACCGTGAGCTACTTAAATAATAAGGATATTCTAATAAATGCACTTCATTGCACAGCTTTCGATGAACAGTTTCGACATAAATTAAGTTACAAATAAACTATGGTTTTTCATTAATTTGCATTATTGTTGAATAAGACCAGTAAAAGTTACATTCACCCCACTTTGGGGTAAATGTGACTATTCGTTATAACTCTGTTGTAATCTGTTTCTAAATGTTGTTGTCAAGAGTACATGTAGATGCACACAGAATTATCTGTAAAAGTTATCTATAGTCGCTGAGATACAGTTCAGTTTCAAGCAAATTTACTTTTCTTTTTTTATGGGGTGAATGCGACTGTCTTCCATACTGACTAGTGTTGAGATGTAGTACCTACCTACTACGTATCGATAAATATTTGTGATCGATAATTAACAATAATGAAAGGTTTAACACAAAATCGCAAAAACGCAAAATCGATCTGAGTGTTCATTAAGTATATTATACTCAGCTGGAGTAATTCTATTTTATTAATGGAATTTAGGACATATAATAAAAGCAGGAAAGGATTCTTGTGACTTGTGTATGTAAAATGCTTTGACAAATATACGATAAGTACGCATTGTATTGATGCCTAATCTAATGTTTAGGATTTAGGTAAAAAAAAGCGATTTCTGTCTGTAATTTGAAAGTTTATTTAAAAAATTATGTAAAAAAAACTTAGGATAATTCTCAGTCAAAATCAAATAAAACTAATAATTCCGTATTAATCGGTAAAATAAAATAAACAAAAACAGTCTAAACAGAACTTTGTTCTTAGCAAAAAACAACTTTAAAACATTTTTCCTTAAGTAATCACTAATTAACATTACTCATTTTCAATTACTACTCTCAATTACGAGAATTTTAATAAAAATATTTATTTTCGTACAAAAATAATAATAATAATATTCCACAACTATCACACAACGCCATCTAGTCCCAAGCTAAGCAGAGCTTAGGGTACTAGATTAGGGTTTATTAAGATTTAATAAACATATTTTTTCTTCGTACAAACCGTTTGTAATTTTTCTATCAGACTAATAGAATACTATCATATTTAACGGTAATATGTCTAAACATTATAACAGTCTTCACAACTTTGGTACTTTGTGCAAAATATGACTTTATTAACTTAATCAATAATTAATTTAACTTAATCAACTGTTTTTCCTTTACTAGTCGTACAGCTTCAAGAAGTGTTTCAGAGCAATAAGTTTTCTCCTTTTTTCTTTTATAGTTTGGACCATCTGATAACAAAATTTGTATTTTGTATTAACTTAGTACATTTTTTATTTAAGCTATCTATTTCATTTTGTTAAAACTACGCAAAATCTAAAACACTTCATACTAATTGCAGCTAAACATTTATGCAAATACGTAAAATTCACTTATCGAAATATCGACACGGAACTTCACTAGTAATTTGCAGTTTTCGTACAAAAAGCATGGGGCGATTGTAACTGCAAAAATAGTTGCAATAACCCACGTGCATGAAAAGTTGAGGTTAATGTAACTATATCAATAAAATGTTAATTATAACACCTAGAGTTTAACGAAATATACCAAAATACTGACGTTTTATCTTAGTTTTAGGATGCACTTCTATTTTTCCTTGCAACGACTTGAAATATTTCTAATGTCACAAAATAAAACACAAGACGCGGCAACACGTTGCTCCAAAATGGCGGCTGACAGAAAATGATCTTGCAGTACTACAGTAGGTGAACTAGCGATGCCATCTATACTTTATTTGAAAAAACTATGATTCCGCTTTACTCCAATAGATAGAGCTATCTACAAAAATGATTAGATTGAGAGAAAATTGAATTAGTTGCTTTAGCCCCATAGTTGCTTTCGCCCCGGGTGACCTTAGGACATTTTTCTTACTTTTTATTCCGATATTCCTACGGGATCGAGACTTATGTGAGCGATACCGCGGGGATCAGCTAGTAGTTAATATAAGTCTAATTTCACCAACCCGTCTTGAGCATGCATGGTGATCAATGGTCATGTCTTCTCTGTCTGAGAAGATACCTTGGCCCTGCAGTCAGACAAAAATACACTGCAGGTGTTATTTTATAGTACTACAAATAATTTTTCCGTCTTCTCCATTGCCACAGTGTTACATTCCCCATGCCTTGTCTTATTCATACCTCATCTTGGTTGCAAGGTAACATATCAGAGTGAAACAAACAAATCAAGCCGACACTGTTCCACCGTATCGCAATTGTTTTTCTTTAACAAAGAACATTGTGTCATCCTTGGAAATACGGGCAAGTTGTAGTACAAAAATAACAATGTGTGTAGTGTTTATTGAACCAATCAATAAACACTAGAGTCTGTGTTGTTTTGTAGTAGGTATCATTGTAAATATTGTAGATTTATTATTTGTTATGAGTGGATGATATGAAAAGATTTTTACACATCTGCGTAATAGAGGAAGCCCTTTTCATTTACTTGATAGATGTATGTATATTTTTAACCGACGAAAAAAACGGAGGAGGTTATCAATTCGACGCGTATATATATTTTTGTTATTTTTATGTATGACCACGCATAACTTTTTACATAGTAGTCCGATTGTGATAATTCTTTTTTTATTGGAAAGGGTATACTCCGAAAGTATTCCCATATAAATTTGGAAAACAAAATCGAACCCTGAGGGTCTGAAAACAGGGGATGATTGATTGTGCACTCACTGATTGTAATATATAACCACGCATATCTTTATACAGAGTAGTCCGATTTTGATAATTCTTTTTTCATTGGATAGGGAATACCTTGTCAAGTATTATTAGTATATGAAAGCCACAAAAAAATTTAAAATAAAAACTTTTTAACAAAAAAAATTACCGCCGAAAAAACTGAAAAGCAAAAAATAATAAACCTTAAAATTTTGAGTCGGCGCTGAAAAATTAATGAACAAAGATCACTCAAAGCACCGACTCATAATTTTAAGGTTTATTATTTTTTGCTTTTCAGTTTTTTCGGCGGTTTAATTTTTTGTTATTTGGACCATTTTTAGGACACATAAGGGTTTCGCCTTGAAAATATTTCTTCATCTTAAACTCGACCGCAGCGGTTAAAATGCATAAAATGGGTTTCTTAATCTTCTGTGATACCTTTGTGATCATTATGGCATCATCCATTTCTAGTTATTCATCTGCCTAGCCTTTTCCCAACTATGTAAGGGTCGGCTTCCACTCTAACTGGAAGCAGCTGCATACCATTATTTTACATGTAGCGACTGTCTATCTGACCTCCACAACCCATTTACTGAGCAATACGTTACCCCTTGGTAAGACTGGTTGTCAGACTTTTAGGCTTCTGATGACCCGTAACGACTATCAAAGATCCACAAATTAACGTGCTTTTCGAGGCATGGAGGAGTCTTGATATGTTAAGATGGTCACCCATCCACGAACCAACCTCGGCAAGCGTAGCTTAACCTGATTGAACGAGCCATGCTGTACTAATTACTTAACCACAAGCTTCACTAGTTATTATCTGAATTAAATGGGATGTTCTTAGCTGTTGTGTAACACTAAATAAACACCTTAATATCATTCTAACCTTATCTAATCTCCAGCCAAGGTCGCGAGATTTGTTCGATAGAGATACAGTGGCCCTGGCATAATTATAGGCAACTAAAGGAACACGGGTGGGTTTTAGTCAGAAAACGTCTGACACGCCCTCCCGCTGCGCCCAGAGCGGGAGACGTCATTTGATAATTTCCCACCCACAAAAAAAAACCTTATCTAACCTAACGATGTTAGTACTTCATAATTTAACGTCAATACAAAATCTTTCGTGATTTTAAACGTGCAAACAAGTTACTATGAGGAAAAGATAAAATTATTACCAGTTCCGAAGAGCAAAGTGAGACATATTGAGGAAGCCCACGTTTTTCATAATAAATTCATTGCACGTTCGTTTTGGAAACTTCTGATTCCACCATCTTCACTTACACGTTTCGATTGATCGTGATTGGTTGCTTCGAAATCTTCATATTACCATCAATATCATTATTTGTTTTTTTTTGATGATTATCTTTTTCTTTTCATTCACTTTGATTATCTCCTTGACATTTCGTAAAAGGCGACTCAGGGACTTACTAGAGAATGGGCAGCAGCGTTCTCTATGCATTTTACGACCATACTGCGATCGCCAACCCGCCTGCCAAGCGTAGCGATTATGGCAAAGCCTCCCAAATTGGGGGAGGCCTAAGTCCAGCAGTGGACGTCTTACGGCTGAAATGATGATGATGATGATGATCTTCTTGACATTGAGACTCTTACAGAATGTTTTGATATTCTGCATCTTGGTCTTGCATGTCGTTTGTTTTCGATTATCTGTAATGTATGCCATGTCTAGGGCCCTGGCAGGACATTCGGTAAGACATTTCATTTACCACTCAACTGTCCAAAAATACTACAGCATCTAAAAAAGGAGAGTTGTACGTCCTTGGACACTGTAACATCCAAAGCGATGAGTCTTCATTTCTTTCATCTATTTTTAAATTGCAGTATTATTTGGTGAGTCCTACAGATTATATGGATAGCAAACAATATTGTAACTAAAAGCAGGAGATGGAGGGTAACATTTTTCATCTTTATCAACAATTTTTTTGTTAAGTTGACTCGTGTGATGTGAGTGTCGTGCACCGAGTTTCAGCGAATAATAATGTTAAAATTACCATGTGTTTTATTTATCGTACGAGTGATACGCAACAAATAAACTAGTAGGTTCGTGCTCTACAGAGATGTATACATACCACAGTTGAATGTGATAAATCGAAACTAATTCTTATTTCAAAGTACTGTAGTTTCGAAATAAATGGCCTTTTTTAGTCTCGACCATGTAGTTTTATATTTCTAAGTGGCATCGATTATAATTGACGCTTAAGAAATAAATAACTGTGATTTGTATTATTTTATATTTCTTTTATATATTTTTTCGTTTTCCGTAGTTTTTTTCTTTACTTTAGCTTGTAATGGTGATGTAACTAGTAGGTATATCGCCAGCTAAACGGTCGCGTGAGCTGGACGGTTAAGTGGCTAACGATAAAAGTCAAAGCATTTATTTCAAATAGGCAAATGAAAGGCATTTTTAAACGTCAACAATTAATATAAACTGAAACTGTTAGGTGGTTATAGAACAAAATTTGTTCATCCGACGATCCGATTTTGAACCCATACATTCCCTTTATCGAAGTTATTACACTAGCTCAAAAGTGTACAAGCAATATACATATATCTATATAACTCAAACGGAACTAAGAACACAAAATATGCAATCTAAAACATAACTCAAATAAAATCGCAGAAACTTGGCGAACTTGCTTTAGAAGATCTTATTATATGACTTATTCCACGTTCCCGAGCCAAATGTCATCACTTTAATGCATGCAAAGTTTGCTATAGAACCGTGTTCAGAATAGTTGTTCTATTTTTGGTGAGTTCTATTTGAAATGGCTGATGAAGAGATATGGAATTTTGAGCTTGATGATTTGGAAACGCGTGCGTGAATTTTAACATCGATGCTGATAAAGTAAATTTTATACTGGTCTGTTCCAAACCCAACTTTGTTATTAAATTTTAGACCACACGAACTTGTCCACTTTATATAAAATCTAATTTTCTCTCTAGCGTTAAAAGGCTCGTCACACACACACATGGGACATGGGACTTTATAATTTAGGTTTACCTTTAGGTACAGCTCTGCCCTTCCCATCACGGATGATGAACCAAACAAAAATAATGTTATGTTATTCAGAAGTAAAGAAGAACACTACACGTGTTGAAATTCTCTTTATTTATGAGTTCTGTTTTATATCCACGATATCATTTATATGAATGACTTTCATTTCCTTTTTCATAAGTATAATTTCTACCTCTGCACATTTCTCTTTCATCTCATAATGTTGTTAATAAACACCAAGTCAATTCATTCAGACACCAATCAATGGACCTATTCATATGCATAACGGAGAAACCTACTTCAATACAACTCCTGCTGATCAATCAGAACTGTTGGCCCTGATTGCAATTAGCTATAACGACTGACGTCTTTGATAGAAACCCATACAATTTAACGAATGTCTACTTGCTTTAAACGTTCTCAATTTTGACACAAATTGAATCGAAGAGCGGCCAATTCAGGAAATGCAATGTCGCATATTTGACGACGGATGGGGTGGAAGTAATACTGAAATTGACTGAATAAAATCGACTTTGTACATGGAAAAGTTCGTATTAGTTCGTTCGTTGGTTTGTGTGATATGAGTATTTATGATATGATTATTATTAAGTATCAATGAGTAGTCACTTTTCTTGCTTATCTTCGATTATTCTGGAATCGTCTTCAATGTGAATTTTCACATTATTTGCTGGTGATGCTTATTTCATAAACTGTCACTTTATAGAAGAGAAACCATTCTTAAATAGTTTTATATCTACTCTAAATATTATATCAAAATTATATGGTTTTGACGATCCTATAACCAGTGAACAGTTGCGTCACAACACGTTGTAGTTGCGACGCTCTTCTCCACGTTCACTAAAACTACGATTTCTCAGAAATTCCACATTGTAGATCAACAAAACTAATTTATTTGAAATTATTATGAAATTAACTATCGAATTATTTAAGGTATAGTACAGTTTCACCTTATATATTGCAAATTCGACGTTGGAAATAAGATTAGCGAGTTTTCCCAGTTTTTGTACAAAAGTAGTCATATTTATGAAATTGTAGCATTATTTCCAAAAGTTATTATTTAATTTACATAAATATACATTCTTTTACAATAATTAGCCGAAAGAACATCATTTTTTTCATATCACAAGCGATACAATTTTCGTCAGGTAGTAGACCCGAACCACGATGCTTTAAAAATTGTGACTATTGAAAGTGGATTTTACACAAAATCACTACTTATCTGTAACGCAAATATATTCAGCTAATCGCGGTCTATGACTCCAGTCATAGATAGGGTCCACCCTATACAGCAAATAAACAGCCATTATAGAATATTTAACAGGATCAAAACCCGCGCAGTATTATAGGAACCTATAACTGACGAGTTGTTACAATCTACACGAGTAGTTTCAAACCAGTCTAGTTCATATCATGTTGCTTCTGTCCTCATAAATATTTATCAGTAAAGGCTTATGCAGAACGTTTGAAACTCAGAGGTTTATTAAAATTAGAACAGGACTGGGTACTCATCATTTTGTAAAGTTTTAAATGTCGAGGAGAGTTTAGTTGATACATTATTTAAGATAGGTTTAGAATATATTTCCATGGTCGTTTAAATTAGATGCGATTACATAGTAGATTTTCATAGATCTTAAAAAAATTCGAGAAACAAAAAACATTTTTTTTGCAGATGATCTTTGATTTTCAGTTCACTGTCCGCCAAATCCATGAAAATGAGACCAATGATTAAAAAATAACATGTTCGCAGCTACCATCTTGGATTTACATTTTGAATTAACTATTGGATTTAGCATCCTCGAGAACGATGAAAACGATATCTTGCTGTTACATTAAATACAAAGCCGCGTATCCTTTTTTTCCGTTTTGTAGCAATTTCCACAAGTTTACTCCTACTGCAACTTGCGCTGAAGAACTTCGTTCCAAAAACAATCACTAGTTGACACAATTACAGAAATAAACGGTATTTAAAAAGTCAAGCGGGATTTTGTTGAGATAACGACAGCAATTTGGCGTTTGTTTTAATGCACGTATAAAAGGATGAATCTCAATTTCAACCAGTATTTTGTTTGAAATCAAACTTTCCACATACATACCTCGTTCACCACCACGCTAATGAGAAACAAGTAGCTAAATTCATAATAATTTTAATGAGAATGCTTTACAAAAGTAATCTGTTTCCAACTTTGTCATTACCCG
Source organism: Aporophyla nigra (assembly GCA_947507805.1). NCBI lineage: Eukaryota > Metazoa > Arthropoda > Insecta > Lepidoptera > Noctuidae > Aporophyla > Aporophyla nigra. The sequence continues at coordinate 12,529,793 of OX382315.1, read as the reverse complement.
GTTCGTCGCTAGGGTATATAAATAATTCACAATTTTCTGTGACAAGACACGCACAAATTAAAATATAATTGCTTACTCGTACATGTTTTACTTTACGCCAAGCATTTTGATCGGAGACAGAAAATTTCGCTTTAGAATAATTGTTACCGTTTTAATAAAAGATGATTGTTATTATATTTCTGTATATCATTGTAAAGAGTTAGATTAATTAAACATACTTAGCTTTTTACACAGTATAATTTTATTGCACTGTAGTATTGGCACTGACTTGTTGTAGATGAGTTTGAACCCAGGCAAGCATTTAACTTTGCGTAGATAATTTCATCACCACTGCTCTCTAAACGGTTAAGGAAAACATCGTGCGATTTCTCGTTCATAATATTAAAAAAACAGGAACAAACTTCCAGTCAAAATCAATGGGACTCAGAAGACTGCCTTTCTAATGGATTAACTAAATATTTTTTTCTCACATTTATTAGGCACAACAATTTTTTTACGACCTCAACATCATTTTTTTACTACTATCACAATTTTATTTCGGGTCGGTTTTCAGGAGAACGTGTTATTTTCTTCCATACTTTTGTATAAATCGTCATCTCAGTAGTCACCAACTGTCTAGTCATATCGTCTTTCACACAGTCCATCCATAGATTGTATGATCTTTCCCAATTAGCCTATAGCTAATCATTATATACCTATATATATTACCTATAGCACCTTTATCATTGTTTTTCACTTTATTTTTATCAGTTTTAAGGTTTTATTTTAAAACTAGCTTCTGCTCGCGACTTCGTCCGCGTTAAATTTCTTGTTACCCCGACCCTTCCCGGCGCGTCGAATCGCCTACCCGTGCGATTTTCCCCGTTTTCGCAACATTTTTCATTACTGCTCCGCTCCTTTTGATTGTAACGTAATGTTATATAGCCTATAGCCTTCCTCGATAAATAGGCTACCTCGATAAAAAGATTTTTTCTATTCGGACCAGTAGTTCCTGAGATTAGCGCGTTCAATCAAACAAAGAAACAAACTCTTCAGCTTTATAATATTAGTATAGATACACACACACACAGGCCTGTTGGTCTAGTGGTTAGTGACCCTGACTGCTATGCCGGAGGTCGTGGGTTCGATTCCCACCCAGGACAAATGTTTGTGTGATGAGCATGATCATTTGTTCTGTGTCTGGGCGTAATTTATCTATAATATGTATGTATTTAGAAATATATAAGTATGTTTATCAGTTGTCTAGTACCCATAACACAAGCTCTGCTTAGCTTGGGACTAGATGGCGTTGTGTGATAGTTGTGGAATATTATTATTATTATTTTATTATTATAGATGATATAATGCCAATAATCGCAATTTTCTTTCTTTCTAATATTTTCACGACCTTAATTCAAAAAAATACCCTAAACCTTATACTATTACCGATAATTTCATATATAGAATCGATAAACATACACGCCGCCAAAGCCCTTAATGTACGCTCACTTGAATTTTCACAAGCCTCCCGAAATCGGTCACGTATTGGAAGGTCCGAAATATGAGCAGTCTTACGAAGATTTTAGATTGCCCAAACCTCTGCTTATAAATCCAGGGCTCTTATTGGCGGAATTGTGAGATTATATGGGTATTACAACGGTAATTCAGGTGGGATTCTGAATAATAATATTGAATGTGTAGGTCAGCTCTTGAGTATGTACTGTACTGGGGTACGTAGGAGCTTGTGAAGGATTATTTCAAGCGATACTACATCAATTAGACTGAGTCATTGGTCTTTAGTGATCGAAAGTGCAACTACCAAGCATGAGAACCTGGGTTTGATCCTCGGAACGGGAAATGTCTTATTGGGTTTTTCTATCTGGAAATAACAACAAGCAATTGCAAAAACATTTGTGGTCTTCTATATTTATGTATTTTTACTTTTGAATGTTTGTATACTTCAATGAATTAATAAATAAGTCGATTAATTACAATCCTTACCGAGGCGTAAGCTGCTAGATCGACCCATGCGGCTAATATTACTTAACGAGAACAATAAATTGATGAAATAAATTGCACTAAGTGAATTGCGCGCTTGCTTAAGTGACCCAAATATTACTACCCGTAAATCGGAATGGTTACCACTGGGCCACCACTGGTTCCTCTTAATTCGATTCGGATGACATCCCAAATTATATTGCCTTCAGAATTACACGAGCGTGAACAATTTCTACTCAATCAGATTTCGGGAAGCGAGGAAATATTTCTCACTACATTGGCCTCAACTGCTTTTCGGGCGTAAGTAATTATATAAACTTCAGTGATGGGCAGCAGCGTTCTCTATGCATTTTACCACCATACTGCGATCGCCAATCCACAATGTCATCATCATCATCATTTCAGACAAAAGATATCCACTGTGATGACAGCCCCCCCCCCCTCCATTGATGGAAGCCTTTGTCCAGCAGTGGATACCTTTCAACTGAAATAATGATGACATTGTGCAGTAGGTACAGGAGAAACGAGTGCATTAAAAAATTTAGTAGAAATTGTGGAAACCACAAATTCCAATTCAAAAACAAGTTTGGTCATGCCTACCCAGTTTTGGTTACACTGCGGTTACATGAAGTCGATAACCGTCCCTCATGTACCCGCAAATTTGCAAAAAAATTATAATCAGACGGTATTTTAATTCTTGTATGGGGTCGGGAGAGCATTTTTTGTTCTTTCATACGTCTCGATCAGCTGTCATCTGAGTATTAGTTCGCTTTCTAGTCATAATATCATCTACACAATCTATCCATAGTTTTTTGGCCTTTATCTACTCGTTAAATTAGCTATTAATTTACATATATTTATACATATACTGGGGGGATATCGACGCACAACTTGTTACCATGGATTCAGTACCAACATGGTTCTGTACCCCAATCGTTAAATTTTTTCTGCAGAAATTAATTTAAAAAAAAACTACCATACATTTTGACCGTTTTCTGTGAAACGTTTTTTTTAGATATCCTGTGAAAATATGTTACGTTAGAGAATCAAGAAACCTTGTGCTAATACCACGGCTTCAGTTTTCGCGTCAATGTGCCTGGCACTCTGTATCATCATTTTAGCTGAAACACGTCCACTTCCTGTTTAACATAAGGTTTTTGAGATAAATCAACCTTGACTTTCATTTCTTGGAAGAGGATGTTTCAAGTCGTATGTCTGAACCAACTCAAAGTAAATAAATAATACGAGCGGTGTTCCTCACTTTGCTCTCAGACTTTTAAATAAGGCACAAATTTTGACTTGTTGAATTGCTAATGGGGCGGACTTCGTCGCTCTGTCTCTTAAGTTGTTCTTTTTTGGGCAAAAGGTCAAGGCTAGCTGGATACAAAAGATCAAAAGGAATTTTCTATGTATTGACGTCAACATAAACGTGGTCCGGAATTAGACGCTAAAAATGTTTAATTGCTTGAAGTAAAAAAATGTTAATTAGAGGATTATTATCATAGACACCGTGGGTTCTAAGAATGGATGCCATTATACGGTTTTAGCCTTTTTTAATTACATCTTTAATTTTTACAACGCAAGAATATTAACGTTTGTTGATATATTATAATAATTTCTGAATATAATAGGGTGAGTATGGAGCGCTGTGCTTCCCGCATCCAGCGGATTCCTGTGGCCAACGCAAGGTTATCGATTCGTCAGAACTTTACCTAATAGAAATTACGTTTCATGATAATTTTTTATCGAGAAAGCTTTATTAATTTCATGTTTCTGTATCGCAAAAGATGAAAAAAGCTACACATATTTATTTGTCAATTTTAAGGTATATGTAATTTTTCTGTGAAGTATACTCATGACTGTGATGAGTCTCCACCACCCAGTAATTAGATGAGACTGGTTGTCAGACTTTCGGACGACCCATAACTACTTAAAAGATGTACGAATAACCACCCGGACCAATGGCTTTACGTTTTTTCCGAGCAATGAAGGGATCTGGGTATGTAAAGATATTTACCCATCCATAGTTATTATTTTACTACGACACCCTTAGACTGACTCATCACGGTCGTCATAAACACTTTTAATTTATTTAAGTACACAAAGAAAATACTAGCGAGAGCATACAAAAATACTCTCAGAAATAACATTTCATGCCGCGAATTCATACGATTTTCACACTAAACCGAATGAAGATATTCGTACCACAAATTCTCTGGCAGACCTATTAAAACTAGCGCTATTGTTTGACCATAGCAGGTTCGGTACTGTAATTATATTTTCACTAATACGTTGAATTTTCCCTGAACCGTAGGAGTAATTGCATTATGTGTCAAAGCCTAAATTAATATCAATTTTCTCTATCTCAATTTAGAGCTCGGTTATGAGTTCGAATAATTCAAAGGCAGGCACTTTATTTTGTGTATCTAATTTCATCACCACTGCTCTCGAAATAGTCAACGAATTCTCAAACTTCACTATCTCTCACAAAGAGGAGGCCTATAGGTATCTTAGCAGCGAAAATGTCACCGTAAAGTTTTACATACCGTTACATTACAATCAATCTCGCGAGATTGAAAATTTCTCGATTGATGGCCTGCCCCATTCAAAATCGAAATCAAAAGTCATTATTCAAACTAGGCTGAGAGTCAGCACTTTTTGAACGTCAAAGTTACATAAGACAGTCCCCCCAAAACGCCAGCCCTTCACCACTTCCTAGTGCTTTAGCTGGGAAAAAGAAGTGGCGCAACAAACTCCCCAGCAGCATAGCTGTCTGTTATCATTTTGTCATTTTACATGGGAATCAAACATAGTTTGCAGAATAGATGGCCGATAGAGCCTAAAGGTTTTGAAGTGACATCCACTTACCGGACGAGACTCATTGGAAGGCCTCCCACAAGGTTAATCGACGATCTGTAGAAGACCACAGTAATCTGCTGGATGCGAGTTAAGCCTGCCTCTGTACATTTGTGTGCTTAAGTAGTAAATGAATAAATAAGTACAGAACTGGTCGAAGTAGCGATGCTTGGGAGAGTGTAAGTGTTTCGGCTGAAATGAATGAAACGATGTTGAAACATGACTGGCAAACTATGGCTCTTCTAATATAGATACACCTCTGCCAGAACTTTCAGTGATTACAGGCGTAATGTTATGGTATATTTTGTTTTGCTATTCACTCTCTATTCATATACCTTGTTTATGGCCTTTTCTAGTCCTTGAAGGTAAACCCTGTCTAGACAAACTAATATTTTCTTTATGGTTATTTATTCTACCGTAGTATAAAATATGTACATATTTTTAGGGTTCCGTTGCCAAATGGCAAAAAATGGAACCCTTATAGATTCGCCATGTCTGTCTGTCTGTCTGTCTGTCTGTCCGAGTATGTCACAGCCACTTTTCTCCGAAACTATAAGAGCTGTGCTATTGAAACTTGGTAAGTGGATGTATTCAGTGAACCGCATTAAGATTTTCACACAAAAATAGAAAAAAAGCAATAATATTTGGGGTTCCCCATACATAGAATTGAAACTGAAAAATTTTTTTTTCATCAAACCCATACGTGTGGGGTATCTATGGATAGGTCTTCAAAAATGATATTGAGGTTTCTAATATCATTTTTTTTTTAAACAATAATATTTGGGGTTCCCCATACATAGAACTGAAACACAAAAAAAAAATTTAATCAAACCCTTACGTGTGGGGTATCTATGGATAGGTCTTTAAAAATGAAATTGAGGTTTCTAATATCATTTTTTTCTAAACTGAATAGTTTGCGCGAGAGACACTTCCAAAGTGGTAAAATGTGTGTCCCCCCCCCCGTAACTTCTAAAATAAGGGAATGATAAAACTAAAAAAAATATATGATGTACATTACCATGAAAACTACCAACGAAAATTGGTTTGAACGAGATCTAGTAAGTAGTTTTTTTTTAATACGTCATAAATCGTAAACCATAATTAACCTTTCATTCAGTCAACTCAAATATAAAATTTAAAAAAAAAAACATTTAATTTCATAAACGATGATGACGAATGATGATGATGATGACCTGCAGGTTTGTACGGAACCCTCGGTGCGCGAGTCCGACTCGCACTTGGCCGGTTTTTTTATATCTTTCTCCTTATTACCTTTCTCATGTTTACTGAAAGGTTGGTTAGTGTTATAAAAAAATGGTATATAAGTATTGGGTCCGTTAGATATTTTATGATTCGGTCGGTGTCAAGAGCCGTGCTGCCCTAGTCGTTTCTGTTCCGACTTACGAATAGGTCGAGAGTTGGGATCCATACAGGAGCTTTACTTTCTATACATAATTTCAATTATTTACGTTCTTACTACAGAAGTACAGGCTTCCTCCCGGTGACAAGAAGAGGGTCATAATACACCACTAGGACCCAGTACGGCTAGGTAGATGTTACATGTCGTCGAATATTTGGTTCTATAAACATACCGGTTTCCTCACGATGTTTTCTTCAACCTCCTCCTTTTTTGAAGTCGGTTAAAAAAGTTTGTATGTTTTATTCTAGCTTTTTTTGGATGGAAAGTCTTCAAATGACTTCTCCCGCTCTTGGGCGGTGCGGGAGGGCGTGTCAGACTTTTACTGAATAAACCCAACCGTGTTCCTTCAGTTGCCCATGTGCCAGGGGTCATGGTGTCTCTTTTGAACAATCTCGCGACCCTGGCAGGATACTATCACCCTTCACCTTACGATCAAAAACGTAGACTATACAGGGAACTTCTACAACAGTTTATATAAATTTAAATGAGTGCCTTCAAAGCAAAAAAAATGTCCAAGAAAAACTCATTTCTAGGACATTTTTCACTAAATTAAGCTTTAATTATTCTTGTCGCTATCACTCCGAAACTTTTGTCAGCTCAACGAACTTCAGTGGTAAAGCTTTGTTCGTCTTAATCTATAAAGGAAAATAATAGTTTTTATGTTTGTTTGTTATGCTTTCACGCTAATAAATAAATTTGGATGAAATTTGGCACACGAGTAAGCCATGACTTGGATTAGGACGTATAATACTTTTTATTCAGATACTCTCATGGGGTTGAGATTTATGTGAGTGAAGCTGCGAGGTGCAGTTAGTTTTTAATAGATCCATAATCTTTAATATTTTAAGCCTTCTGCTTTGTGTAACAAGAATGGATGGCAAAATATATTAATGATGATGTTGCTACTTGTTGACGAAAGGTGTGTGTTTCAATTACCGTCAAATTCTTACTTTGCAGTACCTTAGTTACATAGAAACGCTGAAAAGAGCCAGCACATTTAATCAATAAATTCCTAAAACCTTATTCTGAGAAAAAGAAAAAATACTAAATTAATAATGAAATCTAATAAAATAGTACAAAGAAGATTTTTGTCCGTTTTCCCGTTCGTTTAGATGTATGTTCCAGATTGGCACAAATAAGTAGACCATGACTGGGATATTTTTCGACATCCATGATGGCGACGCCGCGGGCTAAAGCTAGTGATTTTTTTATATTCTTGTCGATGTTACAAATTTTCATGAATTCACCAAAGTTCAACGTCTCAAATTATCGTTTTCGTTTCTAATAGATCAAAACTTTTTAATATACCATATTTTCTTGTTACACGGTTCTACATGGTTTGTTGCTTGTCGAGGAAAGTTGTATATAATTACCGTCAAATTAACTGTCAGAAACTACCTACCTTACGTACAAAGACTCTGACATGAATTGTGACAAGTTCTGACTTTCTTTTGAACAAGTTTTTGATATTAGACGTAAACGTTGATGTTGTCGAGTGACAGGTAGCTATTATAGTAATCAGTGACTCTTTATAGCTAGACCAATGGGACTGTCACCAATGAAAATTCGGCCTATTGTAGCAAATTATCTAGTGAAGTATTGGACTAATAATTTTAGAAATTGTTGCAATTTTAACCGGCAACAACCCAACGTTTAAGGCACATACTGATAAGTCAAAGGTCACGACCACATATTCTACATCTATTTCAATAATGTAATGAACATACCCGAGCCTCAATTAGTAAGTAAAAGAAATATAACAAATCTGAATTACATAAAAATATTGGTAATATTTTCGTCTCTGATACCAAAAATCTTCACATTTTCTACGCAAAATGTACTGAAATGAAATCTATATCCCTTTTCCCACACAATAAGGTTCCCGATGAGATGAGAATCAAACATTGTACTCTTAAAGTAGACCGTATCATATGGCTAATGGATAGTGCTGAAATCTATAAGGGTAATGGAATATTAGTTTATGAAAGTGAGGTAGATTGTGTGTAGTCGGTCGGCAATAATGGTGAAAAAGTTTTGGATCTTAGCGAAGCTTTTGATACAGTATAACTATGGCAGTTTCGGATAGTGAATTTGTATTCAACTAGCAACCTACCCCTGCTTCTCACGGATTTTATGACGTAACAAATAGCAAGATTTCTTTATTATACCGTAGTTAATATTCATTAATTGATTACACTTAAACCTTCTAACATAAAATCTTCAAAATATGTTGAAAGCTACATTAGAATTCGTTCTGTAGTTTCGCCAATACTGACACACAGTTAGACATCAAAAGTGAATTTAATTTAAAATATATTAGAAAATGCTGTGATTTAAAGATCTATGTCTTTCCTTACATATGATTGTTATCAGAATCATAACCAGCCTATAATGTTCCCACTGCTGGGACACAGGCCTCCTCTCGGTGAAAGGGAGTGGGCCATAATCCACCACGTGGGCCCAGTGCGGTTTGTTAGATGTCACATGTCTTCGAATTTTTGGTTCTAAGACATGCCGGTTTTCTCACGATGTTATCAGAATAATTTAACTGAATTAAACTGTTTAAAACGATGTTACCAATTTTTCTATATTTGCGATTATTATTAAGTAATAATAATAATAAATATGAAATAAAAGATATTAATAATAATAATAAATATCTTTGGACAACCAACACATCGTTATCTGATCCCAAACTAGGCAGAGCCTGTACTATGGTAACCAGACAACTGATAAAGATACTTATATATTTCTAAATACATACATATTATAGATAAATTACACCCAGACACAGAACAAATGATTGTGCTCATCACACAAAGATTTGTCCTGGGTGGGAATCGAACCCACGACCTCAGTCTTTGCAGTCAGGGTCACTAACCACTAGACTAACAGGCCAGTCAAGTAATTTAACTTATTTCTGATTGTTTCAAGCATGTGTTGTACTCCTATGAGTAAAATAATGAATAGTACATTTTAAAGTAAAATTTTTCATAATCGATTATTTGTTTGAATTAAAGTTATTAATTGTTGATGAACCTAAATAAATAAATATTTATTTAATAAGTATGTGAAACTTCGACTAGAGCATCTAAATATATTTTTGCTATCTTTTTAGAACTTGCACTACTTAGCAAGTAACAGACATAATAAAGACTGACAGGACTTAGATTCCATTTCAGTCCCAAATGGGAATGGAAATTCGATTCATCTCAAAGACAAACATCAATATTCAAAGCGTGATCTCTAGTTTCTGTCATGGTACACAGAATGCTAAACTGAATTCTAAAAGAATCTTTGATGGTATCGAAAACATGCATGGTTCTCATTTTCTGTTTTTGGATACAAATGAAAAACTGATTTTCTTTGATGTCAAAAGTCTCTAGTGCGCAATGTAGTTTTGTATTGATATATAGTTGATTGCATACATTAAGTCCGCTTCTGTACATTTATGTGCTTAAAGTGTTAAATAAATAAATAAATACCTTATATTTTTCCTAAACAATCGATTACTTACTATGACTTTTGATTAAATAATAACAGCCGCACGGGTCAATCAATCATGTTTATCTTCGATTACCACGGTTGGTAGATGACCTCCTTTATATAGAAAGACTCCTAAGTGCATCAGAAAGTACGTGAAACCGTTGGTCCAAGCACTCGTGGATTTACCACCAACACCCGTTTTTTTTTATGACCATACACGCCAGTCTTACTAAGGCGTATTGTAGTACCCAGTTATATTTACTGTGTTGCGGAGGTCAGGTAGGTAGTCCAGCCAACGTATTGGGAAAAGACTGGGCAAATGATGAACTAAAACAGACAACTACTGTTTCTGTGTTCTCTTTTTAGGCTTAGACTATTTATACAAATAAAATAGTCATCAAATTAGTTATTAAATAAAATAGGCATTTGGGGAAACTGCAGCGTATCTTAATAAATGTTTAGTGTGGTGCCGGATGTCACAATAGTACCAACCCGAGAAGGGTTGTCCTCTGCCTAGGACTAAGAGATTTATTAGAGAATGGGCAGCAGTGTTATCAATGCATTTTACCACTATACTGAAAAGAAAGAAAGAAAAATAGTTTATTCTGCACAAACAAAACGCACAACATGAAATAAAAAATTGTTTAAAAAAAAGAAAAATGCACGCGTACAAGGTAGCCAAAAGCCACGTTTTCAAGATAAAAAACGTTGTAGAATGTTACCTATGGCTCATTGATGTCACGGCTACCGACCAAAGACAATACAAATCATATATCTGCGTTATGACACTGACAGTAATTATATAATAAAAAACAAAAACAAATTGCCGGATGCAGAGTGCATTTCTAGCTAGTTTTGTGACAAAAATACCACACAAATAAGAACACTTGATCTGTGCGTCGTATCTGTGCAAGAACAGGTCGTTGCTCAGCAAAATGCTGCGACGTCAGACGAATCTTTCGTCAGCAGCGCTGATTTTCAGCAACTACCTTTCGAGTGTGAGTGTTCGCCAACCCCCCTGTCAAGCATGGCGATTATGGCAAACCCCCCAAATTGAGCGAGGCCTACGTCTAGAAGTGAACATCTTTCGGCTTAAATTATGACAAAATGAAATACCTGAACAAAAGATAAATCAGATACTTACCTAGATTATGATTTAATGAATACCATTTTTTTTTTTGGAGGGGAAATCATCAAATGACTTCTCCCGCTCTGGGCGGAGCGAGAGGGCGTGTCAGACTTTTACTGACTAAAACCCACCCGTGTTCCTTCAGTTGCCCATGTGCCAGGGTCACGGTATCTCTTTCAAACAATCACGCGACCCCGGCAGGCATCGGCCCTAGCAGACCCCTTCAGTACTGCTGACATCTCTTTGAGGCGCGCGTGGAACACTACGCGCCGTCGACCCGAGCTTGGTCCTTACCGGGCGGCGAGCTACCCATTGCTCGCCACCCGCAAGCTCGCGCCTACGGTGGCCGGGAGTCCGCAATCGACTCCCGACGCCCGGGGCGTCTCCTCCTGCGGCGGCTAGGGACGTGAGGGCGCAGAGACTGCCACTCCCTCACGCGCCCCGAATTAGTTACTATGGGCTAGTAATCCAACTGATAATCTTTTAATCAAAATACGTTAAGTTACTCAGCCAAATAGAGCTCTGAAATCTTATTAGTAGACACAAAACTTCCAAGAAAAGAAGCCCCTCAAAATGTCTCTTCAGCAATTTACAATATTTTAACAAATCAGCGAAGGAAACGACCTAGAAATATTCAACAGACGTTCAATCCTAAACGTCCGTTAAAACTCTTGTAAAAATACAACTTCGTACTTATCGAGAAGTTTCCGAAACGAGAATCGGAATAAGAAATTTTTGCACCAATGAGTATAGAAATTGAATCGAGTATTTGTACGAACTCATTTTTTTGTCAGCAGTATAACCATATTCTGGGCTTATCGAAAGATATCAGCAAAGAATTATGTCAATGGCCTCGGTTTTGTTTGTTTCTCGTATAAAAATATACTTATGGATTCGGTTCGCGAACATCTGAGTGGCATGCTATAACGAAGATCGATTTACTCCAAATTCGCTCTACTAGGCTTCACCAAAGTAACCCGACGATCCAATCGTTTTGTATTACATGATTCTCTTATTTCCCTCGAAACATTTATTTATAACAATGTTTATTCACTCACTAGTCATCAGTGAGGTTTAAGAGAAGATGTAGTGACAAAAAATGAGAAGACTATGCTTAGATGGCTACTAACAAGGCAGATGTGAGTGGAAACACCGGCAGGGGATGTCCTAGAGGACATAATTATAGAAACTTTGTTGATTATGTTCTTCAGATGAAAATGAAGAACTGAGCCATTTCTTGCATTTTCCAATCTTATTTTGATTTGGCTAAAGTTTTTAATACAAATATTACCAGTTAGCCCCACACTAAACCGTCAATTTTGTAGCAGTAATTTCTATTTGTTTAGGTTCTTATTTCAAAAAACAGGCTCGAAGGTTTATTTAAAAAAATCTTTGATTTGTAATAACATGAAGTTTACTCGTTTCCAAGTAAAGCTCTGCACGGAAACACGTGTAAAACCGGCAAAGGGTAATTATAAGTCCCATATTAATTATACTACATGAACCAAACAAATACAAAGGTCAAAGGTACAATTACAACAATTCAAAGACAATGTGAAGCCTAATCCTCAATATGAAACACAATGGCCAATTAGGAACAGCCAAATCAAATCAGCCTGAACTCAGGCCAATAGATCAAACGTCTGAATATTCAAAAACCCAAATCACCAACTTAGGGGACTCGTTAGCGTAGCTTTCGTAGTTTCGTCACAGAATCGAAAGGTACAGAAAGTCAACTGCATACAATGAGCAGAAATGCACGCACACATAGACACGGCTCACGAACAGCGAGTGGGCTTGCAGATGCTGTAAGTTAGAGCTTTATGAGCTTAACGCAGCATTGCATGGTATAAAGTTTGTCACATTACCAAATTAATTTTTTAGAACGTGCATTTGCACATTTAGTCTAAGCCGACGTTGTGACGTTGTACGTCAAGTACATCAACGGCACTTCAGTATTAACAATGTAACGACGCATTTACATATAGCAATAGAAGCGATTTTAAAAGAAAGAAAAATTGTTTTCTTTGCTCAAACAAAACGCAGATTACAAAAAAAAAAAAAAAACGACAGCAAAAATCTCGTATTTAACAAATTCAAGTTTACTTAGCGCTAGACTTATCACTGATGTGTGGTTGACTGTGCGCGATTTCTTTCGCTCATGAAACGTAATGAAATGTGAAATGAAATGTTTACTTATGAAAGTAGAACATATCAGAAAATTTACAAGTCAATATGTTGATGGTTAATATTTTCAACTCAACTGCTCTCATTGACTGGTCTCTGAGAAGTAATGCCGAAACAAACTCGGCGGTCATGGTTTCGTTTCAAATCCAAACATTATTTATTTGGAAGGGCCTTTTGCAAAAAAGAGCCATTCCAGCTTTGAACTGACTTGTCCCAACAGACAACATAGAATATATCGTATATCAGTCGTATATCGTATAGCTTAACCCTATTTTAGGGAGCTCATCGTAGCGGGCTCGTTAGCTGGCCTTCTGTAACAATCTATTCTGTGCTTCCGTACCTAGATTGGTTCTATCCTAGATGATATCCGAATAAAACCACCGGGATTACGGTCTCTGCTTTGAGATCCGCAAGTCTGCATATTTTTCGCTCCGGTTCGATTTATTACATCCCTTCCTGTTAGGGATTAGGGTTGGCTTTTGCTCGGATACACATCACAAGGGCTTTAATAGGGAATAAAAACAGGATGGACGTTGGACGTTTATTGGGTTATTCCCAGTTGGCGCAAAATATTTTCTATTTCATTTAAGCATCCGTAAAATAAAACACTTCTGAGCAAATGCCTATATTCCAGCAGTGGTATTATACAGGCTAATAGTAACAGACAGAGTTTCTCTAAAATATTTTTTTTTTAAGTTTTCTGCGAATAATAAAGAAAAATATAGATATAATAACTATCTAGCTGTTCTTTAGAGGGCAGCGAAATGTACTTAGAAAGGGTTTTCAAGCTACTTCTATAAATGAGTCAAATGAGGAAATGAAGTTGGTATACGTGCCTCGAAAAGCACGTTAAATTGTTGGTCCCGAATATTATCATTCGTAGATCTTTGACAATCTTACAAAACACGAACACCCGAAAGTTTGACAACCAGTCTTATCACGACGTATCGTATTACCCAGTAACTGGTTTGTGGGGGTCAGATAGGCAGTCACTTAATGTAAAACACTGGTATTCAGCTGCATCTATTTTTTTTTTATTTTTTTTTAATATCTTAGGACAGCCAACACACCGTTATCTGATCCCAAACTAGGCAGTGCCTGTACTATGGCAACAGACAACCGATAAATATACTTATATAGTTCTAAATACATACATATTATAGAAGATAAATTACACCCAGACACAGAACAAATGATTGTGCTCATCACACAAAGATTTGTCCTGGGTGGGAATCGAACCCACGACCTCAGTCTTTGCAGTCAGGGTCACTAACCACTAGACTAACAGGCCATTATAAAAAATAACTGCATTTTACTAAATGCTTAAAGTGGATGGATGATTATCTCAGATGCCATTTTGTCGCTAGATGGCGCTAGATCCACAATTTGGAACATTTTCAATTTTTACGCCTAACTTAGAAATCTTTAATAGATAACTTTATTATATGCGAAACCTAGGGCATTAACTTGATTTTTTTAGATAGTCACTGTGCTTGTTAACTGGTCTCATACAAAGATTTGTACATTCTAAAGATTTAGCCGCTTGACTTTACTCTTTACACACACATGCAAAGTAAATAGTAGTAACTTTCGACACCACTAGATGTCGTTTTATTCAAACAGTTTAAAATGAAATTAATATAGGTACACTGTCCCTATAAGTTGTAGTAATGTGACTGAACCTAAATTGTAATGTGTAAATAGTCATCATCTCAGCCGCAAGACGTCCACTGCTGGATATAGGCCTCCCCCTATTTGGGGGGCTTTGCCATAATCACCACGCTTGGCAAGCGGGTTGGCGATCGCAGTGTGATGGTAAAATGCATAGAGAACGCTGCTGCCCATTCTCTAGTAAATCCCTTAGTCGCCTTTTACGACACCCACGGGAAGAAATGTAAGGCAGAAGAAGGAATGGAAGTGTAAATAGTGACGTGTACTAAATAAATAAAAGACTATTTATTACATTGTAAAGCTTTTTATTGTACCCTACTATAAATTAATAATATTTATTTAGTAAAAAGGGGTTAATATTTTCATAAAAATAATGTTTTATTTACTCTCACTACATTTACTTAGATAGTTTCCGTTTGGATTCAAACCATCGAGTCATACCACCATACAAAGATAACATACTTTTTTAAATATTTTGATATTTACAATTATGATTTTGAATTTAGTATTAGAAAGAATTATGTATGTAGATTACAATATAAATAACATCATACGTAACTATATATAACGGCACATGTATCTTACATAACAACACAAAGGGGTTGCTAGCTAACCATAACATTTATTAATGTTTCAAGAATACCTACTTATGATACAATTTTGAACTGCAATAAATATTCTTTTACAATTGAATTGTTAGGCTGGTACCTAAATACATGAGTGAAACTTATCTACACAGAAAAATCTTATGAACTAACAAAATAACACAAACTATACATCGCTACGTGCAAAAATAGCTTATTAATTATTCTATAATGTTCCCACTGCTGAGACTCAGGCCTCCTCTGAACTGTGGTGATGAAATAATTTACACTCAGCACAGTGCCGGCTTGGATTCGAACCATCGACTCGTACCACCATACAAAGATACTTATAAATATTATAATAAAATATCTTCTTTTCTACGCGCTACTTTTTGCAGTCGCCGCCGCCGCCGCGCCGTATCAGTCTTCTGCTTGTCACTTTTTACTTCCATTTATATAATTTCCGTGCGATCTGAATCAAATGCTGGAAGACGCAGTTTTCGCTGCAACAAATGAATTTACACAGTTTTGTTAGACTATTCTTACTGAACCCACACCTCAGAGACCTGCGGAATAAGTTAGGAAATGAGTAAGACTTATATTTTTATACCTTTTAATTCCTTGATGTCTAGACATTTAGCATTTTTCTCAACTCTTCTCAATATAATTTCTGGCAGTACACGTTTTAAAAAATGTTACCAACTTCGGCATCATAGCGTTGATAACTTCCTCATCCCGGTTAACTTCTATGACAGTCAATGGTTGGGTGACAGATATAAAGCAAATGAAGTAACATTTATTCATTTTGGTAATTCGCAATTGACCCTGGACCTAGAATCAAAATAATAATAGCTGTTAAAAAGAAACAATCCAAGAAATACATTATTTTTATACATACATACCAAGAAATAATGATATTTGTTACACTGAACATTGTGTAAAATATGTTGTACTTTGGTATTGTCAAACATAAACTTCATCACAACAAACAAGCAAAAGCGTACTAATGTAATGAACACAAAAATATGGTATCAAGTTGGGACTTACCATTCCAGATGAAGAATCAAAGTTGTGACCATATGACCTTCTTCAAGTCAACAATACGGTACCCTACCAAACCTGATAAGTTGTCACTTGATGTTCTTTCCACAGTTAGTTGATAAGCTTCAGTCTCTGAATCGGGTTGTGGCCAATCAAAATCAACAGTCTCTACTTGCTCTGTAACAGATTCAACTGTATTGAAGCTAGAGCTGCAGGCTATGGCTTCGTATCGAATTTCTGGTATACCACGCGAATAGGTTTAGGGCGTATCTTAAGCTGTCGAAAGGTTGGACAGCTGATGACGATCTTGAGTTGAATGTGGACTGAAATAAAAGATATGTTAAAAAAACAGTGTTGAGAGACAGAAAAATATTGATAGGTCTGTAGGTACCTAAATACAACAGGGCAAACCGCGGTTTCTTCCACTACCTTCTGTTTCTTGTTACGCCATGCTTGCATGCTTGTTGTTCCTTCGCTTGCTTTCGGCTGCAAGGAAAAATGGCTGTAAACGAAGACTACAACACGAACCAACGAGTATCAAATAACCTCCACTCACGTAAATCTGATTCGAAATCTTATGGGAATCTAATTTACTCACTATAGATCACTAAAAGAACTTCCATGATGTCTTTTCAATACAGCTTGCACTTTTTTCCGTGATTTTCGCGGTCCTGAATACACATGTCGTATACATTTATGCAAGTTTATTAGTCGGGTTCATCTTAGGCAGTTCAGTTGCAATTCAATCTGAAATCAAAAAGAATAATTACAAACAACAGCAAATGTATCTTATTTATGAAATGTTTCAAGAAACAGAAATAACACCACCATCAAGCTGTTGTTTTCAGAGAGAATATCTGAAATTTGTAGTATGTCATGTGACGACAATCAACGAGTGTTGCTAACGTTTGATTTTGTATTTCATCTTCTAAATCTTACACTTTTGTAAAGTTTTAAGGGTAATTAATTACCATTATAATAATACTCTATATCACCTTGAAAATCATTCATTGCACATAAAAATAACACTTACCGTCAATAAAACACAAAAACGCTTCACTTTTGAATAAAAACCAGGGCTTTGAATAACGTTAAAAATTTGGTATCGTTACTTTCATCGGACGAAGATAACGTTATTAGTAGAGGTCACGTAATGCTTGGTAACGATACTTGGCATACGTTTTACCGGTAACTGAGTACCGTTAATTTTTTATTTATTTTCTTTCATCTCTTTCTTTCGTCTACATTATTGAAGTTGCATTTGCACCGTTTGATTGGCGATGTTGCCGTAGAGCGCCGCCGCCCATGGCGTGCCGCTTAGGTTGCGCAGGTTGACAACAACGCATTAGGTAACGATGTGATAAGAGAACGGTGTGGTGTAAAAGAAGATGTAGTGACAAAAATTGAAAAAAGTATGCTTAGATGGTTTGGTCATGTTGAGAGGATGAATGAAGGTCGGCTCACAAAAGGTATTTACAAGGCAGATGTGAGTGGAAACACCGGGAGGGGACGCCCTAGGAGGACATATAGGGACCTTATTAGTGATATTCTTCAGAAAGGTCAGGTGCGTAGTACTCGCAACCGGCGTGTGTGTATGACCAATTTTATGAACCTAAACGAGGCAAAAGAAGTGTGTAGAGATCGTAGCAGGTGGCGTTCCGTGGTTTCTGCCTACCCCCATGGGAAAAAGGCGTGATTCTATGTATGTATGTATGTAAAAGTATCGATACTAGTAACGTTAATTGGTAACGTTATTTTATAGATTCGATACCAAAGTATCGTTACCCGTTTTACCGTTAAAATATTAACTTTATGAAAATAACGTTACTTAACGATACTTATAGTGTGAATTTGGTAACGTTAACAAGCCCTGATGAAAACTGTTTCACGGATGGCACTCATTTGAATGGTTCTCAGTAGTAGGTAGCACAGTTTTTTTTTAAGTAATAATAAACATGGTAAATATCTCGTTTTAAGTTCTAATGATACTGGTGTTTATTGTTTCGTGTGGATTTCATGACAAAGTCTCTTCCGAGCCCCTTTTCTTTAATAAAAAAACCTCGTCGTAAAGTTTAGTTGCTAAATTGGTGTCCAGATTCTTAAATATTATACCAAAATGTTAAATTTTGCGTTGAAGTTATAGTAACACCCACCACATTTGTTTACCATTTATTTTATTGAAATTTCAATGCGTACTATTTTTATTTTTGAATTCTTAGCAAAGTACGATCTTTTAAAATGTATGGTACGATCTTCTAAAAAATAAAGTTGGCAACCCTGCTTGACGCATTTTGTGTGTGCTAATAATACTAGTAAAATAAGCAATTATGAAAAATCAAAGTGGTTTGTCTGTGTATTCACTAATCTTGCTGGTTTCACATGAATTATAAAAGAATAGAAGAATAAATATGATTCAATCAATAGATGTACGTAGTACCTACGTTTCACCATTGTGTAGGTAGCTTCGCTGATCGCCTGATTTAGTTATAACTTACTTATACATCAAATTCTATTCTCTGATTTTATTCAACCCAAACCAATGGATTAGTACCTAAGCGTATCAGAATGTTATCAGTACCTACTTACATACATTAAAAAGATTTTTAAATCTGGAAAGTCGTGTACTAGTAACTACTTACTACATATTTAAACTAGATAATACAATAATTACATTAGTATTGTATCTGTGTGAACCAAGGGCAGATCGCAGAGATATTTTTTTCACTTTATGTAAAGCATTCTTTCTCATTCCATAATAAAAAACATTTTATCAATCATAAAATGTTAACTCCGCGGGCAAACCCGCGCGCCCGGCGCTAACTTGCTAGAAACACAATATTCTGGAAACGATTCGCAAGTTTTCAAGACTCAAGTAATCACGCATTGACGGTATGGCAACAACGCGGTGTGCGCGCGCTGCCTCTAGAATGGCAACGTCGCATTATCGAATTTAAAAGATAAATTCTTTTAAAATGTTCGAATATCAAACAGCGCCATCTATTATGAATGTTTACTAATCGTAAACTCGTAACACAACAGCAACCAACTTTCTCAGTGGTTCTATAAATTTCTGTCAGATGGCGCGATTCAGGTCACTCACACATGTAAAGATTTTTCGTTTTTTATTCGGTCTAATTCTCCTAGAAATACTGTTTTTTTTATAAAATTTGGGCTATACGCGAACATAATACATTATAAAGTCTCATTACAGTTGCTTTTATTCTGCAGAAACTGTTTATTTACCGAGATTTCCACACCTGAAAAATGTATGGCGAGGGCTATCTAGGCATTCACCTTAATATGAAGATTTACGGCACTTATAAAAAAATAGGTCTGTCTGTGTGTGTTTGTTCCGGAACGGCTGTGATAGTGATTATTTTGCAAATAATGAAGAAAAAAATAGATATAAGTACTATCTATCGGTTCTTCAGAGGGTTGTGAAATGCACTTAGAAAGGGTTTTTAAGCTACTTCCATGAATGGGTCCAATGAGGATATGAAGTCCGTATACAAACGAAGTTCAGCAGGTCGATAGGATATTTGATTTTTTATTAACATTGCAGTTTATTAATATTTATATAAAACATACCAAGACTCCTCTGTGCCTCGAAAATCACGTTAAGTTGTTGGTCCTGGCTTTAATTCGTAGATCTTTGACAGTCGTACGAAACACAAACATCCAAAAGTCTGACAACCAGTCTTACCAAGTGGTATCGTGTTACTCAGTAACTGGGCTGTGGAGGTCAGATAGGCAGTTGCTCCATGTAAAACACTGGTATTCAGCTGTATCTAGTTAGACTGGAAGCCGACCTCACCATAGTTGGGAAAAGTCTCAGCTCATTTGATATTGTAGTAATATTTTAAATCGGTTGAAGGGCACTGACACACACGACGAGACACAATACAAACTTTATTGTTATTACGTCTCCGGTGGTTAGTGTCCCGTAAAATGTTAAACGAGTCGCACTCGTATCAGGAATGCCTATTAGTACATAGCTGTTATTTTACGTACATTTTTGCAGCAAAGTG
Organism: Aporophyla nigra; assembly: GCA_947507805.1. Classification (NCBI taxonomy): domain Eukaryota; kingdom Metazoa; phylum Arthropoda; class Insecta; order Lepidoptera; family Noctuidae; genus Aporophyla; species Aporophyla nigra. The sequence continues at coordinate 12,509,414 of OX382315.1, read as the reverse complement.
ACATTAAAATAGTATATCAATCCTACTCATCATTTCAGCCGTAGGACGTCCACTGCTGGACTTAGGCCTCCCCCAATTTGGGGGGCTTTGCCATAATCGCCACGCTTGGCAGGCGGGTTGGCGATCGCAGTATGGTACTAAAATGCACAGAGAACGCTGCTGCCCATTCTCTAGTAAGTCCCTTAGTCGCCTTTTACGACACCCACAGGAAGAAATGGGGTGATGTTATTCTTTACGTCCGGCACCACACGGTACATATATGTACATCAATCCTACTGTAATAAGTATTATAAAAAAGTGAAAAATATTTTATAATTGGATGTTCAGATCTTTGGATATTAATTGTTACTCAATCGCACCAAAATGTCTAAACAAATTTTGATGACACGAATAGTTTATAAACTGGATATACAATACAACATGCATACACACATAGACATAAAAAAGTCAGGACACATACACATAGACATAGAAATGTCACGTACGTTTGTACGTTCCTGTGTGATAATTTTCGACTTCCAAGTGGGTGACGCCGGTGGCAAAAGCTAGTTAATACCGTTTTTGAGATTTGAGAACGTACCTGTGATCATTCATGTGTTCGCACGTTGTACTTGTATCTGATATTTAGGAATGCCTATTAGAAACTGGATTTCATTTTCTTCATAATCATCATCATTTCAGTCGAACCACGTCCACTGCTGGACATAGGCCTCCCCCAAGCACTGCCACTTCGACCGGTTTTATGCTTCTCGCATCCAGCGGATTCCTGCGGCTTTCACCAGGTCAGCGGTCCAGCTTTTTATTTTAGATAATTTTTTTGCAGCAAAGTGGCATCAAAATATATTCCCAAATAATATTTTGACGCTTTGAGAATGACCCGTTCATTTCGAATTCGGGTTAAGGAATTTGCATTAATTAAAATTTATTTTCGAATTCGTTTTTACGACGTGTGTAGAATTGGTGCCATATTTCAGGAGGCTTTAGCCTCTGTATGCTTAACGTTTTTTATTAGGTATACTCGAATTTTATTGTGACCTTGCTGCGTTAGCTTATGTGTAAGGTACGACCTTCGTTTAAAAGTAGGTGGATAAATCTGAAACGTATACTTATATGAAAAAAACCGTTAACATTTAATAAACGGGTTTTGATGAAACAGACACCTGAGTCACCAAAGAGTATATACAAGCAAAAAAGGTAAATAAGCGCAGTTCAATGGACACAGGCTTCTGTCATGTTGTGCCACAACACCCTGACCTCCGTCTTCCCTATCCAGTCTGTCCCAGCGTAGATGGGTTGCTTACCTAAATTCAGTCTTCAAAAATGACACAATGGTGCCGATTCCCTTATTCACAAACTAAACTAAATTTAAGTTCAGTGCATCTTTTTCTTTCTATTTCATTAGGGAAAGGACAAAAGATAAATTTTAGTTTAGTCCTGTCAAATAATCAGCACTTGACGTAAATTGACATAATTTTAGTAGGCAAGTTCTTAATCACGTCTAAACTTGTATGGAGTAGTGACAGGCGCTGATTAATTTGACAGGACTAAACTAAAAAAAATTCTTTTGTCCTCTTCTTAATGAGATACAAAGAAAAAAATGAACTGAACTTAAATTTAGTTTAGTTTGTGAACAAGGGAATCGGTACCAATGTCATACTATTAGATAACACATAGAAGCAGTAGTGCTATTCTGTAAAAATCTCACCGTGATAAATGGGTGAAGTGAGGTTAAAGTGAGCTGTCATTAGTGTCAATCTCTAGTACCATCGGATGGAATGACAGCTCACTATTAGGTCACTTCACCTAAGTTCTTACGGTGAGTTGTTTACAGAATAGATCAGCAGGATGGCTTGTCGAAATTATAGAGAACGAAAAAGAGACAAGACGATACGTAAGTAGGATAATTACCCTAGTTTTGACGTGTCATTTGCGGAGCGAGGGTACCCTTTCTACTACTTGTGAAAGCGCGAGCAAAAGCTAGTTACTTATAATATAATTGCAAGCAACGGCTAAAATATGATATTCTAAAATAGGACCCTTTTATAAGTAAAGGTTTCATATTCAATTATAGTCATTACATTGATTTACATCGAGGAAAGAGGGCCATTAATGGGCATTTACAACATGAAACCTGTTACAATAATAAATATAATCCAAGTCATATCAAAATGTCTAAACTAAGCCTTAGGTGTTCCAAAATAAACACCCTGTAACGTCAAAATGTTGTTCCGAATTCAAATTATTATTACTAACCCTTAGATGTCAAGAGCCTTATGTTATGTCAGTGAACTATGTTGAATAAGGTTGAATTGTACATTTGACCTTTATCATTTTGAAGCTTTAGACCTTCAAGAAGGGTTATATCGTTCTTGCTACCTTTTTAGGCTTTCCAGCCAGAATCTTCAAGGGTAATTTGAAGGTTATTGATGTGTATCCACCTGATTAAACCTCTTTGTTGGCTTTCCATCATCCATGATTAAGGATAGTTCGAATATCGGTTCTTATAATATAAGAAGATATTATCTTCCTGATAGTTGGGTATTGGTTAGTGCAATGATCCGAGTTTACCATATTATGAAAATTAGATTAGATTTATCTATATCTTTCTATACAGGTAGAACCTATTTATCTACGAATTACTTAGTGAATATCTTTAATTCACTGACAGACATCGGTCAGCTTAAACGCCGTGTCTAGAATATGAAATTTTGTAGTAAAGTTCATAAATAAAGTGAGCTCTAAAGAAGGATTTTTGCAAATTCATCCCCCTAAAGAGCTAAAATATAGGATGAAAGTTTCCATGGAAGTTCATCATTTATTCCGATGGGAAATCGGCTTATTAGTCGTTTCGCGAGAATTTACTTGTCCGAGGAATAATTTACTCAGGCAAATCAACATTATTTCAAAATATAAAATCTTCTGTTGTAGATTCTCATGACGTTAATTTATTTCTGGGCGAATTATCACTCCAGCTGCTCCAGCTCCACTGAATTTTATGCAAACTCTACTAAAAAGATTTATTTCAAATAGACCAATTACAAGCACTTTTGAATTTTACAGTGGCGGTGATGTAGTACCTATGGAGAAGAACGAGCAAGAAACTCCAAGGACACTTTTTTCAATCTAAAATTTTGATACAAAAAATTACCAATATGAGAACGATGTAAAAATACGTGCACATTAAAAGCGTCCGCCATCAAAACAAAAATAAAATAACACTTCAGAAATTAAAATAAGCCATGGCAGCTAAAAGACGACCAGTCCATACTGATGGCGCCCGTTCACTAACATGACGAACGCATCAACACCATTTAGCTCTACCATTTTGAAAGGAACTTAATGATCCAATAATTACTTAATGATGAATTATCATATTATTGTTCATGTAACTATTTCTGCTAATTAAGTACCCACTATAGATAGTTCAATCCATGAAGACGCGCCGCACTCTTTGACAATTGTACTGAGAGCGGTTAAAAACAAAGGAAAGGGGCGCAGTGGGGTGCGTCATCGTGGATTGAACTATCTATAAAGATTATTTAACAGAATGCCGCACCCACATATCGACACCTACATATATAACTTCCAATCTTTAGAAAAAAATATCTCGCCGAAATCCACTAAATGAAAACAGTATAGAATTCCGTCCTATTTCTTATACAGTTCATCCCAAAAGTAATAACAAACGTCACCCATTTTTCAATAGCGAGCGCCATGTGGAATAGAAAACGTTACGGAAAATTATATTATTTCTTATACGGTAATCCACTACACTGTTTTGCCTCCCCGCGCAGAAATTGCTAGTACAGTCAGCTGGAATTCACTTGCCATTTCCGATATTGTTAACGGTTTTTGCGGAGTTTTGTTTTATTGATTTTTTTCGTATTTTTTTGTTATTTCATTTAGTGATTGTGGTCGAATGCAGCTGGAAAGAAGAACTGAGATTTTCACATGCTTTAGATACTACTTATACACCTGTATTTGAAAGACACATAACGGTACAAATCGCAGAAGATGAAGAGGTTTAATTTGCCATATACATAATATAATAATTATTTATCAAATAATATAAAAAAAACAAAAATTAAATCAAACAGCAATAATTATAAATAAAATAAAATACTTAATAAATTAAACAATGTAACTAATAATTATTTTTGAAAGAACAACAATCCATATAAATGAATAAACAGAATTATTATAATACATAGATACTTATATAAAAATCATATTAATTATGTTAATACATTTTATAGATAAATAAGCGATATATTGGTTTATTCTACGACATCTCCTGACCAAATGATTTTCAAAAACAGAGCTTCCTCTCTCCTATCCTTTTGCTGTGCCCTACAGGGTCCATAATGATCTAAATTATATAATTACCACCTAAGTTCACATTATGGTAAAGCAATAAAGATATTGAGTATTGAGTATTGCTCTTGAAAGAAAACAATCGTGAGGAATCCGGCATGTCCTAGAACCAAAAAGTCGAAGACAGGTGATAACAAGCAAGTTAGTGTTTGCAAGTGCACCTCCTGAGCATAAGGTCCTGAGTTCAATTCCCAGGTCGGACAAAGAGTTCTTTAATTTTTTTATCCGGAATTTTTTAGTAGCAGGTTGGAGTCTAGACCTGTGCTCGGTTGATCGCAGTAGGCTCATCCCCTGATAAAACATAACTGTGGAAATATGGGTGGTCTATAGATACCTATTGAGGACACAGAGTGTGATGTTATGATCATAACGAGGCGACATACATCAGTCCGCACTGGGCCAGCAGGGTTGATTACAAATTTACGACCCTCTTACTCTCACAGAGAGCTTACTCTCTGTGAGAGTAAGAAGGTCGTAGATTTGTGTGTTCCAGCATTGGAAATATTACAGACTGTTTAGAAAGAGTCAAGAAGTGGGAATATAACAAGACAAACAAAAAATAATATTGAATAAAAATTCCGCGATACATAAGCATCTGGTTTCCGTGTAACCTTAATCATTGTATTGTTACGAGTACACTTTATTTTTATAATTGGGTCAAAATGTTCGATTTGAAGGGTCAGTTCGCGGGTTCATTTTGTATTCAAAAAGAAACAAATACACACTGGTGAAGTATTCATGTTGCGAACATGTGTTTTTTTTAATATTCTGACTCTCGAGTAAATATAAAATATTTTTGAGTAGCTTATGAATAAAAAAGTTTCCAGTGTTTCAATTTTGGAATATGTTTAAAAACAGAACAGTCAACTGCTTCATACGATGTTTGTTAGATTCGATGTTAGTTTCTTTTTATTTAATATTCAATTATATTAACAAGCGTAGCTCACACTAATGTGGTCATTCCGTCTAGAGAGGGCCGTAATCCACCATACACGCTCAGTGTCGTTTGGTTTTTGGTTCTAGGATATGCCGGTTTCCTGATGATGTTTTCCTTCACCGTTTTGAGAGCAGTGGTGATGAAATGAGCCAGGCTTGCCTAGGTATGAACACACGACCGATAATGCCACTATAGCACCGCTGTGCCACCACTGCTTTCACATGCAAAGCTCATGGTGCGGTAAACTTATCAAATTTGTCAGCCTGTCAGAAATGTAGAACCTAGTTACGCTACTTGCCCAGGAAGCGTGTTTAAAAATGCTACTTATTTCACGTGTTGTGCAAAAGAATGTTTTGGGAAGACAAATTGTATATGCCAGCTACATTAGCTTCTTAATCACAATAAATGTGCCGTGTGGAGCTTTTATTTTTTATAAATGATTTTTTTAGCACCTCCCATCCTGCCGGGGTTACGAAATTTTTCGAAAGAGTGACCGTGGCCCTGGCACTGAAAGAACATGGATGGGTTTTAGTCAGTAAAAGTCTAGCACGCCCTCCCGCTCCACCCAGAGCGGGAGACGTCCATTGATGATTTCCCACCCAAAAAAAGCCTCCCTATAGGCACAAGTGTGGGCGTGAAGAAGCATTTTGGCTGAGGTATTATCCAACGTACTAGCGTTAGATAAAGACTTCTCCTTTTAATCGTTCGTCTGGTTTCTCCTTACTCAGCTTAGTAATGCTGATTTAAACTCAGACGACAACGCAGCAACCATAAAATTGTTTTACTGAAACGAAACAGAAATGTTTCGGAGACAAATTGCTTTCTTTAGTACAAGCTTATCCTTTTAGCCAGAAAAACGGCGTCGGGCACACAATTAGACGATTAAAAATGTCTAACTACCTACACTTTGTTGCTGTTACATAACTTTTGTTTTCGTTTTATTTCACTTCCTTTTTCTGAAATTCTGTTTAGTTTGTCAAGTTTCATTTGAAGTTTTTTGCCATTTTGGATATTACCATAGCAAAAATAAGAATTAATATTTGACCAGGGCCCTTAACGTAATTTAACTCAAGAACCGACACTTGTGACCAAGTGTAAAAACACGCTGTGAACATGTGGAAAGTTAATGTTAGAGATGACACAATTGACCTCTCGCTTCACCTTTATTTTCTGGGTAAGATTTTCACAAAATCGGTCGGCTCATATAATAGTGAATAGTGTACTAGTAACCCTATTTATTAAGTTGCAGAAAAATTTATGTGCCAGTCATTAATACGCACATTTTTATTGCTACAGAAAATAGTAAATAAGTAGCTCATTTGAAGATGTATGTGGTCATTTAATGCTCTAAGTCCATTTGTGTTGGCCCATCTTAAAGTGCAACGTCACATAACGCTTTATTTATGACTCTAAGTACAAGTGTGGGACGAATAAATATAAATTAAAGTTTGTGTAACAGAAGAATAGAAAATATACAATAGTATGAGTTCTAAAGAATTGAAAAATGAGTAAATGTGAGGTAATTAAATACGAGACTATTCATCTCAAAACTGAATTAAAGGCTGTTGTAATGTTCTAAGAATTTTGTAGAAATTACGAAAATAGTTTCTACATAGAACAAACCCTTGGAAACAATTTAATTTTTTATATGTATTTCTGTGTAAAGCGTAGATACTTTGCAGAAAGGTTTCTAAGCAACTTCAATCATTGTATTTTAGTAGCTTAAAATTGTCTAGACAAAAATCCACAGTCAGAATGGTGTAATGCTAAAAACTGCGGTGCGGTCACCGAAACGTTATTAATGAAAGCATGTTTGCGTGATTCTCTAGAGAACGTTTTATGTCACGGTAAAGTTAAAACTCACTGACATCAAAAACGTATTGGCTATCACTGCGGCCACGGCTGTTGCAGGACACAGCTTTAGAGGAAGGATACACTACAAAGAAAAATATTATAAAACAGCTCTAATATTTTCTCAGCCGACTGTACACAAAACCAACTTGTACCACGCACGAAATGGCACTCAAATATGTTTGACTCATATTTCCTCATCTTACTACCGAGCATGAATTATTCATGAAGGCATTCCCTACAACGGACAATTTTTTGTACGAAGATGTTGCTCCCGATCTTGATAACAATCTAGGTTCTTTAACAGTCCAGAAACATGTAATTTTTATTCTTATTTTTTTAGATTTGTGTCAAAGATTTCGTCATTTCATTTTTGTTTCATTTCTTTTAACACCAGCTGATGCTCGCATAGGGGATTGTGGTACACTTTCTCTTTTAGAAGTCTAGCAGTAAAAACATTTTAGTCTGATTGTGAGGCCCAAAACTCTGACACCTAAAATCTTCTAGAGAGTTCTCATGTTACCCCGCAGCTGGATTGTGGAGACCAAATTGGCCGTCGCTCCATGTAAAATACTGGTTTTCTGCTGCATCCACTAAGATTAGGAGCTGACCCTATTATAGAGGATTTACTTTCTAAGTCCTTTAGCGATAATCAGGGCTCGTCAGAATGTAGTAGTCCAAAACAATAAGGCTGTCCAAACAGTCAGTGTTGAAGAGTCACGATTAAAGCAATTCTCATTAGAAAGTGTCTTATTGTCCCTAATAAAATTGCAATTGGCTTGGTACATTGTATTCTTTTACATTCCAAGAACAAATTTTCTTTTATTTTACACACACGTTTCTTGTAGCTTCAAGTTTTTCCTGTTCATATTACATATTTTTGGTGTTATTAGATGTGTAATGGCAGCAAAATAGGGTGTTAAATTGACGAGTGATGTGAATACTAATCGAGCTGAAATAATATAGGAATGAAAGAGGCTTATAATTATAATGTGGAATTTGTGGATACAAAACAGCACGCTTTACACGTTTTCTATCAGAATATGAATTTTTTTGAAGATAATTCCTAACCCATTGTGTATGCTTTAAATTTTTTTTTGTTCGACTACGTGAATAATGCAATTAATTTTGTTTAATTGTCAAATTGAAAGACAATGACATTGCTGTGTTTAGCAGGTACATCATCATCATCATCCTCATTTCAGCCGAAAGACGTCTACTACTGGACAGAAGCCTCCCCAATTTGCGGGGGATTTGCCATAGCTGCCTCGCTTGGCAGGCGGGTTGGCAACCGCAGTATGGTGGTAAAATGCATATAGAACGCTGCTGTCCATTCTCTAGTAAGTTCCTAAGTCGCCTTTTACGATACCCACGGGAAGAAATGGGATGGTGCTATACTTTACGTTTGGCACCACACGGATAGTTACACACATAAAGTATAATTTTGTCATTGTATCTAACGTCATCGGTAACGAGTTTAATATGATAAAGGGAATGCTGGAGAGCAAGCACCTGTCCGCCGATATTGGCAACCTATAACTTACATTTAATAGATTTTGATATTTTTACGCTATCACAGACGAAATTTTAAAAATAGCTTCTCAATTCTTGGTAATCGCCCTTAGAACGTGTGCTTCCCGCACCTGCTCGTTTTTCTCCGATTTGTATTAAGAAACTGATTTGGAGCACGTATTTGGTTTGGTTCCTTAAGCGCTTTTGCTTGATGTTTTCCAACTTCAAAAAAATAAGGAGGAGTTCTGAATTCGTTTAGTTTTTTTTAAATGTTATTTAACCAATTTGAAAAAAAAAATGTTGAAAATATTTTTTTTTTTTTTTTTGGTTAGTACGCGCCCGTTGCAGTATCAATATTTCCGATATGAGTTCGATCACACTTGTATGTATAACTGTTTTTTGCCCCCAACAAATTAAATAAAAGCAAAAAATATCAGTTTTACTAAAGTTATTGTGCGTACTTTATTTACTCAAAATTCTAAAATTAATTCATGACAAGGTTGTATGTGACAAAGCTGAAACGAGACACGTGACATGGATGTTGAAATATGACGTCATTTCGTTCATCGACGGATATATGCGGCTTTCATCGAACTATACAAAAGGGTGATTGGAACGCCGAATACGATCGTGGTATCCATGTCAATTTGGAAATAGGTTTTTATACAGGCTGTATTGTTGAAAAGCCGAAAAATATTTATTGTTTTTTAGGAAATATTGAAATTCGGATAACTTTTTACCTCGGTTAGTAAAACTTTTTGTGCATAGTGCACCTGTTTTTAATATATTCAGTATTTTTTTTAAATTTGGAGCTTCTTTTTAATTGTTTGGCGTTTTTTCACAGTTGGTCGCTGTTAAATGGCTATTAAGTATTTTTGGGACCCTAAAATAGGAATTATTAGAGGATTGAATAAATACACATGCCTTTATAATAGGGATAAGTAAAGATTATAAGTTGAATGATTTAAATAATACTATGTGGTCATAATAGATTTATGCACAATATTAACAAAAAAAAACTTCTTTTATAGTGTCTTTTTTTTTTGTTTTTTTGAATTTCATATTTTTTTCTTATTTTTGACAACGACGAGTGCTATAGTGCAGTGGTCTAACTAAAATAAATAATTTATTTGGAACTGACTTTAATAGCACAATACGTGCTACAAATCCTAATATTTAGATATTCTGTTAAACATCCCTTTCCTCTGTCTATTCTCATACATTTGGTCATTTACGCGCTTATGCGAGTCCTTCGCAAGTCCTTTGGGTTCTAAGAAAAAATCTCAACAAAGAAAAATATATGTACAAAGTCTATTATTTTTGGCTAACTATTGCCCGCGATTTTATCGGCTTGTATGTTGTATTTCATCGCGTTTCAATACAAACATCCAAGGTGAAAAGTAGTAATTGGCCATTTCTAGATCTCAGGCAACTGTCGGTCAAATTTCATCACTATTGGTGCCGTGGTTTAGGTGAGACAAGGTAACAGATAAACATATATAATAACACTAGCTTCAGCCCGCGACTTCGTCCGCGTTAAATTTCATGCTCTCCCGGCCCTTCCCGTCGCCTAGAATCACCTATCAATGCGATTTTCCCCGTTTTTGCAAAAAAAAATATTACTGCTCTGCTCCTCTTAATTGTAGCGTTATCTTATATAAACTATAGCCTTCCTCGATAAATAGGCTACCCAACACAAAAATATTTTTTCAATTCGGATCAATAGTTCCTAAGATTACCGCGTTCAATCAATCAAACAAACAAACTCTTCAGGTTTATAATATTAGTATAGATAAAATTCTAGTCCGGCTAAGCAGCGGACAACCTCATAGGTAGACCTGTGATGACATTATCAAAAAAAAAAAGCATATTAGTATACCATGACCTAGTGGTCGCAAGCGCTGCTGCTTAGCGTGAGCTTTTGGGTTCTGTTCCCAGGTCATTCTAATTGTCATTGGGTTCCCCAACTAGATTTTTTCTCACAGCTCTAAGTCTGAATTTGGATGTTCTAAAGGATACACTTTTGCCTCACTCTTCCGAGACTACAGGCGTGCTTTTATGCTATATTAGTGAAGTACGTATGCACCAATATACACAATTTGTACGTTAACATCAAGTAAAAATACAATAGCTGTTCCCTTTATCTGGTCACATCTGTGTACTGCACCTGGGAGAAACGAACCATTACAGGGAATTGAGCATTAGGGTAAGCTGGCTTTATTCGCATTTTCCATTTCCTCAAGAGATTGACAATGGTAGAAAATTATGAAGATTGTGTTTGTTTTGGTTTGGTAACGAACGGAGGGACATTAGTTTTATAGAGCGTCATTATTGTTGTCTGGTTTTTGTATCCGAAACACACCATTTTGCATGTACTCGTATCATTAAGTGACGGTACACTCTTTAACTTTAAATGACAATAATATCACAATTATTATCACGCCTATATTCCACGAAGGGTAAGCAAAGGTGTTAACTGCACCCAAATTTTAACTGTTATGTCAAAGTCCCATGTACTTAAGACTATTGCCACTAACCAGGCATTATCCAGACTCCGGACTTCTACTGCGTCAATAACACTCCGTATAACCTGGGCATCAAACTCAAAACCCTATACTTCAGCTGCCACGCTTTTATCCACTAGCAAACTAATGAGTTCGAGAAAAATAGAAAAACATCCGGCTCGAAGGACCATATAGTATATTCATCATCATCATTTCAGCCGTAAGACGTCCACTGCTGGAGTTAGGCCTCCCCTAATTTGGGGGGCTTTGCCATAATCGCCACGCTTGGCAGGCGGGTTGGCGATCGCAGTATGGTGGTAAAATGCATAGAGAACGCTGCTGCCCATTCTCTAGTAAGTCCCTTAGTCGCCTTTTACGACACCCACAGGAAGAAATGGGGTGGTGTTATTCTTTACGTCCGGCACCACACGGTACAGTATATTGCGTAAAAGTAACCAAATCAAGCCCCAATAGGTGACAAACGTCTTGCAAGGATCTTCTATGAAACAAATACTTGAATACAATTTTAAATCTATGATTTTTGTTACAACAACAATTTTGCAAAACATTACAATGGAATCTTTGCTCCAGATATAGTAATCAAGGAACAGCTTTGCTTTAACACAAAGGAAGTGTAATCTAAGTTGCAGCAACGGATTAAATTTTGTGCTTGCAACAATATGGATTCCTCTTACATACGACTTAATATTGGTGAACTGGTGTGAAATATAATAGAATAGAAATATAAGCAAGACTCACTAATTATACACATTTATAAAAATGTGTATAATAAATGGTTGACAATTGACTTGGTACTAACCTCAAATGTCCGTATGTTCAAATTATTTGAAATCACAACTGTTATGCCTTGTTGACAAGTAACGACGTTCATACTCAGATAATTATGGTTTACTATGTGCTACTAGCGTATACAGAAGATTGTCGCTAAGTTATGTCGTCACGGATCAATCAATCAGGTTAAGCTACGATTGCTACGGTTAATTCGTGGATAGGTAACCATCTTTACATACCAAGACGTCTCCGTGCCTCAGAAAGCACGTTGAGCCATTGGTTGCTGCTGTCATTTGTTGATCTTCGACAATCGTTACGGGTCGTCAGAAGCCCGAAAGTCTATTCGGGGGTACTACTACCAAGGGGTATCCTAATACCCAGTAACTGTTTTATGGAGGTCAGAGGCGGTCGCTTCATCCAGTTGGAAAAAGGTTACTACTAGCTTATTTACAGTGTGAACGTACGTATATTGTGTTTGAAATGAAAAACACACAGTGTGTTCTCATTCACACGGTCTATTTTTGTATTTTGGAAGGCGTATAGAAGGTAAGATCGTAACACAAAATAAATAATTATGTTGAGCAAAGAAACGTGTTATACGTTTCGAATAAAATTGTGTTTGGAATCTATTTATTCTGACAGAACTCATTTAGAATTGTTAAAAGGTGTTGTTAAAATTACCGTCACACAAAGATACGTAGGTATCGTAAAGAACATATATGTATATCTTACACTAACTTAACATTCCAAAGCAATTTCATCGTCAAATAAAAATTGTAACTGTGAGAAAAGACTATGAACCTCTTTTTTAGCCTACACAGTCCCACTGCTGAGCAAAAGCCTTCCCCAAATCCCTATAGGCATCCTTTTCCAGGGCCACCTCGATCCAACCCTTGTAATACGCATCTAGGTCGTCCCGCCGCCTATTCCTAGGCCAGCCTCGGCGGGGCCGTCCATCCTTAGGCACCTACTATGTGGAGACTATTACCCAGCAGTCATTGTGTATACGGCTGGCGTCACCCGCCATTTTAGCCTGGCAGCCGTTTTGCCTACGTTTGGGATTCCCGTAAAACTATATACAGGGTGTCCGGTAATGAATGGATAACCTTGAAATGTCTTATAGTATAACTTATGGCCGTTCAGAAAAAAAAATGAAACAAAATATATGTATTCATACATTTTTTTTATACCCAAGATGTTCAAATCGTACTATAGAGTCTAAAACTACTAAAAAATATATATCTGAATGTGCCTGGATAAATGTATCTGGCTTTTTTTTCAACTTAATAAACGATAATCTAAATATTTTCATGCCAAATGGTGAAATATGGCTGAACTTCCATGTATTGACACCTATTATGTATTACCTACATTTGTAAAATAATTTTCAAATCTATTCTATTCCATCTCCATTTACAGTAACTAAACACGATTCAATTTTTCTACAAACGTATTCTATTCCACCAATTTGCCCAGTACTAATCATGACAAAGTTCCAAGAAACTTCATTCCTAGAATTACAAATGGTCTCAGATTGGCTTGAACTACTAAATACTCGATTGTTCAATGTATCGATTTAAAATTGAAATAGATTGAAGGTTTCGTATAATAGGATACCTCGATACCACTATGAAGGTTCCACAATCGTTTCTTCGTAAAAGCGATAAAGATGTATCGATTTTCAATCTAGGTTAGTAAGGGGTTGGTAAATGCTCGTGAAGAAGATTAGACTTGCTGTGGTAAGCGGTAGATTGTCTGAAGATTGAAATGAAGGGTTTATGTCTTCACTTAGCGGGGTAACTGTTTATAGTATTTTTATCGCAAGAAGTGACGCGTACTATACATGTGGTAACAGAGAATACAAACAAGCTACCAATTAGTGCGTGGAGACGAGTAGCGTCGGCAAATCACACACACACAATTACACACACACCCGAGAGGTCTTGCGCTTACACACACATTCACAGCGTGTTTAGTTGCACTTGATAACCATAAGTAAACCACGCGTCGCTTCATAAAATTAAAGTACGGTAGCGTGAGTTTGATCGAACATTTCCTAACAAGCTGTGTGTCCAATTGGATGTTTGGAAATTCCAAGACAAAATTTTATAAAAAGGCATGTCCTCTTCTCATAAAAAAATGATTTTAAGCATTTTTTTCTTGGAAATTAAAGGTTGGAAGGAAATTAGTCCTTAAATGCTTAGTAGTAAAAGAGATAATGGCAACTTTAAACAAACTGAGTAAAGCTTCAGTAAGTTGCAGTAAAGTCCTTTGTCAAAGGCTCCGTTCGTAAGTACTACCAGCTGGCTCATTTGTGCAATGCAGCATTCTTGTGGCTTTTGGTGCCAGTGATTTTCGTACCATATTAAGCACAAGCCGTATGCCCGACGATATTTCTCATCGGCGATAATGACAAACTTTCATACAAACTTTCTTCCTCTTTTTAACCTCGCTAGGGGATGAATTTACAAAACCCTTAATTTAATCGCTCACCTTCGTTATATAATAAGAGAGAAGAACTCTTGTGTTGCATTTGCGGAGCTATTTCAGCTGTCCGTGCGTTGTTTGTAAAATCATAAATTAAAGGTTTAATATACCTAATTTTTTTGCAAAATTTATTCAATCCAAACTAATATTATAAATGCGAAAGTAACTCTGTCTGTCTGTCTTTCTGTCTGTCTGTCTGTCTGTCTGTCTTTGCTTCACGCCTAAACTACTGAACCGATTTGTGTGAAATTTGGTACAGACATAGTTTGGAACTTGAGAATGGACTAGGATAGTTTTTATTACAAAAAATAAAATAAAATAAAAAATAAAATTTATTCCGGACATACAGCGCCATCTATTGGTCAAGAGTCGGCATCAATTCAGTACTAAAAATTCATCGGAAAAATGTAAATAAATAGTAAAAAGGTATGAAAATATAATATAACACAACTTTTAGTACAAAGAAAATGCTCTAACGGAGTATAGATAATTCTATTAGTACTATATGTCGAGTTGGTGATCGCGCAATGGTGTCAATCGTTACACGAGTTCGGTTCATGTTATTATTTTAATTCATCGGAAAAAAGTAAATAAATAGTAAAAAGGTATGAAAAAAATAATATCAATATAATAAAACTTTTAGTACAAAGAAAATGCCCGAACGGAGTATAGATAAATAATCCGAGTTGTCACTATGCTCGATAGATGGCGTTGGGATCGAAATAGATCGCGCTATGGTTTCGTTACACGCATTTGGTTGGGTATCGGCCGAGCGCTTCGGTACTGTCGTGGAATTGTGGATTGATCGTTTCGTAAATTTAAAATTGGCTCCGTTGTATTAGTAGATTAAAAGGTTTATTTGTTGGGTTGTCTGGTGGTTGTTTTCAAAATTGGTTCCGTTGTATTTGTCGATTAAAAGGTTTATTTGTTGGGTTGTCTGGTTGTTGTATAATATAAGTTTAGTTTGATCTCGATTATTAGTAGATACTAAACTGTAATTATTCCCCGCATTCCCATCATTCCAACTGATTTGCCATTCCAATTCAAAAGAGTTCAGTTTCCGCTGAAAACTGCGTTTGCAATGACCATAAATAAAGCCCAAGGGCAAACGCTTAAAGTTGCGGGGGTACATCTTGAAAAATACTGTTTCTCCCATGGACAACTCTACGTTGCGTGCTCAAGAGTGTCAAAACCACAAGACCTAAATATTTTTGCAAAGGATGGCAAAACTAAAAACGTGGTATACAGAAATGTCTTGGTGTAAGAAACTTTAATAATCTTTAAAGCCTAAAATAATAGAAAATTTGTCAAGGGAGAAACAGTATTTTTTTCTGAAATGGCAAATCAAAATAATATTTTGAAAATAAGGGAAAAATAACATTTTCGCCTTTTTCGATCGGCAATAACGGCTTTAATGCCCTAAGTGAGTATACATATCTTCAATTCAAACGCAGAGCTCATTATGTTGATTTTTGAAGAGTTTCCTAGAATATCTTCCACATTTCATTTTTGAAGAGATCCCGCGAGATCGGGAACTATGTGGGTAAAACCAAAAATCTGCCGGAAGTCACTATTCCACGCGAACGAAGTCGCGGGCAAAAGCTAGTTTACATATATTATAATAGATAAACCCATTTCGAATTTTGATTATATTTAAGAAGGTTTTTATTATTTCTGCATTAATTAACCAAAGGCTTGTCCGTGTAAAATCTGTATGTTTTTCAAATTATTCCAGGGTCAATATTTAGGTAGTAACATAATTTAAAACTTTATGCTGAGATAGGAGCCACCAGTCTTCCTGTTTCGTTTTTTGTTATAGTTTATTTTTCATTTTTAATGTTTTTTTATTTCCTGTGCGTACTTCAATTAAAAATTTTATTTTTATTTTTTTGTATCTTAGTAAAATCCATATTTATGTATCTGCTAATATACTTATTACGTACACAATTGCAGATCCAAAATAACGTGGCAGATTATGTCGACTACTGCAAAATTCAACCATTTAAAAGGTAGAAGAAACCGCAATAACGCAAAACAAAGGTCTTTTAATAACTCATTTTGCAACCATAACAACAACTTACATAATACAAGACGCGACCCTTACGTTTTCATTAGGAGACACGTAGCAAAACAAAGAACTGAGGTGCCATTTCAGACCTTAATGAGTAGCACTAATGTGTCTTTTTAAACAACTTAGGTACCTACATTTTAAATTAAATAGTATTCTTGACTTCATTTGACTAAACTGAGGGAATGTTATTTTAGAATACCTCTAAGAGGACACGCTCGAATGACTGTTCCCAGAAATAGTAATTCAATGGGATAATATGAATGAAGAGGGTTGAATTGATGTTTTCAAATGATCTTTCCATAGTATACAACAAAGTCACTTCTCGCGTTTGTACGCTTTGATCCTTCAAACTACGCAACGGATTTTAATGCGGTTTTTATCAACAGGCAGAGTGATTCAAAAGGCAGGTTTATATGTACAAAACGCGGGCAAAGCCACTGGTACAAGCTAGTAATTCTGTAAAGCCATATTATAGCGAGAGGGCATGCGAAGCCGTCACCTGCCGTCGCCACGTCGCGGGGCGCGTGAGCGAGTGGCAGTCTCTGCACCCTCACGTCCCTAGCCGCCGCAAGAGGAGACGCCCCGGGCGTCGGGAGTCGATAGCGGACTCCCGGCCACCGTAGGCGCGGGTTTGCGGGTGGCGAACGATGGGTAGCTCGCCGTCCGGTAAGGACCAGGCCCGTATCGACGGCGCGTAGTGTTTCACGCGCGCCTCAAAGAGATGTCAGCAACAACTGAAGGGGTCTGCTAGGACCGATGCCTGCCAGGGTCACGAGATTTGTTAGAAAAAGATACCGTGGCCCTGGCATATGGGCAACTGAAGGAACACGGGTAGGTTTTAGTCAGTAAAAGTCTGACACGCCCTTCCGCTCCATCCTAGAGCGGGAGAAGTCATTTGATGATATCCCACCCACAAAAAAAGCCACTGGTACAAGCTAGTAATTCTGCAAAGCCATATTTGTTACGGTTGCAAATAATATTTTTTTCGCTCGTAACCTGACACTGTGCTGCAAACTATAAGAAACGTATTAAAGAATTTTGTCTCAAGGGGAATGCGACAAGATAGCCAGAGAAATTCAATTGTAACATGTTTTTCCAGTATGCAGTGCAGGTGTATCAGATTATGTGTTGATCAAAATATATTTTGCAACCGTAACAAATATATATATTTAAATAACTGTAATCATTAGAATCATCAATACAACTCTAAGTTAGAATTGGCCTCAAATGACATGTTTTCATAAATATCATTCAGTAGTAAAACAAAAAAAAAACTTGCACGACTAGAAAGCTACATATTTTTGTTATTGTATGCGTTTATAAAACGTTATGTGGTTTTATTTAAAGTGGAAAACTCGTCACCTTTTTGTATACTAATTTCCTAACTGCCAAGCAATACCTAAATGTTTATTTGTGTCTCGGAACATTTTAGCTACTAATAGCAACTATTAATTACTAAACTAAGTAAGCCTTTTAGAGGATTAGTTAATTTGGCAAGTAATCGTTCAGAAACACAAATTCTTTATTAACTTAATTAAATGAAAACACGATCATATTATAGATCAGCAGAAAGTTGCTCAAATTATTAAAGCAATATCAATAAACAGTCTATGTTCCCACAGCTGGGACACAGGTCTCCTCTCTGTGACATGGAGTGGGCCGTAATCCACCATGCAGGCCCAGTGCGGGTTGCTGGTTTTCACATGTCTTTGAATTGTCTAGGACATGCAACCGGATGGAAATTCCTAAATAAAGTTCAAACCGCCGGAGGAAAGACAGTCTCCAAATATAAGATTCACTAACGGCTCAGATCTCAAGTGCGTATGCAGCACGTCTCTCAGACAATGGTCCACCTCCCATCCAGTGCTGCATGCCTGTCACCTGTGCATTTGATGATCTTATGACTGTGTCAGTCAGCAGAGTTCACGCAGCTGAATTTTTTGGCCAAAGATGTTTAAACTTTCTGTCATATTTACGCTAAGGAGAAGATTTTTCCGGTTTTCTGACAAAATTAACTTTCACCGTTTTAAGAGCATAAAATCTTACAAATTTTCTGTCTTTTGTTCCAGAATGCGCCAGCACCCACCACGTCCAGACCCCAACAAAAGAAGATAGCAGTGACTAAAATGACTATTAATTTAAGTATATCATGTGAAGTGCTACCAATGTGACCACAATATAGTGCCAAAACAATGCTTTGCTGTAGAGAACTCAAACTACTCTACGCCACTATTGTTCTTTTACTTGAAGCCGAGTTGCTAGTGAACACGGGTGCTATGGAATCGAAAAGGTCTTCCATTTTGGTCGCGCAGAATGCAGACGATTTGAAATCGTTAGAGCTTTGTACGACAAGAAACCAACAACGGCTTGGGAGTGTTTTTGGGAATTTTACGAGGCATCACAAAAAAGGTAAGACTGTCTTTATTATCTTAACATTATGTAATTTGTTAAAGGTTTCTCCTATTAAGCTTTGTTCCCATAGCCCGTTAACTGAAAGGCGTTACTACACCTGTCGAGGCCGCGCCTTTAAACTTATCAACCCTTCGATGGAATGACAAACCTTTCCCAACTATACTGGGATCGGTTTCCAATCTAATTGGATGCAGTTGAGGAATTTTACTAGGAGCGACTGCCTATCTGACCTTTACTACCTATACTTACTGGGTAAATACGATACCCCTTGGTAATACTGTTTGACAGAATTCCGGGCTTCTGACGACCCGTAACGACTGTCTAAGATCTACGAGGGACAGCCGGGTCCAACGGTTTGACTTGACTTTGGGCTTATCGTAGCATGGAGGGGTCGTGTATGTAAAGATGGTCGCCCATCCACGGAGCAACCTTGACAAGTGTAGACCTTCTCTGATCGATCGAATCATACGATTGTTATTACTCCGCCATAAGCTTCTCTGGGCTTAAAACTTCCAAATATATGAACAAATAGAATCTAAGTTAATGTATTAAGTGTTTTATCTCTTCACTGTTCTGGTTCTCATGAAATTCGGAAAGGTTATTGGTTTTTCTTTTTAATTATGTAAGTATATTTGTAATTCATATTAAATACGAACGCATAAAAGTAATATCTGCCTAGTTTTCTCCCAGTTGGCTTCCAGTCTAATCGAATGCAGCTAAATACCAATATTTTATATGCAGCAACTAGTCGTTGCATGTCAAATAAACAAGCATCTGTCACACTTCTTAAAACGTAAAAACTTTTTAACAAAAAATTAAACCGCTGAAAAAACTGAAAAACAAAAAATTATAAACCTTAAAATTATGAGTCAGCGCTTTGAGTGATCTTTGTTCATTGATTTTTCAGCGCCGACTGAAAATTTTAAGGTTTGTTATTTTTTGCTTTTCAGTTTTTTCGGCGGTTTAATTTTTTGTTAAAAAGTTTTTATTTTACATTTTTTTGTGGTTTTAATGTACTAATAATACTTGGCAAGGTATACTCTATCCAATGAAAAAATAATGATCAAAATCGGACTACTCTGTATAAAGTTATGCGTGGTAATACATTACAATCACTGAGTGAACAATCAATCATCCCCTGTTTTCTGACCCTTAGGGTTTGATTTTGTTTTCCAAATTTATATGAGACCACCCTTGGAGTATACCCTTTCCAATAAAAAAAGAATTATCACAATCAGACTACTATATAAAAAGTAATGCGTGGTCATACATAAAAAAAAACAAAAAAAAAATACGCGTCGAATTGATAACCTCCTCCGTTTTTTTTTCGTCGGTTAAAAATTAGAACCACGCCTTTGAACCTAGAAAAACAATATTTAGGTACCACGGGTACTGATAAAACATTTTAATTTAGCCTCAGGCATTTAATTTCAGCTAAAATAACGAACAATCTGAGACCTTGAAAGATGAAGTCTACAAGATTAACTTTTAAATTTAGTATTTATCTAGTCCTCTTTGAAAGTCTTATGTTTAGATTTTAAGTAACAATAAAGATTACAATGGTAAAATAAATAAGGCTTAGAATCCTTCAGCTAGTTCGCCTATTTTACATTGTAGGTACGTATATTATGTACTTTTGTAAATATTTTAACAAGTAAACTATAGTAATAACATAATATAATCTGAAAGCCAAGTTTTTATATGTATAATATTTTCATTTTGTAAAATCGTCAATTAAATATGTCGGAGTTGGTTGTCAAATGCAAATTGTGGGTAGTCCACATAATTTGCTATTCTTTGTTTTTATTATCATTAATTCACGTGATTTTCTATGAGATAGTGTCTAATAAATCGGAACATAATTTATTGAGTACTTAGTGTACTCACTAATTCATTTTTTGGCAACTTATTTCGATAATTGTAACCGGTAGTTGTGTTCAAAACAATAAATGACATGTCACTTTAAACTTTGAAATGGATTACGTTGTGCATTCACCATTTGTTTATTTACGACAATTATTCTTGTATTATTTGATGACTTTATAATGTAAGTCTTATTTAGTTTAGCATACTTTAGTGTTTTGTATCAAGTAAACACGTGGCGCACTTCCGCGCGCCATCGGACAGAGTTGTCGTGGATATTATGGCGGGACATTGTCCTATAAAAGAGCTTGCACTCAGTGAGCAAGGCAGTCTATCTTCGGATTAGACTCATTACAGAGCTCCTGCTCCCGACAATACTGTCGGTTTACCTGGTACAGCGCTGCTGTATATTCACATAGCTGTATTGACTAGCTGATAGCGAAAGATACACTTTGTACTTGGGTGGCTTAGGCCTCTATACGAACAGTAACCTTAAGGGTTTGTTCGTTGAATAGTACTGTTACTATACCTTTCTATCTTGTAACCATTTTATTGTTTCTTTTTATATAGTGTGATTAATAGTGTTATTAATATTCCTGTAATTGTTTATACGTCTTGTTTATCCCAAATACCTAAGAATACAAATGAAAAACATGGTGTATCCGTGAACAACGTGATCGTACGGGTCTTTAGAAGCTCGCAAATCTGACAACTAGTCTTACCAAACGGTATTTTATTAACCGACTTCAAAAAGGAGGAGGTTCTCAATTCGGATGTTTTTTTTTTGTGCATTTCGGCCATAACTCCGTCATATATAGACGGATTTGCAAAATTCTTTTTTGTTCTAAAGGGGTTTATTCCGAAATGGTTCCATATAAATTTTATATAGATCTGATGAAGAGTTCCGGAGACAGACACCGGCTCTTTAAAAACTGACAGCAAATCAACGCGATTTCTGCTATCGTATAAATATGCATTGTTTGTTTGGAATTAGTGCGGGGTAGATACCATAGCATTACCAAGTCGATTGTTTTTTTTTTTTGTAAAAAAGTTTTTATTACTCAGTAACTGAGCTGTGGAGGTCGAGGGCAGTTGCTTCATATAAAATACTGGTATGGACTGCAGCCAATGACCTGTTCGACTGGCAGCCGCCGCCAACATAGGTGGGAAAAGTGTAGGTAGATGATTACTACACTCACTATGGAAAGATTTCTGGAAACAAATCCTGGTACCAGTATCCAAGCTATGTAAGCAAACGAAGTACCAGGAAAAATG
This sequence comes from Aporophyla nigra, assembly GCA_947507805.1. Lineage (NCBI taxonomy): Eukaryota > Metazoa > Arthropoda > Insecta > Lepidoptera > Noctuidae > Aporophyla > Aporophyla nigra. The sequence goes on along the minus strand of OX382315.1, from coordinate 12,487,336 downwards.
CAGGAACTTCTTACCCATATTATTTTATTTCGTATTTGTAGCATAAATCCGAGCGTTGCAGGAAATTCTGTAAAGGATTCTATCGAAGCTGACGCAGAGTTTATCTATATTATACGTCATAAGAATGGACATTTTGAGCTCTGCGAACGACGCGATGTTAGAATCAGGAGTTATTTGAAATGAAATTCTGGGATAAAAGAATATTCGGGAAATTGGGATAGAATTAGCTTTTTGGCTGTAAATGTGATTTTTGGAACTAAAGATGGAAGAAGATATATAGTGATTAATTGTTAGTGCATCGTCTTACGTATAACGATATAATTAACTAGCTTCTGCTCGCGACTTCGTCCGCGTTAAATTTTTTGTTTCCCCGACTTTTCCCGTCGCTTCGAATCGCCTACCCATGCGATTTTCCCCGTTTTTGAAACATTTTTCATTACTGCTTCGCTCCTCTTGGTTGTAGCATGATGTTATATAGCCTATAGCCTTTCTCGATAAATAGGCTACCCAACACAAAAATAATTTTTCAATTCGGACTAGTAATTCCTGAGATTAGCGCGTTCAATCAAACAAACAAACAAACTCTTCAGCTTTATAATATTAGTATAGGTAGTATAGATGTATGTTAAACATTTTATGACGTAGTCGCTGCCGTTACTACTAGGCCACCACAAAGTTCTGGCCTCAGGATCTCAAGTTCTGCTCTAGTCCTGCCAGGGTCGCGAGATTTGTTCGAAAGAGTTACCGTGGCTCTGGCATATAGGCAACTGAAGGAACACGGGTGGGTTTTAGTCAGTAAAAGTCTGACACGCCTTTCCGCTTCACCCAGAACGGGAGACGTCATTTGATGATTTACCACCCACGAAAAAAAAAAAAACACTGCTCTAGTAGTGGGCCAGTGGTAACGGCCGCGAGTTACAACTTATAGGTCGTGGGATCGAACCGAAGCAGGCACTTTCCTTTGAGTACTGATCTCAAAAACGTGAAAGAAATCATTGTGAGAAAACAAGCATATCTTAGAACCAAAAAATCTAAGATATCTGACATCTACCAACCCGCACTGGGTCTACGTGATGTCATGGTCCGCTTCCTCCCACTGAGAGGAGGCCAGTGTTCCAGCAGTGATGACGACGATTCTAAAATAAATAAAAAAATAAGTCAATGTGCGAGTGAAAGTAATCACAGAATGTAAATAAAGGCCATATAAAATAATAAATTGTTCAATTAAATTAACATCGTTCTCTTAGCTTATGATTTTAATTATTGCCTTTTTCAAAATCATCATGATAACGTATTAAAACAAAACCCAACTTATTGGTAAGTAGCACATTCTGATGCAGCACAGAACTGAATGCTGCAATCTATTCACTTAATAGATTCCCTTAATCGCTTAGCACGACTCCCTCGAGCATAGAGACTGTGGTCTACTTCGAATGGAAACGCTGCGACCTAGTGACATAGAATACTATTCTAAACAGTATATTTACAAGGGGAGTAGACACGGGACGTAAGGGTGGGAACTGCGTAATTAGGAGTGATAAAAACACTGAAAGTCTGACAACTACTCTTGCCAAGGGCTATTGTGATACCTGGTAACTGAGTTTTGGAGGTCATATAAGCAGATGTCGATGCCAATGCTGATGAGCGATGTGGTGTACCGTGTGATGCCGGACGTAAGGAATAACACCACCCCATTTCTTCCCGTGGGTTTCGTAAAAGGCGACTAAAAGACTTACTAAAGAATGGGCAGCAGCGTTCTCTATGCAATTTACCATCATACTGCGATCGCCAACCCGCCTGCCAAGCGTGGTGATTATGGCAAAGCCCCCCAAATTGGGTGAGGCCTAAGTCCAGCAGTGGACGTCTTACGGCTGAAATGATGATGATGATAAGCCGATGCTCCATGAAAATACTGATATTCCGCTGTTTCCTGAACAAAGTTGGGAAAAGGCTAGGCAGATGCTGATGAGGACCTTAGTAGAAGAAGAAGAGTTAGATTTTGAAAACGGCATTTTTGCATTTTTGAAAAGGCTCCCAGTTCAGCAATAGTTGATCGTCACGTCAAATCCACACTTAGCTGGCAGGCGTATCGTGACCCAGAAATAGTTAATTAAAAAATCTGTTCAGCAGATCAGCATTTGGCCAGTATTTATAAGTAAACACTGCGCTAGAAGGCGATCCAACACAGTAATGTGAATCTGGCTCTGCACTGCTTACAAAATTACATCAGCATACATCGTTTTATTATTTTGACTTTTACAGATTATTAATATATTTTCTTTATATTTAGATACAAGCTTCTGCCCGCGACTTCGTCCGCGTTAAATTTCTTGCTCCCCCGACCCTTCCCGTCGTGTCGCGTCGAATCGCCTACCCATGCGATTTCCCCCTTTTTGAAACATTTTTCATTACTGCTTCGCTCCTCTTGGTTGTAGCATAATGTTATATAGCCTATAGCCTTTCTCGATAAATAGGCTACCCAACACAAAAATAATTTTTCAATTCGGACTAGTAATTCCTGAGATTAGCGCGTTCAATCAAACAAACAAACAAACTCTTCAGCTTTATAATATTAGTATAGGTAGTATAGATGTATGTTAAACATTTTATGACGTAGTCGCTGCCGTTACTACTAGGCCACCACAAAGTTCTGGCCTCAGGATCTCAAGTTCTGCTCTAGTCCTGCCAGGGTCGCGAGATTTGTTCGAAAAAGTTACCGTGGCTCTGGCATATAGGCAACTGAAGGAACACGGGTGGGTTTTAGTCAGTAAAAGTCTGACACGCCTTTCCGCTTCACCCAGAACGGGAGACGTCATTTGATGATTTACCACCCACGAAAAAAAAAAAACACTGCTCTAGTGGTGGGCCAGTGGTAACGGCCGCGAGTTACAACTTATAGGTCGTGGGATCGAACCGAAGCAGGCACTTTCCTTTGAGTACTGATCTCAAAAACGTGAAAGAAATCATTGTGAGAAAACAAGCATATCTTAGAACCAAAAAATCTAAGATATTTGACATCTACCAACCCGCACTGGGTCTACGTGATGTCATGGTCCGCTTCCTCTCACTGAGAGGAGGCCAGTGTTCCAGCAGTGATGACGACGATTCTAAAATAAAAAAAAAAATAAGTCAATGTGCGAGTGAAAGTAATCACAGAATGTAAATAAAAGTCATATAAAATAATAAATTGTTCAATTAAATTAGCATCGTTCTCTAAGCTTATGATTTTAATTATTGCCTTTTTCAAAATCATCATGATAACGTCATAAAATAATTCCCAACTTATTTGTAAGTAGCACATTCTGATGCAGCACAGAACTGAATGCTGCAATCTATTCACTTAATAGATTCCCTTAATCGCTTAGCACGACTCCCTGGAGCATGAAGACTGTGGTCTACTTCGAATGGAAACGCTGCGACCTAGTGACATAGAATACTATTCTAAACAGTATATTTACAAGGGGAGTAGACAGGGTGGGAACTGCGTAATTAGGAGTGATAAAAACACTGAAAGTCTGACAACTACTCTTGCCAAGGGCTATTGTGATACCTGGTAACTGAGTTTCGGAGGTCATATAACCAGATGTCGATGCCAATGCTGATGAGCGATGTGGTGCCCCCCAAGTTGGGGGAGGCCTAAGTCCAGTAGTGGACGTCTTACGGCTGAAATGATGATGATGATAAGCCGATGCTCCATGAAAATACTGATATTCAGCTGTATCCTGAACAAAGTTGGGAAAAGGCTAGGCAGATGCTGATGAGGAAATTGGTAGACGAAGAAGGGTTAGATTTTGCAAACGGCATTTTTGGAATTTTGAAAAGGCTCCCAGTTCAGCAATAGTTGATCGTCACGTCAAATCCACACTTGGCTGGCTGGCGTATCGTGACCCATGAATAGTTAATTAAAAAATCTGTTAAGCAGATCAGCATTTGGCCAGTATTTATAAGTTAACACTACGCTAGAAGGCGATCCAACACAGTAATGTGAATCTGGCTTTGCACTGCTTACAAAATTACATCAGCATACATCGTTTTATTATTTTGACTTTTACAGATTATTAATATATTTTCTTTATATTTTGATACAAGCTTCTGCCCGCGACTTCGTCCGCGTTAAATTTCTTGTTCCCCCGACCCTTCCCGTCGTGTCGCGTCGAATCGCCTACCCGTGCGATTTACCCCGTTTTTTCAACATTTTTCATTACTGCTCCGCTCCTCTTGGTTGTAGCGTGATGTTGTATGGCCTATAGCCTTCCTCGATAAATAGACTACTAACACAAAAAGATTTTTTCAATTCGGACCAGTAGTTCCTGAGATTACCGCGATAATCAAACAAACAAACTCTTCAGCTTTATAATATTAGTATAGATGATTAGCAGGAATATTCATTATTTCTTTCTTATTGACCAGTTTTTCTAACTTTGGTTTTCATTGTAAAGTGGGATTCTTACAGACACCCAGTATACGTCAGTACCTCTACAAAACACTGTAGTATGTTATATATATTCACAGGTACTTCTACAGCACTATAAATAAACTTAAAGCCATTATAGTGTTTGAGTTCTACGATGAGTTAAAGGTCGCTGCTCATGCCCCAAAGGGTATGCCAATATAGTGTACGTAATTTGAAACTTTGAAGTTTATAGTAGTAGGTACGCATATTGATTAATTAATAATGTATAAGGGTAAAAGTTCGTTAGCATTTCTGGTACCTTTAGTTTATTTATAACATTCGGATGGTTAGGTTCCAATCATCAGTCCTAATAGGGTCAAAACGGTTTAAAAATTGTTTATAGAACTCAAATTAGACCTGTAAAGGTGTCTCATAAGTAACTGTGTATGTTACTTGAATTCGACGAGTAGTGAAATAAAGACACCGTTTCCAGTATAAATGTGTCTGTATTTAATTTTTTTCACATATACAAACCTGGTATATAACAAACTATTTAATATAGTACTCCATTTAATAATAATAAAGAATTTTTGATGACAACTTTTTGATTGCGAAGCTCGAAGAAAACACTAGCCGATGCTCCAGATATCCTATTTCAATTTCGTTTCGTTGATAAAACCAGTACTTTTACGGTAAATGTCAAATAAGATATTGAGCAACATTAGAAAAAATTACATATTACAAAAAAACAATTGACAGTCTAAAGGTACATTGTCGTACTAAAACTGCTACATATTAGATCTCTACCTTATATTTTGCTCATAGTACGACAATTACACGTAGACTATCTTCTGCCGACGACTATGTCCATGTAAAATTTTTGATCCCCACCTGGTCGCATTGCATCACCTGCCCGCGCTGTTTTGATTAACGTTATTTCTGAATATTTTTTCTTTTTGCTCGACCCTTAAGAGTCGTAGCGTAATGTTAACTATTCTATATTCTTCCATAATAATCGGGCTATTACCTATATGCAAATGTTTAGATCGATACCCATCGCACCTGTGGAGATCAGCTAGTCAATTCAAAATAACTGCTGTTCCTTGCGTTCAAAAAAGAGCGAAAAGACTTACACCGGACAAAGCATATCGTGGTATGTTTTTTATCTGATCCGATATCTTTCTTTCAAGTTACGAATTAATAACAGAAAGTATCAATGTCACTTTTTCAAAGTTATACGTAGCTTCTAAATTGTTTTTTCCTTAGATACCATTGACTGACGGTGCAGCCAAGCATCTGAGGAAACCCTAGACTTCGGTCTGAAAATACTTACCCACGCAGATCAAACTCGGATTGAGTTTGATCACCACACTAGCTACACTAGCTGTTCTCTGTTTTCTAAGAGGCCTTTCTCCGATACCCAGGACATTGCAGGCGATAAAAACCCCGTAAATATTAGAACAAAAACCTCATCAGAACAATCACCTATATATCAAAGGCCTCACGATGACATAAATTCATCGTCCAACAAATACCCATTGGTCACGCCAACATCGGTCGTCCTTTACCCTACTAATCCGGTCTGATTGCCGCCGGGATTACCTGGGACCTGCCTTTGTATTACTGTTATGCTATTAGGCCGTGAATGCTGTGATATTACTGGGATGACGTCAATTATGGAGATCATTCGGGGTAAACAATGGTGTGAGTTTAGTCTTAAAGAGCATGTTAGACTTAATGTTGGTCAAAATTGGTAGTTTCAGGAGATTTGTACTGTGTTTATGATAAGTAGAGTAAATTAGATCGCCCGTCAGTGCTTATACTTTGACCTTGAATTTATAGAGGCATCAGGAACAGCGAGCAAAGTTCACTCATAGTCTATTGGAACTACTTGGCGATAAGTATACTTTTTTTTGGGTTTTACATACATATCATTGATCCACCAAGGAGGTTGTCAGCTCCTTAAGCGGTCTTACCTGTGGCTACCTTAATAAATTGAGGCTTCCAGTCTGAACTTCAAACTGTAGCGATAACACGCTAAGGGCAGGTTGGTACCCCACCGGGAGTTGGATACGGACCCCCGGTTTAGGGCGTCACTGGAAGAGCGCAGCAAGGGAGGGGCTGGATTGGAATAAACTCGACGAGTGATGTCGGGACGTCGTATATATGACGCTTGTTATACGGTACTCTCTGCGCGATGCAGGATTTTAAGTGAAGTCAGTCTGGTTTGACACTGGTTTTGTTACCACTGACTGCAGCCTACCTATACAAGATTAAATCTAAGTTAAGATTTTTTCCGTTAAAATAAATGTAAATGAAGAAAATCAATTTCTATGTTGTTTCTGGCCCTTGTACTAAATAATTTAAGAATTTAAAAAATAACTTAAGCAAAATGTGGTCTTAAAAAAAAATTGATTTTCGCTTCATTAATCTGTAGAAAGAAGTTCAAAACCTATAGCAGAATTTTATGAACTAAAATTTTTAGAAGATCACTTGAAAATTGGTGCTTAAAAACTTGATTTTATAAACTAATATTTTCAATGCACCGATAACCTTCGAAAATTTAACTACAAAAATATTCTTTCATTTGCTAAAACGATTATAAATCAAGTGGCACTTATGTTTTTATTTTCAAAATTTAATAACCCCAGATTTTCATTCTAAACCCCACTCAAAAATGATTAAGTGTATCTTGTATCCAATTATTTGCTCAAGGTTCAGATGTGTGGAGCGATAATTAAAAGGTAGGGGCTAAGATAATAAATGAACAAGAGATATTGAAATCTGAAACGATATTAAAACAAAACGGATTAAGCTAAGGATAGAAATGATATATATTTAAGCGAGAAATTGGAAAAATAATATTCACCAAACTACGTCAAATTGCAAAATAAGCTAAACATTTTAACGGTTCTTTCAAACAAAATGTGTAGTACATGGTCCGGAACAAATTATCATACCGTTAATATAAGCACCACTAACGACCTGCCACTCAAGCATTGTTGTAAATTTCAACATTCTCGTATTTCCTTTTCAGGTTTTAGGGTTTTACGAAGCTCGTAAAAATATTACCTGGCTGCGTGTGTTTAAGTAATTGTAAGAAATACTAATGTGTGGTTTTCTTTCACAGGCCACAGAAGAAGAACAACAACAACATCACCATCGCCTACAACAGTGACCTTCTCAACAATAAATGGAGAAGAACCAACAGATGTATATACAACAACAGAATATGTTCATACAACGTATCCAAAGCTACCCAAACCACTTCGCCTCTCCTCACTATTAGATAAAGAATATAACGATGATGTACATAATATAGATAACATTATAGATGAAGTTACATTAGGTAGAGGGAGACACACTAAACATGATAGATTAACAGATAAAGAAATATTACAAGAATTAGATGAAACTTCGCTATCTAAGTCTATGAATAAAGTTAAGAAAATGTACAGAGATTCTGCGGGTTCAGCCGTTAATAAATTAAGTGGGAAGGGAGGCAAACCTGGTATATTTTTGACTGAAAACTGTACAACAGTTATAGCTCAAATAGGAACTACAGCGATATTGCACTGTGAAGTTAGTGATATCACCGAAAATACGGTAAGTTGAAGCGTTAATTTTTGATTCCTAAATTTAGTTAAAATCAATTCATCAAAAGTAAGAAACAATATAATTATTAAATCGATTTGAAATAATAAATATTCTTAGACGGCATATACCAATATGTCTGTTGTTTCTAAAACCTATTACATTTTTAACGTGGTCGAACTCCGCAACTAAATAAAATAAATATCTGATGCCAAGTATTTTCATCCATTCTAGCTAGGCTATACATACACATAAACCCAACGAAAATTCAGTTAAGCCAAAGATAATCGAAACAGAAAATTGAAAGGTTGTATTTTATTAAACGACGTCCCACAAAATTTTGTTCCAACGTCCAATATACTGTAACAATCAAAACGAAATTCTTCAAAAAGTTTCTGACAAAACCGAGTATAAACACGCATAGAACTTCGGCTGTAACTTTGTAAACTCTTGAATGACTTCCAAAACTCCAACCAGAATGTTTGTTGTTTTATTTAGGGCGAAAATTACAAAAATTTGTTTAGCTAAATTCATAACTCGTATAAACATATGTGGGTAGTCGACGCGTTTTATATCATAATTGTTATGAATGGGCCTTCCAAATTGTTGCGTGGCTTTATGAAAATATTTTTTTAGGTCTAATGTTATGTATCGTTCTTCCTGATTATAGAAAATGATTGGAATGAGAACTGGGTTTATGAGCAGTCATCGCTAATCATTAAAAAATTTGATATCATTAAAACATTCCCTCTCCAATACTCACAAATTGACAGAATTATCAAGTTTAACAAGTTAAAATGTAATCGAATATTATCACTAAATTCAAAACTTTTATTAGAAAACTTATTCAGGGCGTCCAAGATGTTAATTGAATTCGGAGATATGATTTAAAGCTTCGTGTATTCTTGCAGGTGACTTGGATTAGAAGAAAAGACTACTCGTTGCTGTCAGTTGGTCTGGTCACGTATAGTGCTGATAGCAGATTCTTCTCAGCTCATGGAAGACATGTGAAGGTATGAACTACATAACTATATATTACTCAAAAAGCATCCAGGTGAAGTTTTTCTCTAAACGATAAAGTGGTAGTTTCAGTTGTACCTGCGTGTTGTTGTTGATATAGGATATGCCTTTAGGAACTTTCTGTCAGAGACTACTATTCATGCAGAATCCCATAAGATTCTTGAATCTAAACTCGGCCGGTTTTCATTTCGCTGGGTCAGACAATTTTTATAAATTGTTTACAGATCCATTGTTACGTAAATTTTATAATATACATTTTTCTTACACTTTGAACAACCAGGCAACACTTTTCGCTCCCTTAGTTTCGTATAAAAATATTATGAAACATTCCAAAGTAGCTTAATTAGTTTATTTTTCAATACAGTCCTTTTTGGTTCTCACATAAAACAGTTTGGTGCTCATTATTCACAAAATCGTTGATGAGTATCTTCAGGTACAACAAAACACTCAATTCCACACACAATAGCCTACAAATAATTACAAACATGTCACCATATTCAATTAAAACCTAATTACTACTCGTGTTGACCAGTAATGCGGTTTTATATTCATAATAATTACTTGGTAATGGGTGAATGCAACATGGAGTGGGCTGGGCATTCATTTAGCGGTCGTTAGTGGGCGAATAGGCCAAATTAATAGCTGTAACCCAAATTGGATTTTTTTCAGTAAAGGCCAGGAAGGGATTATAATTTGATTTTTTAGAGGGACTCCTTCTATGGTCGTTATAGCACGTACCATAGTATCGTGTTTAGTGATGACCTGTTTGTTTGAAGGAGACGATTATTTTCTTGCAAGTTTATCTGCTAGATATGCATGTTAATATTCATTTACCAAACTAAATATTACATAATCCCATTGTAATAATGAGCGTAAAATTTCAAAAAATAATCTGTTTTTTTAAGACTACCATTTATGAGAACATAGAAAATACTTAACGATTTAGATGATTATAATGATACAAAAAATAAAAAGTATTTAATTAGTACATTAGAAAACGGTTACAACAAAGGTATTTTAAAATATCGCAGTAGTGTGGTTAACCGCTAGCGGAGAAGAATTCGTAAAGAAACACACTTTTTTAAGGGATACGCGAAACGTTCATAAGCAAAGAGGTTAGGTTTGTGTTCATATTTCATTATAGATTCATTTAAATGTTACATTCTAATTGATTTTTAAACAAACTGAGACAAAAATGTACTTCTTAAACAACGCCAATTCACTATTCAAACATCAAAAAAAAATATTAAAAGCCAAAAGACAAAATCAACGAGACAAAAAATTAAATCAAATACGTAATAGTTCGGACTCGAACCTCCTCAGTCACCATTTATTACGTCAAATAAATCGATGGAGTCGCACAGGTCAGTGAGTTCAGTCCCGGCCAGCGCTATCTAAAACCGTTGGCGGCAGAGAAATATATAAAACTAGCTTTTGCCAGCGGCTTCGCCCGCGTGGAGGTCGGAAATTATCCCGCGGGAACATACTACCGGTATAAAAAGTACCCTATGTGTTATTCCAGGTTATAAACTAGCTGTGTGCCAAATTTCATCTAAATCGGGTTAGTAGTTTTTGCGTGAAAGAGGAACAAACATCCACACATCCATACATCTATACATACAAACTTTCGCGTTTATAATATTAAGTAGGATTAAATGTGAATGTTCTAAAATGTACTCTGTAAGCATATTGGAATTTATAATAACGCAAAGATAATAAGGTCGACTGATTAAGAGACGGAGTTGGGGCTACGAGAGGGACTGAGATAGAAATAGAACCAAAAAAAATGATTTGACAACATCCATATTATTCTGCAATTAAGTGTATATAAATAATCTGTGGCCCACGACTTCATTCGCAGAAAATCTAATTCTATATAAGTTTTCTCTTGTTTTACAACCGTCACAGTCTACGAGATAATACAGAGTTGTCTAGTTTTTATAGTTTTGTCTTTTTTTGTCTTCTCTTCCTTTTCCGTGCATCTAGAGTGCAAGTTTTATAGGTATAAATGCTAACACTTTTGTAACATTAATCGTTTGAAATTTCCTACAAATCTCTTAGTGACAGAATCTTTAACCTCAGTAAATCTTAAATCTCCTACTTAAGCAATGCCCCGAGGTACGACTAAAACTCAAGCGTTCAGAAACTTTTAAAAGTTAGAAGCAACCAAGTCTAATCTAAGGAAATTAGTAAAATATTCCTTGCGGGGCAGGCGGAAGTAATTAATCGCTAAAACCTCGATAAATGAGGTTCTAATAGTTCACGTTGATCGTGACTAATGATACTGCGGTCCATGTGAAAGTAAGTGTCGCAAGTTGTGAGGGTTGTAGCTATAGAATTTTTTGTGCGAGCCAATGACGTTTTTTTACTGTTTTTGTATCCAAGACTTTGTTCATATATATTTTTTTCGAATGTGAAATTATTATTGCTGGCTTGTGTCTTAGTAAAAAACCGCACAGTCGATCGAGTAGGATAAGCTGCGCTTATTGCAGTAAGTCCGTAGATGGATGACCGTCTTTACATACTTAGACCTCTTCATGCCTCGAAAAGCACGCTAAGCCGTTTATCTTAGGGGGTCATCAGAAGCCCGAAAGTATAACCCAGTAACTTGCTTGTGGAGTTCGGATAGACAATCACTCCATGTCAATTACCAGTATTCACTTGCATTCGGCTAGCCTCGAAGCAGAACCTAACATAGTTAGGAAAAGGCTAAGCAGGTGATGATGCTGCATGCATTGTGTAGCATAGCAATCAGCTGATAATGTAATCAACCCTGCGGGCCCATTTCAGATTGGTAGATGTCGCATGTCTCCGATTTTTTGGTTCTGGGACATGCCGGTTTCCTCACAATGTTTCCCTTCACCGTTTTCAAAGCAGGGGTGATGGCAACATATATGCCCCCTTATAATATGGGATTTCATTCCCAAAAGTACACCTACATTTCGTCAGTTATGATTAAACATATTATTAACTGGGAAAATGTGGGTGTACTAAAAGGTACATTTCTGCCTATCCTTTCACGCTTATCCTGACACGCTTTTGCGTAAACTACGTTATTACGGTGTCCATAACGAAGCTATAAACGTAATAAATTCTTACTTACATAATAGGTTCCAATGTGTAGATATTAATGGTGTAAAGTCTGCCGGGCTACCGGTTCAGTTAGGTGTGCCTCAAGGCTCTATACTCGGCCCATTCTTGTTCTTAGTGTATATCAATGACTTACCATTCTTTTTAAAGGGTATTTGTGACGTTGTACTGTTTGCAGATGATACATCTCTTATTTTTAAAGTAGATAGGAACAGACCAGATTTTGACGACGTGAACAGTGCACTCTCTATGGTTACCGATTGGTTTACGGCAAATAACCTAGTTCTCAATGCCAAGAAAACCAAATGTGTAAAGTTCGCCTTACCGAATGTTAGAAATCTAGGTCCCAACATCGTCTTAGATAAAGAGGTGCTTAAAACTGTAGACTCGGCAGTTTTTCTGGGCATAACAGTGGATGGCAAACTTCAGTGGGGCCCACATATTTCAAGCCTAGCGGGAAGGCTCAGTTCAGCTGCCTACGCCGTCAGAAAAGTAAGACAATATACTGACGTTGATACAGCTCGGTTAGTCTATTTTAGTTATTTCCACAGCGTTATGTCTTACGGTATTCTACTGTGGGGTACAGCAGCTGATATTCAAAATATTTTTGTCCTTCAGAAACGAGCTGTTCGAGCAATTTACCAGCTAGGTGCCAGAGTTTCCCTAAGGGACTTTTTTAAACATATCGGTATTCTTACGGTGTCATCACAATTCATTTTCGCCAACATCTTATATATTAGGCAAAATATACACTTATACGCTAAAAACAGTGATATTCACACTGTTAACACTAGAAGTAAGGACAAACTACGTGTTCCCTTTCACCGGCTTCATAAGGTGCATAACTCATTTGTTGGGCTTGGTATAACATTTTACAACAAGCTACCACCTTCTTTACTAGAATTACCTTTTAATGCGTTTAAAGCTCAAGTAAAATCCAACCTTTGTCAAAAGGCGTACTATTCCATCAACGATTATTTAAATGATAAGAATAGTTGGTCGCTGTGATTAACTCAAGACAATGTTTATGTTCTTTCTCCAGTATTAGCGTACCTAGTGATAGGTTCAATATAATTGTTTCCATATTTTTTTTTCCTGTTTATGCCAATTTTATTTTATTAGTATTGCATAACGTGGTTAGCTAGCGACCTCGACAAGTAATCATTCAATTCTTGCTTGAGCAACCGGCAGCAAGTTCGTCATGCTCCCGTAGATGTCAATGCTTGCGGTAGCGTCGGGGGTCGGGTTGCCCCCTTCCCTCAAATATGGCGAGGGGGGCAATGGCTGATCTTTGCGTTATGCTCGTGAACGGGTGCTGCTTGTGGTGACTGGTCGTCTTGCTGACTTTGATGTTGATATTATTATTAATATTACTTACCTGTTTAATTTATTTTACGTCGATGGTCCTAGTTTATCATTTGTGGCCTCGAGTTGTAACTCAGGTCGTAACAGCTATGTGAACATTCAGCATTGCATATGTAAGCTGTCACGCCCTTTATGCCAGTTTTTTATTTTTGCAGCCATGTTTCTACATATTTTTTTTTGCTTATGCTTGAGTATAGTTTTCATTTTATTTGTTGGTATATTGGGTTGGCTAGCTGGCATATAGCAAATCATTTAATTTAATTTGTGTCTCTTAATGTTTTACTTATATACCATTGTATAGAATCAAGTTCTTCTAACTGGACAGACAGCTGTGCTGCTGGGGAGTTTGTTGGCCACTTCTTCTTCCCAGCTAAAGCACTAGGAAGTGCGCGACGGGTGGGCGTTTTGGGGGGACTGTCTTTTGTAATTTTGACGTTCGAAAAGTGCTGATCCTCAGCCTAATTTGAATAAATGACTTTTGATTTTGATTTTGATTTTTCGAGATATATAGGTGTGAGAATATGATACGTGTTAAGTATTCAATTCTCAAACTAGTTGTTCCCCGCGACTTTTTTGGTATGAGTTAGCGTTCAATTTGAGCCGGAGAAGGGGGTTATCTTTCAAATTACGTGTTCCTGCAATGAACCGTTGTTAGTCAACCAATTAAGCAGATACGGGACTACTCCTAGTAAAGTATAAAAATAGACGAAAGGTATTTGGTGACCAATTACTGGCATCCAAAAGGATCTTAGACTTAATCAAATTAAGTCGACAAAGGATTCCTAATTGATCTTTATTAAGTTGATTTGGCAAAATTTCACGATTGCTTCATTGTGATATTATAACTAATCAATGGATTTGTTAACGAGAAATTGTATTTAAGGAGCAATATATATAGCTCGGCCTGGAACTTTATCTACTTCTTTAAACATGGAACGATTTTTTTTTTAAATCCCGTTTATCAGGACTCAACAACATATCGTCATACCAATTCTTGGTAAACGTTTTGATTCAGCAATATTTGTCTATTGAGTAATATGTCTTTTGAGTTGAAGCTCGTTTGAACCCAGACAGGCTCTTTATTTTGTGTAAATTATTCCATCAACACTGCTCACAAAATGGACAAGAAAAACATCGTGAGGATACCATGTCTGTAGCTCACCGCCCGGTAAGGCCGTGTCGACGGGGCGTAGTGTCCCACGCGCGCCTCAAAGAGATGTTAACAAACTGAAGGGGTCTGCTAGGACCGATGCCTGTCGCGAGATTAGTTCGAAAGAGGTACCGTGGCCCTGGCATATGGGTAACTGAAGGAAGATGGGTAGGTTTTAGTCAGTAAAAGTCTGACACGCCCTTCCGCTCCACCCAGAGCTGGAGACTTCATTTGATGATTTCCCATACAAATGAGGATACCATGTCTAAAAACCAACAAATCCAAGAGATACATATACTGGGCCTTTTTTTTTTGGATAGGAAATCATCAAATGACTTCTCCCGCTCTGGGCGGAGCGGGAGGGCGTGTCAGACTTGGCTTACTGACTAAAACCCACCCGTGTTCCTTCAGTTGCCCATGTGCCGGGGCCACGGTATCTCTTTCGAACAATCACGCGACCCCGGCAGGCACCGGTCCTAGCAGACCCCTTCACTGCTGCTGACATCTCTTTGAGGCGCGCGTGGAACACTACGCGCCGTCGACCCGAGCTTGGTCCTTACCGGGCGGCGAGCTACCCATTGCTCGCCGCCCGCAAGCTCGCGCCTACGGTGGCCGGGAGTCCGCAATCGACTCCCGACGCCCGGGGCGTCTCCTCCTGCGGCGGCTAGGGACGCGAGGGCGCAGAGACTGCCACTCCCTCACGCGCTCCGCCTCCTTCTACATATACTGGGCCTGCGTGATGGATTACGACCCATTCCTTCGAATAGACAGGATGCCTGTATTTCTAATAGATGTCTTTTGGCAGATTTAAATTATGAGTGAGCTACCTATAGAACAAAAATAGATATGCCCTTCATTTTGATAGCGAGATATTGCATTTTTTTGACAAACGCAGCTGCTTTTTCTCATATTTTCATGTTGCCCTATAGTATTAGTGGTTTATTTTCATTGCTTATGTCCCTTAAATTTAAATCCTGTTAACCTTATAAAGATAATGTTTCTATTCACTTATAAATTGTTTAAGTTGTACGTAATTGTCTACCAGACACTGTACTATTTCTATGTACACGTATTTATTGTGTCTGACATGAACGAAGTATTTCGTGGAATTCATAATTACTGCTTAACAGCCACAACAGACATTTCGCAAAACAGTAATTATATTTGAAACTTCTAGAAACAATTCATTAGAAATACGATACATTCCCATTTCCTAAAACCGCAACGGAGAGTTATGCAACAAATATTCTACTAAGCAATTTTAAATTCACTAGAAAACGAGTGCCCTTTATCGATGAGGCAGTAGAAGAATCGATTCTATTATTAGAGATTGGAACAACAGTAAGATCTAGGGAAACTAGAAAGTACCTAAGTAGACTTTCACATGACTGTAACCATATCACTGTGGATTTTTTGGACATTCTTGTGGTGCCGGACGTAACGAATAGAACCATCCTATTTCTTCCTGTGGGTGTCGTAAAAGGCGACTAAGGGACTTACTAGAGAATGGGCAGCAGCGTTCTCTATGCATTTTACCACTATACTGCGATCGCCAACCCGCCTGCCAAGCGTGGCGATTATGGCAAAGCCCCCCAAATTGGGGGAGGCCTAAGTCCAGCAGTGGACGTATTCCGGGTGAAATGATGATGATGATGATTTCTACACTTGGATATCGTAAAATGCAACTATAGGACTTACTAGAGAATGGGCAGCAGCGTTGTCTGTTAATTGCCAAGCATGGCGATTATGTCAATTTCGATATTCGAATGTTGCAAAGAAATTGTTAAGAATTTACATGAACTCGTAAAAAACTCGTCTGCTATAGTAAAAAAACTGGCCACAAGCGAGTTGGGCTCGTACACAAAGGGTTCTGTAAAAAACACGTTTCTCATATGGTTAAAATTAAAATGGGTTCCCCAATAATTAGCAACTTTATTAATTTATTTTAATTACAGCGTCCATAGCAGTAAACACTCTGTGAAAAACTCAAGTGTCTATCAATCACGGTTCAAAATAAATAGCAGTGTGACAGAAGGTCGGACATCGGAGTCTTAGTAACTGGCACCCTTTGAATAGACGAGTTAGGATCTCACACTATGGGTTCCGCATCATTAAAGCAATACCATTTACCATCCTTTCTTTCTATTAATTTCCATAATGGAGGGCGAAAAAACAAATTCAGTATCATACCGTGTCCGTCAATATGTTTATTGGTTCGTTTTCTTTATGGGCCATGCCCGTAACCCCTCGTCGTGCCCCCTTACGGGAACGTAGCGACTACCAACGGTTACGAATTCGGTTAAAAAAATGGACTGGCCAGCTGTTACAGTTCTAAACATCTTGTGATAAAAATATTGATGACGTAGACTTAGTAACAGCCGATGTATTCTCGATTCGATCGATCAATAATAAGCATACAGTGAAAACTTACTTATGATGAAATTAAAGAGAGTTGTCGCTTTCATTTTCATGGTGAGTTTTTTACAGAATAAACTAACTCGCCTGGTAGCGCTTATTGAATACGGAACCCTAAGAAAAGACAATTAAGCAACTATAGGCAATTACACAACTAAAATTAGAAAAGTTAACCAATTGGAAATGACACACACATAGTATTTTGTCTTTAATTACTTTAGAAGGCAAACCTTAGAAAATTGGTACTGCCTAGTAATTGGGTTGTAAAGGTCAGTTGACAGCCGTTTGTCGTGTAAAATATCTATAGTATTGATTATAACTAGTTCTCACCCAGTGGTCTAAAATTAACCATATTAACTTAAAACTTTATGTGTTTCTATTGCACTATACATATATGCTTTTAGCGATCCTTTTCCATATAAACTTTTACTGTGACAAATTTTAAACTCCTCCGTCCGCATAATTTCCCTAAAAACGGGTACAAAGGTTTTGCCTCACGTAAATATAGATAAAGCTAAGGTATTTGTTCGGGTTTCTTGTTTGAGCGAGCTAGTCTCTGAAACTATCAGTCGTATTGGAAATAATTGCTATTTGGCTATTTAACATCACACTACGGCCCTTGGAAATCCAGTAAAAAGAAAAAAGGTTACATAGAACGTGAAAACAAAATAACAGCGCGTGTGGGCGATGCGATGTGAATGTGACTCGGTGGGTCGTGGGCGGAACACAGTACAGAAGCTAGATTCTTTCTCGCTGTTTTTTTAACGAGGCTTTACTAACATAGTTAACATTTCCCTCTCATAGGGATTCGCATAATTATGGATCATACTGACGTCACACAAATCCTGCATCGCGCAAGCAGAGTTTACCGCGCAATTAGCGTATATAAAACCTCCCGACATCAATCGTCGGGATCCATTCCCAACCAGCCTGCCCCGTGCTGCCCTCTACCAGCCATGCCAATCAGGTCCGTACCCCACAGGGGGTACCCTTAGCAAGAAGTCGGTCTCGTAGTGAAGTTTTTAATCCCTGCCTGGAGGTCTTTTTTTTTTTTTTTTTTTTGGATGGGAAATCATCAAATGACTTCTCCCGCTCTGGGCGGAGTGGGAGGGCGTGTCAGACTTTTACTGACTAAAACCCACCCGTGTTCCTTCAGTTGCCCATGTGCCAGAGTCACGGTATCTCTTTCGAACAATCTCGTGACCCTGGCAGGCATCGGTCCTAGCAGACCCCTACATTGCTGCTGACATCTCTTTGAGGCGCGCGTGGAACACTACGCGCCGTCGACCCGAGCCTGATCCTTACCGGGCGGCGAGCTACCCATTGCTCGCCACCCGCAAGCTCGCGCCTACGGTGGCCGGGAGTCCGCTATCGACTCCCGACGCCCGGGGCGTCTCCTCCTGCGGCGGCTAGGGACGTGAGGGTGCAGAGACTGCCACTCCCTCACGCGCCCCGCCTCCTCCTTCGCGAGCATTACTGCTTCGCAGAAGGAGGTGACGGCTTCCCATGCCCTCTCGCTCCGTACCATGGCTCGCACCAGGGCCGGACGCGAGAGGTCGCCGCCGCCGATCGCCTCCACGAGGACACGGCGGTGACTGTATGCTCCACCGTGTCCTCCAGACGATCCTCACAATGGAAACACCCGGACGTTTCCTCCCGCTTTATCCTGAACAGGAACCCACCGAAGCACCCATGCCCGGTGAGAACCTGCGTCAGGCGGAAGGTGAGGACGCCGTGGCGCCTCTCAATCCACTCCTCAAAGAGGGGACTTACCGCCGCAATTGTGGCGCAATTGTGTCTTCATTTATTAAGGTAGCCACAAGCAGTCCGATTAAGCAGCCATTTCCAAAAAAAAAAAACAATCGAGTTTGAGTGAACCACCCCATTCCTCATATCTCCAAAAACAAACCAATTTGAACACTATATAATATAAGTAGGTATACAAGTATATTCGGAACCATTGAAGTTACCGTCCTTAAAACTATTTTACGGCTTAAGGAGTTGTCAAAGGGCAATCAGATTCCCAAGAAACAGTTCCGTACTATGAACCTTTGTAAGTAATAAAGGGACCTACAGAATCGGGTTGTAATAATAAAATTTACCGACCGCAAAATTAAGTTTGAATAAGTAGATAGTATCTAATAGGACGGAGAAGGGCCAATATACAGATGGATAAGTGAATGATCTTATAAGGGTTTCATTATCCTTTGTAAGACTCCTTACAATGTCTTGAGATTTTACCTTTTGGAATAATAGACAAACCGACATTAATTTGAACGATTCGTATTATGTTCTTCGTAATCTTCATAGCGAAATTATAGTTTCTAGAATCTGCCGCAATTACTGTTTTTTTATTATTCAAGTAACATAAATGGTTACTTCATTGTTGTCGTTTCAAACTAATTATGAAAAAACTTTAGAGGTGTCAAGGGACACCCGGATGGAACGAAGTTCCTTTCCAGGATTCATAATAGTTATAATTTTTTAATTATTTATTATGTACATAAAACCTGTATACACTCAACAAAAATATTCTCTCTCTTTACCTCGCTCTCTCTCTCCCTCTCCCCCCTCCCCCTCTCCCCCTCTCCCCCCTCCCCCTCTCGCCCCCTCCCCCTCCACCCTCTCCCCCTCTGCCCCTCTCCCCCTTTCCCCCTCTCTCCCTCTCTACTCACAACAAAAAAAACAACTACATACAAAATATATACGGTCGAATTGAGAAACCTCGTCCTTTTTTTGAAGTCGGTTAAAGCATGTCGTGACAACTTTTCGTAAGAATTTTTTCCGTCTAGCCCCCTTTCGCAACGCGTGATAAGGAACTTCGTTCCAAAAAAAAAAAACCGGCCAAGTGCGAGTCGGACTCGCGCACCGAGGGTTCCGTACAAACCTGCAGGTCATCATCATCATCATTCGTCATCATCGTTTATGAAATGAAATGTTTTTTTTTTTTAATTTTTATATTTGTGTTGACTGAATGAAAGGTAAATTGTGGTTTACGATTTACGACGTATTAAAAAAAAACTACTAACTAGATCGCGTTCAAACCAATTTTCGTTGGTAGTTTTCATGGTAATGTACATCATATATTTTTTTTAGTTTTATCATTCCCTTATTTTAGAAGTTACGGGGGGGGGGACACACATTTTACCACTTTGGAAGTGTCTCTCGCGCAAACTATTCAGTTTAGAAAAAAATGATATTAGAAACCTCAATTTCATTTTTGAAGACCTATCCATAGATACCCCACACGTAAGGGTTTGATGAAAAAAAAATTTTTGAATTTCAGTTATATTAACCCCAAATATTATTGTTTTTTTTTCTATTTTTGTATGAAAATCTTAATGCGGTTCACTGAATACATCTACTTACCAAGGTTCAATAGCACAGCTCTTATAGTTTCGGAGAAAAGTGGCTGCGACATACTCGGACAGACAGACAGACAGACAGACATGGCGAATCTATAAGGGTTCCGTTTTTTGCCATTTGGCAACGGAACCCTAAAAACGACTGATAGAAAAAAATACACATTGAAAAATGGATTGATTGATTTGAATTGGAAGTCGGTCGGCTGCTGCCCATTCTCAAGTAAGTCGCCTTCTACAACACCCACGGGAAGAAATGGGATCGTGCTATTGTTAATGTCCGACACCACTAGGAACAAATTTACATGAAATCACTCATTAAATATAACCCTTCACATAAAAGCAAAACAAAATCATAGCAATTTATAATTTACAGTTTTAAAAACAAAGTTCTGAAGTAGGTAACAAGTATTTAAAAAAAAAAACAAGCGAATTGAGAACCTTCTCTTAATGAAGTCGTTTAAAAAGAGGTCTTCCACACATACTACAGCCACACCACATCACAGCTACAATTTGTGGGCAATAAGTGGTTACGTGCAAATAGTGTCGCTGTAGCTTCTTGCAATCGCGTTGTGGTAACTTTGATGTGGTTGCGTTGTTCCTAGTACGTGCGATGTTGTTATGTTGTGACAGCAACACATAATGCATGAGGAGGGTGGTCGTAGGCGGGAATCGTATAGTCCCATCGACTCAACGTTGTATCTGTGGTATGACTTTTATTTTATTTTTTTGGATGGGAAATCATCAAATGACTTCTCCCGCTCTGGGCGGAGCGGGAGGGCGTGTCAAAATTTTGCTGACTAAAACCCACCGGTGTTCCTTCAGTTACCCATATGCCAGGGCCACGGTATCTCGTTTGAACAATCTCGCAACCCTGAGACCCTGGCAGGGTCTGTGGTATGGCTGGCTTGTACTTGGCGGTTTCATTGGCGGTTGATTTGTGGCTGCGTCGTGGCCTAGATGTGGCCAATATCGCCCACATGTTAACTAAGTAAATAAACATTTTTACCTGATACTGAAATTTTTTTAACCCCCGACGGAAAAAGAGGGGTGTTATAAGTTTGACGTGTCTGTCTGTCTGTCTGTCTGTGTGTCGGTCTGTCTGTGTGTCTGTCTGTCTGTGGCATCATAGCTCCCGAACGGATGAAGCGATTTCAATTATTGTTTTTTTGTATTAAAGGTGACTTATGTGCGAGTGTTCTTAGACATGTTTGATGAAAATCGGTTGAGCCGTTTAAAAGTTGTGGGGGGTGAAAGTGGGGAAGAATAACCGAATGTCTACAAATATACTCGAGTGGGGTCTCAAATGAAAGCGCACTGAAAGAGAATATTGATGACTTAATCGAGAATGTTCAAGCTTTGCTTGATGAGAAAATTGGTGGTGGGAAAATTGGGACATGGAAATCCGATTGTCATGTGAGAGTATCAATGACTACATCTCAGTCTTTGCAATTCTGCTAAAGATGATTTGTCATGTGGGTTATTAAATAGTTTTCTTTGGTCGAGCTCACAAACTCCTACACCATCCAAGGAAAAGGCCAAGCCTATGTAGCCTGAAGCAGAGTAAAATACTCTACTTAAGGCTACACAGGCTTGGCCTTTTGCGAAAGTACTTTTACCTAAGTAAACCACAGCTTTTTCAACTGTCGTGCCTTGCAACTTATATGCCGTAATCGCCTAACATAAAATGATAGGAAACATTGTTCTTTCAATATTTCCATATCCTCTAAGACCTTGACAAGTTACATTATGTGGCCTTATCAGAATCCATCCATTCTCGTCAACACAACTCCGGCCGATAGTGGCATCATCAAATTGAATTGATATTGTTTTTGGAAGCTTCCCATCTTCCTGTTGGCCACGGTGAAGTTCTATGTATTTACAACTTAACAAAATCTACATTATAATAAGTATACCTATAAAAAGTATAAAATAAAAAATTAAATTAAGAATTTAAAAAACCCCCGACACAAAAACCTAAAATCCCTTTAAAAAGTAAAAAATAAAAAATAAACTGAATCTTGAAGTACCTAAGTATGTATTAATCATTCAAAAAAAAAAATACGTCGCGTTGGGGGACCGCTCCATACCTAACAATTTACTTACAAATAGTCTGTTACCTAACTGAAGAAAACTTTTATAAAATTACTTCTAAATATTGCATTTAGGATACGACCGTCAACGACGTCTGCCCTCGCAGAGCGGTCCCCCAACGCGACGTATTTTTTTTTTTGAATGATTAATACATACTTAGGTACTTCAAGATTGAGTTTATTTTTTATTTTTTACTTTTTAAAGGGATTTTAGGTTTTTGTGTCGGGGGTTTTTTAAATTCTTAATTTAATTTTTTATTTTATACTTTTTATAGGTATACTTATTATAATGTAGATTTTGTTAAGTTGTAATTGATTAATAAAAATAACAAAATAATATATGTATAAACTTAACTAAACCTATACACAAACTAAAATATAGCGAAAAGTTCATCCTTATCTTTTTACCTTGAACTAAACGTGTGAAGTCGGAAGTAAAGTTGGTGCATTAAATCTTGGAAATGGTCAGCGACAGTTCGTGATTAAAGGCTAGGGTCCGGACGCAGCCATTGTATAGGATCAAATTTTTCTAACTGGACAGACAGCTGTGCTGCTGGGGAGTTTGTTGGCCACTTCTTCTTCCCAGCTAAAGCACTAGGAAGTGCGCGATGGGTGGGCGTTTTAGGGGAATCTCTGTAATTATGACGTTCGAAAAGTGCTGATCCTCAGCCTGATTTGAATAAATGACTTTTGATTTTGATTTTTGAGCCAGCATACTATTGACGGCCAAATGTGGTCTGTGTGAATTAACATTTCATTTTTATACAAATTAGTGCCGTCCACATGTTTTCGTTCTGGTGTGGTTGTGGTACGTGCGGTCGACCTCTTACTTTCAAGGATAGGACTTAAACTATTTAGTAAGAAGTCTACTTTAATTCTTACTTTTGTCCTTGAGAGTTAGTCTAGACTTTTTGGTAACGTGTCTGGGAGTCTCTTGTTTATCGTAGAGAATTTTCTTCTGCCGGAATTTCGCAGATAAAGATCTGACTTGGTTAATTAGTCAAATTACAGGCATAGCGGTATCGGAGGCAGGTAGGCCGCATTCCACGTTATTATGTATTATTGTCATGTTAGACTATTACAATATTTTTGAGTTTCATCGCTTTAGTTTTCGTTTAAAAAGTAATTAACTATATTTTCGATATAGGCTTACATTCATGCGAGGTCAAAGTTTTTACCGTCGTCTGGACTTTTAACTCTTGACATTGAACCAAACACTTTAAAACCAACAGAGTGCTTGCCTAGTACGTTGAGAAAGTATACAGTTGGATTTTCACTTCCTACCGCTAAGCAAAACATTGAAAATCCCGTAAAAAGAGCGCTCGTGCGAGCGTAGGCTAATAGAGGATTTTTACGACACTGACAACATTGTCAATGACAAAACTTAGCACGTGATGCCCTAAAAATACAAGAATCAGACAAATCGATAGACGTCAAAGATATAAAAATGGCCGCAGATACAAAACGTTATGTTAGCACGAACGAAATGTTATGTAATGTTACTTTACAACCTGTACTAAGCTTTTGTTCGAATAAATAGCCTAGTTTCGAGGGAAACCCTTTTGGTAAACGTGCTGGTTTATTTAAAATGATTGGTGTTTAAATTAAAGGTGTTGAATATGTTGGGTTTTGTAATGTTTTCTAAATACTGATGTTGAAACTTATGTAGGTACTTAGCAGTCTTGTGAAAGGACATCTTTAAACCTAGAACCTGGGATATGGATGGCACTTACGCAGTCACTCTATGTAAAATTCTGATATTCAGCTACATCTGGTCAACTAGATGCTAACTTATTTGGCAGGGCAGATGATGATGATGACATTGAAATTAATATTACTGGAACTTTTCGAATAACAAGGATATTTTTAACTCAATGACGTAAAAACAGTCAAACGGATTTTGACGAAATTTGGAATATAGATCTTTCATAACTTGGATTAACACATAGGATACATTCTATCCCGTTAGGAGGTTCCTGTGGGATATTTTCCGACCTCGACGTGGGCGAAGCTGCTGGAAAACTTTTTTTTTGGATGGGAAATCATCAGCGTCTCCTCCTGCGGCGGCTAAGGACGTGAGGGAGCAGAGACTGCTACTCCCTCACGCACCCCGCCTCCTCCTTCGCGAGCGCAATACTGAAGTACTGAGACGAGCAAATGTGGGAGGCATCGAGGCGTATCTCATGAGAAGGCAACTTCGGTGGTGTGGCCATGTGGCGCGCAGGTCGGATTGACTAGCTTGCAAGCCTACTAGCTCTATTTGGCTAGCTTAGCTTGAAAAAACTAGTTTCGTAAATTCCGGGCATTTATAGGGTGTTAAAAACGCAAAAAGTATATTTACTGTTATAGTGAAATTAAGAAATCCGTCCTAGAGACAAGCCTTATCTGTTGGCGAGTTAAATTGTTACAGCTTAGCAATTCATTCAAAAATTCGTCTCTATTTTAGTAATCAAGATTCGTCAAAAACTAATGTAGTGTAAAATCCTCCTTTCAAATCAACATTCAAATCTAAATCGAGAGCAGTATTTCCATCTGACCGATCGTCAATCGATTGCATGAGCCGTTAAGCATTTAGTATAGCCGGCGTTGCTTTGAATTGAACATCATCATGAACACGTTGAAGAGGGACACTATTGGGCTCGTCTGGTATATTATTGAGGACAGAAATGGCAACTGTATATAGTTCTACTTCTACTGACAAACCCTTTATTATCATATTGGTTTGGTAAAATTATTGACTCAGTAAAATTGTATGTTTACAACTTAAAGGATTTTGTTTGTTTGCTTAGAATTACCCTGAATCTTCCACTTGGTTAGTACAATTAATATAATAAGGTCCAAACCCTTTTTAGGGTTCCGCACCTCAAAAGGAAAAAGCGGAACCCTTATAGGATCACTTTGTTGTCCGTCCGTCCGTCCGTCCGTCCGTCTGTCAAGACCCTTTTTCTCACGAACTCGTAGAGGTATCAAGCTGAAATTTATAACAAATACTTAGGTCTACTGACCCTTGGAGCTGTGAAAAAATCAAACTTCTAAGCTAACGCAATCAAAAGATATAGCCGTTTATACCGCAAATTTCCTCAAGTTTTCGAAACTCGCAAGGGAATCAAAACCTAAAGGGTACTTCCAGTCGATCTAGAATTTTGAAATTTGGTACGAAGCAACATCTTATAGCACAGATAAAGGAATAATTGCGAAAACCGTAAATTTTTAGTTACATCATATAATAAACAGAACAAAACACAAACAGAAATAAAACCAAGCTAAGAAACAGAACAGAACTACGACTCGATTGTCGTGATGGGTGAACTTTTACTTATATACCTACAGGTTTGTACGGAACCCTCGGTGCGCGAGTCCGACTCGCACTTGGCCGGTTTTTTTATTTAAAAATCTCTCAGTCTGCAACGTCTAGAACGTACGGCAAAAGGAAATATTTCATAGGGTACGTATTAATTAAATGGTCTAAAAATCATAATTATGTATATTTATCCTTTAAATATTATTGATCTTAAAGAATCAGTTCTTGCATAGCGATGTTTATAATTTAAAAAAATAACTTAGGGTTCCCTTCAATAATTCCGCTTATTAAAATTCATCATTCACCATCATCATTTCAGCCAAAACACGTCCACTGCTGGACATCAGCCTCCCCCAGTTTAGAGGGGTTTGCCATAATCGCCACGCTTGGGAGGCGGGTTGGTTATCGCAGTAAGGTGGTAAAATGCATAGAGAATGCTGCTCCTCATTCTCTCGTAAGTTTCGTAGTCGCCTCTTACGAGACCCACTGGAAGAAATGAAATGGTGCTATTCTTTACGTCCGGCACCACACTAAACAAAAAAGTATTAAACCACAGAAATACATTACAAAATAACAGTACATACATATATATAGTGCCTAATCGCTTTCTGTGATCTCTTCCATATAACCTTGAAATGGACGGTAATATTTTTATTCCGAATATCCTTTTAATCAAGCAATATTTTGGGTTTAATCAAATCATTTGCCATGGTAACGAAATTAAGGTGAAATATTATCATTATTTGAGCCCAAAACAGCTACGGGCAATAATAATGTAGTCAGTATCGAAATCAAATGGACAATATCAAAGCCTAAAGCTTATTAGCATGCAGACAACAATACCTTTGATTCACACAAATTAGTACCAAATGAATTCTGATATGATTATATCGATTCCACAAAACATACTGAATTTCCGATTGGCGAATTGTGAATCAAGTGTGCAAAGCACACTGCATTTATTATTCGTGAAGGCTATTAATATTTACAGGTATTTTCCTACCGCGTTTGTTTCGGAATTACCCTACTATATAGTTAAAAAATATAATCATGAGCTCGTCTTAAACACTTCAATCTTTATATGAGATCTATATGATACTATCCTCTTTCTTAGAAAAAGAACAAAACATTGGATTCTGATCATCCAGTCTAGGCTTTTATTCATCATCTGGATTATCGATGACGGAACTGTATGTCCAAGTAAGTATAGGTTCTTACGATGAGTTCCGTTATCGGTAATACGCTACTACGTACTAATACGTACTACTATTTATGCTCTCAAATAGCGTTATTGGAGTTCATTTTATGCTATTTATACACCTTTAATACTCTTGGTACTACAAATATCCCTAGATTGCGGCGAAAACTTATTAAAAATATAAAACAACAAGACGTGATCCTTGCAAACTCTTTTCATAAAATACCAGCACAATTTTAAAGCCACATATAACAAACTATATCTCTAACATGTTTATGCTAAAGACTAACCGGTGAGGGATAAAAACGAGGCATGCATATACAATATCCAGCGCGTTTCCTTTGTACATGGACATTCTGAAACGTCTTTGTCTGTCGGGAGAGATCCGCTTGCTGCGTCTGATTCAATTTTCTTGCGGTTCCCCTTCCGAGCTTAGTCTAGTCTTTTATTAAAGTGTTCTACAGTGTAATTCGAGTTTCTTTTGTTATAAAGATGATGGGCTAGAATTAGGTTAGACCGGTTTTGTCAAGTTTTAATGAGGCTAATTTGGGGAGTTCGTTAAAGTTTCGTCTTCTTTGTAACAGTTTTGTCAGAGCGGTCTTGGTCGTCATGTAGTTTCATGTCGATGGGCTGATGTGGTTCGCTAGCTGATAAATATTTACAGTTACCGTTTTGGGATATAAAATACTGTTGGTCTAGTGGTTAGCGACCCTGACTGCTATGCTGGAGGTCGTGGGTTCGATTCCCACCCAGGACAAATGTTTGTGTGATGAGCACGATCATTTGTTCTGTGTCTGGGTGTAATTTATCTATAATATGTATGTATTTAGAAATATATAAGTATGTTTATCAGTTGTCTAGTACCCATAACACAAGCTCTGCTTAGCTTGGGACTAGATGGCGTTGTGTGATAATTGTGGAATATTATATTATTATATTATTATTGTATTATATTTTATTTGGTGTTGTGTAGCGTCATCAACCTAGTGCTGATTACTTTGTCCAATTTTATGACTTTGCTAACGTGACTTGAAATTATGTTCCACTATCGACAGATTTTTTATTTTCGTCTTTAAACATAACAGTGAAGTGTACTGATACTAAAATAAGAAATCGTATTTTTTTTAACTTTCATTATCATAAAATTCCGTCACATTCACGCCAATTCAGCCAACCACCCAATCATAAAATTCAACCTCTCTACATAAACACACGTACCACAAAACATACCTATTTCCCGCTGATTAAAATCATCAACACCGCTCCCTTTTACACAAACACTTTTTATACTCATACATCTCATGTCAGGAGGCACAAGTGCTCTCGAAATGTCCCGGTGAAGAGCCCGCGATTAAATTAATCTTACGTCGATCTCGCTCCATCCGCAATTCAAAAGTTACGTTCCATTTGGATTTTCTGCTTCCATTCTTTGCGCATAATGAGGGAGCCTGGATTTTGTCGTCTTTGTTTACATTTCTGGTCCATTTAGTTTTTGAAATGTATGTCGTAAGCTAGATGTAAATTAAAGTGTATGTTACGCTGAATGGAAACTAGATTTTGAGATTGTTGTATTTGGTAATAAGGCTGAGTGTAAAGTTAGAATTACATGTTTACGTGACAAAGATGAAAGGATGAGAAATTTGTTTTTACTTGAAGTACAACACGGTTTTAATTACCACGTAAAGTTTATGAAGAAAATACAAATGTTTGTAATCTTGATGTTCTAAGTCAACACAATACAGCAACAGATCCTACACAACCATAAATGATAAAGGAAATTACTTAAGCCATGCAACTAAAATAGAACTTAAACATTCTTAACTCAAAGACAAAGCAGCCACTATTAAAGAAAGAGTTCAACATTGACTCAGGTAACAAAAGATACATGAACAACTTAAAGTAAACGATGCTCGCGATTGGACGTTCGAGCGAATTTGAGTTTAAGAATACCCATTATCGTCAAATTCCTTTCAATTGTTCCTCGCGGTTTTGTTCCGAAGTCTCCTATACTGTTTGTATTGTTTAATTTACTGATTACAGCACAGTTCACTGGATTTGGATTGAAATCGAAAATTGTTTTAGATTTGTTTGGTTAAATCTTTCGGAACTGTATCCACGAATTATTGCTGTTGCTCGTTGTTTGTTTATCTCCTTTGTCTCATCAGCTTGTTGTTTCCATTAGACTTTAAGTAGCCTATCGTATTGATTGCTGTGTCTACTTGCGTTTGTTTTCAAATGAAACCGTATTTCCGTGAAGAATAATTTTTATCGAGTTATAGGTAACTATTTATCTAGATAACCATACTGTTCTTGGAATATATTGACAGTATTATAACAATAGAGATATAATACAGCAAAGGTGGCCCGGTGGTAATGGCCACAACATACGGGTTGTAGGTCGTGGGTTCGAACCCGAGCACTTTACTTTGTGTAAATTATTTCACTACTACTGCTCTTAAAACAGTGAAGGAAAATATCGTGAGGAAACCGCATTGTCTGAAATTCGAAGACATGTGACATCTACTAACCCGCACTGGGCTCGCGTGATTGATTATGGCCTACTCGCTCTCACAAAGACTGAGGCTGAGGCTGATGATGATGAATATAAATAAATGTATGTGTATTCTTATTAAATGCTTTTTATTAACTTAATATAATATTACGTCCCTATCAAACACAAAAACACAAACACAAACCAAGTCTATCAAACACAAATTCCAATTCACTCTAACATACGATTCGCTTAGGTGTTCCAATCGATTCTTATAAAACCCTTACCAAACTTTATATCACGATAACCACTAGTTACTACACTTGGAGACCGTTAACGTGATTTATTTCTACCAGGATTGGGCGTTACACATTAGATTCGCCACTTCAGCAGACGCTGGGTACTACGAGTGCCAGGTTCCAACGCACCCGCCTACAAGCATCTTCTTCAAACTCGTTCTAGTTGGTAAGTACTTCGTCAGCTTTTATTTTGTTTACATCTTTTAGTTTTAGGATAACTTTTTGTGTTTTTGTTATTGTACTATTGTTTAAATAGACTAAAAGGCTTCTATAAATAATAATCTGTTTAATGTTTTCTAGTTTTCTTAGTCTTTATTAACGAATACCATTTCGTTAGGGACGATTAGTATTCATAGGGAATAAAATACATAATATTCACTATGATTTAAAGCTACTGACTGACCATAGTTTTGTATTTTCATAAAGAATAAATTCAAATGTAAAATAAATTATCCTTAAATGAACGCTCGCTTTTGTTAACGTTTCCGAGTTAATTATTTAAATAGTCCTCGACTACTTAATAATTCAA
Organism: Aporophyla nigra; assembly: GCA_947507805.1. Classification (NCBI taxonomy): domain Eukaryota; kingdom Metazoa; phylum Arthropoda; class Insecta; order Lepidoptera; family Noctuidae; genus Aporophyla; species Aporophyla nigra. The sequence goes on along the minus strand of OX382315.1, from coordinate 12,457,036 downwards.
TTTCCTGTCCACACGTCATTTAAAACTGAAATGTCGTCAACTTTAAATTCATTACACTGTTTTATTTTAAAGCCTTTGTGAACATTGTCAATTAAAATTATCATTATAAATTCATTGATCTGGCCCACCAATTTGGGGAATGTAACAACAGAATTAATTTCTGCGGCTTCGTTGTATTGCTCAGTTGTTTCATTATTTAAGTCTCTTATTTGAGTATTTATGAAAAGTGGCTAAAAATGTTCCAATTTTTGAGATATCTCTTACCGAAAAAGTTATTTTGACGTTTTGACACATTATTTAATAAAAATATCAAATTTGTTCATTGTTAAAAGTTATCTGGAACATCGTTCGTTAGTTGATATCACCTTACTTTAGATGTAATTTTCTTTTGAAATTATTTACTACTAATTGGATGAACACAGATTTCTCCAATCGTGTCTATTCCTTTATTTACCGAGGATTCGTTAACTATCATCTGGTTTGACATTTTAATATCAAGATACATAAACATAGAAAATCATTGTATATTTTCATTTATTGCTTTTCAAACATGCTTGTGGAGAACATTTTTAAATGAACTGCATTCTTCCTTATTTTTCAACCGTAATCCGTCTTTTTGCGGCGTGCAAAGTAGGTTAAGAACGCCTGCATATCAAGAGAGTTCTGTTTATAATGAGCCATGTGACTTCCTCCACCCTTTTCATAATAGTGTCGTAACTTTCAATGCGATTACACCAGTCGAGGTTACGTATTATAATTAATATTTTAAGGAGGTATCCTGCTCGACTACGAATACTGGATTACTTGTGTGAAGATATCTCGGGGGTGCTGTAAAAAGGAGCTGAGAAATTACTGAAGGCTGATGAGCATAATTTAAGCTGTCGGCGATGTTGTTTTAGTTTACTCTAATTATGACAAACGTCCAAAATTGCGTCATGTAATAGTAGGAATGCTTCAAAGCTATCACGTTTCCACTCAAAGTATAGTATTAAGAGAAATATAAGACCTATTCGCAAGGCCTTATAGTACGATATAGTAAAACTGTATAATTTAGGGAATGCATGGTAGTTCCATGCGGCATTTGTTTAGAATAGTGGGGAGCTGACGTGTGTTCCCAACTTTTATCATATAATTTCGTACAGAACAGTGCTGTGTTTTTTACTTTTACACTAGGTATTCTTTTTAAGCTTAATTCGGAAATAAAAAGTAATAATACCGACACTAGTAAGTGTAGTTATGATAAAGAAGATGTTAATGCAGAAAATGACGAAAATAAACTCACTTCCAATGTTGTTTTTGTCAACAGCGGCGTACGCAGAGATAGTGGGAGAATCAGAGAAGATCATTCACGAGGGGTCAATGCTGAGGCTCGTCTGTGTCGTGAAGAGGTCCACGGAGCCGCCATCGTACGTTTTCTGGTACTTCGAGAACAGGATGATCAACTATGATTTAAGTGAGTACATACTTATTATTAACGACGCCGGACGTACGGACGTATACCTTATTGGATATGTTCTTTAGAAAGGTTAGGTACGTAGTAGTCAGGCGTGTGTGCAAAGTCAGATGTGTGAACGTAAATGGAGCAAAATTAGTATGTTAGAATCGTAACAGGTGACGTTCAGTAGTTATGTATACTAACTATTAAGTACTGGCTTGTGGACGTCAAATAGGCTGTTTATCTGACTTCCATGTAAACTACTGGTATTTTGCTGCATCCGGGTAGATTGGAACACGTCTCAAATATAGTTGGTAAAGGCATATGATCATATTAATAGGATTTTTTTTTTGTGAAATGGCTGTAGATTTTACTCGTTTTGGTCTTGATTGAAGAAATCATGAATTTAAATACTTGTGTAAATGTGTTTGATGTGACGGGCGATACTTGTGGCAATTACGCACCTACAGATTATTGGTATTTATTCAAATTATGTATCACTTAAGTTAAATGATTTCATCATTACTGCTCTCAAAACGGTGAACGAAAATCATCGTGAGGAAATTGACATGTCCTAGCACCAAAAACTTGGCAACAGTGCCGAAAACCACCACTCGAATCCAATGCGCGTTAGTTGATTTCATATACATCTACTAACCCGCACTGGACTTGCGTGGTGGTTTTCAGCCCACTCTCTCTCCCCAAAAGTAGGCCTGTGACCCAGTACTGTAAACATTACGAGCTGAATATACCACAAACAAAAAGTTGAGTGAAATAAAAAGGAATGCATGATTAAAATCGTACCTTTTTAAACTGACATGAATCCACAAAGTCGCCTCTGGAATCACAAAGCGATATCAAATGTAAATAAAGTCAACATTTTTGCATACCTTACATGACCTAACCCGAAAGCCTTTTAGCAAAACAGAGTAAAAAGCATTAAGCTACATTTTTAAACGCTTTCCATTTGAAAAATGGGTGTCCTAGAACCAAGAGTTCTTCATAAATTTCGTTTACACTTGGGTAAATATTACATTACGAGTTTAATATTTTATGTGGTGAAAGTAATTCTATTTTTGACTAGCTCACTAGTTTTTGGCAACGGCTTCACCAGCGTAAACCTTTCTCTTGAATCTCTCTGTCTATTGATGGAAACAGCATTCAAATGCGATGCGTAGTTTCAAAGATCTAAGCGTACAGACGCGAGAAGCGACTTTGTTATATCTTTGTAAAGATGTTACTGCGGATTAATGTAGTTTCCCACAGGTGAAAGATTTTTTGAAATCGGTTAAGTAATTTTTGAGTTAACGTATTACATACAATTTTATAATATGATGGGTGACCATCTTTATTCATCAAGACCCCTTAACCCTTGATCCCGGCTGTCCATCGTAGATCTTTGACTGTCTTTACAGGTCATCAGAAGCCCAGAAATGTGACTAAAACTGGTGCTTAGCTGCATGTGGTTAGATTAAAAAATTTCAGAAATTTTAGCTAACGTCTGCCCGCGACTTTCATTACGTGGAAGTCTTATGACAACGCAATGTGCTAGCCACATTTAAAAAAAACTGCCCTGTATACTATAGTTGTAGTTTTGGTCTCAGCAGCTAGAATATACAGAAAGTCAGGATTGGTGACACGGAAGCAAGTCACATACAGTTGTTCGTGTGAGAAGCAAATCGTCCTGAGATAGACACACGCAGCGTTGACTAGCAATTTCCTATTGCTTGCGAAGTGTTTTGATTTTCGTGAATTAATGAACACCAGGTCCTTTTCTATCTTAGGCCATGTTTTACATTGTGTGCCAGATTTCATTGAAATCATTAAAACCAATACACAGAGTCAATTGTGCTAAAACCATCAGTGCCTACATGTGGGACAGCAAATCTAACCATGTGACGGCAAAAAAAACTTATTTCGCAAAGCATAATACGTAAGACGGAGTGGACAAAGCGTACCATTTCTCCAAATGATCGACAGACGTGACCCGAAGGTTTCAAATAAAAAACTCGTCAGTACCATTTCCGATTGAAATGAACTTATTCCAACGATCCAGTGACAAATGACTCTCGATATGAATTTCTCGATTTTTGATCGATGACCATCCGATTTAGAACGGGCCTATTGAATTGATAATCGAGAGGCATATCGAAACGTTTGGCTTTAATTTGAATATGACAGCTTTTGATCGTAATTTGTTTATTATTGATGTGATTTGATGCTACGTTTCAGCTGTCCATCAAAAATATTTTATTCAAACTCAGCTGAGAATCAACACTTTTTGAACGTCAAAATTACATAAGACAGTTGCACAAAACATCCGCCCTTCATCACTGTCTAGTACTTTTGCAGGGAAGAAGAATTAGCGCAAATAACATCTCAGCAGCACAGCTGTCTGTTCAGTTAGAATAACTTGATTCTGAATATTTAGTACAGTAATTAGCATTACAAGACACAAAACATTAAATAGAATTGTTTGCCTCGTGTCAACCAGCAAACGCCAATATTCCAACAAAAACAATAACAACTAAAGGTACGCAAGGAGGAACAAAAAATAAAAACGTATACAGAATTTAATGCCTAAATGAAAGCCTCCGGGCTTCCGAATAGAAGTTGGACAACAATATAGCCTCGTTATGGAATTAAATACATCGCAGGATACGGATAATTAAACAACAATACAGTTTGTAAAAAATATTTTACTAAAAAAACGCCATCTTAGATTCGAATTTGGACGAAACCACGAAATATGCGGCATAATTAAATCTACAGCGGTTCATGTCTTTTGGAATACTTGACACCATACATGTGATGCAACGCGCAAACATAGTAAATTATGCCTCGTTACCGCAATGAGGGTCTTTGTTAGTGTCGTGTATGATGTAATTACTGTCACGTGCGGTATTATATTCGGGAACCAAGCTTTCGACGGTATAATAATATTCATTTTAACTAGCTTTTCGATGAAATCTCGCTCTGGGAAAGTTGAACACAATTGAACTTTCTTTGGTAAGTATCTATCAGAAATTGCCGACTTGATCAGGTTGCAGAGGACTGCTTCTTCATCATTCCCCCAATGTTGAGGACTGCAATCACTTCTGATACATCTCCAAGTTATGCGGTCTTCTGCAGTGTGATCTGCTCGGTTAATGCTGCTTCAATTAGCTTTCTTGATCACGTCTAATCATCTTGCCGGTGCTCTAAGGAGGCATTATCAGCCCTTAATCTTCCCGCTGCTGGGACATAGGATTCTCTTAGTGAGAAGAAGTGAGCCATAGTCTACCCCTCGGCCCAGTGTGGGTCGGTTGATGTCACATGTCTTTTAATTTTGGGTTTGAGGACATGCCGTTTTTCTCACGATGTTTTTGGTACGAAGTTCCTTATCGCGCGTTGTGAAAGGGGGCTAGACGGGAAAAAATCTCACGAAAACTTGTAATGACACTTTTTAACCGACTTCAAAAAAGGACGAGGTTTCTCAATTCGACCGTATATATTTTGTTGTTTGTATTTGTTTGTATGTTGTTGTTTTTTTTGTTGTGAGTAGAGAGAGAGAGACAGAGAGAGACAGAGAGATAGAGAGAGGGAGAGAGAAAGAGGGAGAGAGAGGGAGATAGGGAGAGAGAGGGGGAGAGAGAGAGAGAGAGAATATTTTTGTTGAGTGTATACAGGTTTTATGTACATAATAAATAATAAAAAAATTATAACAATTATGAATCCTGGAAAGGAACTTCGTTCCATCCGGGTGTCCCTTGACACCTCTAAAGTTTCCTTTTCTGTTTTGAAAGCAGTGGTGATGAAACACAAGGTAAAGCGAACGGGTTGGAACCTACGACCTCCAAGTCACGGCCGTCACCACTGAACTACCACTACTCTCAAAATGTTAACCATTACATATTTCTTCCAGCTTTTTATGAATGCTGAAAAGCAACATAAAATATGAGCTGTGGTGGCTCAGTGGTATCAGCCCCGACTTATGAATCGTGGTTTCAAACCCAGGCAAGCGCTTTATTTTGTGTAAATATTTTCATCAACACTGCTCTCAAAACGGTGAAGGATAACATCGTGAAGAAACCGGCGTGTCCTATAACCAACAATTCGAAGACATGCGGCATCCACCAACCCAATGCGGGTCGGGCCCGCGTGGTAGATTACGGCCCACTCCCTCCCACCGAGAGGAGGCCTGTGTCTCAGCAGTGGGAATAATATAGGCTGATTATATAACATAAAAAACTACGCACGTAAAAATTACACAATCATTTCATAAAATTTAAAATCTGAATTAAAATTGTAATAGTCAACACACGGAACAGCAAATCCAAATAGAAAGTTAAATCCAGTTCAGTTTTATTGCCGAGTGGGATGGTAATTAGTACTTTTTCAACTTCAACTTTTGCTCGTCGAATCAGCATGGTTCTTGTTCAGGTATAAACGTATTAAAATGAAACGTCAATTCGAACTAGAATTTGGAATTTAATTTGGAATTTAAAACAATGAGTTGAGGAAATTTCGTTTTAGTTTGGTTAGGGACTTTTGTTAAAACAATGAAAGAGGTAGTTAATAAGTAGGTTAAACATAATAAACTGGGCAAAAGTCTCCACACAATGGGTGTCTAAAGATGGACTGATAAAGAAATGTCAAGATGAGCTGACGCGTACCACGAGGATTGATTCGAAGTGTTGCGGGAAACGAGTTCCTAGAAGGATTTGGGGGTGTTCTTTACCCAACAGTGGGACAAAATTGGCTATCAAAATAAAAACGTTGTGTATTGTCTTTGTATACACACACATAAACTAGTTTCTGCCCGCGATTTCATCCGCGTGAATTTTCTAGTTCCGCCGACCCACCCGTCGCATTGCAACGCCTGCTCGCGCTGTCACTTCGTTTTTCGATTCGATTCTAATTCGATTTGAATTTTTCTCTTCTAGCGTGTTTTTAAATAACCTTATAGCCTTCATCATAAATGTGGCTATCAAATACGTGAAGATTTTTTTATTTCCGAATGGTAGTTAGAGAGACTAGCGCGTTCAAAGAAACAAACAACCTTTTCAGCTTTATTTTATTATTAAAGTAATAATATAGATATAATAACACCATCAAGCGTTGTTGATCGCACTATGTAGTTATCAGCAGACGAGAGTCCTTAATTAATTAATTTATTATAATATTCTGAATCATTTTTACAATTTCAATTATTATTTTCAATACTATAAACCTCTCTGTTTTAGCAGATTATAATAGTACGGGTGATATTTGAACTCAAAGCCCGATAAGGGTTTATTAATTCATGTTGTAAATGTATGGAATAGCTGACTTTCACGAGTCGTATAGAAAAAAATATTCACGTTGTAAAATTATATAAAATTAAAAATATACATGCATATATAATTACTAGAGAATGGGCAGCAGCGTTCTCTATGCATTTTAACACCATACTGCGATCGCCAACCCGCCTGTCAAGCATGGCGATTATGGCAAAGCCCCCCAAATTGGGGGAGGCCTAAGTCCAGTAGTGGACGTCTTACGGCTGAAATGATGATGATGATGATGATGCATATATAATAGCATCTCGTTTAGTGGGTCTACTATAAAAATGATCGTGGTCTCTGAAATTTTACTTATAAAAGCTAAAACAATAACTCCCCAAAACCTGATACTTTCAATACTAATCTAATAATCTTATCCATAAAATATCAGTCTAGAAACAAAAACTATTTCTTTTACAATGACCGGCGCCATTTTGCCAAAGTCTCTTTACAAACCTGTAAGCTTCAGTAATCCCTCGAGCATCCTACTTCGTTAGTAGTCAGGTGGGTTCGGAGCTAAAGAAAAGTACAAAAGTATTATAGTACCTTATTTCCCTTGCGATGTAAGCAGGGGAAGTGAAAGGCGGGGGAATGGATTTATTGTAGGGAATCTCATTCTTGCTTGTAACGCCTTAGCAAGGATTAATTTGTACAATCATCCTGAGGTTTTCGTTACATGGTTTGGTAGATTTGGACTAGCTGATTTTCTTTTGCATTTATCACCAACAATGTTTAACAAACATTATAGAATAGTCTGCTGAAGTGCAATTGTAGTGCTTTTCAACGTAGCCATCCTTAAGTACATGTATTCAACTGAACTTATTAGTAACATTCGCACCACAAAAACCATCCAGCTAAGACATAACATCGTATATTGACAATATGAGTCAATTCGTATGATGTAAACATCTTAATTGCCGAAATCAAGGCAAATATTATGTTTTTTTTTTATCGTAGTGTGGTTGGTAAATTATAGGTTATGACAATACTATACACATTTGATGCTTGTCCATTCTGTATTAACTTTAATGTGACACTGTTTACGCTGCAATAGTTCAGAAGGTGGCTTGTAGAAAAAAATATCATGTGCCATCTTTTAGCGAGGAAATGCACTATAACTATGCCGTTCTTTTAGCACATAAATTTCGTCATTCACTTTCTCATGGAATACTTATCTGAACTTCATATTTTTATGTGTCGTGACAATTTTTTGTTACGTGCAACTGGTGTTGTCATTGTCACATATTTTTAGTACTGTTGTAAGCGGTATACTGTCCGTCCGGCGCAATCTGGCCTACTTAGGTCAGTCTGCCCGTTGCCATCCTCGCTGATTTATCTAAAACACCATTAAAAGTAATATATGTCCCATCTCATCTATGTACCTAGACAGAAGCCATTCAAAAGCCTAAAAATATCTAAAAATAAAGGTAAACATAAAATAATACTCCATAAACGTAAAGCCATTCGCAGTCACAATTTTATTTATCTTGAAGATAGGAAAAGTAATATAATTCCACTTGCCTTGCCAAGATATACCTTCAATTTCAA